>OZ022511.1:75452017-76738090 GCA_963989385.1 Ctena decussata | reverse complement strand
AGTAACAAGATATGGTTTACCGAGTATGATGACGAAAACTAGTTTAAATATCATACGGTATTCTACCTTTAGACTACCTTGTCCTCCGCTACCATAAGGAACCATATGCCATCTTGCGGCATTTAGTATAACCCCGGTATAATAACCACGTGGGAGTGGCTTACAATATCACTGGCATGCTATGCAGAGGTGTACTAATTGGTTCAAAAGGCACCGAACGTTGTTTCGGTTTTTATTAGCACCAAGTGTTGTTGGTTTTTATGCCGTTGCTAATTGGAATACCTCTACTCGGACCACGTGGATCAAAGTGAAAGTAGAATAATCAAAACATGGAAACGATACAAGCATCTAGCAGTAAAGAAACAGGAAGACCAGATGCATTGGCTGTCTTAAAAAGTGTACCTAGGGGAAAACCAAAGTCTGGACGCGTTTGGAAATCTCAGAAATCAAGGTATATGCATGTATAAACAGACTTAGTTGAAGGTATAAACCTATAAATTGCTATTAAAATAATGAATATCATACCAATCCACAGACACTCTTTAAAACACCAAACAGAATTTTAAGGGGCCATGATTATAAACTGCATAAGGGGCATGTTAAAACTGAGGTGAAGAAAAATTTCTTCACATCCATAGTGATAACGCCATGGAACAATTTGTCTCAGGACGTCGTTGGAACTTCCGAAACAGACTGCGAGCTGCGCCTAAGTGATGAAGCAGCTTACGGGCCAATGGTAAATGGTATACAAATTTTACATGATAAAGGCTCTTCTCAACCAGTGTCAACATATTCCCAAACATCCAAGTAAACAGGTAAAGATCCAAGTAAAGTAAAGATCTAGACTAGTTCTACAACGCAGAACGTTATTGGCCTATTTAATATTTCTTGTTTATATATGACATTTCCTTTTTTATTTTTTGTTTGCCATATTACGGCGTGGAAGTGCCAGCAAATAATAAAAACACCTCAACGTCAATTTTAAGGGACTTAATTAGGCTGATCATTAAACTTAAGGCTGGGGTCAGAGGGTTAGCATTTTCCCAGCAGTGCCAGGCATGTGTTAGGCTCTTGATTGGCAGTCAGAAAAACTGTGATAATGATATTGATTCCTACTGTTGAACATAGTCAACAGGGGTTTGGGCTTTAAACAAGAATTTGACAGACATCTGACCCCACATAAGTACCCCCACAGTGCCAGGCATCTACTGGAGTATTGCAGAGAGATAAGTCAAAGTCCTTGCTGTTCCTGGACCCTGTGGTAGCCAGAGTTGCAAAGGACTGGTGCATAATATATTGATGTAACAACTGTATGACTTTGTTTTTATCAATCTCTATATACTAAAAAAGACATATGAAAAAACTTATATTTGCTTTAATTATATGCTGATTTCTCATTGATTTGTGCCCCTTATTATTATTTTCCTGCTTTTGTGAGAAATTTGGGAATTGATTTTGCATTTAAAAGCTGCTATGAGCCCTCTAGCAGCATATCAAGTCATTAAACTTTTTGTCTATAAAATAGGGCTCTGTATAGCCCTAAAATAGCCCTAAAACAAGAATGATAAAAGTTTCTCATTGAATTTGTGCACTAGAATCAACAGCAAAGTTTTCAGAACTGTTTTAGTATGCTGTCAATATTTGAGTATACAGACTAGTTCAAACTACTTGAGTAAAACTGGAAGTTTTATAGCAAGGCATCAAATTTAACAAGTTGGGAAGGATTTTGTTTGGGGCTGCTGGAAAAAAATGACTTTTTAAAAAAAACTTGATAAAAAATTAAGTTTTCAAACCAAAATTTTTATCAGTGCTGACAATCAAGTTTTACGACACATAAATATTGTCAATTCAAACTTCTACATCAAAAGAGTCGAACAATTTATCTGCAGTCCTCAGCAACCTAAAGAAACGAATCTATGAGATTTTAGGCACGAATCCATGTCATGAGAAATAGATAATACACTATTGCAAGGTTCGAAATTAACAGTAGCTACAAGCACACTTACCACCTAAAATTCTCATTTGCCACCTGCAGTAACATGGGTAGCAAAAGGTTGCTAGAAAGGAATACTTTAGTAAAAGTTAATTTTTTGGAAGTACTAGCCAATTTTCATTAAAATATTGCTTCTTTTTGTAAGACCAAACTCAATTCCATAAGGTCAAAGGTATTATCAATGCCTTTGACCATATGGAATTTTGTTTGGTCATAAATCTGACAACTGTTGAGTGGCAAGAGGACTGTTTTTGGCCTCCAGTTTTTGTTACCAGGTATGTGAGTTTTGCTACTAGATTTTATATCAGGTAGCAAGTACCTGCAAAAACTGTTAATTTCTAACACATCTTTTGTGTTAAAAACTATATTATACAGCCTTCAAAACTCATTATTAGTGCCAGCGGTGTCTCCTAATTCCTAAAGAGGTGGCATTTATTAGGATTAGTATGGTGAACATAGCACAGTCTTTTTTATTTTTGACATTGCTTTTACATGTCCACACTTATATTCACCAGGCATTCAGAATTTCGACTAGATAAAACACTAAAGACATCATGGGCAGTGAAAATGAAACAAAGGGCTGAGAAGAAATCAGTAAAAGACTTCGAGAAGCAGTTGAAGGCTGAAAGAACCTTGAAACTACAGGTTAGTAATAACTTTTAACAAAAATACTCATGTAAGCTTGTTTTACAGCCACTAACCTTTGTACATGTATTCTCCTGTTTTCAAGATGGTCAGACACTAATGTCTAAATGGAACTTGTGCTGAGTTAGTAGTAAACACCAGTCCTATTCTCTAAATGGGTTGAAATGGAACTTTAGTATTATAGGGGTACACCTCAAAGATTTTTTTGCTATTTTGACCAAGGAAAACGGTAACTGGACATCTCGGCCCATTGCAAACTCGGCCCATAACAAAGTCGGCCTACACAAACTCGGCCCATAACAAACTCGGCTCATACATATACAGTATTGCGCCTTGCTTTAATGGTGTTTCTTACCACATTATTTCATCTAGTTAATTTTGAAATATGATGTTCATACAGACTCGAATCTGCATTCTCTGAGTCCCAAAGGTTATCCAAAACAATACATGGTGTAACAAAGTCGGCTCATGTATACAAACTCGTCCTATACCAAACTTGGTATTGGAGTTGTATATCATTGATAAAAATATCGTAGAAAATGTGTGCATAAGTATTTACAGGGACTCCTGGAGGTTGATACATTTAGTAGAGTACAAATTCCAAAGTTATTAGTGTGAGTGTAGGTGTGTGTGGGTGGGGAGGGGGGATGAAGGAGCGTGTCATGTAGAATTTCCAAATCCGCTATGGGAAAAGCATTGACATGTGCATGATTTCATGATTGACATGTGCATGATAATTGTCTCAGAAACAATTTGTTTTTGGCCTGAATTTAAAGAACAATTATATGTTCCCATAGAATTGTTTCCTATACATGTCTCTGGTATTAGACCTTGGAGAAATGATAAAAGGAAATCCATATGCAGTCAGCATTAGATGAATGAAAACATGCATTGTGTTTTAATTTTATATTCTATCTAGATATTATAGTTATTGTATAATCCCCGATTATGTATACATTGTACATATTGGCCGAGTTTGTCACGGGCCGACTTTCTTATGTGCCTAGTCCATTTAGATGGCTATACTTTAAGTATTTTGTTCAACACTGTTTTCTATACCAAGTAATTATTATACAAGTCATTCGTATCTAGTTATGGTCTGACATGCCTTTTCAAATTAGAAAGTCCTCTGTGAAAGCTGCGAAATAAAACCATTTTATACCCATGGGCCATGTTTGCTACGGGCTGAGTTTGTAATGGGCTGAGATTGTTATGGTCCGAGTTTGTTATGGGCCGAGTTGTCTCGGAATCAGGAAAACTACTTTTGGGACCTCATCTTTACTTACCTGAAAAGAAAGAAGCCTTTTGAAATGTGGTGTACTCTTATTAGCAAAGAATTTGCTCTCTTAGAGAGCAAATTCTTTGCTTTAAGAGTAGACCACATTTTGGAAGGCCCCCATTCAGAGGGGAGGAAAATACAACAGTTGCTTCCCCTGACAGTGTACCTATCCACCATAAGCATCACCTGATCAGCCATATTTTAAGTCACTGAAGCTGGTATACAGACAATATGATTATTTTTTTGTAGGAGAGACGGCAAAGACAGGAGGAGAACAAGAAGCGTCGACTGGAGAATGAAAGAAAAGCAGAAGTTGTTCAACCTGTAAGACTCTATTTTTATATTTCTAACAACATGCATTCTTATCCACATAACTAATACAATATTCCAACTGGTCAGTTTTTCTGGTTGATTCATCTTCCTGTCAAACTCAGCTGTTTTTCAAGTTTATATGTCTGGTGCAACATTACTTATTGTAAATGGGGGTGCTAGTGGTTGGGCGATGGTGCTGGGTAACATTCAGTGCTGGGGCATCTAACAAATTGGCTGTAGGGTTGCCACTTAACTGGCACTTCAGAATTCCCTGACTTTTCCCTGATTTTTTCCTGACATTTTATGGTTTTCTATACCCTATGCGGGATACAAAAGCTGATTTACTCATTATTTATACAGTGCTAATGGTATCACTTGAAAATTGCGGATTACACTTAAAAGAAAGAATTTGCTTCTAGGGGAGCAAAGTCTTTCTTTTAAGAGTAAACCCCACTGTGGAGGGAGATATGCCTGGAGTGTCATTGAAGAAAGTGAATCCTTTCTTCTTGAACAAGGTTTGTATATTTTCTGAAGACTGCAGCAGCCATTATTTTCAAATTCTCTGACTTTTCCCTGACTTTACAAGTCTATTCCAAATTTCCCTGACCAACCAAAAATTCCCTGATTTTGATTTGGACTCCGTTATATACATCAAAACTCATTTCCTCTAATTATACGCTAGTATTGCTAGACCTATTGATATGCATGCCATACATGAAACTGCATAAGACAAAGCCACAAGTTGGTGGTGTATGAGACAAGCAAAGGGTTTGGACCAGACATTAGAAGATAGCTTAATTTATGTCATAACTTATCTCTCAATTTCAGATCAAGAATACAGCCAAGATAAAGAGAATGAAAAAGAAACAGCTACGTAAAATTGAGAAGAGATGATCCTCAAGAGATATATAGAAACTAATACATGTAATCGATAAGATCTCCGAATAAAGTGTGGTTTGACTATAATTTTGAGGCAACTTTGAATTAGTTTGTGTATGGCAAAACACCCTTTAAGACCTCTCATTAGAACCATGTGTCCTCTCATCGGAACCACCTCAGTGAGGCAGCTCTGAGTGGCCATAACATAATTTTAAGGCATATGGGTCCACCTCCATGTTTTTCTGCCAGTTTTTAGAAGGGGAATAACTTGTGACTTGCTAGCCTCCCTGGGCATCAATGGCCTTACACAATGGATTATACTCTTTAAGTAAACACTTTGCTGAAGGAGCAAATTCTTTCCTTTATGAGTTGATTCCCATTAAAAAGGGAGGCAAAAATGAAAATGGAGAGCTGCTGCCTTCAAAGGTGTACCCAATCACATTTAGTGGAGAAATATGACCATCTGTCTAGTGGAGAAATATGACCATCTGTCTATAAGTCACCATCACAGCACACCCCGGGCTGCAGCTCTTGAGAGCTGACAGTTCTAGAGAGCTGGCAGTTGCCATAAGGAACATAGACATGTAAACAGCTACAAAAAGACTTAAGGCTTCACTTCTGTCTTGATATGGAGAACATCTGCTTAAAGTACAAAGAAGTAGAAGCTGTTGCATGTACTGTTGTGATAGGTTGTCGGATGGAGACAAATGTTTTTAGAGGACAAGTTTTTATACGTATACACTGAACAAAATTTCTAATTGGTCACTTTTTGCCATAGAATTAAGCCTTAAGCAGATTTAGATTAGCGTGGCTACCAACTAGGACGAACAAATGTACAGATATGCTTGTATTTAGCAAGCAGCACAAGCGCTTACACATTTGCAAAATGATTTACATCAATTTGAGGGGTCTATTAGGATTTACACAAACATTGGAAGGGAGGTAATTTGAAAACGTCAATATTAAAATTAATACAGGTGAAAAATGCACGAAGACTAAAAACATACCTCATGTTATTATGATGAAAAACTTTCTTTACTTCTGAAAATTCATGCTTTTGTGGAAGTTTGATGCACCCTGTATGTGTTTTCTAAACCTTCTATGGTTTACATAGAAGGCGTCATAACTCTTATACTACAATAAAGTTTTGATTACAACATTGACTTTCAATAAGTAGATAACAGCCCAAAATTTTGATTAAAATTATATCCAAATATACAGTTGAAAAATCATATTATCTGCATATTAGAAAACTGACCAATTAGAAATTTTGCTGAGTGTACATGTGTTTTCCAAGATTCTATACTTCATTTGCCAATGAATAGTTTCTTAGTGTTTGAGCCATCTTTTAGAGCTATTAAAAACAGGACTGAGGAACGTAGAGAGTAATTTAGTCAATAAAGTCATGCTGGGAATTGTCAGAAAATATATTAAAGCATGTTTGTTTTTCATTTTTGTTTTGTATATTGTTTTGTAGATACAATGATGTAATAAATAAATCATATGAAATGTTTGTTCCCTATATTTTTTATAGGGTCATAAAGTTTGAATGATATTGGGTCACTAACAATAATATGAGATGGGACGCAAGAAAACCAACAAAGTGCTTGTGCGCCTAGCGCAGACTCAGATCAGCCTGGGCAACCGCCTAGTCTGATCAGTGTTTTTGCTGACCGCATGGAGGTAGCTTAGACCTTTAGCTAACCTTTAAGTGCTTAGGGAAGAGCCTGAACAGACTTGTAGGATGCAAAAGCTGATTTGAGTGTGCGCTGGGCAAACAACCATTTTGTCGGTTTTGTCGTGTCGCTGCTCAATTAGTGATCCAGTGTCATTCAAACAGTAAGGTGAACTGGAGCACTTTCAGGGTACGTAATCATAATGAATTTTTCCTATTTCATTGGGGGCTGGTCTTAAATGAATTTGATTCCTTGAGGGTCATAGATGGTTGAATAACGTGCCATTTTACATCTTTTCAGCAGTATTTAAGCCATATCAGGATGATGGGAGGGTAATAATGAAAGGCTGTGTGCAATGGAATCCTATTTAGGGTTAGAAAGATTTCTGCCTGCAGCGGGTCTAATCCAGGGCTGACAGCAACAGGCCAGGGCTCAACCCACTGAGGTACTTAGGCTCCTGTTCCTTGAGGAGCAAATTCTTTCCTTTAATAATAAGCACCTATTACAGAAGGGCTTCATTCTGCAGAAAAGCTTACAGGAAGTCACAAAAGTTGTTTTCCTTTGTAAAATGGCAGGAAAAATGGAGGTGTTTCCACACAGCTTAAAACTCTTTTTAACTCACTTTCTTTGTGGTTGACCACCTGAATAAGGTCAAAGCCCTGGGTAAGGTAGACTATAACTCATTTGGCGCCAAATTTATATTACAACAAGGGCTTCGCAAGCGGCGCATAATACGCCCGTTTTAATGCCATGTCAGAAGGAGTTAACAGAATGAACAAGATTGTTTACAAAAGGATGGACAGGCAGACAAACAGGGGCAATAAGTCTATAATGATTGCAACATTATTTTAACATTTCATTTAACACATCAAATACTATTAGTATACCAAAAAATCAGCTTTCAAGGTCATGTGGCTCATAAGTTGAGTGAAGCCAAAGTCAAACAAGGGAGATAATTCATGAATTTAATATACAAGAGTTACCACTTTTAGTTTTAATACAGTCCCTTGACAATATACAAATCACAATTACGTTCTTTTAAAATATTTCCAACGGTAAAGGAGATACAGAGTAAACAGGAAATTTATGCAAGGGCAGATAATTCAGTAAGTAAGCCAGAGTTGTGGTTCATGCTCAGGATACATTGCCTCATTATAATACACATTCCTACAAAGTTTCATTATAATATTTCAATCAGTTAAGCAGGGATCAAGCTAGAGATCAGAATGAGGGAGAAGTTTTTAGCTCACCTGAGCCAGAGGCTCCGGGGGAGCTTATAGGATGGTAAGGCTCCGTCGTCCGTCCACAATTTCAAACGACTTCTCCTCTGAAACCGCTGGGCCGATTGTAACCAAATTTCATATAGAGCCTCCTGGGACCTTAGGAACGAAAAGTTGTTCAAACGGTCCTGGTCACGTGACCAACATGGCCGCCATGCCCATATATGGTAAAAACCTGAAAAAATCTTCTTCTCCAGAACCAGTAGGTCGATGGTCTTGAAACTTGGTATGTAGCATTGGGTATACGAGTACTACCAAGATTGTTCAAATTATGACCTTGGGTTGACCTTGACCTTCTTTACGGTAAGGTCAAATTTGCTTACTCATGCTTTTATATGGCAAAATGCTGCAACATAAGATATCTTGGAAACTGTTGAAGATTTTGGTCTAAAAATTGGTACATACAGTCATCTTAATGACTACATGAAGATTTATGAGTACAAGAGGTCAAGGTCATTCTTTGACCTTTGACCCAGAACTCTCATATTTTGACAATGTCAAACAATCTCCTCAAAAACCACTAGGCCAGTTGTAACCAAATTTCATATAGATCCTCCAGGGGTTGAGGGAATGAAAATTTGTGCATACGGTCGAGGTCACATGACCAACATGGCCACCACGCCCATATATGGTAAAAACCTTTAAAAATCCTCTTCTCCAGAACCAGTAGACCGATGGCCTTGAAACTCGGTATGTAGCATTGGGTACTCAAGTACTATCAAGATTGTTCAAATTATGACCCTGGGTTGACCTTGACCTTTTTTACGGCAAGGTCAAATACGGGAAAATGCTAGAACATGAGATTTCATGGTAAGTTTTAAAGATTTTGGCCTTAAAATTGGTACATAGAATCATCTTAATGAGTACATGAAGGTTTTTGAGTACAAGAGGTCAAGGTCATTCTTTGACCTTTGACCCAGAAATTTCAAATTTTGACAATTTCAAACAATCTGCTCTAAAACCACTGGGCCAATCGAAACCAAATTTAATATAGAGCCTTGAGGGGTTGATGGAATGAAAATATTATCTAACGGTCCTGGACACATGACCAACATGGCCGCCACGCCCATATATGGTAAAAACCTTTAAAAATCTTCTTCTCCAGAACCAATTGACCGATGGCCGTGAGACTTTGTAAGTAGCATTAGGTACTTGAGTACTATCAAGATTGTTCAAATTATGACCTTGTGTTGACCTTGACCTTTTGCAGCAAGGTCAAATATGGGAAAATGGTAGAACATAAGATTTCATGGAAAGTTATGAAGATTTTGACCTAAAAAATTGGTATATACAGTTGTCTTAATGAGTTCATGAAGAATTATGAGTACAAGAGGTCAAGGTCATTTTTTTACCTTTGATCCAGATTGCTCATATTTTGACATTTTCAACCATTTCCTCAAAAGCCAAAGGGCCAATTGTGAACACATTTCATATAGAGCCTCCAGGGGTTGATTGAATGAAAATTTGTTCAAAAGGTCCAGGTCACATGACCAACTTGGCCGCCATTACCACTTACCGGATAAATCTTTAATATTTTTCTTCCCCAGAACCAATACACCTATGGCCCTGAAACTTGGTAAATAGCATGGAGTACTAGAGTACCACCAAGACTGTTCAAATGGTGACCTTGGGTTTACCTTGACCTTTTTTGCGGCATGGTCAAATATGGGAAAATGCTAGAACATAAGAAATTATGGAAAGTTTTGGAGATTTTGGCCTAAAAATGGTATATATGGTTGTCTAATGAGTACATGAAGATTTATGAGTACAAGTGGTCATGGTCATTCTTTGACTTTTGACCAAAACTCATATTTTGACAATTTCGGGCATGATAAGTATAAGCCAACTTGCCAATTGTTCAGGTGAGCGATTCAGGGCCTCATGGCCCTCTTGTTTCTGATTTTAGGGAGAAGTTTCTGCCCATCTTTCATCTTTGCCTATATATTCTATACATTTAAACTTCTCCTTCAGCTCAGAACAGGGAGAAGTTTGATCCTGCAAGGAGACTACTTCTCCCGAGTCTCCCTGTAGCTTGATCCCTGCAGTTAAGGAGATATGCAGTGACTTGTATTAGCCTAAAATTATTTATAAAAGGGAAGAAGTAAGGGGAAGCAACCATTCTTATATGCAACACATTGTCTTATGATCATGTACTTTGCTATAAAGTTTAATCACAATATTCCAAAAGGTTACCAAGTTATGGTGTGCACAAGATAAGTATACACAAAAATATCCTCAGAAAACTAATTAAAGGGATGGAACTCTAAAACGAAGTAAGGGAGAGCAACCATTGTTGTACGGGACACATCATTAGGTATTCATACTCACTGCTATGAAGTTTCAAGATATCCCAAATGGTTATCTAGTTATGGTGCGCACAAGACTTGTAGGGGAAAAAATACTCAAAGGGGCATAACTTTGAAATTAAGGTAGGGGGAGCAACCATTCTTATACGCGACACATTGCCCCAACCTAATACATATTCCTACCGTTTTTAGCTCACCTGAGCCAGCGGCTCCGGGGGAGCTTATAGGATGGTAAGGCTCCGTCGTCCGTCGTCGTCCGTCGTCCGTCCGTCCACAATTTCAAACGACTTCTCCTCTGAAACCGCTGGGCCAATTGTAACCAAATTTCATATATGGCCTCCAGAGGAAGGGGGAACGAAAAGTTGTTCAAACCGTCCTGGTCACATGACCAACATGGCCGCCACGCTCATATATGGTAAAAACCTAAAAAAATCTTCTTCTCCAGAACCAATAGGCCGATGGCCTTGAAACTTGGTATGTAGCATCAGGTACATGAGTACTACCAAGATTGTTCAAATTATGACCTTGGGTTGACCTTGACCTTTTTTACGGCAAGGTCAAATTTGCTTCCTTGTGCTTTTATATGGGAAAATGCTAGAACATAAGATATCTTGAAAACCGTTGAAGATTTTGGGCTAAAAATCGATATCTACAGTCATCTAGATGAGTACATGAAGATTTATGAGTACAAGAGGTCAAGGTCATTCTTTGACCTTTGACCCAGAACTCTCATATTTTGACAATTTCAAACAATCTTCTCAACAGCCACTGGGCCAATTGAAACCAAATTTCATATAGAGCCTCTAGGGGATGAGGGAATGAAAATTTGTTCAAATGGTTCAGGTCACATGACCAACATGGCCGCCAATGCCCATATATGGTAAAAACCTTGAAAAATCTTCTTCTCCTGAACCAATTGACCGATGGCCTTGAAACTCGGTATGTAGCATTGGGTACTCAAGTACTATCAAGATTGTTCAAATTATGACCTTGGGTTGACCTTGACCTTTTTACGGCAAGGTCAAATATGGGAAAATGCTAGAACTTAAGATATCAGGGAAAGTTTTGAAGATTAAGGTTTAAAAGTTGGTATATGCAGTCATCTTTAATGAGTACAATGAAGATTTGTGAGTACAAGAGGTCAAGGTCATTCTTTGACCTTTGACCCTGAGCTCTCATATTTTGTCAATTTCAAGCAATCTTCTCAAAAACCACTCGACCTATTGTAACCAAATTTCATATAGAGCCTCCAGGGTATGAGGGAATGAAAATTTGTTCAAATGGTTCAGGTCACATGACCAACATGGCCGCCATGCCCATATATGGTAAAAACCTAAAAAAATCTTGTTCTCCAGAACCAATTGACTGATAGCCTTGAAACTTGGTATGTAGCATTGGGTACTCCAGTACTATCAAGAGTGTTCAAAATGATGACCTTGGGGTGACCTTGGCCATTTTAAAGCAAGGTCAAATATGGGAAAATGCTAGAACATAAGATTTCATGGAAAGTTTTGAAGATTTAGGCCTAAAAATTGGTAAATACAGTCATCTTAATGTGTACATCAAGATTCATGACTACAAGAGGTCAAGGTCGTTCTTTGACCTTTGACCCTGAATTCTCAGAATAGTTTGACAATTTCAAACTTCTCCTTAAAAGCCAATGCGGCAATTGTAACCAAATATTATATAGAGCCTTCAGGGGTCGAGGAAATGAAAATTTCTTCAAATGGTCTGGGTTACATGACCAACATGGCCACCATGACCATATATGGTAAAAACCTTTCAAAATCTTTTTCTCCAGAACCAATTGATCAGTGGCCTTGAAACTTGGTATGTAGCATTGGGTACTCCAGTACTATCAAGATTGTTCAAATTATGACCTTGGTTGACCTTGACCTTTTTACAGCAAGGTCAAATATGGGAAAATGCTAGAACATAAGATTTCATGGGAAGTTTTTGGCCTAAAAATTGGTATATACAGTCGTCTTAATGAGGTCATGAAGAATTATGAGTACAAGAGGTCAAGGTCATTCTTTGACCTTTGACCCAGATCTCTCATATTTTGACATTTTCAAACATTTTCTCAAAAGGCAAAGGGCCAATTGTAATCACATTTCATATAGAGCCTCCAGGGGTTGATGGAACGAAAATTTGTTCAAACGGTCCAGGTCACATGACCAACATGGCCACCATACCCATTTATGGTATAAACCTTAAATATTTTTTCTTCTCCAGAACCAATACACCAATGGCCTTGAAACTTGGTAAGTAGCATGGAGTACTAGAGTACTACCAAGACTGTTCAAATGATGACCTCGGGTTTTCCTTAACTTTTTTTTGCGGCATGGTCAAATATGGGAAAATGCTAGAACATAAGATTTCATTGAAAGTTTTGCCTAAAAATGGTATATATGGTTGCCTTAATGAGTACATGAAGATTTATGAGTACAATAGGTCATGGTCATTCTTTGACTTTTTACCCAATACTCATATTTTGACAATTTCAAAACATAAGAAAAAGCCACTTTGCCAATTGTTCAGGTGAGCGATTCAGGGCCTCATGGCCCTCTTGTTTATGAAGATGTCCCATACGGTTACTGCGTTATGGCGCGCACAAGACTGTCTACGGACGGACAGACAGACGGACAGCGCCATGACATAATATGTCTGTTTTTTCAAAACGGGTGTATAACAAGAGCTGTCGGCTGACAGCATAGCTCGCCTGAATAGGTGCTTGCCCATCACACAGTCGCTTCGGTGGTGTGGATTGCTATGCATAAAACTTCAGGCAAGCATGTCCATAATGACAATACATTTATAAACAGAAGCTATCTCAGAAATAAGTCTAAAAATAAAAAAAATCCACATGAAATTTCAAAGTCCATGAGCTTGAAATCAAAGAACTAGGAGGTGGGGATGGGAGTGGGGGGAGAGGGGTGGGGGTGGGGGGGGGGTAGGATGTATCAAAACCTTGAACCATTATCTAACATCAGTCCAAATATTAGTATCAACTGAGTCCATCGCGGCACTGTGAAATTATGTCTTCATAAATATAAAACTTTAACAAAATCTTTAAGACAAAATTCAAAGTCGATGACCTTGAATTTAAGGTCACCCAAAGCGGTAAGCATATAGTTTTTGTAAAAACTCAAAAAAGTGTCTAACATCAGTTAAAGTGTAAACTAAATCTCTGAATTATGAATCAGTATGCAATTAGAAAACATTAATAAAGACCAAATTTCCAATGTCCCTGACCTTGACATCAAGGTACCTGAGCGGGGTTGGGGTAGTACTCTGTAAAACTTTGGACTAATATCTAACTAAAAAGCAAATATAAAAAGAATTCATTGCTGGGTTCAGGAGATATGTGTCTTTAAAAGTTTAACTAAAACATCCAATCAATAAAAAGACAATTTTCTAAGTCCATGACCTTGACATCAAGGTCACTGAGGGGGGTGGGGGTAGTACACTGGAAAACTTTGGACCAATATCTAACAACAGTGCAAGTATCAAAGGAATCCATCCATGGGTTAAGGAGATATTGGGGTGTATAAAACTTTAACCAAAACATCCAGTCAGAAATACTCCCAATTTTCTAAGTCCATGATCTGACATCAAGGTCACGGAGTGGGGTGGGGGTGGTACCCTGTTAAACTTTGGACCAATATCTAACTACAGTGCAAGTATCAAAAGAATTCATCCATGGGTTAAGGAGATATAGGTCTTTAAAAAACTTTAACCAAAACATCCAATCCGGACGCCGACGCGGACGAGGACGAGGACGCCGTGGTGACAACAATAGCTCTTCCTGAACTTTCGTTCAGGCGAGCTAAAAATGGGCGTTTCTGGTAAATAAAACCCCTTGAAAGTCTCTAAATTTCATCAAAACAGCCAAATTTTGTTGTCTCGTAAAAGAAATCTGTTTGCTATAATCTAGTCGTAAACTTTGAATTATTTCCCTTGGTAATGTCGTAAATTGCAGCTAATTAATGGGACAGTGCTGGTCTCATTTATGGGACGATGGCGCTCTGCCTAGCAGTCACATCTGAGCGACAATGGCGCCGAAAGAGTTAATACTTTCTTACAAACACAAAGGCTACTTATTACTTATCATTGCCTACCTTTTTACTTACGTATTTATATGTGATATTTTTACCTTTCCCTTTCCTCATATTCAATTTAAGATATCAAGATGTAATTCCTTCACTTTACATTAGCCTCACTATAACGTTGCCAAAGAAAATAGGGTATAATACTGACTGTTGAGACAAAAATTGTTTGCAACATGATAAATCACTTTTTTGTGGGACAGGGAAAAAAAGATACAAATTATACAAGATATTTATTTTACACTATTTCATCTTTTTTTTTATCTTTTACTACACATGTACATTGAAATCATCAAAATTAGGAGGAGAAAGCCATTTTGACCTTGGAGATGATCAAGTCTTTTTCCATTGGGAGAATTTTGGCCCCAACCTACCTAGGGCTCTGCCCTTCAATCCCAGCTGGGGGAGGACCCCTAGACTCCCAAGTCCTCGATACTTAAGTATGGGTCTTGTAAAGTTTCCAGAGCCCTAGATAAGAGGGGGTATTTGGTGATAATTAGGGATAATTTTTGTTAATTCTGGATAAAAACGTATGTTGTGACCCCTCTTCTGAACAGTCTCAATGAGACGATTCAGATGAGGGGTCACAACATATGATTTCAATGAAAAATAATGAAAATTATCCCTCAATTATCATCAAATACCCCTCTTATCTACAGCTCTGTGTAACCCAACCCATATATTCAAGTCTCTTTTTTGGGACCCACTGCAGTTCCAGTTTCTTCTATGTATAGCTGTTTACTGATCAGATTCTTTATCATATTTTCTGTACTGTCTGTCTGTTTCTGAGGTACAGCCTGACTTCTACAATCTGTTTAAATCTTATTTTCTTTCCATTACACTGTAAGCAAAACAAAATTATAGACCCATTTTTAAAGAAGCTGGCATTCTGTAGCAATGATTCTGTTTATAAAATACAGCTTTCAGACTTTGTTTCATTCATACGAAGATTTTTGCTAATTTATTACAGCCCATGTCTATAATACCAGTTCATATCCTAAAGCTTCTTTTACTACACAGAGCTTCGGATTAAGGGATAACATGTATTTGAGATAATTCAAGGTAGTTTTCGGAAATTCTCCATAAAAGCAGACATAGTGAGCCCTTATTGACCTGCTTTATTGAGGCACTTCAAATAAGGTGTCGTGGTATATGATTTTATATGATGAGAAATAGGGCAAGTTTCTGGAATCCCCATCAGCCAATACCCCTTATTAAGGTAAATGGGAACAGCTCTACGTTTTTCTGCCATAAAACAAAGGGAAACAACTTTGGTGACTTCTTATTTGCTTCCCTGTCAACAAAGCCCTTTCAGAAATGGGTCTACTTTTAAAGGGAAGAATTTAATTTTTTTTCTTTTAAGAGTTGACCCCCATTTAGAAGGGAAGCAAAAATTAAAGTGGAGGAGTTGCTTTCCCTGAAATTGTATCTATTCCCTTTAGAAGCTCTGAGTGCAGCTGCCTGTTGTCATGTTTCTTCTTGAGTCTGTTTCTTAGGTTCAGCTTCCTTTTTGTCTAAATACTCTTCAAGTTGTAGTGATCTTGGTCCTTTATTACCAACAAACCAATGCAGCAATTCAAACACAACCTGAAATACACCAAACTGACTGGATGCATTTACTTGTCTAAATACTTTTCAAGTTGTAGTGGTCTTTGTCCTTTATTACCCACAAACCAATGCATCAATTCAAACACAACCTGAAACACCAAACTGCCTGGACACATTTCCATGCTTTCTGCCATTTTTACCAAAAGAAACTATTTTTGTGACTTCTAGTTTTCTTCCTTGGATAACAGATAACACAACTGATTTTTGCGTCTGAAATTTTTCTGGAAATGCAACTGATACACTTCAATGTAAATCATTAAATGTTTCTTTGGTAAAATACATTTGATGGAAAATTCGAAGTTTATATGAAAAAAAAAAAAAAAAAAAAAAAGAGAATGAAAATTCAGCATATAAGCAACTAACTAAAAGAGGAGCTGCTGCTATTCTTTACAATTTTTACATCTGTTATCTCAAAGTTTCCCGCAAAAAAGAACCCCCACAAAAAAATTGAGCTGTGACACGAGAAAACCAACAAAGTGGTTGTGCGCCCATTCCAGACTCAGATCAGCCTGGGCATCCACCCAGTTTGATCAGACTTTTTTGCTAAGCACTCAAAGGGTAGCTAAGGGTCTAAGCTACCTCCATGCACACAGCAAAGACTGATCAGACTGGGCAGCTCAATTATGAGAGATGATAAAGGGTAAATTTATCTTCTTCCATATTAATGTATTTTATGTTCCTTTGCTAGAACCACTTCAGGAAGGTGGTTCCAATGTTTTTATGGAGAAATGACACTTAAATGCATTAACATTAACAAGAGTTCCGTGAAAGGTGGTGCCTCACTTGTCAGGATACTGTCACAAAACAGAGCTAACCAAGAAAAACAACTTAAAGTTTATCCCCCTACTGACACTTGAAAAGTGACATCTATGCCTTGCTTCTGCTTGATGCAGACAAAAGCCCTGCTCGGCTGAAGCTGTGTATACATACCTCTACCATGATAAGTAAGATGATTAACCATTCCAGGAGAACATGGCGGTTGTCATTCAGCTGACCACTGAACAGTTCCAGTATCTGAGTGCAGTAATTTAACTTTTCATTCATTACCTAGTGAAGACAAGAAACAAGAAAATGTATACCATATTAATCCTATTAAATGCCCCTGCTCTAATAAATGCCCTCTGTCTCTTTTCTGAAAATAATGTTATATTAACTTGCATGATTTCCTGTTTGCGTCTCTGTATAAGGTAGCTCTTTAACATGGGGTCATTTTTTAAAGCAAAGAATTTGCTCCTGGAGGAGGAAATTCTTTTCTTTAAGAGTGGGAACTCCCCTACTGAGATGAGAGGCAGAAAAAAACTACCCCTGAAAGTATACAAATTCACCTTAAAACTGTTTATTAAAGGTACTTTGACAATGGCTGATTTACTACAATTTAGGCTCTAAATAACGCCCCCCCTCCCCCCCCCTTTCAAAAAATGCAATGCACTGGGGAGTTCGATAGGATTAATACGGCGTGTATACTGTTTAGAACATGATTCTTCTTAAATGTATACTATTTAGAACACATTCTTCTTAAATATCCAGTATACTGTGGCATTCCCATGTTTCTTTTAAATTTTAAGGCCACAAAATTGTGCTGCTTACATCGCAAGATCAAAGTTGAACCACAATATCAGACGTTTCACTATTAAGAAGTATGGGTGCAAAGCCAGGCCCCGTGGTTATAAAACTGTTTTCGTGCTCAACTCAGCTGAGCATGAAATTTTCTCTACTGATAAATATGAAAATGCCAACTAATGTTGGCATTTTCATATTCGTAAGCAGAGAAAATTTCATACTCAGCTAAACTGTACTGATCAATAATTTGCAATTTATAAGCTGGTAAAATTCCATGCTCAGCTAAGTTGAGCATGAAAAAAGTTTTATAACCTTGGGGCCAGTTTTTTGGGTTTTTTTTTTAAGAAAATGACTTTTGTGACTCTTGTTTGCTCCCCTAGACAACAAGCCCTTCCAAATAGGGTCTACTACTCTGGAACAAAAGAATATCGTCTCTTGAGAATATTTGTTTCCTTTCCCAGTTGACTCCCTTAAAAAGGGAGGCAAGAAAAAAAAAGAATAACTTTTATCTGAGAAATAATTACCTCAGGGGCCTTATTTATAAAATGACAAGTTGTTGCTAAGGCTAAATTTCTTTTGAAGGAGATTCCCTACAACTATGAAATTGGCTCTGGAGGAACAATCTTTTTCAGACTGTTCCTCCAGAGCAAATTTCATAGTTGTGGGGAATCTCCCTTATAGACATTCAGCCTTAGCAACAGCATAGCAACCACTTAAGTCATTTTATAAATACATGTACAGCCCCAGAATTGCATGGCTATGTTGTTTATGGAAACGAATAAGTCTGATCTCAGAATTACTATCCCATATTCATCATACCTACAGCTTTGAGTAAACAAACTTACCCGTGTTCGTTTTTGAATGCTGAGATATTTACACATGCTCTGATACAGTTCTCCCAAGTCGTCTCTGTCCCAGTATGCATCTGGGGTGTCCAGTAAATCTGATCGTAAATTAATATTATGTCTGAAAAAAAAAAAAAAGAAGTTAGTTCCAATGATTAAAAAGTTTCAATAATTCCCAAGAATAGAAATTTTTAGTTACATACAAACCATTTAATCGTAGGAGTTTGGGTAAAAGAGAAATGGACTTTGTGCTAGGAATGGAACAATTTTTTATGTAAAAATTTACAAGGTCAACCCAGCATAAAATATAAATCAAGGGGATATTATTCATGGAGACCATTTTTAAAAAATATTTCTACGGTTTGATATGTATTTTAGTTTCTGAGTTGGTTGGTTGGTTGATTTAATGCTTAACGTCCATGGTAAACAACTAAGGTCATGTCGGGACGGTCAGTTAACCTAACCACACTATTCCTGGGCAGGCTTAGACCTCCTAAGCAATTAACCAGTACTAAGTGCACATACTTTCGCCAGTAACTGACAGCTGCCCTTCTTGAATCAGCAGAAGGAGAAACGAAAGTATGTGGCCAGACCGGGTTTCGAACCTAGGAACTCTGACTTATAACTCAGGTGCCCTACCGATTGCGCTACGCTGCCCGGCTAGTTTCTCAGACCTGGACAATTATGGACAGATGGATGAAATGATGGACAGAAAATTACAGCTTATATATTAAAACTAAAAGTACATGTAGGTGCAACAATAATCATAACTGTTTTTAAACTTAAACTGGTATTGTAATTTGATGGTTTCAAATTTCATTCTATCTGTATGACAAGATATGTAAAAGCATGTTTATCTTGTTCCCAGCTTGTTATTTTAAATGTTTGAATTTCCTTTATTGCCGTTTCTGACAGCCACAATTCACTTAACAACCTTATTTTCAGATTTCTATAATTTGATATTTAAGGGTTTTTAGAAGGGGCATTTTTCTTCAAAGCATTCACAAACACACTAGCTTTAAGATTTACCTGAGTAAGAATATTTCACCCAACTCCCTGTTCAGTGTATTTCTAGACATTCTTATGCTTTTGCCATCTCTAAGATCCTGTAAAATAAACCAACATATAACAAGTACCCTAATAAGCATAAATATTGGGATGCCTGAAAATGATAAATTTTCCATTTGTCCTATCGAAAAATTAATTATTGTAGGTCTCCCAAAATTTAGGCATATTCACTTCATGAAGTGTTTTGGGACACCTAAAAATTATAAATTTCCCATTTGTCCAAAATGGAAAATTTATTATTCTTAGCTGTTCCATAACTTAGGCACATTAAAGTATATTATGTACAGAAATAACAATATGTCACTTTCTCCAAAATATCAAATGACAAACATTTACAAACATGTTCAGATGAGATGACTGTCATGAATCTACTCTGTTTGCAACTTGAGGAATCTGACATGATCCATCTTATTTCTGTATCAATTGAGAGAATCAACAAAGCTTTTATAAAAGGGCAGTTTACAAAGTTCTAGTTTTTCTATCCCAAACTGTTGTAGGCTACAACTTCAAAGAAATGTATTGCAAGCTACTAAAAGTTAATAACATAAAAATCTAAATGTATTAGCATACTTTTGGATTCCAAATGAATTCCCCAGCTTAACTAGCAAACATTGTTATCACCAAAATTGACCTCAGCTCATGTTACATGTACATGGAGCCCTTGAATCCACCTTAAACACTTTCTCTGGAGCTCCGACTCACCTGTGTTTTGGGTTCTATTCTTTCCACAGAGGCATCAAGTCTAGATTCCTCCATAGACAATCTCACTGAAAGGACAAAAAACAAGAGGGCCATGATGGCCCTGGATCGCTCACCTGAGTATCCTGTGAACTTAACCTCAGAGACATCCATATGACCGACAGACAGAGTTTCAGAAACAAAGATTAAATGGAAAATGAACCCTTTATTGTGTACCTAAGGTTTTTATAAGATTTAACCTAATGACCTAGATTTTGACCCCACATGACCCAGTTTCAAACCTGGTCTAGATTTCTTGGATATGAACATTCTGACAAAGTTATTAAAACTGTGCTCTCTAGAGTGTACACAATGTTTTTCTAAGGTTTAACCTAGTGACCTACTTTTTGACCCAACATGACCAAGTTGTACCCTTGATCCAGATTTGTTGGAAACAAACATTCTGACAAAGTCTCATGAAGATTAGAACAAAACTGTGTCTGCTAAAGCGTTTACCCTGTTTTCTAAGAACTGACCTAGTGACCTAGTTTTTGACCTAACATGTCCCAGTTTCAAATCTGGTATAGATTTCATGAAAATAAACATTCTGACAATGTTTCATGTAGATTGGATCATAACTGTGCCCTCTAGAGTGTACACAAGGTTTTTCTAAGATGTGACCTAGTGACCTAGTTTTTGACCCCACAAAACCGAGTTTCAATTTTGGCCTAGATTTTATATAAATAAACATTCTGACAAAGTTTCATGAAGATTGGATCATAACTGTGCCCTCTAGAGTGTGCACAAGGTTTTTCTAAGATTTGACCCAGTGACCTAGTTTTTGACCCCACATGACCCAGTTTCAAAGATGGTCTAGATTTTATTTAGATAAACATTCTGACAAAGTTTCATGATGATTGGATCATAACTGTGCCCTCTGTGTCGTTCTAAGATTTACTTCTATTTTTAGCTCTGGCGGCCATTTTGTTCAGCAGAGTGGAACCGTTTTAGCAGTTTTTGTTCAGAGTCTTGAGTAAAACATTTCTGTGGAATTTTTTTGAAATCGAGCCATTGGGTTCAGAGACGATGATGTTAAAAGCTTTTTTCTATTTTTAGCTCTGGCAGCCATATTGTTCAGCGGAGCAGAACCGTTTGAGCAATTTTGGTAGAGGGTCTCCTAAGGTACATTTCTGTGAAATTATTTCAAAATCGGCCCAGCAGTTTGGAGGAGAAGTCGTTTAAAGGTTTTTCTATTTTTAGCTCTGGCGGCCTTATTGTTCAGCAGAGCGGAACCATTTGAGCAATTTTGGTAGAGAGTCCCCCAAGGAACATTTCTGTGAAATTATTTCAAAATCGGCCCAGCAGTTTTGGAGGAGAAGTCGTTTATAGGTTTTTCTATTTTTAGCTCTGGCGTCCATATTGTTCAGCGGAGCGGAACCATTTGAGCAATTTTGGTAGAGAGTCCCCAAAGGAACATTTCTGTGAAATTATTTCAAAATCTGCCCAGCAGTTTTGGAGGAGAAGTCATTTAAAGGTTTTTCTATTTATAGCTCTGGCGGCCATATTGTTCAGCGGAGGGGAACGGTTTGAGCAATTTTGGTAGAGGGTCTCCTAAGGAACATTTCTGTGAAATTATTTCAAAATCTGCCCAGCAATTTTGGAGGAGAAGTCCTTTAAAGGTTTTTCTATTTATAGCTCTGGCGGCCATATTGTTCAGCGGAGCAGAACCATTTGAGCAATTTTGGTAGAGAGTCCCCCAAGGAACATTTCCGTGAAATTATTTCAAAATCGGCCCAGCAGTTTTGGAGGAGAAGTCGTTTAAAGGTTTTTCTATTTTTAGCTCTGGCGGCCATATTGTTCAGCGGAGCGGAACGGTTTGAGCAATTTTGGTAGAGGGTCTCCTAAGGAACATTTCTGTGAAATTATTTCAAAATCGGCCCAGCAGTTTTGGAGGAGAAGTCGTTTAAAGGTTTTTCTATTTATAGCTCTGGCGGCCATATTGTTCAGCGGAGCGAATCCGTTTGAGCAATTTTGGTAGAGAGTCCCCCAAGGAACATTTCTGTGAAATTATTTCAAAATCCGTCCAGCAGTTTTGGAGAAGAAGTCGTTTTAAGCAAAAGTTGACGCCGGACAACGGACAAAGGACAAAGACCGATCACAATACCTCACCTTGAGCACTTCGTGCTCAGGTGAGCTAAAAAATACTTCAGCTGTAGAAAAATTTAAACCTTTAAGTACCAGAATAAAAATATCTGAGTTTGCTAACAGTGTAGATCCAGATCAGGTGGCTCAAAACCAGTCTCTTCATTTTTTATCTACCCTGTTTGACCCCTCATCTTTCAATTCTCAATGTGTATGGCTTGGGCTTGGATCAAACATTTTGAAATTTCGCAGACACAAACTTTTTTTAGAGCTATTATTTGGTGCTTTAAGGGTTTATTCACGTAAGAATAACATCACTGCTGATGACTCCTGACCACTGTTGCTGAAGCTCAACCACTTTTTACGATGAAATATAATTCACCATCACATATATTTCTATTCTATCCCATAACTTTACCAGGTCGGTGGGGCATCGCAGATGACTTTGAAACAATCCCTTTCCATCTTGTCCTGTTTTCAGCTGACCATCACACCAAAAAGGTGTATTCAGTGCAGAGTGTAAGCTGCAAAAACTAGAATCAGCCTGCACAACTTCCATGTGGAGAAACTTTTTACCACGACAAATTTTTATAAAAATATTAGCAAAGTTATTCCATCCCAGTATTCAGTATATTCAGAATCCATGCTTAGTGAATGCCAACAGTAGGGTACAGTCAGGTAACTTTGGACATGGGGGTACAGTCAGGTAACTTTGGACATGGGGGTTATTTCGGACATACCATTGCAAACAGTGAAAATCGAGATGAGACGGGATTTTCACTGTTTGGCCAGTTATTTTTGTTTTAGTTGTTTAAAGGAAACAAGAGCTGTCACCAGACAGCATAGCTCACCTGAACTGCACTTGCCCATCATGAACACAAAGTTCTGAGAATGTGATCTTGACCTCCTCAGTCAATTAAGAAGGTGATGCTGCTACCATGTTAAACTCTGGAGCAGTATCTGTCATCTGTCTGGGTATAACTTTCCATCTAGGCAGCGTGGAACTATGAACCGTCAGCCTGTGACCTTGACCTAAAGGTCAATGAAAGGTGGCGTTGGCACCACCTGAAAATTTGGACCAGCATCTAACAGAATTCTATGTATAAACTGAATCCATCCACACACTAAGAAAACACTGTACCTTTAGGGAGCTTTAACCAAAAGGTTTAACGAAATATTTATAAGTCCATGACCTTGACCTCAGCCATCAAGGGGGGTGGGGGAGGGGGTTTGGTACCGCATAAGAATTTAGACCATTACCTAACATCTGTGGAAGTATAAAGGAAATCTATCAAAGGGTTAAGGAGATTTAGCCAAGAACATCTCAAATTTCAAATTTCTAAGTCTGTGACCTTGACCTATATGTCATGTTCAGGAGTGAGGATGGTGCTGAATAAATTTTTAGACCAATATCTATCATCATACCAAATATAACTCTAATCAATCTAAGGCTTTAGAAACTATGAGATCTTAAAAGCTGTAAAGTAAAACTTCAACATAAAATTTCTAAGTCTGTGACCTTGACCTATGGGTCATGATCAGGAGTGGGGATGGTGTTAAATAAAATTTTGGGCCAATATCTATCATCAGACCAAATATAATTCATAACAATCAAAGAGTTTAGGAACTATAGTATCTTTAAAACTTTAACATAAAATTTTTAAGTCCATGACGGTGACCTCTAGGTCATGACCGGGGTAAGGATGGTGCAGAATAAAATTTTGGACCAATATCTATCATCATACTAAATATATTTCAAATCGATCGAAGGGTTTAGAAACTGTCAGCTCTTTAAAAAAAACTTTAACGTAAAACTTGAACATTTTGCTAACTCCAACGCCTCTGTGGCCGCCAACACCAGCGCCGGTGGTAGTACAATAGCTCTTCCTGAACTTTGTTCAAGGGAGCTTAAAAATGAGCTCCTCAGAGAGCAAATTTATTCTTTTAAGAGTTGATTCCTACTGATAAGGGAGGAAAATGACAATCACAGAGTTACTTCCGCTGAAACTGTATGATTACATGACTGATATATTCTATCAGTAGCCACCAACCTGACTGAGCCATAGCATTGGAAAAAGCAAACTTGTCGAGAAAAATGGAGAGCTTCATTTCTGGTGTGCTTTCTGTATCTCCTCCCTTGATGTGAACTGTGTTGCTTGTCAGTGATGACTTACTGAAATGAAAAACACGATTTGCACCAGAGCTGTAGATAAGAAGGCGTATTTGATGATAATTAAGGATAATTTTTCTTATTTCTCATCGAAACCATATGTTGTGACCCCTCATCTGAACCGTCTCGTCGAGACGGTTCAGATGAGGGGTCACAACATATGTTTTTATGCAGAATTAACAAAAATTATCCCTAATTATCACCAAATACGCCCTCTTATCTAGAGCTCTGTTTGCACCAAATATTAGAAATTTTAGAATGCCATTTGAAATTAGATCTCCAATCCCCTCCAAAGGCACATAAAATAGGCAATAAATTTACCCCCACTCTTCTTCCCCACTACTACACACTATCTCTGTTTCCAAACACACACAAAATTGTCAAAACATGCACCCCCACCCCCAAACATACACACACACCCCAACCCTTTCCACACACACACACACAAAATGAATAATGAAAACACTTCATTAGGAGCATCTCTTATTTAACAGTAAAAATGAATTGTATTATTGATTTTCAACAAATTTTCACCTCCAACGTTTTCAACAGTTACTATCACAGTAACCAATCTATGAGGGATGATCCAAAATAACGTAGACTTTTGCTATAACTTTTATACAGTTCAATTTATCGTAAATAAAATTACATGAACATGAATCGGAATATGACCAGCATATCCTTACAAAATTTCAAAATACAAAATATTAATACTTAAAAAAACTACATTCAAAATAAAATGGGCACTATGGGCTACCCGGCGCACGGCGGCACTGATTTTGACGTCGTTGACGACATTAACGTATGAACGTCAATGCAGACGATAGTCTGTTCATTTCTTCTCGAAATAATGTCCTTCACACTCAACACATCGGCGATGACGATGGATCCACTGTTCAAAAACGTCCTCGTACCACTGTTGGTCATACTGTGCGACTATCCAGCTAGTAGCTGCTCGTAGTTCATGACGCAGAACGCACCTTGCATGAACCTAGAAAAAATATTATTCCTGGATATTACATGGATACACAACATAGTAAGTTTAATATATTGTGTGTACATGTATGCTTTACATGTATTTGCGAAGAAAGGTGTTGTCATTGATACAGCCCTATTTGAAAATATGTTACATCGGGCAGAAGTCAATATTCAACTCACAAAACTGATTATTACCATTTACTATACTGTAGCTATGATCTGATACCATTTGCAACATGCATCATGTATAAATCAAATTTATTACTTAGAATTACCTTCGACATTTGCAAATCTTACGTCAAGATCCGGTGTATCGTACCATAACCCATGTCAAACCGCTCAACCAGTTCTCTAATCTTCAAGCGTCTCTCAGCAGCCAGTGCATCACGAACTGACGTCACTATCGTCGCGCCATACTGTTTCTTTCTTCCATGACCCTGCTGTTCTTCTAGGCTGTCTTGGCCGTTCGAAAATCTGCGGTGCCACTTGAAGACAAGCGCCCTGCTTACTGAATATTCCCTCTTTGTTTGCTCAATCATCTTCAGCGTCTGTGTTGGTGTTTTTCCCAGATCGTGGCAAACCTTAATAATCGCCCGGATTTCCAGCCGGTCTGACGACGACATTTTGACGTTAGAAGTGCTAGTACAACCGCGCAATGAATGTTATTATTTTAAAAACGCGAGGCTCAAATGACGTCGAATTTTGATATGACGTCCTCAGCATATTGCACTGTAACGTGGCCTAGTCTGGCGCGTTTCGCATGTGTAAATTTTATTCTATTAAGACATATGTAGCTTTATACATATATGAAAAACGGCGTGCGCCGCCTATGCGTCACCATGGTTATAAAATAGCACGGCGTGCTTGCGATACTTATTAAATTAATTTTTTTATTACTAAACTTATTAAATAAATGTTCCGATTTATTGCAATATATTTTTTTCTAAAATCTAACCACACTCGTGGAAGTTATGGCGAAAGTCTACGTTATTTTGGATCATCCCTCGTATTAAGTTAAACAATACCATTTGATGTTAAATTTCATCACTACCTGCAGATTTGTCCTGCATAAGAACTACACACAAATCCCCAAAACTTAGCTGCTGTACCACAAAAAAATTGGTATATCCGTATCTTCTTAAGGATTTGCCAACTTCCCTGAACAATACCAAGAATTCTGCAGAAGGCAGTGCCTTGCCTGTCAGCTTGTCACAAAACACAGCCTATCACAGAAGTTGGGGTAGTTTACTCCATTTTCACTGACAAAAACGTACCATAAAAATTCTATATAATGGAAAAATAGGTTTGAGCAAACAGTGCAGAAGGAGCAGTCTGATCAGGATCTACACTGTTTGCAATCCATCTATTTTTGCATCTTTTAAAAGCATTTGCTGTGCCCAAGATACAGTGGGTCTCTAACCCCTACTGCCCCTACAGCTATTAGGCTATGGGAAACCTTTACCTTTTAAAAGCATAACTGCATTTAAAAACCAAATGTTCAATTTGTAGGACAGTTTCAGAACTATTGTAGGTTTTCCAATTTTTTAGGTTTCCAATTTTTAGAATTTTTAAGGTGATAATTTTGGCTTCTGCTAGTCTCATATGATACAAAAACTTACGTGTCTGTTACAACAGGCATGATTTCCACATGATCCTCGACAACAGGTAGCTTGTAGGGAGCCTCACAGTACATCTGGGCAAACTTCACCACAGCAGTTCTCTGTCAGTGAAATAAAACATAAATAGTAATAAAACATAAATAATTTATCAGTTATAACAAGGCTGGGAAATCACTCTCATCTTCTCACCTTACCTTGAGTAACTTTTGCTGATGAACAAATAAAATTTTCAGTGTTTCTTGCATAAACTATTGAAAACACACTTTTTATTAAAGTACATGTGGAACAAGGTATAATTACTAGAAGAACTTTCAAGCTTCAACTAGATACAAGCATCAAAGAATTAATGTTACTACAATACATGTATTGATTAAATGAATGCATGAACATGTGATTATACATGAGAACTGGCCCCGAGGTTATAAAACTTTTTTCATGCTCAGCTGAGTTGAGCATGAAATTTTACCTGCTAATAAATAGCAAATTACTGATAAGTACGGCTGTTTTCTTGCTCAGTTTGGCTGAGCATGAAATTTTCTCTGCTTATGAATATGAAAATGCCAACATTAGTTGGCATTTTCATATTCATCAGCAGAGAAAATTTCATGCTCAGCTGAGTTGAGCACGAAAAAAGTTTTATAACCTTGGGGCCAGAAGTCTTACAGCAGAAGCACTTGGTGAAAACCTTGATCAGGCCCCAAGGTTATAAAACTTTTTTTCATGCTCTGATAGCTGAGATTGTGCTCAAATTTTAATATTGAACCGAATGCACAATACTTAACAAGGCTTGTTTTGAACATTCAAATTAGAGAAATTGTGTGAAAAGTAAACTAAAGGCAATAAAAATCTTTGTAAAATGCTTAAGATTTATTTATGAATTTGAATTATCATGCTCAGCTGAGCTGAGCATGAAAAAAGTTTTATAACCTCGGGGCCAGGTTGCTTTGCTTATATGTACCTTTTAATCAGACATTTTCCTTTTTGAACAAGCAGTCTAAGGATTTTTCGGAATGACTACAGCAAAACACAGACTGATCAGACTGCCTGGGTGCTGTGTTTGAAATGAGTACCCCTGTTTCAACAGTTTGTACATGCAAGAGATCTATTTTTCATGCTCACCTAAATGTACAGCTGAAATTAACATGTCTCAATATGAACCATAAAGCCTTTGGGCCAATGAGGCCAGTAAACTACCTTCCATCTTTGTTTACCACACACATCATCCCATTGCTGATAACATCTGAGATGCAACAGCCTGTCAAGATGTCATCCATGTGGTAACAGTGCTCCAGATAAGAAGGGGTAACAAATACAATTTTGGGATAATTATCCAAATTTCTTTATAAAAAACATATTTTGTGACCCATCATTAGAACCGTCTCGTCGAGACGGTTCTAATGAGGGGTCACAACATATGTTTTCTTTGAGAAATAAGAAAAATTATCTTTGAATTATCCTCAATACCCCCTCTTATCTGGAGCTCTGGGTAAACAAACATGCAAGGTAACTCAACTGTTACTGAGCTTGAGAGCAATGACAGCATGTGTTAATTCTGGGACTTACATCCAGTTTTGACATATTCCAACATACCACCGAGCCATCCCTGAAATACAGATCAAACAGTGCAACACATATGGAGTCTTAAACACACCAGCAAACACTTACACCTGCCTTTACATTCATGCAATTTAGCAAGAGCTTTAGTTTAGTGCTAAAAAATAATGGATACACTTTCAGGGGGAGCAACATACATTTTATGCATCTCAACAAAAATCATTTATATAGGGATCAAACATAGTTTTT
The DNA here is from genome assembly GCA_963989385.1 of Ctena decussata. Taxonomy (NCBI): domain Eukaryota; kingdom Metazoa; phylum Mollusca; class Bivalvia; order Lucinida; family Lucinidae; genus Ctena; species Ctena decussata. Next base: position 76,709,140 of record OZ022511.1, on the reverse strand, counting down.
CATGCATTAACGTTTGCAAGGTCCCGAGGGAGATGTTGAAAACCAAAGCCAAGATTTTCAACATCTCCCTCGGGACCTTGTAAATGTTAATGCAATGGGAAAAAAATTGTTTGATTGCTATTATTGCACTTTATAGACACGCACTACATGTATGCATGTCTATAAAAATCCTGGTTACAGGCCAAGGTCAGCTACCGGGAATTTTTGTGCAATCTTTAGCAGCATTTCACAAGTCAAAATCATGTTCATCAAAGTTTTCACTCGATGTCGTCTGCACTTTCATTTTTACAATATCCGAATTTGTATAACTCTTCCGTTAAAGTCTTTAATCAATATCTTCAACTGCAGTCTTGCCACTCGTCTTGTACTGACCGAGTATTGCCCTACAACTTGCATATGAAAAGTCACAAAGGTGGACATTATCAGCGCGTGAAAACCCATGTTAATACATGGTTTTGTGTTCCTTAAAACATGCCTATTAATAGCGTCTGACACCGATAATTATGCAAAAATCCTAGTTATTTTTCAGGATCCTTCTTATCTACAGCTCTTTTGTCTCCGACCCTGTCACCAATAAAAACCTCAAACTGCTTCTGGCTCTAATCTGTGGAAGTACATCATTAACAAGCTAATGTGAGTTTTCAGGAACTTCTGAGGTAATTTCTGTTAATTCTCATCATCTGGTATTAAAACCACCAAAGTGCTGTCCATACAGCCAAAAACTGCAATGCATAGCATCTTTTTTTTAAATGACATCAAAGCTGTCATATATACACAATGTGTTTATGTCAACTGTCCAGTGCTAATCAATGGAATGCCAAATTAGAAGCATTCATCTTTGTTGATCTTTGGACCTATACACCTACACCTTTGTTTTTCAGCCATATATACAAAGTACAAAGAAGGATAATTTTTGTGACTTCCTGTTTGCTTCCCATGATGACAAAGCCTTTCAAAAAATGTGTCTACTCTGAAAGGAAAAAGTTGATCAAAGGACAGTAAATTCTTTCATGTAAGAGTTGACCCCTCACTGAGAAGGCAGGCTAAAATGAAAATGGCGGCACTGCTTTCTCTGAAAGTATAGCCATTCCAGTGCTCCAGATCTCCATAAAAACATACGTTGTAGTCCCTGAGACGGTTCTAATGAGGGGTCACAACATATGTTTTCGTTGAGAAATAAGAAAAATTATCTTCGAATTATCCCTAATACCCCTTCTTATCTGGAGCTCTGCCATTCATCTTCAAGGGATGAAGTAAATGAGGTAGTTATTATCAATATTACTAAAAGTGCTTACTCAAATAAGAAAATAGCTCTGGCTTTGTTTATTACATATTCTTCTTTTGGTGTAAGCAGCAGTGTCCCTGTTATATCTGAAAAAAGAAAAGCACCTGGCAGATTATTAAACAACAGGGATCATTTTTGGGCGAGATTTAGAGAAATTTGCCCATTTTTTTTTTTTTGCCAAAAATCTCATTTTCCATGAGCTTTTTCCTCCCATTTAACAGATCATGGGCCATGATCTGTTAAATGGGAGAAAAAAGCTCATGGAAAGGACCATGATCTGTTAAATGGGAGAAAAAAGCTCATGGAAAGGACCATGATCTGTTAAATGGGAGAAAAAAGCTCATGGCAAGGGCCATGATCTGTTAAATGGGAGAAAAAAGCTCATGGAAAGGACCATGATCTGTTAAATGGGAGAAAAAAGCTCATGGCAAGGACCATGGTCTGTTAAATGGGAGAAAAAAGCTCATGGAAAGGACCATATCTATTAAATGGGAGAAAAAAGCTCATGGAAAATGCATTTGTATAATGGATAGTACCAATAATTCTCTCTGAGAATGGAGAATTTCTCGCAAAAAATGACTGAATGAGATTTTTCTCTCTTAAAATTCTGAGCCAGAATTATCCCTGAAACAACAATCTTCTAATAAGGATTTATAAGAAGATATTTATTTTAAAAGTCTTTCTCTGATACATACCTTACTTACCATGTCTACCATTTCTCTATGATTAACAATAAATTCAGGTTGATACAGCAACTTATGTGAAGCAATTTGCACATACATATGGTATAACTCTTTATTTCCTCATTCTGTAAACGCCAAATATGAAAATCTAGTCCAATTTCACCTAATGTTTGATTGAAAAAAATGGCTGCTGGTAACAACTGACTGCATGCTATTAACACCCCTGGTAAATCAGAATTTGAAAATGTCAGTCCCATCTTAGGCTTCTGCAAATGGTTCGCCAAAATATATTGCTATATCAGTCAAATGTATGTAAAGCATATTTCCTTTGAAGTAAAAGAATGGCTGAATATACCCCTAAATACTTGAAAGTGGCTAAATCAACAAGAGCTGTCGCCTGACAGCATAGCTCGCCTGAATAGGTGCTTGCCCATCACACAGTCGCTTTGGAGGTGTGGACTTCTATGCATAAAACTTCAGGCAAGCATGTCCATAATGACAACATGTTTATAAAGACAAGCTATCTAAGAATTAAGTCTTAAAATAAAAAAATTCACATGAAATTTCAAAGTCCATGAGCTTGAGGTCAAAGAACTAAGCGGTAGGGGTGGGGATTGGGGGGGGGGGGGGGGGGGGGAGGGGGGCGGGGGCTAGGATGTAACAAAACCTTGAGTCATTATCTAACATCAGTCCCAGTATTAGTATCAACTGAGTCCATCATGGCACTGTGAAATTATGTCTTCATAAATATAAAACTTTAACCAAAATCTTTAAGACAAAATTATAAGTCAATGACCTTGACTTCAAGGTCATCCAGTGGGGTAAGTATATGGTGTTTTGTAAAAACTCAAAAAAAAAGTGTCTAACATCAGTTCAAGTGTAAACTAAATCTCTGCCAAGCATTATGAATCAGTATGCAATTAGAAAACTTTAAGAAAGAACAAATTTCCAAAGTCTGTGACCTTGACATCAAGGTCAATGTGCGGGGTTGGGGTAAGACAATGTTCTAAGTCCATGACCTTGACATCAAGGTCACTGAGAGGAGTGGGGGTAGTACCTTGCAAAACTTTGGACCAATATCTAACTACAGTGCAAGTATCAAAGGAATCCACCCATGGGTTAAGGAGATATTGGGCGTTATAAAACTTTAACCAAAACAGTCCAAAAATACTCCCAATTTTCTAAGTCCATGACCTTGACATCAAGGTCATGGAGTGGGGTGGGGGTGGTACCCTGTTAAACTTTGGACCAATACATGTATCTACCTACAGTGCAGTATCAAAAGAATCCATCCATGGGTTAGGGAGATATAGGTCTTTAAAAAACTTTAACCAAAACATCCAATCCGGACGCGGACGCCGGGGTGACAACAATAGCTCTTCCTGAACTTTCATCCAGGCGAGCTATAAATTTGCCAGTTTGCAACATATCTTTCAGAGCCTTTATGCACAAGCAAAGAAAAGTAATTGCATGAGTTTTATACAAACCTACTGGTAATTTGACCACCTGATATGTGCTATTTTCTTCATGTAAATGTTTCTCTAGCTTATCAAGATATAATTCATCCGCTACAGTGAATGCTGCCACATTCCGCTCCAGTATTGGCTGAAAAAGAAACAAGACTTCATGAATGTCTTAGTATCTGCAGCACAGTCCTTGATATTTTACTATACATTTTCTTTCTTCATTTCTTTTTAAATTAGAATCAGTTGAGCGTAACATTTATTTTGTAATGGAATGTTTTAGTCATTTAGAAAAAATACTTTCCTTGACCTCAAGCAGGGGCCATTAAAATTTTGCACTTTGTGAACATTGCCAAGTCATCTTACAATTTGCCCAAAAGTAGACAGCTTTTGAGTAGGTTAGTTGTTTTGGATTTAGCAATTCATTGAGAGTGTTTCAGTGTATAATCAGTCATCTCTCAGAGACGAGCAAAAAAAATATGAGAGACTAGAGCAAAAAAGGCCAAACAAATCTTATCCTGCACTTGCTGCAACCACAGCCGACCCTTATCTTCCTATTATCCAAACTTGCAGAATGCTGTGGAACTGTAAGTTACACAGCACCACCTCCTGACCTGACCAATTCTAGCTTCTATGAGAATTCCTTTTCATTATCCTGAGCAGGGATCAAGCTAGGGGGCGATTTGGGCGAAATAATCGCCCTAGGGGCCGAAATTTCGCCCTAAATTGGGCTTAGGGAGAAGTGGGAGTCTCCCTAAAAAAAAAAAAAAAAAAAAAAAAATTTTTTTTTTTTTTTAGAATTTTCATCAAATCATTCCACAAACAAGTTGTTATGACAATTTACCCTATAAACCCAGCTTATTAATCTTTCAATTTAATGTTAATAGTATGCATAATAGCTATTTTTCTTTAAAACTAAATGAAAAATGTCATAATGGCGCAATACCACTTCTCCCTTCAGGGCTGTCACTTCTCCCTATTTCAGCTGGAGGGAGAAGTCACTTCTCCCTAAACTTTGAGTCTAGCTTGATCCCTGATCCTGAGCAATTAACCCTTTTTAGACCGGATACCCGTTTTGGGGACATTATGCAAACAGTGCAGACCCAGTTCAGACGCCGCAAAACGCGGCGTCTGATCAGGGTCTACATTGTTTGCTTAAAAGAATTTCTATGCAAAGTACAATAAAAGTGGAAATATTCACCAGAAACCCCTAAAACTAGAAATGGGATTATCTGAATGATAAGAATGGACAAGTCCACTAGTCAAAAAAGGGTTAAGCCTTTCCAAAGCAAAGAGAGGTCCACTCTTGAAGGAAAGGAATTGCTTCTTTGGGAGCAAAATCTTTAACACTGTCCCTCTCCCCAACTTCCCCCCTCCCCAACGAAGGCCAAACAAAATGGCAGAGTTGCTTCCCCTGAAAGCATATTCCTGCACTAAAATATATGTACAGTAGAACTTCAATGGCTCAAACAGACTTGGGACCATGAAAATTAGTTCTAGCCAAGGGTAGTTCCAGCCATCCAGGGTTTGTTTCAATATAAACTTACCTGTAGGGACCCAAGAATGAGTTCTAGGCAGGCAGGGTAAACAAGCCATCAGGTTTGAGTCATTGAGGTTCTACTGTATATATGCGCAGAAAACTCCTGAGTAAATAACATAATCTTAGGTGAATCAGAGTCTACACTATTAACAATTACTGTACAGACAGTACAAATACAAATTCCAAAAAGATGACTGAGTCCAATTACTAAAAGGTCTGACTATTCTATGACATATATACTGAGTTTGAACACTGCCATACCTCCTCTGTTTCTTGTGGTTTCTTTCGAGTGGTCCTCTTCTTGGTGGGAATCACCACCCTCCCAGGTGAATCTGTGTCAATATCAGTCTTTTTCTCTGTCGTCTGAAGGTTTCGTGTTATCAAAACACTGACTCCAGCTCCTGAGGAACTTTGTTTGTAGCTATTTAAAAAACGTTCCTGCCAACAGTCTAAACAGTGTCCTCTAACAGTACTATAGTAAGCAGGTTTCACAGAAAACAATGAACCATTCTGATGGTCCCTAAATAAACAAGTACCAGCTTTTGAAAAATTCGTGTTAAACTGTCTCAGATAGTGGAAGGATATTCCAGATACCCTATATAAGGTTGTTTCAGACGTTCTCTGTATAAACTGTCTCTGACAACTATGGAGGCTTCTGAACAGTTTCCTAGGAGATGCATGCAAAGTTTGGCTCATCTGATGGCTTAGACAAATCTTCTTGCAGTCTATGACACATTTTCTGTTTTCAGAAATTTAGGGTGTTGATGATAAATCTAGAATAATTTTCCTTTTTTCTCCATTAGTAAACATATGCTAAGGCCCTCTCAGTGGAACAAGCTCATTGAGGTGGTTCAAATGTGGGGCCACAACATATAAAGAACTCAAGATAAGGTGAGTTTTTGAGGGTAATTCTATCACACATAATTTTCCATATTTCTGAATGAAAACATTGTGAACCCTCATCAGAAACCTCATGAGGGGTCACATTTATATGTACACAGAAATATGAAAAATTGTCCCTACATTATCCCTGTTACCCATTCTTACCTAAAGCACTAATATGTCTTTATAAAACAAGACCTGTCTGCATACAGGATAGCTCGCCTGCAGTGCCTTGCCCATCACACTAAAAAACTTTTACGTAACACTATAAAGTGTGACGCCCACGTCCAAGTGACAACAATAGCTCTCTGTACTTTCGTACAGGCAAGCTAAAAACATCATATAAGTTATCTAAGAATTATCATCCAAACCCTTTTACCTAAAACTCTGGGCATTAACACATTTTCTGAACAGAAGTAAATTCTGATACAAGACTAATGCTGATCCTCTTAGTGCCATTCCTATAAATATCTGAAACAGAAAAAAATTTAAATATACCCTAATGTGCCTATATATTGGAACTCCTATAAATAATGGCTTTTTCCATTTGGGACAAATGGAAAATCTATTATTTTAGGTGTCCCAATACTTAAGCACATTAGGGTAGTCAACTCTCGATATCTCAAAGTCAAAGTTCATCTCAGACTGCTGATATCTCAAAGTAAACTTTCTGAAACAAGAAAATTTACTTTGACATATTAGTAGTTTGAGACAACAAGAGTCAACTGTATACAAATATAGAGCAGGTATACAGCATCAAAAGACCATGAACAAAATATTGCAGGGCTCAGCCTAGAAGGGGATTTGGGAGAAGTAGTCTCCCTCAGCTAGCTGACTTCTCCCTATTTTGAGCTGAGGGAGAAGTGAAAATGTATACAGCATATAGGGAAATCCAAAATTCGGGCCAAAACTTCTCAAAATTTCCTGAAATTATTACAAACTTCCTCCCTGTTTGAAAGCTCCAGGCTGACCCCTGGTATTGTGCCTTGTCTTAATTAGGAGATTTGGCTACAGTGTCAGAATGACACACTAGTATCTCAAGTAAGATGCAAATGCCATTAGATAGTGTTGGGATATTGGGCAAGATCACTGGACTGTGAAATATATATCACAGTGACATATAAAAAATCTAAGGTATACTCCAACTCCATATTCTCGCGGCAATCATATTCTCGGGGTAGTGCTAAATGAAAGTTTTCAGGCACACATGTCTCCTTGTTTTTATATTGTTTTTCAGGCTTCAGAAATACAAAGTATAAAAACACATAAGATTTCAGTTCTGTCTCTTTTCGAAGATTCTGTGACTTCTTAAAGCCAAAATAGTGAAAAACTAGAATTGTTTTTCTACGAAAAAACAGATGTCTCCCCCCTTTCTGATGTCAAAAGGATCAGTCATAAAATACAATTTCAAACGGAAACTTTAAATACAATTTCTAATGCAAATACTGGTCATTTTTCATGCAAACAATGAGCTCGTATCCAGTTAAGATATTTTGTGATAGACTAATAGACAGACGCCAAGGGAAAAACAATATGTTTTCCTACCCTGAAGCAGGGATTCATAATAAGTAAAAAGTATAAATGCAAGAGTTATAGTTGTTATGCTCTGCATGTCATGTAATGTTGACTGATATTCATATTTAGTTTTTGTCAAAAAATATAAATGCAAGAGTTACAGTGCTCTGCACGTCGTCTATTTATATGTTGACTGATATTTGTATGAAGTTTCATGAATATAGCTTAACGGTTTTCAAGTTATAGAGCTTAGACGATTGAGACACGATTTTGTGAATGACAAAGTTCCAAGGGAAATAACTCAAATAGTATAAATGCTGTGCTCTGCAGGTTGTCTATTGTTGACTGACATTTGTATGAAGTTTCGTGAATATAGCTTGTCCGGTTTTCAAGTAATAAAAAAAAAGCGATTGAGACACGATTTTGTGACTGACCAAGGTCCAAGGGAAATAACTGAACAAGTATAAATGCAAGAGTTATGGTTCTTGCACTATGCAATTCTTCTAATGTTGATTGATATTTGTATGAAGTTTCGTGAATATAGCTTGAATGGTTTTCAAGTTATAGAGCAGACACGACTGAGACACAATTTTGTGACTGACAAAGTTCTAAGGGAAATAACTCAAATAGTATAAATGCTAAAGTTATGGTTCTTGCATTCAGCACGTCGTCTGATGTTGATTGATATTTGTATGAACATTCATAAATATAGCTTGAATGGTTTTAAAGTTATAGACGGACTCGACTGAGACGCAATTTTGTGATGGACAAAGTTCCAAGGGAAATAACTCAAAATGGATAAACGCCAGAGTGCATTCTGCACGTCTTCTGATGTTGATTGATATTTGTATGAACTTTCATGAATATAGCTTGAATGGTTTTAAAGTTATAGACGGACTCGACTGAGACGCAATTTTGTGATGGACAAAGTTCCAAGGGAAATAACTCAAAAAGTATAAATGCCAGAGTTACCATTTGTGCACTCTGCACATCGCCTCATGTTGATTGATATTTGTATGAAGTTTCGTGAATAAAGCTTGAGCAGTTTTCAAGTTATAGAGCGGACACAATTGAAACACAATTTTGTGATGGACAAAGTTCCAAGGGAAATAACTCAAAAAGTATAAATGCCAGAGTTACCATTCTTGCACTCTGCACGTCGTCTCATGTTGATTGATATTTATATGAAGTTTCGCGAATATAGCTTGAGCGGTTTTCAAGTTATAGAACGGACAAGATTTTGTGATGGACTAAGTTCCAAGGGAAATAACTCAAAAAGTATAAATGCCAGAGTTACCATTCTTGCACTCTGCACGTCGTCTCATGTTGATTGATATTTATATGAAGTTTCGCGAATATAGCTTGAGCGGTTTTCAAGTTATAGAACGGACACGATTTTGTGATGGACTAAGTTCCAAGGGAAATAACTCAAAAAGTATAAATGCCAGAGTTACCATTCTTGCACTCTGCACGTCGTCTCATATTGATTGATATTTATATGAATTTTCGCGAATATAGCTTGAGCGGTTTTCAAGTTATAGACCGGACACGATTTGTGACAGACAGACGGACAGACGGACGGACGGACAGACGGACAGACGCCCGGGGAAAAACAATATGTCTCCCGACCCTTAAGGGGGGAGACATAATCACCAAAGGTGGTAACAAGGAACATCCCAGGATAATAAAAATGGCGATAATATAAAAAATATTTGTCTGATTATGTTATTTCTTGCTTTATTTGATCTAAGTAGGGTTATACTTAACATTTTAAATCAGGAAATATTTCTGGTTGCATTTAATTTGCTTATGTTAATGCAAATATCCATATACCGTGAGAATATGGAGTCGGTATTTCTGCCTAACCACTTTGGGATAGTACTGTGCCCACATAAAATAAAAATGCCTTGAGGTTAAGATGAAATACTAGAGGGCTCAACAACATATAGTATGTTGAATTGTTGGTCCTCCTTATTTGGCCAGGATTGCTTGTATCTTAAGTACCGTGAGAATAGGGAGTGCCAGTCTACATTACATCTAGTCAGGAAAAACTACAATATCTCAAGTATGATATATAACTGCCAAACAGTGCCAAAACAAAAATTATGCTGCTCAATAAATTGTGTCAGTAAGTAAGTAAGTAAGTAAAGACTTTATTTAATGAGGGTGACAACAGTGATAAGGTAAAATCATTGAACCATGAAATATGGGTCTTTGTGATCTACAAATTCTATGATGCCATTGTCAGAATGACCTATAATGATCTAAATCCATAGCAATATAGAGTTAGTTATCCACACAAAATCACTGGACCATGAAATATTGGTCACAGTCAGAATCAGAATTGTTTACAGTGATCTACAAAAGATACTCAGTATGGGAATTTGACAAATTGACCTTTTCTCATAGGGTATGTGGCTACTGAATGAGAGCATTTACTCATCTTGAGAATTTTAGAATGCTGTCCTCTTATGCTGTGAATCCTGACTACTCTCACAATTCTGGCCGGACTATTTCAACGGTGATTAAAATCACATCGACACCGAAATAACATGTTGAGCTGTCAGGACTTTCGAATTTGGTAGTTATTTTCAATATTTAAACCCCTGTTTCTTTCTGATTTATTACACAACACTTCTCGGAACATAACTACAAGCCGCAACTGTTAATTTAACAAATTTCGTTTAAATTTACCCAGTTAAGGCCGTCCAAAAATTTTCTCAAAGATTTTCGTACGGCGCAGCCATCTTGCTTTAGGTCACACTAAACACCGTATGGTACCGTAAATTAGTACTTATTGATTCCGAACTCAGAATACTCCGATACCCTGCGGCATCTCAAGTCGTAGTCAAGTCAGGAAAAAGGTCTCATGACTCACCCCTTCAACTACTGCTAGATGTATATTTCAAGTAAACTTCAGATTGAGACGTACACGTAGGTTTCAGGGAGCTTCAGCCTCAATAAAATTTCATTGAATTTCGAGTTCACTAATATAGATACCAGAATTTTTATGTAGAGTCGGTTTTAGTATAGAAATAAACATTAGCTATCAGAGCTACCAATGCTAGTTTCCGAGACACCACATGGCTGGAGCGGGTCCCGGCCACAGTGCTTGCCTTTGGGGCAGATTTGAATGTCAACCGCCCCGATGGTCATAAACTTTGAATCCACTGCTCTTCAATTCAGTATAGTTGCAGGTTTCAAGATATTTTTTTTTTTTTTTTGGTAATCAAGTACTCGCAAGGGGTGATGCAGTACAACGAGCTAGCTAGTTCGGTTTGCGTGGAAGATTCCTAGCCCATAAGTGTAAAATCTAGGGAACATAGAAATCAAAATTGAAACTAAGATTAAAAAAAAAACAAAAAAAAAAAACATGAGGACTCTCAGAAATAGCAACACCGAAATTCCGGAACAGAAGAAACAGGTCTACCAGTTAAAAAACCACGGTGGGCTCGATCCAAGACGTACCGGAACCGTCTGTGTTATTCTTAAGTCAGGTTTAGGTTGGCGCCTTCATAAAGTGTGAGGCCCGACCGACAAAGCTCTTAACCTTGATTGGCATGCAGTTTGTCGCAAAACATCTATATTATAACCAATCTTTTTATATCGAAACTTTATCTTCTTAAGATGATAAGGAATGTCATCTTTACCGTGTAATTTTCTTAATTTATACACCAAGTCGGCATAAAATTCAGGTTCCGAAAGGCCTTGCAGAAGAAGTGTTTTTAATTCAACATTATATTTATAATTAGACACTAAGTCGAAATGTTGTCGATAAAATTTTGAATACGCTATACGAAGTTTATGCCCTCTATCACCTTGCTTGAGAATTTTGCTATCAAGACTTTTTTAACAAATACTGAAGTCATCAACATGACTGAACAGTCTAGCAAAACTGAGTCATCATCAGTTTAGAAATATAAACACCACAGGATGTAGGTACATGGCCATGTAAAAATGGAAAATTAACAATACCAAAATCAAAATCATCCGGTTTATCGTAAATTTTAGTTGTACGTAACAAAACCATCCGATATAGGTAAATGTAAATCCAAAAATTAGGCCTCGATATCTGTGACGCTGGCCTTATTTAGCTAAAGTTCTGAAGGATAAATTGGATTTACCATGCTATGAAAGAAGTTATTGTCAATACTCAATAGGTCATCCAGACACATTACAGCTAGAAGTAGAAACGAAAGCTTTAATAACTTCAGTTCAGGCTGGGTATCATCTGAAATAGACAGCATGAAGTCTCTCTCATAACGGAACAAAAACGGATTAGCTACAAGAGGGGCCACAATTAGTGCCCATAGGAATATCTACAGTTTGTGTATATAATTTAGAGCCAAATCTAATATAAATATTGTCCAAGAGAAAGGTGAGAGCTTCACACACTTTCTGACAAGACCATAAATTATAATTCCTGACCGCTTCAGAGGTGAAGAAAGCACGCCTGTCATTACATGCACTACAAAGAGAGCCTTCCCTTTGGAAAACTCGTTCAGTTCAATCCACTAGTTTATCCTTAATAAGATTGTGGGGCAAGGTAGTATATTTTGTCGAAAAAATCATAGGTAGACAACCTGGGCGCATGAAAAACTCGCGATTTCAGCGTATTCATGCTAATAGCCCGCATGAATTTTTAATAGACCTGAAAGGTTTTACCTGACCTTTCATAGACTTATACGGTCGTTTATGAAGTTTAGGTAGCCAGTAGAATGTAGGAAGTCTCTCTTGGTCTTCATCAACACATACGTAAAATTAAGTGGCTTTATGACAAATGTGGTCATTGATGACAAACTTCTCTTTTTGGAGGTCTGCTTATAATTCTTAGAGCCACTCAGCTGCTTAGTACAACCGTCAAACAACAACAACGCTGTTTGCAGCTTTGTCTGCTGGAACCAAGACATACTTCCTATGAACTGCTGGAACCAAGACATACTTCCTATGAAATTCCTGGATACCCAATTTCAGATACATGTATAACGAAAACTCATTTTAGGTTTACGTGGTAACATGTTAGTATACTGAGGGACTTTAATAACGCACCATTTTATATCATGTTATTTTACCCAGGGTTTGCAATATTGGAAACGTTTGAGCACTCATGCGAGTTAGCATGGTTGAGTTCTTTAAGTCTGCAAACGCTTACAGAGAGTGTGCAACCATGCATAGAAATTTCGAGAAAATGGAAATTTGGTTACTTTTTCGCATAAAATTTTAACGAATTCACATTTTGTTGAATTTTAATGTTTATGCATCTGAATGAATACCACACACTGTAAAAACAATGAAAAATGGCAAAGATCCTTGAAAAAGTGTTTTATCGATGTTCGAAAATTGGATTTTTTATAAAAAAAAAATAGGGTACAGTTCAAAATTTGGAGAATCCCGACTTAAAAGCCACCCAATTGATTGTATACCTACCCAGGTCATGAGAGTATGTCTTAATGTACCAGTTCCAAGCAAATTTGAATAATTATTCAAATGTCCGTTACCGTCACTTCCGGTTTTTGTGCAAAAAGTTCGAATCTTTGCAAAATGACGTTGAAAAGAAAGAAATGTAGCCGATAAAAAGAGAACACAAAGTACGAAAAATGAATAACCTCTGATTTTTATGTCATTGAAATCTGATCAGCAGTTACGAAATTGCAGCAAACTGAAAATCACGCTTCAATCATCATTGAATTATCTCCCTTTAGGAATATTCTAAAGCCAAATTTTGCATTCATTTTGAAAGCTTGTGTTCCCAGTTAAAATTGGAATAAACCAAAATTACAATAGTTGATGGCTGTATGAAACAAAATTTCATTTTTCTAGCATATCCAAAGCTACAAGTTGGTGCGTTTCTAAAGTCTCTCAGTATATTTTGAGAATAAAAGGAAATACGTTGATCTGTGATTTTGAAAATATTTAATGTCCAGTCCTTGAAAGTATTACACTGAACATGCTGTCGCTTACACAAACGATCACAGAGCTCGGAAAGCGCGGTGGCTCAGTGGCTAGTGCACTTGACTCTGAAGCCAGAGGTCGTGGGTTCGAGCCCCGCCCGAGGCGAAATCTTCCTATGTCCGAACGCGTTTTTCTAGCATCATTTGCAGGGATGATGCTAACAAGTGTGCCGTCCTTCGGATCGGGACGTTAACTGGAGGCCCCCTGTGCAGGGAGAGTCATCCCCTGTGCAGGTTAAAGATCCCTACTATAACTACATGGCTATACGTAGGCTTTCATCCTGCAACACCGGAGTGTACATATGTACACAGTCTGTGTCCCCTTCGGGGGTTAAGGCGTAAATGGAAGAAAGAAAGAAAGAGATGCGACACTTTTGAAAATCTATTTCCGAAGGAAACCTGTATTTAGGACCCTTCGCCATTATCGAAGCTTGAAACTGCTACGATGGAAGTCTGATGTCCGAAGGAGCTTCCCTCATACTTCCATAGAATGACCTGTTTGAATTCAGTTCCACATACATGTATTTCACATTGTTCTCTTTCAAATCTACTTCTGTGCAGTTTAAGATTTATACAAAATTATTAATGAACATTGCAAATAGAAATACGGTCTCTTTCATGAAATCCGTTTCTGCTGGCCTATGGTTATTTGTTTAATTATTTTTATTTCAGATTCGACAGCGGTTAGAAATCCAGCTTCACTGGCTTTTGTTGAGCTAATAGAAATAATGGCAGCATTTCTTTCTTACATTCTATCTTGGTTTGTCAGAGGCCGCCTTCGTCAAAACAAGTATTATCTTCCTTTGCCTAAACAATGCCACGTGACTTTGAAAAGTGATATGATTGGTGACAAGAAGCTTTTTGTGATTGGTGACATACATGGTTGCTATGACGAGCTCGTTGAACTGATGCAGCAGGCAAGATCTGTAGAGCAAAATATACTCTTTCTATTTGTTGGTGATTTGGTGAACAAAGGTCCAAAAAGTGTTGAGGTCATACGGTTGTTAAGGAGTCTAGGAAATGACGCGTGGGCAGTCCGTGGTAATCATGACGAAGCTACACTCAGGGAAGTACGGAGCATGCGCAGTGAAGCAAGTTACAACCTTCCGCTGCGATATGATTGGATCAGGGATCTGTCTGATGAAGATATTAACTACTTATCTGAATTGCCATACACAATATCAGTTCCTTCTCATAAAATCTTGGTTGTGCACGCGGGCACAATCCCGGGTCTGCCTCTAGAGTCCCAGAAATTGAACAATTTAACAAATATGAGAAATATCATTGAGCCTGATGACAGTTTTTCTTGTACTTTGACGGCTACAAACAAAACAGACAGAGGTAAATGTTGGGCTTCCTATTGGCCTGGTCCGGAGCACGTCTATTTTGGACATGATGCCAGACGAAGCTTTCAAGAACACCCGTATGCAACTGGACTGGATACCGGCTGCGTTTATGGCAAGCATCTGACAGGAATCTTTACTAGCGGAAGAAAGTTGACTGTCTCAGCTAAATGTTGTCACAAAGACCCAGATCAAGAATAAAACATGTAGGAGGATTCTGACACACCATTCCAAATATAGACATATCGATGTGCTCTGTCATCGACAAACTGGGCACATAACGTTGAATCAATATTGTATCAAACTTGATTCAACGTCGTGACGTTGAATCAAGTTTGATTCAGTGTTGATTCAACGTTGTGTGTCTGCAGGGATCGTATGTAAGATCGTATGATGTTGTAAGATTCGTTTAACACCGGCGAGACACCGACAAAAACTGATGTTTGATGGAATTAACCGATTCATTTTCGGCCAAGTACTATAAACTGAAAATGCCATATCACATTCCATTTTTAGTATTTTCTTTATTTTAACAGATCTTTATTGTTCACTGCCATTTGTGTCCTCTCTAGTTTTTACTTTGCGCATCTGAGGCCCTGGAAGAGTATAAAGGGATAAAGATACATACACATGTAGTATGAAATATTTAAAGGGATATGGAATACTTCTGAAGAAAATGAATGAAATTTTCAACCTGGGTATCGGGCCACAAGGGACCCTGGATTTTAGGGACATTTAGCGAAAACACTATCTCCATTTTCAATATCTTTAGAGATATTGGATGCTCAGGATCCCCCTTCCAGGAGTTTGTATATGCAAGAGCATAAACACAACAAGCCAGAGGTTTGTGCGCATTCTCTAAAATGCCACACTATGCTATACACAATAGGCAGAGCACTGTACACGTAAAGGACACACTTTGAACAGACATCTAACATTAGACAGCATACAGTCAGCATGTGCGTGTGTTCCTTTGTATGTGCAAAATTAAAATTTTATAGAGTTCCACCAAGAGCAATACATTCAGAAGATACATGGGCCAGACTACTTAGTTTCGGCTAATAAAGCCTCTTCAGTGACCCTAACAACATCTGGTGACGAAACCAGAGAAAAGCATACTGTAATATCATAATTTTAATTGGGCAGTCGATTCAAAGACTGATAAGTATCAAAAGAAGGGTCCAAATAATATAAAATAAGCTGATCTAGAACAAGAGTCTAAAACAATCTAAAATTTCAGGTTTCTCAGAATATATCCTCTGATCTCAAAGGGCGAAAATGAAATGCATCATAATCTGCACTATGGATGATAAAGCCGGTCCAAGACGCCGAACAGCGGGCACGTTCGGCACAAATACTAAGGTAAACTCCAGCAATGCCCTGGTAATCCTGGTGCTACTCGAAGCTATATGTATACAGGGGCGTAGCTAGGAGCTATTTTAAGATACGCACAATCATGTTAATACTCCTTGGGATGTGGGGTGTGGGAGTATAGGAGTTAACCACCTAATTTACTTCATATAATTAAGTTTTTGGTAGTTTTTATAATATCATTGTCTAATTCATAAAATTTAAATAGGCAAATGTGCAGATGCATGTTGAAATTTTGTCATTTTGACAAAATTTCAATACGCACCGGCGTATTTGCGTAAAGGCAGTTACGCCTTTGGTATACATATTTTCGAGTTGCTTGAGAAATATCTGGGTATTGATCGGGTGTACTCATTTATTCATGCAGAACGTGCCCAAGGAAGAAATACCATAAATTAGTACTCTCAAAGTCGGGAAGCATCATCATGGTACGCTTCGTTGCCTCGGTTCTATTCTGTCACAGTGTATGAGGCCTGGAAACAGAATCTCTATTTATCATATGACGTTGCATCTGAGAGTGTAATAAAGCCATGCATTGAAAACGATAATCCACTAGTGGATTAAATATGCAAATTACGTCGTAACATTATACGTTGACGTCCATTAAAACGTCGCGTTGTCTAATGGCGAAATCGTGACGTTTTAGTGCAAATTTTGCTAATAAAATGCGATTTTAGTGTCATATGATAAATAGAATCTTGCATTCGTGCTCCTGCATTATTGAATTTATTAAACTCGTTGGGGAAAACCGATAAGATGCTCGGCAAGCCTCGCATCTTATCTTTTTCCCCAACTCGTTTAATAAATTCAATAATACATGAGCACTCATGTAAGATCCTCTAGTTAAAGGGATATGCGATACTTTTGAAGAAACTGAATGGAATTTTAGACATATTGCAATTAAAAGACCCTGAATTCTTGGGATAAATTACGAACACTGTGTATTTTAAGGGAACCAGTTTCCAAATATTTTAGCGATACGGGGTACACCGTACGTGTACGTGAACCCCATTTCTAGGGCCTTGTGTATCCAGCCTTGACTTTCTCAGCTCTTGACATATAAATAACTTCTTGAAACAATACTGTTGCATTTGCAATAAATGTGACATAGATACATACTCCAAAAAAGTATTAAAGGGTCAAACTTTTAAATCCTGCGATTTCTGGAACATTTCAAACATTTGGTAAAATAAATAATTTCTACCTTCCATTTTATTCATTTTGTAAGTTTTATACACATGAAGTTTGAGCCTATAGCCTTTGTCTTGACGAAGTCCAGATATTCAGTCAAACTACCCCTAAAATAAAAGTGTTTTGAAATCCCATAGATAAACGATAGTGTATCAGTTTGGTCGGGCATAACTTTTAAAATTGCTATGAGTTTTAAAAATTGTTACAACTTGTTGACCTTAAAAATGATTAAATTTGATGATTATCGAGCAATTTCCCAAAAAAATCATGAATTGGCATTGGCGAAATCGAAAATTTTGGTGAATTTGTTCCTTATGGACTTCTGAACACTTTGATTTTAGGGGTAGTGTGAATTAAAGTCTGGATTTGATCAAGGTAAAGGCTATAGTTTCAAACTTCATGTGTACTAACCTTGCATAATGAATGAAATGGAATGTAGAAATGATTTATTTTACCAAATGTTTGAAATGTTCCAGAAATCGCAGGGTAAAAGTTTGATCCCTTAATACTTTTTTGGAGTATATTTGTGTCAATATTAGGTTCCAGTAAGCACACTGTCACAGCATTGAAATAATGTCTAACCATTGTCGATAAGACTACTTCGTGATTTGCATCAAGGTTGATAAGACGTTGTTTTATCATTGTTAGTTGGGTTTTGAAACAATCAAATATAGGAATTTTTTAAAATTAAGTTGAAACGCTTCCTCTTTTTTGCAGTAAATGCATTATAATTGAATTGTTATCAGGCTATACTCCACCCCTCTACCAATGTGCAAGGATTAAACCCAACGGCATGAGATTAAAGATTTTTAGTGTGAGTGGGGGGAGGGGGAGGTGGGGTGTAAATGCTTAGCATACTTATATTACTAGTAGCAAGCTATCATGGAGATATGGTGTATAAGGTGCATATTGATAATGTCCGACTGATTAAGTGTTTTTAAGGAGTCGTTTAACATTTGCACAATGTCAGTTGATGAATAAATTATGTCAGCCTTTTTTATTTTTGCACTGCAGTAATATAGACAACCCAGTACAGTACTTCTGTGGTGGCTCCAGTAGACATTATCAAACGGAAATGTCAAATACATTATAATTTAAACTACCCGTATGTTATATTTATGGTATTGATAGATTCAGATACAAACCCAGCAGGCACATGACGTTGTAATGACGTCGTATTGACGTCGATGCGACGTAGCGACGTCTCATCGACGTCAATACGACGTTATTCCGACATCATGTGCACGCTGGGAAGAGACAAATGTCCACAATTTTTGCCAATGCCCAACAGCTTGTGACTTTCTGTTAGCTTCCCTGGACCAGTAGCTTCAGGAAGAGGTCTACCGTTTTGCAAGGAACAAATTATATGAAATGAAACTGACATAGTAAGAAGAATACACTGTCAAGAATTCTGATTATAGCAGTGGATACTTTTTATTTTGGCTTAGTATTTGTGGTCATTTTGAATCCAGGGGCCATATTCATGAAACGACTTAAGTGGTTGCTATGCTGTTGCTAAGGCTAAATTTCTTTGAAGGAGATTCCCTACAACTATGAAATTTGCTCTGGAGGAACAGTCTTACAAAGACTGTTCCTCCAGACCAAATTTCATATTTGTAGGGAATCTCCTTTATAGATATTTAGCCTTAGCAACCGCATAGCAACGACTTAAGTGGCTTTATGAATACGGCCCCAGCTTAAGTTCGACGTATGCTGATTCCATCTAATACTATGAATTAATGAAGTAAACAGCACTGGAATACATCCTGGCAGAATTGTCGCTGATCTGGAATACCACAGAGACGAACAAAAGGTTAATAATCTACAACACAGCAGCATTATCGCCCAATTACCGAGATAATTGCATTTCACATCAATCAAATAGATTGCAATAAATAAAAACATACAGCATTCAATGATGTTAATGCCTGTTTTGGTATAAAACTATCAATATCATAAATTGGTATGAGGATTACGGACAGAAGTTCCCCATTGTATAAAAACACGATTTTGAGTTGTACCACCAGAAAATGTTATATCGCAAGTGCGAACACCAAGGGCTGGAATCAGACTGGGCAATAAAAGTCTTATTAGACTCTCTCCACCTTTCGAATCAGCAGTCTATGGAATCTACACAGTGAACAGCAAAGCCTCAGATCTGTGCAAATGTGCAGGCTAATCTGAGTACCAGTACACGTTGTACCCAGATGCCATAGTGCGGGTTTCTTCATATAGCGACTCACTGTTCCGTTTTATCACAACTGAGCCGCAGCACGATAAAACCAACAATTGGCATGTTCGCCAAGCGAGACTCAGATTAACCTTGGCAGCTGCCCAGCCTGATCAGAGTCTTTGCTGTGCGCTTAAAGAGTAGCGAAGGCTGTAAGCCAGCAGCATGCGGACAGCAAAGACTCTGATCAAACTGGGCGGATGCCCAGGCTGATCTGAGAGTTCGCTGGGTGCACACGCCACTTTGTTTGTTTTGTCGCGTCGCAGCTCGTATCTGTTTGAACTTTTCTTTTGGGCACCGTGCTTCATTAATTGATTGTAGCAGAGCGACTATAAAGCTAGCTTGGTCATACTTTATTCAGTAAGTGGTGTTTTGCAATTTTATAAGTCCCAAAGAACACAATTAGTCAGCATTAATGATTATTAATGCAAAAGAACTATGACAGAGAACTTGGGTATACACATGGTTTTGTTTTTATATCATGCCTTTTTCAAGAGACGAATCGAGGCATGAAATATCATTTCGACAGCTTAACGCAAGACTAGTCTATTTTCAAGAAAATATAAATATTAAATTTGACAATAAATGCATAATATGGCAGCATATATCTACCACGAGATAGACAGCTATCGCGATAAAAATGCTCACTTTCCAGGATTTTATTTATTTATTTTTTTTTTTTTTTTCTGAAAATGTTATCAAGATAAATTATACATGTATTATCTAGATATTTTATTCATTTCCTGAAATCATTTTTAACAGTAAGACCTTGATAAGAATACTGTGAAAGATACTGTGAAAGATACAATTATCACGATGAATTGTATACATATCGCGACAAAATATCGTGATGATACCAGTCGGGGTATCTTCGACCGATTCCGATTTCCGAATGCGCTGGTTATTTTCAGAACAGAATCGGTCTACTTCTGCGTTCGTCCCCTAGTTCTCAAACGCACCCGATTTCAAGATGGTAGTATGTGGCAGTTCTGGTCACTGGTGCACATAATGTAATTTATTGCATGCAGTAATGTATTTATAAAACTTAAGATTCAGATTGTCTTTTCTTAAAATTTGAGTTATCAAGATCATTTGTGAAATTCTTGCGATAGCTATCTAGCTGTCTTATGGCAGAAATATTCCACCATATAATTCAGTGTTATTTAAAGACATTTTGCTTGAGACAGACTACTATTACATATTAAATTCCATGCACATTATAAGAAGTACATTAAAAACAAAATATAATCTTATATACTTAGACGGTAAAACCCCCAAGAAGCCTAAATGGTGGATATATATTTAACAAATTTCAACATTAGAAGAAGAAATTTAGATATCTTTAAATTTTATTTTCGAAAATTTGTCTGAGTGAAACAGTCACTGTCTTTGTTAGCGCAATACTAGTTTGTCGTGGAATTCATTTTGTCAAAAACATGAAATGAAAATATTCTTTGTTTTAATGCTGTAAAACTATTTACCAAAGTATTAAGCAAAGCTTAAGCTGTATATATAAAAGACGCTAATAATAAGAAATTGTAACTAAATTAATGAAATCAAAAACTTAGTTGTGTATCTATAGCGTGTCCTCTAAAATCAAATTTATTTTAAGTAAGCTCATCTGACACATAGACTAGTTTCTAAGATAGAAAAAAAACATTTATCGCTATAGTATAAATTAAAATAGTTTCACTGAGTGTGAATCTGGCCATCAAGGTTTGAAAAATGCTGAAAATGGATTTTAGAAAAATGGCGAGTTAGTAGTCTGGCCAATGTTCCTACTTCTGTATGTATTCTCTGCTCTTGAAGGAACTTTTTAAGATTTTAATTGTACCTCACTGCAGCTGGTGTTGTACCGTGTGGCGACCGTAAAACGTCTCCCCGTACATCATCCATAGTGCAGATTATATTTTATTTACATCCTTTGGGATCAGAGGATAGATTCTGAGAAATCTAAAATTTGAGATCGATTTAGACTTATATTCTAGATCATTGTCTTTTATATTATTTGGATCCTTTTGAAACGAATCAGTCTGTATATCGACTGCCCCATTTAGATTTAGAAATTACTGTATGCTTTTTTCTGGTTTCGTCACCAGATATTGTCAGGTTCACTGATGAGGCTTTATTAGCCGAAACTACGTAGTCTGGCCCATGTTCCTACTTCTGTATGTATTCTCTGCTCTTGAAGGAACTTTTTAAGACTTTAATTAGACAAGTTTTGCGCTGAGCCCACGTTTGCCGATATAGGTGTGCGGTTTTCCGTTCGTCCGTCATTTGTTTTGTCCGGTCATTCACATGTACGTCGACCCTAGCGTTAAAGCTATTTTTTCTCAGACTATAAGTCCTACTTTCAGGATGCATAAAGTATCCTTTTAGAACTAGGAAGTTAGACGTATTTGTACCTTGACGAAATCGGATTTTCATAGATTTAGATAGACTGACTCATCCGCCTTCAGAAGGCAGAAGTAAGTTCATTTTCACGGTAGTCGATTATGCGACACTTTATCCTTAGACTGTGAATTTAAAGAAAATAGACTCTGAAACAATTGCTAAAGCATAGGTCAATTCCTTTGTCGAGTTGGTATATCTACATCTGGTTTGAGTGCTCCAGCGAACCAATTTACATCAGATTTGGTAAAAGAGGTGGGACGACCATAATTTTGTTACCTCACTTCAGCTTCACACCATCCGTCTTGTGACAGCCTAGCACAGAGATTTAACGGCACATTTAAGGTAATGATTAGAGAGTATGTAAAGAGCATCTAAAACAATGGGATCTCTTCATCCCAACTTTGTTTTCTTTTCTTTTTTTCTGTGTGTGCGTGTGTTTATCGGAAAGCTGTCCACGCATGCACCTATTCCAAATATTATTTCAAATTGGGAGACAAGGATTTTCTCTTTCAAACCAATCCCAAAGATCTTACGAGACGGACCTAGATCTTTGAGTTTTTTAAGGGAAAACGTATAATATCTGAATGAATACGGTGATTTCTTCTTGATAAATTAATCTGTATCTTTGATCAAAATGATGGATGAGATAGCAGACGGAAACGGATATTGTAATTGCGGGACTTTCCTGTTTAAAAGGATGCTTGAATATAATACCGTATGGGACATCCTTCAGCTATGTCTCGCTGATGACAGACTGCGCCAAGGTGAAACTGGTCTTCGGGTATATGCAGCTAGGATAGGCTCAGATGCGCAGACAAGCCTACTCACATGCAGAGTATGCAGAGTTCACCTGACAGTAAACTTTGCACGATTAGACTATGTATGTGCGCTCAATCCAGATTATGCGCGGCCTACGTAATGCTGCTTCAGTCGGAACACCGCTCGGCCAATTCCGAGAATCAGGCCGCGTCTTCACACGGAATCGGCTTAGGAGTTAAAACTGAACGCAGCATATCACTAAGCAGATTATCGCTAGACGCAGCTCATACATATTTTGGAACCAGGACAAATTAGGGAAAGCATAACCATCGCTGTAATTAATGGTCAATGTGCAAGGTGGTGCTTTATATAAAATTGTTGTTTAAATGGCTTATACTGCGTATTTTCGAATTAATAGTCAAGGTAATTAATGGTCAATGTGCCATGCAAGGATACGTTTTATATAAAATTGTTGTTTGAATGACTTATAGTGCTAATTTTCAAATTAATGGTCAAGATAACTAATGGTCAACGTGCTATGTCAAGTGACGTTTTATATAAAATTGGTGTTTAAATGACTTATATAGTGCGTATTTTCAAATTAATGGTCAAGGTAATTAATGGTCAATGTGCTAGTATATGTCAGGTGACGTTTTATATAAAAATTTTGTTTAAATGGACCGTAGTGCATTTTTTTCTAATTTGCCCTCAGGTCTAGAAAATACAGATACAGTGTGCTTATCTGAATTGCTTCCTGCTTTGCTTTCTGTTTTATGCTCTTGTAATAAAATTATAGAAAATAGATCAATGTTTTGTATGTTTCGTGAGAACTTTTTAGTTTAACTTGTACGTTTATGAACCACTGCAAAACCGAGGGCCAGGATTGTGCACACGTAAAATCGATTGAAGGCCCCCGCCCACCCGTCAATTACTCCAATATTGCTGGCCGTTCCAAAGCGATGATTCTGTGGTTGTTTACTATTTACTATTACTGTTTGTCGGCTTTCTATTAGTCTTTGACACTTTTAACATTACTAAGAGTAGCATCATGACCTCCTGTTGGGAAAGAGCTGGCTCTTGGCTTTTCGCTTGTGTTGTTTTGCTGTTTGTGCCGTTTTTATTTATTCTTTTCCTATTTGGTGTTTAAGACAGGATGTAGTAAGCAGCCCCGGATCCAGGGGTCGGGTTTTGGGGCTTCAGCCCCGCCACTTGAGCCTGGTTAGATTAAACTATATGCTGTGACATCTCATTAGAATCGCCTCGGCGATGCGATTCTAATGAGATATCACAGCATATATTTCAAAGCAAAAGAACATGATCTAAGATTCTAATCAAATTGATCCATATTTATTACATATCTTCAAGCCCCTCCCCCTCCCACCCAACACACACACATCTTGTTCCCATTCCCACCAGTTGTCCAGAGCCCCACCGGTATGTGGTGGTCTGAATCCGGGCCTGGTAAGCGATTGTGTCGGTTCTTGATCGTTGTCGTCTCATCTACTCAAAGTTACCAATCGGAACACCGCTCGGCCAATTCCGTGAGTCACGGAATTGGCCGAGTGATGTTCCGATTGCTACTCTGACCTGCGACACGAGAAAACAAAGTTGCATGTGCGCCGTAGAACGACTCCGATCAGCCTTGGCATCAGTCTTCGCAATGCAATGAAACAGTAGCTAAGGGTCAAAGCTACCTCCATGCGGACGGCAAAGTCTCTGATCAGACTGGGCGGGTGCCCAGGCTGATCTGGGTCTTTGCTTGGCGCACACGCCACTTTGTTGGTTTTGTCGTGTCACGGCTCATTTGTGATATTTTGATCGTTCACTTGGGTTTCTTTCCCAGTATTTTGGATATAAACTTTCCACTCTAAGCATGCATACATACATTGCATACGCCACGAATCGTGCACTGAGTATCGATTATCTTCATATTGATGGTTTGCTAAAATTGTATTTACCAGCTGAAGCTTCATACTATATGGGCCAGATTATCGCTGGACGCAGATCGTTCGTATTTTGGAATCAAGGACAGCTTATCATCGCAGCTTAGCCGCTTGAACACTCAAGCGAGAGAGAAAAACAGTTTTCTCGAACCATGTATCTATCTATTTGTACTTTGTTTATGATGAAAAGTGAAATAACGACATTTTATTACGTGGTTATTTGCAAACAGTGTTTTGCCATGAGTAAGCTTCACAAAACTGACGTAAATATTGGCAACGTTTAGGAGATGAAGGGACATTCAAATGCTCTTCCTGAATTTATTTTAAAAGCTAACTGCACATGGCTCGGTTTGTGGACGCGCGGTTTGCATATACTGTAAGACTGATTTCTTACGAGAAAATTCAATAAGTAAGTCTGGTACAAGAAAACACCAAACTCTTGATTGCGTCTGAGATATCTGAAGCTGTTTGAAACATCATAACTCTTCTGCAAATACACATAGCCTGATCAGTGATAGATATTCGATGATGCACTTAAAGTCTTGTTGGAGTGTTGTCAAATCTCAGTTGAAAGAAAATATACTGTTGCATTTTATCTTTTATATATAATCTTCAAAGTTAATTTGTTTGATAACATAATAAGGATATAAGTACTGGACTAGAAGTGCAATGTAGTCCAGAATCAGACTGGTCCTTAAGAGCTGTCTGATTAGGGTCTCCTCAGCTGGTATTTTACCAGCATTTTCGTCACATCGAGTATTAATAAAACCAGTCTAGAAAAAAGCTGTTTATTTGGTTTACCGTCTATGCAATTCCTGAATTGCTGTCAGGTTATGTGTATACCGGTACTTCTTTCCTCGTTTGGCTTTGAGAGTAGAAAATAGGATCTCTGAACATCTTCTCACATTAATATAACTTTGGAATACTTAACATTATTATTTCGATGTCCAACTACTCAGTTTTATTATGGCAATCAATACAATTTCAATCATGCACAAATTATGACATCCAGGAATATTATTAGAAATCAATAGAAAATAAAAGAATTTTCATCACTATCAAAGTAAAGCAAGCCACAGAGCTTAGCACGAGGAAATATTAGACTATGCATGTGTTAAATTGAAACAGGGAAACTTAAATAGTAATTGAAGTGCAATCCGTTTAATATAACAGCAATTATACGAAGATATAACAGTGTTATTTATAAAAAGAAATGACATTGCAATTTTTAGTGTAAAGACTTATAGCCAAGAATTAAGATTACTAACCGTGCTTGATAATACAAAATGCACTGTTTGGCTTTTTAGCCTTTTAGTCAGAGATTTGAGTGAAAGCAAAATGCCATGTGGGCATGCAAGGGCCTGTCTAAGTGCAGTTCGCATATACGACGCTAGAGATAGCTCTTTTACATGACGTCTGGAAAAAGATGGTGTGCCAAGTAATTAAGGTTCCGAGTATCCGAATGGAAGTCTCCCAGCTTCTCGCAAGAATTGCGACATTTCGGTGCGAAAGGCACCGACTGATAGCATAACTACATGGGTAGACTCTTGGGCAACTTGAATATCTTTTAGTCCCGAGGACTGCCTGTGTATCGCTCAGGTTTAACCGAGTACTTTTGCCAAAAGTGCCCGCCAAACGGATTTCTCACTCTGCGAAGAATTCTAAACGGCCAAATACAAATACCAAAATCCTGTACCCCTTTAAATATAGTACCGGGGCAAGTCAGGCTCGGAGTTAATTTTGAATAGAATAGCGTGCAAATAAATAAATGTTAGCCGCCGAGTAATCCAAATGAAAATGTCCAAGTTTTTTCAAAACCTCAAGTGCGGAAAGAACAGACTGGATTTCGCACGACGCGAATCATTTAAAACGGACAAACACAAGTACCAAAATCCTGTGCCATCGCTTGATATAGTACCGGGCCAATCAGTGTATAGGAACATGAAATCATCTGTATATTTATAGTACGTAATATTATTATCTTCAGTATATAATTGGATTGAACAGCTATTCATTAAGAAGGACAGAAACATGCATCTAATGCTATTCTTTCAATCGATTTAGCTTTTTGTGTGTTGTATAATATTTTGATGCTTTATAACTCAGATCTCCCTGATGAATTGATTAATTACATCAGAGCGCCAGAAACTGAGAAGAGGTTTTAATCGTAAGTGTGAGATAATTCGTTTATTTCACTGTCACGAAAACACATGTTGTGTCTCTCATTAGACACGCCTCGGTGGAGGCGGGTCTAATGTAGGTCACAACATATGTTTTCATTGAGAAATAAAACAATATCTCGACACTATCATTCACATCATCCTTTTCTAAAATTCTGTTTAAACACGTGTACATTTTCATGCTGACAAACGAAGTAGGATATGGAAATTAGGTGCAGTAGCTTGTTCTTCTATTCCAACGATTCTGAATGTGTAATTTATTTGGTTGCAAGCAATTTCTGCAGTTGCTGAAATTGCAAGCACGAAAAGCATGCAGGAAAGAAGGATATAATTTTAGAATTTCCATAACTTGGAATTGTAAATGTGAAAAGGACGAAATTACAGAAAATACACTAAACATGAAAAGAATAACAACAAAGGAATCATATACAATTATTAGGAACACAGGAATAATAAGTCATTTAACTTTTTTGCTTACGCATAATTTATTGAGTTTTATATATTGAAACGTGCAAAGCTTTTCACAACGTGCTAGAGACCAGCAAACAATGTTATGAGAAAGTAACTAACTTACTTAATAAAAAAAAGCGAAACTAAAATGAGTAACATTATATCTTTATATTACAACCGCTAAAATTTGGCACCCAAACAAGTGCATTTTAAGTGTTAATTTTTCTAATATCAAAATCTGTTACGAAAATAATGTATTCTGTAGAATTCACGATCAGTGAAGCCTCAAATCAGATTATGCAGACGGACAGACCGATCAGTCATGGGTTCTCGCTCATCCATAATTATAAGGGACCTTACTGATCACTTTGTTAATGGTGCCAGCAATTGGAAGGAGTGTGTTCATTTATTGCCAAATTACGACCAGGAATAATTCATAAGGAAAATGGCTGATAAACTCTCCAAGGAGAAGAAGAAAAAGAAGAAAGATGCCAGGAAAGATTCTATGCAACAGACAATTGGGGAGCTCGTCATGGCGACCATGGCGGAACCGGAGGTCTTTGACCTGACCATTCCCACCCCACGGATACATCGCCCACCCAGGCACGTGCCCATGACGTTTGGTCGATGTATGAAAAAGTTCTTGGTGTTTTTACTTTCCTATGTCGGTATAACATTAATAGTTGTGGCTTATTCTATAATGGGAGGATTTGTGTTTGTGGCTTTAGAGTCACCTAACGAAGAAACTGTGACAATCAAAGTTTCAAAATATAGACATAAACATCTCCGCAATTTATCGGATGCCTTAGAAAATATGTTAGATGCAATGAATGTCTCCAAAAAGGAAAACTGGACAATACATGCTGATAAGGTATTGCTTCAATTCCAAAGTGACATATACGAGCTAGTGACCAAAGACGGCTGGAGCGGTGATGACGTCACGATGACGGACCCAAAATGGACGTTTGCGGGCGGACTCCTTTATTCAGTCACTGTGATAACTACAATAGGTAACTCTTTCCCAGCGGGCACATGACGTCAAAATAACGTCGTACTGACGTCGATGCGACGTCGTTACGTCGCATCGACGTCAGTACGACGTCATTTCAACGTCATGTGCCTGCTGGGTTTGTTTTAAGTGCATGGCTATGTGAGCAATAATTGCTCTAAACGATACGTTATTAACTATCAATTACATACATACAGACTGAAATACAATGTCAACAGCGTTGTCATTTCTTCTTCACCTTTTTAGGACTTGAAGTATCTTATCAGCATTAAATTAAATTAATTATTGATGATCTAACGATACAATACAAGTTTACTCTTAGACACTATTTCACTTTTTCTACCGTAATTTAATAAGATTGATAAAGACATAATTACACTAGCAGAATATATTTGACTATTTTATCATTATTTTGAAATAGCACTGGACTTTTGTTGCAGTAGCTAAAATACTTAACATATATCACTCCGACATATAGTTAACATGAGAGAAATACTTAATAAGCAGTTTGCTATCGTTCTGACCCTATTTCTCAGTAATTAAGGAAATGAAGTTTATAAGCAATTAAGGTGGTGATTTGTGGTAAATGCAAAAATCTGCATAAAACACTTAAAAAAATAACGTAACTCCCTGGAGGTTAGCAGACTTCTTCTTATTTTTGTTGTTCTCTACAGTTTAGAATACAAAAAGAGGTACATGTTGCTTAAAAATGTTTTTATAAGGAAAGAGCAAAGGGCAATTTTCTGAAATCTAAAAAAATAGCATCGTTATTGAAAATTAATGTAGCTCTGAAGGTACGTTATTGCATTATGAAGAGCGTCCTAGCAATTATTTGTTCCATCTTTTTCTCAAATTGTACGACAGACCAGATGAAAACATAAACCTATTATCAAATGTTCACCCTTGTAAATGGTGCAGGTATACTGGATGCATTCAGTAATATAGGGTATGCAAGCATACCTATTCATATATAACGTCGTTAACACATACAATATAAATAATAGCCTACATTACTGATACTATGATAGGTGTGTAAATAAAATTGTTCAACCTTGTTAAAATAGTACCCGGTGGGTAGTATTCAGTCGCTCATTCCCTGCATATTCTTGCTTTTCGTTTCGGTAAGGGTATGAAATACTGAGCGAAAGATAAACAGACTGCTGATAGCTTTAATTCTGTGACAAACAGGTCCCATTCGACACGCAGTGTTGAATGGGCATTGAGTCGACACTGATTCGACGTCATGACGTTGAATCGGGGTCGATTCAATGCTGATTCAATGTTGCGAGACGAAGTGGCGAATGTGAGCAAACGGAGCTCGGCGATCGCCGGGAGACATCGTATTTTGCCTTCGTTCAGTTTAGCTGGCATAGGGTGTGTGTAAGAGGGTGTGGGGGAGGGGGTGGGATCAGCGGTCGCCCGTTTCTTTTTACGCCGGCAGTGAGACCGGCCGCGGAGGGATACGATGTTTGTCGGCGACAGACGATGTTCGCCTGTACTTGCTATTGTGCGTCTTTATTTTAGACTGTTCAGACTGTCCATGTTTAGATCGTCCAATTCCGTGGTGGTACAACATTGTTTTACATGTAATTTGTACATATGTATATGTTTATATGTAAACTGCCGATTTGTCTCTACCTATTTCTCCTCTCTGTATATATGTTATCTGTATTGTTGTATGTAACAGTTGTAAAATCTCTGTCAAAGAGGAAATAAAGAGTATATATATACTCGCTCATTGCATGTACATATTCTTGTGATCGCAGTTTATATGAATAAATATTGTTTAAACCAATTTAAACATATATTTCATTTTCCAGGTTATGGATTCATAACACCAAAGACGACCGAGGGGCGAGCTATCACCATGGTATATGCTTTAATCGGAATACCTCTGACTTTTCTGTGTCTGTCCAACATCGGTAGATTCATGGCGGCCTGCTTCAGAACGCTATACGGTCGGACATTTTGTGTGGATTGCCGTCGAAACTGCATCGAATGTTTTACCACTTGTAAGAGAGACCCAGAAGCATCACTGGACGAAGTGGACGAAGTAGATGAAAACGGGAAACCTATTGCTCAAAATGACACAGACTATATTGATGAGAAATCCTGTGAGGTCGATCATAACGAAACGGAAGTTCCATTTACCGTCTGCTTTCTGCTGGTTGTCTGGTATATTGTGTTTGGTGCCATTATGTTTACTATATGGGAGACGGACTGGGACATTTTTACTGGTGCCTATTTCTGTTTTATAACCCTTAGTACGATAGGATTCGGGGACATTGTGCCTGGATTTAAACATGAAGATTGGAACGACCAAGTAAAGTTGGTGGCTTGTTCTCTTTACCTTCTGATTGGATTATCTACCCTTGCGATGTGTTTCGAGCTTATGCAACATAGAGGACAGAAAGTAGCTAGGCGATGTGCCCAGTTTGTTGGTCTTCTGAATAAGTGAATACTAGCATCAGCAATTTTTTGTATTTTTTTTTTCTATTTTATTTAGGGGGTAGCACAATTATTAGCTTATCTATTCTAAATTGTCTGTACATATATAAATGAATAAAAACATGAACAATTCGCAGGTCAGTGGCAAAATGCTAACATTTCAAACAATTTAAAAACACCAGTCCATATAAGATAGATCTTAAAATTTCGAAATCCAGGATGAACTCGAACACTTAAGACGACAGTGGTAGCAGTCATAACCAATTCCTGTTGAAATTCGTAATAGTCAACGCATTTTGAATTTAATGTATTTCATATGGTGAGGTTAGTACCTTCCAACACAACGAAAGCACACTTGTTCAAAGAGGCCGTCTATATCACGTCATAATCACACATACCCCACCATAGTCCGCCCTAACGAAGCTACAGTGTGCGGCCTCACAGGGTATAATCGATTCCACTAATTTTCGCTTCCTGCAGAGACTGTACATCATATTTGGCTTCCGCCGAGACTGTCCGCGAACTTTTGCTTCCTGCCGAGACTTCTGTACATGATAAATGGCTTCCTGCAGAGACTGTCCGCGTGATTCTGCTTCCTGCCGAGAGCCTCGGCAGGAAGCAAAATCACGCGGACAGTCTCGGCAGGTAGCCATTTTTCGAGGACAGTAGTCTCTGCAGGAAGCGGAAGTTCGCGGACAGTCTCGGCGGAAGCCAAATATGACGGACAGTCTCTGCAGGAAGCGAAACTTGGCGGAATCGATTATACCCTGTGAGGCTGGTAAATTCAGAATTTTGAGCCAGTGTTAGAAATTTTAGCAAGAGTAAATGGAAATGTTATTAATCATACTCATATTCATAATTTTAAGAGGTCCGTTCATTAAGGGTGTAGAAGCGAAAAGACAGGCAATGATCAGGATTTAAAATATAGAGATTTCTCTTGAAAGAAATAATTTTCTCACAGAGAGGATGAAAAGAAAAAAAGATAGGCAATGATCAGGAATTAATACAATCAAATTGGACATTGGAATTAAAACGACTTCCGAGTTGTTCTATAAAACTCCTGTGACTTCGAGTCCCAGAATTAGCTTTAAGATCAAAAAGTACAAAATTAAACTCTTTATTTTTTATTTTATTTATTTATACAGTATTTAAAGAGGAAAGCACATTTAGCTATATTAGCTAGTCTACCATGTGCCCCTCTGAAAGATATATACAAAGATTTAACATTATACATTGCATGAAACAAAAATAAAAATCTAGTTTTTATTAAGCTGCCGTTGCACAAAACTTTACATTTACATGGGGAAGAGTGCTTGTAAATAAAACTTCTTAACAACTGTAAGGTGTATCGAATCTTTCTTGAACTATATATGATGAGATCTTTTGATTGATCCGTAATGCTCTTACATGTGCATTCCCCAAGCTATAGGTTACAAGCAGGTTCAGTTACAATGTAATGTGGAACTACAGGTGTTATGAGGCATGTGTTAAATGTTCAGAAAACCACACTGTAGATTTACTTGCAATATGAGTGAAAAATTTTTTGCATTGGTATTTCTTTCAAAATTCCTCTTTGTTCTTGTAGAGAAATTATGTCAGACTTGGAATGAAGCCCGGCACATTTCCAATCCAGTAAATGTCAAGGTCATAATGTTTGCTAGAGTCACTACGCAAGCATTTGCGATCGGTCGCTGTCGTCAGATCATTGAATTATCTGACGATTTCTCTGATGACCAGAGTCAGTATGACATTTGCTCTTCTTCAGAATTTACGAACACGAGATTTTATTTAATAATATTTTAACACCATGTATTCTGGCATGGTCTTCTCCGTTAAAACAGGCGCTGATACGTCGTGTTTCTGTATTTAACACAAATGTTTATCATATGACGTCGCATCTGGCAGTGTAATAAAGCCATGCATTTAAGGTGAGGTGGGAGTAATTGACAAAACACATGATTTTATTCATACTTCCTTATATTGTACATTTTCAGTCCCTCTTTCAGAAAATGTAATAAAAAAGGGGTGTCGCCGATGTCGTTTTTAAGGTATCTGACCTCGAAAAAGTGAATTTTTCCACTTTTTCGACCGACGTTATAATGGCGTTCTATGGAAAATGCACTTTTTTTGCTCGTACCTCTTGGATAAAAACCTTCATTCTGAGAAAACTAAACACATTTTTTTCTTCAAAAACTAACACAGTATGACCCAATGATAGAAGTTCACATTAAAGCAATAAAAATAGTAGGTCGCCGACTTAACTTTCGAGTTAAAGTGCTTTAAATGCCCGGCTTGCCGTCTCTTTAGACTGAAATGTTGACGTTGCGCATGGTGACGTTAACGTTACTTAACTTTTCGCGCCACATATCAACTATCGTTTTTTGTAGGCTACCGGCAAAATTTGTCTGGAACTTTCATCACTCATGATTGTCATTGTCTGGAAAGTGCAGGATGAAGGCAGACGTAATACGTTTCTTTAAATCTCTGCATAATCCGTCTTAACTAAGTAGTTTTAATTTAAAAAATCGAAAGCATTGCCATTATGCCCTCCCATACAGTTGACGGGCACCCGAGACAGTTGACGGGCACCCGAGTTTGGGCTGGCTTCCACGTGTTATGACATTTGAACAATTCCCTTGTCCACTTGGCTTTTGTACAGTGTAAGCGAGTCAAGTTTTCCAGTTCCTGACCCGACCCAAGAAAGGGTCTATAATATTCTGCACGGTAACCTAGCGGTCCAACGACTGGACTTCGTCGACTCTCTCTCTCTCTCTCTCTCTCTGTAAAATGGTAGACAGCTTTGATTCACTTTAGCGTCCAGGAGATACTTTTATATACACTTGAAACAGAAATAAGAAATGAAAAACAGAAAAGTGAAAGAAAGGCAAGGAAAAAGAAACGCCACATTGTTTTTAGCTTATTGGCAGAACAGATGTTGAATTATCGTATCAACGTGGATAAAAGATTCTTACGACATTGCGTCGATGTAGATAAGGCTGCCTGGCGGTGTTCAAATGCTAGTGACAGTCTGAGAATTTTTGATATAACTGAAATTTGGCATGCTTTTGCTGATTAGTATTTAAAGTGTGGGTGGTATGATAACGACTGTCTATGGCTGCTGCCATGTTAACTGCTAAGTAGGCTACGTGGTGGAAGTGTAGACATTGATCTGACTATTCATTGTACGATTCTCGATTCAATTTCCCGAGGCTTTGTTATTGCAACTCAACAGCTGCGAACTCCATGAGGAACTGTCAGAGAACAGCTTTCTCCCTACGGAAAACTAGCTATATTTTTTCAGTTTCTTCTCTACGACACTTTCTAACTCAAAAGCTGCGAACCCCGTCTCATAAACTGTTAAGAAACTGTCAAATATCCCACAAGTAGTCTTCCGCACGGAAAACTAACTATCTTTTCCAGTTTCTCCTCTACGGCACTTTCTATTTCCTTTAAATTTCGCCCAGCGCTCAGCCTCTTGCATTTTGTGAGCAGACCATGAAGTGATCATAGAAGCGGCTAACGTTGACGCCATCTTGTTTTTATCAAATGGAACGTTCGACGTCATTACGTAACGTAGTGAAGGAAACTGTCGCACGGCGGCGCTGAATTACTCCCACCTCACCCTAAAACGATAATCCACTAGTGGATTAAATATACAAATTATGTCGTAACGTTTTATATGTTGACGTTCATAAAAACGTCGTGTTTTCTAATGGTGAAATCGTGACGTTTTAGTGCAAATTTGCTAATAAAATGCAATTTTAGTGTCATATGATAAATGTGATAAATAGAATCTTGCATTTTGCTCCTGTTTTATTTAATTTATTAAACTCGTTGGGGAAAAGCGATAAGATGCTCGACAAAGCCTCGCATCTTATCTTTTTCCCCAACTCGTTTGATAATATGCATTCATATATTACACACCTACAGTAAACTGAATTCGAAGTCCTTGTGAGGAGCAAGAACAGACAAATGCGGAAAGCAGCAGTCTTATCTTACTCATTTACGAAACTCATATTTTGCAATTGCGAACGATTAACTGTTTGAAAAGTAATATGAGCTGTGACACGACAAAAAAGTTACATGTGCGCCCAGCGAAAAACTCAGATCAGCCTGGGCATCCGCCCAGTCTGATCAAAGAATTCGCTGTGCACATAAAGGGTTGCTAAGGGTATAAGCTACCTCCATGCCGACAGCGAAGTCTTTGATCAGACTGGGAAGTCTTCGGTGGGCGCAAGTACAACTTTGTTGGCTTTGTCGTGTCGCGGCTCAAATTATTAACCTTCCTATTGGAATTTCAGTCTTCTGATTTTTTTTATGTTTAAAACAACGAATTAAATTAGACCTGGGGTCAGTTACTTTTAAGAATATCTAAACACAATAAATTGTGTACATTTTTCAGTGTTTACAATTTTATAAGTTGCAAATTTACAGTTTTCACAAACATAATACTTACAAGTACATGTAATTTAAAATGTGACAAATTAGCAAATATTTATAAATACAACGACTTGGGGTTAGATACTTTTAATTGTGTTCACTTTTCAGTATTTACATATACTTTGCAAATTTACAGTTTTTACAAAATTAATGCTTACACGTATATTAAAAAGTTACAAATTACCACATATCCTTCATAACCTAGGAATTCTATTCGAAAAAAAAAAACCTCTATAAACGTTGCCATAGGTAGCAAACCGCACATATGCAACACCAAAATCGGATTCCTCGCCGAGACGGTTCTCATGAGGGATCACAACATATGTTTTCGTTGAGAAATGAGAAAACTTATCTCAGAATTATCTTTGAAACCCTTCCTTTATCTGGAGCCGTATTCATAAAACGACTTAAGTCGTTGCTATGCTGTTGCTAAGGCTAAATTTCTTTGAAGGAGATTCCCTACAACTATGAAATTTGCTCTGGAGGAACAGTCTTACAAAGACTGTTCCTCCAGAGCAAATTTCATAGTTGTAGGGAATCTCCTTTATAGATATTTAGCCTTAGCAACAGCATAGCAACGACTTAAGTGGCTTTATGAATACGGCCCCTGGAGCTTCGATAATATCTCTCGCTTTGCTGGATTTGTTTCTGATCATTACGAGGTTATTAAGTTTTGTCTGGACAAAAATAATTGATAGTTGACGGTTTTCTTGGGTTATCCGCGCAATATATAAGTTCTGAAAACACTTTTATTGGCGTGCACACATCCCTGTCTTCCCTGAAAAAAAAGAAGATATGTATTGAAGTTTGTTAAGTGCTCGTCTTAAATGTTAGTGCCATGGGTCTGAACTTGCTCTTAGCATTGAATTTTCTGTGTTGAAAACAAAGTCTTTGATTATTACACTTCCTTTGGGTAATATGCAAAAATGAAAATAAAGTTACCATAATGACATAGCACAACCTGACTTTGTGATGCTTTTGTTAAATTCAGCCCAGTCCTATGCAGATTGTCGATTATACAAGTAATTTCTGTATACTCGTACATATGTATATTTTGTCTTCCATCTGCGTAGGTTGAATCTAAAATCTACCCTGTGATTTTACTTTTCTGTCAAAAGCATTTTAGCTTTGTGAAGATGTCAGTGTCAAATTAGAGAGGGAGATAGACAGAGAGATTTCACTGTTTTCTGAAATCCGAATTTATATGTTCAATATAATTTGAGAATACAGATTTTAAATAGCTTTAAAACTGAGTATAATTGTTTGTGTTGTTATAGCCTAGTGGACTGGTTAATACCAAGGCAAGTGGCACACACCACTCTGTTCTTGGCGTATGCTGCGTGCAAAATATTTGCCTTCCAGGGCGGAAGGTGAAGATTATGCCCAAAGAGGACACCTAGATCAAACTACAAACATCTGATGCTTGGAAAACTTCCGGTAACTGCGTTGCAAATGTTGACAGCAAGCAGTTATATTTTGGGAAGTCATTTATAATGCTGTTCTTGCACAGAAACATGAAAGGCTTTCAATTAACTTTTTATGCAGTGTCGTGCATTTTGCAATCTGATTCACGCTGATTTCATTACTAGAGTGACACCATAAGAAACAGTTCCTTTCGAGCAAGTACTAGTGGTCCTTGTTTATTAGTGATGTCAAATCAGTTGTCGTTGTTCCACCAGTGAACAGTCTGATCAAAGAGTCATCAACAAGCTGAGAAAGAAATGTACATGTGCGGAGACGCATGCTGATCTGGCAAAGACGTTATAAAACTTGAGTAAATTCTCAAACTGAGAATAAAGCACACTGATTGGCTGCTTCCGATCACAAAATAAAGCACACTGATTGGCTACTTCCGAGCACATGCTCGGAAGCAGCCAATCAGTTTGCTTTATTTTGAGTTTGAGATTATTCTCAAGTTTTATAACCTCGAACCAGATTAGAGCTTTATGGTCCTATCAACAGTGTTTAGTTATGGTGAGATCACTTGTGTGACATGAAGATGAAATTGTAGTAAAAGAATTTTCACATTGAGTTGTTTTGAACCTTCGAGCTTTAAACACGGAATTAAATGACTTGAAATTGATTATTTGTTTGAGAAAATCTGATGTTTCCGTTGAAAGAGTTTCAGTTGGAAATGTCATTTAAAATTTGCGGAGCATGACATCGATACCAATGACGTCATACATCTGTTACCATAGCAACTAAGAGTTCATATTTATGTCAAAGTGACGTTACCTAGACGTCATTCTACCAAGATACTAAGCACAACAGTCGGTAATTCCATGGTTGCTATGGTAAAGATCTATGACGTCATTGGTATCGAAACATGGCATACTGTGTATAAACCTGTATTTCATTCTCAAATCATTTAATTCTCTGTTGTTAATGGTTACCTTTAATTGCATAAGCTGGCTCCAACCGGCAAACGAGTACAACAGTAAATAGACAGCTCCAGTCGGCAAAAAAACTTTGCATGAATTCGTTACTCTGGTAACGGACTTACGCAGAACCTGTCGATGACGCCAGCTTGTTTTATTTCCCAGGCACATTCTCAATGTTTCAGGCTGAACTATAGAGCAATTTCACTTTTGAATTCATTTAATTCGAACAAAACAATTTTACAATCAGTGAACTTCTGAGCAAAATTACTTTGAGAATTCCTAATCTGCATTTGGTGTTTGGCACCAAACAATTAATTACAATGAATTGAACTGGTGGCTGTTATTAATTGGTAAACAAGATTTTAATTAAAACCAACGAAATAATTTACAATCGTATCTGAACTGGATTCACTGTTTTAAATGCAACACTAAATACCAGTTTAGTTTGATATATGAGTATATATAGTAGATACGGTGTTTCATTGTACATGTATTTTGCTTTTGTTTTGAAATGTATTACTCTGTACTGTCTGTCATATATGTGCAAATGTTGTATCCTCAAAGTCCTATTGGACTATTGGAATTAAATTGAATAAAACCTAAAACCTATGAGCCGCGACATGACAAAACCAACAATGTGGTTGTACGCCCAGCGCAGACTCAGATCAGCCTGGGCATCCGCCCAGTCTGATCAGAGTCTTCGCTGTCCGCATGCAGGTAGCTGAGACCCTTAGCTACCCTTTGAGCACGAAACAAAGAGTCTGGTCAAACTGGGCAGATGCCCAGGCTGATCTAAGTCTGCGCAGGACGCACAACCACATTGTTGGTTTTGTCGTGTCGCGGCTCAATTATTATGATTGCCTGCTCTCGATTTAATCATTGACCCGAAATATCATTTCCATATGCTCTCAGTTGCAGACAAATATCAGCAAGGTTAATTCTGTAAAGCCTGCAATATTTGTTATGAAGATGAGAACTTTGACAGAACAGCTGAGCATTCTGAAAATTATTTTAATGTGCTACACTATAGGGATCAAACATGGTTTTTCGTGCAAACGTTTATGCATTGAAAAAAAGATCGCTATTATTGCATAAATTCAACTTTAATGCTACAAAAATAACGTAAATGTTGGCGCACTATTTTTCGGCCTCATCGCCATTACTTTGCTGATTCCTACACACACTATGCATGTCTATAAAAATCCTCGTTTCAGGCCATGGTCAGCTATCGTGAATCTTTGTGCAACCTTTAGCGGTATTTCACAAGTAATAATCATTTCCATTAAAGTTTTCACTTAATATCGTCTGCACTTTCATTTTTACCATTTTAAATACCAAATTTGTATAACTCTTCTATTAAAGTCCTTACTGTATATCTTCAACTGCAGTCTTGCCGTCGTTTCTTTACTGGCGGAGTATTGCCCTGCAACTTGCATACGAAAAGTCGCTGAGGTGGTCATTATCGACGCGTGAGAACCCATGTTTATACATGGTTTTGTGTTCGTTCAAACATGCATATATAGTAATAGCGTTTGGCACCGATATTTATGCAATAATATTTCTTATTCAAACAAAACCATATACATCCCTCAGATTTCTTATTCGAACAAAACTATATACATCCCTAAGATGACACAAACAGGCTCGATGCCAGGACAAGGGCGTAGCTACCTATACGGCAAATACGCAAGTGCGTATTGAAATTTTGTCAAAATTGACAAAATTTCAAAACGCACCTGCATATTTGCATGCTGAAAATTTATAAATTGGACAAGATTTCAATACCAATTACCAAAGTGGCTGAAATACTAGCTTTCCCTTCAAGAAGTAGAGAATAAAACATGGTTGTGCGTATTATGAAATTGCCCCTAGTTACGCCCCTGCAGACTGGAACTGAACACTGCTTTTTGTCACCCGACGTAGGCGGAGGGACACTACAGAAATTACCCTCGTCCGTCCGTATGTGCGTCCGTCCGTCAGTCATTCCGTCCGAAATCTTGTCCCCGCAACTCCTCCTACGTCTTTCTACAGATGTATTTGAAACAAAACAGATTGTATTCTTATGATGTGAAGCTGTTCATGTGTTTTTTCGATTGTTGTTTCGGCCATTTTTGATGAAGTTACGGCCCTTACTGACTCAGTTCCTGTTCCCGCAACCCCTGCCACATCTTTTATCGAATTGGCTTGAAACTGTGCAGAACGTTTTATCATTATCAGAAGATGTGCATGTGATTTTCAACTGTCTTATTCTTGACAAAGTTTTGGCCCTTTGTCGTTTTTGGCATTTACCCAGCTTTTGTGTCGCACAAACAAACCAGAAAGCAAAATGGACAGCTATACAAAAGACCACAATGTTAAAAATACAACAAAGTCTTTGCCTGGAACGGACAGTAGCAGGATCCCCCAAAATACTTCAATTTTTGAAATGACCCAAAAACATTCCAATTTAGAAGTAATTCATAGAAAATATCCACAAAAATGCCCATACTCCCTCTCCCCCCCCCCTCCCCCCGAAAAACACACACACACACACACACAACAAAAACAATAGCCACTTTTCTGAAAGCTGCCCTCAAAAAAGTGAAATATAAAATTTTGAACCAAAAAAAAAAAAAATAAAAAAAAAATGGCCTAGCCTATGTTGCTCGGAAGTATTAGAGTATCTCCAGCTACTCCGCCCCCCTCCCCCCCAAACACCCACCACCACCACATACACATACACCACACACAAACACACACACACACCCTGGAGATATTTGAGCCGCGACACGACCAAACCAACAATGTGGTTGTGCGCCCTGTGCAGACTCAGATCATCATGGGCATTCACCAAGCTTGACCACACTCTTCGTTAAGTGATCAAAGGGTAGCTAAGGGATTAAGCTACCTCCATGCGGACAGCGAAGACTCTGATCAGTCTGGGCGGATGCCCAGGCTGATCTGAGTCTGCGCTGGGCGCACAACCACATTGTTGGTTTTGTCGTGTCGCGGCTCATTTCTGTCTTCATAGGAGCAGATAATAAGCCTATATCCTTAGGTAGGCTATAAGCCGTCAGACCAAATGAATCGTACATGTTCTTGAATTCGATTTTTTTTGCTCTCTCTCTCAAACTGATGCCTAACTTGTAAATATGTCTACAGAGATAGATTCTAATGAATTAAATTATTAATTAAATACACCCGTCAACGCATAAAGAGCATGTGAAGATTAAAGTTAGTTTTTACAATGCATTGATGCAGTCTTGATTCCCAGGACATTATTGGCTATAACGCATAGTAATAAAACATAGTCGCTCAGAATAGGAGCGGGACACAAAAATCGAAATTTGACAGCCAAACACATGTAAATGCTTAACGTCAAACAATGGAGTATCACATTTGCTGCATTCCACTAAAATCAGATCTGCTGGTGTGTTTGAGCCTCTGAGAAAAATGCTAAATTTTGTGCATCTACCTATGTTATGCTTGAACAAGCAGAGCACAGCTTATGCGTCTGGCTATGTTACGTTTGCATTAATCATGTGTCTGACTGTGTTACGTTTGCATTAGTAATGCAAACATAACATGCCAGACGCATGAGTGATGCAAACGTACTTT
Organism: Ctena decussata; assembly: GCA_963989385.1. Taxonomy (NCBI): domain Eukaryota; kingdom Metazoa; phylum Mollusca; class Bivalvia; order Lucinida; family Lucinidae; genus Ctena; species Ctena decussata. The sequence goes on along the minus strand of OZ022511.1, from coordinate 76,668,085 downwards.
AGTAGTGCAAACATAACATAGCCAGACACATGAGTAATACAAACATAACATAGTAATGCAAATGTAACATAGCCAGACACATGCGTAATGCAAACATAACATAGTAATGCAAACGTAGCATAGCCAGATGCATGAGTAATGCAAATGTAACATAGCCAAACGCATGAGTAATGCAAACGTAACATAATAATGCAAACGTAACACAGACAGACACATGAGTAATGCAAACATAACATAGTCATGCAAACGTAAAATAGCCAGACACATGGGTAATGCAAACATAACATGGTAATGCAAACGTAACATAGCCAGACGCATAAGTTATGCAAACATAACATAGTAATGCAAACGTAACATAGCCAGGCGCATAAGTAATGCAAACGTAACATAGTTTGGCGCATAAGTAATGCAAACGAAACATATTAATGCAAACGTAACACAGTAATGCTAGCGTAACATAGCCAGACGAATGAGTTATGCAAACATAACATAGTAATGCTAACGTAACATAGCCAACCGCATGAGTAATGAAAACGTAACATAGTAATGCAAACGTAACATAGTCAGACGCATGAGTTATGCAAACATAACATAGAAGTGCAAACGTAACATAGCCACACGCATGAATAATGAAAACGTAACATAGTAATGCTAGCGTAGCATAACCATTGGCATAGAAATGCAAACGTAACATAATAGTGCAAACGAAACATTGCAAGATGCACGTATTATGCAAAGGTACTATAGCCAGACGCATGGGTAATGAAATCGTAACGTATTAATGCAAACGTAACATAGCCAGACGCATGAGTAATGCAAACGTAACATAGCCAGATACATGAGTAATGCAAACGGACCATAGTAATGTAAACGTAACATAGCCAGGCGCATGAGTAATGCAAATATAACATAGCCAAACGCATGAGTTTGCAAACGTAACATAGCCAGACGCATGAGTAATGCAAACGTAACATAGCCAGATGCATGAGTAATGCAAACGGACCATAGTAATGTAAACGTAACATAGCTAGGCGCATGAGTAATGCAAATATAACATAGCCAAACGCATGAGTTTGCAAACGTAACATAGCCAGACGCATGAGTAATGCAAACGTAACGTAGCCAGACGCATGAGTAATGCTAACGTAGCATAGTAAAGCAAACGTAAAATAGCCAGACGCATGAGTAATGCAAACATAACATAGCTAGACGCATGAATTCTGTCCAGAAAAGAGATGTACCCTAGGCCAACATTTTTGCAACAGTTTTCCTCCCTTGCGTCATTTCAGCTGCGAAACAAAGAGGCTTAAGACACGTGTGCAACAATCTACTCTATTTTTGAAAATATTTTCTATCAAAGCTGTCGTAGATATGATTTGTTGTGCTATACCGCGTTTCTTTCTGGTTCATTTGGTTTAGATCTTTGGTGGAAAGCTTCATTGCACTTTAATAAAAAAAAAAGGCAGTGTTAATTACGTACGTTTTGTACCTTTTTACATATGTATTCTGCAACATTTAAGCAGAATTTTCGCAGAGACAGATGCGCATTGTGATATGATATGGATCTTAGTCTACTAATTAGAGAATAATAATTAGCTATATATGTCAATATGATAATTGAAGACAATGTCCCATGGGGTGACAAGAAAGTGACCGAGACAATAAGTTCTCGGAGTCAGTCAGCATACAAACTCGTCGGTGTCATGGCGCCAGTGGCAAAACCGGAAGAGTTTACATTGCCCTTGTCGGGTACTCGGTTACATCGCGTGGCCAGCCGCACGCGCCTGACTGGTTGCCAGTGTTTAAAAAAGACACTCTTGTTTCTGCTGTCTTCTGTTGGCATCTCAGTGACAGTTGTGGCATATTGTATCATCGGAGGATTAGCGTTTGTCGCGCTGGAAGGACCTAATGAAGAACTGGTGCAGAACAAAGCGTCAAACGTCAGGAAAAAGTATCTGTATGACCTGTATGACGTTTTCGATAATATGAATATATTTCGGCAGGAAAACTGGACTTACGGCGCGAACAAAGTGTTGATACAGTTTCAGAATGATATCTATGATTTGGTGACGAAGGAAGGTTGGAGCGGAGAAGAGGTGATTGGAGGAGATCCTAAATGGACTTTTGCCAGCAGCCTTCTGTTTTCAGTGACAGTAATAACGACTATAGGTAAAAAGCCATAAGTTTTATAAACTGAAGAATTGTAAAAAAATAATAATAATACATATATAAGAATATGCCACAGCTGAATTAATGCCTATATCTTAAAGTAGGTTGCTGTTTTCGAATGCCAAGATGTGGCAAAATTTTGACACCAGAATGATTTGGTTTTGTTTTCAATTGAACACTTTTTGATCATAAAGACCCCCACTTTTTTAAAAGTTACAATACATCTATCGCTTTTTCACTACGACTGCTACAATGAAAAATACATCTGAACTTGAAACAATACAACAGAAAGACCCCTATCGCTACTGAGAGTATATACCGTTTGCTGCAAGACGAAATACAATCAGCCACCATACTTTTGCCAATTCATACTGAAGTCGCAAAAGTCAATACCGCCAAAAGCAACCGCAATACCCTAACAAAGCATCAAAGATGCGTAATTTTGAAAACTCAGGCCACATTTTACAGGGGCTTTAAAAGTTTTTTCATGAGTAAACTATTTGACGTCCGCGCTTCGAGTTTAGGAAAAATGAACTTTTATTGAAATCATTTCACATTGGCGTAGCCAGTGGCTGAATTTGGCCAATTTCAAGGAAAACACATGACGAGGGTGTATCAGTCAAATTTTATCAACACATGCATTAAGTGAATATCGTTGCTTTAATAGAATAAACGATTGAAAATAATGCGTTTTAAGTCGATGAGTATGTTATTTCTATTCAATCAGGGTTCGAGGTTATAAAACTTGAGAATAGTCTCAAACTCAAAATAAAGCACACTGATTGGCTGCTTCCGAGAATGTGCCCAGATGTGCTCGGAAGCAGCCAATCAGTGTGCTTTATTTTGAGTTTGAAAATGTAGGGGCTTACTCAAGTTTTATAACCTCTGGGCCAGTTTCTGTATGAACCGTCCATACTGCGCTTATTAACGTTGTTTCAACGTTATGCGAGACCAAGACCCGAATCTAGTAGATTGCATAGGTGCTTCAGCCTCACCACCTGGGTTTTCCTTCCATGTATAATATAATTCATTTTCAAGCCCTCAGCCCGACCTCTTGTCGAGAGCCCTTTCACTTGGCAAGAAGAGCGTCAGCATTAACTTGTGTTCTATTCGATTTTAACGTTTTAAAAGTTTCTTCCTTTTTCCCCAGTAGGCACATAACGTTAAAGTGACGTCTTTTTGATGTCATTTATCCGCTGGGTTCTTTCGGCACCTTGGGTGGGTACTCTTTGTGATTTTGTTCTTTCCTGGATATCTTTAATAATCTTTTTCTTCATAAAGAAAACAATCTCTTGAAAATAACAAGAAATGTTACAGTGTGTGACAAATGCCCACGAATTCCCCTTAAACTGACCTTTGAGTCCTGGTTGTGACCTTGACCTTGAGCATGGCACCTGAGTCTTTCACATGACATACATTCTCGTTTGTTTTACTTTTCTGTGATGTTTAAATGCACTAGGAGATTCATGGGGACTTAATTCAACCACTGACCAAACTGTATTGTGTACTTGACATTGGGTACTGGAACCTAAATATCACACCTTACATAACTTATCATAATACTTTACTTTTCTTTAAGCTACCATTTTATCATGCTTTACCTTTCAGTGAAATTTGATGAAACTGGCCTCAGCAGTTTGGAGCCATTTCAGAGACATGATTTAACCTCTGAGCCCTGATTGTGACCCTGACCTTGGGCAACAAAACCATAATTTGTTTGTGAATCATCTCATTATTTTTTACCTTTTCGTGAAAATTAATGAAGTTTGATTCAGTAGTTTTTAAGTAATTGAGGATAAATGAGTTGACCTTTGACCTCTGGCTATGACCTTAACCTTGGATATGGAAACGTATGTCTTGTGAATGGCAAATCTTCTCAGTAGGCTTTATCTTTCTGTAATGTTTGCTTTGGTACTTTTCTGAGTAATTGCCGAGACATGATTTGACCTCTGACCACAGATTGTGACCTTGACCTTGGATTTGGGATCATAAATATTGTGTATAACACACCTTCTTAATATGGTTTACCTTTCTGTGAAGTTTGATGAAAGTCACTTCAGCAGGTTTCAAGTTATCGCAGAGGCAATATTTGACCTTTGACCCCTGATTGTGACCGTGACCTTGAACGTTATTATGCTTTATCTTTCTGTGAAGTTTCATTCAATTTGCTTCAATAGTTTTTAAGTTATTGCTGAGACACGATTTTGAGACACAATTTGACCTCTGACCCAACCTTGGCCTTGACCTTGGGTGTAGGGACCTAGGTCTTGTGCGCGACACACCTTCTCATTATGCTTTATCTTTCTGTAAAGTTTCATCAAATTTGCTTCAGTACTTTTAAAGTTATCGCTGAGACACGATTTTAAGACACAATTTGACCTCTGACCCAATTGTGGCCTTGACCTTGGGCATAGGGACCTAAGTCTTGTGCGCGACACACCTTCATATTATCCTTTAACTATCTGTGAAGTTTCATCAAATTTGCTCCAGTAGTTTTAAAGTTATAGCTGAGACACGATTTGTAACGGACGGACGGACGGACGGAAAGACGGACTGACGGACGGACGGTGCGATTTTAATATGCCACCCGAAGTTCCTTCGGGGGGCATAAAAAATCCTGATGATCTTTTACAATCATATTATGACTGTAGCACTTGTACAATATGGAAAGGAGAGACGATTCCTGTATACAGTCTTGGAACTTAAGGACCTGGCTAGCATGAAATGTCAAAATGTTCCAGAGCTACACCTTATAAATATATTTACGAGTCCAAACACTCTGCGGTTAATATTTTCATTTCGACACATCGTTTTATGTAAATTTGCTCGCAAGAGAATAATTCTAATACACTATGAACTATCAAGATAGCATATAATTTGCTGATAGTCAAATAATCTAATCAGCAATGGACAGTCTGGGGCATAATTTACCATTTACAGAATTCCCATGGTTGTCTTGAATAGGACGTCTGTATCACCCTGGAACTGTCGTTGTTGAGCATAATACTGATCGACAAACGATAATTATGCAGTCTTGATCAGGGCATGAAGATAAGCAAACGATAAGGCATAGCTGCAAGTAATGGCTTGCTTTTGAGATAAGTTTTCTGTATATATATAATTTCTAACTGTTTTCCAACAAGGAAAGAACTAAGCAATGTCTAATTCTACCCTGTCTAAACACTTCGGCCAAGTCTGCAAGAAGTTCGGGTTTACTGAGGAATGCCTTTGGCCGAAAGGTTTCGACAGAGTAGAATTAGACATTGCTTAGTTCTTTCGCTGTTGGAAAACAGTTAGAAACTGACAAAGCGGATAGATGAACGGACAGACAAGCCAAAAGCAAACACTTTTTATGTAAACCAGATCTGGGTTCGAGGTTATAAAACTTGAGAACAATCTCAAACTCAGAATAAAGCACACTGATTGGCTGCTTCCGAGCATGTGCTCGGAAGCAGCCAATCAGTGTGCTTTATTTTGAGTTTGAGAATGTACTCAAGTTTTATAACCTTGGGGCCTGCTCTGAAGCGTCTGTGCCAAAAGATCAAAAGTTGACGACTATCATTCACATTAATATTTTCGTAATGACCTCTGTCAATTTTTTTTTCAAATACAGTGGATCCAAGTAAAACTCTGGTTTCTGTGACAACCAATGGCTAAATCTTTGAGAATATTCTCAGAAACCGCCGGACTGATTTTGAATGGCTAAATCTTTGAAGATATTCTCAGAAACTGCCGGACTGATTCTAAAATAATTCTACAAGAAGTTTGGATGGTCATCTGCCAAGACAGATCAAGCCGATTGACTTCGCTGAAAAGTTGAATAGATAAATAAAAATAAAACAAGGAAAATCTTCAAAAAAAAAAAGATAATCGACGCAGATTAAATGGAAATGTATTTTGTAATATATCTCTAGGTGAACTAGTTGACAATAACTTTCATGAATATGTGTCGGTAGGCACCCGCAACCGTGTATTTGGAATTCCAAATGGACCGAAGTCAAATCTTGAGATTGACCTGATTCCAAAGCAGTTACCAACATTATGCAATGTTTTTGTGTGATTAAACCGAAAGTAGAAATCGAAAGTAGATCTACACTGAAAAAAAGAAAGTTTTGAATATCTGCGTCTGTTTTGGATAAAATTTCCATTGTAAATTTACAAACAAGAGAAACGTTTTGAATTAACATATGACAGAGTGCTAGTAATCACGCATTGCAGTACAACGGGAAAAACGAAGATTAAATATTCATTGATTTTTTATATTATTGGCTAAACTTTGACATACACGTTATTTGACCAATGAAATCTTGTAAAATGTGAAACAAAAGTGACATTATACTAGGCTGCGCCGAGAAATAATGCCCCTGGTGGAATTTAATTTCCTTACATGTCTGTTGTAAAGCCGTTGAAGCTTTTCTCACCAGAAACCTCTCACCCGATTTCAAAATAAAACAACAGGAAAGTTTCTGGATAATCTTCTATCAAGAGTGTTCAAGCCGAAAACATGCCCACAGGAGCGGGACTACAGTCATTTGACCTATTCCGGCGCACGTTTCAGTCGACCGTGCGCTACAGTCTAAATACACTGTCATTTATTAATATATTTGTGTCAGTAAATACATAAAAGGCTCTTGTTTAAGGCACTTTGTTTGCGTTCACAAACTATTTGAGGAAGATAGGGAAATCTGACGACAATCAGACGTTGTCTTTTATCCTATTTCGACGCACCTTCTTCTATTCGGTGGATCTGTATATTTTTACAATACATCGAAAGAACCACCGAGGGGCGCCCCAAAAGTAAACTGTCGGATTATTACTAGCTCGATGAAAGATGATTTTATGCAAACAAATGTCTTTTTGACATAATTGATTATTTAAAACATCTGATTATACACACGGCTTCGCTGAAAAAATATTTTGGTGATTCAGTGCCCGTAAGTACAATGTTTGATATTTTTATCCCGGCTTCTATGATAAATGACAATTCAAAATAAAGCCTTATGGAGTTTTACTCACATATTCAAATTGCATGACGAGAATGCAGCACTAATGTGGATTTCAGAACTCGGAGACATTCCCCAAATATACTACTCGTATCCGCCGGAATAGGCTAAATGAGCTAATAAATTAAAATTTCAATAAACCTAAGTAACTGATTTTATTTCATTTTGATATTTATCGGTTTAATAATATGAGCAATCGACAGACATATAGGTTTACGACATATTTGTTTACACAAATATTGTCCGACCCTATTTTCACGGTTGGCCTGAAAACATCTGTCATGTTTCCTGTTAAATATGCATTACCAGCCACTTTTAAACTCAGCTTTTCGTATCTTTGATTGATAGATGAGATCCTTACTACATGTGGGTTTGACAAATAAATATTGAAAGTAATTACCTAAAAATCATTTCGCTTCTAGCTTGTTTCGTTGCAGAGAAAGAAACAGGATACACCGGAATAGGTGAATCCACCGGAATAGGTCAAATGTGTTAAACGCTAACACTAATTAAATGTCATACACTTTATTCACTGTACTGCATATTGTTTCAACAGGTAATCACTCAACTGACGTTGCCATGGTTCAGTTGTGACGTCATGACGTCACATGACGTCACTAAGTATTGTTTCCTAAAGAAGAGCATTGTAATCAAGTAGAAGAGTTACCTAACATAAGAAGAATAGTACTATACATGAAATTAACATTAATTATACTTTTCCTTTTTGAGTTCCTGGTGGTCAGTTGTATAATTATTTAAAGAAAATAAATAAAAGAAGTTACTATGGAACAAACTTGAAAAATAAACAAGTAGATCTCAATAAACCCTGATGCTGATAAATTATTATTTAAAGTTTTAAAAAAAGTCCTCTGGCATCCTTCCATCTTTTAATACACTTAGTAGGCTGTACCCAGAAGTTCCATGTTTTGTCATACAGTCAGCCAAATGAACTTTACCAGGACACCATTTTATTTCATTCACTTCGTTTTTCGCCAGGGATTGACTAATAGCAGCGATGTCTACTCTGAGCCTCTTGTCATCAACTAGTTTTGTTGAGTATACGGCTTCTATAACACTCTTATTGTCGACATAAGCAATAACTGGAATAGTTTTAGTTGATATACCAAAAATATCTTCCAGCATCTTTCTGTAGTAAAAACCACTCTCTAGTCCTTCTTGTAAGCTAAGGGCCTCAGCGGCAATTGTGGATCGTACTACCCGCTTAATCTTACCGGCATGCCAAGAAAATGGGGAACATTTTCCATGGCAATCCATCAACCAGACAATATATGCTGCTGTACTTCCAGTTCCATTGTTAAGATTACATAAAGATGCATCTGTGAAGACCACAATCTTCAAGTCACTAACTTTGTTGCTTAAGTTTGGGAATGTAATCACAGACCTAATGTCTTTTATTCGATTGACTACTTTAATAGCCCGAGAAAGATCACCCATTGTTCCCTCCTTAAGTTTTGTGCTTAGGTCTATGAGTTCAAAAGCTATGTCAGGTCTGGTTCCCTGTACAATCCAATTGATTTGACTGACAAGCTGCCGATATTTCGTCTGCTCCTCTGAAGTTAATGTACTTTGCTTGTCCTGTGCTCTTTGAGGGTCAATTGTTATATTCTGTATATTTGTCACATAGTTTGACTGATCTAATGCTATAGTGCCTTCTTCCTGAGCAACTTTAAATCCTATATAGTTAAAGTTCCCTTCTTCAACTTTACCTGCCACAAACCGTTTTCGTAGATTGACCATTAAATGTTCAAGATATTTGTCACCAGCATGGAGAAAGTCATCTACATGGCAGCATATGATGCCACTCAGTTTACCTTCTTTGTGCAGAAAGAACATTGCTGGATCTAGCTCACTCATTTTACATCCCAACCTCAATAATTCATCTTTCACGCTCATGTAGAACTGCCTAGCTCCATCTTTCAGCCCATAAAGCCCATGTTTTAACTTCCAGACTATCCCGTTCACTGTATTGCTCTCCTTTGGGGGTTTGATGTATATATCCCGTCTTAATTCTCTGCCCTGCAAAAACGCAGATTTAATGTCAGTTGTTTTAGCTGTCCAGTTCTTGATCGATGAAATAGCCAAAAATATTCCCATTGTTCCTTTTCCTACTGTGGGACTGTCCCTGGGCATAGTAAATTCTTCCTCAAAACCTCGTACCACGAGCCTTGCCTTTGTCTGTCATTCTTTATTTGTAATAACCCACCTTGTTGACAATGTTTGTTGCCCACAGTCTTTCACTTCTTCATAGGTGTGAAATTGATTCAGTTTCTGTAACTCCACTAATTTAGCTGCAGTGGTTTCATCACTAGCACTGTTTTGTTTCATGACTAGGTTAACAGTCTCGTCATCATTTATCAGCTCCCATTGTACTTGTTCAAGATTTACACTTTTCTTTTCTTTGGTAGTGTCCTCTTGTATATTATACCAGTGTTTATTCTTACCTGTGGCTTTTCCAGCTCTTCCAAGTACCTTTGCTTTAATCCATTCACCAGTATTTTGCATCTTATACTGGATGCTATCATTTGGTTTCAGAGTTATTCTGTTCTGTTGGATATTCTGTCTATCCATCCTTTCAGGCTCTGAAGCTGGTATATCCTCCGATATTGTGTTGGGTTCTTCTAGATCTTCATTGTTCTTATTTTCATCAGTTTTGTCCGCCATACTGTGCTCAACTTCCTTCTCTTCCTCCTCTGTCAAATTGCTGTTAACTTTCTGAAGTCTGTTTGGAGAAACACGTACAAACACTCCACCATGTCTAACGAAAACTACTTTCCCATCTTGAAACACTACCTTTCCTGGACCAAGCCAATGTTCTTTTCCTTCCCTTTTGTAGAAGACCCTATCACCATGTTTAAAGACTTGTTCAGATGCCCTGACTTTATTCCGGAGAGCTCGCCTTATTCGTTCATCATCTTCTGTTTGGATGAATGTTTTGCGGGCAGCATGCAGGGCATTTAAATGCTGTGCAAAAACCTCACTGCTTGTTGATCCCTGTAATGCTGGTAAGGTATCATTCATAATGTTCGGCAGGTTAGGATTTTGTCCAAAAACAAGTTGGTGGCTGCTGTACCCATTCCACATTTATAGCGAATTTCTTGCCATGTTTGCCCAGGAAAGTAGGGCTTGAGAGTTTATCTTTCTGTAATCAGCCTCAAGTTTGAGTAACATCATATCTGTAACCGATTGAACCCTCTCACATAAACCATTTTGAAATGGGCTTTCTCCTGAGGTTGTACATAGTTGAACATTCAGAATAGATGTGATTTCTCTTACCTCATCTGCATTAAACTCACCCCCGTTATCTGTCATTAAGGCTTTCATGACTCCAAACTTGCCGATCCACTCTGTCATCAATGCATCTATTATGTTACATGGCTTCTTTCTGTTAACAAAAACAGACAAAGTATACCTTGACCACATGTCGATAATGTGTAGTATCCAACGACCATTCCATCCATTGTTTGAGGTCCATTGCCACCTTTTCATTGAATCTGGTGGCCGTTGGCATACCTACTACTGGCCTTGATGGAGTTTTGGCATATATCTTGCAAAGTTCACATTTTTCGCCTATCTCTGCTAGAGTTTCTTCATATTCTTCCTTCCAGACTCCAGCATCCTTCAGGAGAGCAATCAGTCTATTCATTGGAGGATGGGCAAATTGTCTATGTTGTTTCAGCAGTGTCTTGTATCTATCCTTTCTGTTCAAAACATCAAGCTTGACAGCACAAATATTCTCTACAGGGACTTCTTCTGATTTGTCTATAGGGATACAGTAATGGCCTGATGATGTCAGATTTAAAGCTACCTCTTTCCCCATTATCACAGCTGTGTCATTTTTCAAATCCAGTTTTATAGCAGCCTTCTTCATTGCTGTTCGTGAAAGTAACAGAGGAATATCAGATTCGACTACGTCTGTCTTTATTATCACCTCTTTTCCAGCAATAACTGCGGGCAAGCTATATTCCCCCTTTGACTTCAGACATGTTCCTCCTCCAAACTTAAAGACTTTCTGACCCTCAGATTGTTTCACCTTTACTTTATCATCCTTGTCTAAAGATTGAATATAACTGTTTACCCAGCTGTCACCACAGACTGTACTGCTGCACGCACTGTCTAGAACTGCGCAGTTGCGTGCATCAATGCCCAAACGGCGTACCTCTTCAGTATTGTACCCTGTAAATAAAACCGCATGTTCCTCATTTGCAATATTGACTTTTGCCATGTTTTCCCAGCTGTCTGGGCATGCTGGTAGTAAATGGCGGTACGATCCACATGATTTACAAGTTAAAGTACGACCATCTGGCCCCACAGGATTTGTGTTCTTTCTCTCTCTGTTACTAGGTTGACTGACTCTTGACCCACATTCTGTATGCTGATAACCTCCGCCTCTTGCTGTTGGTCTTCTTGGCTCTGGACGCTGAAATTCTCCTACTGCTGCTCCCTGTCCTGACTTTCCACGCGTCCATGTTGCCCCTTTCTCCCGGCCATAGCTTTGACTATTAACTCTAGTTCTAGAGTATCCTGCAGCAAGCAATGCCTCTTCATTTGCTGCTAGGAAAGCTGGTTCTATCTTGATACTTGATCCACTGGTGCTAGATTCATTGTCACTCCCTTTGAATTTCTTCAGAGATCTCTTTGCCTCCTCATATAAAGTTGTCTTATTGTTATAGTTCATTCCAGTCAACACAAGCAATTTTTCCTCTTTTGTAATATTTGCTTTTCTAAGTAATTTAAAGGCCAAAATTTCAGGTGGTAAGGTCATTTTTTTCTTTTCTATTTTCTTGTACTTAGCATCAAACACTGCTATGTATTCTGTAACAGACTGCCCCCCCCCCCCCCCAGTTCTATAAAAATCGTCAAAATCTTCAAATTTTTCTAAGCTGTCAGTGAGGTCATCTTTAGCTAAATGTTCATCCAAAAAAGTTACCAAAACAGTTAACCCATCTTCTCTTTTTAAATCATCTATTGCAATCTGGTCAAAAACCTTTTCTCTTATTTGAGATTCATCATCTTCTGGAAGTGACAAAGCAATTGCAATACCTTGTTTGTCCTTACTAAGATCTGTAATTTCTGTCCATGCTAATAACTCTTGTCTGAACCTTTCATATGTCTTCGCCTTGTTGAAGGTTGGTGGGTTTATTCTGGTTGTCATGTTGACTCCTTCTCAAAAATCAATATTCACTAGCAAATTTCAGTTTTAACACCAGTTTATTCAAATCTCCACTGTCACAGAGTCCTGTACTACCTCTGAGGAATGTCCCGCACGCTCTGCTACCACTTGTTAAACGCTAACACTAATTAAATGTCATACACTTTATTCACTGTACTGCATATTGTTTCAACAGGTAATCACTTAACTGACGTTGCCATGGTTCAGTTGTGACGTCATGACGTCACATGACGTCACTAAGTATTGTTTCCTAAAGAAGAGCATTGTAATCAAGTAGAAGAGTTACCTAACATAAGAAGAATAGTATATATATAAAGTTGAAGAAGGGAACTTTAACTATATAGGATTTAAAGTTGCTCAGGAAGAAGGCACTATAGCATTAGATCAGTCAAACTATGTGACAAATATACAGAATATAACAAAATGAGTGTGTTTCAAAATAATTTAACAGAAGTGTAACATGGGTGATCTTCAGATTGTACAAGTCGTATAATTTGGTGAACTTGAAAGCATGGCCATCATATGGGGCCTTGTTTTCCTTAAATGTCAACGGGATGGGTCCAATTCAGCTGAAATGAATATATCTCAAGAACAAACTTTGATCAAATCTGGTCAGATTGATCCTTGCATAAGCTCGTTCAACTCAGTATATGCAAGTGAGACATCCAAGATAGTCGCCATTAAGTTCCAAAACAAATATACTAAAATACAGCCACCGTTAACATACCAAAATACAGATTGTCAAGAAACCTGCTTAGAACGATCTTCGCACTGAGTTCTTTCAAAATTATGCAATTGAACCATCCAAGATGGCCCATTTTAACTAAAAAGAGTGAAACATGAAAATAACTAAAACCCATCCACAGATGAACTGATTTTTAACCAAACGTTTTAGGAACAATCAGTGCATCGAAATCGCGAAAATATGCCAAACGAACCATCAAAGACATCCAATACTAAAAATAGTGACACATGAATATGATGATATCTCGAGAACTGCTGAATGGGTTTTCAACAAACTTGGTCAGAACAACCCTTGCATCAAGCGGTCTATAACCCGTATTCATATGGGCCGTCCAAGATGACTAGCAAATGAGCCGCGACACGAGAAAACCAACAATGTGGTCGTGCGTCCAGCGCAGACTCAGATCAGCCTGGGCATTCGCCCAGTCTGATCAGAGTCTTCGCTGTCCGCATGGAGGTAGCTTAGACCCTTAGCTACCATTTGAGACTTTAGCAAAGAGTCTGAGCAAACTGGGCAGATGCCCAGGCTGATCTGAGTATGCACTAGGCGCACAACCACATTGTTGGTTTTCTCGTGTCGCGGCTCAAATAACAAATAAATAGGGACAAATGAAAATAACAATGCCACAAGAACTGCTGAATGACTGTTGACTACACTTGTCAAAATATCCTTGCATCGAGCTCTTTCAGATTTATGCAAACAGGCCAACCATAATGGCTACCATTGTCAAAAGTTGCGAAACATGGAAGTTAAAATATGAGTGGGTTCTGACCAAATTTGTAAAAGAAGAATGACCTCTGTTTCGAGCTGGTTCAAATTTTTTGCTAACTGACCATCCAAGATAGCTGTGGTTACTAAAACACAATACATGAAAACTCGCTGGTTTCGTAGGTGAAATATTATTGTTTTCATTATCATTGCTGTTGATGTAGTTGTTGTTTTCTTTTCCACTCCAGTCTTAGTTTTATTAAGGATTTCTGAACAGCCCCGGAACCAGGCCCGGACCCAGACCATCACGTACTGGTGGGGCTCTGGATAACTGGTGGGGCTGGGAGGTGCCGAAATGTATACGTGTTTGGGAGGGGGCTTGAAAATATGACATATTTATGGTTCAATTCAAGAGAATTTTTTATATATTTTTTTCCCTTGAAATATATGTTGTGATATCTCATTAGAATCGCCTCCCCGAGGCGATTCTAATGAGATGTCACAACACATATTTTGAATATTTTTATCTAACAACATTGGATAATTTTTCTCAAATCGTTTTTTTTATCTAGAGGCCTATACATGTATATTATACATAACACAGCGGCCAAATGGCGGGCTGCAGCCCCAAAGCCCACCCCCTGGATCCGGGGCTGGCCGAACCCAAACTTGAACAATCAACGGTTAGCCTGTATGGCGCATAACGGAAAATCAGCAACTTAACCGATGCATTTCGATACAAAGTATATTTATTGCAGATGTGAAGACGCGTTTGTTAGGGAATAGCTCCTTTCTCCGCTGCTGTTTGCTTTTATTTTTCTAACATCGACTGTGCTCTGAGTACCAATCTTTTGATTTCTTAATTTCATATAGGCCTACATAACGGCTTTATACTGGGATGTATTCATAATGGCTATGCATGCCAATTTCTTGTCAGCGAAACAATGATAACTGTATCATCAGTTACGCCAATGACAATTCCATTCTCTTTTCATAGTGCTAGTAAAGAAACCCTGCTAAACGTATCTATTCCTTGTGTTGCAGGTTACGGGACTGTCACACCCAAGACCGTTGCTGGACAAGCTGTCACGATTCTTTACGCTCTAATCGGAATACCTTTGACTTTTGTGTGTTTGTCAAACATTGGGCGGTTCATGGCTACCTGCTTCCGGACGCTTTATGGTCGAACTATGTGCGTTTCCTGTCGAAGAAAATGGAGAATATTTCTGGGTAGAACACACACTAGGTTGTTACCGGATAAAATAGAATTGAATGAAAATGGAGTATGCAACAGAAACAGAGCTGAAGCAGACGACAGCGAGGATAAGGACTGCGAGGTTACACATGAGATAACAGAAATTCCATTCACGGCTTGTCTTCTGCTGATGGTTTGGTATATCGTATTTGGCGCCATTATGTTCTCTATTTGGGAAACTGACTGGGATTTATTTACTGGCTCCTATTTCTGCTTCATCACTCTCAGTACGATAGGGTTCGGTGATATCGTGCCCGGATTCTCTCACGAGGACTGGAGCGACCAAGCAAAACAAGTTGCATGTGCTTTGTATCTTTTGATTGGACTTGCAACCATTGCAATGTGTTTTGAGCTCATGCAAGAAAAAGCACAAAATATTGCTACCAGGTTTGCCACTTTTATTGGTCTTCTTAACGAAGAAAAAGAGGAAGAATTGTGACCAGGTTAAATGAGTAAAGCCTTTATATGCTATCGAAAACACGCATAAATATGGAATATCCTAATGTGCTTAAATATTGGGACACCTAAAACTATTAATTTTCCATTTGGGACAAATGGAAAATTATACGTTTTTAGGCGTCCCAATACTTAAGCACATTAGGATAAATGAAGTATGTCTCCGTACAAATAGAAATATTCGGAAAATGCACCTAATTGTGTGTTCTGACCAAATCTGGCAAGATAAATTGTCTTAAAGTGACTTTTGTTGCATGCTTCGCCAAGTTCAGTTGATTCGTGCAATCTATAATAAGTCGTCTTATTTCTGGTTTAATTCTGAATAATTATGATGATATGTATGTGCTCTTTATTTCTCCATTTTCTGAGTAATCTTCCAATATGCCATCTATACTCACACTACCTAACTTCGATCTGGTTGATTTGACATTATTTTCTCGACTCCTCGAAAACGCTGAATATCATTAACATAAAATGTGCAATTTCTGTTGTTGTTTTTTTTTTTGTTGTTGTTTTTTGTTGTTTTTTACTTTACTTTTGTGAAGTTAATACAGATTATCCCCGGAATATGCTGTTTTCATATTGACGTCGCGCACGATATTCGTCTTAAAGCGTTACACTCAAATGACGTCGTGGTTATTGCTATTAGCAATTAAGCGCACAAATAATATTCATTCGTTCGTTTATTCTATCGTTCACTTCAATAATTCATTCATTCGTCCATCGATTCATATTTATTGACTTTTATTGACTGTATTACTGATAGATTGATATACAGTTGACATCGTGATCTCAAACACTGATATCTCAAAGGTCCCTCTCATAACGAAGAATATAGATTGAAACTTTTTTCTTTGTCTTTTTATTTCAACTCCGGATATTTCAAACTGCTGGTATTCAAAGTACTGATTTCCTGGGACCAGAATATTTACCTTAATATAAAAGTATTTTGAGATGATCTTGGAATTTAAGATATCAAGAAGTGACTGTAATTATTGTTCTTTCTGAATGGTTGGTTTAGTGATTATAAAAATTAAGTAAAGACATGGTTTGTATCAAATATAACCCGCATTTTATTTCACCGAGAAGATGTCTATCTTGGTGCATATCTCCTGATATCGTCAGGCGTTTCTACGTATATATACCGAACGGCAAGTGTATACACATATGCAATTAGGCGTTTAGTAGGTTTAGAAAGCGTCATTTTTTAGTTCTTTTTCTCTCTCTCTCTCTCTCTCTCTTGTCCATAATGCAAGCCCTTTACTTCATTACTTCATTATTATCAATAACTGCAGCTAATTAATAAGATATCTCTTTTTTCTAAAATGTTGAATGTCACTTGTATGATGAATTATTTTTCGGTGATTTTTTTTTTTAAATTATATATCAACAGCTGGACATTCATACTGAAATTATCAAACAAACCGGAATGACTGTACGTCATTAGAGCTAAAAATCGCGTTCCTGGGACATTTTATGAGAAATCAAAATGATATTCTTTATTTCTAAAATTTAAAGCGCAATTCAGAGAGCTGCATATTCCTGTAATCTAACGTACGTGGCCCTAAAGTCGCCAGGGTCCTAAGGTCGTCATCGTTCTTTTAGCTTCGTTATTTTCCATCTGTGTCGTAGAAATGTCTAGAAGCGAGCGAAATTTAGAAGATAAATATCTTAATTTTGTTATGCAGTTTACATTTACAGCTGGGTTTAAACGTTTTTCCAACTAACGAAGAGAAAACAAGGTAACCCAGTTTTACTTAAAATTCCAAGTCTGTCGACGGAGCAAGCTGGTTTTGATATCGGTCTGGCGAACCAAGAATGTCACGCTAGATTCAAGTTTCAGATGTATGTTTGCATTCGCCCAAATACATTATACAGTAAAGCACCAAGATTTTCTTACCTTTGGCGACCAGAGAGGAAATTAAACAAAACAGACACCAAAGAAAAGTGGTGACGACTTTAGGTCATACCTTACGACTCTAGGGCACATACTACTAGGCAACAAAAAATTCATTTCTCCACTTCTTATATGCTCTTCTTTCACTCCAAATAGACAAGCATATATTGTGATGATTTCCGTATAAATTACCAATTTTGTGTTGATTTGTCTTCATATAAGCAAATGAAACAAAAAATATTTAAATTTAAAGGCGGAGAATGTAGCAAAGTTGTCTATAAAAACAGGCACAGTTTCAGTTGTGCAGGATTTGGTGTGAAAATGGAAATTACCCATTAGTAAATGTTCCAGAAATACAGCATTTACCCATTTAGTGTCACTTGTTAACCTCATATAGTATACGAAAACACATTTTCTCTTTGTGCAACTCAAGTATTTTGTTTATGAAAATAGAAAAGTAAAATAAAATAAGAGAATCTTCGACGCCATGAAACCTCAATTAATTCAGTTGGTCAGCCACATCCCAATAATGTTATATTTATTTCCGCCGACAACAATGTTATCTGTCAAATGATTAAGAACTTTTGACAAGAAGGTATCCCAAAACAAAAGAAAACGTGTGCAGTCTTATCGGGATCTTCAATGATCATATTTTTGACATCTTAAAACATATACCTATACACCGCCATTGCTACAGGAACACAATCTGACCAGAACCCGGACCAGACTCTGTGTATGCATAGGCCAATCTGGTTTTTAAGGCAGCATTTGTATAAGATTCTTTCTGTTTGATGATCATTTAACGGCAAAATTAATAAATATTTGTTAATTTGCTTCTTGACATGAACTTTTTCTTTAAAAATGTAAAAAAAAGACAAAACGACCCCATGACGACACTAGGGCCGCACTGATGACGACTCAAGGTCCCATAGGTCCTAAGGTCGTCAGGCCGACCCTTCCTCTGTAAACAGTCTGTTTTTCGGTGTTTTCTGCATTAAATTGACCAGTTTCTTTATTGAACATCCCTTCAGAATGGCTCGTCTTGCCGGTACCATAAAGCAACTATAAATAGCTGCCACCATATGCATGAGGTATCCGTTTAAATGCACTGAGGTGACGACCTAAGGGCCACGTACGTTACAAACAATGTGCATTTCCTATAAAGTTCGCTAATTCATACATGTTAATTCAAAATCTGACAAATGAAGTTTTCCTAAAGCAGTTCAAAATTTGGAATGCCGTTTTTACGTCATGGGACAATTACTGAGAAATTGAAACTGGCATCTTAAAGTTTTTATTTCACGAACTGTCTTAAATAAATATATCTTTCTATAAAGAGTAAACATTGTGCATTTCAGATAAATTTTAATCATACCCATCCTCCTTTTCCTTCCGTTTTTATATGTATTTGTTCATAGCGCCGGTGACATTTCTACTCTCGATGGACATTTTCTATTTACAATTATACTTCATATATTCTCACCTCAAAAGACGCCTGTATGAAAACCAGATAGGAAATTGTGTCAAACATACATTATGGTAATCGACTTTTAAAAATTTGATATATTCTCGTGCGTTTTATTCGGTTCTTTTGGTTATTTTGTGATTGGAGGTGGCGAAAAATGTAACGCTGGACATGCGATTTTGGACTAAAAATCGTATCGCTTTGCCGTTCCTCCTTAAAACGGTATATTTGAAATAATTAAAATATACACAGTCATATTCTGCAAAGTTTTAGCTTTCATTTGATGTATAACATGAATAGTTTCTGCTAAGAATAAAAGATTCTTTTGCAAATGACCCTCTGGAAGTGTGTATTGTTCGAACATCGTGCGCGACGTCATTGCATTAAGGAGGAACAAATACTCCTTTAGGAACAAGGGAAGCTTAGAAACTGAGTATCTTCCCTTACTCATGTCTGAATAAATAGATGATTGGTCTTGTGTGAAAAGAGACATTAAGCCAAGTGGGTACAGGGAATGCCCATATAAAACTGCGGATGCTCAGTATTGAAACAACAACTCATTTTCACACATGCAGCTATGCACCTCATAGGTTTCGTGCGGTGCAAATCATTTCCAAAACGTCGCCTAGAAAATTTTACACAGGTGACCGAATGACAGTAATTTTTCCTTGATGCAAGCAATTTAAAGGTCTTGAATCTTGGTCAAGAAGCTGAAACTGAGATATTTTGGCCAAAATGTCTTCTGGCTTAGCAAAGACAATTTTGTCGGGCACAGTGAAAGGAAAAAGAAAAAGAGGTAGACAGAAGAAGAAGTGGGAAAACCGATATTAAGGAGTGGGCAGGACTGGGTAGACACGGATTGTTGCAATGTCATTTGTGGCGCCCAGGCGAAAGTGCGTTCCGTTGCATGCAATCCCCTCAAACACACAAAAAACACTTGTAATACACAGATAAGTTTGGTTGCTTGCTTTATTCCAAACTGGTATTTTCGAGAGTGACAAAATCACAATTTCGGTAGTTGGCGTGATATAATGCTAAATAGTTTATGCTTTGATGACTATGCATTTCATGAATTTATGACTGCTGATGCATGAAGTATGACCTTCAGCTTAGCGTGTCTTTGCCGACAAAGGACTACGTGCGTTAAGGCCAGTTTTTGGCCCCCATCTTAGGTCAAAATATGAAAGTCAAGATAAAAGTATTTCATTGCATGGTTACATTAGATCAATACTTCAAGTGTTTCATTCCAGTTAAAATTTGAATCTTGCTGTGCTTTAAGTATGATATATGGCTACTGAAACAGGCTAAAATCATGGAATTTGTCATTTTTGGTCAATTTTTAGACATTCAGTTAACAAATTAGAACAGAGCACAAGCGTTAACCAAAAAATCCTTTTAACATATGATGTATACTGCTACAATTCACATCATATTGAAAGATTTTATTGGTTAATGGCTGTGCTCATACTCAATTCTTAAAAAAACTGACTCCTGGAGACAGGCTTTTACCTATAATCTTGCCTATAAATAGCATTGGTGAAATGAACCTCTCGCTGTAAGTGACTATTCGAAGGCATAGGGAACTAAGATTTAAATGTAATTTTAAGTTAACTTTCCCGAATTGAATTACCCTAAGAATGTGATCATATTTTAACGAGTTGCAATAACTATCCTAAAATATGCCGCTTCAGTTGAATTACCCTAAAAATGGGAACTTTTAACCAGTTACAGTAGCTATCCTATAAAGAGAGCGTGTTTGTAAAAAAACAATAGTGCAGCCTCTGAACGAGCTGTTCCTAATAAAATGAAGTCTTATCAGGATTTGTACCTACTGCTCAGGAATTTCTGTCTCACAATTAAGAAAAGCTTACGATAACTTGTTTCAGTTAGGCTTCCTTTACTGATCATAACACCACTATTCCAGAGCTTGTTTTGGAAGTTTTAACATTTTCTTGGGTATATAATAGGAATCTAGCTAGTTGGTTTTACATTAATAAATATCAGATCATGCATATAAAATCAATAAAATGATTTGTTTTTGTTGCAAACTGACAAGTGTCATGCAGAAATTGACTGATTTTGAAGTCAGCCAGCAAGAAGTTTGAAATGTTGCCATTTTAGGCTTTTAAAAGTGAGTGACACTTTTCAGCACAGCTATAGGCTGAAATGGACAGCAAAACATTTTTATATATAACACTGTTTACAATTACATTTATGAAAGTAAATCTAATCTTTAATAAAAATATAAATAAGTTCTTTCAAGAACAATGGAAACAATCAAAAGACTGAAGGTGGATCAGAGAACTAGTGAGCAGGAGATTACATACATCCCGGCCAGCGCCTCTGCTTAATTAAATCAAGCTTAACACAAAACTTTAATGCAAATCCGTTACAAGTTTCGAAGTCTGTGACCCTGACCTTAGGCAGCAGTAACGATTATTTTCAATTTTCGGAAGTAAATTTTGCCCTACTTGAACATGTATATTAAAAGGCTTCTTTCTAGTATACCAACACTATGACTTAGTATAAGCAAACATTTACAACGGATGTCTATGTCCTACTTATTGATCACTGGCTTTATCCAGGGGCCAACCCTGGAGCTTATATATCCCGTGTCAAACTCTTTCAGAGATATCATGAACCAGATATGGAAAGAACCTGACATGCAGTTACAGAGATATGAGCAACCACAAAATGTTTAATGCAAAAGTTTCACATGATGAAAATGTCTTTGTCCTTATTACTGACCCGGGCTCCACCCCAGGGGCCTTACTGTGGATGTTTAGATATTTCATATCAAAGATAATGCTATAGAGATAGCATGATCCAAATATGGAAAAGATCTGATATATGGTAACAGAGATATAAATAATCAAGCATATTTAATACAAAACTTTGAAATAAAAGTTGACAAACGGACAAACTGATGGACGAACAAATGGACTAACAAATGACCAAACGGATGAAAAGACAAATTTTATATGTTCCTGAAATACTTCTTATGCCGGGTGTATAATTAGAATCTTTCAAAAAGAAAGAAATAATTACATGATTCATACACAAGCACAACAATGCCATTTTCCTGGTATAAAAGAATGGCTTACGGGTCATAACCTTTGACCCCATTTTGTCCCCATATATAATGTCTGTCACGCATTTCCTTATCAGTTTCATTTAGGGGAATAACACATCTATTATTCCTACCAATATGAGTCACTTCGGTTGGGGGCCATTTTTGGGCCTTAATGCACGTAGTCCTTTTACTTTTATCTGGCGTAAACTTTACATTAAAAGTAGATTGGCTGCGGTCTGAAACACTGACACCTAAAATTCACATTTTTTTTTCCAAGGCTATAATAAAGGACTACGTGCGTTAAGGCCATTTTTTGGCCCCCGTCTGAGGTCAAAATATGAAAGTCGAGATAAAAGTATTTCATTGCATGATTTCATTAGACTAATACCTCTAGTATTTCATTTCAGTTTTTGTTTGAATCTTGCTGTGCCTTAAGTATGGAAAAATGGCTGCTGAAACAGGCTAAAACCATGGAATTTGTCATTTTTGCTCATTTTTTAGCCATTCAGTTTACAAATTAGAATAGAGCACAACCTTTAACCAAAAAGTCCTTTTAACAAATGATGTATATTGCTGTAAATCACATCATATTGAAAGATTTTGTTGGTTAATGATTGTGCTCATATTTAATTCTTAAAAAAATGAATTCTGCAGACAGCCGTTTACCTATAGTTTGCCTGTAATAAACATGGTGAAATGTATACCTGGCTTAAGTGTCCATTCACAGGCATAAGAACAGAGATTTAAATGTGATTTTAAGTAAATCTTCAAAAACTGAATTACCCTAAAATGTTACCACCTTTCAACAAATTACAGTAAATATCCTAAAAATGTTGCATTGATTGAATTATCCTAAAATTGGACCTTTAACAATTCAACAGCTATCAAAAAGCAGCTTTTTTGTAAAACAAAATAGTCTAGCCTCTGAGCAAACTGTTCCAAATAAGAAGCAGTCTTATCAGGGTTTGTACTTACTGTTCAGGAAATAAAAAATTCAATATTAAGGAAAATTACGGTACCTTGCTTAAGTTAGACTTACTTTGCTGATCATGGCGCCACTATTCCAGAGCTTGTTGTTCGAAGTTTTAACATTTTGCTGGCTATACCTACATGTTTATAAAGTAGGAAGCTATCTATTTTATTCATTAACCTGAGTAAACCTAAGATTCTGCATGTAAAATCAATAAAATGATTTGTTTTGGTGCATACTGACAGATGTCAAGCAGAAATTGACTGATTTTGAAGTCAGACAGCAAATAGTTTGAAATGTTGCCATTTAGGCTCTCAAATCTGAGTGACACATTTCAGCACAGATATAGGCTGAAATGGACAGCAAAACATTTTTATTATCATCTGACACTTTATTTATGACAGTAATCATATCTCTAATAAAAATCATAAATAAGTTCCTCAAGAGCAAGGGAGGCATTCAAAAGACTGAATTTGGATCAGAGAACAAGTGAGCAGGGATTACCCGCCACTGCCCCTGCCTAATTAAAGCAAACTTATTAACAGAAAACTTTAATGCAAATCAAATAAAAGTTTTGATGTCTGTGACCTTGACCTTAGGGCAGCAGTAAAAATGATGTCAACCAATCACTTTCCATTTTGCTCTACATGTTGATCAAGAGGCTCTATTCTTGTATACTGACACTATTAAAAGCAATCGTTTACAACAAATGCCTAAGTCCTAATTATTGATCACTGGCCCCACCCAGGGACCCGACCCCAGGGCTTTTATACCCCGTGTCACAACAACTCCTACAGAGATATCATAAACCAAATATGAAAAGAAGCTGACATGCAGTATACGAGATAAGAGCAACCAAAAAAAGTTTAACGCAACACTTTGAAGGAAAAATTGGCAGACGAACAGACGGATGAACAAATATACTAACACACAGACGACAAGACAAAATTTATATATCCCACAAACATTTTTTTATGCCGGATGTTTAAATTTAAGACTCATTCAAAAAGAAAAGTATAATTACATGCTACAAACATATACACGACAATGTAATTTTCCTTGTACAGAGAATGGCATAAGGGTCATAACCTTTGACCCCATTTTGTCCCAAAATATAATGTCTGTCACCAATTTCCTTATCAGTTTCATTTAGGGGAATAACACAGCTATTATTCATACCAGTATGAGTCACTTTGGTTGGGGGCCATTTTTGGGCCTTAATGCACGTAGTCCTTTCATGTCTCTAAAATCCCACTTTTCTCATGGCCAATGTTTAGATCAAGAGAAATGGGATTTTAGAGACATAATATTTATATAAAATAAAAAAGGTTTTGAAATTTTTTTTATATGAATTCAGACAAATCAATGTTTCAGACTGGAGCCAGTCTACATTAAAAAAGTATATTAATTACAAGAATTTCTTAATAAAGATTTAGATATAGCCAGGAGATTCGTGACTAAAATCAAAGCAATTGAAAATAATGTTACATCATTTCAATCAATATTGTTTAACCTTTAAGTTATTCGCAGGGTCTGTTGGTATGTACAAAAAATACACTGTTACTAACAAATAGTACCAGCAACCTCGTGTGCGCCATTTGAACAAAAAAAAAGAAACTTTACGGTGTATGCGAACCGCGAAGACTCAGATCAGCCTGTACATCAGCCTGTACATTTGCGCAGTCTGATCTGATTATTCCCTGTTCGCACGAGCAATTTTGTAAACTTGAAAAATCTGTATAGAAAGCAATGATGCAGTGAAGCTGAGCGAATGCGCAGTCTGGTTCGAATCTTGTGTGTTTGCACATACTTTTCTTGTGGCACAGCTTAGCTTGTACTAATCTCTTCGGGATTATTTGTGGTCAACAAACACCCACTATTCAATACTTTTAAATCATCAAATGACCTAAACATACCGTGTACACTCGTACACATTGTATTATTGTATACTCAGAAAGGACGGAAAGACATGAAAACCCAATGTACGCTCGATATATGATGGATAGGGCTGTGTCTAACAGTTTCACACACGGAGCCGGCAAGACTAAGGACCTTAGAGGGACTTAACTGGAAAAAATGAAGTCTGAAAGAATCATCGGTCTGCAGTTTTGCAGTTCTGTCAGCAATATTCAAGATAATAATTTACCTTAAATGGTATATGGGTCCTTACATTTCGGGTAACCCAATTACCCTGTATCAGGACAGGCAAAAATGAGCTTGGTACTTATGCCAAATGCAACAAGAGCTCCACAAGCGGGGCAATATACGCCCGTTTCTGAATGGTTATTTTTGCTACGTTTCATCCTTGTCTACATTGCTATCAAGTTTATCAAGACATTCCAAACACTAAGGTGCTCAAAAGATAAGCCTTAAAAAGGAATCAAAGGGATGTAACTAAAATAAAATAAGGAAGGGGAAGCAATTATTCTTTATTAGACATACTGTCTCAACCTAATAAACATTGCTATAAAGTTTCGTCAAGATATTCCATACGGTTACCTAGTAATGACTTGCCCATGAATAGCCGTAGAAATTAATCAAAGGGATGTAACTCCATAAATAAGGAAGGGGGAGCAATAATTCTTATATAAGACACACAGCCTCAACCTAATACACATTGCTATAAATTTTCATCAAGATATTCCATACGGTTGCCTACTTATCGCTTGCATAAGAATAGCCTTAGAAAATATTCAAAGGGAGGTTACTCCGAAATAAGTAAGGGGAGGCAATCCTTCTTATATGTGACATATTGTGTCAACCTAATATACATCACTATCACGTTTCATCACAATAGTCCAAAGGGTTAGTTAGATATGAGGTGTACAAATATAGTCTGACAAAATAATCAAAGGGAGGTAACTCAAAATCTAAGTCAAGGGGAGTAACCATTCTTGTATGAGACACATTGTCTTAACCTCATAAACATTGGTATAAAGTTTCATCATGATATTCCAAAGAGTAAGCAAGTTATGGAATGCTAAAGAATTGCCATACAAACTGCCATAGTCGAGTTTTTTCAAAGGGCTGTTACTCTGCTAAAAATCATCGGAGAAAAATTTCCATATAATATGCGCTACTCCACATCATAGTCTTACCATTTACAAAGTTTCAGCTTAATTGGATGAAAATTGTAGGAGGAGTTATCCGGAAACGAACACCCCAAAAAATCTAAGTAAAGGGCTGTAACTCCGCTAAAAATCTTTGGAGCGTAACCTCGAAACGATATGCGCTGGTCCACCTCATAGTCTTACTATATACCAAGTTTCAGCTTGATCGGATGTAAACTGTAGGAGGAGTTATCCGGAAACGAAAAGTTTACGCCGGACGGACGGACGGACGCCAGCGCCATAACAATATACGTCCCGTTTTTCAAACGGGCGTGTAAAAACTCGGACCATCCTGAACCAATTTGTTTCGCCTACCGATGCATAATCATTGGTTGGTAACCTACAGAAAAGATAAAGTACTCACGCATCACGTCGAAATGACGTAGATGCGACATCATTACGTCGCATCGGCGTCAGTGAGACGGCATTACGAAGTCATGTGCCTGCTGGGATACAGACTCGGCGCCGGGAGCTGCAACTTATTGATTCGTTCCCCTTGAGCCTCCTGGAGAACTTCACTTACATAATTACTGCAACAGGAACTTCATTCGAGCAGTCTGATCAGACCATTTGCTGTTTGCAATAAAGCTCGCACAGAAAATATATGCATTGCGCACATATGGGTCTAAAGGCGAAAACTGAAGTATCTAACTGCACTGACTGGTCGCATATTGCATCAGGGCTCAGCATGTGCATCGGCAACATTGCGCGTCAAACACTCTGATCAGAGCCCTCACTGTTTGCCCCCGTATCCGAACCTGCTAGAATGTACACATAGAAATGGCAAGGCCTTATCAGACCAAGCTGGTGTTCGTAAATAGTGCACAATATTCACAAATCCCTGTAACATTGGGAAAATTAACAATAATTTGACACTAACAACCAAGGTTTTCAAAAGCTATACTTGCCAATTAAGTGCCTGTTGAGCGCTCTTACTATTATACTTGATCTAATATCCCAGGGTCTCAAATAATTATTCACAGGAAAGTGGTATACAATTATCATACATGTGACACCAGTTTGTCTAAACCTGAGTGTTTGCAACCTTGTTGGGTAGGAAAATCTACAGCCCCCCTCTGGAAAAAGTTCTATTATATCGGCTTTTTCGACCTTACACAGAGTCATGGAGGCAAAATTTTAACCATATTTCTCCTCAATACTGAAATCCCAATCACTGTAATAATCAAGGAGCCGCTAAACGCTGACCTGCTGATCTAGCGGCCCTGGGTTTGATTCCCGCTGGAAGCAGAAATCTTTTCAAACATTAACTGGGTTCCATTACACATAGCTTTTCATTATCGTCCTCCCATCGTCCTTGTGTGATTGAGACACTGTTGAAAAGGACGTAAAATTGCAAGTCATCTGTACTACTGTAATAACACTAAACTTTGAAAATGCCAGACTTTATGGATGCACCCTCCTTTTTTCTGTCATTCTTTGCAAAAGGAGACAACTTTTGTGACTTCCTGTTTGCTTCTCTGGATGAAGCAGCCAAAGGCACTCGACAAAAAAAATTGTTAATTTTTTAAATATTATCAAATGTCAATCTATTTTCTACCTTTCTGTAAAATTTCAAGACGATCAGATGCGAAATGAGAAAGATGCAATTCAGCCCTTTACGAATGCAGCGGGCTGAATTGCAACTTTCTTATTTCGCAACCGATCGACTTGAAATTTTACATAGTGGTAGAAAATAGATTGACATTTGATAATATTTAGAAATTTAACACATTTTTCGTCGAGTGCCTGTGGAAGCAGCCTTTAAAATGGGTCTACTCTAACAGGAATGAATTAGCTGTCTGGGAAGTACATTATTTCCTTTATGAATTGACCCCTATTGAAAAAGGGAGACAAAAATAAAAACAGCAGAGTTGCTTCCCTTGAAAGTTTATCCGTGCACCTCTAAACTGCTGCTGGAACACAGGGTATAATCGATTCCGCCAATCTTCGCTTCCTGCAGAGACTGTCCATCATATTTGGCTTCCGCTGAGACTATCCGCGAACTCTTGCTTCCTGCAGAGACTACTGTCCTCGAAGATTGGCTTCCTGCCGAGACTGTCCGCGTGACTCTGCTTCCTGCAGAGAGCCTCGGCAGGAAGCAGAATCACACGGACAGTCTCTGCAGGAGCCATTTATCATGTACAGAAGTCTCGGTAGGAAGCAAGAGTTCGCGGACAGTCTCGGCGGAAGCCAAATATGATGAACAGTCTCTGCAGGAAGCAAAAATTGGCAGAATCGATTATACCCTGCGTGGAATGGCAGGTTACATTCTGAGCATGGTTGCCACATATCCTCCTCTTAAGACTTCCCTGACTTTTCCCTGATTTTTCCCCATCTCATTACAGTTTTTCATACCCATTTTGCAGATCAAAAGTGAATTTACTCTTTTCTTTAAAAGTGCTAACAGTATCACTTGGAAATTGGGGTTTACTCTTAATGGAAAGAATTTGCTCCCCAAAGGAGCAAATTCTTTCCTTTAACAGTATCCCCTAATAAGGAATGAGATGTGCCTAGACTATCTCTCAAGAATGTACGTCCTTTCCCCTTGAACAGAATAATTATTTTCTGAAGACTGCTTTTCAAATTGCCTGATTTTTTCGACTTTTCAAGCCCTTTCAAAAAGTCAAAATTTCTCTGCCCAACCACAAAATTACCTGAGTGTTCCCTGACCTGGAAAAAAAAATCACTTTCCATATGATTTTCCCTGACCATGGCAACACTGCTGCTGAACAGTCTGCTCAGGGTCTACATTGTTTGTTTCCTTCCCAGGGGCCGTATTCATAAAGCCACTTAAGTTGTTGCTATGCGGTTGCTAAGGCTAAATATCTATAAAGGAGATTCCCTACAACTATGAAATTTGGTTTGGAGGAACAGTCTTACAAAGACTGTTCCTCCAGACCAAATTCCATAGTTGTAGGGAATCTCCTTCAAAGAAATTGAGCCTTAGCAACAGCATAGCAACCACTTAAGTCGTTTTATGAATACGACCCCAGTATCTTAACTGTTTAGAATATATTGATCTTTCTTACCAGAACATTATCAAAGTACAGAAAAATATCAAAGATAATTTTTGAAGTAGTGGGTAAGACTATCAGTGACTGACCTTAAAATAAAGGGGTAACAAGAGACAAACACACAATTTCAGTTTTATTTTTTCATTATTTTGTGAAGTTACATTAAAAACAGAGTCACACCATGAGAAAACCCAGTTTATGACACCAGCAAACACTGAGATCAGCCTGCATATCCAGTTTGTTAAGTCTTGCATGGTAGCATCAAATATCTATGCATCCTGGTAAATCTATATATGAGCAGCAACACAAGAAAACCAACAAGTGGTTGTGTGCCCAGCGCAGACTCCGATCAGCCTGGGCATTCGACCAGTCTGATCAGAGTCTTCGGTGTCCGCATGGATCAGAGCACTAGATAAGAGGGGTATTTGAAGATAATTGAGGGATAATTTTCTTTATTTCTCATTAAACCATATGTTGTGACCCCTCATCTGAACCGTCTGGATGAGACGGTTCAGATGAGGGGTCACAACATATGTTTTTATCCAGAATTAACAAAAATTATCCCTAATTATCACCAAATACCCCCACTTATCTAGGGCTCTGTGGATGTAGTAGAGACCTTTGAGTGCTTAGTGATGAGTCTACCCTTTAAGTGCTTAGTAAAGAGTCTGGACAGACTGGGCGGATGCCCAGGCTGACCTGAGTCTGCACTGGGCACATAACCACTTGGTTGGTTTTGTCGTGTGGTGGCTCATATATGAGAAGCCACATAACCAATCCAACAAAGTGGTATGTGCACCCAGTGAAGACTGGGATCAGTCTTGGCATCAACACAGTCTGATTAGAGTCTTTGTTGTGCTCTTAAAAGGTGGCTAAGGGTCTAAGCTAGCTCCAAGCAGACAGCAAAGACTCTGATCAGACTGGGCAGGATGATCTCAGTATACCTGTCATAAGTGACATGATCTCATATGGGTGGTTAAACTTTAGTATGACAAGAAATTTTACAATGGTAGAATGTTTAGAATATGAGCAGATTCAGCAAACACCAGTCATTATAAGAGATCCGAGTCCACAGTAACACATCTTTACAAGTCAAGGATACTCAGTCCACTTTGTTCCTTTCATAAGGAACAAAGTGGATTTAGTGCCCTTGGCTGGAGACAAGCCAAGGGTACTAAGTCCACTTTGTTCCTTACACAAGGAACTAAGTGGACTTAGAACCCTTGGCTTGCAAAGATCACAGTAACAAGAATTCCATGGAAAGCTATCTCACCTGTCACGCATGGTCACAAACAGTTGCTAGACTACTGACAGAACAAAACCAGCAAGCACAGTGAAACCATGCTGATACCATCAGAAAAGTGTTTCTACAAGTCCAAGGTGAGACAAAAGCAAAGATACTTTAATATGTTTAGATATTGGAACACAGAAAAAACATTGATTTTCCATTTGGAACAAATGGAAAATCAATGTTTATAGGTGTCCCAATAGTTAAGCACATTGGGTATGTAGAATCCATGCAAGCCTGCCTGTCAGACTCCCTTGCACTGCAGTGCATGCTCATGCCAAGCAGGCAAATGATGTCATACTGACATCAATGTGATGTCATTATGTCCCATCGATGTCACTACGACATCATTTCTACACTATATGCCTGCTTGGTGAGCACATTAACTGCTGTCCTTGAAATGGACTGGGGTAAAATCATATGACTAGGACCTGTTAACACTTTAAATGTTTAGGGTGCACTGGTCAATACTTTAACACTTAGAAGAAAATGAGGTGTAAGATTTAACCAGGAGATTGTCATTCACAATAACAGCTGGTGGGGATCAGCTGTCTGTACCGTCAATCATGTTAGTAAGAACAGTCTGTTAACTTTCAGCTAGCTAGATGTGAACTGCATGTGTTTGCAAACACTGTAGACCTAGATCTGACTGCTCCTGAGGAGCAATCTGATTTTGGTCTACAATGTTAGGTATTTAATTTCAATTCCTGTAAAATACAGCTACCAGCTTTAAAGGCAGAAAAGAACATTCCACAATTTGACAAAAATCTGCATGTTATAAGTAAAGTCTCAGAACACTTTGTGACTGCCAGGAGGGGTATTAATGATGGACATTATAGTTATACATCAATAATGCAAACAACCACAGAGCACAGGTAGGTGACACTTGAAAAAAAAATTGATTCATGAAAAAGTGAATTTAATGCAGATAAACAGGAGGTTTAAACCCCATACTCCAACCTTAAATACCTTTATGTTTTCAAAGATTTCTACATGTATTCATGTCATGTAGGACTAGGATAAGACAGGTACTAACTGACACTGTATGTCAAATGACATGGCACGTCAGACAGTATATGTTGCGTCACACAGACAGACTGATAACTGCATTAACTGACTGATTAAACAAGTGAGTCAACAGGT
This sequence comes from Ctena decussata, assembly GCA_963989385.1. Taxonomy (NCBI): domain Eukaryota; kingdom Metazoa; phylum Mollusca; class Bivalvia; order Lucinida; family Lucinidae; genus Ctena; species Ctena decussata. The sequence continues at coordinate 76,636,598 of OZ022511.1, read as the reverse complement.
GATTCATTAAAAAGGTCAATGTCACTGCAAAACTATTTTGATAAAGGTTGTACGACTTCATTGTAATCTATATCTTCAGTTGTGACAATGTACCCAAATCAAGAAAATCAAGATGCTGACCGTAGTCCCCCCAATTTTAGATATCTTTGTGAGATAAAAGTATCTACCTGCCAAAGTATGAGTAAACACGGCCAACGTAAAAGATATTATACCTACACAGTCGCCACTGAGATTCCAACTGAAATAACAGTATGGGCAGAAATGATATCCAGTCATATACCTCAGTTGATTACTGTACTGGACACCTCAGGTTTTAAATTCAGACTGGAGGTCTCTTCTCTAGGGGCTGAAGTACCAGTCTGTCTTAACTCTTTAAGCCCCAGTGACGCAATTAGCAAAATTTGCAAACAGCGTAGATCCTGATGAGGCGGCTCATAATGAGCCGCCTCATCTAGATCTACACTGTTTGCCCTGTAGTCTTTGGTTGGTTGATTTGATGCTTAACGTCCACGGTAAACAGCTAAGGTCATGTCGGGACGGTCAGTTAACCTAACCACACTATTCCTGGGCAGGCTTAGACCTCCTAAGCGGTTAACCAGTACTAAGTGCACATACTTTCGCCAGTAACTGACAACTGCCCTTCTTGAATCAGCGGAAGGAGTAACGAAAGTATGTGGCCAGACCGGGTTTCGAACCCAGGACCTCTGACTTATGAGTCAGGTGCCCTACCGATTGCGCTACGCGGCCCGGCCCTCTAGTCTTTGAATTCTCAATATAAAAAGTCTTGGACAAGGCATTTTTTTAATTTTGCAGACGTAAATTTTGTCGTCTGCTTTTTGGTAATGAAAGAGTTAACTGATTCATGTACACAGAATCAGTATAGTTATTTTTCTTGAACAAACAGCTGATTGGGAGTTCTGACTATCTGACTAGCCCCAGTAAGATGTCACAACCAATTCAGCTAAAGAGAAAGAGATTAGCCTACATTCCCATTTTATTAAATCCACAAAAGAAAACAGAAGATTTTCATTAAAGCCAAGGCCTCATAACAGACCCAAATCTTCCCAACAGAGACAGTACTGTGTGTCAAATCTCCTGGTTGTTAAGATACCACAGATGATCACAAATATTTAGTCAACATAATAAAACTTATGTTTTTAGGTAACATAAAAATGTAAGATGTTCTTATTCCATATCATGACTCATATTTAAAACAAACTTCTATTAGGAATGTAAAAAACACAAGTATTGGGACACAAATGCCCAAAGAAAAAGTGTAGATGCTAATCACATTGCTCCTGAAGGAGCAGTCTGATCAGGGTGTGCATTGTTAGCTTTATATAAATTTTTACAAGGCTAAGCAGACTTCCAGTTTCCAAGATTTGAAAAGATCTCCATTACACAGAGCCCTAGATAAGAGGGAGTATTTGGTGATAATTAGGGATAATTTTTGTTAATTCTGGAAAAAAACATATGTTGTGACCCCTCATCTGAACCGTCTCGTCGAGACGGTTCAGATGAGGGGTCACAACATATGGTTTCAATGAGAAATAAAGAAAATTATCCTTCAATTATCAATTATCATCAAATATCCCTCTTATCTAGGGCTCTGATTACACTAATCATTAGAGTATTTCGTCATGAGTTCAAATTTATGGAGAATATATGGAGTATAGCCAGACATCAAAAACTGAAAGCCGTAATTTTAGCAAACAATTCTGACTGACCTCCAGTTAAGGATGGGTTTTAATGATTACATTATACAGAGCCCTAGATAAGAGGGAGTATTTGGTGATAATTAGGGATAATTTTTGTTAATTCTGCATAAAAACATATGTTGTGACACCTCATCTGAACCGTCTCGATGAGACGGTTCAGATGAGGGGTCACAACATATGGTTTCAATGACAAATAAAGAAAATTATCCCTCAATTATCATCAAATACCCCTCTTATCTAGAGCTCTGATTACGTACCATTAAATTCTCCACAAGATGGTGCCATAGCTCTCCATGAGAAACCATCTCACAGATGCAGATTAATCCCTGTGGTTCTAATGTCAGACACCTACACATGCTTTTGATAGGTGTACATTATCTGCAAAAACAGCTAAACTCACACCAGAATGGAACGTGGAGCCTATGCTTTATGCCTGTCAATTCCTCATTGTCATACATGTTATGCATGACCAGCAAAGGCTTTTATGGGGCTTCATGGGTGTGGAGCCTAGTAAGGGCCTTTGCTGGGGCCGTATTCATAAAGCCGCTTAAGTCGTTGCTATGCGGTTGCTAAGGCTAAATATCTATAAAGGAGATTCCCTACAACTATGAAATTTGGTCTGGAGGAACAGTCTTACAAAGACTGTTCCTCCAGAGCAAATTTCATAGTTGTAGGGAATCTCCTTCAAAGAAATTTAGCCTTAGCAACAGCATAGCAACCACTAATACGGCCCCTGGTTGCACATGGGTTAAGCACCATTTTTGAGTGAGATAATTGTCTGCATCAAGCAGCTCGTCCTACAATTACCTTCGAAATCCATCCTTATCTGGGGCTCTGAAGTGTCTAGACAACAAGTCATATTTTAAACATGTCTAGAAAACATGTCATATTTTAAACATAGACACTTTCTTATCAGTTTCCATAATATTTGTACATAAAAAATTATGCTTAAAGATACTGGACAAGTTCACAGGCTGAATTGTTGGTTACACATATTGAGTATAGGCAGTTAATTTCAAAACACAATTATTCCAACATTCATCAATATATAAACACAGCTGAGCATTCACACACATACATACACACTACAAGTAGTACAATTTCTGACTAGTGACCTTAACAAATTATTTTAGTGTTAAACACCAGGAACAAATTATTTCTCTCTCAGGGAAATTATATGCTCTTGTAAACACACATATCAAATTCCAAATGCTCCCAACCAAAATACAGGTCACCCTAGTGGTGTTTGAGAATACAGTAATTTAAAAGAGGTTTTTTATGCATAATTTATCATATGACGTCGCATCTGAGAGTGTAATAAAGCCATGCATTAAAAACGATAATCCACTAGTGGATTAAATATGCAAATTACGTCGTAAAGTTATACACTGACGTCCATAAAAACGTTGCGGTTTCAAATGGCGAAATCGTGATGTTTTAGTGCAAATTCTGCTAATAAAATGCGCTTTTAGTGTCATATGATAAAAAGAATCTTGCATTCGTGCTCCTGTATTATCAAATTTATTAAACTCGTTGGTGAAAACCTATAAGATGCTCGGCAAAGCCTCATCTTATCTTTTCCCCAACTCGTTTAATAAATTCAATAATACATGAACACTCATGTAAGATCCTCTATAAAAAGTAATGCTCCCAGAACTATTATCAAAATTTATAATGTGTAGATTCATAAAAATTGAAACAAATTTTTTCTGCTTTTAAAAAGTTACGTTTACAAAAGCATTCAACCCTTCACTGACTGCAGTGGCACGGAATTCTTGCAGCCATTTACTGTAAACCTACCCCAAGCCCTGATCAGCAGATAATAATTCACACAAAATATCAACATATAAGTGTTTTAATTTCCCTAAAAAATAATAATAATAATTTCTGTTAAAAAAAAAAAAAAAAAAAAAAAAAACGACACACAAAATAAACAACCATTTTTCCCACGTTAAATATACTAAGAAGAAAACAGACCATACAAACAAATTTTATCTCATACACGAACCTAAAACATTCAAATTATGCACGGCACATTTTGTTAAGTTTAACATCTACCCAGCAGGCACATGACGTTGAAACGACGTCGTACTGACGTCGATGCGACGTTATGACGTCACATCGACATCAGTACGACATCATTTCGACGTCATGTGCCAGCTGGGTACATTACTGGTGAAATAGAAAAATATAATTTCTGCATACAAAATTAAACAAGTGAATGCCCTACACGAACATTATCAACAAACCTGCTCTAATGCCATGCTTCTAATACAGACTAAAAGATTAAAGTGTATTTGTTAATAATATTCATTGTTTTTACTCTAAGGTCCAAATTCATGTCACTTTAAAATCTCAAATAATCTCTGGCCAAGATTTATTTTACATTATGGTCTAACGGTCAATTCAAGCTTTAAAGCACAGATGGTGATTTAAATGTCATGTGAAATTGGCCCTAAATACTGACATCTAAAGCTTTCAGTCTCGGCCTCTAATATCTTTGAATCAAGACCAGCTGATCTCTTGTTAATGAAGATGCTTAGTGAAGCTGTTCGCAAATAGTGCAGACCCTGTTTGTTCAACCACTGTTGTTCAAATATATCATTAGATATTTCCCCCATCTTTAGCACCCAATAGTGACAAGGTAAAGGTTTCCTTTAGCCTCAAAGCCGAAGGGGCAGTGGGGGTTAGAGACCCACTGAATCTTGGGCACAGCACCTGAAAGGCAGAGCCTATCCCTCTTCTTTCGCTGCCTTATCCTTCCCTGATTCGAAAAAGGTACCTATTTCGAAAAAGGTACCCAATCGTATTCAACAATGAAAACTCAAACTGAGCATCACTGCACAGAGCAACCCGCAAATATATTGTAAGAGGTAGGAACTAACTGTATACTGCTCCCAAGACATGGCTGAAACTCCATCTCTCTCAAACTCCATCTCTCTCAACTTAAAGTGAAAGTATACACACTTCATGAATATAAAATCAATAAAAGACTGACCAGTGCCTTTAAAGTATTCTTTCTCTCAACAAAGTAATGCATCATTACATGATCCCTGGCATAAAGAAGCGAACAATTGTAAGGCATATAAGCTGTGTTGTGGAAAAAAACAACCAACAAACAAACATTCAAATATACAAAATATCAATCTTTGGTAATACTGGCTCCATATATTCATAACAGACTTGTAACAAACCCAGAGCTCCAGATAAGAGGGAGTATTTGATGATAATTAAGGACAATTTTTCTTATTACTCATCCAAACCATATGTTGTGACCCCTCATCTGAACCGTCTCATCGAGACGGTTTAGATGAGGGGTCACAACATAGGCTTTTATGCAGAATTAACAAAAAATTATCCCTAATTATCACCAAATACTCCCTCTTATCTAGAGCTCTGAAACCACAACACTTAATCCATATATACCATCACAAACAGAAAAAACAATGCTGACAGAACATATCCAGATCAGCCGTGCATCCATTCACCTGAGTTCTGGTACATACAAAAATTGGTGTTGAAAATTTAAGACGTGTTGATACATTTACATGAGTTCGACAATTTTAATAGACTAATATTTACTGCTTCTGGTTGATGTGTCCATTTTCTAAACAAGGCCACTTTCTACACTGATCTGTCAAAAATCTCGTGCTAAGGCTGGGAAATTTTTCTTCACAAAATTATTTGACAGTTAATCTTAGTGTCTTAGCCAACCAAAAGTATTCAAAAACATGATAATCCCCATAAGTTAATGCACCAAATAAAGAGGTCATAACAAACTAATGTTAACCTCCTGCAAGAATGTCTGGAATTTTCATACTGAAAGCTTAGACTCTTTCCAAATACAAAGATGTGCATGCTGATTTTTGGTTGGTTGATTTGATTCTTAACGTCCACAGTAAACAGCTAAGGTCATGTCGGGACGGTCAGTTAACCTAACCACACTATTCCTGGGCAGGCTTAGACCTCCTAAGCGGTTAACCAGTACTAAGTGCGCATACTTTCGCCAGTAACTGACAACTGCCCTTCTTGAATCAGCGGAAGGAGAAACGAAAGTATGTGGCCAGACCGGGTTTCGAACCCAGGACCTCTGACTTATGAGTCAGGTGCCCTACTGATTGCGCTACGCGGCCCGGCATGTGCATGCTGAAATAGAACTGATTGAACACAAGAGATGGAGTACCATTTCTGGTAATGCTGATCTTATGTGTAGTATCTCTTTAGCATTGCCTTGCAAAGGCTATTTTTATGGATGAAGCAGTAAGAAAAATCTATAAATTTCAATTCCAAAAATACAGGCAGGCTATACATGTACCTCTAAATTCATACATTCACACTGATACATAACACACCTGACCAAGTTTCCAAATATCCTTATAAGGGCAGTATTTTGATGCAAAGTCTGAAATATTTTTCTTATCCTCCATAAAACATATGTTGTGTACAATATAAGAACTGCCTCAAAAAGGCAGTTCTAATTCTGAAAACAACATATGTTTATACTGTTTTATCAGAAATCTTTCACTTCTCTGCAAATTTCTGCCCTTATCGTAAAGAGTTACAAACCAATTCTAGAAAAATATTTAAGAACAATGAAAATAATATAAAAATAGTATTAATAACAAATAAATCAACCAGTAAAATTGTTTACACGTGTAGATTTAATCAATAAATGCACTAACCATCTCAAATTCTAATGCTCACTTTGAATATTTCATTACTCACAAATCAATATCAATAAATAGGCCATTAGACATAACAGCCATTGTTGATTGCTGTTCTGATGACTTTGTATTAGAACAAAAACTACAAACACCTGAACAAACTTGTATAGACCCAGATCAAGACCTGCTATGCTCTGTTAGCCTGTCAGAATGGAATTAAGATGAATGGCTGTACTTTCAGGGAAAGCAACTTTTGTCTTTCAATTTTTACCTCCATTCACACTGAGGGCCAACTCCTAAAAGAAAGAATTTATTCCTTCTCGAGGAGCATTTGCATCTTCTTCAGGAGCAGTCTGATTTTGGCCCACCATGTTTTTCAGGCATACTAACAACTTATGAGTACATGTAGAGTTTTTTACCTGAGCCGTAACATGACAAAACCATAAAAGTGGAATGTGTGCCAAGCAAAAACTCAGATCAGCCTGGGCATCTGCCCATTCTGATCAGAGTCCAAGCTGTGCACTTAAACAGCAGCTTAGGGCCTAAGCTACCTGCACTCTGACAGCAAAGACTCTTGTCAGACTAGGCAGATGCCCAAGCTGAGCTCAGTCTTCACTATGCGCACATGCCACTATGATGTTTTTGTAGTGTCGTGGCTCAACTCTTTTCTTTTTTAATTCAATTCTTCCTATTAAGCACCAGCAAGTACACTGACCTAAATAAATAAAATCTAAAATGTAACAATTCCAGTTATTGCCTGTCTGTGTAAACTAAAAACGTAACAATATAACTCATCATGAAAAAGGTTTTAATAACCAATAATGATGGTAATACCAACAAAAACACAGCTAACAAACCTGTCTTCATGCCTCTGCTTATTAACCTTGTTTGATGTAATATTTCAAGTTGTGACCTGTACTGTAAAATGTTCCGTTCTACTGACGAAGTTTGACAACTGGATCACCTTTCAGACCTTGAATATTAGTTCCTATTATTGGCAGTTCAATATCATGGGTAGAAATTTGCAAACACTGACCCATATTGATGAAACTCATTTCTAGTGAACCATGACAAATGCACTATTCTAGTGAGCCATGACAAATGCACTATTAGAGTTCTTTGGTCACAGATTTGACCCAATTCTAAAATTTACTGCAATGGTGAAAACATGCGAGTATTTATTTAGATATGGTGATGAGAACCTGAAATATTACAAGAGTACAAAGTCAAACAGCAGGATCAGACAGGTTTAAGAGACCAACTTACCTTATACCATATTCTGCATAATAACCACACAGTCTAAGAACCAAAGAGTACCCGTAACACTTCAATGGACTTACTATGATAATACACGTACTGATGAAAACAGGACGTTTGAAGCTAAAGTCCTACAAAATCACTATATAATATCACTAGTGAATTGCTCAGATTTCTTTTTTATTAATAATGCCCTTAATTTAAATTTCAGCTTTACTACTCAGCCCATGTTCAAATTACAATAGATTTTAAGCCATGTATAGTACTTTTTACAAAACAATGTGTTACAAATGAATATAATAACGTGGATTTTATGCATTTTTAATTATTAACTACAGAAGAATGGAATTTCTTATCTAACTCTGTGGTTAAAATGCAGAATACAGAATACGTTCTTCAGCAAACATTCAATCTTTGCCAATCATGTCTATTCATCAGCTCAGTTTAAAATGGCTTGTACTGATCCAATAACATTCCACACAAAATAACACAAGATACACCTGGGCAATACCAGTTGAATGTGTATGTTTGAACACTTTGTCCGTATAAAAAAAGTTATCAATTTAAGGCAGCTGATCCAATAATATAGTACCAAATAAAAATTTTCCTCAACACAATCCCTGAACAAATGAACGGTACCCTTTTATGAACACTTTCTCTAAATTACTCTATTGTTCTTCAGTATTGGGACACCTAAAACCATTAATTTTCCATTTGTCCCAAATGGAAAATTAATGGTTTTCAGTGTCCCAATATTTAAGCATATTAGGGCTATACAAATGATTCAATGCTTCCACACTAAATTATAAATGCAAAATAAATTATTGAAAAAATCATTTTATCAGCCTGTTGAATATATTCTGTTCTCCATGAAAAAGTAAGTCTCTAGTTTCTTCCTTCCTGTGGGGTCCTCAGTTATAATCAAGTCTACCCTGTTTTGGTAGTGGTAAAGTTTCACATAATTTCTCTGGTTATGAATAATACATGTATACTGGAAATATTTGCATTGATAAAGTGTTGGGATCACAATGGTAGTCTCAGAACGTATCCGGCAGACCAACATTTACTGTTTTATTGTGTGTGTTTTTTTCTGTTCATACTCAATAAAATGCATGTTATGACCCCTCAATAGTACCCCTTCATCCAAGTGGTGCTAATGATGGGTCTAAATATATTTTTATAGAGTACTATGAAATGAACGGAACAAAGCCCATTCTCCGACCTCTTGATAACTAAAAACTTCTACCCCTAAAAATTTTGGTCTGTGCCCTGCTTGTGGCGGGCAGTACACCCTGTGTCCCTGACTTTCATTCAGGCAATGAACCTACATTTTTATTTTATCATTTCACACTGTAGTTTTCCTTCAAGCTCTTTCAGCAGAATAAAATGCTTTAATACAGTTTCTGGCTGTATTCAAAATGTTCACTTCTCTGCTTTCCATTGATACCAATCTCCAAGGACAGAACTGTTTTTTCTATTGTTGTCATCAAAAGCTGTCTCAGTCTGTGGGATTACTGTTTTCGAAAGTAAAACTTGTTAAGGGACTCTTGTTATGACTTGACTTCTTGTACCTTTATTCCCAAATCAGCATTTCATCGTTCATGTGAGATTCATTGTTTTACTAGTTGACAATGCTGTCTTCTTTTATACAGATGTTTGCCACAGCAGGAGACAATCATCTTATGTAAGTGATGAATGTTTAACCTAATTTAACCATACATGCAAAATCCAGTAACTCTGCAGTTTTCTTCTGTCCTTTTTTTTTCTGTCACTTTTTTTTCAGCATGAAAGTACAATTATTTCTATCACAGGGTCACCTGTCTGTAGCAGTTTATACCTATTCAGAGCTCTAGATAAGAGGGCATATTTGGTGATAATTAGGGATAATTTTTGTTAATTCTGCATAAAAACATATGTTGTGACCCCTCATCAGAACCGTCTCGACGAGACGGTTCAGATGAGGGGTCACAACATATGGTTTCGATGAGAAATAAGAAAAAATATCCTTAATTATCATCAAAGTCTTATCTAGAGCTCTGCCTATTTTCATTGATCTCTCAAGGAACACATGAGTGACCTCTGAAAATGGTTTCCACTACATACTCTTTTTTTTTTTATCCAATTGTTTTATGAACTTTCATATTGTTGTATAAAAATCTTGTAATCTTAAAATCACTCCAAACATCACAAAGAATGTCTTGATTCACAATATGGGCAAATTATAATTTTGAAAATACTGTAATCGACCTTATTAGCGCCCTGTGCGCTTAACTTTTTCAAAATGGTGGCAAATACTTGTAGTAAACTTTCTTTCTTATTAGCGCACATTTTAATAGGATATTTTATATTGAAAGGAACAAATTTAAAGGTAAAGCATCAGAGAAAAGCTGCTTATAGGCAGCTTTTCTCTAATGCTTAACCTTTAAATTCATAGAGAAGCTTTAGAAATAAAATGATATATTCTGTTGCATTTTCAGCTCTTGTAAACAAGCAAACAAAGGAATAAACCAGTAAAAAATATGTGCATTTATAGTCCTATGTCTCACAAATTGCCATGGTGTGCGCTTATAGGGGCATGTGCGCTAATTAGGAAGAATACGGTAACATGCATGTCTTGTCAAGACTGTCTCCAATTAAAACTATGCAGTCTAAATCCATTTTCACTTGATTTCAACCCAAATTTATTCATAAACACAAAAATACTTTATGCAAAACAACTTCTTTTAACACAAAATGTTTGCCCAAAATCTAAGTTATGGTCTTTAATGGTCCCATATATACAACTTCTAATACCTAAAGCGCCCATAATAAGCAGAAATAGTCAAATTTGCAAACAATGTAGATCCAGATGAGGCGGCTCATTATGAGCCGCTTCATCTGGATCTACTTTGTTTGCCCTGTAGTCTCTGAATTTTCAGAATGATAAAGCTTGAACAAAACATTTTCTAAAATTTTGCAGATATAAATTTTGTTGCCTTCTTTTTGGTGCATTAAGAGTTAAATTGTCTAGATGTATGGTTAATCTATGTCTACAATCAACAGTGTATAAGAGATTCCTTCTCCCGCTGCGATATACACCCATTTTGTTATCTAATCTCTTCTATAGTCCCTCCCCAGCGTAATCTGTAAGTTCTATGTCGCCAGGAAACTTTGTTAGAGCCTAAGTGACTTTTCAGAATCAGATAGAAAGAAAGACATTCTCGAAATAACCATGCACAGAAAAATTCCCACTTAGAAAATGGAAGAGGTCCATTCTGAAAAAGACAACAAAGAAAACTTGTACACTATGACTGAGCCGCGACACAAGAAAACAAACAATGTGGTTGTGTGCCCAGCGCAGACTCAGATCAGCCTGAGCATCCTCCCAGTCAGATCAGACTCTTCACTAAGAGTTTAAAGATTGGCTAAGGGTTTCAGCTACCTCCATGCGGACAGCAAAGGCTCTGATCAGACTGGGCAGATGCCCAGGCTGATCTGAATCTGCGCTGGGCGCACAACCACTCTGTTGGTTTTCTAGTGTCATGGCCCATGTGAAGGAAACATTGAAAATTTATGAAAAAATTTGAGCCTAAACTGACACAAGACAGATATGTCCAGGCAAAAGTGAGTACAACTAATGTGAGCATGCTCACCAACACATGCTGCAAGACAAGGTCAAGCAAGTTGCTCTTCTGATTAGGCGGGGCTTTGAGATTAACTTTGAACTTTTTTTTCTCTGTTTCTCAGTAAAAGCCCACACGTAAATTTTAACCTTGCATTAGAACTGTCTTATTAGAGTGGCAGTTCGAATGAGGCGTCACAATGTATGATTTTATCATTCATCATTCAATCATCATGTCTCCACCCGATGGGGCCTCTGATAATCATCAAACCATTATTATACCGTATATGCAGTAATTTACTAGGTTCAAATTTTCGCTGTTAAGAGTCAAAAACATAAACATTCATTTTCGCGATTTTTAATTTTCGCAGTTAGCAACATGTGCTAAAAGCAAAACTACTTCTTTTTCACTTGAGCCAGTTCTTCATTAACCTGCGGCAGGGCTGCCTCAGGTTAATGAAAGAACAGGCTCAAGTGAAAAGTGCCAGCAATTACCGAAGCAAACAGAAACAAAATATATATGGACACTGTGTCTACAGAAGATACTTTGTAAGAAACAGGAAATTATATTCTCATATTTTTTCAACAAAAAATACTGGCGTATTTGAGATTTTAACGTTTGAAATTTTAACGAAATGTTAACTAACGATGTTGTTAATTTTGAACAACTGACCCATGGCCTAGACAACTTGCTTACCTGTACAATATTAAGCAAACTATAATCAAACAGGAACCATATAAGAAGGTGGAGCATAAAAAAAGCCATAGCAGAGATTCCAAACCAATACTCCATAACCCAGGAAATCATAATACCCTGCAGCATACTCTCTGAGATGGGCTCGAGAAGAACTAGGAGGGGAACTGTGGAAGCCCGTAGTTTGCCCCAGCGCACCAGCCGGTTGTGAAAATGATCTACAGAGTAGGAGCCCGAGTTCTGCATAGCGCATGTGTTACTAAGAGTGATCCCATAACCCCTGCAAATAAAAAATATATCAATGATCAGAGTTCAGGAACAAGGTGATATCTGGATTATTCTTGTCTTATCTTTCTCCTGTTTGCATAAATCTAATGTTACAGCACCTCAACACAATCACTTTATAAAGACAAGACCTGTCACCGGGACAGGACAGCTCGCCTGACAGCGCCTTGCCCATCACATAAAAAACTTTAACGTAAAACTTTAACATTTTGCTAACGCCGGCACCGCCGCCGCCGCCAAAGCTAACGCCAACGCCGACGTCGGGGGTAGTACAATAGCTCTTCCTGAACTACATTCAGGCGAGCTAATAATGAGGCGCGACAAGAGAAAACCAACAAAAAAGTGGTTGTGCACCCATCACATACTCAGATAAGCCTGGGCATCCACCCAGTCTGATCAGAGTCTTCACTAAGTGCTTGAAGGGTAGCTAAGGGTCTAAGCTACCTCCATGGGGACAGCGAAGACTCTGTTCAGACTGGGCGGATGCCAAGGCTGATCTGAGTCGGCACTTGGCGCACAACCACTTTCTTGCTTTTCTCGTGTTGTGGCCCAATTTTGATCAGGTGTCTTACTGTATTCAACCTAATTAACGCACATGCTCTTATAAGCATACATCATGGTGATTTTTGAGGCATGCATAAATATGATTATAAATGTAACGCACATATCTTTACTGGGGTATCTCTTTGTTTGCTTGTTTACAAGAACTGAAAATGGTATAGAATCTTTCAGTTTTCACTTGCACAATTTCTTTAACCCTTTATGACTATAAGCAGCTTAAATTTCTCCACTGTTTAAGAAATAAAGTTAACTATAAGTATTTGCCGTCATTATGAAAAAGTTACTGAGCGCTAATAAGGTTGATTATGGTACTTGAAGAGAAACTGCTTGAGCCATCTCAGATCATGTTTGCAAATAATCTATGATAAAATAAATGTGCATCATTTTGATTTTATATTATATATAAAGTAAACATGCTTTTCCTTTGTAGAGCCTGGAGATTTAGAAAGCGAGACACGTAGCTGGAGAGGATAGCTCTTTTAAATTTGTGCTTCTCCATCATGTAACTTTCCGCATTCACTGTATAAATTCTAATAAACACCCCTGCTCTAATAAATGCTCCCCTACTTCTTTTCCGAAATAAATGGTATATTAACTTGCATGAATTCCTAGTAGCTTCTCTGGATGCAGTAGCTCTTTGAAATGGGGTCTACTCATAAAGGAAAGAATTTGCTCCTAGAGGAGCAAAGTCTTTCCTTTAAGAGTCGACCCCATCCCTACTGAGAAGGGAGGCAAAAATAATAGACATACTTCCTCTGAAAGTATACCCATTCATCTTAATACTGTTTATTAGAGGTATTTTGGCAGTGGCTGAGTTACTACAATTTTGGCTCTAACAAATATCCCCCTTTCGTAAAATGGAACTCCCCCATGGTGTTTAATAGGATTGCATCTTTCAACTTACTGACTAGTTGCTTCATCTGCTATAAAATGATCCTCAGCTAGATATTTTGAGAAGACGGAGAGGCCGCCAGCAGCTTCTATGATCTCCCTTCGAACTAACGACGACATTCCTGTGGAGCAATTTATTCCCACTGAGTTGGCGGCAAGAGCATTACGGGCCTGCATTGTTCCGAAAAACACCTGAAAGAAGAAAATCACATACAGTTCCTCAGGTTAATATTTTTTAATCTGTCAATATACCCAGGCCAGTCTGCACTTGTGAGTACAGTATTCCAAGTAAGGAAAAACAGGGATAATTTGGGGATATTTTTTCATATTTCTGCATAAAAACATATATTGTGACCCTTAATTAGAACAGTCTTGCCGAGATGGTTCTAATGAGGGTCATGTACATTATGAAATAAGAAAATTATCTAATTACCTTCAAAATCCTACCTTATCTGGAGCCCTGTGAATTGTGAAAGCATGCCAGTGTGCCCAGACAATATAACTGGTCTGTATCAATTTTAAAAGCAAAATTTGCATGGGCTTCACAAATTGTGCATGGTTACATGCTGGTATGAGAATGAAGAATCTGTTCATGCATACTTTGCACTTTGGGGGAGGGGTGAATGGTTTGAAATATGACATATAATAAGGGATCAATTTGATGAGAATATGTGATCATGTCTTTTTTGCCTTGAAATATATGTTGTGATATCTCAGAATCGCCTTAGCGAGGCGATTCTAATGAGATGTCACAGCATATATTTTAATCTAACCAGGCCCAAGTGGCGGGGCTGAAGCCCCAAAGCCCACCCCCTGGATCCGGGGATGAAGTTTTCCACATATGTATCTAATATGGTAGAATTTTATAAACTTGGACACTGAAAATAACTCAGAGCTCTAGATAAGAGGGAGTATTTAGTGATAATTAGGGATAATTTTTGCTTATTTTGCATAAAAACATATGTTGAGACCCCTCATCTGATTCGTCTCAATGAGACGGTTCAGATGAGGGTCACAACATATGGTTTCAATGAGATATAAAAAAAATTATCCCTCAATTATCACCAAATACCCCTCTTATCTAGAGCTCTGATAACTACTGTAACTGTCATGAACATGGAACAGCTTTGTTTTACCATGTAGCAGTGCATCCAAATAATGCTGAGTGGCAAACTGTGTAGACCCTGATCAGACTGCTCCTTGTGGAGCAGTCTGATCTGGGTCTGTACTGTTTGCTGGACCAATATGTCCCAATACATGTAATTACAATTTTCATGGTATATATTCAAATCTTAAACAGCTCATCCACGATAAATGAAACTTTGCTAGAGACACATCCACATCAGGATGAAGGCGCTGTCTGACCTGTGTCTGCCTATTTGTGCTTGCATTATTTGCTCAAAATCTTGCAATTTATATAGTTTACTTCATGGATGACCTGTTAAAGGTTTGATTATGTACTTGAATCAAGTTATTAAATGACTAGCAAATAATGAGACACTTTACAAGTATGAGTACGGGTTAAGCTTCTCATTTATCTACCGGGGTAATTATCCTATATTTTTTCAATTACAAGGTCAAGAGAAAACAAACCTTCTCATAAACCCCTGCAAATCCTTTCCTGTCACATACGAAAGGCATCTGTAGAACAAGTCCAATCTTTGGAGTCATGTGACCTGCCATGTCTTTTAAAAGATCTGGAGATGCTGTAAGAAACAAGAGAATTTTCATGCTACAATTAAATACAGCTTAAATTAACTTTGGAATATGATATAGATCATTAATCCCTATGTCTCAATGGTATTCCTCGATTTCCTTTCGTTGACTGGGCGGTGCTGTTAGAGGCTTGCCATTCAATGTCAAAATCGAGCAGTCCACATGAAAAATCGGTAAAGTAGCATGCTCATCAGTTGTTACGCATAAATGGCAGATTAAAAATGCCCGGTAAACGCTATCGGTCATCACAAATGATAACAGTTTCCATACAGGCACACTACGTCGAAACGACGTCGGAGGAACGTCGATGCAACGTTATGACGCTTTATTGACGTGCATAAAAGGTTGTTCCGATGTCATAACGTTGCATCAACGACGTAACAGCGTTGTTTGGACGCTGTCTGTATGCTGGATTGAAAGAAAAAAAACAGAATATTGTTGTGCGATCTCCGATCATTCCGTGGCTTTTGTAAAGGTGAGCTTTGTTCTGCGCGAGTTCGCATAAAAATTATTACCGCATTATACCTTTTTGGAAAATATACTCGTCGAAGGTAAGGTCAGAAATACGCACCGCCCAGTCAACGAAAGGAAATCGAGGAATAATTCTGTTATATTTCATTATTACTGACATTTAAGACAAAATTTTTGCCTCATTAGAACCATCACCAGTACCCTCATGAAGACCAAAATATACAATAAACTATCAGAGCTCTAGATAAGAGGGAGTATTTGGTGATAATTAGGGATAATTTTCGCGAAATTGGCATAAAAACATATGTTGTGACCCCTCATCTGAACCGTCTCGACGAGACGGTTCAGATGAGGGGTCACAACATATGGTTTGAATGAGAAATAAGAAAAATTATCCCTAATTATCATCAAATACGCCCTCTTATCTAGAGCTCTGAACTATAAAAGAATCAATTTTTTTTTAAATATGACCTTACCATGCACTGTAATGCAATTTTTAAAGATAATATTTTGCATCTGTTACATTCAGATGATTCAGTATCATAAATTGAACAAAATTTTAGAATTGTTTCATGTCTGAAATCTAAACATGCAGGTGTACTTGTGTTAAATGTGTGACTAGTTTCTGTGTGCATGTAACCGCTATATGTATGCATGAAAATACATTTAAATCTTATGTGCTCTAAGCTAGAGCTTACAGTCAACTCTTGCTATCTTAAACACTGATATCTCAAAGTACCTTTTATATCAAAGAATATAATTTGGGAAAAAAATCCTACCTTTATTTACATTTCAAAGTTCTCCTGTTAGCTAAAACTGCTGATATCTCAAAGTAAATTTTCTGGGACCAGAAAATTTACTTTTAGATATCAGCAGTTTTGGATAAATTTCAACTTTGAGATATCGAGAGTTGACTGTACTATATATATAGGTATTTTTCTTAGATAAGGTGAATGGCTACACTTCCAAGGGAGGCTATTATACCAATTTTCTCTTCTGTCTCCTTTTTCAATGGTGGTAAACTCTTAAAGAGAAGGATTTGCTCCCTTAGGAGCAAATTCTTTCTTTTAAGCAAGGACATCATTTTGGAAGAACTGTCTTCTCAAGAAGCAAACATGGGAAAACAGTTTTTCCCTTTGTAAAAATGGCAGAAAGACAAGAAAAATGTATTTGTTCCCTCAAATATTCAGCTAAATCATAATATTTATTTTCTGGCTCTTCATTAGCTCTCACAGTATTTTTTTGTTTATAAGAAGGAGATTTCTCCTTCCAAAATTACAACAAATAAGCAAATCAATCTCTTGTGATCCAGCTATTTAATGGCTCCAAAACAATTCCAAAGATCTAGATCCCTCTTACAATTCCAAAGATCTAGATCCCTCTTACAATTCCAAAGATCTAGATCCACCTTACAAGACAATCTCTAACATTGTTTCAGAAGGGAAAAACCGCAATCTTATAACAAAAGAAATCTGGTAACCTACTGAGGCAGAAAAAAAACATTTAAAATTTCCCTTACTAATTTTCTTTCTTAAATGAAGCTCCCTCTCCCTCCCTTCTCTCTCTTTCTCTCAAAGCATTAAATTCTAGCCTAAATCTATTTTTTCAAGAAGTCCCCCGTTTCAGCTGGAGCAGTATTGTTTTAAATGCTACCTAATTTAACCTGCAATACCATTAAATATTAATGATGATCTGTCAATGTATTGATCAATCCATCAACAGACCCGAGTCATCCATTTGATTCCAAAAATTACCCAATCACAGAGTACCACACCACCCTGCACCAGTAATTGCTACAGTAGTAGGTTTGTATGGCATTGTGAAAGAATCTATTTCAAAGTACAGGTATCTATGACCTGCATTTAATGATTGTGTATCTACTCCAATATATATAATTGATTTGACCTTTTCAGTAAGAGCAATTTCAATTAGACATCTGATAGTCATCACTGCAATTATATGTACATTGTCAATACCCTGTCACAGAACGAAAATTTAAAAGAAGGCCAAATGAAAAGAGCTAGCATTTTTATATTAAGACAGTTAGACCCTTTTATTGACAAAGTTGTTAAGATTTAATACTGGATGGATACAGTACTCCCGATAAGAAGGGGTAACAGAGATAATTTAGGGATAATTTTCCTTATATTTCCATAAAAACGTATGTTGTGACCCCTCATTAGAACCGTCTGGCAGAGACGGTTCTAATGAGGGGTCACAACATATATTTTCGTTGAGAACTAAGAAAAATTATCTTTGAATTATCCCTGTTAGCCCTTCTTATCTGGAGCTCTGATGGATATCTTTAAGTCTCCAGCCTCATGGATTGGTTACACTCAATTTCAACCTGTATCTGTCCCAATAATGTGTTAGTAATAAGCAAAACTCTGAAAGTTTCAATGTGGCGCCTATTCTAGCTATGTAAATATTACAAAACAAAATTCATCACTTCAAAATTTCACCATTTAGAGGAAAGACATAAAATAAAATATCCCTTTGTTGTAAGTTGTGAATTTAAAAGCACTATCTAAACACCAAATCATCTACACATAATGGTGTCAATGTTATCAAATATTAGATCAATCTAAGCAAAAATAAGCTGTTTTATCGAAAAACTAGTACGAATGTAACTGCAAATTGTACCAAAGTACAAACTTAAGCATTTACCTAATATTCTATCAATTTTACCCTTTATATTGCTGAAAGTTCTACAGCTTTTCAGCATTATTATTTGCATAATGATCTGAAAAATAACCAACTTACATGTATATACATATATATTTACATATACTGTAGGCTACTTACTTCTAGGTTTTGCTTCTACTTTTCCCCCTTATCCAGATCTGATATTTCTGGATATTGGATATTTTTCTTATCTTACTATCCAAACCTTAACTTTACTATGTTGTGACCTTTATAAGAACCACTCAAAATGGCAGTTCTAATAAATGTATACATCACAACTGTTACAAGAACGGCTGTAGAGTAGTGGATAACACGCCAGACTACCAATCCAGGGGTCGCAAGATCGATCCCCCGCTTCTCCGGTCTTTCGGATGAGACTTTAAACCGAGGTCCCGTCTCCGTATGACCTCGTTGTTGGTGGGACGTTAAACCCGAGTTCACTCACTCACTCACTCACAACTGTTACATGGAGCTCCAGGTAAGACAGGGTTCCATGCAACAGCTGAATTTGCAAACAGCTACATGCACAACCAGCAGGGCAGCTCATAATCAGCTTCCCTGGGATTTTCCTACCTTTATGAATTTGGGTCCAGGGGCCGTTGAATTTGGGAAAAACAGCGTGGCAATCATCCAAATTGGGAAAATTTTAGTGGATGATAAAAAAAAAAGATCTCTGTTTTAAATTTAGTTAAAATCATAATAAAGTACAGCTTTAACATGTTGAGCTATTTTGAATTTGCTTTTATTAGAATTATGGGTGAATAATTGCTACAAATGTGAAAATTAACATCTGTAACTTTGCTAATTTTGGTACGATTTTCGCCAAATTTTTTGCCCAAATGTAGAACTGTATGAGAAATCAAGAAACATTATCTCTATTTGGGAAATTTGAACTCTTAAAGATTGTCTCCCTCGTTTATTTCATGTTTTCAGAAACAAATATTTTAACAAATTTCGTTAGACAATATGTAACAGTCTCATAATTAACCGCACAAGTTTTGAGAAAATGCATGCTTATTCGATAAATGTTGAATAAAAAATAATCTTCAACTTAAAATGCAAATTACCTATTTTCTCACGGCCTGTAAGAATATAGAGTTTGACCACGTGTGTCATGTGATCAGGTAGAGGTATTTTTCTTATTCGTGCACGTGATTGTGACGTATGAATAAATTATTTTTGTCCAATAATGCGATTTCAACCGCGGTCCGCCATTGTATAAAAATTTATCTTATTTTTTGTTTAAAGTCACTTTTATCAAATATTATTATCTAAACTCTAATTCAAATGTATAGTTAGACCATGTCGGAGGTATTGCATGAAATATTTCATCAAATCATTTTTGTTATTATTATAAAGGGAGTAAATCTTTAATTGGGAAAAACAGAGGCCGATATTCAGCCCCAAATTTGGTCTAGGAAAATCCCTGCTACCTTACCTGGATTATGGCCCCCTCTTATGGGATCTCACAACTCAATATAAGGAGATCTCACCACATGTTTTGCGAATAAAAACACCAAAATTCAGAGTACCTGGGGCCCTGGGTAGTAATACTTCAGAGTACCTGGGGCCCTGGGTAGTAATACTATCATAATTATTAAGGGATACTGATCATGCTGTTACTGAAATGAATTTCAATGCTGATTTTTTACAGCTTACCGCGTTTACCCTAAATACTCAAGACACCTTAACAAATAACTGTAATTAAAGCAGTTCATCATGCTCATTTTACTATCAATAAGTTACTAATAAAATGGCAAATATTGCAGACTGATCAGTCTGCTCCTTAGGAGCAGTCTGATATAAGTATACAATATTTGCTCAAGCATTTCTGCATCTTCCCGGATAAACGTATTCACCATCAATGTTCAGACTCCTCAATCATGTCCAAAATAGAAAAATTTCTGTCTTCCAAGTTGGATATGCTCAATCAGCAGATACTTTTCGACTACTGGCAAAATTAAGGTGCAGATCCTGATCAGACTGCTCTCTAGGTGTAGTCTGTTCTAGATCAAGGTCTGTGTCTAAATATTTAGAGTGTTCGGTAAATGTTTTCTCACAGCCAACTTTGTAAGGTTTGTATAATATTACAAACAAATTTTACATACTATTTCACAATGATGAAAGACCAGGAAATGTACGCAGATATGTATCGACTTCTTCAAGAAATTTGATACTGTTATCATCTAACCATAAAAATATGAAGTTGGGGAAAAAGGCAAACAAATGCATCAGCAAACAGAGCATACCCAGATCAGACTGCCCCTGATCAGAGTCTACACTAAATGTTTGCCATTCAGCTAAACAGGGTTTTCAAATAAGGCAAATAGATTTGTCTCAATTCAAAGATTGGCAACTCTATTTGTTGTGATAACAGGGATGATATGTATGTGACAGATGTCTAGTAATTAAAAATTATCGCTAACAACATTGATTTAATAAAGAACCTAACTGTTCATGCAGTATCAGGCTCCAATTAAGGTGAATGGGTACACTTTCATGGGAAGCAACTCTGCCATTTTTATTTTTGCCTCCCTTTACACATGTAATTAGGGCCAACTCAACAAGAGCTGTCGCCCGACAGCATAGCTCGCCTGAATTGGTGCTTGCCCATCACATAGCCGCTCTGGTGGTGTGGACTGTTATGCATAAAACTTCAGGCAAGCATGTACAAAATAAAAACACATTTATAAACAAAAGCTATCTCAGAAATAAGTCTTAAAATAAAATTAAAATAAAAAAAATGAAAAAAAAAAATCCAAGTCCATGAGCTTGAGGTAAAAAAAAACTGAGGGGTGGGGGGTGGGGGGGGGGTGGGGGTTGGGGTAGGGGGGAGGCTAAGCTGTACCATCAACCATTATCTAACATCAGTCCAAGTATTAGTGTCAACTGAGTCCATCATCGTGGCACTGTGAAATTATGTCTTCATAAATATAAAACTTTAACCAAAATCTTTAAGACAAAATTCTAAGTCGATGACCTTGACTTCAAGGTCATCCAGTGGGGTAAGTATAAGGTGTTTTGTTAAAAACTCAAAAAAGTGTTAACATCAGTTCAAGTATAAACTAAATCTCTGCAAAGCATTATGAATCAGTATGCAATTACAAAACTTTAATAAAGACCAAAATTTCCTAAGTCCCTGACATTGACATCAAGGTCACTGAGCGGGGTTGGGGTAGTATTCTGTAGCTCTAGCTACAGGGCAAATATAAAAAGAATTCATCAATGGGTTCAGGAGATATGTGTCTTTAAAAGACTTTAACCAAAACATCCAATAAATAAAAAGACAATTTTCTAAGTTCATGACCTTGACATCAAGGTCACTGAGGGGGGTGGGGGTAGTACCTTCAAAAACTTTAGACCAATATCTAACTTCAGTGCAAGTATCAAAGGAATCCATCGATGGGTTAAGGAGATATTGGGCTTTATAAAACTTTAACCAAAACATCCAGTCCAAAAAAACTCCCAATTTTCTAAGTCCATGACCTTGACATCAAGGTCACTGAGTGAAGTGGGGGTGGTACCCTGATAAACTTTGGACCAATATCTAACTACAGTGCAAGTATCAAAAGAATCCATCCATGGGTTAAGGAGATATAGGTCTTTAAAAAACTTTAACCAAAACATCCAATTCGAACGCCGACGCGGACGCGGACGCTGACGCTGACGCCGACGCCGTGGTGACAACAATAGCTCTTCCTGAACTTTCGTTCAGGCGAGCTAAAAATGAAAGAATTTGCTTTGACCCCATTTTGGAAGAGCTACATGGTCCAGGGAAGTGAATAGAAAGTCCCAACAGTTGTCCCCTCCTTTAACCCTAAGTGCGTCAAAAAGCAGACGAAAAAATTTAAGTCCGCAGAATTTCAAAAAATGTATTGTCTAAGCAATATCATATTGAGAATTCGAACACTAGAGGGCAAACAGTGTAGATTCAGGTGAGGTGGCTCATTATGAGCCACCTCATCTGGATCTACACTGTTTGCCAATTCAACAATTTTACTTTTTGGTGCTTCAAGGGTTAAAATACATGTAGCAGAAAAACATGCAGGTCAATGCATACACCTTAAAGGTAGGTTTCTGTGATAAATCAAGAATAACTTCTAATTTCTCCATAAAACATCATGTAGTCCTCAAAAGAACAGCCTCAAAACAGCCTATCAGAGCTGGTCTAAGGAGGGACCATATTGAAAATATACAAATTATCTATCTTGGCATCATCATCAGAAACTAGCCCCTTATTGGGTGTGTGTGTGTGTGTTGGTGCTAAATGTGTGGGTGGGTGAGTGTTGGTGATGGGTGTGGGGAGGGACAAAAGTGGGGCTCAGGCTTACCTTTAATAGAACTGTCAGAAATAGCTATAAGATCGTATTTGGAGGCTTCAAAAGGTTTGATCATGTTGTTTACTTTACCATTGGGGCCCACATATTTAATACCTGTAAAAGTAAAAGTACATGTATGAAACAGAATATTGTAGAATATTGTTTGCCAATTCAATATTTAGACAAGAACTTATAAAACAGAATGAACATGAAAGTAAAGTCAATGTCAATACATGTACATGTATCCCTTAATTCCCTACAAAATGTAGGTCAAAATGCAGACCTGTATTATATTTTCTCTACAGAACATACCATACAGTGCCAAAAATGAAAACAGCTGAATTTACCAGATAAGAAAGAGGGGGTAATGAGGATAATATGAAGATATTTTTTCTTATTTCTCAACGTCTCGGTGAGACGGTTCTAATGATGGGTCACAAAATATGCTTTTATGGAGAAATGTGCAAAACAATCCCTAAATTATTCGTGTTACCCCTTCTTATCTGTAGCACTGAACAGCTGAATTTGCAAAGAGCAAAGATACATGTACATATGAAGTCAGCCATTATTCAGGGTGGATGATCATGTGGTTTACACATCACAGGAAATGCTGTAAATTCCAGTACAACGATTGCAGTGAGCGCGTGCTCGTTAGTACTTTGAACTGGTGTTCTTGGTTTTACTGAGAGTTTACTTGTTTGCACGTTTAAACCTCCCCCAGTTTTGGAGCAACAACAACTTTCGTGTATAGGTCTTCTACGAATTTTAAAAACTGTTTACACTTTCTAGTTCAGTGGTGGTAAGGTTTATTCACTGAATAAGGGATGTCACACCTGTCTGATTTAGCATACTATGCATGTGCAATCAATGCACTGTTCAAAATCTCTTACCTGGCTATTTGTGCGTAAATACATGCTTAGAAGCCATGCATCCTATGACTCCTTAAAAAGGCCAAATTCTGAACTTCATGATTCGAATGCTTATACTCTACTGTTGAAATATTTGAACTGGTTTCTTAACTAAAACTAGATATTTGTGGAAACTGGACCCAAAAACAGCTATTCAGAAGACCTTGAATAAAGGACATATGCAATACTGAAGGTCTTGAGAAACAGTTTTCAAACTATTTATAAGAACTTGACTGGCTTTCGCCATGGCAGTATAGGCATTGCAGAACAGATGCTTATCAATATATCTCCTTGCATAGACATCATTGGATTCTGATATCTTTCCCTCTTCATCTTATTCATTTTACTGTTTACCATGTACATGCATATACTTGGATTTTTACTCAAAGTGATATAAAAACACAGGTGTGAATGTGGTCTTACAAGCAAATAAAGTTCCAAATTGCACCACCTCACTAAATATTGGGACAGAAATGTCTGGGCAAACACTGTAGACCAAGACCAGACTGTTCAGGGACAGCAATAGTATTTCCCATTCTGCCAGCACCTTTGTGCCAAATTGATGATAGTCAAATCAGTGAAACTTCTGGTAAAATCAACTTAATTTAGGTTTACAATGGCATCTGCTGCAGAGATGGCTTCTGTCAATATTAAAGCTGCTATGATAAGGTATTATATCAGGCATAAGCAGTCAGCTGTAGCTGAATAGGTTTAAATTGTGCTAAAATGGGCTGTCAACCTTAGCAAAAAGTGGACTTGGCGGTTCCGCATCAGACCTGTTCTTAAAATTTGTATAAGAGCTATACCACAGCCTACTTTCGGTTTTGGATGTTGGGGGACGATTAAATACAACAACTGTAAAACTCACGATAAAATCGTGAATATCATCTGAAAGTACTCATGACCACACATTCACTGGACTGCGTTTTGAAAGAATGCACACAGAAACAATGAAATTATTAACTAAAATGTAAAGAATTCTCGCTGTTTCTTTGTTCAGAATGACGTAAGGAAATGATGTAAGAAAGCCTGTGATTATCCACCCTGATATTGAACTGTCTTAAGAGGCCAAAATTCTTATTTCTGTTTAAACTGACCTTCGTAAGCAAGCACCTGTCTTAAGCAAGCATGCTCTGCACTTTTCTTGGGTGCCTGTTTAAGACAGGCTCAACTGTAGCTTGGACAAAACATTTTTTGAAATTTTCCAGACATAAATTTTGCCATCTACTTTCTTGCCCCTTTAGGGGTTAAAACAGGGTCACCTCAGGAGGATGATTCTAATGAGACCATGCAGAAATCAGGAAAATTATATTTTAACCATACATTTCTACAGTCATAGGATATAACATAAAATTTGATATCAGCCGCAACACGACAGAACAAAGTGGTTGTGCCCACAGTGCAGACTCAGATCAGCCTGGGCATCCGCCCAGTCTGATCAGAGCCTCGCTGTGCGCCTAAAGGGTAGCTAAGGCATTAAGCTAGCTCCATGCGGACAGCGAAGACTCTGATCACACTGTGCGGTTGCCCAGGCTGATCTGAGTCTACGTTGGGTGCACAACCACTTTGTTGGTTTTCTCGTGTCGTGGCTCATATGTCACAGACCTTGAGTTGGTTTTTACCACACACACAGGGTATAATCGATTCCGCCAATTTTCGCTTCCTGCAGAGACTGAACATCATATTTGGCTTCCGCCGAGACTGTCTGCGAACTCTTGCTTCCTGCAGGGACTACTGTCCTCCAAAAATGGCTTCCTGCCGAGACTGTCCGGGTGATTCTGCTTCCTGCCGAGAGCCTCGGCAGGAAGCAGAATCACGTGGACAGTCTCTGCAGGAAGCCATTTACCATGTACAGAAGTCGCGGCAGGAAGCAAGAGATCGCGGACAGTCTTGGCGGAAGCCAAATATGATGTACAGTCTCTGCAGGAAGCGAAAATTAGCGGAATCGATTATACCCTGTGACACAGCTGTGAGGGAGAACATTGGAATGTCAATGTCAATATCTATTCATAGCTACGTAAACAATATCTCTGTAAGTGCATAAGGCTATTTAATAAAGACATTGACAAATGAAAATCAGGTCAAATATGTTTACTATTCACCTTGGAGTCTAATCCACATAAAAAGTAATCAGACTGATCAAGATATTTTCTTTTTCACCAGATTATAATATTATGTTGTAGCATATTAACTTTTCACTCAGCTAAATACAAAAAAATGTCATCTACAAAAACACCACAAACCAGCAAAACATGTCTAACAGCACCTATAATGCTGGACACACTGGATACATTAATAAACTCTTTCCCCTCTTCTAATCTGAACAAGTTGGGGTTTATAGCCCTTCCAACAGTTAGTCATTTTGGGTCAACAGTGGGTAGCATGTTGGGGTAGAGGATGGGTGAGACAGATAATGCAGAGCTCTAGGTAACAGGGAGTAGTTGGTGATAATTAGGGATAATTTTTGTTATTTCTGCATAAAAACATATGCTGTGACCCCTCAGCTGAACCGTCTCCAAGAGGTTACTTCAGATGAGGGGTCACAACATAAGGTTTGAATGAGAAATAAGAAAAATTATCCTTAATTATCATCAAATACTCCCTCTTATCTAGAGTTCTGATAATGATGAAGAAATGGTCCAGAGGCTCAAAAAAAATCCTCCCTACATGTAGAATCAAACCAGTACCCTGACTGGATAATGAGTCCAGGCCCTGAGGTTATAAAACTTGAGAACATTCTCAAACTCAAAATAAAGCACACTGATTGGCTGCTTCCAAGCACATGCTCGGAAGCAGCAAATCAGTGTGCTTTATTTTGAGTACATGCTCGGAAGCAGCCAATCAGTGTGCTTTATTTTGAGTTTGAGATTATTCTCAAGTTTTATAACCTCAAACCCAGATCCATGGTAAAACAAGCCTATTTTGGGGAGTGAGAGTGAACTCAGACTTAATGTCCCACTGACACAAAGATCATACAGAGATGGGGACCTCGGTTTAAATTCTCATCCGAAGACCAGGGCCCAGTTGTTCAAAGCATCTTAGCCTAACGAGCTTGTTCAGAGGTCAACCCGTTGAGGGTTTTACAACTTTATAATCAAATACACTAATAATTTTTGTAGAAAAAATGTGACAAGCTTTTTCAGTGCAAAATGTTCTCACATTTTTTCAACAAAAAATATTGGCATATTTGAGATATTAACATTTGAAATTTTAATGACATCGTTAGTTTTGAACAAGTGGGGCCCAGATGAGCGAGAATCAGACCTGCGACCCCCAGGTGGTCTAATTTGGACAGGAGTATATTTTTCCTTTCAGATGTTTAACAAAACTGTTGAAAAGGAGTCTGCAATGTCTGCTCAGCCATCTGTGTCTGAATATTCAAATTTGGTCTGGTCAGTATGTGGCGTAGTTCATTCTTAACATAACTGTCACACTGTATGAAAGTTTGTCATAGGTTTTATATACTATAATGACCCTAAAGTTTTGGACACCCAAAGTCGGACAATTACTGTTCCAAAATTCTTAGAAAGTAGATGTTACACACGCTAGTGCATCCAAATGATGCTTAGTGAATGGCAAACACCGTAGACCCAGATCAAACTGCTCCTTCAGGAGCAGTTTGATCTGGGTCTACAATGTTTGCTCAGACCTGCCTGTCCAAATATTTAGGGTTTTTACAGTATAAGCCACTAGAAGACAAAACCAACAAAGTGGCATGTGTGCCCAGTGAAGACTCAAATCAGCCAACAAAGTGGCATGTATGCCCAGCGAAGACTCAAATCAGCCTGGGTATCTGCCCAGTCTGATCAGAGTCCTTGCTGTGCCCTTAAAAGGTAGCTAAGGATCTAAGCTACCTCCATGCCACCAGGGAAGACTTTGATCCAACTGGGCAGCTGCCCAGACTGCTCAAATATTTTGTTGGGCGCACATGGCACTTTGTTGGTTTTTACGTGTCCCGGCTCATACCATATTAAATATGACACTTTCATCTGTTATATTGAAATTTATGCTTTATATGTTAGTCTTATAACAACACATGGTAGAATTTTATTGGGTTTTCTGCTTTGAACATTAATCTAGGAACAATAAGCCTTGGCTATTAAGACCTACCCTTGAGTGCTCCATAAACATTTTAAACTTTCTAAACCTTGTAAGCCTTGTCTCAAGAAAAGCCGTCTACTGTTTTTTTAGGATGTTTGCAAACTGTGAATGTCAAGATCAGACTGCACAAAAGTGCAGTCTGATCTTGACATGCACATTTTGTTTAAACTTAAACAACTTATCTGACCCTATAAATGTGCATATGCACACTCTGTTTTGAGCTTGTGATGCCCTAAGGCAGATTTTTTCAAGAAGCAGCGCTTGTTAAAAGCTGTATGTACGTCTTTTAAAAGTTTAAAATAGGGATTAACAGGTTTGCTTTTGTTCCAAACTACAAAATGTACGTCTGCGTACATGGATTTGATCCAAAGATCAAAGTCTGGAGCTAAGTCTTAAATTGTTGAAGATTTACATGTAACCTCATCAAATTATGCCTGGCAAAATTTGCCAAACAGCATATTTCTAAAGCACAATTTTTGTATTTATAAGTAAAAGACTGTGAAGATATGACCTCTTATTCCTGCATAAAATGAAGTCTTGAACAATTTTAAGCAATGAGTTTACCATCTTGAAAACCATTTTACTAAGAATGATGCTTGTAGAAAGACCCAAGGGGCCATGTAGAGTATGACCTACTCCTGACCATGGTTAAGAAATGGAAACTGAGGTGGTTTGGCCACATCAAGGTCATCTGGCTTAGCAAAGATGATTCTACAGGGCACAGTGAATGGAAAAAGAAGAAGTACATGTACACAGATGATGAGGTGGGAACACAATAATAAAAAGTGGACAGGTATGACTCTGCCAGGGCAACTAAGGATGCTGAAGACACTACTAGGTGGAAATGGACTGTTAAGTCACCTGTGGTGCCCCAACCACCTTGCAAGGTAATGAGATAGAACAGAATATAGTAAACCTGCTCTACGACAAAACACATTGACAACTTACCTATAAAAAGTTTCGCATCAACTTTGGGATATCTTTCAATGAGCTTTTGAACCACCATGATTGCAGGGTCATGTTCATCATGGACCGAAAATAAAAGCTCATACTGAAACAGCAAAGAAAACAACACGTTTTTAGTTCAGTGTATATAGGAAAGACCGTACTAACCCTACTAAATACCCCTGCTCTAATAAATGTCCCCAGCCTTTTTTCCGAAAATAATATTATCCTAACTGGCATGAATTTCTGTTTGCGTCTTTGAAAGGTAGCTCTTGGAAATGGGGTCTACTCTTAAAGGAAAGAATTTGCTCCTACAGGCATAGCACTTAATACATGTGGAATCTAAATAGCATACTTTTCATTTTCTCGGGTTTTTTTTTACTTTTACCAGTAACAACTAACACTGACAGCATTAAAAACGAAAATACATGTAGTTGAATTTGCAAACAGCATAGATCTGGATGAGACGGTGATAATGAGCCGCCTTGTCTGGATTTACTCTGTTTGCCCTACAGTCTTTGAACTATAAATACATGTACATGTATGACATATATATGATATATGTAGCTTGTATGAAACACTTTACAATTTTACAGACTAAATTTTGTTGCCCGCTTCTATAGCACTTAAAGGGTTAAAAGCTTTTTCACACATTTTATTCTGGACATCTATCAGTCTGCAGTGACTGGTTAGTGGTTACTTTAGCTACTTCTAAATATTCAGGCTGACAAAGCCTAAGCTCACATTTTGCACCCAAATCAACAACAGCTAATACAGTTCCGTGCCACACTCAGAATGCCACTCAAAGTCACCTGATAGTGTATATCTGACAAATGCAACGGCAACTTAGCATGTGACAGTCTCATAAACAAAAAACGCATGTGGTTCAATGTCTTACATAAGTCCGTGATTTTACCTTACAGTTAATAGTGGGATGTATACCTGTTTAGGTAGGGGTGGTTTTCGAAACTATCAATCTTCTAGTATGACAAAGTGACCTTGTCCAAATACGGAAGATGGATGTATCTATTACAAAAATGGCTGAATTGTGTTTCATTACAATTATAGTAAACAAACTATCCTTACTATTAGTTATGCTACTAACAGTTAAACTACAACTGGAGTCAGGAAGAAACACCCATCACCATGATCACTATAAGTCATATTCACCCTAATATGTACATGTACCACCATATTTGGAACGTAAACATGAGAGCAAACAGTGTAGACCCAGATCAGACTGCTAAGGAGCAGTCTGATCTGGGTCTACACTGTTTGCCATTCCATCAGCAATTTTAACACACATTACTTGGTAGTAAAGAGCAACATGTTCGAATTTAGCACATCCGATAATTAGAGTCACACTGTTTGCCCTCTAGTCTTTGAATTCTCAATATGAAATGTCTTGGAAAATGCATTTTTTTTAATTTTTGCAGACGTAAATTTTGTCCTCTGCTTTTTGGTGCTTAAAGGGTTACTTTACATCTCAAGTAGGAAGTAATCAATAACAATGCAATAAAGGCAGAAAAAGACATCTTCTAATTATTGGGACGGATAGGTCCGAGCAAACAGTGCAGACCCAGATCAGACTGCTAAAGGAGCACTCTGATCAAGGTTTACAGTGTTTGCCATTCCATCTACACCTTTTACATGTAGATGCATTACTGCATTGAAAATTCCAACTATGTAATTTTAGGATAGTCACAGTAATTCTTTAACTAAGTTGTTGCAGTTTTTGTCTCGCCTGCGAAGCAGAAGCGAGACATAGGTACTGCTTTTCCAGTGTCGGCGGCAGCCGCATAAACTTTCATCGGGTTTATGTGTTTAGGTCAGTTTCACAAAGCGCTGACAAGCGAGACACCGCATTCCGCTGAATTCTTGTTTATATTTTTATAGTCACACACTTTAACCTGTGATTATGCATGTACTAAGCAAAACACTCCTTAGGAGATTCTGTGCTATAACAGAGCTCTAGATAAGAGGGGTATTTGATGATAATTGAGAGATATTTTTTTTTATTTCTCATTGAAACCATATACTGTGACCCCTCATCTGAACCGTCTCGATGAGACGGTTCAGATGAGGGGTCACAATATATGTTTTTATGCAGAAATAACAAAAATTATCCTTAATTATCATCAAATACTCCCTCTTATCTAGAGCTCTGTATAACACACCTTAAATATTTATCCAGCCCATTTTGGAAAGCCTTTCCAGCCTCCATCCAAATATTTGCCAAAACAAGTCAATTTTACATTCTATTTCGATGGCATCTATAGGTTGTTTGCGAAAAAGTGGAGGGCAAAAAATCGATTTTATTTCTTAACTACTGAATAAATTTTCACAAAACTTTGCAGACCTTAATCTATTACCCATACAAACTCATGCAAGGAATCTCAGATTTTTTTGACAGTTAAATAAAAAATTGTCAGATCAACTACATGATAAAATCTGCCCCTAATCTTTGAAGTTTTACGCTTGGTTGGTGCAGTTTTTGGAAGAGCCAGTGTTGTACACATTATATTATGTGCATCCCTTATATGGACATTTACTTATATATAAGGGAAACACACAAGAAAATCCTTTTCAAATGACTGGCCAATTATCTCAAAAGCCTCTTGTTTACTCAGTAGTGAGTGAACACATTTCAGACCACATGGTAATTTGTGAATGAATAGTAGTATTAGTATAGTAACTATAGAACAACAATGGCTGTTGTACCATTATGGTTACCTCCTATGTAAGGATGGCATAAAACTGAGAAGAAAAATGGTAATGATTAATAGCGAAACTTTTTATTCAAATGTCAAAAAATTCTACATCTCCTAGCATGAGTTTGTATAGGTAACAGATTATGGTATGCAAAGTTTCATGAAAATCTATTCAGTGTTAAAGAAATTAAATTGATTTTTTGCCCTCCACTTTTTCGCACTATACCTATTTTGTATATTGAGATTCCTTTCTTACTGATTAAAAAAGTTTCCAAACTCTCACCAATTTGATGGCTTCTACCTTTTTTGCATTGTTTTTCCTCTTTGGATCATGATGTGTACATCCTCTTAGAGAAAGATAACCTAAACTTTATGCCTAACTGATAATCAGACCAGATGTTTTCGCCATCCCCTAATTATCTGGACACTGCAGGTATCAGCTAAACATGCTCTGTGAACTACTTTTGCCATTATCTCTGGTCCCCGGTTAATAATACCGGTAATTCAAGCATATAGTATTTTATCTGCGGTGAGCACTGAAACTTGATTCACGGTATTAGTGCGCCGATTAAAGAAAGCTCTCATAAAATACTCTAGAAAATCGCATACTGAATGATAAAGTTTTGCCTACTTTTATTCTAAATACAGTCAGTGTGTTTGAAGACATATTTTTGAAGTATCACACGAAAATAAGTTTGCAATACAACTGGAACTATTTTTTTATAAAGGCTGTAAAAGAGGGAATACTGTTTCGCTGGTTTCCGTGCCATTACAAAATTATTATATTACAAAACGCTTAAATTTTAACGTAGAAATCCGTTCAAAACGCCTAAACAACATAACTTTTAACGAGGATTTCGATTTTCTAGTTTATATCAAGATTAGGATGCGGGATATTTATGTTTTACTTTTAACTAGAGAACATCGGTTAACAGCGTTATCTTCACCACATTGGGCACTGCTGCGAAGTTGCATAATTCTGTATCATTTATTGGTATACCGGAGGATTATACGACCAGTTTCATTAGAAACACATGTGAAATCGATACCCCGAGTAACCCGAGTTTATATAGCACTAAGTCGGGTCGGTCGGGATCAATTTGCTAAGAGCATGTACACGGCATGTGATAGAAATGATTTTCAAAATCTCTCTCATGGAAACTACTGAAAGTTTGCTTTTTGGACAAAAACGGCTATATGCATGCTCTTTCCCCATTTGGAATTTTCTAAAGGTTAAAGGTAGGTTCCTGGACAAGCGATAACAATTAAGTTCACAAAATAATTTCGTCTTTTTCTGAGTAGTATTGAATTTTCTTATTTTTCTGAATTTGTTGCTACTGAGAAAATCTTCAGATGTTGAAGAAAATAGTCGTTTTCCCTTTTGGTTTATTTCCTTTCATTGGAATTCCAGTTCTAAAAATAACTATGTTTATTATGTCCATAAGTGCGCAATTTCTGATGCCATTCTCCAAATAGTGTTTCCCCTATAGAGGTATAGAAGGGCGCCGCGCCCTTCCTGCCCTTCCCTCCCGCCATTCTGCCTTTAAAAAAGTTCCCTCTGCCCTGAAAAATAAGCCCTTTTTCCCTCCTGAGAAAGATACCTTTTCTGTTGATAATCGCTATATGGCTATCCATCCGGTGGGATACACACAGCTTTTTGACACTACACAAGGTATGTCTATAAATAGACTGTCCAGGTAATAATGTTTACCCACTTGTAAGAGTCTTTGTCTGATAATAGCCATCACAGCTTGTGTACTTGCTTAATGGGCATTACCATATTTACTAGCAAAAGGATTAAAATTAGAAAATAAGTGCCTTAAAGAGGCCATCTAAAAATTAATTTATGGGTATAGGTCGTTTGCGGAAAAGTGGAGGGCAAAAAATCGATATAATTTCTTTTATACTGAATAGATTTTCATGAAACTTTGCATACAATAATCTGTTACCTATACGAACTCATGCTAGGAAATGTAGAATTTTTCGAACTTTGAATAAAAAGTTT
The DNA here is from genome assembly GCA_963989385.1 of Ctena decussata. Taxonomy (NCBI): domain Eukaryota; kingdom Metazoa; phylum Mollusca; class Bivalvia; order Lucinida; family Lucinidae; genus Ctena; species Ctena decussata. The sequence goes on along the minus strand of OZ022511.1, from coordinate 76,603,066 downwards.
CCCTATTAATCATTACCATTTTTCTTCTCAGTTTTATGCCAGCCTTACACAGGAGGTAACCATAATGGTACAACAGCCATTGTTGTTCTATAGTTACTATACTAATACTATTATTCATTCACAAATTACCATGTGATCTGAAATGTGTTCACTCACTACTAGGTAAACAAGAGGCTTTAAAGATAATGGGCCAATCATTTGAAAAGGATTTTCTTATGTGTTTCTCCTATATATAAGTTAATGTCCATATAAGGGATATAGTCTGTACAACACTGGCTGTCCCAAAAATTGCACCAACCAAGCGTAAAACTTCAAAGATTAGGGACAAATTTTAACATGTAGTTGATCTGACAATTTTTTATTTAACAGCCATAAAATTCTGAGTTTCCTTGCATGAGTTCGTATGGGTAATAGATTAAGGTCTGCAAAGTTTCATAAAAATTTATTAAGTAGTAAAGAAATTAAATCGATTTTTTGCCCTCCACTTTTTCGCAAACGGCCTATAACTAGATAATCATTACTTCTTTTTGTTTATTAAATTCATTTGATATGTTTTCAATTTAAGTGTACATTATGCATTGTATGGGGGTGAAATGAAATAAAAGACAGTGCCTAAAATAAAAAAAAAATAGAGAAAAAGAACAGTGCCAAAACAGAAAAAATAATGAATAAATAAAGTCAGAGAATAAAACAGTAAAAACTATATAGCACCATGTGTGGTGTAAACAGGTTAATGAAGCATTTTTTATTATGTATGCACCATCTTTTGGGGCTGACAGGAGAAGATGATGTTTGAATGATTAATATCTTTTACAGCCCTTCTAGCAGTATTTCAGCCATTTGGAGCCAATGCAGTAATGAATGCAGTATTAAAGCTGAAATAATCAGATCTTGCAGAATTCAGACCCACAACTTCTAGATTGTTGGCCAGCTCAACTGGATGGCAGATGAGGATAAGATATGAGGCTCCATATAGGAAGAGCTTGACTGAAGGTAGAAAACACTGTGTCACCATACAGCAATTATGTGACCACAGGATGGTGAATGAAAGGGAGTGAGAGGCAAGAGATGGACAACACAGTGATTAAAAACATATATACAGAAATCAGTTGCAGTAATGACCTCCTAGACCATAAATAAAAAAAATAATATTTTATTAATGCAGAACTTTATACTTATTTTATCAGCTGAAGCACACAGCAGTCTAAATAAAAAATAAACAATCTGCATGATACATGTAGTAATGTGGAAATTCATGTTTATATGATAAATACAGATGTTTTTTTAGTCGCGCGCGCGCGTCAAATGCCCCTCTGCTTCCAGGCTACCCTGCCCCTTTTTCAGCTTACCCTGCCCCTTTTAGGAGTCTGGGGGAAACACTACCAAAGGTCAATTTTTTCTTGCCATGAGCTCTTCTAGAGGTCCTGGCATGGCGGATGGGTTAAAACTATCCCAAAATGCAATGCAGCATGACGTCAGCAGCGTTATCTATTTTTGGCGCGAACTAAAAATAGCGCTAACTGGTGTGCGAAGCAGAGTTAGGAAATCCCTTGCAAAACAACTTTGCTAATACTTTTTTGATTTACACTTTGTAGTAAACTTATTCATTCCCTTTTTATAAGTGCTTTGCAACAACTTGGATGAAAGATCATCAAAATTATGATGCATTCCAAAGTACAGGAACCTACCTTTAACAGGCAGTGCTGCAGATAAGAAGGGGTAACAGGGATAATTTTCCTTATTTTTCCATTAATACATAAATTGTGACCCTCTTTAGAACCGTCTCGCCGAGACGGTTCTAATGAGGGGTCACAACATATGTTTTTGTTGAGAAATAAGAAAAATTATCTCTGAATTATCCCTGTTACCCCTTCTTATCTGGAGCTCTGAACAGGTATGGCGATGAAACATGAGAACTGAATACTTACTGCAGGGTAGTCTAAATTGAAGAAAGTTTCTAAATTATAGTAAAGGTTTGGATCAACTCCGACTAGTGGTTTGATGATTGATACACCCAAAACATCTTCTGGTGATAGTGGAGGCGGACACTTGTGAAGTTTGTACTTGCTGCAAATAAACAAAATGCTGTCATCTTAGTGATGTATGTCTAATACAAATGAGCCGTGACATGAGAAAATCAACAAAGTGGTTGCCCAGCGGTTGTGTGCCCAGCGTAGCCTCAGATCAGCCTGGGCATCCGATTTTTCGCTGTCAGCATGGAGGTAGCATAGACCCTTAGCTACCCTTTAAGTGCTCAGGGAAGAGTATGATCAGACTGGGCAAATTCCCAGGTTTATCTGAGTCTGGGCTGGGCGCACAACCAGTTTGTTGGTTTTAACATGTCACGGCTAAAATATTATTACTCCGATAAGAGAGTTCTATTAACACTTAAAGTGCCAAAAATGAAAATAGCTGAACATGCAAACAGCGTAGATACAGATGAGGAGGCTCATAATGAGTCACCTCATGTGGATCTACACTGTTTGCCCTCTAGTCTTTAAATTCTCAAAATGAATATTGAATTTTTGTTGTCTAGGGAGGCCCTTTTTATGCTTTACTGAGAAAAAGACTAACAGGGGCCCAGTAGTCCACTGCCCCTAAATTTTGGGCTAGGCCCCTGAATTGCTGGAGAAAATGCCAATACCCCTAATGTTAATTACTGAATTTTGGCAGTCTTTATCATGACCAAACATGAATATTCAGCTGATTTCCATCACTAGACTGTCTAGTCCAAAAGCAGGCAGTTCTATTATCCAATAAAATGTCGCTTGGGCACTCTCTGAATTATACCTATCAAACAGACACATTACTGTAAATAATTAATGAAGTAATATTTGATTTATTATAAATCAATTTAAACTGGAATAGCTGAAGAGAAAAACTGTGAATCAATAATCTAATATTTCAGTGTGGGAACCCAAGCAAAACTACTGAAAGTAACATAAATACAGGGATCTCCCCAGACCATTAAGGCACGTTGCTTGCAACATGCCTTCCTATTCAAATTACCTTTGCAACATGCCTTAATATTAAAGTGCTTTTATTTTCATTTCTTAGCCAGTAAAGTTGTTTTAAATGCATTAAGGATCATCAATAAACTATTTATAATGTAAATTTAGGCTAATTTTGACAAAATATTGCTACATTAAGGATTTTAAAAAGTGATCAACAAGTTAAAATCTGATTTTTGTGCTAAAAGCGACTGTGCCTTCTGAAATTTCTGGGGAGAACACTGAAATACATTGTTTACACTTCAAGAGCTAACAAGAGCTGTCGCCTGACAGCAAAGCTCACTTGAACTGGTGCTTGCCCATCTCACAGGCATTTGTCAGTATGGATGCACTTCATAAAACTTCATGCAAGCATCTCCAAGTATTGTCAACATATTTATAAAATCAATGACCTTGACGTAAGTCACCCAGTGGGGTGGGGGTAGTATTTTGTGAAACCTCAAGCCAATATCTAACATCAGTTCAAGTATAGATTAAATCCATCCAAAGCACTGTGGAAAAGTATGCTATCAGAGTACTTTAACAAAACATCAAATTTCTAAGTGCATGACCTTGACCTCCAGAGGGGTGGGGATGCGACTATGTAAAACTTTGAATCAATATCTAACTACAGTGCAAATATCATAAGAATCCAACCATGAGAAAAGGAGATATATTGAAGGAAGTGTCTGCTGACAACCGGCTGTCACCAGACTTTTTGGACCAAAATCTTCTGCTGACAACCGGTTGTCACCAGACTTTTTGGCCCAAAAAGTGGCTGCTGACAAGAGGTTGTCACCAGCCTCAAAAGCTGCTGACAACCGGTTGTCACTAGCCTTACAGGCTGCTGACAACCAGTTGAGTTACTACATACCCTATTATTTTCAAATAATAAAACTCAAGATATTTTAAGAATATTAATAGTTCATGGTATTACTATTATCTCATGATACTTGTTGATATCTGTTTTCACTCTGATCATATTTAAGTTGATTGAATAATAGTAAGAACAGATCATAAAAAAAAAAAATTTCACTCACACTTCCCTATAACTCAATTTTGTCTATCTGTTAAAGTGTTTTACTTTTCTGACTTTCCCTGATAAATGAAAATGGAGTTCATCCTCTTGCACAAAGCAACAAACCACAAACAAATAATCATTATGTTTTCATGGTTTCATATATGCGAACCAAAGATTATAAATGGGAAAACAGCTTACTGAAAGTGTTGTTTCAACATCTGCACAGGAAGAGCAGTTTCTGTTGAAGAGGCATGAGCTAATTGTCCGACAGATCATGACCAAAGTCATAGTGTTCTGCTATCATGGAAAGAAATTGAAAATTGACTTAACAATGTAACTTTGGATAATGACACAATCTTGACATGCTTTCATAGCAATATATATGAGCCGCGACACGAGAAAACCCACAATGTGGTCGTGCGCCCAGCGCAGACTCAGATCGACCTGGGCATCCGCTCAGTCTCAACAGAACCTTCCCTAAATGTGCAAAGGGTAGCTAAGGGTCTAAGCTACCTCCATGCGGACAGCGAAAACTCTGATCAGACTGGGCGGATGCCCAGGCTGATCTGAGTTTGCGCTGGGCGCACAATCACTTTGTTGGTTTTCTCACGTCGTGGCTCATATCTTAAATTGTAGATCTTTATCCAATTTGTCCACGTTTTCTTTTTCTTGATCTTTGTCATGTCCACCTTTTGTCAGTGTCCGAGGATAGCTCATCTGGAATCCTGGGAAAATAAATACCTGCTGTTTCAACACATCATGATCTTGCACTGGTCACAAGTCAGCAGAATTTGAACCTGAATTGAGTTTTTTTCTTTGATATGTGTTTTACAGCCCTTTCAAGATCATTTGTCTAGCAGATCGTTAAGCGGAGGGTGGTGGGCCTGGAGCCTTCAGGTAAAAATACCAGGGGCCAGTTGTTCAAAGTATCGTTAGGCTAACGAGCTCGTTAAGAGGTCAACTTTTTAAGTGTTTTATGACGTTATAACAAAATACACTGATATTTTTTGTTGCAAAAATGTGAGAAGCTTTTGCAATGCAAAAACCTCTCCTGTTTTTTCAACAAAAAATATTGGCATATTTGAGATATAAACGTTTGAAATTTTAACGTCTCGTTAACTAACGACGCCGTAAGTTTTGAACAACTGAGCCCTGACTTTCCGTAAGCAGAACTTCCCATAATCATGAAGGCTACCAAGGCTTGAACACACAGCAGTGAGAGTCCTCATGATGTTGACTAGTGACCACCATGAAGTCAACTCACTGAACGAAGTCAACTTTGACAGTTCAGCATAAAGAAAATAAAAGATGTAGATAAAGAGTCAGCACTCTAATTCATTTGGCTAGAACTATCCTACTGATGCATATTGTCTCGACTAAACTTAACTTAAGGTATCAGAACCTGAGACACCCCTGTTGTGTTGTCTGACTCTGGGATATTCTGCAGCCTGCAGGACCTGATACACATTTAGCCATGTGCCCCCCTACCACCATTTTTACAAAAGAAAACAACTTTTGTGACTTTCTCATCAAGTTTTCCCTGGATGGGAATCCTTTCTTAGAGGGATCTGCTCTTGAACGAAAGAGTTTGCTTCTGGAGCAGCAAATTCTTTCCTTTGTGAGTTGTTCCTCTGAGTTTTCCATGGACAGGTCCTATTTTTTTTGGAGGGTCTGTTCTCAAGGGAAGAATTTGCTCCTGGAGGAGCAGATTCTATCTTTTGGGAATAGTCCCTCATAGAGTTGGGAGGCAAAACTCAGAGGTGCTTCACTCGAAAGTGGATCTTTTTACTTTTTGTACTAAAAGGAAAAAATGTTGAAGCCTGCCCCTCCAGGCCTCATTCTAGCTATGCCTCTGCTTATAACAACCTGATGTGACATACATTGGATTCCATAGCTATGGTGGTTCTGATGGGTGCCAATATAGAAGTGGTATTCATGGCAGCCTCATCTTCGGATGGGGCTGTGGTAGGTACATGTGGAATTATGAAGGCTGGCAGGGTGCTCGTGGTTTGGTGCCAAGTTGTAAACAGAAACTGTGAGCAAGTTGGTGTCAGTGACAGTCTATCGGTGGCAGTGGGCTACTATTTTGAGGTGGTGTGCACTTGACACATTGGGTAGGGTGACTCTAGGGGGTACTTGCAGTATGCCCTGGATTGCTTCATTTCCTATTGTTTGGTGGGCACTATATAGATGGGGCATGCACCAGTCTACCTACTATGGGTCTCTATGATGGTACCACTGCACTGACTTGTCTAGGCAGTAAATGATCTTCATCTTGGGGAATTGTTAATGTAGTTAATATATCATGACTTGTCTAGACAGTGAATGATCTTCATCTTGGGGAATTGCTTATTCAATTTGTCCGCTTATTCAATTTGTCCAAGACATCTCGGACACACTAAATGACAAAGGACAGACCGACGTCATTGTAATGGACTTCAGCAAGGCCTTTGATAAGGTAGATCATAAAAGGCTCTTGCTGAAGCTCCACCGCTTTGGCATTAATAAAGACGCTATTTCATGGATTGGGTCCTTTCTTTCAAACAGAATGCAACGAGTAGTGCTCGATGGCGAGGAGTCTGACTCTTGCTCTGTCATGTCAGGCGTTCCACAGGGTTCAGTTCTTGGGCCCTGTCTGTTCCTACTTTATATAAATGATATGCCAGACATGATACGGAGCGACATCAGGCTCTTCGCTGACGACACTATAATGTACCTTACCGTTACAAACCAGACAGACTGCCAGTCCCTACAGGACGACTTAACAAAACTTGAAACCTGGGAGAGTGAATGGTTGATGGCGTTTAACCCCGACAAGTGCGAAGTGATCCGTATCACAAATAAGAAAAATCCATTACCATTCAACTATACTTTGCATGGGGTTAACTTAAAAGAAACTGACTCCGCAAAATACTTGGGGGTTAATATCACACGTGACTTGTCGTGGGCTAAACACATCAACCAGATCACAACGAAAACAAACAACTCACTGAGGTTCATCAAACGTAATATTCAAACTAATAACCCTAAACTAAAAGAATCTGCATATAAGACTTATGTCCGCCCACTCGTTGAGTATGCGGCTTCTGTGTGGGACCCTTGGCAGAAAAAATACATAGAAAAGATTGAAATGGTCCAGCACAGAGCCGTCAGGTACATATTCAACGATTACAGTTCCACTAGCAGTGTCAGTTACATGTTATCAAAACTAAATCTCCCTACTCTCGAGAAACGTAGACAAATTTCATCCCTCATAATGTTCTATAAAATGAAACATAATCTTGTAAACATTAAATTTCCTAACAATATCCAGCCATCCATGAGGTCCAGATACACATTTCCACGTTCAAGTATAAATGCCCATAGTCACTCATTCTTCCCAAGAACTGCCAAAATCTGGAACAATCTCCCACCTGACATCTGTAACAGCCCTGACCTCGGATCATTCCGAGCAGGGCTCCTCAATACTCTCTAAACAAACCGACATCACATCATCATCATCATCCATCATCTTAAATTCACCCCCATTAAATTACCCTCTCAAATACTGCAGGCTCTGTCTTTTTTTAGAGACCAAAACTTCCAAATTCTAAAACTCAATTTAATTGTATACAAAATCTATTTTGAAATACTTTTCGGTGTTTTTGAAAACCGTCATTTGCGCACGCGTACGCACTCCATGTAATACTCATTAGAGGTGTTTGGAGTACTTGGCAGATTCAGATTGGCAGATTGTTAATGTAGTTAATATATCATAGCACTGAGACTACTTTAGGGCTAGTACAGTACAGCCGTCGACATCTTACTATCAATCGCGCCTCGCCGCGTCTCTCCACGACAAATTCGCGCCGAGAAGCGTGGGAAAATCGAGGGCACGTCGTGGGTTAAGCGCGGCGAGGAGTGGCGCGGCGAGGGCGTGGCGCGGCGCGGCGTGGAGCGGTAGATGCCGCGTGATCCTCTACCCGACTGGTAGTGGATCGCGGGAAACCGCGTTAATAGGCGCGAAAAAGATTTACGACTACCTTACACAGAAGCTACAAACTTGCAATGCCATAACACAATTCAACAGGTTTGTGTATTGTACACAACTGTCAGAATAAGATTCATGTTTCTATTATTCAGTCTTTTTCGTTAATTATTCGGTACCAAAATATTGCAGTTTTTAGTATGTTTACCTTTTTTTAATCGGATACTATATGGAAAACCCCTTATGTTAATTGCTTTTTTTGTAAACACGTCCGAGAACTGTATGCACACTGGCCAGTAGTATATTTTTTCACGACGCTATTCCGTCGCAGTACATGTACATGTACCATTCAGAACTTATACTTTGATACCTGGTACTGGATAGACGAATTAAATAGTCCTATAACATATTTTCAGGCCAGGCTGTGCACACAGTTGTGCAGGACTCTTATCACAATGCGCTCTGTAAACCCGAGCAGTGTACATGTAAGTGGGAACTCGGGGTCAGTTTCCTGATCAGACTGCGCACACAGTTTACGGTGTTCAAATATCAACTGGTTATTAAGCAGACGATCTGCATATCTTCGTAATCAGACCGGACCATCGTTTTCTGGTATCAACTTCTACTTTAGACATTTAACCTGTTTTTCTCTCTCTCTTTCGCACGCGCAGGCCCTTTCCAGACTGCGCAGACGTTTGCCGGTATCAAGTTCAAGGCTTTTCGCTAACACCCTAAACTGCCATTTGCGCAGCTGATATGTGCTTGTCTTATTAAGGCTACCCGATAAGACTGCGCAGACGTATTCCGGTAGCAAGAGCTACGCCAGCATGTACACAGCTTTAAATCGACGTTGATTCAGCGCCATGTGTTTATGCCCAGCGCATTCACTTAGCCTCTAATTTCTCTGTTGTGATTAACTCTTTCGGCGCCATGCGACTTTGCAAACAGCGTATATCCAGATCAGCCGGCTCTTAAAAGAGCCGTCGGATCAGGATCTACACTGTTTGCCATTCAAATATGAACTTAAAAAGCCTGATTTTATGAAAAATGTCTTTAGATTGTTAAAATTTCCAATTACAAATCTGTCGTCTGATGATTTGAGCAGACGAAAATTTGTCGTCTGAAAAATTTGGCGCCGAAAGAGTTAAACCAGCTTTTTTTTTTTTTCGGCACTCGGACGATCTCGATCCGGCAGACTTGGCAGACTGTCCCGCAGACTGACTTGAGTCTTCTTGTTCACACATTACGATTTAACATTCAGTGTCAGCTTCAGAACCCCCTCTCTCTTCTCTTTCTCCCCCATTTACCCGTGAAAAAAAACTTGGAATCTCTTTCATACTCTCCAGACTGCGGAAATCTGCACGTGCTCAAATCATCAGTGAAGAAACACAACAGGTAAATACGCACGATATAAACACACAGAAGGAAACAAATGGAAACGATTCTACAGCATGTACAAATTGAGGATTCGGGTCGGTCCGTGCAGGCAGCTGACTGCTTTGAGTATTTATGGTCAGCCAGCACAAAAATCGACTTATCATCGTATCCTTTTTGACATCCTGAGCCTCCTACTGTAGTAGAAATTAGGACAAGCCAGATCAGCATATATATATACATGTATACGTCAATCATTATGATATTTTTTTCATCAACCATTAAATGTGGCGTGCCTTTAGTTGATCCGGACCTTTGCCTTTAAAAGTGCACCGAGATGGACTAAGACAAACACGCACGAACACGCACACTATTGTTGCCAAGTGTTTTGCTACACAAAGTATCTGACTCGCACGTAATTACTCTAAATACTGGGGTAATGGAGTCTAAGCGAAGAGCGTAGATCCTGATCACACTGCGCCTTAGGCAAGGTGTCATCCCATTTAATCATAAGTGTTCTTCAAGTTAGGACCCTTAGAGTAACTGGTTAAATTGTCACAGTATTTAAAATGATTACGGTATAGTTGTACACAGTATAAAAAGAGCTGCGCAGATACAGATTATCATGCGCACGTACACAAACCCTTTTTTAGTCTTGCTAAATATAATTTCTTCAAGATTCTGTAATTGGCACTTTTGTACGTATAATTCTTATTTGCAGGAAAAGAACGGTGTGTTTGTCGTCTTTTCTTTTTTTCTTACTGCGATTTCTCGCTACTGACGCCTCTTACCAGCGCTCAGCTCCAGACACATACATGTAGGAGTTATTACATGGTTACTGCAATGAAACTTTCGGTGTAGGTTGGTTGTTATTCTATGGACGAAGTGTGAATGCCAAAACCAAACTGCGCATGAGCGCAATCTACTCTAGGCATGCGCAGTTGTACCCATACCTCGAAATAATCATTATCTGAAAAAGGCATCGTATTACATATGCGAACCGCAAAGCCTTAGACCAGTCTGCGCACGTAAATAATAATGATTTTGCAAAGTATGCCTTTTGGTTTATATTCTCTTGACAAACTTAGACTGCACATGAGCGCAATCTACCCTAGGCCCATACGCCGAAAAAAACGAGACGGTGTTCTACATCTGCGAACCACATAATAATCATTGTGAATGTTTGTAAATGCACATGGTATGATACCTGAGCCGCGACACGAGAAAACCAACTAAGTGGTTGTGGGCACAGCGCAGACTCAGATCAGCCTGGGGACCCGCCCAGTCCGATAAGAGTCTTCGCAGTGATCTTAAAGGATAGCCAAGTGTCTCAGGTACCTCCACGCGGGCAGCGAAGACTGATCAGACTACGCGGATGCCCATGCTGATCTGAGTCTGCGCTGGGCACACAACCACGTTGTTGGTTTTCTCGTGTCGCGGCTCATATGTATGTTCGCTGATCGGATGTGTTTTAACGTCCATTTGAAACGCGGGCTGATTTATATACTGCACATGCGAGTAAAGTAATCTCGAAGCATAAATTGAATTGGGAGCTGCGCATGGTCAAATAAGGACTCGTGGCAATTATGCCAGTGGTCTGTCTTAACGCTCCTACAAACTTTGAATGCACATACCATGCGTGTGCATAGGCTGGTTGGTGCTCTTCGTTTGACAGATTTTGTCAGGACGTTTTTCATGTCGTTCCGATAATTTCTTTTTGCAACCACGGTTTCTCATCTCCCGTTCATGCATCATTATCAAAAAACTTAAAAATGAAAAAAAAATAAAAAAAGAAAAGAAAGACAGGAAGAAAGAAAGTACACAATACCGCACGCGCTTAAGCGCGCATGCACATTTCCACTAAATAGGGAAAGTAGACTCAGTTCAACCTGCGCACCCCACATTCTCATAAACTCGATCGTTTTCGGTTATGTAAATATGTACAGACTCCTCGGGATCAACAAACAATGCAGATACAGAGGGCGCTGATCAGATTACACAGTGTAGGCTGATCTGGGTCTTCGCTGTTCGCACTCAGTTCAAAGCACCTTTTCCGACTGCACGGCGCAAAATACCGGAAAACAAATAGCCCGACTCAAATACTAAGAGTCGCCCGCGCGTTAACGCACGTGCGTTAACGCACATGCAGATTCCCGCCAAAATAACCACCATTTAGTAGTAATACAGCTGCGGCGGGGCCAAAGCCCTAAAGCAGAGATTTTTTGAGAGAGTTATAATAGTGAAGATAAGTAGAAAAAAAAACGATGTCCCAAACTTGTGCTTGAAATTATAGAAATTCGCTTTCTAAGGGTGCCTAGGCCCTATTTACTTTTATTGCAAAAACTGCCAAAACTTCATATTAAAAGCTTGCATCATTTAAATTGAATGAAATAAGTTAAACGAAAAACAGAGCTTTTATCATTTTCGGGAGAATGGTAACACATCGATCTTCTACAGAAGCACGAAGTTTCTCGCATCCCATCCCGCGTGAGTATTACCGCAAATATCATGCATGAAGCTTGGAACCTTCGCGCGAAACACTCCCAAAACACTTGCAAAAGTCACAAGAAACTAGCGCTGAAAAGATGAAAATTTCGGCGTGATGCGAGATCGGCGGGTGTATTTTGTTTAAATATTTTTATATATCTACATCATCGGGTAAAACTACACACACGACTTGTGTAAAAGTTCACTACACGTATGACTGCACACATTTCAAACATCGCTAGAGGCGTGGTCGCCAGTCGTCGCGGAGCAATCGCGCCGCGTCTAGATAGGCGCGAAATATTCCCACGCCGCTCCCACGCTGCGCGGCGAGGAGCGAAGCGGGCGTGGAGTGGTGCGGCGAGGCGTGGAAATAGCGCGGGAATATCGAGGGAACAGCGTGGGATTTAATCATTTTCACGCTCCACTACACATCACGACGCGTAGCGATTGATAGTAAGATGTCGACGGCTGTACTGTATGTGTTTCTCCTAATTGTATCATATGGTACATGTATCAACTATTAGCAGATATGCTTTATTATTTTCTATCTTTTATTTTGCTCACATTCTGTCATTTGGAATTCTTTCCTTGATTTGTTTGGTTGCTCATTCTGTACCACTATGTGTGCTCCTATGAGGGCCGAAAATTCGTAATAAAGAGCGTGTATCTTGTTGTCAAGCTTCACTGGACCTGTTCACTGCCTCTGAGTTTAATTTGCTGTCACATATCAGAATCAGATTCTTTCTCTCTCTCTCGTTTTGGACAAATGATCAGTTGTATCAATGGTCTGATTCAAGGCTGCTGAAATTTCTTGTCACTAACAAAAGCACACACCTGTAAACAACAGCCTGACCCCGCCCACTTTGTTTCACACTGACACTCGATGACTCAACCGGCAAAGAATTTCCATCATGTGCATGGAAATTCTGCAAATCTGTAACCTACCCATAAAAAACTGCAACAATATGAATTATCCAATTAAAAATATAAGCTCCAAAAAGGACGGCACACACTAAAATTTCCAAAATATGTCCCGCTGTCATTTCGACATCATGTTTTCGATTGCGAGCAACTCCTCCGCGCTAAGGTATTCACTGCGCATGCCCACAGGTAAATATATTTCGGTCCTGCTAAGTCCCGAAAGGTAAGACATAGAATAGAATAGAATATTATTTATTTCCATTTAGGGCCGAAAAATCGGTCACTGTAGAATTCACATCAAATAAAGTACTTATTGTTCTCTCTAAAATAGAATTTAATTTAGGTTTAATTTCATCAGATTTCAAGGCCTCCATAAAAAGCTGGGGAGATAAACTATCCCATTTAAATTGTGCTGGGAAATCTTGTGAAGAATTATTATATTGATTTCTCGAAAATTTGCTGCAATTCGAACAGAAATTTTTGAAGGATCTGACATGAAAATATACGACTTTTGAGATATGTTCTTCAGAAAGCACACAGTAGTCTATGACACTGTTACCATTGTATTGATAAGATGTAAACTTCCCCATATAATCTCCAAAAGTTCTAGCATTTAAAATTCTTAATCTGCTAGAAATGCAACCTTCTAGAAGTTCCCTGCTTCTTGTACAAATTTTAGTATCTTGACTTTTCCTGTGAGTAACAGCACTATCAATAATATAATCATCATTTAAAGGCACATAGCTATCTTCATCATTGACTATAAAGTCAAGCTCCGGAGCAGTTCTTGCATTAAAGTCACCAAGTATCAAAACCGTCCCTTTAGTTCTGTACTTAGAGGTATCCTTTTTAGACCTTGAGCTGACAATAGACCCCCCTCCCCCCCCCCCCCCCCAGGGGGAGTTTTGTACCCTATGATTTTCTAAAACTACATTATATAAGAAACAAAATGACACATGTTAGCCCTCTGTACGTTGGGGCGTTAACGTATGACGTCAACGTCAATTACACTACCCAAATTTACATATTCACGTTATAATAGAAGATACGCATTGTTGTACACATGCTAGTATTCGCCCTAAATAATGTTGGGTTTGTCTGCTAGTACATAAATCACTGTTTCAAAGTTATTGACATTGTCAAGGCGAAGTTGACTAGCCTGTATAACGTAGTTTACATTGCATTTGACGTTTTTTTCCCTTAAGTGTCTAAATACATGTCATGTGAGGAGCAAATTTTAAGAATTTAAGTGTAAGGAAAAGTTAATGTCATATATATGACTGTTTCAATATTTCATTAAAAAAGAAACAATCTAAAGTTTTACAAAACTCGTCAGCAGTCACGATAAATATGTAACGTATATAACCACAACAAAAATACGAAAAAAAACAAAACAAAACAAAAAAACAGAATCAGACTAAATCGCTGAATTGGTGGACTGAAGTTTATTCTTCTTTTATTCATGTTCAGCTTAGATAATTTAGGCAGCAGTTAAATTAGCAGTGGATACATCGAATGGGGACAGAAACCATCTTATTTTTGAAGAATTTAACCTACAAAATGACCAGAAAAGCTACGAAAGCCAACATTAGCTGCATTTTATATTTCAATGTTATCTTTAATTTGTCTTCAGTAGATACTGTTGTATATGTAAACATGAAGAAATGTCAATGTTATGTGTCCTCAAACCATAAAAAAAAACATCTTAAGTGGATATTTGAAAAACAATCTAACAGTAACATTACGTTACATAATTGTAATATGTCGAGGAATAAGATTTGTGAGTCATCTGTTATAAAAAATTTAGTTCCCTGGCGGCATGAAGTATTTATTGCTGTAGTATAAGCTTACCACTGGTGGTCAGATGGCAAATTTAGCTCTTTGAAATAAATAAGAGTTCAGCAAGACGCACATAGATTGTTACAGCTGAAGCAGTTCGACCTTGCCTTCAATTCAGTCTCACTTAAAAGTGTCTTCATAAAAATGACTTTTTTTAAATTTTATGCATTAAATGAAGTAAATATAAGTTGATATATGCTGCAACTGATTAATATTTAGGTTCTCGTTATGATGGGGATAAACCAGTTTCGCTACCTGTGCTGTTGGCTGAGCCATTCAATTACCCCACATACAAATATGCAACTGTGACTACCAGCCGAGGCAATCAAAAGCAGTACCAACTCTGCCAGCATGCATTACCACCATGTTTCTGTGCTGTCAGCCGAATCTTCAGCCACGAGCCTCTTTGCACAGTAATTGCTTTACATGAGTTAGCAAATATGTGTGGCTCCCGTGATCATAACTTATATGTGAATTTGTGATCTACGTGATCTGTTTATGCAGCTCACGGCCATCAAATACATTTCAAAATGTTAACAATGTGAAAATTTAAGGATTATAGAAAGTGACATACTTTATAACGCATACAACATTCTGTCTTGAGCCTGTTCAGGAGTTCTATTTTTCATTATGTTGTTACAAATATTCAAATGGTCAGGTAATTTTGCAAACCCCATGGTTTTATTCCCACGTGTTGATACTATCAAGGACTAAAGGTGTTACAAAATACAAATTTCAGTCAGACAATTTTCAATAATGTAACAACTAAAATTTGGGCTTTATTCTCTAACAGTATTTAACATATTTGGACAAGGATGATTTGATAAGCAGTAAGATATCATAAATAGGCAGTTTACAACGGTTACCATATTCATTGCTAAAAAGTAAACAATATGGTAATACAAGGTCACAAAGATCAAATGCAGAAAGTTACCTAGGTTAGCCCTTCCTTGGCGTGTATAGGTATGCACTATTTCTATTGTTTGATTATTTGCTCTTCAGAAACACTGTATTACTAGTTAAGGATATCTGAAATGAAGAATTCATAAACTCTCAATAAATACGTTGTATACGTTACTTGTTTGGTCTTTCTTTTTTTCCCAACATTATGCTGCAAAGCATATAATTACAGTGTAGGCAAATACTTCTGAAGGAGAACAACTAAGATTTGCTCATAGATATCTGAACAGCGATGACCAACATTAACATATTCTGCCATTTTCATTTGCCATTTTATTAAGTGTGCGGAGCTACTGGAACATTGTCGCTTGAAAAAAACAAAAACATTTTTGTCCAACTAAACGTGTCTTTATGTTCTTTAGTGAATAGATTCTTTCAGAGATGATCGAATGTAGTTAGATTCTTTAGGAGATGGTTGAATGTAGTTAGACTTTAAAGAGCAAGAAACAAAAGCATAGAAATATAGATAATCTTAAACATAACATTTAAAGATAGCTACAGTATACTAGTAAACTGCCAGTGTCTCTTTTCTGTATTATATATTTCTGATACTATTCTCCCAAACACCTGGTTGACACATAATTGTTAGTTACATAAATGAACTAAGTAAAGCAATGTTTTGGCACTACTATTAATTATTTTCAAAAGTTTGTTTTGTTTCTTAAATTTTGTTTCTTAAACTGTAACACAGCAATGTTGTTTTCGCTGGTAACGTAAAATATACAACAGTCTTACAAAAGTAAGTATACGCTGCCAGCAAATATCTATCTACAGTAGCTTTGATGCAGAACTGTATTTGGCTTAAGCCTTTAAACTTCAGGTTACTGTTCTGCTTTATAGTTTTTCAGTGTGCACGTAAAAGCTATAACAAGTCATGTCAATAAACAATGTGGAACTCCAGTTTTCATTGTTGATTACTGATTATTTTATAGTTTTAAGCTAAACACGTCAAAACCCCTTAGCTTTTAATGGTATCAAACTGATCGCCTATCATTTTATTCGAGCCCTATATGCTAAATCAATGCTGGCTTTTAATAGCTGCGGCTTTATCTTTTCTGAAGTATTTTTCATTTTATTTATTTATTTATTTATTTTTTTTGGATTTTTCAGCTGTATATAACAAAATTTCAGGTATGTTACTGTGTTTAGGTCTCAAATGTACAAATTGTAAAAGAAACAAACTGGACAATGTCATTATGAAATACTTTTATTTTTTATATGATAACAAAGTAAACAGCAAAACCCGTTTTACATGTGCAGAATATGTCAATGCCCTTAACATTACAATTTGAAGTATACTGTGTTCAATCACGTATAAAACACACCTTATAAATCCCTAAAAGTAATAACTGAGAGGAATGTTGATAGGTCCAAGTACACAATATATCATAAGAACACCCAGACTTATATGTGTTATTTTTTTAATGTGACAGTGGAAAAAAAAAACTGATTAAAGGTATTATAATAAAATATTTTAAATGTTAATGTTATTCACGTGACTACTAGTAATAGCTTATAATAGAAAATAAACCAGAATGAATTTTTCTCTTATATTAAAAGATTATTTTGTGAAGAAATGCTACCAAAGAAAATAAAATGATTCTTTCTTCAAATTATATGATTTTAACAAAAGTAGCCCTAGGTAACGTATATAATCTATCATTATGGACGACTAAAATGCATTCAAAATATTGTTGAACTGCACCTTGCTGTTTAATTAGGCTGGCATATTCAATATTACCGTTTACTGTTGTTTTCCATTCCAATAGTGTAGTTCAAGCGCTTGAATTATACGGAAAGTGATAATTGTAATATGGAACATTCATAAGGGGTTACTGTGTTAAAAATCCTATTTCTCCCAAAGTATACAAGATAGGATTAAAATTTTTGCAGATCTGAAAAGATCAATACATTTTCTTTAACACGCAAACAAACATTAGGTCTAATAGTAAAGGAATAACTTACAAAAAGAAAGTATTTTGGATGGAAATTGCAATTTTAATGGAGAGTAAAGAAAAACGTCACGTATACTACACCACGTAGGCTAAAGTGACGTTTCAAACATCATAACTTTTAGCTGTTGGATTGTTCTATTAGACTCTATTATTATTTTAAACATAGGAAAGTGACTTCTATTTTTTATAATTTTTGATATTTTTTATTTTATGTTTATTATTTTAATGGGTAACGTAATGTAACAGGCTGTTACAGCTTAACGCCCCACTCG
The DNA here is from genome assembly GCA_963989385.1 of Ctena decussata. Classification (NCBI taxonomy): domain Eukaryota; kingdom Metazoa; phylum Mollusca; class Bivalvia; order Lucinida; family Lucinidae; genus Ctena; species Ctena decussata. Next base: position 76,585,280 of record OZ022511.1, on the reverse strand, counting down.
CCAGAGGGCTAACATGCTGCAAAATACTTCTAAGATGCTGGTCTTTAAGAAAAGTCTGGTCTACAAAACTCCCCCCGGGGGGGGGGGGGGGGGGGGGGGGGGGGAGGTAAACCATATTTGGCTCATGGCCTATTTCTAATAATTCAAGAAAATCAGTATTTTGCTCGATGTGATAAGAAGAATACTGTGGGGGGATATATGCAAAACACAAATAAGGATCCTTATCAAAACCGAAAAAGTTTTTGTCTAATGTAAGCCACTGATATTCTAAACATGTGAGTGGTAAATACTTTACACCTTTCTTTAAACCTTTTTTAAGGCGCATGATAATCTCCGGTATTCCCGGTATCCATGTCCCGGTATTCAAGGTGGGTACATGGGTTTGGCAGGGCATAGATTCAGAACTACTGCACAGAATTTCATAAATTTTGTGTCATTTGAAAGGCAATACACCAATCTATTATATAAAATAAATTTTGTTCATATTTGTTATATTTTCTTCTATTTATTTGCAACTAAAGTCCCGGTATCCGGATTTTGTTCTCCCGGTATCCATGGGGTAGGCATGTTTAACTTCAAATAAAATCCAAACTACTGGACCGAATTTAGCATATTAAATATCAGAAAAAAGATAATGTTTTAGTCTAAATACTAAATTTAAACTTTGTAAGTTTAGCAGTGCTATTTTGCAGACCGACGTCTTTCGGCAGAATAAACTAATTGGCAATGCGTTTCTTGTGGCGATTTAAATGTTCTGTCAATTACTCCCTCGCTGTTATCCAGTATATACGCAAGGTTAAAATGACATCGTTTCGACGTCGGTCGGACGTTATGACGTTACATCTATGTCGTTGCGCTGTCGTTTCGACGCGGTGTACCCGCCATATAACTTTTTGTATAGCATTTTCTTGCATATGATTTATGCTTTAGCTTGATTATGTACGCTACTATGTTTCTGATTTGTTTTCTTTCAAAGATTATGAACCCAACAGGCACACAACATTGAATCAACGTTGAATCAACATTGTTCCAACGTCATGACGTTAAATCAACGTTGGCTCCATGTCGATTCAGCGTTGTGTGCCCAGATAGAAGAATTCCAGCTAAACTTTCGCGGTTCACATCACCCTATCGACCTGCGCAGACCTAGGTCAAACTACCGAAAAAGATAACTGATCAAGTACGGTCAGAACTTTGGGTTTTAAAAAACGCCGACAAACTTGTTTGAAAACTTTATTTTCTAAAGATTTCCAAGTTCTGTGATGACTATATATCGTTTACCCTTAATGTGTGCAACAATTAAATGATTTTCATAGGAAAAAAATATACCTGTTCGATTTTTTTTGTGTTTGTGTGTGTGTGTGTGTGTTTTTTTTTTTTTAGTTGCAAATAAATAGAAGAAAATAAAATAAATATGAACAAAATTTATTTTATATTATAGATTGGTGTATTGCCTTTCAAATGACACCAAATCTATGAAATTCTGTGCAGTTGTTTTAAATCTATGCCCTGTCAAACCCATGTACCCCTGTGAATACCGGGACATGGATACCGGGAATACCGGAGATTATCACCCGCCCTTTTTTAATTAATATTCCTAAACCACCATAGAGTTGTTTCCCCTTATTTGTTTTTCTTTGAACATAGTGAAGGAAAAAATCCTCAAAGTCATATTTCGTTGTATCACATTTGACTTCAGCGAAGACCAATAATGTCACTGTTATTGATGCTTCTTAGAAATCGGACATCTTTAGTTTTATCTGTTTGTTTCGACACTAGTTTGTTTATATTCCAGTAGCCGATGTTAATTGATGATATGAACTGTCTCATTTAGTCGTATCTTCGCCAGTGATTGTATCTCAGTCTACTTCCCCACCGACTGCCGTTTCTATTACCATAACAGTTACTGTGATTGTAGTGATTCCTTCTGACGTAACCATAACTTCTTCCATAGTAATTTCTATTTCCGTAACTTCTATTCTGAAAATTCTGTCTGTTTTCTATATAGATGATTCGCCCAGAGATTTATATATGGCGGACTTCAGATTTGCTCCAAGTTTCTTCGTCCCCAAACATGATACATGCTTCCCATCTGTACTCAGGATACCTCTTGATGATTGACCCCGATAAAATAGATTGCTGTTGTCACATATGGAGATGTTTTCCATGTCTCCAAACCTTTCAAGAAGTAAAGCGTTAAGCTTGCTGATTTTTCGGTTCAGTGTCTCGTCATTCCGTGGGAACCCCATGGATACAATAACTGTTGCACCTACTAACTTTGTCTTGATGTCAGTACATGATTTATGCAATTTCTCTGTACAGCTCTCTGGAGTCTGATCTGCTATCTCATTCTCGAATAAGTGTAGAACAACAGCACCTGCTTTCTCACCTGGTGTCATCGTGTCTATGTAAGCTTGGCCTTCAGTTAATGTGTAGTTTGTTCCTTTTTGAACTTCAACTTTGTTGTTGGATAACATGGCCGCATTAATATACTTAATGTTAGAAGTACCAACAAGCAGAACTTTCTTCTTCTCTGAGATCTTATCAACATCTATAACATCTTCTGCATCACTTGGTTCTGCTGCAGATCTTCCTTTTCCCCTAGCATTGTTTATTTCTTTAGCTACCGTATCTTTATCTTGTGTCTTAGATGGTGTTGATTTCTTTCCAAGACTGGGTTGACTACCATGAATATTGTGGTCTGCGCTCAGAGAATCGTCTGTTCTGGATGCATGTAACTTCCATGAAAGTACTTCGTCTTGTAATTTCATTAACTCAGAATGTCGCTTTTGTACTTTCTCTTCAATTTCAATTATGACTTCATTCTTGGTATTCAGTCCCTTTTCCAAAGTTTCTGTGTCACGGTGCAGGACATCTAGTTGTTTAATCGCCACCTCATGCTTGTTCTGCAGTATTGTAATTTCTCCCCGTTGTTTTGACAGCTGTATTTCTTTCTCAAGGTTGACATCAAAATATTTCTGTCTCAATTTGCCTGCATCTTTTTCAAGCTCTTCTACTTTAGATTGAAGTGATTGGCATCGACATTTCTGAACCTCTGGAGCTGCAAATGTCTGTTGTTTCTGTAACCTTAATGCCTCTCTCTCCTGCATAAGCTTCTTGATTTGGTTCTGTAAATCAGTTGTATTGCTGTGTACCTTGGCGAAATTGTCTACCGCATTTATAAAACTATTCTCCAATCTCCAATTCAGCAAGGCATTTACTGATTGTAGTGAGGGATTCCGATGTTTGTGTGACTTTATCTTGTATAGTTATATCAGCCATCCTCTCCTTATTTCCTTGTTCAGACTGTATACATTTGTCTCTTGTGTCCCTTGTTAACCCATTTTCTGTTTGCATATTACTGTCTGTTAGTTGAACAGAGGTCTGTGTTCCAACATCTGTATTGCACCTACTAGAGCTGTGATCTTGGTTTGTGTTTCTTTCTTGGCACCTCTTAGTTAAGCTTTCAAATACCGGACTTTCATTTTCACTGACTTTTCCACAGATACATAGATATGGCGGGTGTATTATAATAGGCAGGTGATGCTTACTATCCCGCGGGCACCTGATCACACCTCTGTTTTGGGGTCCATGTCTGTGTATCTAAAATATTCCGGAATTGTCTATGTTTAAATGACTTACGAGTTCGGACTTATGATTTGGGTACCTTGACCACTATCATTTGGCACCTCTTATCTGAATGCAGCATAGTTCCTACATCTTCAATTTTTTTTTAAAAGTATCCTCCATATTTGAGCAACACTCACATGTGTATTTCCTTTGAGAAACTTCATACATATATAGCTGATAAGGTGGTAATTTGGAACAATTGTAATGGATCCATAGCTTACAATCACCACATTGAATGCCGTCATCAGATACTAGTTGCCTGCAAGTGCCACATTTAAAATCCTTATTTGGCATTATATCGCTTTTCCTCAATTCCTTTTCTTTTGTCTGAATAACATCGCTCTTCTCTGATGTTCTATCTTTCACATCGCTTCTTCTCATAGAACGTCTCGTAATGTGAGCATAATTGTTGCCAGTAATTATATTCAGCTGAAATTCCTGCCTTTGCCAACTCATCCGCCTTGATAATGCCTACTGCATCAGAATGCCCTTCAATCCAGCGCCAGCTGACTTGCACCTCCACAGAAAGACTATCTAAAACCAGCTAAAAAAATTGTTAAGTACATCTGTTTTCTGTTTGGTCTTCTAGTTACTTACTTTCCATGAAAGTATCTATTTTGTTATCCCTTCCTTAACATATTTGCTGTCAGTACTGATCTGTACACTGTGGAATTGAAGGTGTTTGGCCTGTTGTAAAGCTATGATCGCCGCCGTTAATTCCGCTCTATTATTGGTCTGTCTATCTCCTAAAAGATACTCGCTGGTATTTAAAGGATGGTACTCACCCCAGTAGACTCCACAACCACCCTGGGGGTTCTGTTGCCCGTTGTTCCTGCAAGCACCATCGACGTAAACCTCCACGAAATCAGCCATGTCAGTCCGCGCTCACAATGAATCAAAGTTTATTCTCTAACAGTTTGCCGCTCGAATGTCAAAGTCGCAGGGTTTGTAGGGACACTTATTCCTCACCTGACTGTATAGTATTCTCGGCAATCACTTTTCCGTAGACTTTGAAAGAATTAAAAGGTTAAATTTTCATCGCTGCTTTTTAAAATTGTTTGTTTACATCTACGACGTCACTTCCGAATCCAACAGGGAATAGGGTAGCGAGGGTTCACGAAGTAAAGTATAATAAATTCCATAAGCTTGTCTAGTTCCATTTAATGGGACTAAACCTAGTCGAGCTAGGCACAAAAAATCTGTAGTTCTACGGTTCTTACGGTTTTGACACTCAAAAACCAGTAGGTCAACCTCTTCTATTCCTTGGATAACCCCTGAGATAAGAAGAAAGATTCGTAGAGGAAATAGGACACATGCGAAGGCCAAAAAGACTGGCATTAGCAAACTTAGGTCAAAATTTGAATCTTTGAGACGGGAAATTAAAGCTGATGTGAAAAAGCAACACGATTTGTATGTCAATAACTTGGTTGGTGACATAAAGGCTAATCCCAGAGAAAGATACTCAAGGTATCCAACCGCTAAAGAAGAGAAATGGTGGTGGTGTTGCTGAATCAGAGTTGGAACAGGATGATGAATTTAATGGTCAGTTTTCGAATGTGTTTTATAAAAGTGAGCACACCCAAAGTCCCCCTTCCTAATCCAGCTCCTTTCATGGAGGACATTTAGGTTTCGGCAGAAGGTGTAACAAAACTTCTTAAGGGCTTGAACCCATTGAAAGCTTTAGGACCTGATGAATTGCATCCTAGAGTCTTAAAAGAATTAGCATCTGAATAAGGCCCAATATTTGCTCATCTCTTCCAACAATCTAGTGACACGGGTGAAATCCCCAAAGAATGGTCTCTTGCAAATATATGCCCGCTCTTCAAAAAAGGAGACAGGTCTTTGGCTTGCAATTACCGACCGGTTTCTCCACTTTGTGTTCCATGCAAGTTACTTGAACACATTGTTTGCTCTAATATTATGGCACATCTGGATGAACATAAACTTTTGTCAGACAGACAACATGCGCTCCGGAAGAACTCAGTTGATCACGGTTATAAACGACTGGGCTAAAATCTTGGATAAGGGCGGTCAGGTTGACACTTTTATCTTGGACTTCGAGAAAGCTTTTGACCCCCCCCCCCCCCTCCACCTCATGAATAACTTAAATGTAAGCTATACGGCTATGGCTATGGTATTGGTAGGAAGAGTCTGAAATAGGTAGATTTTTTCTCTGTTACCATGGTTACATGCAGCAGCGTGTAGTAGTAAATGGAGTTATATCAGATTGGGCCCCGGTGTTGTCAGGTGTCCCCCAGGGCACGGTCTTGGACCACTGTTGTTCTCGTTGTACATTAACGATATAACAGAAAATATTGACTCGGAATTAAGACTTTTTGCTGACGACTGTGTTCGTTATCGTGACATCAGAGATAGTGAAGACACAGTGTAACTGCAGGAGAATATAGATCGTTTAGGTTGTTGGGCAAGGAGTTGGGGCATGACATTTCAACCGATCAAATGCAATATAATGCAAATTACAAGGAAACGGATCAAGAAGATCAATGCTTCCTACACTTCAGAGGGACGGTCCTCAGTAATGTAGCACTATCACGCATCTCGGCATAACCATTACAAATGATTTGAAATGGAACACACATGTCAGCAATATTTGCACGAAGGCAATAGGACCCTTGGCTTCCTCAGACGCAACTTGGCAGCATGTCCACAAGACGTTAAAGAGTCAGCATACAAAGGACTGGTGCGTTCAGTCCTGGAGTATGGTAGTTCAGTTTGGGACCCTCAAAGTATACTTCTTCAAGATGAAATTGAGAAGGTGTAGAAAAGGGCAGCTAGATTTGTAACTGGAAATTACACATATGAAACTGGGAGTATGACTGGCATTCTGGAGAAATTTAAGTGGGAATCCCTGAATCCCTGAAAAAGAGAAGGAAAGATAGTAGACTCATAATGCTTTACAAAGGTCTGAAAGGTGCGGCCAGTATACCCATAAATGACCTTGTTCCCCAAAGTAAGCGTACTAGGAATCATCATTCCCTGGCATTTCAAACCCCATCGGCTGGGACTGAAATTTACAAGTCCAGTTTCTTCCCCCAGGCTATTAGACATTGGAATTCCCTGGACGATTCCCTTATTTCTGCTGCTGAGTGTGCAGAGGATTCAGTTACTAAGTTTACTTCTCTTATAAGGGCTAGGGACTAGCTTCCCTGATTCACAGGTCCTAATTAATGATTGTGCTTGGGCGTATCACCAGTAAACAATTCTGATCCTGATTCTGACACCACAAGATCTGTTTTATTTTATTTCATTACATTGCAAGGTCGTTGCGGGATCACCACAGATGACTTAGCAACAAACCTTTCCACATTTTCCTGATATCAGCTGTCCTCTAGAGATGGAATGACAAAGCCTGTCCTTGTCCATTCTCTAATATTGTCTACCCACCTCTTCGTGTTTCTACATCTTCTTTTTACTTTGACTGTGCCTTGTAGAATAGCCATGCTAAGCTAAAATACCTTGAGATGTGGCCAGACCACCTTAGGTATATCAAATAACAGACGGCAAGAGGAACTGCAACTTAACCCATAAATGGCTAGCGTCTCAAAAATGGGACACAGGCATTCAGTGCAGACTCAGATCAGACGCCGCAAAACGCAAAAGACAAATGGGTAGTTCTCTTTAAAATAATATTAGAATTCTAAAAAAAAATAAACTAAACCTGACACCCTTTAAATGATAAATGGACTCATCCAATATATACAAATAGAAGAGTCCACTGGCATCAATTGTTTAAATTGTGCAATCTCTGAAGCAGAGCAAAACAGAGGAACTGAGGTCCGATTCACTGGATCAATGCAATGCGTATTTCAGAAAATTTCAGTAACTTGTCATTGTTTCTGAAATTTCTAAATATGATTATTTCAACCTTTGGTCTACGTCTACGATTAGATGCTCTGAAAACCAGTTTTCATCACCGAAACAGCTATCATAACTATTAAACGTCAAAGCTTGCATGCAGGGGGGGGGGGGGGAGCGGGGGTACTGTGGCGTTTGTTCAGCTGTTTCCTAGTTTCAGATCCGTACCTCTGTTAGTGTCTTATCAAAGCTAGCTATGACCAATAAAGCTTGTAAGTTTTGACATAATTAAGTAATGCTTACCATTCAACTGGCAATGATGACCGTTAATTAATATACAGCCCCAGTAACTTCTTATATCTGTACGGAACTGAATAGTAGACACTAACCTGTCAGTGAATTTCATCACTTTTGAAAATTCAGTTCCTGTAATATGAATATCTAGTAAAAACATAGTTATAAAGATTTAATCTGACTAGATCCAGTTGCGTATTTACCTTCTTCCCTGTGTTTGCTTTGATCACAATGTACGTAATGCCGCATAATTTGTGGGTTTAAAAACATGGTATTTACTTAGGAGGACTTTCACGAACATAACCTCAGCCTTCTTTCGTTCTTGCCGGCCTGGTAAGCTATAGCGGCCCGGATTCGAAGATCCCGCTGGAGGCTGAAATCTTTCTTTCGACCATTCATCATCACCGTCCCATCGTCATGATGCGGGGAAATTACTGCACTTGACTTGTTAACAACTTTATCCTCCAGTTGTCCTGTTGTTGTTACAAGCGTTACCTTAAAACAGGTCCTCATGAAGCGGCTCAGACTCATCTGGTTCTACACTGTTTGATTATGAGCCGCTTAATCTTGATCTACGCTGTTTGCCTTCTAGTTTTTTTAATCCTCAATGTGAAACAAAACAGTACTGGTCGAAAAAGGCTTCTTTTTTAAATTTTTCAGACGTAAATTTTGTCAGCTGCTATATTTTGGCGCTGAGAAAAACCTGTCTTATGGAAGGTGTGGAGTCGCCCATAATTGCTCTGCAGCAGCGCGTATATGCTTCTTTGTGTATGAATACAACCTAAACATACAGGGGAACAACTTTCGTGACTTTCTGTTTAAACGCCTACCCAAAACGGAATCTTCTCTTAAAAGACAGATTTTTTTCCAAGAGGAGCAATTTCTTTTCTTAGTTTAGTTCGTATTTACCCCTTCTTAACTGGAGCACTGAAAGGGGGGGGGGGCAAAAAGTTGTCTACCCTGGAAGTGTACCATTGAATTCTTTCTCATAACGAGGAGTCAATTCTTAAAGGAAAGAAATGCTCCTAGAGCATTTGTTTTCCCTGTTGGAACTCGTTTTGAAAGGGCTTCTTTCTCCAGAGAAGCGAAAAGCAGGCACAAAATCCGCTTTTGTAAAGATGTCCGAAAACCACCCATACACCAGAAAAATCACTCCCAATTAAAAATGTAAACCTTATTTATTAGTTTTTCATCGATTGCATTGAAAGCTCACGCGAACTTATTTAAATACTTTCGATGGCACGGATGTTGGTGCGTTTGTGGTCCTATACTGGTGGAGGAAACCGGTGTACTCGGAGAAAACCACCGACCTCGGACGGGAGACCACTACCCTCCCACATGACGACGCCGGGATTCGAACCCGGGCCGCAGAGGTGGAAGCGAGTGCTCTATCCACTACGCTATCCGGGCCCTCACTCCCAGTTACTACTCACTCTGGACAGTACAGCCAGCGCTCACTGCAAGCTTGCCAGCTATATTCACAGGGTATAATCGATTCCGCCAATTTTCGCTTCCTGCAGAGACTGTCCGTCATATTTGGCTTCCACCGAGACTGTCCGCGAACTCTTGCTTCCTGCCGAGACTACTTTCCTCGAGAAATGGCTTCCTGCCGAGACTGTCCGCGTGACTCTGCTTCCTGCCGAGAGCCTCGGCAGGAAGCAGAATCACGCGGACAGTCTCGGCAGGATGCCATTTATCATGTACAGATGTCTCGGCAGGAAGCAAGAGTTCGAGTACAGTCTCGGCGGAAGCCAGATATGATGTACAGTCTCTGCAGGAAGCGAAAATTGGCGGAATCGATTATACCCTGTGATATTTGATTCACCGCACACACAACCGAGACATAGCGAGAGGATTAAAATACGTTTGGAATAAACAATTACGATTTGCCCTCTTTTTAGCATACCTTTTGCAAAAGCAAAGGAGGGCTTACCCTGCCCTTCGGCGTCCTCGTACGCGTGTTCGTGAGAGTGGACAAGGCTCTGCAACTATATGATAATTAGGCTGATGATACGTTTGCAGCTGAGATCATTTGAAAACAACCATCCACATCAGACTGTGATCTATATTTTATGGTTCAGTGATTTTATAATTCTTAGGTTCAGTTTAAAGATGCGTTTAAGTCCATTTTTCGACAACAGCTATGTACCCGCATCTGATTTTGACTTATATGTGATGGTTCAATGATGTCAACGCTTCACCGACTTTACCTATTTCTTCGCCAGGGTCGCGATACATGGCACACGCATCCGAACAAGAGCATTTCAGCATCACCATCTATTTCTGAATTTAACCTTTATTTTATGCTTAACTATATTATATGTCAGTCCCTTTACCATAGAAGGATGGACACCAACTTAGATACGGATGTTTGTGCCCTACATTTTTCTCTTGGGTAGTATAATGCAGGATTTGCACCCTGCATAGCACGCCTGCATTATTTTTATGGTCATCGGATCTGAAGATGTATGAATGAGGCGACCTAGGAACAACACTGCTTTAATATCATGTTAAGTAAACTTATAACTTTTCTTACTTGAACAGTGCCTATTCATAAAAGGTGAGCAACAAGCATAGGCCAGTAAGATGGTAGAAACACAAGTTTATTTATGCTGATAAACTTAAGCTAGATTTATTGTGCAAGTGTCCTAAATGTTTTCTTAATACCTAAAGGTATTCAAATTTATGTTAAATACTGGTCCAGAGTACTAAACAACACAAGCCTCAGCTGATTTGGTAATTTTGGGTCAAGTTCACAGACTTGGACATTTTTATTTTAAAGCTAAATCCAAGGTCAGGTCTGGCAAAACCTGCTACTGGTACCATGTAAACCAGTACTACCTGTTGCATGTGGGCAGATGGGGCTCATCAACCTGGGAAGGTGTCCTGTCTAAGAGTTACTGGTCTCTAATTAAAACTAGAACGGGGTAGGTGGAGCTCTTAGCCTTGGCAGGCAGTCCACCTAGGAGTTCATTGCTAGGTCTCTACACAAAACCTATTAACAAACCTGTGAAACACAGCACCATTGGGCGGAAGTCTTCCTAGAAGAAGTCAACGACCAGAGTGGCACTCAAATCTAAATCAAGTGTTAGCAGCTAGACCCGAGCGAGTCCTGCTCAGCTTGGTGAAACAGCTAGATTAAGGGGGTCACTGATAGGTAGGGATATGCCCCCGCCACTTTGGCTCTTTGAATCTGGTTGTTTATATTATAGGCAGTGGACAAGTCAACGACTTGATGGGAGGAAATAAGACGCTCCCACCTCCATGAGTCTCCCAACCCTATGGGTCAACAAGGGGTGGTGTTAGCACAACATCACTGGGCGGAAGTCTTCCAAGAAGAAGTCAACGGCCTGGGCGGAAGACCTCTTTGAGTCAACGGCCATGTGTTTGTGACCAAGGCGAGCCATACAATAATCGTGTATTTCGGCTGTGGTCAACATATATAGCCTGGAGAGGGATGGGCTCCGTCAGGCTGAACTCTGCCCTAGAAACACCATGGTTGACAACCTAAACAATACCGGATCGGTCGCAGCCCGGGTTAACAATGTCCGCCTACTGTTGGACACCGGGACGTAGGTGACAGGTATGCAACTGGTGTAACACAGATAGAAAGTTCAGAGGTAGGGAGAACATCTCAGTTGGAACCTGGAACGTGAGGACTTTGAGGCCAGCTGGGAAGCTTGAGGAGCTGACACATGCACTGGACAGGTATCACTGGAACATACTGGGGCTCTGTGAGATGCGCTGGAAAAACTTTGGTGAGATGTCAACAGATGACAGACACAAGGTTTATTACACTGAAGAAGAGGACAAACATGAGTATGGGGTTGGATTTCTTGTGCATAAAGACATGGTGAGTACTGTCTTGTGATGCCGACCAGTCTCCAGCAGATTGATTTCAATTCGCCTGAGAGCAGCTCCTTTTACAAGGTACAAGATGGAGATCAGTGCTGAGATGACCAAACTAATGACGAATAGCGCAGATGGCATCCAGAGGGAGATCAAAGTAAAAGTGAAGAAGCTGAGTACTATAAACAGCTTCAAATACCTAGGAACAGTTTTCTCAGATGATGGCTCAAAACAGGAGATTCTCTCAAAGATTGCACAAGCCACTTCAGCTCTTACCGAGCTGAAACCAATTTGGAGAGAAACAACATATCTCTTGGATCAAAGGTGAAACTTATGCGCTCCCGTGTCATTTCCATATTTCTGTATGCCTGTGAATCGTGGACCTTGACAGCAGAGTTAGAGAAAAGAACGCAGGCCTTTGAGATGAGATGCTACCGAAGGTTACTGAACATTTCGTACAAGGACCATACAGCCAATGAGGAGGTTTGCAGGAAGATCCAAGCAGCCATTGAAGAATATGATGAACTCCTGACGCTGGTCAAGAAACGGAAACTAAGGTGTTTTAGCCACGTCTCAATGTCTTTTGGTTTAGCAAAGACAATTCTTCAGGGCACAGTGAAAGGAAAAAGATGAAAAGGTAGACAGAAGAAGAGGTGGGAGGACAATATCAAGGAGTGGACAGGAATGGATTTTGCCAGCTCAACTAGGGCAGCTGAAGACAGGACAAGGTGGAAAAGGATTGTTTCGAAGTCACCTGTGGTGCCTCAATGACCTAGTAAAGTTATGGGATAGAATAGAATAGAAATAGTATAATGCACGACTTATAGCTAGCTCCACAAAGACAAAAATTCCCACCCGTGAAAGCGACGACTATGTGAGATCGAGCTTCATTTAACATAGCTTCAATAATAGCTCTTGATTTTGTCTCCTGATGTTTGGTTTTTGATTTGGAAGATAACAAGTTTGACCAGTATACAGGGTTCGTCTTCGAAAATGAAGATATTCCAAGAATGACACTTCCGACTCAATCATTTCATGTTGATATCGATTACAGATGTCATATCCTTGATCTGTTTTAATAACTTCCTAAATTGGACAACAGTCCTGTCTCTATGATGTGTTTCAAAAAGTGAGGCCTAAAAGAATAGCTCTGTTTCCACTAACATGCTGAAAAAATCTGGTCGGTAGGTAGGAAAAACTTTTTTTTATTATTTTATTTTTTTCTCCTGAAAAAAATAGGGTCGGGCCTGTATTTTTTTATGGTTTTTGGTTTTTGTACATGTAATTTGTTGATTAAATTGTATTTTGAGACTTGCAGTCTGTATAATAATTCATCTTAAATGCTCGAAAACGTCAAATCTGTATTTTGGAAGGTACTAAATGCCAACATCCATAGGACAAGGAGTTTTCCTGGAGCAGACATAGGAAGTGACCATGACCTGGTCATGATGACCTTCCAAGTTCGTCTGAAGAAGGCTAGAAAGCCAACCCAGCCAAGACTGAAGTTTGATCTTGAGAAGCTAAGGGACCCAGAGGTGGCATGCACTTTTCAAGCAACAATAGGTGGAAAATTTGCACCACTCATTGGTCTGAGGGATGATGACATGGACATAGATACCATGATTACCACCTACAATACAGTAGTGACTGATGCAGCCAGTGAGATACTTGGGAAGGAACGTCGCAGGAAAAAGCCATGGGTCACTAGAGATGTTCTCGACCTCTGTGATGAGAGGAGAAATTTGAAGAAGAAGAGGTATGAAGCAGGAGGAGCAGAAGAATACAGGGAAGCAAACAAGAGGATTCAGAAGGCAGTGAAGAAAGCGAAGGAGGACTGGATAGCTAGTCAGTGCGAGGAGATCGAAACTTGCCTGAACAAAAACAACAGCAAGAAAGCATACCAGCTGGTGAAGGATCTAACTTCAGAGAAACAGGGTAGATCCACAACTATCCAGGACAAGTCTGGGAAATGCCTTACAGAAGAACAAGAGATTCTCAGCAGATGGACAGAATATTGCTCAGAATTATACAACCATGAGACTGATGGTGACAATACGGTTCTGGACTGCAGTCAGCCCCCAGATGAAGATCAACAACAGATCCTTCGTGAGGAAGTTGAGATTGCAGTAGCAGCACTGAAGAAGGGAAAATCTGCCGGAGTTGATAATATACCAGCAGAACTTGTTCAAGCTGGAGGGGAGACCATGATTGATGTTTTAACAGATATCTGTAACAGGATCTGGAGAACAGGAGAATGGCCTACTCCATGGACTCAGTCGCTGATTATTACTCTCCCTAAAAAGGGCAACCTACAGCTCTGCCAGAACTACAGAACCATCAGCCTCATCAGTCATTCAAGCAAAGTCATGCTGAAAGTTATCTTGAACAGGCTTAAGCCACAAGCCGAAGAGATAATCGCTGAGGAACAGGCTGGGTTCCGAGCAGGAAGGAGCACCACAGAACAGATCTTCAACCTTAGAATCCTGTGTGAAAAGTATCTCCAACATCAGCAGAATCTGTACCATGTCTTCATTGATTTCAAAAAAGCCTTTGACAGGGTATGGCATGCAGCCTTATGGGCCACCATGAGGAAGTACAATATCAATGCAAACCTAGTTCGCACCATTGAGCAGCTATACGACAAGGCTACAAGTGCAGTCCTGATAAATGGCAGCACAGGAGAATGGTTCAGAACAACAGTTGGAGTAAGACAAGGATGTCTTCTGTCACCCACCCTCTTCAACATTTTTCTCGAACGGATCATGTCCGATGCTCTGGAAGAACATGACGGAAAGGTTAGCATAGGCGGCAGAAATATTACCAACCTGCGGTTTGCCGATGACATAGACGCTCTTGCTGAGGAAGAGCAGGAACTAGAAGCTCTAGTTGAAAGTCTCGACCAGACCTGCACAAGGTATAAGATGGAGATCAGTGCTGAGAAGACCAAACTGATGACAAACAGCGCAGATGGCATCCAGAGGGAGATCAAGGTAAAGGGGCAGAAGCTGGGTACTGTAAGCAGCTTCAAATACCTTGGAGCAGTTGTCTCAGATGATGGCTCAAAACAGGAGGTTCTCTCAAGGATAGCACAAGCCACTTCAGCTCTTGCCAAGCTGAAACCAATTTGGAGAGATAACAACATATCTCTTGGATCAAAGGTGACACTTATGCGCTCCCTTGTCATTTCCATATTTCTGTATGCCTGTGAATCATGGACCTTGACAGCAGAGTTAGAGAAAAGAACGCAGGCCTTTGAGATGAGATGCTACCGAAGGTTACTGAACATTTCGTACAAGGACCATATAACCAATGAGGAGGTTCGCAGGAAGATCCAAGCAGCCATTGGAGAATATGATGAACTCCTGACCCTGGTCAAGAAACGGAAACTAAGGTGGTTTGGCCACGTCTCAAGGTCTTCTGGTTTAGCAAAGACAATTCTTCAGGGCACAGTGAAAGGAAAAAGAAGAAGAGGTAGACAGAAGAAGAGGTGGGAAGACAATATAAAGGAGTGGACTGGAATGGATTTTGCCAGCTCAACTAGGGCAGCTGAAGACAGGACAAGGTGGAAAGGGATTGTTTTGAAGTCAGCTGTGGTGCCCCAACGACCTAGTAAGGTTATGGGATAGAATAGAATAGAATAGAAATGCCAAAAACTACAAAAAGGTAGCGAAAAACTGAAAATACTATGGGAAAATGCAAGGGCGAAACCGGGTAGGGTCGGAAATTGAAAACGGTAGGGTCGGTGTTTTAATTTCTATTTTGTTCTTTTATTGACAAAAATAGCAGAGTCGGGGGGGGGGGGGGGGGTCTGAAGCAGTGTCGGTCTGGTTAGTGGAAACACGGCTATTTTTTAGGCCTGACTGCCACGTAGTGAGCGACTGTCTGCTGTGCTTTGTCCAGATATAACTTCAACACATTTCCTGTCTCTGTAAATCAAGTGGAAAGACTCCTGTTTGATCTTCAAGGGCTCTGGAGATGGTAGTGCTGGGACACCCAAGAGGCACATGGTAAGATCTTTCGATTGTATTTTCTCAAGCTGCCTACAGTAGGAGATCTGCCACACAGGTGCTGCGTATTTCATCTGGGGTATCCGTGACAATACCATACTTCTCAGTCTTTCCCGTATCGTGTCCAATTTGCTATTTTTTTTATAAGTCTTTTATTTCAGTGGATAAAACGTCAGGATTTGCCCCTTTCCCCACGCCCCTACCCCCCTCCTCCCAGTAATTTTATTACTGGCTATCTCAAGGCGGCAATTCTGTTTTGGTTACTCTTGGTTGTTTTAGGTGTTGTTTATTGCCATGCCTGTTATTGATATAAGCCGCGACACGAGAAAACCAACAATGTGGTCGTGCGCCCAGCGCAGACTCAGATCAGCCTGGGCATTCACCCAGTCTGATCAGACTCTTTGCTAAGCGCTTAAAGGGTAGCTGAGGGACTAAGCTACCTTCATGCGGAAAGCGAAGACTCTAATCAGACTGGGCGGATGCCCAGGCTGATCTGAGTCTGCGCTGGACGCACGACCACATTGTTGGTTTTGTCACGTCGCGGCTCAATTATAATGTTTGTGATGTTATGGCTAGCACGGTGACCACCTATACAAGAGAATGGCTGTTCACATGGCTGCCGCTGGTGATATCTTTGGTGTTGACTAATTTTATGTTGTCTTTTTCCCACATGGAGTCTTGGGTGAGATCTGGGATTAAATTGTGTCAGTTCCGTGAGAATTTTCTTACTTTAAAGATGCACTCTCTGTGTACTGTATTGAAAGCTGTTGATAACAGTGGCTAAAGTAGTTTGATTCTCATTAAACCTTAATATGGTTTCCTATGAAATTTTGTTGAGGGAGTGGGTAGTGCCTTTGTTCATACATCTTTGCAAGACAAGGGTACCAATTCTACTTTGTTCTTTAAGTACGTAGGAAGAAAGTGTACTTATTGCTCTAGGTTTGCGAAGATGCTATTCCTACGAAATCTGTCCTGCCCATTGTCTTAAATCTTGTAATATACATGTACTTAAGGACAAAAGTTCTGCACGGATGTTAAATTAACATCCGTGCAGAACTTTTGTCCTTAAGTATACTTATCTTGTCCTTGTTTCTTAAGATATTTAATATCAGCACTCTTCCAGAGCTGCACTGTTCCAAAGTTTTGGCAGATCAAATCTGAGATTTCCTGACTCCACGATAATGTATTGCTATTGTAAATCTAACAGTTTCATAGAATTTATCAACAAAGTTGTAACCAGGGGACCAGTGGTCCTGCAGCTCACCTGACACTTGGTCCTGGTATATATTTTAATGCTTTTATACATATATAAAGCCCCAGGGCAGAGGCAGATACCCCTACCCCTTATCTACAAAGCCACAAGGTCACTGAGCCTTTGGTTCTGGACAAAGATTTGTGAAGGATTGTTATCATATATGGGCGTAGCGGGCACCTTGTTCATGTGACCATGACCATCTGAACAAACTTTGATTCTTTTGACCCAGTATCAAAACTCCATATGAAATACAGCAATCATTTGTATAAACTGTGATGGGCCCGAGTGCCCAATGCTACATACCCAGTTTCAAGGTCATAGGCCTTTCGGTTCTTGAGAAAAAGACTTTTGAAGAGTTTTTACCATATATGGGCATGGTGGCCACCTTGGTCATGTGACCAAGACCATCTGAACAAACTTTGGTTCCCTTAACCCGATGAAGCTCAGTATGAAATATGGCCTCAATCAACCCCAGTGGCCTCTGAGCAGAAGATGTTTGAAAACGTTGACGGGTGGGTGAGAGAATCTCAGTTACCCTGTACAAAGGTCAAAGAATGACGTTGACCTTTAGCGACATAATACCTTCATCTGGTCATTTCGTCAACCATATAAACCAAATATTGTACCTTAGACTTAAATATTTTCTGAAAAATCCACTGTTTAAGCATTTTCCCATATTTAAAACAGCTTGACGTACCAAAGTTGGCAGTGCCATAAATTAGGTCAAGGTCAACACACGATCATCATTTGTGTAAACTATGATGGGCTCGAGTGCCCAAAGCAACATACCAATGGGTGAAAGTTCCAAAATATCAAAATCCTGAAATCAATGGATTAGACCTGAAATGAGATTAGATGGATTAGACCTGAAATGAGGAGTTTTTCTATACTTTATATAGGAACAGTTGGCCTAAAAAATCCTGAATTAAGGAATAATCCTGAAAACTTTCACCCATGCATACCAAGTTTCAAGGTCATAAGCCTTTTGGTTCTGAAGAAGAAGATTTTTTGAGGGTTTTTACCATATATGGGCGTGACGGCCATCTGGGTCATGTGACCCAGACCCCAGATACAAACTTTCGTTCCCCCATCGCACTGAGACTCCATATGAAATTTGGTTTCAATCGGCCCAGTGGTTTCAGAGGAGAAGATGTTTGAAAATCTTGACAACAGATGGATGGACAGAATGACCTTGACCCTTAGTGACATAATATCTTCATCTGTTCATTCAGCTGACCATATATACCAAGTATTATACCTTAGACTTAAATAGGTCTGAGAAATCCACTGTTTAAGCGTTTTCCCATATGAAAGCCTAACATACCAAATTTGACAGTCTCATAAAATAAAGTCATGGTCAACGCACGGTCATCAATCGTATAAACTATGATAGGCCCGAGTGCCTGATGCTGCATATTAGGTTTCAAGGTCATAGGCCTTTTGGTTCTGCAGAAGAAGATCTTTGAAGGGTTTTTACCATATATGGGCATGGCAGCCATCTTGGTCATGTGTCCAAGACCCAGGGAATAAACTTTCGTTCCCCCATCGCACTGAGACTCCATATGAAATTTGGCTTCAATCAGACCAGTGGTTTCAGTGGAAAAGATGTTTGAAAATCTTGATGACGGACAGGCCGACAAAATGACCTTGACCTTCAGTGACATAATGTATTCATCTGTTCATTTAGTTGACCATACATACCAAGTATTGTACCTTAAGACTTTTCTGAGAAATCCACTGTTTAAGTGTTTTCCCATCTAAAAGCCTAACGTACCAAAATAGACCATGTTATTAATTAGGTCAGGATCAACGCAAGGGCATCATTTGTATAAACTATGATGGGCCCGAGTCTCCAATGCTACATACCAAATTTCAATGTCATAGACCTTTTGGTTCTGGAGAAGCAGATTTTTGAAGGGTTTTTACCATATATGGGCGTGGCGGCAATCTTGATCATGTGACCCAGACCCCGGGTATAAACTTTCGTTCCCTCATCGCACTGAGACTCCATATGAATTTTGCTTCAAACGGCCCAGTGGTTTCAGAGGAGAAGATGTTTGAAAATCTTGACGACGGATGGACGGACGGATTAACCATGACCTTAAGTGACATAATATCTTCATCTGTTCGTTTAGTTGACCATGTATAGTAAGTATAGTACCTTAGACTTGATTAGTTTCTGAGAAATCCACTGTTCAAGCGTTTTCCCATATAAAAGCCTAACGTACCAAAGTTGATCATATAATAAATTCGGTCAAGGTCAACGCAAGGTCATCATTTGTATAAATTATAATGGGCCCGAATGCTCAATGCTACATACCAAGTTTCAAGGTCATAGGCATTTTGGTTCTGGAGAAGAAGATTTTTGAAGGGGTTTTACCTTATATGGGCATGGCGGCCATCATGGTCATGTGACCAATACCCCGGGTACAAAAATTCGTTCTCCCATCCCACTGAGACTCCCTATGAAATTTGGCTTCAATCGGCCCAATGGTTTCAGAGAAGTAGATATTTGAAAATCTTGACGTCGGATGGTCGGACGGAATGACATTTATCTTTAGTGACATAATATCTTCATCTGTTCATTTAGTTGACCATGTATACCAAGTATTGTACCTTAGACTTAAATAGGTTCTGAGAAATCCACTGTTTAAGCGTTTTCTCATATAAAATCCTAACGTACCAAAATTGACCATGTCATAAATTAGGTCAAGGTCAACGCAAGGACATCATTTGTATAAACTATGATGGGCCCGAATGCCCGATGCTACATACCTTGTTTCAAGGTCATATGCCTTTTGGTTCTGGAGGAGAAGATTTTTGAAGGGGTTTTACCATATATGGGCATGGCGGCCATCTTGGTCATGTGACCCAGATACCCTGAACAAACTTTCGTTCCCCCAACCCATGGAGGCTCAATATAAAATTTGGCTGGATCGGCCCAGCGGTTTTGGAGAAGAAGACCTTTGAAAATGGTGGACAGACAGACGACGGACGACGGAGCATTGGTATAATAAAAGCTCACCTGTGAGCCTTGGGCTCAGCTAAAAATCTTGTTCGGACCGGGTGGCGGATGCCTCGTCTTTTTTCAGTCTTAGAATTGCTACTTCTGTTTCCTCAAAGGAAACAGGTTTATTGAGTACCTTATCACTACCTTCTTCCTGTACTCTCTTTCTATAAAAAAAAATAAAGAAAGAAAATCAACGAATATTTAGTAACTCTGCCATTCACTGATCAGCAAACAGAACGTATCTTATTATACGAGGGATGTTCAGAAACTTCTGCAAGTGACGTAGTATCTTGAAAACGACCATAAAGACAGAACTTCTGATAGAGAAATTACATAAATCTATGGTATGCCTTGGTAAATCTGCGAAAGCGGTGCCCAGTTTTTATTATTATTATTATTATTATTACAGGACACATTTTTGTCAGTCTTTGAAAGAGGCACTACATATTTTTACTTTAGCAAGCTGTAATTTATATACCGGTAGAAGCATTTTTTTTTCATTGCTACTTAAAGACAATTCCCAGACAACGCTGTCCTGTAAATATAGTGAATTTTGTATTTAATATAGGTTCCATACCGTCCCGTGCAACTGGATTATCCGCATTTTGTACTTTCTATAGCTTCCCTCTATCGACAAAGTCCTGATATTTGAAACAAGCTCTAGCATAGCGGACTTAGAGACATAAACTCCGTTTGCAGGTGTCGAAGGAACATTGCTACTCCAAAAAATGGAAAGATCGAAGTAGTTCTATTTGTCATAAAGTCGGCCTAGTAAAAAAAAAAATCCCGTTGTCAATAGAGAACAGTGTTATGTGGCAAAAATTCAGTATTTTTACCATAACATTATTTTTCCCATTTTATTACCTTTACATCATTTTTCTATACTTTTTCTCTTTCTTCTTTTCTGCTTAAAATCTTTGTATAAATTGTTGTTATTTAGATTAAGCCACCATTGATACCTGTTTTCATTTCTTGATACTTAAAATAACATATGTCTTATTTTAGCTTGCAATCATTATAATCAGGATTAAGTGGCAAACATAGTCACCTGAAGACATATTTTGGCTTCTGTGGCACCACAGTTTAATCACCGCTACTGTGTTCTATTGTATACATATGTTTGGTTGATTTAACAGGTGACAGTCATTCTTTCCTGTTTTAACAACAAAAAGGAGTTTGTTATACATTTAAACTGATATTTGTTAATTACTTGCTAATGCTTTAGAGGAAGTTTTCTTATGGTTTCCTGCCACAACATATTTTTAATTGGTCATTCTCTATTAGGAGGTGTGGCTATTTTGTAAGATTTATGAGAATTTAGTTCTTTTTCAAAAAGAACAAGTTAGTTAGGAATTACCTACTACAGCGTTCACTTGCTTGGAGTTTACCAGCAAAACGAAAACTATATCTCTTTGAGTTTGGAACTTTCCAACTAAAGACTAAAATATATCAAAATTGGATGAACTGTTATTTGTATTTGGAAAGCCATTTACAGACTAAAATGGTGCTAGATGTGAACTGTATTACTGTTTGCTTCGGCGTGAATAAAATATTGTGAACTTCATCCTGTCTCCTGTGTTTTAAACTATTGAACATTAAGATACTGGAACACCAGCTTCTTTCATTCTGTCTCCTGTGTTTTAAACTATTAAACATTAAAGGTAGGTTCCTGTACTTTGGAATACATCATGATTTTGATGATTTTTTATCCAAGTTGTTGGAAAGCAGTTATAAAGAGGAAATGAATAAGTTTCACTAAAAAGTGTAAATCAAAAAATCGTAGAAAAGTCGTTTTGCAAGGGATTTCCTAACTCTGCTTCGCACACCAGTTAGCGCTATTTTTAGTTCGCGCCAAAAATAGATAACATAGCTGACGTCATGCTGCATTGCATTTCGGGATAGGTTTAACCCATCCGCCATGCCAGGACCTCTGGAAGAGCTCACGGCAAGAGCAAATTAACCGTTGGCAAATGACATCAGAAACTGCAGACTTGTAGACATATATACATACTTATTTTTAGAACTGGAATTCCAACAAAAGAAAAATAAACCAAAGGGAAAACGACTATTTTCTACAACATCTGACAATTTTCTCAGTAGCAAAAAATAAGAGAATTCAATACTACCCAGAAAAAGACAAAATTATTTTGTGAACATAATTGTTATCGCTAGGCCAGGAACCTACCTTTAAGCTACTGGAATACCAGCTTCTTGATAACAGCAATTTTCTAAATATGAAACAGATTAACTGAACACCGTAACCCAGCAGGCACATGACGTTGAAATGACGTCGTACTGACGTCGATGCGACGTAATGACGTCGCATCGACGTCAATATGACGTCATTTTGACGTTATGTGCCTGCTGGGTAATCCTTAATGGATAGAGGAGGTAAGCACACTCCGAAATCTTTTAATTATTTAGAGATAGAGCATTATATCTGTAGGTGAAGCTGAGTTGCTGTGCAAAGTTTTTTTTACTTGCTTTTAAGAGCCCCCGTATGAATGAACTCTGCCTCGCAGCCGTAAATAAACAAGTCCGCAAGTATGGGGAGCAGTTCGAGCCCATTGGAATACCATCTGTCGGTTGAAAAACTTGTTTGCTTAACTCCACGTAAATATTCTAGCATTTTAATGCCATCAACTTGAAATATTTTAATGTACATCTGAGTGGTCCTTAACGTAGAATGTGTCCAGATACTACAGAACCGAATGTATTTATATCGGCGATTCCCCGTTTTTGTGAAAGAAGCAATTGCCTTATAATTGTTTAAAGCAAAACATTAATATCAAGTTTGATAGAAATTTCTTAAGTATGTTTCTTTTTGCATTAAGTGCTACCCCTGATACGAAATATTTAAAGCTGGAATATATATCCTTCAAGGTCGAACTCGCGGAGTGGTAATGAAATAAATCTTTTTAATGAGAGTTTTATGTTTTTTTTCAGCCTGCGCAGGTACCTACTCAAGTATAGTAACAAACGTCTGTTTTTATCATATTAAGAGCACGTCACAAGAATATTTGCCTTGTTGCAGTTTGCGGACAGTAAACATTCAGTTCGGCTATCGCATTTTCACATTCTAATTAGTTACCCCTTCTCCCTCTATCCCTTAAGATTTTTGCTCCTGTCAGTAATCTTGTTAGCTCTGCATAGTTGCATAAATCCATCTCTGTTTGCTATGGTCGCACATGGCATTAGCTACCTATGTCATGGCGTGGTTCATTTTTGCTGATTTATGACTATGTACTTGAGCAAATGTGCCAAAATCTTAGAAGCTGCAGGCATCAAACCAGGAAGTGCCTAAGAATACAAAATTATCATGTAATACAATTAATGACTGTCACGTGATGTATACCTTGGCCTACGTCATCTAACCTTTTTGGTTTGCAATAAAATTTTGGCAGTGCTGATTCTGCAGCAGAGGGCCTGTGTTAACATCTATTATACCTAGTTATCCAATGTAACGCAAGGAGATATAACAAATTCAAGGTGTTTCTCCGACAATAAGCTGAGATAAAATGGCGAAAAACGCTGCAAAAAAGCCCCCGCCAGTGAAGCCACCCGTTCAAGCCGCAAAAGGGGCTGTGAAGGGAGGTGCGCACAAGCCGCCACCGGTGGCTACGCAGAAGCCACCGCCAAAAGCTATGTCACGTGAGATCTGGGCTGATGACGATGATATAGATTTGGAGGATTTGACTTTTGTTGTGCCGATTGTAATTTCTGTTATTCTGTTGTTGGTGTTTTTTCTGCGACAGTATATTCGCTGGACTGTACAATGCCCGAGCCCGAACCGGCTGGAGGGAAAAACCGTCGTCATCACTGGTAAGCTTGTTCATCCGGTATTAGGTTTGTCATATATATTTGAAAGGTAGTTAGTTTTGTGTTACTTTGTTTTAAAAACTTGGACAAAATCAAAGTCTTAATAGTCCTCCCAGTGGTAAAAGCGTTTGAAAAAAAATCATGAAAAACTTTCGAAGCTTCACGTTTGGAAAAAAGCTGTGGGCTGACTTGAAGAAATGATGTCATATAACTTGCAAAACGTATGGGGACATGTTTTTGAAAAATGACAAATTGTTCGCCAAAATACTTTTTTTTTCTGGTTTTCCGTGCAGTGCAATATACATGTATTTATATATAAACATACGCGAGAAAATAATTGGATACTGCCCCTTTACATTGTATTTTACTATATCGTTCAACTTTATATCGAAAGCAGGTCATTATGGTTGCCAGATGAAATGACACAAACTTTTTTTAACACGTTTTGTTCGAAACTCAAGGCTGTTTCGACCAGTCTCGTCATTTGAAATGAGGAAACTGTAGCGAAAAGCTTGCAGTGATACCTTACATTAGTTTTTTCCACTAAGGGAGCACTGGACCTTTTTGGTTTGTTTTTGTTTTACATTTTTTCACGCCCACCTTTTTGCACCTAGCGCTTCGTCAGTTACATTTCTTCTAAATGTCAGCACTGGCGTCCAAGATATTATATGGTGTACAGATCAGTCCTACCATAAAAATGGACCATTTGGTCGGATCGTCTGAGCAAATAGTGTAGCTCTAGATCGGACTGCTTCTAAAAAGAAACATTCCGACCAGTGTCTATACTGAATGCCATGCCATCGCCATCAATTGGACGCGTTAATTATTGCATTGTAAAGCCAAACATTTCCATTTTTAACCCATTAATGCTTAGCGTTCCGAAAATGAGGCAAAGGCAAACAGTGCAGACCCAGATCAGACGCCGCAGAACGCGGCGTCTGATCAGGGTCTACACTTTTTGCATTAGACAAATGGGTATTTCTCCTCAAAATAAAACAAAAATTATGAAGATAAACTAAACTTGACTCCCCTTAAATGACAAATGAACTCATCCAATATATACAGATAGAAGAGTCCACTGGGCATTAATGGGTTAATGCAACTACAGTAATTATTTTAGGTGCCCAAATTTTAGATTTGTACGGTTTATCATTAGATCTAGAATGTTACCTCTGTGAACTGAAATCTGACGTCTCTGCAGACTCTAAGGTAACTTTTACTGGTTTTCGGCCCCTGGTTCCAAGAAAACTTTTGCCAACAAAATGCTACCTGATTAATTGTGTTTACCGTTTTTGGCGCATTGTTTTCATGCCACTTGTCAAACATGTCCGCCATAGAACTGCAATATTCACACTAATTACCTGAACAGAACTTGTATGAGCAGATAGTGTAGACATACACAAGCTAGTGCAAAGGACCAATTGTGGCATGGACCCATAAAATTTAGTTCAGAAAGGGTCGATGTATCATAATGTTTTTGCTTGGACTAGTACTTTATACACTTTATTGCTCTCGGAAACGGAGACTGGACGAAAGCCGTAAACTTCGGAATGCCTTTTTCCAGTCGCCGTTTCCATCGAGGTACTTTCAGAGGTTTTGTAAAGTTTTGTTGTCGTAGACTTGAGGGCAATGTTTTAATAACACACTTGTTTTTCGATAACGGAGACTGGACAAAAGCAGTTCGAAGTAAACTTGGCAATACTTTTGCCCAGTCTCTATTTACTTCGGTACCCTTTCGTCCAGACAAACGCAGTCCGAAGTAAACTTGTCCAGTCTCAGTTTTCGGCTTCGGAATGCTTTTGTTCAGTCTCTGTAAGCTGGAAACTGACGTCATTCGAAACACCTCATCCAATCGACAACAGGCCCGCCAGGTAAACTTGTGGGGAGCAACGTTTAGATGAAAATTAAATTGAAACTAGCAATATGCAATATGCAATTTAATAGATTGTACATTTAGAATCATAAAACTCACGCATCTGCTTTGAAAGTAAAGTTCAACGATAAAATAAATGCTGAAGGAAGATTTTGAGGGAAAATGTCAGAGAAATGAAAATAGCAGACTCGGTCACCTGAGTCTATATTCATGTGCAGAAATGTAAAGCTGCAACACTACACACGGTCACTACACCGACTTCGTTTCAAAATGATTTCGAAATTTTTTAAAACTTCTCAGACTACGCATTATCATACAAAAAATCAGAAAATGCATAAATCAGCACTATGGTGAAGTACGGGAAGGCTGCATGTGGCCGCCACATGGCAGTTGACACCAGCAGCACGATCGAAACACCGCTCGGCCAACCCCGTGAATTGGCCGAGCGGTGCTCCGATTGACCAGCTGCAGTGAAAACAAATTCTGAAGGCAGATAATCTGGAAGCAATGAACACATCAGAGAAACAAAACAGCAGACTCAATTTAGTTGGAATGAGCCGATTCACCTGGATCTATGCTGTTTGCAAATTCAACTATTTTTGTTTTTTGGTGCTTTAATGGTAAATTACGCACATGTAGAGTACCGTTTTTCGCTGCATACCTGTCTAAATCTGCATATCTGATGAAACAATCAAATGCTTCTAAAACATATACTGTGGTTAATTTATTTGCCATATTGCAACTGTGGTTCTTCTTAAGGAGAATGGTATACACTTTCAGGAAAAGCAACTCTGCCATTTTCAAATTGCTACCCCTCTCAGTGGGGATCAAATATTAGAGTAAAGAACTTTTTCCTTTGTCATTGGGACGTCAGTGCGACTTCACTGCGACGTCATATGTCTGATGGGAAGGTATATGTTAGGTCATTGTCTTGCTTCTTTGATGTGTTGTAGATGCGCTAAAATGTATTTGGCGATCTGAATAAAAAATAGAATTGAATTGAATTGAAAAAAATATGTTACAGCCAAAATAAATGTTAACAATAATGTTAGAATTTGAATGGATGGATGAATAACGTGATTATATGTCGTTTTCAACAGTATTTCAGGCATATCAGGACGATGAGAGGGTGATAATGAAAGGCTATGTGCAACTGAACTCCGTTTACAGTTGGAAAGCTCTACGCCAGCAGGCCAGCGCTTACCCCATTGAGCTGCTACCGGGGCTCCTTGAAAATGAATGCATTATTTGACTAACATAAACTGCTTTGAAATGCAAGCTGCGATATAAAAATATTAGATTTTGCAAGAATTTGTTTACAGAGAAAACAGTTGGCTTACATTCTACAAGATAGTGTATCTTATCTTACACATCAGACAGGTATCGAGGTAACGATATGTTTTTGTATCTCTGTATGCTCCTATACCAGACGCTTGTTTAGAATTCGAAAGAAATTCTCAAGGCTGCAGGCTGCCTGTATTGTAAGAACTTCAAAAAGAAAGAAATTTAAAAAAAAATGATTTAGAATTAACTGGCCTATAAAGACAATGCCAATTTGAGCTAGTATTAGAGCAGACAGGTCAGCTGGGCAAGTACAAATTCCGTGATACACGTCATAACAAAGCCCAATTTCATGTAGTTTATTTTCCATATAAAGGTCATTGTAGATCAGTCCTCTGCTTAAATTGCATGGACACTTTCATGGGGAGCAACTCTGTCATTTTCAATTTTACGTCCCTTCTCAATGGAAGTCAACTCTTAAAGGAAAGAATTTGCTCCTATAGGAGCAAATTCTTTCTTTAAAGAGTAGACCCCTTCTAGAAGGACATTCATTAAGGTAAGCAAATGGGAAGTCAAATAAGTTGTCTCTTTTTTGAAAAATGATGAAACTGCGGCGCGGTGTACCCATGCACCTAAAATTTCTAAGACAATTTGCCAGAATTGTGAGAAAATATCCCTGGCACTTGAATCAGAAATGCGCCTGTCAGAACCAAAAAAATACTTCCACCAGAATAAGCTATCAAAAATCTGTAAACGTCGAGTTGCTCCTTTACCACGCAATCCTCAATTTCTAAATGTTAGATACCTATAAATATTTGATTGTCAAGATAGGTTGGATATCACGAGGTATCTACTTGAACGGCATCAGATTACTCTTACATAATAAGTGTGACCATCTCTTATTTCAATCTTTTGAAATTATATAGAAAATATTGCATACAACACCACCACATGTACAAGATCAGAATATGCTTTCTTAACGTTGACTGACTTTAAGAAAGTCTCACCTGCTGATAAAAAACGAAGTTGTTATAACAAAACGATTGGCATGGTATCAAAATTATACTATATTTGTCGGACTAAAACGATCCTCCATTTTTATGCGAAATCTCACATCAACCAATGCTTGCGTTCATTCTAGTAAGGGTCTTAGCATCCGCAAGTTATCGATCCTGAAGAATCTATAAATCTATACAGACTGCATTTCTGTGCAAACCGGTTAAGTTGTGCTGTTTGCAAACGCGGTTTGCAAGTTTTAAACTTACAATATTACATTATATTTAGTTATTCTGCACCCCCACCTCCCATTCCCACCCCACTATTTCTGTGCATCGAATGGCATTCATATGTGAAGTAGAGTGTTATAGGGTGCTTCTAGGGGTTCCTGTTGTATGACCCACTATTACCCAAGAAAGTAAAGGGTTCGGATTGAAGATGAAGCCTGTAAATATATTATAAAAATATATTTAATTAAGATGGAAACAACAATGAATGTAAATGATAGTTGTGTCTGTGTCAATGACCAATGGCAAAGTGCATTGACCCATTACACAGGTGAGATGAAACCAGCACACAATGCTAACAAAAAACCACACTGGACATCCTACTACATCCAGAAGGTTGAATACTACCAAAACTCACACTGGACATCCTACTACATCTACATGGCTGGATACGTAACTACAGAGTATATGTGGGCCTGTGCCAGGAAAGGGTATGGGAAAATATGGGAATTGAAATGGATACAGAATAAATAAGACTAACACATGAAAAATGTACTAAGCTTTATTCCACCCTATGACATATTTCCCTCCTTTCTGAAATGGCGTCCCGACATTGAATCATATAATATCTTCCATCAAAGGTCAGTTTTAAAACGATTGAGTGATAAGAAGATAATTAAAAGCCTAGTATAAATGAGAGAAATATGACAACGTTGATAGTTATGACGACGATTATGGTGTAATGCTGACGGTGATGATGTTGATGATGTTGTTTATCATGATGATGCCCATTATGATAAAGACGATGACGGTAATGGAAACGAAGCTGATGATAAGGGTGGTGAGGAAGATGGCGGCAGCGATGAATTTGTATTATAGCATCAATAAATGATGATTTTGTCCGCGCTCGACCAAACAGAATACTTGAAGCAAACCAAAAAAAAAAAAAAAAAAAAAAAAAAAAAAGAATTGTAACCCTATGATGCCTGTGATTGATCTGAGATCTGTCACTGACATCTAATATGCATACACATGTAAGCATATAAGGCCAATCCAATGGGGTAGCAAAATGATAATATATCGTATGTGTATAACATACGACTTTATCGAGTAAAGTCAGCTTCAAGTAAGTATTAATGTGCTTTAAGGTAAGTATTAATGCGCAGACGATTACCCAAATGACATCATTTGCCAACGAACGAAGTGAGCTTGTAAAGAAATGATGTAAATAGCGAGAAATTTCGATCGTCACACCAAACAAATTATTCAATTTACAGGGGTGGCATCAAATACGACAATATGATGCCCTGCTGCCTTAAAATACTATTTACAAAATTTAAAATAACTCGTACACTGTTCTCTGTTTTCTGTGTTTTTGGCCAACCTGTTCTACAAGTGTACAACATCTTTCCTGTCCACCGTAAAAGTGTAGGGATGAGCAAATACCCAATTTGGCGACCTCATCCATGGCGGCTTTCTGCGGACCCGCTGTGGTCTTTGACTTATACCGTCACTGGTTGGCGGCTCCGATGAAGAGATGGAGGTAACAGACCTAGGTTTCAGACGGGGTTGACCTGGTTTCCTACGCATAGGAATGACGTACTTGCCATCGTAAATGTCTGTACTTATAGTTGTGTCAACTATATCAATGTCATCCCCGGCTTGGCTAGAGCTGGAAACACTAGCGTCGTATCCGCCATCTGAATCATCGGAAGACGGGTCACGAGCATATACAGGTGGAGATATATCACCCGTCAATGGGAGGCTGTCTGGTGGTGCGTCGGGCGGGCTATCAGGTGAGCTAGAGGACGATTTTCTCCTATTTACTGGAGGAGATATGCTGGAGAAAGGCAGCAGAAGAATCCTGTGTAGCAGTCTAGTTTTCCTAGCGCGAGGATTCTCTGGAATGACCTCATAAACAGGGATGTCAGGGTTCGGTTGGGCTTTAACCACATAAGGGTTACGCTCCCACCGGTCAGCGATTTTGCGCTTTCCCCTCAACCCTACATTCTTAACCAGGACTCTGTCTCCTGGCTTAAGACATGAGTGTCTGGCTTTCAGGTCATAATAAGCCTTCTGCTTAACTGCACTCGATTTGGCGGCCTTTTCTGCTGTCCGGTACGCAAAATGCAGGCGCTCCTGAAGTTTCCTTGCATATTCGGTTTGCTTCATTGCTGACATCGTATCTGGTGACAAACCCAAAAAGGCGTCTATTGCCAGACGTGGATGTCGGCCGAACATGAGGAAATACGGGGAGAAACCATCCGAATCGTGAATGGTAGCGTTGTAAGCATGTACTAAGGTAGGTACATGTGCTTTCCAGTCACTCTTCTGCTGCTCCTCGAGTGTTCCTAGCATTTGCAAAAGTGTCTGGTTGAAGCGTTCAACCTGGCCGTTGCCCATGGCGTGATAAGGCGTGGTGCGCGACTTCGCAACCACAGCAATCTTGCACAACTCCTGTATTAGGTTCGATTCAAATGTTTGACCCTGATCACTGTGTATTCTGGCTGGAAAGCCATAATGCACAATGAATTTGTCAAACAGAACACGTGCAGTTGTCTTGGCTGTCTGGTTTTTGGTTGGATAGGCTTGCACATAGCGGCTAAAATGATCAGTTATCACAAGCACGTTTTCTATCCCGCCTTTGGACCTCTCCAAGCTCAGATAGTCCACACACATGATTTCCATGGGCATAGTAGACACTATGTTTACTAGCTCAGCGCTGATGCCTGTTTTCTTTTTCCGCAGTATGCAGCGTTCACACTGTCGAACTCTGTCACGGACGAATGATTCGACACCCGGCCAGTAGAACCTCTGTTTAATGAGAGAGGTGGTTCTATCACGTCCTTGGTGGCCGAGATCGTTATGCAGCGCTTTGAAAATCTCGTCCCGAAATGTAAGAGGAACAACCAACTGTCGAAATTCCTGATTGCTTACTGTCCCTGTCCGGTAAAGATGTCGTTGCACAGATATAGCTTGTTCCAATCTTCGGCATACCTAGCATCATACATAGGGCTTGCTAGAACCTGCGGAGCCGGTTTCTAGCGTCTGTCTTGAGATGCTGTATGATTAGCCCAATAGTTGGGTCCTTTCTCTGTGCAATCCGCCAATCCACACTGGAGAGAGCAGTTGATGGAAATGTCTCTTCTGAGGTCTCCTCCTGTGTATCCACACTACAGTCAGTGTCAGAAAGTGCTACACTCTCAAACAAGGGAGACTCTTCCGAGACTATCTGCGAAGCAACAGAAACTGCTTTCAGCACTTCAGGAAATACGACATGGTGTTGTTCTTCCTCCTGGCAACGGGACAAACCATCAGCGTCGGCATTTTTCTTCCCGCTCCTGTACTTGATGTCAAAATTATAGCTTGACAATGCAGCTATCCATCTCTGGCCAGTAGCGTCCAACTTGGCTGTTGTGAGAACATAGGTGAGGGGATTGTTGTCTGTTATGGCCTCGAACCTTGTTCCATATATCTGCTTTATCTGATTGCGAACCTTGTTCCATATACCTGCTTTATCTGATTGCCAAATACATGTATAAGAAATACAGTAACTTTTACGTTACAACTTATACTTATTGCATTTAAAGATAGTTCATATATACATTCAGGTAAAAGTAAGTATCTGTTTTATCGCTTATCTTCAAAGATAACATCAAATTAAGCCGGCAACAGCACTGATACTCTTATCACAGCAGGAATCATAAAAATGGAAAAGTAAATAGGATCAGCAGCAATGCAAAGAAAAAAACACAGATGAGCCATGACACGAGAAAATCAACAAAGTGGTTGTGCGCCCGGAGTAGACTCAGATCAGCTTGGACATCCACCCAGTCTAATCAGACGCTTCGCTAAGCGTTTGAAGGATGGCTAAGGGTCCAAGCTACCTCCATGCGGACAGCAAAGACTCTGATTAGACTTGGCGAACTCCCAGGCTGATCTGAGTCTGCGAGGGGCGCACAACTACTCTGTTGGTTTTCTCGTGTCACGGCTCAGATGGATAATGATCAAAAACTAATACAATCAGATCTCACATCCCGCCCTCAAAACCTAAAGGGAAAGAAGCATACATAAATTGACACAAGCTCACAAAAGACACGCACAGCAAACCAATTAAACAGCTCTTTCACAAACGGAAGTGCAGCCTGGAAAGGCCAGTAGTAGATTACTGGGGGGCGGGGGGGGGGGGGGCTAAACTAGTTTTACTGGATCCAATCTAAAGCCTCCAACTATTTTATTCTGTATGATTTGCAAAGATATCTACTGGTAACTATGGAAGCTAATGAAAGTTGTATGTGTGCATGGTACTAGCCAATGAAATTAGAAACCCAATGAAAAGGTGAAACTGCGTCCAATGCACGTGACAACAGCCAGGACAAACCCGCAGACTCTGTTACGAAAATCATCCCGCACCTGCTCCAAATACAACAAGAGCAGTTGTTGTAACATGTTGGTATGAGAAACGCCCATCAGAATTTAAATTCTTCGCAATATATTATCGTACAAAGAAACAAGTTGATTCTTATTTCGTTTATTTACACACAAAGTATAAAACTAATCGGGAAATCCACAGGGGCAAGAAACATATTGTTTCATGTGAATACATATAGAATGTAACCTTAAAATATGATCTAAGCCCTTTTTCGGGCAGCGCATATCCAAAGTTAAAAGTATTATTTTACCAGTTCTCAAGTACCATAGAAAGTGTGGACTTGCTGAAGCAGCTAAGATAGACTTATTGGTATACTCTGGGTATTCCACATGCTGAATAATTCACCTAAAATTCCTACTGAATATGACGCAAGCAATAAGCTTACATAGTTGTTATGTCAGATGAGAAAGAGGAGCATACCAATTCAACTGGGGATAAACTTTCTTTTTGTTTATATTTGACGTAATTAGCTGATTTAGACAAGCATATATTTCAAGAAATTTAAGCAAATAAACGCATAACTTGCTAAAGCAAATGCGACAAATACGTGAAGATATGACGAGTGCATTTAAGGAATGAATTTCATTTTTCTGAGGTTTATCGAAGTGTAAACTACATTGGGTCACGTGCAAAGTGAATGAACCCCAAACTTTGCTAGTGACCCAATGTAGTTTACACTTCGATAAACATCAGAAAAATTAAGTTCATTGCTTATATTTACATTTATTTCAATCAAATCTTTCATGAAAAAGCTTACATAAGCGCTAAAATTGAAGCAGTAAAACATGTATACGCAGCTTTTCTGCTAACAGCAGAACAGCATGCATGACGTCATGAAGTCGCTGACGTCCAATCGGGTTGTAGAGAGCCATTGTTTAATTTGACGTCATTGACATCGCGTGTCTCAATTTAATTATTGGAATGTAAACTACATTACGTTCCAATGGTTTACTATAGGACTTTTCAGTAAATACACAAAGAATGTAAATATTAATAAATACATAAACTAGCAGCGATATAAAGTTGGAATTCCTCATCGTCTACAAAATAAAATAGTTGCTTACACCTGACAAGATAGTGTACCGTATCTTGCATCTGATAAGGTATGTAGGTAACAAATAATATATTTTTCTCTCTACAACAGAGGTTTTATACTTTGGCTGCTGTTTTCCTGTTTCATAAGACACGCAAAATTTTAATCTGGCCTGTGTACTTGCACTGTCCTTCCCTTTAATACTACTTCATTTTTCAGGGGAATTTTACAGTTTGAGTTCTGAGAGAGGTTCTAGAACTCATTAGAATTTCAGTGACTTTAACCTATTTCCATGATAGAACAGCTGTATGAGTTCCTTTTGCATTAGTTTTTTTTATCTGCGCAATGTCTTTGAACCCTTGAGGGATATTTTACTAAAGTTAGAATAAGAAAATGTCCAAGCTTTGGTGATCCAGACACTATATATTTCAAGAACTGTACAATACTTCAAGTTGCAAACTCTAGCCAGGACCGTGCACTGTTATAGATTTTGCTTTGTGAAATTAAACGATATTATTTCCTAATACTTCACCAATGTATCATACTTTGCCAAAATCTTAGGTCGAGACAATTGTGGTCCAACCAGTGTTTTCCTTGTGCTCCGACTTCGATTTGCATTCGGTCCAACTTTTTCTGACTTCGTATGTTACATTGTGAAGTCCCACTAATGAGGTAGGATGACATGGGCAAATAGAATTCCTGCTTTTTGGTGCTGCATCAGAAGAAAGTGTGAAAAACTGAAAATAGCTGAAGCCTTAAGTAATTTAAACTACTTTTCGTTTCAAAGTGGACACTTTTGATGCGTATCCAGGGGCGTAACTAGGGGCAATTTCATAATACGCACAACCAGGTTTTATTCTCTACTTCTTGAAGGGAAAGCTAGTATTTCAGCCACTTTGGTAACTGGTATTGAAATATTGTCTAATTTATACATTTTCAGCATGCAAATATGCAGGTGCGTTTTGAAATTTTGTCAATTTTGACAAAATTTCAATACGCACTTGCGTATTTGCCGTATAGGTAGCTACGCCC
Source organism: Ctena decussata (assembly GCA_963989385.1). Classification (NCBI taxonomy): domain Eukaryota; kingdom Metazoa; phylum Mollusca; class Bivalvia; order Lucinida; family Lucinidae; genus Ctena; species Ctena decussata. Next base: position 76,550,726 of record OZ022511.1, on the reverse strand, counting down.
TTGCGGATCCCATTTTTTATGGTCTCCTGCATAGCTCTCTACGTTGCTTTCCGTTTTGTTTTGTGATTCATTATAGAACCTAGGTAAAATTAGTGTTTTATGTATGATGATTGAGTGAACTCGGGCTTAACATCCAACCAACAAGTAGGTTGGGACATCAGTTTAAAGTCTCATCCGAGAGACCGGAGAAGCGGGGTCTTGTATGGTTTTTAATGCTTGTCTAATTGATGTCTAGCTCCTAAGTAGTCATTCCACTGGGCACATAATATAGAATCAACACTGACTGAACATTGATTCAACGTCATTGGATGGTGCCGGTCTAAGTGTATCTGTTAACGACGGTAAAAATGGAAACGTTACAATTGCTTCCCTTTATAGTATACCCTTTCATCTTGAAGACGTTCTGGTAGAGCGCCAACATTATAGGAAGATATCCGTAGCATTTGCAGCAGAAACTCATCTGTCAAATACAGAAAATAGTTCCAACAGAATTAGCTATGAACAAGCTATAAATGTCTAGTCGAGTATCAGGTATTTCTTAAATGTCTTGTTTTCGTTGCTTCAATTCAAACATCTTACCTTGTTCTTTTACTAATTGGATATAAAAGGTACTAGTGGGGCGCAGCCCGGCAATGGTGGCAGAAGAAGCGGGATAAAGGTTGATTGGATTGCTTTTGCTCACATCTATCCTATCTTTCTCTTCTTTTGCCCCTCCCCCCCCCCCTCCCCCCCCCCCCCCGCGAATCCCCATCTCTTCTCTTAGAGATGACTCGATATCGATAAAAATAATGTCTCAAATGGCCGTTAACCCAAAAAAGCAAGCAACTAAACTCAGCTCATTGCAGTTAAGTGCGCTAAATACAAAGAATCTTCTCGCACGTCAGCGTATTGTGGTCCATTCAAAAGCAGGTAAATTATGTAAACTATAAAATTTGGATGCTTAGTCGAGTATGGGCTTTTTGTAAACGATCTCCTTCGAGATTCCGAATTATTATCGTTGCTAGTTTACGTATTCATTAATGCACTCATCATATCTACACGTATTTTAGAAAGTTACCAAATTGCATGTTGCGTCTAACTGCACCATGTGAATCACATAAAAAGTGAAATAAATGCAACCGATAGGCAGTTGAATACTTCAGCTAGTGGCCCAGACACAAGACCGTATAAGTCGTTCGCAGACCAGAAAAGATACACTACCGAAACTAAAAACAGACGGAAATAACATAATTTACAACCCAAATCAAAAGTGAGATGAAAATGCGGCGTTCGGTAGGGTACAAAATTCTTCACCTTATAGCCTGTCCTTAGGTGACCCACCCTTGGCCAGGTAATGAATGTTGTAGACAAACCAGGTGAGCGTTGATTAGACCAGTTACCACTGCCAGTTATATAAACATAAAAATACCTTCTGTCCAGTATGTTATTGAAGCTATTGGCAAGTTTGCACACCATCAAACATGGAACTTTCAATGAAAGCTCAGACTGCATTTTGACTATAGCGATTCGGGCGTTAGTTGACATGCGTTCTAGGGTCGAGTCGGGTAACTTGGGCAGCGGGTAAACTCGGACGTACCATTGCAATCAGTGAAAATCCAGATGAGACGGCTCATAATGAGCTGTCTCGTCAGAATTTTCACTGTTTGCGCAGTGAATTTTGTTTTAATTCCAAACGACTGACATATTAAGGAAACAATGTCACTGTCCGAATAAACCTGCTGTCCGAATTTACCCGACTTGACTCTAATAAGAAAGCTTTTAGAACCGTTTGCTCACCGTGTAAGGCATTTTTTCCTAGAATGCAGCTTATGTATGTCTGTTTCACCTGCTGCCAAAACAATAATTGTAACTTATGCAACCAAATTACATGTGTTTATATGATTTACAACAATGTATTAACTAGAGCTACATCAGCAGATATAATAAAAGAAAGAGATTCTGTTAAAAGCATCTGCCGCTCACTACATTTCTTGTCTTCCTCCAGTATCCGGTGGTTATACAGCTCATGTTCACATGACTTCTGTCCCGTTGATGCTTAGTTGCTGAATGTGATATAGTTTTGCATCAATAAACAGTATTTCACATACGAAGATAAGTTTAAGCTGAAAAAAAATACACAGATACGGTTTTTCTTTCTTTTTGCAAAATTTAATGATGAAAAAAGGAGCAAAACCATATATTTTAAAAAGAAATTACACTCACAAACACGTCCTCGGACATGCACGCACAAACGAACATTAACAAGATCACAACAGCGGCAAGGTCGAATGATTCTTATTGGTGAAATTGCACCAGTCTTATCTTCTTCTTTTTTAAAGTTAGATGATCATTTTCAGATTCTTTTGAGTCCAGTAGTTGTCTAAGTTCAAAACAAACAAACAAACAAACAAAAAAAGAGAGCCTAGTTTAAGTTTTTGTTTGGCGCAGTCTCTACACGTACTTGTATATATACATTTTAATACGAATCCATCAAAATTTAGAATGTTAGGGACTAAAAATGAGTATGGTTCCTCCAGGTTGTGCACTTATTTAAGAAGATTGCGTCAAAATTACACAAAAATAGCAGACCTGTTTTAGCAGGTATCGTAAGAGAGCAAAGATAATTGAAATGGCAGCAGGTCTTGGCCGTCAATATCTTTATATAAAATGTTTGTAGAGAAAACTTTGCCAACATTCCTACTGTTACAACATACGTATATACCTGACCTGAATTACCCTAAATATTTTACTTTAAGGCAAATGATTTTTAGACTTTGAACCTTTATATACATAATGCATATATACAGTAAATATGTTGCACATTTTGTATCTGAATATTAATTGCTAAGGACTGTGTGTTAAATAAATGTATACATGATCATTTTCTTGTACAAGTTTTCACTGTGTTCTGGTTTTGGTTTTCAGTGAAAATGTTTGAGCGTGTTTACAGAAAAAACTGATAACTTTAAAGTCTCCATAGTCCTATCAGAGGTAAAAACGTCTTAACTCAAAACATTGTAAAAAGCGGTTCAATCTACACGTTTGGTAATAAAATGTGGGCTTATGTACATATATTGAGTCATATAACTGTCATAAGGTAGAGAAAAGAAGTTTAAGAAAAATAACAAATCGCTCCACAAAATATAATTTTTTGTACTGGTTTCCCGTCTATCAATGCTATCAAAACATCGGCGGGATAGTGATTGGGACTCCACTGCTGTACATTGTATTTTTACCATTTTATTCAACATAATGAAATCGAAAGTAGGTCATTTTAGTTGCCAACTAAAATGACCCAAATAAGTTTTTAAACAGTTTTTATGTGAAACTCAAGAATGTTCTATTTGCTTACAGCTGGCTAATCACGGTCATTTACAATGGAGAAAGTATAGCGAGAAGCTTGCAGCGATACCTCATGCTAAAATTTTTCATGCTGATAGAGCGATGGGGCCTTTAAAAGCTGTATAAAATGATGGAAAAAAGACTGATCTTATATTTTTCATACTTTTTTCATTAATTAAACAATTAGAATCGAGAAAGTATACCAAAAGCAATGTAAATATTTTTTGCTAATGATTGAAGAGTTGTAGAAGAAAGAATATTGAGACCTTACTTACATGTATTTGCATGCATTCTGAATACTGTCCTAAGTTTTAAAACGTACGCACTTCAATGTCATTCTTATCTCAATAAACATTTTCATAAAAGCAGTACTTGCAGATTTCAATCATGATATAAGCTTCACGGACAACATTTGCATCTGCACATTTAGAAATATGTGGTCGGTTTGGTCATTGCATGTTTCAAGATTCTTTGGGCTTTTTGGTTGACCTTTCTAGATTCTAATTAAGTACCACCACGCAACATCACTGCACCAGCTGCAATGTTTCACGGCCAACAAAACCTGTAGTGCTTGCCGTTTTTTTAGGAAATAACAAAATAAGTCATTAATTTCATTTTAATTTTGATACCAACCTAAATAAGAAAGTGAGTTGTCATACTTTTTTGTCTGTCATAGATAATAACAGAGGTGTGGCCTCTGACAGATTGGAAATTTTCTGTTTTGGAATCATTGGACACGCCATATTAAGGTCGAGGTATCTCACGCAATATTGTTGAAGTTAGTTATAAGCTGATAACAGTTATCAGACCGAGATGTCCTTTAACGGACCGACGGTCCGGATAAGAACTCTGAAAGCTCAACTTTATCAAACAGGTAAAGTGCTTCTTGTGATTAAGTGTTACATCAAATTGGATCGAAAATTAGCACACTGTTTTACATCTGGATAATGATAATCATCATCAAATAACGATTCATGACCATATATGGAGCTTTCTCTGTTAACTTCAAATAAAATACCCCGCGAAGTATTACATTTGTCAAAATAAAGTGATATTCATTCGAACATCTACACATACATGGATCCTTTCAGTAATAACAGAAATGTGTATATGAGTACTTAGCACTGTTGAGAAGTGTACCTTTAGCACCGTTTTTTTGCTCTTATAACTGCAGGCATACCTATTTAAGAATTTTTATTGATATTATCAGGCGGTTCTAAAACATCAATTCTTGCAAATCATTTTTCAACACCGCTTTTGCAGCTCTCAGTAATGAGTTCATTTTTAAGTTCCATCAGAACCTTTTGAAATATGCCAGAGACTGTTTCTTTTTAGTTGTTGTGATAACCTCCAGACGGCTTTTTCTAGAGGGGTAAATAAATCATTTTCGACTGTCAAAAACTGCGTTCTTGAAACAAAATCAATTCACAGAGGTAAACAGGTAACTATGTGTTTGAGATTTTTTATAGCATAGGTTAATTTTTGTTTGTCCTTATCGAAAATCATTAAAAGTCAATAGTGAACTTTTCATTGTAGTTTTATTTTCTAATCGTTTTGGGCCATAGGGCATATACTGAATCAGTTTGAAAATAGAATTTCGCTGAAGCCGGTACTTGGGGTCGTGGTTCATTAATACACGTGAAAAGACTCAGTAAACCGAGTCTGCTATTTTATTACTGAGGTATTCCTTGCTTCCAGGGGATCTTTTAGCAATCGAATACATGTAGCATATAATTTCCGACCCGAACAAACCTGTTTTATGCGTTATGTGTTCTGTTAATTGAGACCAACCCACGCAGTTCGCAGTTTTGTCAGAACGTGTGCAATTCCTTCAGAAAAACTCATTTTGCATTTTTCCGTGATACATATACTGTACATTATTTCCCTTCCCATTTGGTGTATAGGGTGAGATGTTGAAATTGAGTAGTCGGCTCCTGATCAATGCCTTCCTTTCTCATCAATTTTTTTTTCATAAAGAAATTGAGTAATAATATACACTGAGATCTGACTGCGCCATTGTTTTTTTTTTCTTCTCCTATTTTAATTCCACCAGACACAATGCATGTAGCGTTGTTATTCATAGTTCAAGGGTAAATACTTGACGCCTCCACAATCGTTTTTTCTTCTTATTATTACACCAACTACTTACGCCCAATTAGTCGTCATTTTCGTTTTTGTAGAAATTAGCAAGTGTGTTATGCAACAATGTTAATAGCTTTATATTCGTGCCTAGAAAAATTGGCAGTGAAACGCTTGAACTTGGCTTAAGACACTTCAATTGTTCAGAAAGAAGTTATGACGTTCGGTTGTCTGCTTACATTAGAATACTCATCCTGTAAATGGCTATAATAAATTCGTACTGATCTTAAAGATTGCATATCGTTTTTATTGAATTCAAACTTTATTGAATTTCGCTATTTGCTGTTTGCTTATATGTATCTATTAAAGATATGATATGAAAATTGGTTTCCTTTTGCAAGTAATTTAGCTCTCCCTGGCGATTATTTTTCTACTGACCGCCCTGTGGTTGCTGTATTTTCTTTGGTTGTTGTATCGTTCTGTGGTTGTTGTATCATTCCGTGTTGGTTCGAATTGGTATAGTTTTGTAGACAGGCCGCAGAGCTTTTTATTGCATTTTATGATTCCGTTAAGCGCGTTTATTGTTGCTTGGTTTGTCCCGTATAGAGTTATCAGCACCTCAAGAGGAACAATATAGAAATTTCAAGTTGCAGTTATGATTTGAATGTCTTCATTGTTTTCTTTGTTTTATCAATATCAATGAATAATTCTGTAATTAGGCTCTTTGCAGATGACACAAGTCTATACGCTATAGCTGACAAACCCACTGACGCTCCTGAAACACTCTGCTCTGACATGGAAAAATACACCAGTAGGCCTCTAACTGTGACATTTAATCTTTCAGAGCCTGAATCATTACTCTTCTCCAGGAAAGAAAACGGACTTCATCTTTCTTCTTCCAATTCTTCCTCAGTAAATGAGGTGATTATGCATAAAATCATGTATTTCGGTTTTCATCATGATCATATTACATAACTTAAAACAAAGTGTGGCATAGAATAAACATTATGAGGGAATTCATGTTTTTCTGTATGAATTTTTCCATTTATAAACTATCTATCCTGGCTAACATATTACCTAGAAACAGCATGTATCATATGAGCCGTTGCACGAAAAAAAAAACAAAGTGGTATGTGCGCCCAGCGAGCACTCAGATCAGCCTGGGCATCCGCAAAGTCTGATCAGAGTCCTCGCTGTCCGCATGGAGCTAGCTTATACTCTTAGCTGCCCTTTAAGCGCACAGCAAAGACTCTGATCAGACTGGGCGGATGCCGAGGCTGATCTGAGTCTGCGCTGGGCGCACATGCCACTTTGTTGGTTTTGTCGTGTCGCGGCTCATATGTCTATCATGGTACAGATCATTACAGAGTAACGATAATTGAAGCAGCAACAGTTCCTAACCTTCAATACTTTCATATTAAACTTTGTAGCAGAGAACGTATGCCAAGATTCCTGCTGAAAAGGCTTATCTATGTAATTACATGTAGTACATGAATCTATTATTGTCCATTTAGTGCAGTTTTTATATTCGCATTGATGCACCTCAGAATGAAAAAAAAATGAAAAAAAAAAAAAAAAAAAACACGACAAAAGCCAAGTTGCATGAATTGAACCATCAGACAAGGATCAACTCTGGGTTTGTTTTTATGTAGTATTAAAAGGACAAACCGAAGGACGTTTTCTGCACTGGATAAAATCGTCTAAATTTCTAGCTTTTTTGCTGTTCTATTGTTGGCTGATGCATATATACCTTTCATCTACAATCGTTTGTGGGCCTGGTAGATTTTCTGGTTTTATGTTTATGTTTCTGGAAACATATTTAATCAATAAGTAGGGTTGTATTTTTGTATGTATAGGTAGATGCTTCATATTTCTCTTATCTTCAAATCTGTTTCACCATAGAATCTAAATTGTTATTGTGATGTTTGTTGCTCCTCATGTTGTTACACATGTATGTAACCTGAGAGTATTAATAAAGTTTGTATGGTATTCTTACCTCCACCGCTTTCATCAACTTAGAATTCCTTCACCATGGTACTGAGATATTTTGACATCTAAAGTTCCAGAACTGCATTATGGATAAATATCCGGGAACTAGGTCAGAAAAGCAGAAAGTGTCACCTTAGTGCAAAATGTCAATAAGCGCTTATATATTTTTGACTTTTTAAGCTAAGGTAACGATGATTCTGAGCTAAATTGTCCTACATTTATGTAAAGGCATACGTTGTGATTTCACGAGCCGCCACAAAGGGTGATAAGTGGCGAAACAAACAACAAAATTATCCTATACTTTCCTTATGTGGAACTCTACATTTAAAGCACCATCAAATATGTAACTGTATACGCATCAGCATATTTGGGTAATTTTATATATATTCAGCAGCATATTTGCGCGTACGCCATAGACTATCTATTCTTTCCACCCATTTTTGCGTTATGAGAATTAACATAAGTTAGGTGCTATTTTTTCTTTGTGACGTGTGAAGCAGGTATTCAAGAATAGAAAGTTCTATTATAAGCATTTCGATATTGTCGAAAATCGTAAAGTACTGCCGCATCGAGTCTTTGCTCGGTTACACGCATTTTTTGCTGTTGCAACAGACGTACCTGTTCTTCAACTTGAATAAATGAGGCTACAATCAAAAAGTTCTAAACCATACACCATAGTCAATTATTTATCCATATTGCATCGCTATATCTCTGATTTTGATTTATTTTAAATTGCCATGTTTTATTTTCAGAAGGTAAAAGTTATTTAAAGGAACAATTGAAAATTTCCAGCTACTTGTTTTTACGAAGTTTGATAACCTCTAGCTTTCGTCTACTTTAACACAGCGCATCTATGGTAGTGTAGTGGCTTACAGAGATACAAGAACCAACTTCTGCAAAATCCCCAGTCTGGTATGTGGCAATCGAAAAATAATGTTTGGCCACAAAATATTCTACAATTTTCAAGACGACCGACGCCTTTTAAAACAAGAGGGTCATGAGGCCCTGAATCGCTTACCTGGGTAAATATGGTCAAAGGTCAAAGTAGGATCATCATGTGAACAAACCTGATAGTTTAAACTGTCAAAATATGACAGACACTGGTTCAAGCTAAAAAAAAAACTTGACCTCTATTGCTAAAAAAATTTCAAGTACTCATTTATTAGACCGTATTTATTAACTTCTGTACAAAAATTGTCTACAAGTTCCATGAACTCTTATAGTTACCATTTTCCCACAAAAAAGCACCAGAAAGCAAACATGACCTTGCCAAAATTGTAAAAGTCAACCCAAGGTCATCATTTGAACTATCTTGGGCCAAAATCTTCAATACTTTCCATGGAATCTTGTTTTCTAGTATTTCCTCATATTTGACCATGCCTTGGAAAGGTCAAGGTCAACCCAAGATATCTTGGTATAACTGGAGTACCCAATGCTACATACCAAATTTCAAGGCCATTGGTCAATTGGTTCTGGAGATGAAGATTTTTTAAGCTTTTAACCATAATTGGGCATAAAGAAGTTTGAAATTGTCAAAATATGAGAGTTCCAGGTCAAAGGTCAAAGAATGACCTTAACCTCTTGTACTCATAAATCTTCATTTACTCAATAAGATGAATGTATATACCAATTTTTAGGCCTTAATCTTCAAAACCCAAGGTCATAATTTGAACAATCTTGGTAGTACTCGCGTACCCAATGCTACATACCAAGTTTCAAGGCCATCGGCCTATTGGTTCTGAAGAAGAAAATTTTCAAAGGTTTTTACCATATATGGGCGTGGCGGCCATGTTGGTCATGTGACCAGGACCGTTTGAACAACTTTTCGTTCCTAAGTCCCCAGGAGGCTACATATGAAATTTGGTTACAGTTGGCCCAGCGGTTTCAAAGTAGAAGTCGATTGAAATTGTGGACGGACGGACGACGGAGCCTTCCATCCTATAAGCTCCCCCGGAGCCGCTGGCTCAGGTGAGCTTAAAAGCTGTTAGTCTGCCAAACTTTATAAAGTTGCTCGTGTATCATCTGTCGTCTACAAATAGATAAGTATAATAAGTCTGATTCGAAGGATCCCGGCATCTTTTATCTAAAAATGGTGAAAATAACAAAAATATGTTTATGTCACCCGGACGATAGTCAGATGAATTAACATTTGCTCCTGTCTGTCCATGTTTCTGTCTGTCTGTCTTGTCCATCTGTCACACTTTTGGGTATAGGGTTTGTAATTTGTGTGATCAACTTCTTCCACAGTTTTCAGTGGCTTGTTTTCAAACTTTGTATACTTCATATGTCTAAGATAGACGTGCAGAGATACAAACGAAGTTACTAGCTTTATACTATTATACTATTGACTTTCCAAGACGGGACTCTTTGGGTGTGTTTGTTATCAAAAATGTTCTGTTTCCCCTTTGCCATTTCTGTTTCTCATTTCGACTCATAGACTGATGGATTGTTTTATGTGATTGTAGCTTTTCTGGGCCTCTTAACCTATATGTTATCAGCGGGTTTGGAAATTTCCCTTTATATTGTAGAATCCCATTCAGTATACAACAAGATACTTTTGACAAGCACAATCCTGTATAATTAATAAACATATTAAGATTCGGTTAACGAAACTACAAAGCCAAAGAGACTGGCATTTCCAAAACGGGTTTGGGGGATCGGTTATGAATGATTTTTTTGAAATTCAGGCCCATATAGGCATTAATTTTCAGGGGCATTCCTAGTTAAGAAGTATTTCTAAGTTAAATATAATAAGTTTTATTAAATTCTGGTGTCTCATAATACAGTCTAACAATGTTTCGATTGCGAATCTTTACAATTGAATTATTGGTAGCTCCGTGCGATAATGGTAAGGCTAACTGGGCAAAGGGTGTTAAAACTCTATTAGATAATTATGGATTTTCGTATGTTTGGATTAATCCGTTTTCGGTTTCGCCAAAATAAAGTGACCGCCAAATATAAGTGTTTTACAGTAATTTAAATACGTTCCATTTGCATTTTAAACAAAAAGTCATAGATGTATTTAAACAAACCTGGTACAACGATATCGATAACAGTATAGATCAAATTTTGTTTACTGTCGTGTCAATGCACTTTTAATTTTGGACCAAACCTTGAAATAGGTTGAGCAGTTTGTCACAGAAAAAGTCGGCTCTTTCCGTATCAGTCAGAACACTTTTATATATAACCATTTAAAACGCTTTCGATATATGCCAATGTGGTCCAGAGGTTCAGCTTGTAAACTATTAGACTAAATATGTTGAGGCAGTGGTTCAAATCCCGTGTTTCCCTTTTCTTTTTGCCCCCCCCCCCCCCTCCTCGCCCCCTCCTCGCCCCCTTTTTGCCTTTTTTTACTTATTTTTTTTTTTTGTCAATTTCATTTCATTTTAAGTTCTCCACTTCTAAATAACGAATTACCCTCTTCTTGTTTTACTACGAATTATGTGAAACTACACATAATAGCTAGGGTTTATACAATGCAAAGGGGTTTCTTGTATCAAAACGAGAATTCACATGATGAATGGACGAAATGGCGGCTTAACGTCTATTCAACAATATTTTAGTCATACCAGGACGATTCAAGGGTGATTGTGAAAGACTATGTGCAATAAAGCACAGGTCAACAGAGCCTTGTCTGCCATCTGGACTCGACCCAATGATCCACAGTCGGGAGCGCTAACAACTTCGCTACACGGACGCTTCAGCATCAAGTGCAACTCCAAAAATAACGCTCGACTGTGACAAAACCGAATCTCTGTCTGACCTTGGGAAAGCATGATTTTTGTCATTTTGAGCTGCGGGATTGGTTGCGGTCCTGCCGGAGCGTCCAACTAATTTGGATAATAGTAGGGCAAGGGCCTATTGTACTTGCAGTAGGTGCGGGTGGGGTTGTTTGGATATTTTTTCTCTTGCCTATCACATCTCTTTTCTTTCTCCCTCTCTCTGGCCGACGCCTCAATATAGACTGAAATACTGTCCAAACGAGTCGTAAAACCCCCCAAAAACCAACCAACCAACATTTTGAGCTGAAATTTCTGCTTTGTCTAATCAGCAATATCCTGGTCAGTCCGCATGCTGGGTTGAGGTTATGTTTCGCTCTTTCTCTGTTGGACAGGCAAGTTCATGAGTCTTCAAAAAGAGACTTTTTAAACAAATTGATTGTGCATGACTTTGTCAGACAAAACAGCACGAAAGAGCTCCTAAATCTACATGTACATGACAGGCAATCGTCCAGCCATAATATGAGTTCAACAGTTTTTGGTTCAATTCTCGTAGAAGATTCTCCACGCGTTATATCCCAACTTTGTCCGAAATGTAGGAGGAGCGGAAAAAATGAAAACATATATGTGAACACCTTCATGTATCATTTGAGCAGGGCAACGACACAGTAGCTCGATAGAATAAATTGCTCAATGCCAATGAGACCCATAAACAGTTAAAAAATCTTCCCACGATATTATGGTATATCGGGGAAAAATACCCATCCACCTGCTGGAAAAAAATAAATAAAAAAAAAAAAAAAAAACGCTGACCCAACGAGATGCCCATGCAAAACTTAGTTTATACTCGTAGTGCTTATTGCTTTACCAACTTCGCCACAGAGGACAGTGTATTTTTGGCATTATTACTCAAGTTATACAATGCACTTTACTGACGGATAATGACGAGTGCATTCGGGTATATTACGGAGAAAGGCGGACGGTTGTTTTGCTACAGATATAGTCGTGGTTACCTATTTTCGAGGTTCGAATGGAATCGGCGACCTTTTGACACGACAGGCTAGAAATTTTGTTTATAGGTCACTTATTTTGTATAAAAGCTTTAAGCAGTCATTCGAACTAGAGCATTATCTTAACGTATTACCTAAAAAGTTAAGAATTGTTTTATCTCAATTGAGACTTTCTGCGCATCAATTACGGATAGAAACTGGTCGCTATTCGCAAAATAGGACAGATAGAGCTTTGCGTGTATGTACTCTATGCGACAAATCTGACATAGAAGATGAGTACCATTTTGTACTCATTTGTCCTGTGTATAATCAAATTAGGCGAAAATATATCCGTCCATTTTATTATGTACGACCAAGTGTTTATAAATTTATAAAAGTAATGCAAAGTCATCAATTAACTATTCTAAGAAACCTAGGGAAATATGTGTATGAATCTTTTGCTTTACGTAAATCACTTACAAGTAACCTTTTATAAAAGTTTTTCATGAGGTAAGTCATTTTGATCTGTCAGTGGGCAGGCGTGTCGATGCATCGTTTCGGTTTCGTATCGACGTCGATGCGACATACTGAACGTCGCATGGACGTCGATGCCATGCTATCATGCGTTGTTTCGACACTGCTGGCCCGCTGGGTTGATTAACATAATAATATTCCATGAATTTAAGAGTAATTAGGTACGGAGTTCATCCTCCAATCTGTATACATACTGCATCCGTTGTACTGAACAAATTCTGCTGTGTTAAATTTTGCATCGTTACCTGCAATATCAGCACCATATTGTCTACAATAATTCAGTTTATATCTAGCGTGTGATTGTGTGATCTATGTATGTATTATAATGTATTTTGATAGACTAGAAACTGTATAGTTTATGTCTGAATAAAATTTCTGTTCTGTTCTGTTCAATATGGCTTGGGGCTCTCTCTGCCCATTTGAAGGAACATAAATTTAAAGTTTAAAATGCTGGAAATGCTGTCACTAAGCTTATGGAAGCAGTATCTAAATATACTTTGAATAGTTATCCGAATGAATGACTATCATAACACGCTAGCATCTTAGATTAGCGGCATGTATTTCACTGTAGTCATATTTTGTAGGTCACATATACTAAGACAACAATCACTTTTTCAGATAACTTGGGAAGTGACTATTGTCAAATACAGCTGGTGATCGATGATTAGAGATGTGTCTTAAGAATATGGAACAGCACCTTGCTGTGTGCATATTTCAGTTATATTGCATAGAGATATGCGTATGTCTACTAAAGTTTTGTTTATGAGATATAAAGCAGTTTCTAATCCAAATCACATTCAGACATTTTCAGAGATTACAAGAAAACCACTCAGAAACAGCATGTAGCCACCTATCATAGCAGGAATCATTAGCGAATAGATGATTGAAAAGGCGGAGGTTCCAAGCCTTAAAATACACCTATCACAATTGGCAGGAAAGAATACATAGCAATATATTTCAAGCAAATTACATTGAAAACGTCTAAGAACTCTGGCACAATCGAATTCCACAACTCACCAACGGCATCAAATGAGGAAAGGATAGATACAATGCGTGACGGCACTTAATGCAAATTGCACACGTGTAAAACACTTTGACAACTAAGATAGCCTTAACAAACAGAAAATTGAATTATTTGAGAATAAATTATATGTTTGGGAAAACCAAAATTTTTCATTGGCATACACTATTTGCCATGCTGCCCTTGAATTATGAGTGAGATGACGCCATAACTCTGTTACCATAGCTATGGAATTACAGACTGCTGTGCTTAGTACCTTGGCAGAATGACGTCTCGCGTCTTGATGACGCGTCCATTTTTTAATGACAATACAAACTGAAATTCTTCCAATAGAAACTTAGCTTTTCTCAAACAAAAAATTATTCTCAAGTCATTTAATTCTTTGTTTACAATGTAGTGTAAAAGGGACAATAATTAGGAACTCCACATCCCACCTATGACATCACATGTAGTAGTAACAATAAAAATAATAATGAAGTATATATCTTTGCTGAAAAAGACTGTTCCTCCGGAGCAAATTTCATAGTTGTAGAGAATCTCCTTCATAGAAATTCAGCCTTAGCAACAGTATATCAACCACTTAAGTCGTTACCAGACTCTGCCCCTCTCTCCAAGACCCGTATTTCTTATAAAGAAAATCGGATCTTGGTAGGGGGTGGGGGGGTGGAGGTGGGATCAGGTAAGTTGATAATGATTGGACATATAAAACGTCAATGTCCTGTGGTAAAAGCCAACACATTGTAGAAGACAAATAGAGAAGCAGGATAAACAGACAAAAACAGTAAGAAACTTTATCCTTTACTCTAAGTACTAGCTGTTCAAAGACGCCTCTTCTTTTGATGTTCCTCTTTGCTAGAGCTAGTTGCTGATTGCTGTGTTCGGACATCTATATAGCCCAATGGCACTGAGGGCAGATATTCCCGCTGGACAAATTTCAGATAGTAACAGAAAGAAAAGTTACACTATTTCAATCATTTCTTTGAAGTTTCACCAAAATGGAACTACCGGCACCAAACCACTTTTTGGACATGATTATAGCTCAATGGCAGGGGCAGATGGCCTCGTAGGTCAAATTCTTATTTAATACCAGTGTTGATAGAATTTGTGATGTGACCCAAAATATGTTTAAACTGTAAACCACTTTTTATGTATCTGTATCGATAAGTGCCATAACTCTGTCCGAAACTTCCAAATATGGCCCATGTTCCTTCTTCGAATGTGTTTTCTGCTCTTGAAGGAACAAATATAGATTTTAATTGTGTCTGTGTCGGAGTGGGAGATTATAGGAATTTTTTATGACGACTGTAACCGATTTAGGTATTTTCCGTGTTAGTTTTTACATTAACGATATGAAGGTAATGCCTGCAACAGCTTTAATTTATAATAGCTGCTTTTGCAGTTCAAGAAGGGCGCCTCTACCATCTCTTACTGCATTTTTCACCACTTACATTTAATTACGCCTCAGATTATAGATATTAGCAGGTGTACGCTGTAACAATGCTTAAATAATTGTCAGCAAAGCAAATGGTAAGAAGGGCGGACAAATGTTTTCCCTGATACATTACGGAAAAAAACAAAAGTCGATACAGGACGGCCCTATGTATGAAACTTGAATCCTCAGAATCAAAGTCTGTTTCAATGGTTTTCTGATCACTTGTTCTTCTTTCGGTATATCGGTATGCAATTTGCCGTGCTTCTGTGATTCGTAGTCTCACAGCGTATGATCAGAGGACAAAATGTATCATGGACGTAAGAAAATGGTTCTAAATGAAACATATGTGATTTTTATTTAATATGGTCTGCACTTTGAGAAGAAATTATGACATATTTTAGTGTGGTGCGTTCTCGCTGATACTGAGCATTCATGAATGATAAATGGAAGCTTGATCACTCAAACTTAGTTGCCAGAGTAACAACCATTGCAGACATGTAGACCAGACGGAAAAGCAAAAAAGGGAATCCAACTGCAAGATGTACCAAACAGCTGCACAGAGCAGATCTACCTGAAATTAATAGTGTTGCAATTAATTAATGATCATAACAGCTACAAAAAAAAGAGAAAAAAAGAAAGAACCCAATTTACTCAGCTGTACCTACACCTACACTGTGCTTTGGGCATAGTGTACAGCCTGGAATGGAATAAACGAGACAATGCTCATTCATTTGGCTACACTTTGCTCCAGAGCCTTGTGTGGACAATGCTCATTCATTTGGCTACACTTTGCTCAAGAGCCTTGTGTGGACAATGCTCATTCATTTGATTTGGCTACACTTTGCTCCAGAGCCTTGTGTGGACAATGCTCATTCATTTGACTACACTTTGTTCCAGAGCCTTGTGTGGACAGTGCTCATTCATTTGACTACACTTTGCTCAAGAGCCTTGTGTGGACAATGCTCATTCATTTGATTTGGCTACACTTTGCTCCAGAGCCTTGTGTGGACAATGCTCATTCATTTGACTACACTTTGTTCCAGAGCCTTGTGTGGACAGTGCTCATTCATTTGACTACACTTTGTTCCAGAGCCTTGTGTGGACAGTGCTCATTCATTTGACTACACTTTGCTCCAGAGCCTTGTGTGGACAATGCCCTTTCATTTGACTACACTTTGCTCCAGAGCCTTGTGTGGACAGTGCTCATTCATTTGACTACACTTTGTTCCAGAGCCTTGTGTGGACAGTGCTCATTCATTTGACTACACTTTGTTCCAGAGCCTTGTGTGGACAGTGCTCATTCATTTGACTACACTTTGTTCCAGAGCCTTGTGTGGACAGTGCTCATTCATTTGACTACACTTTGCTCCAGAGCCTTGTGTGGACAATGCTCATTCATTTGACTACACTTTGTTCCAGAGCCTTGTGTGGACAGTGCTCATTCATTTGATTTGGCTACACTTTGCTCCAGAGCCTTGTGTGGACAATGCTCATTCATTTGACTACACTTTGTTCCAGAGCCTTGTGTGGACAGTGCTCATTCATTTGACTACACTTTGTTCCAGAGCCTTGTGTGGACAATGCTCATTCATTTGATTTGGCTACACTTTGCTCCAGAGCCTTGTGTGGACAATGCTCATTCATTTGACTACACTTTGCTCCAGAGCCTTGTGTGGACAGTGCTCATTCATTTGACTACACTTTGTTCCAGAGCCTTGTGTGGACAGTGCTCATTCATTTGACTACACTTTGTTCCAGAGCCTTGTGTGGACAGTGCTCATTCATTTGACTACACTTTGCTCCAGAGCCTTGTGTGGACAGTGCTCATTCATTTGACTACACTTTGTTCCAGAGCCTTGTGTGGACAATGCTCATTCATTTGATTTGACTACACTTTGTTCCAGAGCCTTGTGTGGACAGTGCTCATTCATTTGGCTACACTTTGTTCCAGAGTCTTGTGTGGACAATGCTCATTCATTTGGCTACACTTTGTTCCAGAGCCTGGTGTGGACAATGCTCATTCATTTGGCTACACTTTGTTCCAGAGCCTCGTGTGGACAATGCTTATTCATTTGGCTACACTTTGCTCCAGAGCCTTGTGTGGACAATGCCCTTTCATTTGACTACACTTTGCTCCAGAGCCTTGTGTGGACAATGCTCATTCATTTGACTACACTTTGCTCCAGAGCCTGGTGTGGACAATGCTCATTCATTTGGCTACACTTTGTTCCAGAGCCTTGTGTGGACAATGCCCTTTCATTTGACTACACTTTGCTCCAGAGCCTGGTGTGGACAATGCTCATTCATTTGGCTACACTTTGCTCCAGAGCCTTGGGTGGACAATGCTCATTCATTTGGCTACACTTTGCTCCAGAGCCTTGGGTGTACTCTAACAGGAAAGAATTTGCTCCCTCAGAGGGAGCAAATTATTTCCTGTAAGAGTGCCATTCCAAGTCAGTGTAATTATCTCTGCCAATACATTCCATTCCATTCAAGTCCAGTCTTTGTTTTAAATTATGCAGCTGAGTGGTACTCTAACAAGAAGGAATTTTGCTCCCTCAGAGGGAGCAAATTCTTTCCTGTAAGAGTGCCATCCCAAGTCAGTGTAATTATCCCTGCCAGTGCATTCCATTCCAGTCCTTGTATTAAATTATGCCGCTTTGTATGCTACAACAGCAAACTGCACTTACATCATCAGTGTGCCGATTGAAACTTGCATCAAGAGAAATGCTTGCTTGCAATTAAGAATTAGCCAAATTTCAGCAATGTCTGTTCTGGGGACTTTGAAGATTACCATTATGTTTGTATGTATGCTGGTTTACTAATACCTTGATCCAAACCATATACTTATTCATTATTCATATTGCTGCAACTCAGTAGAGAGAGAGAGAGAGAGAGAGAGAGAGAGAGAGAGAGAGAGAGAGAGAGAGAGAGAGAGAAGTTCTTTGCCATTTTACAAAATACAATTCAAAAGCATTGTACGCAACCGAAACATATACTTGACAAAGAAAATTTAAGTTCACTAAGTTGGTAATTTTACACCATACACGACGAAAATAAGACACATTACAGATACAATGACAACAGCAGACATAGGGACTGGTTTAAGCATATTTCGGAACAAAAGCTGAACGGTTATAGGGTATTTCTATTGTAACAGGTTTAGGTATATAAACACTTCTACAGCCTTTCTGTAGAAGCTGGCTTTTATAGCGACGCGGTTAGTACCTGGAGGGGTGACCGGTTGCTTGACTTGGTGGACGACCAGGCTAACGCTACATTTGGTGGCAGCGGTGGGATGGAAGGTGACATCACCATCATCAGGCTTACATGGAAATGTGTCCCTGGTTGCGTTGCATAGGCTCCGCCCCCCCCCCCCCCCCCCCCCCCCCCCCCCCCCCCCCCCCCCCCCCGGTCTGCTATGGGAGCAGTTGTTGACTTCGGGACGAAGTCAAGAGAAGATGGGGAGAAATGTGACGGGTTTAGGTATATGAACACTTCTACAGCCTTTCTGTAGAAGCCGGCTTTTATAGTGACGCGGGTAGAGTGGATGGCTCTTTCACGAAGTTAAGCAACGGAGATCGCGGTTAGTACCTGGAGAGGTGACAGGTTGCTTGACTTGGTGGACGACTAGGCTAACGCTACACTATTATTGACTTACGTTTTTCTTCACTCATTTCAGTTTTAGAGGGTTATCATGCGAACCGAACAACCAACTAAATGTTTTGTACCACTTCAGATACTGAGGGTGAGGTTGGGCCTGTAAAATCGATTTAAGCCCCCCAGTAATTCATTACTGACCGTTCCAAGGCGGTAGTTCTGTTGTGGTTCTCTGTTGCCTGTTGTTGGTGTCAGAGTTTCTGTGATGTTTTACCTTATGTATGTTCTTATTATTTTTGGTTCGGTTTGGGTTGCTGAGTGGCCACCTTTTGGGAACAAGCTGCTCACTCGGTTGGCCATATGTTCTCTGTATCTTGATTATTTGTAACCTTAGTTGTTTCCAACTATGGTTTGAGGGCTGGATTTGGATTTTGATTGTTTCAGTTCCTGGTCTTTGCATACTTTTTACTTTCACCAGTCTTTGCTTGTGACTAGTCTTGTTTTGTTTCTTGGTTCTCTTTCATTTTGATGTATATTTGCGTATATAAAAAAGGAAAAAATGCTAAAATAGATGGTTAGTGTTTATATTTTAGGCTAGCTTTAGGACCACCTACCTGTGAAAGAACTGTTCATACTACTGTCCGTTCGTATTTCTTTAACCCATTAATGCCCAATGAACTCTTCCCTTTCATGTTTTGGATGTATTGGTTGGTTGTTTTGGGTTTAACGGCCCTTTGAGACAGTGTTTCAGTCTATATCAGGCCCTCTCCCAGAGAGAGGTAGAAAGAAAAGAGACATGATAGACGGTCAAAAAAAGAAATCCAAACAACCCCCGCCCGCACCTACTGCAAGCACAGTAGGCCCTTGCTCTACTTTCATCCAAATAAGTAGGACGCCCCGGCACTGGAAGTATAACCAGCACCATTGCTCGACCACCACCCCATTTAATATAAGGGGCGTTTGCACAGAAATGCCTGTATTGAATGCAAACAGTGTAGTTTTTTTATCAGACGCCGCTTTCTGATCTGAGTCTACACTGTTTGCCATTGTCCCGTTTATGAGACGCTAGACATTAATGGGTAAATGTGGGATGTGGAATTTACTCTATTAGTTCCTGATCATTCCTTTTTCACAACTTCGTAATTTAACAGCAAAAGGACTTTTTGCTACACTAAAACAATTATTGCTAAGTTCTCATTTATATGTTTTGATGGAACGATTTTCCTCCCATTTTCATTTTCCGAGAAACAAGCTAGTTAAATTGAAACCTGTTACAACATTTTGTTGCCTTTTGATAAAAAAGTCTCATGATATATAAACAATAACCACAGCTTAAGGTTATTTTCTTACAAAAGCTTAGATAAACATATTGCGTGAAACGATAAGAACTGCTGAATTATATGTTAAACATGTTACTTTAAGGTTTCTTTTATCTCGGATATATCCAACAAGAAGATTTGGTTTCATAAACATTTGTAATGTAGCGACCCAGCAGGCATACAGTTTTCGTGTTTGTGTTTTGGCAATGTTATAGCAGCTAAAATATCTTAAATAATTTCTGAAGGAAGATCCGCTGGAAGCAAGGAAAACATCAGAGAAACTAGAAATGTTTTTCAGAGAAAAACTGATGTCCCCCACCAGCCCATTTCCAATGCCTCCTTATGAGTAAAAAACCTGTACAATCAGAATACAAGGCAAATTTGGAGAAAATCTATCCACTGGTTCTAAAGATATCCATCATAGATGACTATTTCCTTGCAAATGAGGTCAAAATCTAATCACCTCTTAAAGTTGACCCAATGGTGTATCCATGCAAGTTTGGTGAAATTCCATCCATCGGTTCAGGAGATATACGAAGTACAAGAAATTGTCATCTAAGTCTTCCAGTGACCTTGTAAATGAGATCAAGGTCACCAAAATCAAATCAGCTCTTAAACTTGTCCCACTGATGTATCCATGCAAGTTTGGTGAAATTCCATCCATTGGTTCAAGTTCAAGAGATATAGTTGGTACAATAAACTGTCACCTAAGCCCTCCAGTGACCTTGCAAATGAGGTAAGGTCACAAAACTATAATAGGCTCTTAAAGCTGTTCCAATGATGTATCCATGCAAGTTTGGTGAAATTCTATTCATTGATTCAAGAGATATCATGGGTACAAGAAACTAAGTCCTCCAGTGACCTTAAAAATGAGGTCAAGGTCATCAAAATCTAATCAGCTTTTAAACTTGTCCCAATGATGTATCAATGCAAGTTTGGTGACATTCCACCCATTGGTTCAGGACTGATAGTGGTTACAAGAAATTGTCATCTTAGTCCTCTAGTGACCTTGCAAATGAGGTTGAGGTCACAAAACTCTTATCAGCTCATTAACCTGTCCCAATGATGTATCCATGCAAGTTTGGTGAAATTACATCCATTGGTTAAAGAGATATCATGGGTACAAGAAATTGTCATCTAATTCCTGCAGTGACCTTGAAAATTAGGTCAAGGTCACCAAAACCTAATCAGCTCTTAAACTTGTCCCAAAGATATATCCATGCAAGTTTGGTGAAATTCCAACCATTGTTTCAGGAGATATTGTGCATACAAGAAATTTTCGTGCCATTTAAGTCCTCCTGTGACCTTGAAAATGAGGTCAAGGTCACCAAAATCTAATCAGCTCTTCAGCATGTCCCAATGATTTATCCATGCAAGTTTTGTGAAATTCCATCAATTGGTTCAAGAGATATTGTGCATACAAGAGTGTGACTACGACCCTGTGACCTTGAAAATGAGGTCAAGGGCACCAAAATCTAATCAGCTTTTAAGCTTGTCCCAATGATATATCCATGCAAGTTTTGTGAAATTCCATCAATTGGTTCAAGAGATATCGCGCATACAAGAGTGTGACGCCGACGCCGACGCACCGGGAACCGCACTGAAAACAATATGTCCCCCCTCACCTTTGGTGGGGGGACATAATGAAAATAGCAAATCAAAATAATTCATTTCTGGACAGTCCAGATATATGATATAAGCACATAAGTTATGGAGCATTTACTGTGCAACAGTGGCGCCCAACATCATCACAAGATTAGAACAATCACCTCTGCAGGGTCAGTGAACTCCAGTAGCTTTCACGCCAACAGATATCAACATCATAACACCTGAATTAAAAGTACATCTCTTATTCTTATTCTTCTTTCAAAGCGATAACGTTGAAATTGGACCAGGTCCCGAGGTTATAAAACTTGAAATAAAGCACACTGATTGGCTGCTTCGAAGCAGCCAATCAGTGTGCTTTATTTTGAGTTTGAGATTATTCTCAAGTTTTATAACCTCGAACTCTGGACTATATTTGGAGAAGACATGGACTGTGAAACTAGGTCCGCGTAACATATATTTGACACCTTCAATACGGTAAAATTTCATAATTTGTGATAAGTAGAATAATAATAAACCATTACGAAAAGAAAATGAACATTAATTTCAGGTGATTGAACATTTATTTGTAGTATGTAGTTCTAAGACGAGCGATTTTTCCTTCTTTCTTTTTTCGTCCATGTTTTACACATACAAAATAAATAACATTTTATACTTGTTTTTAAATAATCACAGATGGCTTGTTCATAGTCGTACAAACGGGTTAATACAAGACTTCAATGGACGTTTCGTAAGTTTTTGATGAAAGTAAAGCAGTGCGAGACACAGAAGACTTGTGTCTCTTTTTTCCTCTTTCGTGCATTCCCACCCTTCCTCATCTCCACCCCTGCCCTCACCGCTTGAAATCAATTGATAGAGCCTGCTCTCCTCTGCCCCATTTATCTACTAGGGTCAAGTCGGGTAACTTCGGACAGCGGATAAATTTGGACATACCATTGCAAACAGCGAAAATCCAGATGAGACGGCTCATAACGAGCGGTCTCATCAGGATTTTTACAGTTTGCCCAGTCAATTTTGTTTTAATTACAAACAACTGACATATAAAGGAAACAACGTCACTGTCCGAATTTACCCGCTGTCCGAATTTACCCGATTTTACCCTGGTGATTTAATGTTGATTCACAGCAATCTTGGCTCTTTTTCCTCTTTGCTGTAGAGTTTAATATAAAACTGTTCGAGGGTTGAAACTGCTGCCATTTCAATTATCTTTACTTGTTAATGATCTGAGTGATGATGGGTATATGCATGCTGTTTCTGAATATCTTTCGGTAATTGTTTATAATCAAAGACAGAATACAAACTAACTTCTTGGCTAGGAATAATATTAATGTAACCTACCAAATTTAGTGCGACGGACGCGCGTTTCTGTATTTAACTTCTTCAGTGTCGCTAAAATCCTAAAAAACTTGAAAGAAAATGGGTGATGGGCAGACCTCGGCAGCCCTTTCCGAGCCGCACTTACCAACGCGTTCCGCGAGACACTAGCGGCAGACATCAATGTATAACTTCGCGAGCGTAGGCGTCTTCCACCGAGTCACCTCAAACCCCGTGTCTCGAGAAGCGAGACAGACAAGGACATCAAGAAGGAGATGACTGACGCAGCAAGAACATACAAAAGCCGAAATAATCCAAAAGAGTGAAAGCCAAACTCCGCTAACATTCATGTCGCTATGACAAGTCCACCTTAGCTTTAGAGTAGTTTAGAATTTTTACTTTACTTTAACGCCCGAAAATTCTACGATTGCTCTGTTTCGGTTTGATTTAACTATTAGCTTATACTATAATATACTTAGCAAAAATAAAAACTTGACAGTCGCTATTTTTCATACTACGGTAGTCGGGAGAAAGTGAGACATAAAAAATATTTTAATCCAAGAAAAATTATCATTTGGTAATACCAAAGTCACACAAAATTGAAGGTTCTTAAGATACAGCAATATTGAGGCTACTGTAAACGTCACAAAGGTACTTTTCTGTTTTCTGTGCTCAAAACCAAACAATCACCGAATTTTTATATTGTTAAAGACTGCTTAAATGATCAAAATTCAGTTGAAAATGCCTTTCCATTATTTAATCCAATCTGTATTGACTTATAAGCTAAGTTTATTCCAATGCACTGTCGACCAGTAGGCCGTAAGGACCAGACGAAAAACATCAGTCTATGCCATTATGAAGTCGGAAATTCAGTTTCAATGGCATTCCCATTAGACTTTTAAAAAGTCTTTATGGCAGTTTAAGAAATGACTTTCACATTTTGTTGATAAAGACATTGAGTTTGCAAGACAATCAAACAAATTTCGAAGAAAATAATAAAACAGACACTCTGGTGTAGAAAATATGGCATCTCAAAAATCTCTATATGTTTAATTCAAAGGGAGATAATCTGAAAGTTTCGAATCTTTAAACGTTATTTTCAGGTTGTGACTACAATTTACATAAGCGTTTAAAGTGTTTTCTGTGCGTTCTGGAACTATTGTTTATTGCGTACAGGAAAACTTACTGCTGCGCATGCGCAAATTAAAGTTCTGATCTGAATCTGAATTATTAAAGTAGGAATAAGTTAGATAACACCGGGCAGGACAAAATATACCACTAATTTTTCATGATTTAGCCCTTTCCACAGGCCATCCCAACACGACTGAACTTTTATTACTGACTATTCCAAGGAAGTTCTTAAGCTGTAGTTCTTTTGCTTAACTTAGAACGCCTGCTACCGAAAATGTGCTGTTTTGGGTTTTCATTTGTTACGACTTGGCAGCAGTTAATTTGTTAAACTCGATATGCTTATCTTACACGAATAAACTGCGATTATGAAACATATATCATCAAAGGTTGCAATTATATTTCCAACAAGAATATCTTTGATGCTATTTTATTTCATTTAACATCTTTGCATGAGCTTTTCTTTGTAAACAAACGATGGGAGGAGACAAGTTTACGCAAAACATAAAGAAGAAATATAACTTATGATTTTGATAGGAGTCTGGTTTAGTTTGGCTTAAATCCACTGAAGAATTCTTTGAATTATAGAAGTACATACTTTGGTCCTTCAAGGGATATTTCTTCATCAAATTGTTGGAAACAGTGTAGATACCGATCAAGTGTGTCTAGGCTGGTCTGTTTACACAGAAATGATACAAAAAATAGGTTACTGGGTTTAAACTGTTCTAAAGGGCTAATTAGTACTAGCTTAAAACGTTGTGTCATTTGTTACAAATGGTGAAATAGCAGCTGCGCCTCATATCAAACATTTCTGCATTTTATCTGCAGCCAGTTTAATTACACATAAGCGCCACTTATTATCATGAAACGAAATAAATATTCGTCGGCAAAAGGTTTTCTGGCCCAGAGGTTATAAATCTTGAGTACATTCTCAAACTCAAAATAAAGCACACTGATTGGCTGCTTCCGAGCACATGCTCGGAATCAGCCAATCAGTGTGCTTCATTCTGAGTTTGAGATTATTCGCAAGATTTATAACCTAGAACCCTGGTCGCAACAAAAGGGGTTATTGCGTTTATAATGTAAAGGGAAAACTATCAAAGAATCCAGACAAATATGCAAACTCAGCAGAAATTATCTGCAGTTTCCAACTTTGTCATATTCTAATTTGACTAATCGCATACCTTCCATATCTCAGTTGGTACTTTATATATTTTTGCACTTTGGTCAGGGTTTTTTGCCATATCGTCTCGAATTCCTTTACAAGTAACCATATTTACGTTCTTGTTTTAAAGGCCTTTTATAGAGTTGTTGGTACCCTTAGAATTCGAAGCTCGAATGAAAATCATAATCCAAATACCCTGAGCCTCACTAGGCTCACTACAAATGGTTTGTGGCGACCGCAAAAATGTTCCCCATACTCTGCATGGTGTAGTTTGCATTTTCTGGTCATCTTGTATCATTTAGAGTATTAACTCATTCTGAAAATAGAGTTCCACAGAAGGATGGGAAAGATGCTCATTTTATGATTGTTCATGAACAAATTCAATTGTGTTCTTTGCTCTTCAGGAACATATTCAATTGTGTTCTTTGCTCCCAACTGATCCCTTTTAATCTATTGTTCAATTAGTCATAATTCTTTTGACATTTCTCAATATATTTATCGTGTTTGGAATGCTGGTGGCATTCGGTGGAGCAGACTACGCCGTCTGTGCTCCACATTGTGTTCTCTCCCCTTCAAACTGAAAAAAAAAATGAATTTTTCAGTCATTGTCCTTCATACGACCCCAGTTTAATTGCAAGAACTTTTCACGCTATTGCTACATCACAGACTCCGTAATTTCCAGAATATGACGGATAATTGGTAGTAAGTGGTAGGAAAGGTAATAAGGAAGCAACATTAAGCTGTGGCAGAGGTGTCTGGTATTTACCCTTGAACTATAAAAAATTGCCATTTAATTAATACCTATTACACCTACTTGCAGGATACAATAGGAAAACAAATACAAACAGATGTTTTGTAATGCTGGGGGAAAAAGGCGGGAGTTAGAAATCAAGCTGATTGTCTACGTATGTTATCAAACATGTTTCTGAGAATGGTATGTTTGTTTGTAAAAATGTCATTTGAAATCGTCAAAAGTTTACAGTCTCTAAATAAACCACTGTGGGCTTTAATCCATATGTATTCGGTTTTACGGACCTCCAAACCTCCAATGAAAACAGAGATGGACCAAACTAATGCTAGAGGGCATGAACAACGTGCCACATTACTGCTCATGAGCACGTTCAGTATCTTTTAGGCGGGTCTGGTTTGTTCTTTCTTTTTGCTTCCAGACGCTTCATTTTTTTTTCATGAAATATTTCTGCCATTGATTCAAAGGTTTGTTTCGTATACATATTCAGTCCATTACTTAAAGAACGATTTGTCCTGGAGAATCGAAAAACGTTAATATGATGAAAAGCAAGCGACATACTTTAAAATATATTATGTTATATGCCACTTCATGCAAAGAAGGGGCTGGTTGCGGTCGGGCGATGGTACTGGGCAACTTTCAGTGCCGGGGCGTCCTATTAATTTGGATAACAGTAGGGCAAGGGCTTCCTGTGCTTGCAGAAGGTGTAGGTAAAGGTTGTTTGGATACTGTTCCTCTCGCCTATCATCTCTTTTGTTTACCCCTCCCTCTGGGAGATGGTTCGATATAGACTGAAATATTGTCTCAAAGAGCCGTTAAACCCAAAACAACCAACCAACCAACTTATCATGAAAAGAAATTTAAAATAAAAAAAATAAAAAAAATAAAAAGAAATACGACCCCTATATTGAGATTAACAATTTTATCATTGATGTTTGCTGGAGATGTTGCCCGCTGCTAAAACTCGTTTCTGAAGCATTATGCTTTCTAACTGTCTGATAATCCCTGCAAATGATAAGATACGAGATATTTCTGGCATACTATTGAATATAAAATATCTGAAATACTTACAGCGTACGGACCAGGCCCCGAGGTTATAAAACTTGAGTACATTCTCAAACTCAAAATAAGGCACACTGATTTGCTGCTTCCGAGCACATGCTCGGAAGCAGCCAATTAGTGTGCTTTATTTTGAGTTTGAGATTATTCTCAAGTTTTATAACCTCGAAGCCAGATTATTTGGATTGCTGAGGCTCACTATACAGAGTGCATCTGAAATACGGGTTGTCAATTTCGAACCCTCTGGACACACAACCTCAAGGTTGATTCAAGGCTGATTCAAGGTTGCAAGCCTGTTTGGAATGACCTGCAGAACTATCAGAATTTATCTGTTATTATGACAGTGCTTGAACATTTTTCAAATTATTTATGCTTATCTACTTATTCTCCTACTAAATCTACGAAACCACAATTCACGTAAAGTTAACGGAGGCTGCTAATGAGATGTTCGTAGGACACTTTCTGTTTTCGTAATTACCGCAGAATCAAACACAACACATACATTCTTTCGTAGTATCTGTTTCAAATATAGCTTATGCAGACGTTGTCTTTACGTAACAGAATTCTTATTCATTGATATTATACCCCCGCTTTGAAAAAGTGGGGGGTATACTGGTTTACATCTGTCCGTCCGTCCTTCCTTCCTTCCGTCCTTCCGTCCTTCCGTCCGTCCGTCCGTCCTTCCGTCCCCTTTTTTCGTCAGAGCTTTCTTCACAATCATGCAAGCTAGAGTGGTCATATTTGGTATGCAGGTTGATGACGACATGTTGTATCGTCGAATTGAGAACCAGCCTTCTCCTGCTTATTCTTCTCTGTATTTGTCCGATTTTCTTTCTTTCCATACTTTGAATAATGAAATTTTTCGTCAAAGATTTCTCCACAACCTTGCAAGCTAGAGTAGTCATATTTGGTATGCAGGTTGATGACGACATGTTGTATCGTATAATTGAGAATTAGGCTTCTCCTGCTTATTCTTCCCTGTATTTGTCCGATTTTCTTTCTTTCCATACTTTGAATAATGAAATTTTTCGTCAAAGATTTCTCCACAACTGTGCAAGCTAGAGAAGTCATATTTGATATGCAGGTTGATGACGACATGTTGTATCGTGGGATTGAGAACCAGGCTTCTCCTGCTTATTCTTCCCTGTATTTGTCCGATTTTCTTTCTTTCCATACTTTGAATAATGAAATTTTTCGTTAAAGATTTCTCCACAACCATGCAAGCTAGAGTAGTCATATTTGGTAATGACAAGTTATTGCATCGTGGGATTGCAAACCAGCTTTCTTCTGCTTATTCTTCCCTGTATTTGTCCAATTTTCTTTCTCTCCATACTTTGAATAATGAAATTTTATGTCAAAGATTCCTCCACAACCGTTCAAGCTAGAGTAGACATATTTGGTATGCAGGTTGATGATGACTTCCTGTATCGTGGGATTGTGAACCAACCTTCTGCATATTCTTCCCTGTATATGTCAGATTTTCTTTCTCTCTTTACTTTGAATAATGCAATTTTTGCCAAAGATTTCTATGCATCAGATTCTGTAAGAGTAGGGATATTTTGTATGCAGGTTGATGATAACTTGTTGTATCGTGGGACTGAGAACCAGCCTTCTCCTGCTTATTCCTCCCTATATTTTTTCAATTTTCTTTCTCTCCTGACTTTTGAATAATGCAATTTTTTGTAACAGATTTCACAGCAACCATTCAAGTTTGAATGTTCATATTTGGTATACAGACTGATAAAGACTTACGTCTTGCATGAATTTATTATTTTTTCTTTCTGTCAATGTGAAATCATTTTATTCCATATTACATAGAAAGGGATTTATGTTGAATATTGATATTTGGTATACATGGTGACAATGAGTTCTCTCTCTATGCATTTTGTAAAGAAAATAACACCATTTGATTTAAGCAGTTAAGCGTGGGTATAGTCGGATTCTCCGACAGTTCAAGTGTATCGTCGGATTGCAAACCGGCCTTCTCCTCTTATTTTTCCCTGTATTTGTCCAATTTTCTTTCTTTCCATACTTCGAATAATGAATTTCGTCAAAGATTTCTCCACAACCGTGCAAGCTGGAGTAGTCATATTTGGTATGCAGGTTAATGACAACTTATTGTATTGTGGGATTGCAAACCGGCCTTCTCGTCTTATTCTTCCCTGTATTTGTCCAATTTTCTTTCTTTCCATACTTTAAATAATGCAGTTTTTTGTAACAGATTTCACAGCAACCATTCGAGTTTGAATGTTCATATTTGGTATACAGACTGATAAAGACTTATGTCTTACATGTCTTTATTATTTTTTCTTTCTGTCAATGTGAAATCATTTTATTCCGTATTACATAGAAAGGGATTTATGTAGAATATTAATATTTGGTATACATGGTGACAATGAGTTCTCTCCCTATGCTTGTTGTAACAAAAATAACACCATTTGATTTAAGCAGTGAAGCGGGGGTATAGTCGGATTCTCCGACAGTTCTAGTTGCTTCTAGATACATGCGGTTTAAAACAACCTTGTTCTCGAGAAAAAAAAAAAAAAAGTCAGCAAAACCGGC
Organism: Ctena decussata; assembly: GCA_963989385.1. NCBI lineage: Eukaryota > Metazoa > Mollusca > Bivalvia > Lucinida > Lucinidae > Ctena > Ctena decussata. The sequence goes on along the minus strand of OZ022511.1, from coordinate 76,521,142 downwards.
ATTACGGTATATAGTCTGTTTAATTTCGGTCTCCTTTTCCAGCATTATCCCAGCAGAGAAACACAATTATTATCTGTAAGAGCTGAGAACACATTCAAAAGGAAGGAACGTGTGCCATTTTTCGAAATTTCGGCTATTCAAGCCTATTCAGTGACCCTGACATGAGCCGGTGACGAAAGACGGAGAGAAACATACTGTAATTTCTTAATTTCGTTAAGGCAGTCGATTCAAACACTTATTCGCATCACAAAGGGTCCTAATGAATAACAAGCGATGATTTAGATGTCTCAGAATATATTCTCTGATCTCAAAGGACAAAAATAATCTGTACTATGGATGATGTATGGGGAGACGTTTTGCGCCCCCACATGGCACACCAGTTGTGCTCGGCCGCCACACGGCACACCATCTTTTTATCATGACACAGTCTACAGAGATAAGTATTTGTCCACTTGCATGAATCAAAGGTCTCGTATGATTGCGTCATTCAGCTAAACCGAATAATGAAATTATTCTCTGACGAGTATTTCTAAATTAGTCAACAGAGGACAAATGTGCGTATCTTTATCAGTCATAATATAAGCATTGGATTTGGGGACGATGGAGCAACTTGATCGCTCTTCACATTTTTAAGTGACCAAGCAACCTGAAAGAGGTATGCATGCAAGCTTAACATAATATAACCGCTAATCTCAGCTGTTAACAATTATTTGTAGGATCAAACTATCCTTTGAAAACATACATAACCCAAAGTTTTCCTAATGGTTTGAAGATTTTTTTAACATTCAAAGAGGTAGACAGAAGGAAAGACAGTATTAAAGAATAGACAGGAGTGGATTTTTGCCAGCACAAATAGGGCAGCTGAAAACAGGACTAGGTGGAAAGAGATCGTTGTTGAATCATTAGAGCGGCACCCGTCTCTATGTTTTATTTTGGTTCTGACAAGAAGATGACCATCAGAACAAAAAATCCATATTAAGACTTTAACCATTTTAATATATGTAAACATTTAGCCTGGAAGCCAGGTTATTGAGTCATCTATAGTGTCCCACCAATATAGCAAGGTTATGGGATAGACTAGTCTAAGTGTTCAAATGTGAGGAGGAAAATTCTCAGGAACTGAAAAAAATCCATCCCAGATCTCACCCAAGACACCATAAGGGGAAAAAAACAGCAAAAAATAGTCATCCCCAAAGACATCATCTGCGGCAGCCATGTGAACACCCATTTCACATGTAGGTGGTACCCGGGCTAGCCTTAACATCACAAACCATATTAGCAACAAACAACACGTAAAACACCCAAGAAGAACCAAAACAGAAGTGCCTTGGGACGGACTTACTGGGGGCTTAACCGGTTTGTGGTCGAACAACCCTCGCCTTTGGTTCTGCCTTAGTAAATCAGACTTTGAGTTGTTCAACCCAACCAAACAATTACCACCCACACAACATACCAACGAAAGCATCAATTCTGACAATAAGAACAATTTATATGAAAAACATTAAACAGCTATTTTTGCCTATTTTTTATTTATTTTGTTTTTCTTTTCTTTTCTTTTTTTTTAAATTGAGGACTGGCCTTAACAACACACACTATATCAATAACAGACAAAGCAACAAAAACACACAAAAAAAAAAACAGAAGTGCCGCCTTGGGACGGCCAACCATCAAATTACTGCGCTTAACCGGTTAGCGGTCGAGGCCTTGGTTCTGCTTTGGTTCATCAGATTCTTAGTTGTTCGGTTTGCGTGGAAGATTCCTAGCACATGAAAATCTTAAGAGACCCTTCAAAAGCAGAGCACAAATTCAAAGAAAGAACATGGGCCATACTTGCAACATGTTGTAAACACTTAAACCAGGTCCAATCTGAATCATAACACCATATTGATATCGTTTACAACAACTATGATAGCTGAAAACCGGGTAGTTGCAGGCAAGTAAGTGCAGCCTACATTTTAACTACATTGCCCCGCAATTTAATTAACAGAAAAACTGATTGATTTAATTCATAGAGTTTTCTAAAGGAAAGGTGCTCCTTATTGTCCGTGTAATGAAAAACTATTATCTTTTCACTTGAAGAAAATAAGACGCTATAAATTATGGTCTTGTCAATATGTATTACATGTAACCTCTTACTTTTCTTTTGGACACTATTTACAAAAGATTTGCTACCACAAACAAGTTGGGGTATTCAGATGAGCAAGAGCTGTATTCAGATGAGCAAGAGCTGTCCTCCCCGTGTAGCAGATTTTTACAATGGGGTTTAATTTTTCATAATTTCTAAAAAAAAACAAAAAAACTAATATTCATTCTATTTACAAAGTACATATTCAATTTAAATACATAAATAAACAAGAGCTGTCGCCTGACAGCATAGCTCGCCTGAATAAGTGCTTGCCCATGACACAGTTGCTATGGTGGTGTGGACTGCTAGGCATAAAACTTTAAACAAGCATGTCCACAATGACAACACATTTATAAACAAACGCTATCTCAGAAATAAGTCTAAAAATAAAATAAAAAACAACAACTCCACATGAAATTTCAAAGTCCATGAGCTTGAGGACAAAGAACTAAGGGGTAGAGGGGTAAGGGGTGGGGTGGGTGGGTGCGGGGGGGGGCGGGGCTAGGATGTATCACAACCTTGAACCATTATCCAATATCAGTCCAAGTATTAGTATCAACTGAGTCCATTGTGGCCCTGTGAAATTATGTCTTATAAATATATAACTTTAACCAAATTCTTGTAGACAAAATTCAAAGTTGATAACCTTGACTTCAAAAGGTCATCCAGTGGGGTAAGTATATAGTGTTTTGTAAAAACTCAAAAGTGTCTAACATCAGTTCAAGTGTAAACTAAATCTCTGTCAAGCATTATGGATCAGTATGCAATTAGAACACTTTAATAAAGACCAAATTTCCTAAGTCCCTGACCTTGACATCAAGGTCACTGAGCGGGGTTGTGGTAGTACTATGTAAAAGTTTATACTAATATATAACTACAGTGCAAATATAAAAAGAATTCATCTATGGGTTCAGGAGATATGTGTCTTTAACCAGAGCTGTCGCCTGACAGCATAGCTCGCCTGAATAGGTGCTTGCCCATCACACAGTTGCTTTGGAGGTGTGGACTTCTATGCATAAAACTTCAGGCAAGCATGTCCATAATGGCAACACATTTATAAACAAAAGCTATCTAAGAAATAAGTCTTAAAATAAAATTAAAATAAAAAAATCCACATGAAATTTCAAAGTCCATGAGCTTGAGGTCAAAGAACTAAGAGGTAGGGGTGGGGTGGGGGGTGGGAGTGGAGGGGGGCTAGGGTGTAACAAAACCTTGAACCATTATCTAACATCAGTCCAAGTATTAGTATCAACTGAGTCCATTGTGGCACTGTGATATTATGTCTTCATAAATATTAAACTTTCACCAAAATCTTTAAGACAAAATTCTAAGTCGATGACCTTGACTTCAAGGTCATCCAGTGGGGTAAGTATATAGTGTTTAGTAAAAACTCAATAAAGTGCCTAACATCAGTTCAAGTGTAAACTAAATCTCGGACAAGCATTATGAATCAGTATGCAATTAGAAAACTTTAATAAAATACAAATATCCAAAGTCCTGACCTTGACATCAAGGTCACTGAGTGGGGTTGGGGTAGTTATCGGCAAAACTTTGGACTAATATCTAACTAAAGTGCAAATATAAAAAGAAATCATCACTGAGTTTAGGAGATATGCGTCTTTAAAAGACTTTAACCAAAACATCCAATCAATAAAAAGACAATTTTCTAAGTCTATGACATTGACATCAAGGTCACTGAGGGGGGGGGGGTGGGGGGTAGTACCTTGGAAAACTTTGGACCAATATCTAACTACAGTGCAAGTATCAAAGGAATCCATCCATGGGTTAAGGAGATATTGGGCTTTATAAAACTTTAACCAAAACATCCAGTCCAAAAATACTACAAATTTTCTAAGTCCATGACCTTGACATCAAGGTCATGGAGTGGGGTGGGGGTGGTACCCTGTTAAACTTTGGACCAATATCTACCTACAGTGCAAGCATCAAAAGAATCCATTCATGGGTTAAGGAGATATAGGTCTTTAAAAAACTTTAACCAAAACATCCAATCCGGACGCCGACGCTGACGCGGACGCGGACGCTGACGCCGGGGTGACAACAATAGCTCTTCCTGAACTTTCGTTCGGGCGAGCTAAAAAACTTTAACCAAAACATCCAATCAATAAAAGGACAATTTTCTAAGTCCATGACCTTGACATCAAGGTCACTGAGGGGGGTGGGGGTAGTACCTTGGAAAACTGTGAACCAATATCTAACTATAGTGCAAGTATCAAAGGAATCCATCCATGGGTTAAGGAGATATTGGGCTTTATTAAACTTTAACCAAAACATCCAGTCCAAAAAACTCCCAATTTTCTAAGTCCATGACCTTGACATCAAGGTCACGATGTGGGGTGGGGGTGGTACCCTGTTAAACTTTGGACCAATATCTAACTACAGTGCAAGTATCAAAAGAATCCATCCATGGGTTAGGGAGATATAGGTCTTTAAAAAACTTTAACCAAAACATCCAATCCGGACGCCGACGCTGACGCGGACGCGGACGCCGACGCCAAGGTGACAACAATAGCTCCTCCTGAACTTTCGTTCAGGCGAGCTAATGAATAAATATTTCAAAATCTTTAAATAATTGCAGTTTTTGAGTTTTAGAATGCTTTGTGTTTGCTGGGAATCTGTTTAATCTCTGGTTAAAGAATGCTTTTCAAGCGGCTGCAATACAGAATATATATATCTCCAGAAGTTTTTAGTAGTTTTCGAATTAAAAATAGCATACGGGTTCATCAGGAAACGTCTCTTGATTATGAGGCGTATCGCAAAATAATATCTATATTTTCAATAAATATGACGTAAAGCTCCCTTTGTTAGCCCCAAGCTAATATATTGTAAAAGCTATTGCCATACAAGCTGTGTAATTAAAACTACCCTAATGCTTTCAACATTGCGGACACCAGTAACCAGTGTCAAGGTCCTAACTTGAAACACAGGTTTAGTATAAATATCAGAAAATGAGCAAACTCGCAGCCATGCATATTAGATACAAGCCACAGACTATAATATTTTTTGTAACTTGGCTAATTACATACCTGTTGTTTCTCACCTGGTTCTTAATATCTTTTGCACATTGGTTAGCCTTCTTCTTGTTACCTCACATTCCAATACTAAACGGACCATGTCATGAGAAATGGCACATTACAGAATCGCATCCAGCAAGTATTCATATTACTCTGCGCCTAGTAACGATTCTAATGTGAACTGATACGATTTTAGGAAAGCAACTCTGCCATCTTCTCTTGAAGAGCAACTTCTAAATAGAAGTGAGAAATTCTTCCTTGAAGTATAGATCCTATTTTGGAATGATTTTGTCGTTCAGAGAAGCAAACAAGAAGTCACAGAAGTTTTGTCCTTGCAGAAAAACAAAGATTGTACCCATACGCTCTAAACTGCTCCTGCAAAAAGGGAAGAAAGAACCTATCAAAATGAGCAGGAAAGATTGCATCATACAAGATGTACGCTGGTCGACAGCTGTATTAGGAAGTCAATTTTAATGTATATTCGACTGATAGGTCATGATAGATATTTGCTTAATGTAATGCTTATTTTATGCATTTTACTTAAGCTATATTTATCAATTTTCATTTTGTAAAAAGTGTAGATATTAGCTTTGCTTACGTAAATAGAGGAGCCTTTGCCAAAACGAAATTCATCTGGCATTTCTGTTTTTGCAATTACTTCAGACACAAACACATCTAATAGCTTCTTTTGTTATATCTTTGTCTAAAATAGCATTAGTACGTATCTTGTTCATATTGTTTTCCCACGGAAGACGTAAGAGCTTATGTTTGTCGAGATGACACAGAATTCTCTCTCTGTCACTCTCTCGGCGTCATATCTTAAAGGATCATTGTTTCTATTCTCATAGTGATGTTCCCCAGGTGGCTCAGCGGAACGAATCCATAGTTGCACACACCAATAAGTTGCTTCTCTTATAAGGCAACGTTGTCCAGGAAAGCAAACAGAAAGCCACAAACGGTTTCCCTAAAAAAACATTGAAGGGTTACAGCTTAGAGAGGCGGTGTGGCCGAGTGGTTAGAGTGACTCGGTTATGGTGCAGAAAGTTGCCGGAAGGTCGTGAGTTCGCGGCTCACCGTCGCCATCCTACGACTGGAACACTCTCTCTGTCAACCCAGCAGTAATTCGGTACCCTTTTCGAATCAGGGAAGGATAAGGCAGCCGGAAAGGAGAGAGATGGGCTCCGCCTTTCATCAGCTGTGCCCAAGATGCAGTGGGTCTCCAACCCCCACTGCCCCACTGCCGGCTATTAGGATATGGGAAACCTTGACCTTTTACAGCTTAGAAGTAGGCCTTCTCTAGCAAGAAACATATACTTTTTGTAGTGCATCGTGTCTATATACTGGAGTCAGCTGAATTCACTTTTATAGCATTTCATCTAAAATGCTGCTGTTGTCAATTATTTTTCATGTTCTGTCTAATTGCTTCATAATTAATTTCATGCCGAGCATTTCTTAGCAACTGTTTGATGCAATCTGCACTCGGAAACTTTTTTTTATTCTTAAGTAATCAGGTAATCTAGCATATTTTAGAGATAGCTAGCTATCTTTCAACTTATTGTAATTTTTGTACAAAACATATACTGACCTCGGACCAATGAAAGCCGCGTACTGGTCAGTGGCGGTTATTTTCTTTTTTGCTACCACAGAACGAATAAATAGGTGTTCTGTCATATATCTCGGACATTTGTAGACAATGTAAAAGAGCCGCGACACGAGACAACCAACAAAGTGGCTGTGCGCCAAATGCAGACTCAGATCAGCCTGGGCATTCACCGAGTCTGGTCAGACTCTTCGCTAAGCGCTTTGAAGGGTAGCTAAGCGTTTCAGCTACCTCCATGCGGACAGCGAAGACTCTGGTCAGACTGGGTGAATGCCCAGGCTGATCTGAGTGTACATTTGGCGCACAACCACTTTTATTAAAATATAGAAATTTCTAAAACACAAAATTATTATTAAGTATCAATCATACCGGGCTAGTTTCGTCTTTTCCATTATATCACCGATGGTAATGACAATGTTCATACCTTGATAGGTGATCTCAACCCAGGTAAAACGACTAAGCTGGGTGCATATACTAGGCTACCATAACCCTCAAGCCCCTGTTGCGTAGTATAACATAGCATTCGAGGTACCGTCTTTGAACGGGTGTGACATTATGCATATAGTAAAAAACCTGGAAGGTGGCTTCTTGACCTCATTCGCCGAAAGGCATTATGGAAGCCAGGTTGATCTAGCAGCGTATAGTTATTGTCTGGTTTCAAAACACTACGCACTTTTATCGACTTAGTTTTTCTGACCAACGATGTGACAAAATTTCAAACAACAAAGATCCTGATCAGCAGACTGATCTGATTTAGCGCCTGTGTCAAATATCAGGACTTTGTTGAAAGAGGGAAGCTACTCACCCGTAAACTGTTGGCACAGGGTTATCATAAAGTAACGCTTGCGTCGACCGTTAAAAAGCTTAAATAGTAGTTTAAGTTGCTTGGAAGGACCTCTACGGCGGATTATGGGAGACACCATAACCTCGTTGATCCCTACAATGTGGCAGTTTCTAAACTTATTTCCGATTTGATGGCCTCAGCCGAAGCTTAGTTAAGCACAAATACCGGACTTTCTTTTTCACTGTCTTTTTCCACTGATACATAGATACGGCGAGTGTATTACATAGGCAGGTGATAGCACCTGATCACCTCTATTTTGGGGTCCATATCTGTGTATCTAAAATATCCCGGAATTGTCAATGTTAAAATGACTTACGAGTTCGGATTTATGATTTGGGTTACTTTGACGACTTTTATTTATACTGTTTGTTACAGCACTTTTATTCCAAGCTTGGTACCATTGTAGAATTCTGTTTTCTCAATTATAACAACAATTTACACTTCCAAGAGCTTCTACTGAAGTATCATTGTCTAGAATGCCTTTTCGTACATGTTTTCCTGAACGCAGCAGACTATTATTTTCATTATTGTCTGAAGCTAGAAAATACGAGGCATTCCGACCTGATTTTCTTCTCACTAATATACCCAGTATGTCCGCAAAATAAACAAAACAAAAACTATTGCAACAAATTTCGTTGTCTTTTTTACCTATTTCTTCTTAATCTTTTCTTCTTAATCTTCTTCTTAATCGTCTTCTTCTTATTATTTATATTTACATTGTTACGGTATGTCTCTGTTGGCATGGTTGGTGCCTTTTGTTTTAGTAGCGTTGCTATCTTTTCGCTGAGGAAAAGAAAGCTAGTTCTTTATTCTAGCTTAGTGTCTGTTTACTCTGCCTCTTAGTGCCATGGGTAGGCTATGATTAAGAATTATATTCATGAGACTGCTTTAATTCGAGGATATATCACAACGTCTGTCAGGATGTGGCTGATACTAAAGCTGTTGCTAAAACCAAGTAGATACGAAAACTGCTAGAAATAAAACATTAATAAGATAGAACTGGTAGCCAGTTGTTCAGCTATTAAATCATTTAATATCTATTTTACATGACCAGTAAACGGCGGTTCATCTGAGGTTCAAAGTGATAGTTAGAAGAGTCGTTATCCTCCCTCCCATTTATCAAGACTTAGTTAATGCTTTCAGACTAGTATTTATAATAGGTTTAGCCCTTTTATATGTTTTATCTCTGAAGTACCCACAATGATAGCGAAAGTACGACTGTAATATTTTCTTATAATTTATAACCGCTCTAGAAATTTTAAGAAATATTAAAGAAGGTGTCTGATTGTGATAATATCAGTCTCTGATACATCTTAACATCTCTAATTTCTGGTATCCTAAAATACCTCTGGAACGGTAATAAAGTTGTTTTATGGAAATGGGTAATTTCAGAGCACCTACTAGTCTGGTTGCCAAATGAAGATTTTAGGTGCAACCCAAAAAATAGTCCGCACAAAATGTTTTTGCACAAACGTGTTCACCAACATATCCGTACACTGAAACTGAATGATGCTTGGCATCATTGGGGAAATGAAAATATTCAAGATGGCGTCCAAGATGGCCGCCAAGGGATAAAATCCTCAATATCTTCTAAAGTATGTGGGTTAGAAACATACTTTTGGTGGCTACATATAGGTTTTCGATGTCGAGGAATCGATTAAGCATGTTAAAATTATTTCAAACGAATCAGTTACAAAATGGCGGACAAGATGGCCGCCAAAACATAAAAATCTCCATATCTTCTTTAGTATACGGGCTAGAAACATGATTTTGGTGTCTGCGTATAGGTTTTCGGGGTCAAGGAATCCAATAAGCATGTTAGAATTTACTTCAAGGCACTTAGTTACACAATATGGCGGACAAGATGGCGGGCGATGCATCGATTACGGCACTGAATGTCGGAGAAATGCATTTTTGACAGCAGAATTCAGATTTTAGAAGTATATTAACCTGGAAGTTTGAAATTATAAATTTTATGAATATAAAAAACCGAAGTCATAAAGACCACATTTTGCATCTGATAGTGTTACTACCAAGGAGATCACGATGATCCATAAGAACCCAGTCCCGGTAGGGATGAACAGCCCCGTCCAGAAAACTTCAGTCGCAACAGAAAGACATTGACATCTCGATCATTCATTATTATTTTGAGCATGTCGTTTTTAATGGCTTTCTTTGTTCATAATTCCATGCTTGTATCTTTTGGCAAAGTCAAATTATACAAAAAAAAAATCAAGAACTAATACAACCAGACCCAACATGACAAAAGTTCGCGAAAGACAAGCATGGTAAATCGAATGAACAGCCCTTTCTTAGACATCCAGCTCCAATTGAAAACCACAGTAACTTTTAGTTTACCTATTTAATACTTTGAATAGGACAAAACAGAAAACAAACTAGGCAGCTATTAGATAATCATATTGCTAGAAAACCACAGACAAGCGGATATAAGAAAACGTAACATTGAGGAACCGCAACAGAAGTATTGCCTTGGAACGGTTAGTAATACATTACTGGGAAGAAGTTAACCAGTTTTACATAGTCTAAGCCTTCGCCTTCTGCTTCTGCAGTGGTTCAAAACATTTAGTCAACATTTGGTCTGCATAAAGGTTACCCATCCCATCCATGAAACATTACAGACAGCAAATAAATCACGGATAAAACCTGTGATAAATTAAAGATGAGGACTCGACAGAAACAATGTATTTGCGACACTGGAGAAGGTCCCTCAGATATCAAACAACAATCCTGGAGCAAAAGAAACCACCAGTTGAACCCTTGAATGGCCAAGCAGTGGGGCAAAATTTTGATCTTGACACAAAGGGTTTATTACTTTGATTGCTTCGTTGATTTTAAGTTTTGTAAGAAAAAACATTTTCCCCTGACATTACTTCTGTACCTGTACATTAGCCTTTAAGCAGGGGTAAATAACCCAGAAGGATAAAATTCCAATCGTAACAGTAAAAAAAGCCTGTTTACTTTCATCTTTTGTCAGAAGTTTAATAAAAATCGCTTTCAGCTCTTTGAGTTTACGCTGAAATTATCTCAGTGTCACACTTATACCAAATGGGCTAGAAGCAGGTATAAACAAACCCATGGCGACAAAAGTTTGACTCTGCCAGGAAACTTTATTACAGTTTTGGAAAATCCCTTTCAGAGCTGGTTCTAACTCTACTTGTACATTTTCTTTTCCAAATGTAAAGTCGGTTATTCAGTTTGTCTATAAAGTATGCGACCCGGGTATGGGGGCATACGTGACCCAACGTTTATCTACGCGTATTTAAATCTTTTGAGGAATTTGAAATATAACATGAAAATACCAACTAATGTGTACTTCAGTGGTTCAGAAGAAGAGGACCTTTTAGACGAAACGGTGACATCTTGAGCCGCAAGCATTCATACCGACTTTCGTTCTGTCAAACGAAGAGAAGTATAGCTATACATCAAATTATCCCAGTAGCCTTTGTTCCGTTGGAGCAGTGGGTTGTTAGGTTCTCATTGTGTCTTTGGCATAGCGCTATTATGAAAGGTCGGGCTAAATTCTATCCTTGTGCCGTCTTTTGACCACCCTTGATTCTAGTCAGGTACACATTTTTCGCTGAGTCGACAGATAGCCTTTTTCAGTTGTTGTCAGATACAGGATTCAAACCTCCGACTGCCAAATTCTCTACGAGGATCATCCAAAAAGTTCTGTCACTGGCCTCATAACTTTGCTCACAGACGTGATAGCTTACCACGGTTTGCAACAATCAAAAGAGCGATCTTTTATCTTTATACTGATATCAGGTAAATGGTGAAAACATGTCATCTGGTTTAGTTATAAGCTCAGATACAGACCTTATATTTGACACTGGCCTATTTTCACGATTTTTGTTTTTCTGCTGCCTTGCTTCATGCTGCATATCTCGTCAATTACATATCGCAGGATTCTGAAATTTTCAGGGTTGCTGTCTGTTGCATTTTGTGGGACACTACATAAAAATCAGCGACTTCTGTCGATTATATGTGATGCAAAATATTGATATATGAAATATGGTGAAATTCGCAGTCACGTGATTTTCAAGGACCCACTGTGCCTTCGTTTTTGGGATCTTTCTGAAATTTTGATTGAGAACACATTGTCATGATCTACTGCAGTACAGATATGCTTCAGAATTTGAAATATTATACGTTTATGAAGCTTTTGAACTTAGAACATGACCTGGTCGATTTTCCTAAGGCGTTGTTTGCATAAAGTTGAGGTTACGAAATGCTGTAAACTCTTTAAAATGGACAGAATCGCTTGGAGATTTTTTCGTTGTCTTTATTAGCACCTGAGATATCGTAGGCACTGGGCAGCGATAATAGACACCCCTTCATTGCTTATTGCCGGAGTTGCATCTACATATTTGCCAGTCGGGTGAGGGTACCCTTCTTTTGATGCAGATTGTGAATGTTATGTCATTGATACAAGAATCAGTTTTTTAAAGCTATGTGATAAAAAACAGGGTTTTTGAATGGTTTTTGGTGAATCGCACTTTTCGTTTTCGAGATATAAGCCAGTGACAGAACTTTTTGGATGACCCTCGTAGACACTCAAAAAGTGATTTTGATCAGCCCAGCGGCTTCGGAGAAGAATCTGTTTGAATGTATGGGTGGTCTAAGCTGACGGACTATGAAGTCAGTTTATGCTTTCAGCGTTCCCATTGCATTGCTCGGAAGATTCAATCAGGTAAGAATACTTGTAGAAACTGGCATGACAAGTATGCACTTTTTAAGCTAAAACATTTTAAATGTGCAAATACAAATTTGCAGTCCATTGTCTATAATTATGGGTAGTACTGTCTCCTTTGTACCTGAAAGAACTGGGAAAATACAAAAATTAAAAAAAAAAAAATGTTTACAAAATTTGTTACATATGACCGTTTCTGATATGTAAATTTAAATACATCCCAGATGCCAAAACATCTGGCTGTGGCATGGCACGAGCCTGCGACGCTCACATCACTTTTCACTAGTATCGACCAGGAGCTATAATTTTAAACGGCGCAAGCAACCATCAAATATATGTTTCTTAACCAGAATTTTAATTGAAGAAAGTAAAATAGTAAAGAGAATAAAACACATTTCTGGTAGCCATTAGGTCATTACTCGTAACAATAGCTTTCTGCAATGACTAAAGCTTAGTCAACGGGGTTATCTGCCCCTGTCTGCACTAGGTTCGTGTGACCCATTATGGTCCTCCTGTTAAAACACTGTCAGAATGGGGCTTTTATCACTTCTTTTTATATTTATTAATCTTATACATGCAAAATCTGGATTTCTAATACAAAAACCTGAATTCTGTTATCGAAAAGTGCATTTCTCCGACATTTAGTGCCTTGACCGTTGCATCGTCCGCGATCTTGTCCACCATTGTGTGTAACTAAGTGCCTTGAAGTAAATTCTAACATGCTTATTGGATTCCTTGACCCCGAAAACCTATACGCAGACACCAAAATCATGTTTCTAGCCCGTATACTAAAGAAGATATGGAGATTTTTATGTTTTGGCGGCCATCTTGTACGCCATTTTGTAATTGATTTGTCTGAAATAATTATAACATGCTTAATCATTCCTCGACCTCGAAAATCTATATGTAGCCACCAAAAGTATGTTTCGAACCCACATACTTTAGAAGATATTGAGGATTTTATCCCTTGGCGGCCATCTTGGACGCCATCTTGAATATTTTCATTTCCCCAATGATGCCAAGGTGGCATCATTCAGTTTCAGTGTACGGACATGTTGATGAACACATTTGTGCAAAAACATTTTGTGCGGACTAGATTTTTGGGTTCTCGTCCCGGCACCCAGACTATACTGTTCCAATTAATTTTATCTCCTTCTTTTAAAGAAGTAGGGAGGCAAACATGTTCACAGACCCGACTTCTTCTTCCTTTGCCTTGTGTATGGGTTATTAAAATATCATTTAACAAGTGAATTGTTCTTCATTTCTACTCTTACTTTATTTTCAGGAGCCAATACTGGAATTGGGAAAGCAACCGCCACAGAGTTAGCCAAGCGTGGAGCACGTGTTGTCATGGGGTGTCGTGATCAACACAAAGGAGAAGCAGTAGCCCGGATGATCCGGAGCAAGACTAAGAACCCGGATGTGTTCTCCTATCAATTAGATCTCGCGAGTCTTTCTTCCATTAAAGGTTTTGTTGAAGACTTTAATAACAGAGAATCTTCGCTTCATGTGCTTATAAATAATGCAGGTACGAGTTCGACCTATATTTTGAATATCTTTTGGTCAACCTTGCTCGCCCACATCATTGAAATGTCGTAAAAATGTTCATGTAACTTAGCGCTATTTCAACGCTTTTGCCCGATGTATGTTAACATTCTACTAGGTCCAGTTTATTTTGGGGAAATTTTAGTGATTCTTTTCGGATAAAAATTCTAAAACGTTTCAAACTTGTAATCTAATACAGTCGATTAACGAGTATTTGCATTTTAAGTGTTTTAGATGTTTTATGGCCTAGATACTGACTGAAAGACTATAGTATTGTACATTGAAAGAACTGAATCTAGACCTATGTATATTACCTTGTTCTTGCATTACGACATCTGTGTACGTATTCCGATAAAGCCTCATCTTTATCATAGAATATTTTTTATTCAACAAAGTGAGGATCTTTCTTTTCAATATGGAACTTTTTCAGCCTTTTGACTTAACATTATCACAGTCACCTAAATGACTGAATTGTAAAATAGACGTGTCCACGTTACCAGAATACCACAATTCTTCTCTCTTCAGCTTACCAGGGTCCTCAAGCCAAAACAGAAGATGGATATGAGAGAAGTTTCGGTGTCAACTACTTGGGTCATTTTATGCTCACTAATCTCTTAATCGATAGACTGAAGCGGGGAGCGCCCAGCAGAATCATCAATGTTGTGTCGGACGCTTATAAAAAGGCAAAACTCGACTTGGATGATCTTGCACTAGCTAAATACGATATATTCAAAGCATATGCTAGGTACTTTAAATACCGTATACGCGATAATTTTCGCGGTGTTCCATTTTTCGCGGTATTTCGCGGTCACTTAGAAATTACTAAAATTAAAATCGCGAGATAATTTCATCTTCCTTACAAAGTATCTTCAAAAGATACAGTATCCAAATATTTTGTTTCTGTTTCCTACGGTAAGTTTTGGTACTTTTCACTTGAGCCAGTTACTTCATTAACCTGCGGCAGGTTAATGAAGTAACTGGCTCAAGTGAAAAAGAAGCAATTTTACTTTTCACAAATGTTGCTGACTGCGAAAATTAAAAATCGCGAATATCAATGTTTATGTTTTGATCCTAAACCACGAAAATTTGAAACCGCGAAAATTACCGTGTATACGGTATTTCCTTATCTTTAATAAACAGGACATGGACAGTGTTGCAAAATTACATTACTGCACATGAACAGACTCAATTAAACCGAGTGT
This sequence comes from Ctena decussata, assembly GCA_963989385.1. NCBI lineage: Eukaryota > Metazoa > Mollusca > Bivalvia > Lucinida > Lucinidae > Ctena > Ctena decussata. The sequence goes on along the minus strand of OZ022511.1, from coordinate 76,506,083 downwards.
GTTCCTTGCTTACAGAGGATTTTTCCCTGAGAATTTATTTTTAACTGCAGAAGGTGATAAGAGTATTGAAGACATTCTCTTTTAACGCAGCGGAAAAAATTACCCTATACATTCAATTGCCTTTTAAAAAGACTATGTTAGGTGGTGTAAATATGTTATTACCTAGTTATAGATTTCTTACTGACAACTGGCGTTAACAATCGTTTCCTTCACTATATTGGAATTGCCTGTCTCTGCAAACTGCTTAATTCCCTTAATTTGTTTTAAAATTTCCTCAGTTTGGGCAGATATTTACTTATCATACCTCTGTTGTTAGCCGCAAAATGCTATGTCTCGCCTGACTACGCATTGTCATAAACAGAGCCAAACCAGGAAACTCAACGCAAAGTTTGCGCCGTCGACCATATACCTATGTCTCGCATTTTGCTGGTAGCAGGCGAGACAATAAAACGCCAAGGGATGTAATTTAACTGTCCCCTATGCTATACATTATTTCCTTTACCTATAATGGTTATGGGAGGGAATGCAAAGCTATCTAGAAAGCAGTCAGCGTTATCCCACCCACTGATAATCAGTTGATCAAACCTTTAAGCAATCTGTGGTAATAGTCCAACCTGTCCTTAACTGGGGCTAAGACGACCAGACCGTTTGAAGCGTCGGTCGAATTGTCTGGCGACAAATAGCATAGTATATATTGTCGATGACGCTTCATAATGCCTCTTTCTTCACTAGTATCTCCGCATGTATACTTAAGGAAGAAAGTTCTGAACGGATGTTCCTCTAACACCCGTGCAGAACTTTTTTCCTTAAGTATAATTTGTGATTTTACAAGTAGTTAAAATTTCTTTAAAATTTCTTTCTGGTAAAAAAAGACTGTGTGCATCAAGCATGTGAATTCCAGGTTTATAATTCAGTTAGCTTGATTTTCAGGTCGAAGTTTGCCCAGGTTGTATTTAACCAAGAATGCCACAGAAGATTCTACCCAGACGTTGTGTTTACATTCGGTGTACATCCAGGTGAGAATATTAACCGTATTCTTTGAAGTTTTACATTTTACCAAGTTTCCACTTTGTTTGAAACAAATATAAATGAAAATGAAGCTATCCAGGAGGGTCACAATCAGAAACCACAACCCACTCAAAACAACAGAAGAATTAGAGAACACTATGTTAGTGTCTTTTGATATCAAGTTTATCGGGCGAGACCAGAAACAGCGTAGGAATGGCGAGGCTTGCCGAGCCAGTCCTACGTGTTCCTGGTCGAGCCTGATAAACTTGATATCAATAGACACTCACATGGTTTTCTAGTTATCATGCATCATTACAAGATTTTAAGGCGTAAAGAGCGTCAAACAAATAAAACAAGACGCAGTATGTAACCAATCGCCTTCAGAGATCGCCTCTAAAGTCACTGCCGGATATCATTCCCGCAAGCGCGTGTACATGTTTTACTGCTACAATTTTAGCGATTATGTAAGTTTCTTCATGAAAGATTTGATTGAAACGAATGTAAATACAAGCAATGAACTTAATTTTTCTGATGTTAATCGAAGTGTAAACTACACTGGGTCACTAGCAAAGTTTACATGAACCACTTTGCACGTGACCTAGTGTAGTTTACACTTCGATAAATCTCAGAAAAATGAAATTCATTCCTTAAGTAAATTAAAAGTATGCTATTCGGGCGGTAAGTTTTCATGGAGAAAGTTCTTTTCGACTTCCAAAAAATTTGACCATTGTCTGTTGAACTGTTGAGGGATAATCCTTACACTTTCTATCAGTCTTTTTTACTGTAGGGATCAATCATGGTTTTTCATGCACTAACAATTGTCAGGTCCCAAGGGAGCTGAATGCCGAGGATTTCAACCGCCCCCGAGGAACTTGGAGAATGTTAATGCACTGAATACCCTGTCTGATCGTTTTTATTGCATAAATTCAACCATAATGCTTTTAAAATAAGCATACATGTTGGGCGCTATTTTCGGCCTCATCGCCATTACCTTTCGATTCCTACACGCACTATGCATTTAAATAAAAAAAAAATCATCGGTTCACGCTATGGTCAGCAATCGTGAATTTTTATCCAGATTTTAGCAGCAGCAAGTCAAAATCACTTTCATTAAAATTTCCACTCAATCCCGCCTGCTCTTCCATTTTTACAATATCTGAATCTACATAACTCTTGCATACAAGAACTACAACTGAACACTTGCCACTTGTTCTGTACTGATGGAGTATTGTCCTGCAACTGGCACTCGAAAAGTCGCAAAGGCAGTCATTATAGCATGTGAATCGCCTTGTCAATAGATGGTTTTATGTTCGTTACAACATGCATTTTAATAGCGTGTGGCACCGATATATTCATGCAATAATTGTCATTCGTCGGTGTTTGAAGCTAGTTGCTCATCGCGGTTTACCTAAATGAAGTCAATGGAAAGTGTGATATTTGTTCACCCAACGATTATGCTCGCAAAAAGAAAACCTCTTAGATTGTGTACATATAGCACACTGGCAACGTGTGCTTAACATTTAAGTCACTTTCTGGTAAGGATTTATGGGATGTGATTGTATTAATTCCTGATCATTGCCTATTAGTTTACTTTACTTAATTTGGTTTTCTACATGTATTTGGTTTGCTATCAGATGTTATGAAAACAGAAATGAAAATGTGTAAAACATATCAATTATGTTTTATTATTATATCATTTTAAAATGGATGTGAAAAAAAGCGGTTGATAAGCATTTCTATGTATGAAGGAAATGAATTTATTTAACACATATTTAGCAATTTCTGTTATGATTTTGCAGGCTACGTGTGCACTGACTTAATGCGGAACTGGCCAGGATTTACCGGAAATCTTTTACGCACGATTGCGCGTGTTCTCTTCAAGTCAGCGGAAGACGGGTGTCAGACGGTTGTCTTCTGCGCAGTCGCAGACAAATTACGAGAGCAGTCAGGAAAAGTGTTTGAAAATTGTCAGTTATTCAAAATCAAAGACTCAGCTAAAGACAAGGAGTTTGGAAACAAACTTTGGGAAACAAGTATGCATCTTTGTGGCCTTGGAGAGGAACCTAAGTACGAGAAAGACGATACAGATATTGACGGAAAGAAAAAGGGAAGCTCGGCTGTTGAGGATGTTGGCGGAAATGAGACAAAGAAAGGAAAATAAAGTTTCTAGAAGTCCTTAATTAAACAAATAAATATCCGTCCATACCAAGTGTTTGCAGTGACGCGTATCTAATGCACTGACTGTAATCATATAGTCAGAAGTGTTAGGAACATATCTTGTGTTGTACACTGGATTAAATTGTCTACAATTCTATGGCAGGTGGTTTGCATTAGAAATAAAGCATTGGTGAAAGACGATGATAATATTACAGTTGATATTTATTCTGATGCTATTTTAAGTTTCGAAAAAACGATACAAGGTTTTTCGACTCTTCTGATGAGCATACGACGACAAATCATCGTTGGTTCAATATCGATGCAACGACATGACATTCATCTACGTTGCTATGATTTTTTCAACGCTCAACGTTGTATATCTAATGGGTGGTGCAATGTAGAAAAACGGATTACATTTTAATACGAAGATTCTTTAAGGTATTTTTTATTCTTTCTATGTGATTCAAGTATCGAATGAAAATGTGGAGTCATATTGCCTGCAAAAGATCTTGTATCAGCGGCCCACGTTAGGCAAAAATAAATAAATGAAAATAAGGTTCGTATACTCAACTTAAGTTTTGATTGAATTAACGTTTCCAGGACTATGGAAATGCTGACGTGCCTTAGTGGTTCTGTAGAAAGACCAATATAGCATAGAAAGGGATAATACAAAATGCAATTACAAAGTTATGTTTATCCAAACAACATTGACATTGGTGCTTAGGCCTACTTGACAAAATTCAACGAACGTATGCAAGTGTTTTCTGTAAGATGTGTCTATTGGCGAATTATTATACACATTTCTATATGCATTGATAATAAAAGAGCGAAAGAAAACAAAAATGGACTGACTACAGACTACATGTATATAGATTTTCAAAGCCAAGTGTAAATGGGAAAGATGACTTGATTACAAGTATTTGGCAACTGCGCATATGGATCGTAAACAGTTACGTTTCTGAAATCGGAACGGACGTGCATATGGATGGCTCTTTGTTTTTTTTTTTTCATAGTAATTTTTCAACTCGAAATACCCAACTGATGCGCCCAAAACACTTATACTACCCAACGAGTGCCTCATAATTTTATTGGGTACGTTTTGGACACCAAAGGTACTCAACAAGTATCTACCAAGTATATATACCCATTCGTATGCCGGCCCCAGGCGAATTGGTATGCTTATCAAAATTGTTCTGAGCTGGTATGCTTTTCACAAGGCTGCATGATACGTTCATCAGGTAATGAGATAACCTACACCAATTAATCGTATATCCCTGGGGCCGTATTCATAAAGCCACTTAAGTCGTTGCTATGCGGTTGCTAAGGCTAAATATCTATAAAGGAGATTCCTTACAACTATGAAATTTGGTCTGGAGGAACAGTCTTTGTAAGACTGTTCCTCCAGAGCAAATTTCATAGTTGTAGGGAATCTCCTTCAAAGAAATTTAGCCTTAGCAACAGCATAGCAACCACTTAAGTCGTTTTATGAATACGGCCCCAGGTAGTTACCCAGCAGGCACTCAAGGCTGAGTCAACATTAATTCAAGGCTTAGTCAACATCATGACGTGAATCAACGCTGATTCAATGTTGATTCAGCTTTCTGTGCACAGTGGGACATTTGTCTCATGACACAATTATGGGAAAACCAAAGACTTGTATGTTACCCCGATCATCCCCACAGACTTACACTAGTCTTCCTGTTTCCTTACATAGATTTATCAGAATTTATCAGGAGCCACTGGTAAGTCTGCAAACTCCTGGATATCCATCACTCTCATTTATGATGGTCAGCCATAATGCTTACACATTTCAGTTCACCTCACAAATCCGCTGAAAGTAGTTAAAAAAAACCGCTAACCAAACGTAATAATCTAGCGCCACCATTTCCCATTTTTGACACTTATTGTGGGCCAATGCTTAGAAACATGGACCGAAGTAATTAAATTTAAATGTATATTTGACTACTCTTTTGTCCAAACAAAAACATAGTTTTCAGTCAGTTACACGTAAATATTTACAATCAAATTCATCTGAAAAGCTTGTTCTGGCGAATCGGCTCTCAGTTTTTCAGTCACTAACGCAGAGATTACAGTCGGCGTCGCGTCAGAAAAGTAAACTCAGAAACCTATAGCCGATTGTTGTTTCATATTTTCATTGTTATTATCAGCTATCTCGTCACACTTCATCTTTCAGTCAGGCCGGCTGTCAGGTGCTATCTTGTAGTAAATATTCAAGAAAGTTATGGTTTACTTTACAATAATTTCATATGCAATAAATATTCGACTATCACAAATGAATTTGATGGATATTTGAAACCTCCAGATGCGACGCGCAGAAATGTGAAAATAAAACAAGTATACTTCTCACGTGTGGATGTAGGATGGATTGCCTTATAAAAATGGACCGTGATGGTTTCATTAGACACTTTCAACTGGCATCTATCTATTCTATTCTATCCCATAACCTTACTAGGTCGTTGGGGCACCACAGATGACTTCAAAACAATCCCTTTCCATCTTGTCCTGTCTTCAGCTGCCCTGGCATATTAAAGTGTAAAAGATAAATCATTGTTAGAGTGTACTTCGGAATGAATATCTAAAATGTATATCTGCTTTCAATAGAAAGGGCACGTGTGTGATATGTGTTTATTGTAGAATAAAATGTTTCCAGTGGTTATACAACGTTGAAACAACGTCATTTCAACGTCTAAACGTTGAAATGGCGTTGCTACAACGTTGTGTGATAACTGGATTGTCTTGTCTAGCATCAAAATAAGTGTGTGGTAGGCTTTATCACGTTAGATTTTGCATGATGTTTTTGTTCGGCTAAGTTTGATGCGTATATTAGATATAGGCAAACTATAGTATAATTGATAAGTGCAAAATGTATGTTGATTGTTTTCTTTGTAATAAAAGTGATTTTATTTGCGTTGATCATTCGTTTTCTCCTTGGAGATTTCCAGATACAGAATATAAGATTTATGAAAAGCTATATCAGCGATTAGCAAAATGATCAGTTTTTCCTAGGTAGGTAGTCGTTGCAGTTTGTTGTTGTTGTTTCGTTGCTTTATGCCCACGGTAAACAGCTGTGGTCATGTCGGGGCGGTCAGTTAACCCAACCACACTATTCCTGGGCAGGCTTAGACCTCCTAAGCTGTTAACCAGTACTAAGAGCACATACTTTCGCCAGTAACTGACAACTGCCATTCTTGAATCAGCGGAAGGAGAAACGAAGGTATGTGGTCGAACCGGGTGTCGAACCTAGGACCTCTTGCTCTCGAGTCAGACGCGCTACCGACTGCACTACGCGGCCCGGCAGATAAGTAGTCAGTATAGCTTAAACTGAACATAAAGATACTAGGGACACTTTACACATAGTTACATGTATCTATTTTCTGTTTTATATGCGTAAAGAGAACATCCGAATGAAAAAAATAAGCTTATTAAACAAACCGATTTTTGAAGACTGCAGTAAAGCGGACACAATGAAGCTTCAATTAACGACAACGGACGCGTCGCCTTGGAAGTTGGAACGGTCAGTAATACATTATTTAGGGCTTAAACAGTTTCACAGAGCCCTATCATTTGCTCATACTAGTAAGCTTGCAATCTGTTTATTACCTGCATGGAACTGAAATGAAATATGCTTAAACTAAGTTGAATAAAGATAAGCAACAATTATCATTTTAATAAAAAAATATCTCCGACAATTCTGTATAAACGCTTTCTCTTCATCTTGGTGTCGTCGGTTGGCTGTGGGTTGTGACTGTGGCATACCCCGACCCTTTCTATTAACTTCAAGACTGGAACCCGGTTTTCGGCACATATGCAAACAGTGCAGACCGGCGTCTGATTGATCGTGTCGTATATTGTCATAAAGCACGACAGAATAACCAGCTGTACTCTAAATATCACTTAATCCCTATAATAAACTGTATATATTTATCGCAACTCCTCATATCTCCTTTCAGTAAATCATAATAGAAATGCTTTTAAACTGATTTTCACGAACTGGCTTAAAACAGAGAGTGTTTGTGGTACTTTACGCAATGCACACATACAGTTCATTCATTCCTCTGTTTGGTAGAGGTACTTATCAACATTAATGCACTATTTCTGTGATCACCCATTGTTAACGTCTCTCTGGACAAATGAGAGATTATTTGTCAATGCATCCATAACCTATTGCTGTAAGCTTTCAGAAACTGACTGCAGCTTTGATGAATTTGCTGACATCTTTTGAACCTTTTCAGTTGATTCATCCCTCGAAGTCTCATAAATTGTTATCAAATCTGCAAGAGAAGGTTTACGTCCTCCTTCGTTTTGGTTCTCCGCAATAGTTTCTTGACTGCTAGACTGTTTTACACTGCGTATAGTTTTGTCTATATCTAGTGCTGAGCTGTGGTCAGCGTTGCGGTATACTTTCTCATGAAGTGGAATACCATCACTTACATCATGCCGTCTGCCTACTAGCCCAGAATGAGATAAATTATTAAAACTTCTAGAACTTAAATCTCTAGATACTCGTCTTCCTGTTCCAAGAATGTCTAATTCGATATTATCTACACGAGAATTTCTTCTATTCTTCGAGAACGGCAAAGGTGGCGGTGTAAAATCTCGCTCCAGATTTACGTCAGCAAGGGACCCACGACGCATGCGTGACTGTTTAGGAGGTGGACTAGAATATCCAGATTCTGATATGTACCTGCAATGTGTCGTAGAACAAATTGTAAGAAAATGCATTATCACAGTAAACAAATCAGCAAAAAAATAGAACATATAAGTAAAGTAGTCGAGACAACATGATCAGGGACCGATATTAGCTTTTGTGAGCCTTCTGAAAAATGACTGCAGAGAGAATAACTAATTAAAATTATTCTTTCGTTCTGATAATACTGTATTCATACCTACCATGAATGTATTTACTTTTAAAATAAAATATGTCTAAATCAAAATGACTGCAGCTATGAGCTTGGTCTTGTACATTAGTATGTTTGTCATGCTGATGTAGTTTTTACACACAAATAGATAATAGAAAATAGGTAAAAACAGTGTGTTCTTATTGACAGGGTTGGTGCTTTTTGTGGGGCTGTTGTGTGGGCGGCGGTTGTTTTTGTTGGGTTGAACAACTAAGTATCTGATAAACCAAGTCAGAAAAAAGGGCGAAGGTTCGTCGACCACAAACCGGTTAAGGCCCCCAGTAATTCATTTCTGGCCGTCCAAAGGCGGCAGTTCTGTTTTGGTTCTTCTTGGTTTTATGTGTTGTTAGTTGCTATGTCTGTTATTGATATATTATTTGTGATGTTCAGGCTAGCCCGTTGGCCACCTACATTGGAAATGGCTGTTCACATGGCTGCCACTGTAATATAAATAGAAGCAATGAACTTAATTTTTCTGGCGTATATTGAAGTATAAACTACATTGGGTCGCTTCGGGGTTCACTTACTTTGCAGGCGACCCAATGTAGTTTATACTTCGATAAACACCAGAAACATGAAATTCATTCCTTAAGTAAATCACATACCTGTCGAATTGCTGATAAACTTTCTCCATTTCTATGTTAGAATCTGGCGAACCTATAGACTTAGTTGGTGAACCTCCACGTGACTTCGCTGATTTAATTCTTGGAAAAGAAATGTTGCTGATCGGTTTGCGATTCTGATTTGTCCTTAAAGTGGTGTTCTCTTGTATCAGGTCAGAAATTTGATTGTCTTTCCAGTCTAGTTTTTTCTTAACGTGTTCTACTTCGACTCTACACAAAAGAAATTCTAATAATATTTGAATTGGCATTACCATACCACACCCAAAGTTATGCTCCGAGCAGTCTGTTAAATTGTGCAATCTAATTGCTGGGTCTTATTAACGAAAGCCTTAATGTTTGTTATAATCTTTGCAAAATTTAACGTAAGCTGTAAAAAATACTCTATATATATATCCTAAATCATATGTCACGCAGCTCAGACCTCAGGATATGAAGGGGTAGTTCAGATTAAACACATGTATCGATAGAGGGTACGGTGCGTTCGGGGTTCTGCCAATGGTGTCATTGTCGATTTCACCATTGGTTGCCAGTGGTACTATTGGTAACTGTAGAACCCTGAGAAGTAGCAGCAGCCAATGGTGCTATTGGTACGCCAACGGTACCATTTGTAGAGCCAATGGTACCATTGGTAGAGCCAATGGTACCACTGATAGAGCCAATGGCACGATTGCAGAGCCAATATTTTTTTCTGTAATTAGAATTTTTTAAATTTTTTCGAATTTGCTTTCATCATTGTGGGAAAAAATGTTCATGTCTCAGCTCGAGCGTTTCACTAAATCGCCTTATTGAATGACGCAATTTTCCTGCGTTGGTAATTTTGCCCACACCCTAAGTTGTCTGCAGTATTAGCAGCCAATGGTTGGCAATACTGATACCATTGGTGCCAATTTTAGAGCCGATGGTGCCAATGGTGAAACTCTGAACGGCATTGGCATGCCAATGGTGACATTGGCAGAACCCCGAACGCACCCAGAGTTGGTAGTTTTATTTCAACTTTTTCACTTTTCTATACACGTCAAGGAGCCTAAGTGATAGATTAATCAATATTTTATCAAATAAGTCATTTACAAAGTCATACGAATACGTAACACATGCAATGGGGTTAGATAACAGCTTTACACTTTATGGACATCTTCTCCCGATACCCTTAACTAAAGTAATAGTTACCTTAATGTAGCTACTTGTGACTTCAACAGCTTCAGGTCCACTTGTTCTGATGATGAGAGCTTCTTCCCTACAGTTTTCCTCCCGCGTATAATTTCAAGCAGTCTCTCTAGCTCGTGAAACAATGCTGACTTTCCTTTCTCTTGTTTTTCAATATACAGTTTTACTACCTCTGACAGCGCCTGATTTTTCTGACGTGACGATGCCTTAAGCATGCGTAAAACCGCATCGCGCTCCATCAGGCTACTACTAGTATTTTCAACATTAACTCTTGCAAACTGCAATAACTTTCTAACGTTCAGTTCCAGCGTCGAAATTTTAAAATTACTCGAATCATCCTCATCTTCAGTTTCATCTTCATCTGATAGAAATCCCTTAACTGTAACATTTAGTACTTTAACTCGCTCGTTGAAACTGTCAAATCGTTGTCTTAATTGTATAATAGAATGGTTATTGGCAGCATTAAAGCGGGTCTGTGTGGCGAGCTCTTCCTTAAAGTTCAGTTTCATTTCGTCCAACTCTTTTCTCAAAGAAGCGATTTCTGTATTCCGTATCTTTACTTCTTCCGACATCTGAGCCACTTCGTCTCGTAAATGTTGAATCTGCAATGCAAGTTCAGTCGTATTTATCAAAGGCGAAGCTACTTAACACGGATAAATACTGAAATTGTATTAATTTGGCAAAATTTCAGTATCAGTATTCGACCACGTATTTGCGAAATGTCAGGCTCATGTTATTGAAGCATTCAACTAAATTTCTCTCTATTTAGCATGTACGGCGACAGGCACCTACACTCGAAAAACATGGAGAAAACTTTGTAAAGATGCACAAGAAGAAGCTTCAATGGCTGCATCTGTAGTTAATTCCTGCTCCGCTATGTCGTTTGCCTTCTTGCTGTCTTTATCGAAGACTTTGGTATGTTTTTGTCTTGAGACTGTTTCTGTTCCCGGGTGTCTTCATTTATGTTCTGCCAGTGTTGTCTAAATATCTATAAACACGCGATTTGATCAACAAAATCAGATAAAATTCTATCATCAGAATTTTAATAGTTTCTGAATTTTATTATTTAGGGGGGGAGGTTTCTACAACGTTGGAGGGGATGAAACATGATTCTGTGGATTATGAAATCACCCGTAGCAACAACCTATTTCTGCAAACAAGACTTTCTGAGGCTAATTACTGTTTAGCTATTTGACAGTCACAGTCTGGCCAAGTTTTAGCAGAGTTGTAAGATAAACGCAGCTGCAGAAAAATTTCTGATGATGCAGGCAGCAAAAGGCAGTATGATTATTGTCGTTTTGAATTCGGACAACCAGTATGCATTTCCTAGTTTAAACTAATCAGCATACCTACTGTCCGTTCCAGTGCAAAAACTTTTGATACCGATGCTGTTTGTTGTATGTCTAGCTTTAGGGTCACCTGTATATCTGTCCAGTTGGCTTTCTGCTTTGTTATGTGTGTTTAAATATAAAAAGGCTTAAATAGATGTTGTATATGTTTTAAGTATTTTGTATGTCTTTCATGTTGATGTATTGATGTACAGTTCGTCTTTGGTGTACTGCTGTTCCGTTTTGTTGTTAGCATTTCACCTACTTCTTTCAGTCTTAGATGGGTTGTGTTTTGTGACTCGGGCTTTTCGAGTCTATCTTCATTTAAATTTTACCTAGGTTAGTTGTAAGGAGGTTCTTTTATTATGGTTATGCTTTGTTATAAGTCTTTTAGTACAAAACGAGCAGGTTCCTAAGGGGTTGTTTGCAATCATTTTCCATTATTCATGTCCCTTAATACCATTCCATTTCGATACTGAATTGGAGGTCATTAATTGACCGATATTCGCATCCCGTTGTATAACTAATTCTTACGTTTCTGTCTATTCCAACTATGGTTTGAGGGCTGGATTTGGATTTTGATTGTTTCAGTTCCTGGTCTTTGCATACTTTTTACTTTTATTCTTCTCGATGCCTTTAGCAAAGCTGTGTTTTTGAAACTGTGGGCTTTCCACTTCATGTGATGTGGTCATTTTTATACATCTTTTTCAATATTAATTTCTTATCATGTTACTCAAATTGTTTTCGTTTCAGTTAAACAAAAGCTCGAAAATAGACATTCATACCAGATATGAGTTGCAAGTGAAGCTTTGGAACTTTTTAAGATTTTAATTTCACTACATTACGTAAATAGAATAATACCTACCTTTTTATTTTTCATGTCTAGTTTGAACCTGTATTCTTTTTCATTGTCGTATGCGGTTTTCCGGGTGTCCATAAGTTCATTTCTCTCTGGGCCTGATTTTAACCAAGCTGTTGTAAGTGACCTTTCTCGAACCTTGAGATATTAAAGTTAAATAAACAATAGTTTGAAATTAAAATAGTAGAGACTGCAGCTGAGCGAATAGTAATTTTGAATACCTGAATCGGCTACGTTCTTTGTGTGTGTTCTTTGTTCCTAAGGCGGCTAAGACTTATAGAATCCGTTTGTGAGCTGACACGAATCGTGGATGTAAGCTTTATACTAAATGAAAAACAGGAGCAGTATCGTTTAACATGCTCATCGTTCTTTGGCAGACTTTATAACAATTCATTCAAACGCATTTTGTCTTTTCGCTTTATGTACTTTTTAGGAACAAAAAAAGTACCATAGTTGCATTAATACTGACATGACTGTACTTTAGCTTGAAATAAGGGTGACAGTGAACAGCTTACCTTCGTTTCTAAATATTTCAGTAGTTTTGACTTCACGTCATCACTGACTGTATTGAAGGCGCTGGGAAACTTGCTAAACAGTTCATCTCCTCTTAATATCTTGATATCCACATCTGTAAACATGCACTACAAACATGTGAGCCGCGACACGAGAAAACCAACAATGTGGTTGTGCGCCCAGCGCAGACTCAGATCAGCCTGGACATCCGCCCAGTCTGAACAGAATCTTCGCTAAGCGCTTAAAGGGTAGCTAAGGGTCCAAGCTACCTTCATGCGGACAGCGAAGACTCTGATCAGACTGGGCGAATGCCCAGGCTGATCTGAGTCTGCGCTGGGCGCACAATCACATTGTTGGTTTTCTCGTGTCGTGGCTCATGTATACTCCATGATCTTAAAATCGTCGAAATGAAAGCAATATAAACAATGCACAGAAAATGAGAAGGCATCGATCAGGACCAACACAAAGCTACCTCATCCTGTCCTAAACACCAAATGGGAGAGGGAAAAAAAGACAATACAAAACCAAAAGTAAAATAATTAGACAAGCAAAAAGCCAAGAGGTCAGCTCTATTTGCAGCAGATGGCCGCGAGGTACTCTAAATAATATACATAAGTTAGAAGATAGTAAAGCTCCGCCTTGTAACGGTTAGAAATACATTACTGGGACACCATTTTACCATAAAATAGTTCTGAATATACCAGTAGTTTTCAAACTTAACAAATAAAAACAACAGGAAACAATATGTTATATTTAAAAAAGGCAAGAAGTTCTTTCAGATCTGATCCTGAAGAGGTGAAAACATTCATAAGAATGAAACACATGTTTTGGTTTGTTTTGGGCGGGATTGTGGGATATTCTACCTAGGTTTGGCTTCTGAAGCCTCATCACAGATCCGAAAACTAATCAGAAGCCTCTCTCAAAGTGTCAAAGTACCAGTAAACATAATTAGCATCATGATTAACTAAGGGCAGTCATTACAGCTGTGGTAAAAGCAAACAGGTTCTGAAAGGATTTTAAACCATCAGTTTACTACATGCCATATTTTAAATTTCAACCCATTTGCCTGCGCTGAACATTTTCAAAGTTGTATTACTTAGTTATTTTGATGGTTGACAGCTAGATCGAAATAAATCTTTGTATGCTAAATAGCTATCTGTAACTAAATTAATGTAGAACTCAGTAATGTTTTTAAAATTGGCTAAATAAACAAAAAAAATGTAATATTAGGAAGCTAAAGTTACCCTCTCCATAAAGATGGTCAGCAAGAAAAGAGTGACCCGTGAGATATAAAACATGGCGGAACTTCCGGTATGCGTCTCCTCCTCTCAGTTGAAGAGTTTCTAACAAACGTTCATTCCTTTCTTCACGGGTCGGTTTTGACTGTAAATAAATTATAAAGATATAATCCTTGATCAAAACACACGCACACACACGCGCACGCGCGCGCGCGCACACACACACTGAAACACCGAATGCGGCTTTTTATTATCACTTTGTGCATATTGCAAACGTATTTGCATTTTGATAAATACATAATACATAAAGTAGTTGCAGACAGCCCCAGAGCACATTTGACTTTATACGTTTTCCGTATTTTCCACGAAACAGTTTGTTGCAGGATCTTGATAAGGGGGGGGGGGGGGGGGGGGGGGGGGTTAATGAGAAACTACCAAAAAGATGTTACAAAGACATATCAAGAAAACAGGAAAAATTTAATCTTTGTCGTCTGTCGCTCAGAATCCTTGTTTCAGATTGCATAGATACATGTATTTTGGTCTAACTGAAATAAACTATAAGAATGCGATTCTTTTGAAAGTAAGCTTGAAATAGGAAACACTATTTTATTGCCTTTTTAAGAATATTGCACTTGTTTTACCGCCCTTTCAGAAATATTTCACTCGTACCCAGCTGATCGTTACTTAGCAGAGATGGGCGAAAACCGGATCTCCCGGGGAAACACCCACCTGACGTTCCGCTTGCGGATTCCGGAGCTCCGGTTCCCAGGCAGCATATGTTTTTAAACAAATAAAGTAACTATTTTATTGAGTATTTTCATTGAGAATACTGAAACTGAGCGCAACCTTTTGAGTGTAGTTTTTATCAATAAAGATCTGTGAATGAAAACTCTGGTTTCGACAGTCAAATTATGGAACGGTGCTGTGTCAACGTCTGGTGCTCACTTGATGTGTTCGTCTGGGGTGGGAGATGAGACTGAGTTTCGTGTGATAAAAGAACGGATAGTTCTTACCTCTATATCTCTTATCATGGTTTCAGGAATGACATTCTCTCTTCTAAGACACTGGTAAAACTCCTCTGTCGTGATAATATTGTTCACCAGTAAATAATAATTACGGTCAAGTAAACGTCTTTGTTTCTCATCCATCACACCTTCAATTAGGGTCGAGTCGGGTAACTTCGGACAGCGGGTAAATTCGGACATATCATTGCATACAGTGAAACTCCGGATGAGACGGCTCATAATGAGCCCTCTCATCAGGATTGTCACTGTTTGTCCAGTTAATTTTGTTTTAAATCCAAACAACTGACATATAAAGGAAACAATGTCACTGTCCGAATTTACCTGCTGTCCGAATTTACCTGACTTGACCCTACCTATACTAAACTGAAAAGATAAAGATAGACGTCACACTAGTAGAAGAACAAAAATGAGAAATATTTCCTGATGGGTTTCTGCTGGGGTTTTTTTCCAGGTATGTCTGAAGATGGTCCAATTCTTTTACTTCGCTGTTCTGTGGCACAGAACAGCGAAGGTAAAGAATTGGGCCATCTTCAAGTTCCAATGGTACCATTCTTTAAATACCCAGGCCGCGTAGCGCAGTCGGTAGGGTGCCTGACTTGTAAGCCAGAGGTCCTGGGTTCGATACCCGGTCCGGCCACTTACTTTCATTTCCCATTCCGCAGATTCAAGAAGGACAGTTGTCAGTTACTGGTGAAAGTAAGTGCTTTTAGTACTGGTTATAACCGCTTAGGAGGTCTAAGCCTGCCCAGGAATGGTGTGGTTAGCTTAACTGACCGTCCCGACATGACCATAGCTGTTTACCGTGGACGTTAAACAATAACATAACACAACAACAACCATTTAAACACTGCGATACTGCATCGGTTGAGTAACAATGGCATTTCATATCAAACCAGGCTGCCATTGCTCTATCGCCAAACTTAGGTTTATGTATGGTTACACCTCCACTTTTACAAAGGAGAACAACTTTTGTTACTGTCTAGTTGCTGCCCTGGAGGACGAAACCTCTCCAAAAATCTTTCAGGAAAGAATCTACTCGTTTTTATTAACATTTGATCCCAACAAAGAAAGGTTAAACGTGTAAAATTCTTGAAGGTCTATTCATTCACATTGTTAATAATTCTAAAGTGAATTTGCTTTTTGCTGCGCTGTCACTTCAAACAATTAGGGGCAGGGGCGGGGGATGTGGGGCCAGGAACTAAGTATCTATCTGTCTTCATTAACCCTTGAAAATAGAGCCGCGACACGAGAAAACAACATGTGCGCCCAGCGAAGGCTCAGATCAGCCTGGGCATCCGTCCAGTCTAATCAGTCTTCGCTGTCCGTATGAAGGTAGCTTAGACCTTAGTACCCTTTCAGCGCGTAACGAAGACTGATCAGACTGGGCTGATCTGAGTCTTCGCTGGTCGCACATACCACTTTGTTGGTTTTCTCGTGTGGCAGCACGTTTAATTTCCAAAATGTGTAGATCCTACTGAGACAGCTCAATATGGATCTACTCTGTTTGCTCTCTAGGTTGAACTCTATTTATGATATAGCTTGGATATATGATTTCAGTTTGCAGACATAAATTTTGTCGTCGTTTTTTTTTGGTTAATACTTGTTATGCAACCCGTTAATAATTTAGTGTCACAAGAGACATTCTGACTTACCTGTTAATGACTCTGACTCTGGCTCAGCCATGAACATGAATAATGTATGTAGTTCTTACACATTTTTACTTTTTTTGTCTCGCCGGCTAATAGCAGAAGCCAGACATAAGTATTACTTTTCCCGCTAACTTTCGTCGAGTTTTCTGGTTTTACTGCGGTGTCTGATAATCCGCAGAAAGCAAAGCACCACTTTACGGAATTCTTACTGTTATGTTGTGCTTATTCGGATGTTTGTATGCTAAATCGGCGTCAAATGTTTTCAAAATAATTAATGAAGAAGGAAGGACACGTCCTGAGTCTTATATTTGTTCAATTTTATTGCACAAGCCCTTAACAAAATAACTGAGTGATCATTGACTGAGTAATGCAATGTGGAACTGTTCAACTGGACTTTCCGGTAAAGATGGGTTCGATTCCTCAATGTCCATAGTAGTAGCATTAGAGATTTCCGACATAAGCTATGAAACCATAGCGAACGTTAGCGACAATAGCATACGTTTGGAGCTGATTTCCAGGGAGCGATCATTATTTGTTCAGTCCGTTCGTAAATGAACACTGAACACGGTAGCATAGGATCATTTCAATACTTCAGTGGAAAAGTGATTCACTTTTCAAACAAAAAATCTTTATTATAAACGTGTATAGTTTATAGAAAGGTTTAGAAAAATCTAAAATCCTCTTTAATTACTCCATTTTAACTGAACTTCCGTTTTGCTGTGCGTATGTATATCAAATGTATGTAATA
This sequence comes from Ctena decussata, assembly GCA_963989385.1. NCBI lineage: Eukaryota > Metazoa > Mollusca > Bivalvia > Lucinida > Lucinidae > Ctena > Ctena decussata. The sequence goes on along the minus strand of OZ022511.1, from coordinate 76,488,852 downwards.
TTGACGGGCTTATATTTTAGCGCCCGTTGCTTTAACCGCCAATATCGCCAAAATTAAGGACCCGCTAAAAAATTGTGTTATACAGTAGTCAGCGCTTACAAATGAATTATTAAATGAGAAGTGCCTGAACTGAACAAATTTGCTCTCTTTGCTTTCGAAACATCAGGTTCCCCCGTTCTCCTATAAATGCGCGCTTTGGAATTCCAGCCCAGTAATAGCGGAATGACAATCTGCGCAACAACAATATAGTATGGAACATCATTAATATATGTTTTGTGCAAAAAAAAATGTTATAGCATTATAATCCATTTTTTTGATTTACCTAGACTTAAAAGACTACTACACTGATAACATTATACAGTCAACTCTCGATATCTCAAAGTCGAAGTTCATTTCAAACTACTGATATCTCAAAGTAAATTTTCTGGTCCCAGAAAATTTACTTTGAGATATCAGTAGTTTGGGGTAACATGAGTTGTAAGATTAATAAAAATAGGAAATGTGTCCAAACCGTATTCTTGCATATAAAGATACTTTGAGATATCAGTGTTCGAGATATCGGGAGTTGACTGTACATGTATATAATCCACTGTCACTGTATGAAAACTCGTCCTCATCTTTTGAGAACTTGTCACTGCATAGATTTACAGTTTCCAGCCAAGAAACACATTTTCTCAATTAAAGAAGCCGCAAAGGTTTTGTCCTTTTGTTACAAAGAATAAAGACATCATAAAACCCTCTGTGAAATGGACAATAAAATGGGTCTTTTTGTTTTACACCATCAGCACAAATTTGATCCAGTCTCAAACGACTGATGTCCGGGTTGAGCTTCTCCATTAGAAGTTGGGCTCAAAATCTAAACCTTATTCACAGTTCAACATTATTTGCACAGGAGGACTCGCCACAAAAAACAGACTGTGCTTTAATAAGTTGTCGCTCAAGGTAAAAGATATCTTTTCTTTTGAACTATAGCAAAGATGCGCTTTCTGTCCTATCATTATACCATAAAGATGTCAATAATAAGAATGAAAATTTATTGATTCATATTCAGAAAAATAATCCGGGTCTGTGTACAGTGGCATCTGTTTGAAATACCGTCATTATCTGAAACAGTGAGGTACCCTACCCAGTTACGGCATTGGCCCTGAACATGCTGAAGTTGGTTGATTGATTGATTGTTTTGGGTTTAACGGCCCTTTGAGACAGTATTTCAGTCTATATCAGGCTGTCTCCCAGAGAGACAGAAAGAAATGACAGACGAGAGCAAAATGTCCAAACAACCCCACCCGCACCTACTGCAAGCACAGTAGGCCCTTGCCCTACTATGTTCAAAATCAGTCCCGGCACTGGAAGTTATACACAGCACCATCACACCACCCGACCATCCCCTAGTCAAGCTGATGTTACTGATCCGACAATGCTGGCCTGGCGAAAAGGGAAACATTGCAGGGTTTGATCTGACTGCCTATTTTGCATATACGCTATGTTGTTTTATCACACTGTGTACGAGGGTCATTACGATGCAAGTGAGCTAGAACTGTACCTGGGGTCAAGCAATCATAATAATGTACAAATGATACAAGACCTGATCAGATTGCTCATGGGGGTCTCTATATGCTGTGAGACATTGTTGCATTGTTGCCTAAAAATAGGCTCAGCAGTAACATTTATTGATTGTGTAATAAATCACTGTTGGAAGGTTAGTTGTGCGACGGTAGTTCATATCACGAGCGCGAAGCGCCAGTGACATATCTACTAAAACTTAATAAATCACTGTTTGGAGCTGAAGTCCGATTTTAGCAATAAAACCACAGAAGTTAAGCTAGCCTTCAAATACTCTCAAAGATATTCTAGCTCGTGAATAATCATGTAAACAATGTCAAATGTTTAAATGCATAATTGCGCTTCTCTTCCGACAAAAACGCATTATATCAAGGTAAGGGAATGTGGTGTGACATCTGTGGCGACTAATTCGTTATTTTATGGAGACTGAGCGCATAAATTAAGAAAATAGAAATATATTGGTTTGAACGATTTTCTAATCGATTTAGGGAAATAATCTCTCGATACGACATGACTTTAAATCACGACTGTTTTAACTTCATTCTTTAATTCCATCAGGATTTAACATGTTATAAGTTAGCATGGTACAAGTTAGAGACCGAGGGATACATAGAGAAGACAGACTGATGGACAAACATAAAGATACCTTACCTGCTTTTATTCCAGGCTCTATGGAGACGTCTTTAATGTAAATATTTTCATATTTTGTTGGATAATCCAGATTTGCATAATACTATGTTATCACAAACCTTAAAAGTTTATAGTGTTTGTCGTGGCTGCAAAAAGCAAACACCCGTCGAAGGTGGGGGACTTTTCAGTTTGGTCCGTATATGACAGTTTTTCAAGTGTTTGTTTAGCGATTTTACCTGGTTAATTATTGTCTTTGTTTGGAGTGGTATAAATTGAGCCGCGACACGACAAAACCAACAATGTGGTTGTGCGCCCAGCGCAGACTCAGATCATCCTGGGCATCCGCCTAGTCTCAGCAGAGTGTTCCATAAGCGCTTAAAGGGTAGCTAAGGGTCTAAGCTACCTTCATGCGGACAGCGAAGACTCTGATCAGACTGGGCGGATGCCCAGGCTGATCTGAATCTGCGCTGGGCGCACAACCACATTGTTGGTTTTCTCGCGTCGCGTATTAAATTTATGCCGGTCATCTTTATTTATTACATGTCTGTTTGAAAATCAGCAAACCTATGTGAGCGTGCAAATAAAAACGCCCTTTAGCATGAAAGAACAGCGAAGACTCGGATCAGCCTGCACGTCCGCGCATTCTGATCTCTTCATTCTGATGTCTTCACAGTTCGGTTCCTGGCAAGTTAATATAGCGAAAAGAAATATCTTTTCCGCGTAGTTTCATCTCAGTCTTCGATGTTCGCGCAGTAGTTTGCGGTTCCGCGGGAATCTGATCAATATATTGAAGAACCAGATCAGTCAACGCGGACTGATCTGGGCTTTGGTTGATCGAACGTACAACTCCTGTGACAAATTTTCTGTCAGACTTTGAAAGACGACGACATGAATTCCCGACGGTAAGAATTTTGATAACCCCATGAAAACTAAACAAACCAATTGAAAGTACTGTAAAATAATGGTAATTTTGTCAACACACAATCAGTATAAAATCAGTGTAACAACTATGTCGATAACTTAAATTTTTGTGATTCACGAAACAACCAAAACAGACGAAAAGGAAACAGGTTTCATTAGCTCTCCTGTCTGTACTTCCATCTTGCTCTAGAATTTCATGATTTCATGACTTGGGCACCCAGAGAGACCCAACATGTGGCTTCTAGAGAGGGGGGAGGTGGCGCGAGGTTGAAAGACCCATTGAATAAGATTTAAAAACTGCGACAGTACGTTACCGAACGAGTTACATAACCGTAGAGACATGACCATTAAACGAACAATCTAACGCAAGGTAATGCAAAGTTTTACGATGAAATTGCCTTTTAAATAACAATAAAACAACCCTTAAAACCAGGAACGGTTGAGAAAGAATACAAATGGGCATAAAATGAACTGATAAAGTAATAATTTGCATACAATCATGCAATACCGAATAAGGTATATTTAGGTCACTGAAACTTTGATCGCGTTTTTTCTGAATTTTTGATCTCGTTTTTTTTTTTCCTTTTTTTTGTGATTATCGAACAGCTGAGGCCCGAATCATCTACGCATCCGTGCACTCTGATCAGGCTGTATATCTGTATGGAATGTATAGCTAGGTGCATAATGAATGCGCAGACCTTTGCGCTATGGACTCATAGATGTTGCGGCACCGTGGAAGATTTATTAGTGGTTGCAGTGTCCAATATTTTTTCTTTACCATCCTCTGCGTCGCTACAATTTAAATAAGACTTTCCCTGCAGGCACACAACGTTGAATCAATGTTGATTCCATGTTGATTCAACTTTTGTGTGCCACTTGGGTTATTTCTTGTCTGTTAGCAAAGGAGTACAACTCTTTAAGAAACAGTGAAATTGGTTTTATAATCTAGCTTTCCATTAATGCATTCATACTCACGCAAACCAGATTAACATGTAGATCGAATTCGTGTCGTAATACCGGTATGCAGACATAATTTTTTGACCAGCAGACTTGTTCATCCTTGTTAGGGTGAATCTATTTCAAGTTTTAAGAGTTTCTGGTGAATGTTTTAAAATTTATTTATTTTGCATAGAAATTCCTGTAAGCAAAGAGTGTAGACCTTGATCAGCGGCTAGGACTGCGCTATTTGCATAATATGTCCCCCAAACGGGTTTCAAGTCTTAAAAGGGTTAATATAAACATAATCACACAAACCTGATTAACATATAGATCGAGTTCATGTCGTAATAATTAGATACATTTTCAAAATTAATTCTATTAAGACTGCTTACATGTTCAAGGGGCTTCTCAGTTGTACCATGCCTCAGTGTGCCTGACTACATGCAGTCAACGTTCACGAGTTCTTATTTTTCCTTTGTTGGCTAGGGCAGGTCCAAGGTTACCAATCCATCACCATGATGACAGTCTCAACTTTTTCACAGTCTCAACTTTTCACAATCGTTTTTGCTTCGATACGTAATCGCACAGCCGTTTGAAGCCAAATACTGTTCCAGTTTGCATGTGTAAACGGCAAATGATGTGGACAAAGTTCACTCTGGTAGCTCTATGAGCTCTTGTCAGAATTTGTCCACAGTGAGGTCTTTAAGCATGTATCGGCTTGGGCCTAGCCCTAAACCTGTTACAAACTGTCTCTGCAGATATTCAAAATCCCCTTGCTGTGACGGTGGCTGATGGGAAGCAATGACGCAGATGTGATAAGGTTATGTAAAGGCATTGATGTGTCATGGTCATGCAAGAGGTAAGGAAAAAGCTCATCCAAGTAATTTTTCATACAAAGTTAGTGGACCAAAGTTCAATGTCACAGAATTTTACAATGCATCAGCTTCAGGCAGGAGGATACATACCACAACGCAACATGATAACATCAGAGGTTAAACCACAGTATGATGCTGGAGGACATTTAGTCTAACGCCTAACATACGCACATAACGCCATCCTATACGCATGCCCCGCGCTGCGCCCCCTCCCTGACCCCTCCCCCCCCCCCCCCCGCCACACACACACAGAATCCTTGGGGGGACATTAGGAACACATGCTACATAGAGCAACACTTTGAAAAAGATGTGTTGCATCGAATGATGTCTCTATTTTCTATCAATTACAAGATATACTGATGCGATTTTGGTATAAATCCTGTAGTCCTAGTGTTGAATACATGAAAATTTACCCAAAAAGTTTCTTTTTCGTTTACTCCTACCCTCGTAACCACTCTAATGTAACCCGCTTATGATGAATATGTATATGAGGAATAACTATGTATAAAAGTTGTAGTGGTTACGAGGGTCGGATGAAGTGAAATTTGGATACCTAGTGGACGTTGGTTGTTCAAATTCTCATAGGCTCAATGTTGCAGAGAGTACATGTATTCAACCGCAAAATTAACCTAAAAGGTATTAAAATACGGGAAAATGAGATCGCACACAATAAACTAAAAACATATAGCTAACATTTCTGCATGTTTTTGTTGTTATCTGCCTACCTTCGAAAATCGGCCTTTTCAGTGGGCACATTGCAAGAGTAAAGTGTGACCCGTCCTTTGGCTCCTGATGTCTTTGAGTGAGTGAGTGAACTCGAGTTTAACGTCCCACCAACAACGAGGTCATATGGAGACGGGACCTCGATTTAAAGTCTCATCCGAAAGACCGGAGAAGCGGGGAATCGAACCTGCGACCCCTGGATTGGTAGTCTGGAGTGTTATCCACTACGCTACAGCCGCTCCTGGCTCCTGATGTCATCAAATGTTACATTAACAGTATATGATGGAGGATCTGGCTATTCCTGCCAGTAAAGGTAATCATACAAGATACTAAGTGGTTTGTCAGTCTTTTCATGTGTTTAATAATTTAAAAACTCACCATAAGTCTGTGATTTTTTTAAAATGACCCCTGTGATACATCAACGCTCATAATTTTGTAATGCCTCAATGAAATTAAAAGAAATTTTAAGTTTTCATTTCATATTGGCGAATGTAATAATGTAAAATTAAAAAAATTGTGTACTGGATACTTTTTATTTTGGCTGAGTATTTTTGGATACAAGTGCCTAAGCAAATAGTATAAACCTACATGTCTATCAGACAGCTTCTATCTACACTGTTTGCTGCAAGTGTTATAAAACATCTAAACATATGATAGAGAGACTTGTTTGAAACTGAAGCTGAAGGAAAAGCTGAGATATCAGTAATGGCAAACTGTCTGCTAACTTCAAAATTAGACAACAGGGCCATAATGGCCAAAATCCCAAATCTGAACTTAAACTTAAAAGTTCTGGGCTCAGTTGTTCAAAACTAACAACAGCCTTAGTTAACATTTTGTTAAAATTTAACGTTTTAAACGTTAAAATTTCAAACGTTTATATCTCAAACACGCCAATATTTTTTCAACAAAAAATATCAGTGTATTTGGTTATAAAGTCATAAAACACGTAACAAGTTGACCTCCTATTGAGCTCCTTAGGCTAAGGATGCTTTGAACAACTGGGCCCTGGTGATCACAACTTCTATAGCAATCAAAGATATGTGGCGCCATTACGGCAAAATGTAGTGAACAAACTCCGTAGATGACAATCTGGGTCATGCTCATTAGAATGTCAGAATTTTAGGGACGCCGAAAGCTTCGAAACAGCATTCTGGAACAGTGTGCACTGTAGAGACAGTAAAGTAGTCAGAACCAAATAGCCTACAAGCAGACAACACAGACACAGACAAACATAAGAAGGAGACATAGCTCTAAGCTTGTTTATTAAACACTGCATTGTTGTCCCTTACAATTCAGAATGTCATGTCAGTAACATAAGAGACTGTGTGCTGCTAGGATGCCATCATCCTGCTTGACTGCTATGCTAAATTCTGGAACTCATGTAACAGTTCTTGCATTATTCCAGTTAAATTATTTTGGAATTTTACGGGAGAAAAATTGAATTTTTCATTATAGATATACCGTATTAATCCTATTAAATGCCCTGGGGCCATGGCATTTTGCAAAGGGGCAGGGGCATTATTTAGAGCCAAAAGTGTAGTAAATCAGTCACTGCCAAAATACCTCTAATAAGCAATACAAAGGTGACGGGTCACTTCAAAGGAAGTTAAAAAATATAGCATTATTTTTTGAAAAGAGGCAGGGGGCATTTATTAGAGCAGGGGCATTTTTTTAGGATTAATACGGTATAATGAATTTCAAATGCTTGGAGGTTATCTGTATAAGGAAATCACACAGCCTGAACAATCTTAGTAGTGGATCAAATATATAAATTAAATTGAGACAGCAGTTTCAGAGAAGATTTCAATGTTATTCATAACAATTATACAAGAAAGATTTAATCCTTCATACTCAGTAGACATTTTTAAAACAAACTAACACACACTGAAAACTGCTGGTAGACAGTCACTGAACAATAAACCTGTCAAATTATTTTAAAATCAGCCCAGCTGTTTTGCATTTTGTTCCGTCCCATTGCCAGGTCAAGCACTATTCTGAATGAACCCAGTTTTCAAAGTACCTTTGACAGGGGCTCACAGAAGTATCACTAAGTGATGTCAGATAAAAACTGGCAAAGCAGTTTCAATAGCAAGGTCTATTGAAAAAGAGATTTTCTCCATTTTTACAAATGAGCCGCGACACGAGAAAACCAACATGTGGTTGTGCGCCCAACGCAGACTCAGATCAGCCTGGGCATCCACCCAGTCTGATCAGACTCTTCGCTAAGCGCTTAAAGGGTAGCTAAGGGTCTACGCTACTGCTATGCGTACAGCGAAGATTCTGATCAGACTGGGCGGATGCCCAGGCTGATCTGAGTCTGCGCTGGGCATACAACCACGTTGTTGGTTTTATCGTGTCGCGGCTCAAACGTTAACAACTTTTGTAACTTCCTGTTTCCTTCCTTGGACGCCAAAGCCCTTCCAAAAGAGGTGCTGCTCTTAAGCTTTGTTCACACAAGCAAAGTTTCTTTGTCACAGAAACTTTAGCAAAGGAGGTTTGCCAAATATTTTGCTTCACACGGAGCAAATCATTTGTCACAGAAAAATGTGACAATGAAATATTGGCTTCAGTGTTCACACGAATATAAAGATTTCTTGTCGAAGTTACCTAGATAAATAAACTTTATCCTTGTGAACGGCCAACCATGCCACATTTTCTTTGTAAAATATACTTTGTTCAAAATAAACTGTTCTGATTATGAGCAAAGTTAAACTGATCTGTTATGAGCTAAGTTTTAGAACTGTGTTCATCACCATAGCTAGTTTCTTTGTTACATATTTTATGGCAAGTTTTCTGTTCACACGGACAAATTCTGTTTGTCAAATAAACTTTACATATAAATTTGGCAGTGAAAGCATGGCATATGTTTTCATTCACACAAGCATATTTTTCTATTCCAAACCTACTTTGTCACAGAAATGTTGCCTGTGTTAGCGAAGATTTATTGGAAACAATTTGCTCCTTCAAGGAGAAAATATATTCCTTGAAGCAAAGTTCCCATGAAAAGGGATTCCCCTTAGTAAGAATTATTTCCCTTGACAGTATTTCCATATTCACATTAAACAGACAGATGATGGCTGTCACCATTAACATATGAGCCATGACACGACAAAACCAACAAAATGGCATATGCACCTAGCAAAGACTCAGATCAGCCTCCGCATCCAACAAGTCTGATCAGGGTCTTTGCTTTGCACTTAAAGATTAGCTTAGGGTCTAAGCTAACTCCATGTGGACAGCAAAGACTCTAATCAGACTGGGCGGCTGCCCAGGCTGATCTGAGTTTTCACTAGGCGCACATGCCACTTTGTTGGTTTTGTTGTGTCACGGCTCATATGCTAAGTTCAGCTAAAACCTCAGTGTTACATTTTTAGGAAATATAAATCTACAATTGAAATAAGCTTCTTTTTAAACAATACGCAGATGTAAAATAAAAACCTTTTTCTGGTAGAAAGAAAGCATTTGATATGTCTGGTTTCTTTTGACAGCTCAAACTGGATGTCACACCTTATGTTTTTGTGTAGCAACAAGACAGACTATCTCAAAATTATTATTAAGGTATATGGGGACACCTCAAATTTTCTACCATCCTAGGGAGACAACTTTTGTGACTTCCTGTTTGTTTCCCTGGACAATAAAACCCTTTCATAAGGGGTCTTCTCTTATAGAAAGAAGGAGCAAATTGTTTTCTTTAAGAGTTGATCCCCATGAGAGGATGGCAAAAATGAAAACAGCAGAACTGTTTCCTCAAAATGTGTATCTACTCCTCTTAAACACTCCTCATTTACAGCCCTGCTCAACTTTAAAACAAGCCTGCTTACAAGAGCATTCAAACATATACTGTTCACAAAAAGTAGGGGATATTAAGCTATGAAAAACTGTAGCATCTACAACAAATATGATAGCCATATGAAACGGTAAATGTTGATAAGATAAATATCCATTAAGACACTTGTCATGAAAGTTTGGATGATATATCCTGTCGAGTGGTTTGCCTTTCAGACGGGGGTCAGGACTAAAATGAGGCAAATTTGTACAAAAATTTGTTCAAATTCTTCACTTAAGGGGGTTAAGCTAATCTTTAAATACACTTTTGTTTTGTATGCTTAAAGATTTTTGTCTTCTTCAAAATTGTCATTTTGAGAAGGAAATCAGAAAACAAAAATCATACAGGTGTATCAAGTCAACAAAAAATTTAGACGTTCATGACATGCACTCTTTATTTTGACAAAACTGTGTAAAACCAATTTTTAGCTTATTAAATGAATCATGGCTAGTGTTTCTGTGAAAACTTTGAAATCTGAAAAGGAGCGTTGCCATGCCGGATTTGGTGAAATAAGTGTGTTTACCCCAAGTCTAAAACAAAATGCATGCATATCATGTGACAGAATATACCATCGAAACTGTAATGCAAAATGTCTTATGGAATTTGTCTGATTGACGCTTGCCATTTCCGATGGATCTGATATATTTTTCCAATTTACACAAATTTCAACATCTTTTAAAATATCTCCAACTTTTTGTGAACAGTATATTTCATATGAACAAGTGACAGTATGAAGATGAGTTCATGATTTATTTTTACAAATGATAGTTGTATAAGAAGCACTATAGTGGTCAGGTGTTCTCCTGGGATTGTTTGTCAGCTTTTGACTGCTGTCGTGACCTCTGACTGTCCAGAAAACTCTTGAAAGAGGCATACTCTCTGAGCTCTTCTTCATCTGAAAATACAGCAAAAAAATATATCATATTAATCCTTATAAATGCCCCTGCTCAAATAAACTCCCCCTATTTTCTAGGAAAATAATGTTATACATTATTAACTTGCATGCAACTATTTTGAGGACATCTTTGATAAATATCTATGTGCTTTTAGAAAAGGACACGGTTGCCAGACAACTCTTTTAAAACTTATAGAAGATTGGAAAGAAGCCCTTGACAGTAACCAATATGTTGCTGCAATTTTGATGGACCTATCAAAGGCCTTTGATTGCCTGCCACATGATATTTTACTTAGTAAACTGTCTGCGTATGGTCTTTCAAATGATGCTGTTAAACTAATGTCAAGTTACCTGTCTGAAAGGAAACAGCAAATTAAAGTAGGAGCTGTTGTCAGCAGATGGGCAGAAATAACTAAGGGAGTCCCACAGGGGTCAATTTTGGGACCTCTTTTATTCAACATATTTATTAATGACATCTTTTATTTTATTCAGACAGGTACCTTGTACAACTATGCCGATGACAACACCCTCTCATTTCATTCTTCAAACTATGACAAATTAATTAGAACTCTTCAAAATGAAAGTGAAATTTTAATTGATTGGTTTCATTTTAATTGTATGAAAGCAAATCCTGACAAATTTCAGGCTGTTGCAGTTGGAAAAAAGACACATACTAAGTCTCCAGTTTTTAAAGTCGGAAATGCCTCAATTGAATGTGAGGATGTTGTGAAATTACTCGGTGTAGATATTGATTTTAATTTGAATTTTGATTTTCACATCCAAAATATTTGTAAAAAAGCTGGTCAGCAACTCAATGTACTAAAAAGATTGGGCAAAAACCTTTGCAAACTTAGCAAATTGACGATTTTTCATACTTTTATTCTCTCAAATTTTAATTTTTGCCCCCTTACTTGGCATTTTTGCTCAAAAAATAACACTTCCAAAATTGAGAAGATTCAAGAAAGGGCCCTGAGGTTTGTGTATGAAGATTATACCAGCTCATATGATGAGTTGCTGACTAAAGCCAATTTACCTGCCTTGCATGTCCGACGTTTAAGAACAATGGCCATTGATACTTTTAAAATTTTAAATAATTTAGCTCCACCCGTTCTTTCTGATTTATTAGTCAAAAGGGAAACTACTTACAATTTTAGATATAACAATATTTTACAGGTACCCCAGGTGAGGACTACAAGGCAGGGTAAGAACTCATTTCGCTATGCTGCACCTGTGCTGTGGAACTCTTTACCAAATGATTTTAGATCTATAACAAGTTTTAGTCAATTTAAATCTTTAATTTCTCAATGGAATGGGGAAAATTGCACCTGCTCTGCCTGTGATACCAAATTTTAACAGTATTGCTCCACATCATGGATGCATCATATGCACCTTTTATGTTGTTTTACTGTTCAGCTGCTTTAACGCTTTAAATGTTTTCTTAGTTAGCCAACTATATATGCTTATTGTGTCGTAGTAGTTCTTACGCTTCTTTAACTTCTAAAGATGCTCAATTGGTGGGGGTACGATGGGGTACATTGATTGGATGGTGGAGCGGAGCTTGTTATTTAGCAATTGAGCTGCCACTTGCGATACACCACCATCCAGTGCAATGTCCAAATCTTTGTCTATCTTGCCCTTGCTAAGTGAGTCATACTGCATTGTTGCTATTTCGGAATGTTGCTTTAATTTGCTAGTTTTATAGTTACCTTGTTTAGTTAGTTACTGTCTGCTTTTGGTGGGGGTAAGACACGGCACATTGACTTGACGGTTGAGTGAAGCTTGCTGTTTAGCGATTGAGCTGCCACCTGCGAAGCCCCACCGTCCAGTACAATGTCGAGGGTCTCTGAATTTATGATCTTGCCCTTGCTAAGCGGAATAGTATGTAAGCTATTTTAATATCCTATGTGCTTATACATGTTTTAATGTGCTAATAGGGCAGTTTCTTTCTTTCTTTCCTTATAGGGCTGGTGAGTATGATTAATAATATATTTCTTATAAATGTAGTTGGGTCTGACATGGTTGTTTGCATGGTGTGCAGACACTTGGGTCTGATGACATGCAGACAGCCAGGCCAGATGCAATTGTAACTGATTATTCATTCTTCCAGCTCTTTTACACTTGTTGATCATATACTCTTGTTTTAGCAGTCGGTTCAAAAGCTCATCAAGAGCTTATGTTGTATTGTTATGAAACTTGCCGACTTTATCTTATCTTATCTTATCTTATCTTATGCATTCCCTTTTGCTTCTTTCGATGACATAGCTCTTCCAAATGGGGTCTACTCAAAAAGAAAAGAATTTGCTCTCAGGAGCAAATTCTTTCTTTTAGGAGTTGACCCCTACTGAGACAGAAGGCAAAATAGTAGGACTGCTTCCTCTGAAAGTATACCTATTCACATTAATACTGTTTATTGGAGATGTTCTGGGAGTGGCCGATTTACTACTTTTTAAGCTCTAATTAACGCCCCATTTCATAAACTGCAACATAATAGGATATTAATAGACTATACACAGAGCTTTATAGAAACTGTACTTAGTTTTCATATTCAGCTACAGATATCTGTGCAAACATTACAGACCCTTTTCAAACACACAAGTGCTGGCTCATCTGGACCCCTGTCTTTATGAATCTAAGTTTATAAGGAATTAATTATGCCAGATTATTTACCAATTTCATCTGCAAGGTGAGGAAAATCACTAACTGATTAGTAGTTTATCATTTAATATCTTCTTTTATTGTCCAATTTAAACCTTTCATTACAACTTTTCTGGTGGAACTGAAAGCCACTTTGATCCATTTTGACTATCCGTATTTTGATATGCAACTCTGTCACTGGCTCCTGCCTCAAATAATACTGGCATGTGGCTTTTAAGGAAATAAAACAGTGGGTTATATTATTTAAGACTAGTAAAAAACAAGAGTTATCTTGTCAATTGTTCTATCTTGTATGAAACACTTCTTACTATCAGCTAGGCCAAGATTTCATGCTAGTCCTGATGTGTGTACTCTCTTACCTGACATTATTAGGGTGTGACATATCGGCGTGTTAAAAGTACATGTATTTGCCTTTCTTCTCATACAGGGGATACCCTTAAATTAAAGAATCTGCTGTCTTTCAAGAACAAATTCTGTCCTTTAGGAATAGCTCCTATGTTAGAAGCAATTCCACTACAGTTGAAAGTAATAATATTAAGCTAAAATTATCTCCCTTGTAAACATTAATTTTAGACAACTGACAATATCTCACCAATAGGTTCATCTTGTATAAAGTCTTCCTCACTGTCTTCTTCATCATCAGCCAGGCCAGGATTTAACGCCAGTCTCGAAGTCCGTACTCTCATACCTGGAATTACAACCACTGTATATCAAAGTGTTGTATGCATCAAATTTAACCAGTTAAGGCTGAAAATCTAGAGGTATTTATTACATCTTGAAAACAAATCTATGATGTTGTAAGAACCCCCCCCCCCCCCCACCCCCACCCCCTCCATTTAAAAAGCTAATGAAAGTGACATGGGAGCATTTTTTGTAACATAAGCAACTCCACTTATGGATTTCAAGCTCACAGTTTAACAAGAGGACCAATGGTCCTGTAGCTCACCTGCCACTTGGTCCTGGTATATATTTTAATGCTTTTATACATGTATATAGCACCAGGGCAGGTGCAGATAACCCCCCTCCCTTGGGGATTAATGTTGAGTCCCAATTCTATATACCAAGCCACAAGGTCACTGGGCCTTTGGTTCTGGACAAAGATTTCTGAAGGGTTTTTATCGTAAATGGGTGTGGCAGCCACCATGTTCATACGACCATGACCATCTGAACAAACTTTGATTCCTTTGACCCAGTATTAAAGCTCCATAATATATGAAACACAGTAATTATTTGTATAAACTATGATGGGCCTGAGTGCCCAATGCTACATACCGGTACCAAGTTTCAAGGTTATAGGCCTTTCGGTTCTCGAGAAAAAGACGTTTGAAGAGTTTTTACCATATATGGGCATGGTGGCCATCTTGGTCAAGTGACCAAGACCATCTGAACAAACTATGGTTCCTTTAAGCCGGTGAAGCTCCATATGAAATATGGCTTCAATTGACCCTAGTGGCCACTGAGAAGATGTTTGAAAATGTTGACGGGTGACAGAATCTCAATGACCTTGTACAAAAGTCAAAGAATGACCTTGACCTTTAACGACAAAATATCTTCATCTGGTCATTTAGTCAACCATATATACCAAATATTGCACCTTAGACTTAAATAGTTTCTGAAAAATCCACTGTTTAAGCATTTTCCCATATAAAAGCCGACATAATGTACCAAAGTTGACAGTGTCATAAATTAGGTCAAGGTCAACGCACGATCATTTGTATAAACTATGATGGGCTTGAGTGCCCAAAGCTACATACCAAGTTTCAAGGTCATACACCTTTTGGTTCTGGAGAAGAAGATTTTGAAGGGTTTTACCATATACGGGCATGGTGGCCGTCTTGGTCAAGACCCTGAGAACAAACTTTTGTTCCCTGATCACACTTAGACTCCATATGAAATTTCGCTTCAATCAGACCAGTGGTTTCAGAGGAGTAGATGTTTTGAAAATCTTGATGACGGACAGACCGACAAAATGACCTTGACCTTTCAGTGACATAATATCTTCATCTGGTCATTTAGTTGACCATATATACCATGTATTGTACCTAAGACTTAAATAGTTTCTGAGAAATCCACTGTATAAGCGTTTTCCCATATAAAAGCCTAACATACCAAAGTTGACCATGTCGTCAATTAATTCAAGGTCAACACATGGTCATCATTTGTATAAACTATGATGGGCCAGCATGCCAGATGCTACATACCAAGTTTCAAGGTCATAGGCCATTTGGTTCTAGAGAAGAAGATTTTCGAAGGGTTTTTACCATATATGGGCATGGTGGCCACCTTGGTCATGTGACCCAGACCCCGGGTATAAACTTTCGTTCCCCCATCCCACTGAGAATCCATATGAAATTTGGCTTCAATCGGCCCAGTGGTTTCAGAGGAGAAGATGTTTGAAAATCTTGATGACGGATGGTCCGACGGAATGACCTTGACCTTTAGTGACATATTATCTTCATCTGGTCATTTGGTCAACCATGTATACCAAGTATTGTACCTAATACTTAAATAGTTTCTGAGAAATCCACTGTTTAAGCGTTTTCCCATATAAAAGCCTAACGTACCAAAGTTGACCATGTCATAAATTAGGTCAAGGTCAACGCAAGGTCATGATTTGTATAAAATATGATGGGCCCACATGCCCAATGCTACATACCAAGATTCAAGGTCATAGGCCTTTTGGTTCTGGAGAAGAAGATTTTTGAAGGGTTTTACTATATATGGGCATGGCGGCCATCTTGGTCATGTGACCCAGACCCCGGGTATAAACTTTCGTTCCCCTATCCCACTCAGACTCCATATGAAATTTGGCTTAAATCGGCCCAGTGGTTTCAGAGGAGAAGATGTTTGAAAATCTTGACGACGGATGGTCTGACGGAATGACCTTGACCTTTAGTGACATAATATCTTCATCTGGTCATTTAGTCGACCATGTATACCAAGTATTGTAACTTAGACTTAAATAGTTTCTGAGAAATCCACTGTTTAAGCGTTTTCCCATATAAAAGCCGACATAATGTACCAAAGTTGACAGTGTCATAAATTAGGTCAAGGTCAACGCACGATCATTTGTATAAACTATGATGGGCTTGAGTGCCCAAAGCTACATACCAAGTTTCAAGGTCATAGGCCTTTTGGTTCTGGAGAAGAAGATTTTTGAAGGGTTTTTACCATATATGGGCATGGCGGCCATCTTGGTCATGTGACCCAGACCCCGGGTATATACTTTCGTTCCCCCATCCCATTTAGACTCCATATGAAATTTGGCTTCAATCGGCCCAGTGGTTTCAGAGGAAGAGATGTTTGAAAATCTTGACGACGGATGGTCCGATGGAATGACCTTGACCTTTAGTGACATAATATCTTCATCTGGTCATTTAGTCGACCATGTATACCAAGTATTGTACCTTAGACTTAAATAGTTTCTGAGAAATCCACTGTTTAAGCGTTTTCCAATATAAAATTAAAATCGTAAAAAGGTCCTTCAAGAGCAGAGAATACATATAACCTAACGTACCAAAGTTGACCATGCCGTAAATTAGGTCACGGTCAACGCAAGGTCATGATTTGTATAAACTTTGATGGGCTAACATGCCCAATGCTACACACCAAGTTTCAAGATCATAGGCCTTTTGGTTCTGGAGAAGAAGATTTTTGAAGGGTTTTTACCATATATGGGCATGGCGGCCATCTTGGTCATGTGACCCAGACCCCGGGAATAAACTTTCGTTCTCCCATCCCACTGAGACTCCATATGAAATTTGGCTTAAATCGGCCCAGTGGTTTCAGAGGAGAAGATGTTTGAAAATCTTGACGACGGATGGTCCGACGAAATGACCTTGACCTTTAGTGACATAATATCTTCATCTGGTCATTTAGTCGACCATGTATACCAAGTATTGTACCTTAGACTTAAATAGTTTCTGAGAAATCCACCGTTAAAGCGTTTTCCCATATAAAAGCCTTATGTACCAAAGTTGACCATGTCATAAATAAGGTCAAGGTCATCACAAGGTCATGATTTATATAAATTATGATGAGCTCGCATGCCCGATGCTACATACAAGTTTCAAGGTTATAGTCCTTTTGGTTCTGGAGAAGAAGATTTTTGAAGGGTTTTTACCATATATGGGCGTGGCGGCCATCTTGGTCATGTGACCTGGACCAAATATATATACTTTCGTTCCCCCATCCTGTTAAGGCTCCATATGAAATTTGGCTTCAATCCACCCAGTGGTTTCTGAGAAGAAGATGTTTAAAATTGTGGACGACGCCGACGACGCCGACACCGACGACGACGACGGACCAAGTCTATACTATAAGCTCACCTTGACAGGTGAGCTAAAAATATTCACTAGGAATTTATTCAGCTTTATTAAAATTCTAATTGATACATGGGCTGCCAGGAAAGACTGTACAACATGTGCTATTGTGCAGCCTACTCTAATATTTTGCTGCCTGCGCATTTATTTAACCCTATTGCACATTCAGAATGGCCAAAACTCTATGGAGTTTTTGGCCGTTCTGAGTGCAATAGGGTTAAAGTACACTGTTACTTACTTCCAGTCAAAATATTTTTATAACTCTAAGTATTGTGATGGCAGTGACTCAGCAAACAGTGCAGACTCAGATCAGAGAAGGAGCAGTAATTATCTAACACCTTACCAGGTGGTAAAATCAACTTGTTCAGTTCAAAGTTTATGATCATTACATGACAAATTAACATAGATGCATGTGCACCCAGCAAAGACTCAGATCAGCCATGGCATCTGCCCAGTCTGATCAGTCTTCCCTGTCACCATGGATGTAGCTTACACCCTTTGCTACCCTGTCAGTGCACAGCAAAGCCTCTTCTCAGAATGGGCAGATGCCCAGGCTGATCTCAGTCTTTACTGGGCACAAATGCCACTTTGTTGGTTTTGTTGTGTGGTGGCTCAGGCAATAATGGGTTATCGTGTAACAATATTTAGGATAACTAGCGTACGTAGCAGATTGGAATGCTAAAGATGGAAAGGATGCACAGGCAGACTGGGAAAACTTTTGTGGACCCTACTGCAATGTCGAGACAAATGAGAGAGGTCTTAGACTGCTAGAGTTTGCAACCTGTAACAGCCTAGACCTGACAAACACCCTTGGCCCTCACAAACCATCAAGAAGATGGACATGGCCCAGCCCAGATGGGAAACACCACAATCAGACTGATTACATCTTGGTGAAGAAGCGCTTCTGATCAGGGGTTAACATCCATAGGACAAGGAGTTTTCCTGGAGCAGACAGAGGAAGTGACCATGACCTGGTGATGATGACCTTCCGAGTTTGTCTGAAGAAGGCTAGAAAGCCAACCCAGCCAAGACTGAAGTTTGATCTTGAGAAGTTAAGGGACCCAGATGTGGCATACACTTTTCAAGCAACAATAGGTGGGAAATTTGCACCACTCATTGGTCTGAGGGATGATGACATGGACATAGATACCACGATTACCAACTACAATACAGTAGTGACTGATGCAGCCAATGAAATACTTGGGAAGGAACCTCGCAGGAAAAAGCCCTGGGTCACCAGAGATGTTCTCAACCTCTGTGATGAGAGGAGAAATTTGAAGAAGCAATCTGAAGCAGGAGGAGCAAAAGAATACAGGGAAGCAAATAAGAGGATTCAGAAGGCAGTGAAGAAAGCGAAGGAGGACTGGATAGCTAGTAAGTGTGTGGAGATCGAAACTTGCCTGAACAAAAACAACAGCATTGAAGAAAGCATACCAGCTGGTGAAGGATCTAACTTAAGAGAAACAGGGTAGATCCACAACTATCCGGGACAGGTCTGGGAAATGCCTTACAGAGGAACAAGAGATTCTCAGCAGATGGACAGTATATTGTGCAGAACTATACAACCATGAGACTTGAACATGAACAGAATAACAAACAATCACAGTCTAGGACAGTTATACCTTTTATCATTCAGTATAATCCACAAAACCCACCAATCACCAAAATCCTTAACAGTAATAAGCACATACTGGCAACTTCAGGAGATATCAGATATATGTCAACCTACACATTCCAGCTAGTGAACAGACGAGCGATTAACCTGAAACAATCTCTTGTCAGAGCAGACTTAAAACGAATACTTATACCGAAAGGCTCCGGTCCTTGCGGTAAACCATGCGTAACCTGCCCGTACATGAAACATAATACCAATATTAAAGGCTGGTCAACTAATGAAACCATTCCTATATACGGTCGCTACAACTGCAAAACTAAAAACGTTATCTATGTCTTATCTTGCACCAAGTGCGGCCTACAATAGGTTGGTCAATCCAGCAATACTTTCAATGAACGCTTCAGGAACCATCTTTCAGATATAAGACAAGGCAATGTCTTAAAACCCGTATCCCGCCGTTTCTTAACAAATGGGCATAGCTTGTGAGACCTTGACGCTGTTATTGTGACGTCGACGACCGGAAATATTAACGTTAGACTCAGAACGGAAGAAGCTTGGATTGCCAGGTTACAAACATGAATGCCATCAGGCCTTAATCTCAATCAATAAAGCTATGAAGATTCACCAGTGTAGCGTATGCAGTAAGAAATTCGCTACACCAGCAACACTTAGAAGACATAACGAAGCTATTCACTAGGAGAAACGCAAAAAATATCTATGCTGGAGCTGTAATAAACCATATGCCAGGAAGGAGAATGTTTTAAAACACTCCAAATTGATTCACGGAGACCATGAGAAGAGATTCGTCATTTCGACGATGACCAACACTAAGTACAGACCTGACATTGCTAAACCTAAACCTTGGGTACCACCCATGGAAGCCAGGCCAAAAAATTGCACAACATATAGGATCACAGTATCTTCAGGAATAAAAGGCAAACAAATCAGCAACACCGACTTGCAGAAGGAACAGCCATCCACATCAACCCCCGGATCCTACTGGCCAGCGCTGATGATGACTCAATTAATGCTGCTATACCCGGTTACCACAGATGAACTGCTCTCCGACCTATACATAACACCTTCATCCTCAGACAGTACTATATGCCAAGATGAACTAACAGACCCAGATAGAGAAATTACTACTACCGGAATTTACAACATCTTCAAAGACGTTTAATTATTATTAGTTTATATATTGCTTAGTTAATTAATATCTGTATATGTATTCATTTACCATAGTAACTGTCCGCCATATTGACTTCCGGTGAAAACACAATTAGACCACGTGATCCAAACTTACTGTTTTACTCTACTTCAGTAGCTCTGTATGTGTAAAAAATTTGTCCTGACGAAGGTCTTTGTAAGACCGAAACGCATAGACATTAATAAATAAGTCAATCTAACCGCTGATGATTGTTGGTTCTGTTTTTCTCTTACTCATTTGATTTTAACCATGAGACTTATGGTGACAATGCCGTTCTGGACTGCAATCAGCCCCCAGAAGAAGATCAAGATCCAAACCTTCGTGAGGAAGTTGAGATTGCAGTAGCAGCACTAAAGAAGAGGAAGTCTGCCAGAGTTGATAATATACCAGCAGAACTTGTTCAAGCTGGTGGGGAGACCATGATTGATGTTTTAACAGGTATCTGTAACAGGATCTGGAGAACCAGAGAATGGCCTACCCCATGGACTCAGTTGCTGATTATTACAATCCCGAAAAAAGGCGACCTACAGCTCTGTCAGAACTACAGAACCATCAGCCTCATCAGTCATTCAAGCAAAGTCATGTTGAAAGTCATCTTGAACAGGCTTAAGCCACAAGCGGATGAGATAATCGCTGAGGAACAGGCTAGGTTCAGAGCAGAAAGGAGCACCACAGAACAGATCTTCAACCTTAGAATCCTGTGTGAAAAGTATCTGCAATATCAGCAGAATCTGTATCATGTCTTCATTGACATTGACTTCAAAAAAGCCTTTGACAGGGTATGGCATGCAGCCTTATGGGCCACCATGCGAAAGTACAATATCTAGTTTGCACCATTGAGCAGCTATACGACAAGGCTACAAGTGCAGTCCTGATAAATGGCAGCACAGGAGAATGGTTCAGAACAACAGTTGGAGTAAGACAAGAATGTCTTTTGTCACCCACCCTCTTCAACATTTTTCTAGAACGGATCATGTCTGATGCTCTGAAAGAACATGAGGGAAAGGTTAGCATAGGTGGCAAAACATAAATACAAATCTGCAGTTTGCCGATGACATAGACGCTCTAGCTGAGGAAGAGCAGGAACTAGAAGCCCTAAACAGGAGGTTCTCTCAAGGACTGCACAAGCCACTTCAGCTCTTATCAAGCTGAAGAGAGCTATCAAGAGCTCTTTGGAGAGATAACAACATATCTCTTGGATCAAAAGTGAAACTTATGTGCTCCCTTGTCATTTCCATATTTCTGTATGCCTGTGAAGAGGTAGACAGAAGAAAAGATGGGAAGACAATATTATAGAGTGGACAGGGATGAATTTTGCCAGCTCAACTAGAGCAGCTGAAAACAGGACAAGGTGGAAAGGGATTGTTTTGAAGTCATCTGTGGTGCCCCAACCACCTAGTAAGATTATGGGATAGAATAGAATAGAATAGCATTAGTTAACCAACTTACCCTCTGTGTCCATTTGTTCAGCTTGCATATCTTCTTTCACTCTGTCTAGCTGTTTATCTTGTTCTGCTCTTTTCTTTTTCTCCAACTCCTCTTTTCTTCTTTCTAACTCTGGTTTATACTCCCTATCATGAAATATACACAATACTCAAATAACCTGATAGATCCCCTCGTTACTAGCCTCTGTGATGGACTCTTGCATAATTTGCATGTATTAGTGACAACAGAGAATGTTTATTAACCCTACTGCACTCAAAACGGCCAAAACTCTATGGAGTTTTGGCCATTCTGAGTGCAATAGGGTTAAAAGGACAGACTGAATGGCTAACAGTGCAGAGCATCATCAATGTTAATTTAGGACCTTTCTGCTCTGGGTGTACATTATTTGTTTAAATTTATCTATCCCAATAATAGTGTTACTAATTTTTTAGCCTTAGTAATCCAGATATACATTGAGAGGTTACATGAAAGCAAATTCAGCAATCTCGCATGTTTTCTTTTCCAAAAATGACAATTTCTGGTCCTTATAGGTCAAAACTTTGACTCACCTTATGTATAAAAACACATAAAGAGTTAAATAATGCACCAGCCATTTGAAGCCATGACTCTCCCACCCGTGGTATGGCATAAAATAACTGGAAAAGTGTGGGGCAATGACTTTTTTATCATCCCTACAGCATGGAGTAAATGCCAAAGCTGTGGCTGTCTAATTATAAGCATATCCTTTCTCCAGGGCCTTAGATAAGAGGGATTTTTATTGATTGATTTGTTGCTTTACATCTACGGTAAACAACTATGGTCATGTCAGGACTGTCAGTTAGCCTAACCACACTCTTCCTGGGCAGGCTTAGACCTCCTAAGCAGTTAACCAGTACTAAGTGCACATATTTTCACCAGTAACTGACAACTGCCCTTCTTGAATCAGCGGAAGGAGAAACGAAAGTATGTGGCCAGACCGATTTGATGATAATTGAGGGATAATCTTCTTTATTTCTCACTGCAACCATATGTTGTGACCCCTAATCAGAACCATCTCGTCAAGACAGTTCAGATGAGGGGTCGCAACACGTTTTTATCCAGAATTAACAAAAATTATCTCTCATTATCACCAAATACTCTCTCATATCTAGGGCTCTGCTTTCTCCAAAAGAGCTTGTCTTAAAGGAAAAGAATTCACTCTCCAGGAGAAAGAAAACAAATATTTCTACACCAGAGTTATCTCCCTTGAAAGTATTATATAATTATGTAATTTACTTTAAATGATAATACCGACAAAGTGTACTTTCTGACCTCTCATATTCTAGTGCTGCTTCATCAACTTGTGAGAAAAATTTCTGAACACCTTCCCCTGTCACAGCTGACACACCCACAGTCTGAAAGAACAGGAAAAGAATTTCAGATTTTTTATGTACAGATCTAAAGATAAGCATTTCACCTCTGACTTAAAAAAAACAAACACATTTACTCTTCAACCTTAAGTATAACATTTGGATCAGCACTATTTTTGTCCATTTAGTACAAATAAGTATCCTCCCTTCAAATCGTCTCACCAAAAATAACATGACAAAACCAACAAAGTGTTGGTCAAAACCAACAAAGTGGCATGTGTGCCTAGCCAAGACTCAAATCAGCCTGGGCATCCGCCCAGTCTGATCAGAGTATTTGCTGTCCACATAGAGCTAGCTTAAACCCTTGGCTACCATTTAAACGCACAGCGAAGACTCTGTTCAGACTGGGCGGCTGTCCAGGCTGATCTGAGTCTTCGCTAGGCGCACATGCCACTTTGTTGGTTTTGTCATGTCCTGGCTTGTTTTATTGGGTGTCTTATCTCACTTCTCCATACGAAAAAGTTTGCAATATTCACTGTATCATATATAGCAGGTTTTATTCTCCGCTCCAGATTTGATTCCAAATAACTCAGTCTTGTGTAATTCTGCTGTAAGATGGGTTTTTCTATATGTATTTATCTCTGTATAATGTTTGTTTTTTCCGTGTTAAAAAAAAAAAAAATTATAACAAGAGGGCCATGGTGGCCCTGAATCGCTCACCTGAGCATTAATCAGTTAACTGGCTCTGGTGCAGATTTATAAGAGTTTTTACCATACATGGGAATGGCGGCCACCTTGGTCATGTGACCAAGATTCAATCCTTTGACCCATGTGCAGGCTCCATATGAAATTTGAGTTTAGTCTACCCAGTGGTTTCAGAGATGTTTGAAAATGTTTATCGATGAGGCAGCTAACACCAATACTGTAAGGCTCAGGTGAGCTGAAAATGGCAGAGTCGCTTCTCCGAAAAGTTCCCGTTCATGTTGAGTTCCTTTGACGGATTTGAAATAGACAGAACTAGGCAAACTGTGACAGATGATAGAATGGTAGCATCATTATCTCACTGTTGTGAAACTAATGTATTCCAAGGAGTTTGTGATTGGCATCATTGCAATGTTAGTTCTGATTCTTGCAGCATAACTTAATTTAGATTTTACCTAGTGACCTAGCTTTTGACCCGACATGACCCAGTTTCAAACTTGACCTAGATTTTATGGAGATAAACATTCTGACAAAGTTTCATGAAGATTGGATCAAAACTGTGCCCTTTAGGGTGGGCACAAAGTTTTTCTAAGATTTGACCTAGTGACCTAGTTTTTGACCTGACATGACCCAGTTTCAAACTTGGCCTGGATATTGTGAGGATAAACATTCTGACAAAGTTTCAAAAAGATTGGATCAAAACTGTGTCCTCTAGAGCGTACACAAGGTTTTTCTAAGATC
Source organism: Ctena decussata (assembly GCA_963989385.1). Lineage (NCBI taxonomy): Eukaryota > Metazoa > Mollusca > Bivalvia > Lucinida > Lucinidae > Ctena > Ctena decussata. The sequence continues at coordinate 76,464,464 of OZ022511.1, read as the reverse complement.
TGACCTAGTTTTTGACCTGACATGACCCAGTTTCAAACTTGGCCTAGATATTGTGAGGATAAACATTCTGACAAAATTTCATTAAGTTTGGATCGAAACTGTGACCTCTAGAGCGTACACAAGGTTTTCCTAGTATCTGACCTAGTTTTTGACCAAACATGACCCAGTTTGATACTTGACCTGGATATTGTAAGAATAAACATTCTGACAAAGTTTCATTGAGATAGGATCAAAACTGTGCCCTCTGGAGCGTATACAAGGTTGTTCTTTTATTTGACATAGTGACCTAGTTTTTGACCCGACACGACCCAGTTTCAAACTTTACCTAGATTTTATAAAGATAAACATTCTGACAGAATTTCATGAAGATTGGATCAAAACTGTGCCCTCGAGGGTGTACACAAAGTTTTCCTACGATTTGACCTAGTGACCTAGCTACTGACCCGACGTGACTCAGTTTCATAGGGGGCTAAGATATATGGACAATAAACATTTTGACATAGATTCATGAAGATTGGATCACAACTATGCCTTCTAGTGTGTACACAAGGTTTTTCTAAGATCTGACCTAGTGACCTAGTTTTTGATACGCCATGACCCAGTTTCAAACTTGTCCTACATATTATGAGGATAAACATTCTGACAAAGTTTCATGAACTTTGGATCAAAACTGTGTCTTCTAGAGCATACACAAGGTTTTTCTAAGATTTGACCTAGTGACCTAGTTTTTGACCCAACATGACCCAGTTTCAAACTCAGCCTAGAGTTTATGAAGATTTACATTCTGACAAAGTTTCATAAAGATTGGATCAAAACTGTGTCCTCTAGAGCGTACACAAGGTTTTTTCTATAATTTGACCTAGTGACACTGTTCTTGACCTGACATGACCCAGTTTCAAAGGTGTTCTAGAAATTATGAGGATAAACATTCTGACAAAGTTTCATAACATTTGGATCAAAACTGTGCCTTCTAGAGCATACACAAGGTTTTTCTAAGATTTGACCTAGTGACCTAGTTTTAGACTAGACATGACCCAGTTTCGAACTTGGCCTGGATATTGTGAGGATAAACATTCTGACAAAGTTTCAAAAAGATTGAATCAAAACTGTCTCCTCCAGAGCGTACACAAGGTTTTTCTATGATTTGACCTATTGACCTAGTTTTTGACCCGACATGACCCAGTTTCGAACTTGGCCTAGATTTTATAGAGATAAACATTCTGACAAAGTTTCAGAAAGATTGGATCAAAACTGTGCCCGCTAGAGTGTACACAAGCAAAAGTACGACGGACATCACGGTATCCCAAAAGCTCACCCTGAGCACTTCGTGCTCAGGTGAGCTAAAAACCAGAGGACCAATGGTCCTGTAGCTCACCTGACACTTGGTTCTGGTATATATTTTATTGCTTTTATACATGTATATAGCACCAGGGCAGGGGCAGATAACCCCCCTCCCTTGGGGATTAATGTTGAGTCCCAATTCTATATACCAAGCCACAAGGTCACTGGGCCTTTGTTTCTGGACAAAGATTTCTGAAGGGTTTTTATCATATATAGGCGTGGTGGCCACCATGTTCATGTGACCATGACCATCTGAACAAACTTTGATTCCTTTGACCCAGTATAAAAGCTCCATATGAAATACAGTAATCATTAGTATAAACTATGATGGGCCTGAGTGCCCAATGCTACATACCAGTACCAAGTTTCAAGGTTATAGGCCTTTCGGTTCTCGAGAAAAAGACGTTTGAAGAGTTTTTACCATATATGGGCATGGTGGCCATCTTGGTCAAGTGACCAAGACCATCTGAACAAACTATGGTTCCTTTAAGCCGGTGAAGCTCCATGTGAAATATGGCTTCAATTGACCCCAGTGGCCTCTGAGAAGATGTTTGAAAATGTTGACGGGTGACAGAATCTCAATGACCTTGTACAAAAGTCAAAGAATGACCTTGACCTTTAACGACAAAATATCTTCATCTGGTCATTTAGTCAACCATATATACCAAATATTGTACCTTAGACTTAAATAGTTTCTGAAACATCCACAGTTTAAGCATTTTCCCATATAAAAGCCTACATAATGTACCTAAGTTGACAGTGTCATAAATTAGGTCATGGTCAACGCACGATCATTTGTATAAACTATAATGGGCTTGAGTGCCCAAAGCTACATACCAAGTTTCAAGGTCATACGCCTTTTGGTTCTGGAGAAGAAGATTTTGAAGGGTTTTTACCATATATGGGCATGGCGGCCACCTTTGTCAAGATCCCAAGAACAAACTTTTATTCCCCGATCACAATTAGACTCCATATGAAATTTTGCTTCAATCAGACCAGTGGTTTCAGAGGAGAAGATGTTTTGCAAATCTTGATGATGGACAGACCGACAAATTGAACTTGACCTTCAGTGACATAATATCTTCACCTGGTCATTTAGTTGACTATATATAGCACATATTGTACCTTAGACTTAAATAGTTTCTGAGAAATCCACTATATAAGCGATTTCCCATATAAAAGCCTGACATACCAAAGTTGACCATGTCGTTAATTAGGTCAAGGTCAACGCAAGGTCATCATTTGTATAAACTATGATGGGCCCGCATGCCCAAAGCTAAGATTTTTGAAAGTTTTTTTACCATATATGGGCATGGTGGCCATCTTGGTCATGTGACCCAGACCGCGGGTATAAACTTTCGTTCCCCCATCCCACTGAGACTCCATATGAAATTTTGCTTCAATCTCCCCAGTGGTTTCAGAGGAGAAGATGTTTGAAAATCTTGACGACGGATGGTCCGACGGAATGACCTTGATCTTTACTGACATGATATCTTCATCTGGTCATTTAGTAGACCATGTATACAACATATTGTACCTTAGACTTAATTAGATTCTGAGAAATCCACTGTTCAAGCGTTTTCCCATATAAAAGCCTAACGTACCAAAGTTGACCATGCCGTAAATTAGGTCAAGGTCAATGCAAGGTCATCATTTGTATAAACTATGTTGGGCCCGCATGCCCAATGCTACATACCAAGTTTCAAGGTCATAGGCCAACTGGTTCTGGAGAAGAAGATTTTTGAAGGGTTTTTACCATATATGGGCGTGGCGGCCATCTTGGTCATGTGACCCAGATAGCGCGAACAAACTTTCGTTCCCCTAACCCATGGAGGCTGCATATGAAATTTGGCTTCAATCAGCCCAGTGGTTTCAGAGGAGAAGATGTTTGAAAGTCTTGACGATGGATGGTCCGACGGAATTACCTTGACCTTTAGTGTAATAATATCTTCATCTGGTCATTTAGTCGACCATGTATACCAAGTATTAGACCTTAGACTTAAATAGTTTCTGAGAAATCCACTGTTTAAGCGTTTTCCCATATAAAAGCCTAACTTACCAAAGTTGACCATGCCGTAAATTAGGTCAGGGTCAACGCAAGGTCATCATTTGAATAAACTATGTTGGGCCCGCATGCTGAATGCTACATACCAAGTTTCAAGGTCATAGGCCTTTTGGTTCTGGAGAAGAAGATTTTTGAAGGGTTTTTACCATATATGGGCGTGGCGGCCATCTTGGTCATGTGACCCAGATACCGTGAACAAACTTTCGTTCCCCTAACCCATGGAGGCTGCAGCCCAGTGGTTTCAGAGGAGAAGATGTTTGAAAATCTTGACGACGGATGGTCCGACGGAATGACCTTGACCTTTAGTGACATAATATCTTCATCTGGTCACTTAATCGACCATGTTAACCGAGTATTAAACCTTAAACTTAAATAGTTTCTGAGAAATCCACTGTTTAAGCGTTTTCCCATATAAAAGCCTAACGTACCAAAGTTGACCATGCCGTGAATTAGGTCAAGGTCAACGCAAGGTCATCATTTGTACAAACTATAATGGGCTCACATGCCCGATGCTACATACCAAGTTTCAAGGTCATAGGCCTTTTGGTTCTGGAGAAGAAGATTTTTGAAGGGTTTTTACCATATATGGGCGTGGCGGCCATCTTGGTCATGTGACCCAGATAGCGCGAACAAACTTTCGTTCCCCCAACCCATGGAGGCTGCATATAAAATTTGGCTTTGATCGACCCAGCGCTTTTGGAGAAGAAGACCTTTGAAAATGGTGGACAGACCGACGACGGACGGGCTTCGGCGCATTGCCATACTAAAAGCTCACCTTTGAGCCTTTGGCTCAGGTGAGCTAAAAATGGGATTTCTAGTCCAAAACAATCTCACAAACATCTTTGATGGATCTAGATTTTGGGGGTTGTTTTGGAGAGGAAAAACCTGTTCTATAAGCAAATGAACATGGTGTTTTATGAAGAAATATGAAACATTATGCAATTATCTAAAGATCACTGTAATGTGTTTAAATTTTGGGACACCTAATATACATTTGTAACTAATTTTCCATTTGGGACAAATGGAAAATTAATTATTTTAGGTGTTCCAATACTTAAGCACATTACAGTATCACCAAATTCTTCTTGTTTCTTGGCTGTGGAAGGCTGCCATGTTTTCAAATACCTTGAGTGTATTGTAGAACTCATCCAACACAAGACTCATGGACCTTGCAAGGTTAGAGGTATAGGTTGTCTCTTGTTCCAGAGCATCATGAAACGTCTCAAAGTCTGTCATCCAGTCCACTGCAAACTGGTTACTCACTATGTCTATCTGATAAACACAATAATACTTCAGCTTTGAATTAGGGTCGAGTCGGGTAACTTCAAACAGCGGGTAAATTCTGAGGTACCACTGCAATCAGTGAAAATCCAGATGAGACGGCTCATAATGAGCAGCCTCATCAGGATTTTCACTGTTTGCCCAGTTAATTATGTTTCAATTCCAAACAACTGACATATAAAGGAAACAATGTCACTGTCCGAATTTACCCGCTGTCCGGATTTATGGGACTTGACCCTGAAGAATATTTTATTCAGATAAGTTGCTCTACAATACGAGGGGTGTTCGAAAAGTTTTGCAAATGGCCTCATGACTTTGTTTAGGAGTATGCTGGGTACAACTGCTATGCATGTACTGAAAGCAATGCATTTTGTCTTTACAATGATACCAAACATTATACAAAGACACTTTTCCTTATTGAGTTACAGCGCATTTTAATGGGTCCCAGTCATACCACTGGGCTAATTTTATATGTAAAATCTTTTCAGTGTTAGGCATTCAAGTCAAATATCCTTGTAAATACCATATTAATCTTTGTCATTTGCTTGTCCATCGTTGCCTATAATATCCATACAAAAGTTAGAAGGGCGGCAACTGTTATCGATTTATTCCTTGCAAAGCAATGCGCAGTTCTTATGACGTTATTGAATTTTACGTTAACGTCATTTTTGAAAGCTTGCAGAGGCTTCATTTTTGGCATTAATTTGAATTTGTTGACAGGTTTTCGTTGACCCATGTAAATGCTCTTGCCGACAATATTTTGAATGCTAATACACTTGTTTTCATTACAAAATCATCAAATTATAGAAGAAATGGTGTAATTGCTACAGCATAAAGTACGGATAACCCATATTCCACTGCCATGTACGGAAGCCAGATTAAAACTGATTTCCGCGATATTTACAGAACAACATTGTCTGGGCATTGTCTTTAACTAACAAAGATAAAAAGATATCAAAGACTGCTGATATATAAATTACGGCCTACTAAAGTAAAATTTTGCAGTGCCTTTAGGGTATACCTCTTTCAAAGAAGTTAAAATGCGTCCTTTTTTTAAAAAAATGCATCTTGTTTGCAGACTTCTCTTCGCATAATATAGCTTAATGTATTTTTGCAATCAGAGGTTCTGTCTGTATGGTGGTTACCGAGAAATTACGTCATTTGCAAAACTTTCCGAACGCCCCTCGTACAATAATACACTTCGGCTTTAATGTTCATAGTATATATACCTGGTAGTGGTTATGTATTACCGTAATCGACCCATTTACCGCACATGCCCCTATAACCGCACACCAAGGCCATTTCCAGACAAACTGCACAAGCGCACACTGCTTTTTCTTTGAAACTCTCACAAAACCCAATAATTAACAGGGAACTCATGAAAAGTAAAAACACAAAGTATTTCCAGTCCTACCCATGTTGCCTCTTTCAAGTCACCCTGCATTTCATTGTTCTGAGTGTGTGGTTATTAAATACATTTTAACCACATCTTTTTGTTGCAATTTTGAAAAAGTTAAGCGCACGGTGGGGTAAATGGGTCGATTACGGTATTACAATAAGAACATTTCCACTCAAATTTATGTATAATATCTAACAAAAAGTTAGTACCCTCAACATTCATAGTATTGGGAGAGGTAGGTCAAAGCAAACAGTGCAGACCCAGATTAGAATGCTTTTATAGGAGAGTCTGATCGGGTCTTAACTGTCTGCCATTCCACCTGCATCCTTTTAACAATTACTGCATTCAAAAAATTTGTTCATTTTTCAGAACAATTTAGGTATTGTCTTAAGTGTCCTTTTTATGGAAATTTTGGAATGACAACCGATTATATTTTCTAATTTTTCCAGATATAGGTATGTTCTGCTATGTACTTCAAGAATTAAAATTTCAATTTTTGGGCTTAAAATGCTGGAAAAACTAATAACCCAACAACCATAAAATTCTAGCAGGCCCAGCCAACAATAAAATCAATATAAAAATAAAATCTTAATTTTGATAGTACATGTACAATCTATTGTTTTGGGTGTGTTAATACAACATGTAGGTAGATATATAAAGGGCAGGCATGGTTTAAAACAGTATTTTTTAAGGTCCAATAAAAAACACTGACATTCATATAAGAAACCCCTACTTCATCTTTCCTTAAATTAATGCTCAAAGTGCTTAAAATGGAATGGTAGAATTTACCTTATTCATGGCCACAATAAAAGGTAGTTTTGTCTTGTATAGTATACTGCAGGCATATGTCATGTTAGACATAAAAGTCACTGGACTGACACTCCGAGAGGTATCCATAACATACACTATCACAGTCGGAAATGTTGAAGCCTGAAATTTAAAATACATGTACCTTCAGCAATTTAAACAATGAGATCACCCCCCACACACACATCCCACCCCCTTTGAGTTTTGGTTTCAACATCTTCCTCTACACTAAATCCCAGGGAATATTTTCTGTTTTCTTTTTTGTAGAATAAAATTGTTTCTGATTGAGTTAAGAGAATATTCTTTTTCTGCAAAAAAATAAACCTACCAATGCTTCTGTTATGATAGACCCTGATGCTGACCAGGTGAAAACTTCAATTTGTCCAGGTGTGTCCATGATTATATACCTGTAATACAGTTAGAAAGGTAAAGCTATAAAACAAAGTACTGTAAAGCATTTTATGTAGTTCTGAATTCACTGCTTTTTTTCCATAAATGCTGAAGCTGTGGCCTTTCAGTACTAGAAGGTTGTCCAGGGACAACTGGTCGAGCCCGCTGTTTGCTTAAGTGACCTATAAGTGTGTCAAGACTAAGTAACTGCTTCACTCTAGAAAGAAGCCAAAAAACATCATGCTTAGCCAGCATTTTCTTCTTTTTTTTTCAAATTTTCACAAAGGAAAATAAGTAGAAGTGATGACCCAGACAAGCTCAATTTATGACTGTTACAATATCTGACCTTCAAGTGTGACCTTGACCTTGGACCTACCCAAACACATATGTCACTTGACACTTCCACTCATCAACATGAACAAAAAATTGTGCCAAATTATTTTGAAATCCATCCGTAAATGTAGAAGTAATGGCTCGGACAAGCTCAATTTATGACCATTTTATCATTTGACCTTCAAGTGAGACCTTGACCTTGGACCTACTAGAACAAATGTTCCAAACGGCACTTCTTCTCATCAAGGAGAACAACTGTGTTAAATTATTTTGGAATCCATTAGTAAATGTCGAAGTTATGGCTCAGACAAGCTCAAATTATGGCCATTTTATCATCTGACCTTCAAGTGTGACCTTGACCTTGGACCTACCGGAACAAATGTTTCAAATGGCACTTCTATTCATCAAGGAGAACGATTGTGCCAAATTATTTTGAAATCCATTCGTAAATGTAGTAGTTATGGCTCGGACAAGCTCAATTTATGGCCATTTTACCATTTGACCTTCAAGTGAGACCTTGACCTTGGACCTACCTGAACAAATGTTTCAAATGGCACTTCTATTCATCAAGGAGAACAATTGTGCCAAATTATTTTGAAATCCATCAATAAATGTAGAAGTTATGGCTCGGACAAGCTCAATTTATGGCCATTTTAACATCTGACCTTCAAGTGTGACCTTGACCTTGGACCTACCGCAACAAATGTTTCAAATGGCACTTCTACTCATCAAACAGAACAATTGTGCCAAATTATTTTGAAATCCATCCATAAATGTAGAAGTTATGGCTCGGACAAGCTCAATTTATGGCTATTTTATCACTTGACCTTCAAGTGTGACCTTGACCTTGGACCTACCTGAACAAATGTTTCAAATGGCACTTCTACTCATCAAGGAGAACAATTGTGCCAAATTATTTTGAAATCCATCCATAAATGTAGAAGTTATGGCCCGGACAAATCCGGACGGACGCACGCACGCACTCACGGATATACACCGAACTGACATTGTAACAACTATGTCTCGCTCTCCGCGAGCGGGCTCGACAAACACTGCTTTGCCAAGGCAGGTTTAATGAGAGAAAAATGCATTTTTCTATCTTTTATCAAACCAAGAAGTCTGATTAAACTTCTAAACAAACAGCTAATTTACCTGTAGCTGGATATAAGCACTGTTTTGCTTAATACTTTATTCTAAGGTTATATTACAACCAACACATATTCAACTTAGTTCCAACAACACATGCTTTTCTGACAACACACAAAAACATTAAAAGTCTACATAATTATTGTGAAAATTCTATATATAGAGAAAACCATGTTAGTGTCTTTTGATATCATGTTTATCAGGCGAGACCAGAAACAGCGTAGGAATGGCGAGGCTTGCCGAGCCAGTCCGACGTGTTTCTGGTCAAGCCTGATAAACTTGATATCAAAAGACACTTACATGGTTTTCTATTTATCATGCATCATTAGAATATTTTGCAGGTGTAAAGAGTGTCAAACAAAAGAAAAGTAAACACAGATTTATTTGAACTTTTTGACGTCGCGAATGCATTGTGACGTACGTCGGTGACGTCATTTAACCAATCGAACGTTGTTATCATGGCCAACTTCAGTTTGCAGCCAATCATCTTCAGAGATTGCGTCTAAAGGCATGACCTGATAACATTCGGGCAAGCGCAGTTCTACAGTGACATGATATCACATCATGTTATTATACCCCTGTTATCAGTGGAATTTTGCAGTAGGTGCACGATAAATTGGAATGCAAGGTCTGGACAAACAGGGAAGACCCAAATCAGGGTCTAAACTGTTTGCCATTCCACCTGCACCTTTTGGAGGCATTACTGCACTGAAAAAGCAAACTTTTAAAAAAAATTGACAATTATGGTAAGTATTTTAGGTGTCCCAGTTTTTAGAATTTTTATGGTACCATACTGATTCAGTTGTAAGATGGGGTTTGACCCTTCCAAAATTACTCCAAATATGTAAAGTAAAACAGTTTCGGGATATTCAGCTTGAAAAGGGATTTTTCTAATCCACAACAATCCCAAATACACGTATCTGTCTTGTGAGATGGCTTCTGATTTTTCTATGATTTTGGAAAGGAAAAAACTCCTGTCTTATAACCAAAAAAAAATATGGTACCAAAGCAGTATTAGAAATTTACTTCTTTTGCTGGTAGCAAGTACTTGCTACCTGGTATAAAAGCTAATTGCAAAACTCACATTTTACCTGGCAGCATAAACTGGAGGCCAAAAACAGTCCTATTGCCACTTTTATAACCAAACAAAATTCCATAATGTCAAAGGCATTGATAATGCCTTTGACCTTATGGAATTGTGTTTACTCTTACACATAAAAGCAGTATTTTAATGAGAATTGGCTAGCACTTCCAAGAAATCAACTTTTACTAAAGAATTCCTAGGCAGCAATTTTTCGCTACCCACTTTTTCTTCAGGTGGTAAATGAGATTTTTAGGTGGCAAATTTGCTACTTGCTACTGTTAATTTTGAACCTTGCTAAAGTATGATTTAAACAAGCAAATTTGGTGAATTTATATCCACGGCGGAAGTGGCCCTGATTTGTTTATGGTTGTTTTAAGTTTCATAAAATTTTGTTCACTGGTTACTTAGGAGGCTGAACTTGTGGATTGTACATAAAATCAAGGGCAATAACTCTGGGATAAGTAAGGCATAAGCTGTTCTTCTTAAACACTTGCCTCAGCATCACTGCACTATGATGATACATTTTTAATTCGGTTACAAGAAATTTTGTTTGTCAGCAACCTATTAATGGTTAATTTGTGGATTTTAAATCAATTCAAGGGCGTTAAATCATGCACTACTGAAGAGATTATGACAAAACTTAATGTGCACTGCCTTGTCATGACAATATATAATTATTATAAGTCTCATGAAATTCCATTCATTGGTTACTTAGTTATGACTCCATTTGTTGATTTTAAACCAATTCAAGGGCAATAACTCATTGCTTACTGAAGCAATTCTGACAAACTGTAAGATGCACCAATGTGTTATGGTGATATATATCTAGTATAATTTTCATAGAATTCTATTCATTGATAACTTAGTTATGGCTGGAAATGGCAATCTCACATTGATTCAAGGGCATTAACTCATGCACTAGTGATGCCATTCTGATGAAATTTTATGTGCATATCTGCCTTATGGTGATACATATTCAGTTTAAATTTCATGAAGTATTGGTAATTGGTTACTTGGTTATGGCTCATTTCACTGATTTTAAGTCAATTAAAGGGCAATAACTCATGCATTACTAAAGCCAGTCTGACAAAACTGCATGTGCATCAGCACATTATAGTGATATATATTTAGATTAAGTTTCATGAAATTCCGCCCAGTGGTTACTTAGTTACCGCTCATTTCATTGATTTCAAGTCAATTAAAGGGCAATAACTCATGCATTACTGAAGCCAGTCTGATGAAAATTCATGTGCATCAGCCCCTTATAGTGATATATATTTGTATTAAGTTTCAAGAAATTTCGTTCAGTGGTTACTTAGTTATGGCTCATTTCATTGATTCTAAGCCAATGAAGGGGCAATAACTCATGCATTACTGTAGCCAGTCTAATGAAACTTCACATGCCTCAGCGCGTTATAGTGATATATATTTATTTTAAGTTTCATGAAATTCTGTCCAGTAGTTACTTAGTTATGGCTCGGGACGGATGGACGGATGTTCTAACGGATGTATACTTATGAGTCATTTTCCATTATAAAAAATAGCCACTTAAACCCTTTTCTAGCCACATAAACCTATCTTTTTAAGTGTCTACGGAATAAATCCCATTTAAAATACATTAGAGACACCCTAACCCTAGCCCTATAACTACCATTTGTCTGCTCGGAAGGACAGATGGATGGAAGGACAGACAGACAGACGGATGGACGGACATGGAGAAAACTATATCCCTCCGCCTTCGGCGGGGGTTAATAAAGGTCTGGAGACATTACTTACTTGCAATCTGAGGCTTTCTTCTTTTCAATAAACTGCATGACCTGATCAAACCTGGTTGAGAAGAGATTCAAAGCTGTTACTATGCCTCCATTTGGACCCAATGAGTATCTGAGATTTGGTTAATGGAAGCTAAATAACACTGTGACACCATTGGACTAAAATATGTATCATTATTTGACAAGAACTTCAAATCACTCTCTGATTACATTCGTGATTTTGTGATTACCAAAGAAAGCTAACAGCTAACAACGGAGCCCTATATCATGTACAATTTCCCATTCAAGATAATTGTCAATAACATGTTAACATCACTTATAAATAAAACCTGTTGAATGCAACACAGAAATTCTATGCATCCCCAATTTTGAAAACTGAAACATCACAGAGCAAACAGTGTAGATATAGATGAGGCAGCTCATTATGAACCACTTCATCTGGAGCAATACTGCTTGCACAGTCAACTACTTCCATTTTCACACCAGAATGGCACCACTTGAAAACACTCATGCAGTCGACAAACACAGATCAAAAACAGAAACAGCACTTTCAATTGCAAATTAGCGACTATTTGCAATCAAAAATGCTGTTTTGCAATCAAAAATGCTGTTTTTGGTCCGCGTTAATAGATTTTTAAGAGCGTTTTTTATTGCTGCCTACCCGTTGTGTTTTTTGGCCCTTTAAGAGTTAAGAACTGAATATGTTCTAGGCCTTTTAAGGATTAAGAACTGAATATGCCCTAGCCAGATTAAATATGAATGCAGACTGGGCCAGACCACCTCTCACAAGCCCTCAGACTGTCAGAAACTGATTTTGTCATGATTGCATCCACCTGAATATTTTACAATTCAACTATTAATGCACTTATGAAACAAGGATACTGCTTCATAACTTCTTTGTAGTTCACTGTGTCTCGTATATCTGAAAAATACATTTGTAAAGTCTAAAACAAGTGGTGTGGATTATGCTAGGCAAGAACTAAGCCAACTGCATTTAGAAAGCTTTAAAACTAAGCTGTTGTATGAAAGTGGCCTTTGCAATAAAAGTAAATATCAAGGCAATGGCATGTCTATCATAGGGTTTCTTTTAATATGCAAGCTGCATAGACTCAGACTAGCCTGTGCAATCATGCATGCAAGTTAGCTAGACTTCCTATTGTACTCCTTTGTACAATGTACAATGACTGATTTGAGGCTTTGCATACACTATATGAGCCGCGACACGACAAAACCAACAAAGTGGCATGTGTGTCCAGCAAAGACTCAGATCAGCCTGGGCAGCTGCCCAGTCTGATCAGGGTCTTTGCTGTCCACTTGGAGCTAGCTTAGACCCTTAGCTACCCTTAAGTACATAGCAAAGACTGATCAGATAGGGCAGATGCCTAGTCTGATCTGAGTCTTTGCTGGGTGCACATGCCACTTTGTTGGTTTTGATGTGTCACGGCTCAATTATTAGGACATTTTATGTGCGTGGCAGATCATACTGGTAACTGCAAAAATCGTAGTTGTGCTCATGGAAAACAGTTGCAGGGCTGATCATTGCTCCAGATAAGAAGAGGTAATTAGTAAAATTTAGGGATAATTTTCCATATTTCTCCATAAAATATATTGTGTTACCCCTCATTAGAACCGACTGACTGAGACAGCTCTAATGAGGGGTCACAATATATGTTTTCGCTGAGAAATAGGAAAAAATTATCTTTGAATTAGCCTCGATACCCCCTCTTATCTACAGCTCTGTAATGATATCAAACTCATCGTATCTTGTATCTGTCAGTGAAGGTGGTATTTTCAGACAAATGTGAACTTTCTGAATTTAATGCTTTACTTTCTTTGACAAGGATTCCTATCCGTATGAGGACCACTTGAAGGTTTCAAAATTTACTACAAAAACATTGATACGCATTTCCAAATAACTTTTAGAATTAATTTAACATGCTTTACATTTAAAGTAAGGTTCTTGTGGCAACACAACAACAGGGCAGCAGCAAGGTCCTACATAAGAGATTATGATCAATCACAGACTGGCAGCATGACAGCACTGCTTGATCAAAATAAAAGCATTACTAGATCTATCATCTGACTAGAAAAATTACAGCTAGATCTGACTAAAAAAGCTACAGCAGATTAACCTGTAAATCATTCTTATCATATGACGTCGCATCTGAGAGTGTAATAAAGCCATGCATTAAAAACGATCATCCACTAGTGGATTAAATATGCAAATTACGTCGTAACGTTATACGTTGACGTCCATTAAAACGTCGCGTTTTTTCATGGCTAAATCGTGACGTTTTAGTGCAAAATTTGCTAATAAAATGCGATTTTTATGTCATATGATAAACAGAATCTTGCATTCGTGCTCCTGTATTATTGAATTTATTAAACTCGTTGGGGAAAACCGATAAGATGCTCGGCAAGCCTCGCATCTTATCGTTTTCCCCAACTCGTTTAATAAATTCAATAATACATGAGCACTCATGTAAGATCCTCTATATAACCATTAATCATACATTATACCACCCTTGCCAGAAAACGCAAATTAAAACACAAAATATTTCGAATTGACGAAGGTCCACACTGAAAAGGGTAGTATAATATAGTTATACCATAGTTTGTCCACCTGTAGTGAGATAATCCACTCACTGAAGCTCATCGATTATCTCCTTGTACAGGCGGACAAACCATGGTGTAACTATTACTTAATCAGCTGTAGTATTCACAAAAATAAAGCTGTCCCATTGACTGCAAATGTGTTAACAAATACCAACCTATATTAGCCGGAAATGGTACTTCATGCACTGCGGGATCTAAATTCATAACATATGGTGGGGTCTTTGCTGTGTGTAGATGAGCTACAATTCTCTGAAATATATAAAATTTAATGGAACATGTAGATGTTCATGCACAATGAAGCAGCCTGAATTGTATGAGTTTTCACATATGCATAAGTATTTGCTAAAGTTTTCACAAGTAGGTCACACGTGGTTGTTTGCAAGAATCCTGGTGAGCTGGAACTGCAGCTCCATTATCATACAGTCAGGTCTTAATATTTGTATACATTCCATTCCATTTTAATTAACACACTGTCTGTAATGCACCAGTCATTTGAAACCACGGCCCCCATGGGGCCGGGGATAGCGGGGACATAGCGGGGCTTAAGTACAGTGTTTTTACCTAAGAGGTGTCCCAGCAGTGCCGCGGATAATAGGGGCTGACAAATCCATTGCCCGGACGCCCGGGACAAGCTCCAAATCTGGCTGGACAAGTGCTATTTCCAGCTCGACGCCCGGCCGGGCAAGTAAAAGAAAATCCCCAACACATAAAAATTTGGAAAGAATAACTGTAAGCCTGTTCAAAAAGACAGCCGCACTGCTGTTTATAGCTATAATTATCATGATTTTCTCACCTTTAATTACTGAAAGTTTGTTTATTGTCACCCATCCGTTAATCCAGTGTAATGGTTACTGACGGTGTTTGCGACACCTGTCAATCATTTAGCGAAATTTCACAACTAGATGTGGACCGTTGACCAATGAGTTTTCTTCTCCGATGCATGATGAGCTTGAGTCAAAATACAGAGTCTAGACAGGTCGGTACTGTTTGATCTACAAAGCGATCTTTATTCTAGAAATTGGGACAACCGAACAGTTAAAAAATCAATAAAAGATTTTATTGCGTCTAACAGAAGACAGCAGAATGGCAAAACAGTGTAGACTTTGATCAGACTGCTCATATTCAGGAGCAGTCTGATCAAAGTCTCCACTGTTTGCTCAGAAATATGTCTCAATATTCAGAACTTTTATGGTAATATATTTGGTATACCGGTATTCTTTGATGTAAAGTGCAAACGACCTGAGTCAACCAGTACAAAGCATGCTTTTTTGCTGCCGAATGTCACCTGGACAGTGTATGCTATAAAGATGAAAGGAAAGGCTTCCACAGTTACCTTACGTATTTGGATCAAAGTGTAATATTGCTTGGCAACCAGAGTAGTCCCTGATCAGACTGCTCCTAACATAGTTGGATCGAAATGTAGTAATGCTTGGCAGTAAGAGTAGACCCTGATCAGACTGCTCCTAACATAGTTGGATCAAAGTGTAATTATACTTAGCAGTCAGAGTTGACACTGATCAGACTGCTCCTATGCAATTTGAGCAGGGTCTACACTATCTGCCAACATTTTTGTCTACTAATGGTGTCTACTCTAAACTCTTTGCTCAGACAAGATTTCCAAATTTTAGGGAATGTATGATTGTACAGAACACAGGAGCTTGGCCTTGAATATTTTTTTCTGAAAGGGCTTGTCCCTACAATGATAATATTAATAATTATTACTATATTATATAAGCTGGAGGCGACCCCTTTAAAAAATATAACCAACGTCAAGCTCCTGTGGTACAGAAGGGTAACTTTTTGATTTTGTGTGTGTGTGAAAAATCTGGGCAAGCAATTTTTTTGCCGGACAAGTGAAGTTTGTTTTTACTTGTCCTGTGGGCAAGTGGAATTTTTTTTTGATTTGTCAGCCCCTGGATAAGCTGGGCTTTTGATTCCCGCCAAAGAAGCTGGAAAAATAATGAAGTGTTTCTAATGAAATTAACCGTGACACATTGTCAGAATATTGAGTTTTATAATTATATGATCCCCTGTGGGGCGGAGAACTTTACCAGGGATTTGATATAACAATTTCCCCACAGTGCATGGCATATACCAGGGCTTTGCAGAGTGAAAAGTCAATATCCCGCTATTCCCCAGCCCCAGGGGGTCTGTGGTTGCAAATGACAGGTGCATTAACTTATGGCTATCTTAGACCTGATATAACATAAGCATAATATCTATATCATGTGCTGAAACAGGAAAATATTGTTTCTTGGAAATAATAAGTATTCCACCAAAGGACACAAAGACTGTGATGCACCCTGCACTGATACCTAGCTCAAATCGGTGTGTAGCAAATATTCTTGCACACCTGATAAAAGAATGGCATTTCACCTGGGATAGAAAATCTTATCTTACCTAGGTGTTCTTGCCCACGACCAGAAAAAAATTTTGAGCATTTAATGCATTAAGTGGTTGTATTGGAGGTCATGTATCTGTGTCTTTAAGTGACGTTGGTATTTTAGATGATGACGTCACGAAGACGGCATATGCACGCCAGTCGTTGACGTAAACAGCCGAATGGCGGTCGTTGAAAGTGGCGCCTTCTTTGTAAATCCAATTGAAACCTCTAAAGCACTAGAATTACGAATTTTAACAAGTTCTGAAGTTAAACAAAAGGTGGTGTGCAAGAAAAAGTATCTATCATGGGTTTGAGGTGTGGACAGAAAAATCTGTCACTCGGGATCACTGTTCACATCACTCGGCAAGCCTCGTGATGCTGAATAGTGACCCTCGAGACTTTTTTTTCTATCCACACCTCACACCCATGATAGATACTTATACGAATCATATACATGTAAATGTTCTGTCGAAAATATGTTACCTTTCATATTACACACAGATTTACCTGTACAAATGTTGTTTTTCCCGAGCCAGCCATTCCCAGAACAATAATACACGTTGGCCTCTTCTCTCCTTGTTCCATCGCACTGGCTCCTGCACATTCAGGCTCCATAGATTCGTGTTTATCGACTAAAATACTGGCTCCATGTGATTCTGATTCTACTTTCGGTTCCATGTTTTCGGTGTAGAAGTAAATAGTATGCCCTATCAAAATTGACCGGCATCAGTTGCCACTGGTAAGACTAATCACCGACGACCCCCGACCTTGTGCGTGCAGAGAACCAGTATCGGTCACTAGCTCTAGCAGAGAGTTTTTGCATAATAATTCACTGCTTGATGGTCAAATGTCAAGTAGATCTACTACGAGTTCAGTCAGTTGTAAACTAGATCATATCACAAGGTATTTAGTAGGTTAGATTAGGGTAGGCTAGGGCAGGCTAGGTACGGTAGGCCAGTGTAGGCTAGGGAAGAATAGGCTAGGTTAGGGTAGGCTAGGGAAGGGTATGCTAGGGTACATTAGGGCAGGGTAGTGTAAGCTTGGGTTGGCATCCTAGGGTAGGCTGGAGTAAGTTTTGCTAAATAGTGTATCATGAAGACAGCTTCAGACCGGTCTTTTTGCTTGAAAGAATACTTTAAGGCTCTTGTGTTTCTCGAAAGCACAGAAAACTTACTAAAGTTATCCTAAATATTGATACTATATAATTTGAATATAACTCTTCTCTGAATCCGGAGATGCGTTAAGATATTGTTCATTGCAGAACCTGCCGGGTCTGCATGTGCATTACTTATACACATTTTACTCACGCAATGCAGTTGTCACTAAATGCCTTGTTTGTTTGTTTGAATTAGGTTTTATAGACTTTTCCAGAAAATCTTAGCTATTTTACTCTTGTTATATTTTTTATCTTGGTTATGGCAGTCAGCTCAAAAGGTCGCTCAGAGCATATGTTGATTGGTTGTAATCTTGCCGACTTCAAATAAATTTTATTTTATCTTATCTTAAAAGTTCACTCTTATCTAGCTGACAGAGCTAATAATAGGTGAGCAAAAAACAACATAAAAAACTAGAAACTGTGTTTGTGAAACACTATGCCCCCAATCATATGCTTGCCACTAAAGGATCCGCTCCTTTTTCATGACCTATCCATATTAAAAATTTCAAAACCCTAGGACCAGTGATTCTTGCTCCCAGGCTGCACAAGTAATTTCTAACAGAGGGTATAGCTAGGTAATTATTAGACATAGAGCTACCTGACCTTTATAAAAACATTTAACACATCAAGGACTATCTATATTCCAAAAATCAGCTTCCTAGGTTAAGCGGTTCAGAAGTTGGAAAAATGCCAAATTCGGACAAGGGCCATGACTCAATCATTTTTTGACGGAATTTGCCCAAAAGTTAATTATTTCTTTTATATCTCACCCTAAAGCTGTATACAAAATTTCATCATCCTAGGTCAAATACTTCTTGAGATATTGTGGTAACAAGATTTCATTTTAATTCTGATAAAGGGGTAAAAGGTAAAGGTAAAGGTTTCCCATAGCCTAATAGCCGTAGGGGCAGTGGGGGTTAGAGACCCACTGTATCTTGGGCACAGCTGATGAAAGGCGGAGCCCATCCCTCTCCTTTCGCTGCCTTATCCTTCCCTGATTCGAAAAAGGTACCCATTTATTGCTGGGTTGACAGAGAGAGTTTTCCAGTCATCGTATGGCGACAGTGAGCCGCGAACTCACGACCTTACGGTGACTTTCTGCACAATAGCCGAGCCACTCTAACCACTCGACCACCGCGCCTCTCTCGGGGAGGTAACTCCAAAAATACAAGTTTAATGGAGAAAAAAATTACAGGTCCGCTCATTTTCATGACCTATTGATATTTGAAATTTCAAAACCCTAGGCCCAGTGATTCTTGCTCCCAGGCTGCACAAGTAATTTCTAACAGAGGGTATAGCTCGGTAATTAATAGACATAGAGTTACCTGACCTTTATAAAAACATTTAACACATCAAGGACTATCTATATTCCAAAAATCAGCTTCCTAGGTTAAGCGGTTCAGAAGTTGGAAAAATGCCAAATTCGGACAAGGGCCATGACTCAATCATTTTCTGACGGAATTTACCCAAAGTCTTTCTTTCTTTCTTTCTTCCATTCACGCCTTAACCCCCGAAGGGGACACAGACGGTGTACATATGTACACTCCGGTGTTGCAGGATGAAAGCCTACGTATAGCCATGTAGCTATAGTAGGGATCTTTAACCTGCACAGGGGATGACTCTACCTGCACAGGGGGCCTCCAGTTAACGTCCCGATCCGAAGGACGGCACACTTGTTAGCATCATCCCTGCAAATGATGCTAGAAAAACGCGTTCGGACATAGGAAGATTTCGCCTCGGGCGGGGCTCGAACCCACGACCTCTGGCTTCAGAGTCAAGTGCACTATAACCACTGAGCCACCGCGCTTTTCAAAGTTGATCAGTTCTTGTATATCTCACCCCAAAGCTGTATACAAAATTTCATCATCCTAGGTCAAATACTTCTTGAGATATTGTGGTAACAAGATTTCATTTTAATTCTGATAAAGGGGAGGTAACTCCAAAAACACAAGTTTAACGGAGTAAAAAAAAATTATGGGTCCGCTCATTTTTCATGACCTATCCATATTTTAAATTTCAAAACCCAAGGCCATGTGGTTCTTGCTCCCAGTAGCTGCATAAGTAATAACTAACAGGGGGAATAACTTCATAATTAATTATCATAATAGTTATCTGACCTTTATAAAAACATGTAACATATCAACGACAACCAATATACCAAAAATCAGCTTCCTAGATTAAGCAGTTCAGAAGTTGGAAAAATGCCAAATTCTGACAAGGGCCATAACTCAATCATTTTTTGACGGAATTTGCCCAAAAGTTGATCAGTTCTTGTATATCTCACCCCAAAGATGTATACAAAATTTCATCATCCTAGGACAAGTACTTCTTGAGATATCGTGGTAACAAGATTTCATTTTAATTCTAATAAAGGGAAGGTAACTGTTAATTTCATGTATATTACTATTCTTCTTATGTTAGGTAACTCTTCTACTTGATTACAATGCTCTTCTTTAGGAAACAATACTTAGTGACGTCATGTGACGTCATGACGTCACAACTGAACCATGGCAACGTCAGTTAAGTGATTACCTGTTGAAACAATATGCAATACAGTGAATAAAGTGTATGACATTTAATTAGTGTTAGCGTTTAACAAGTGGTAGCAGAGCGTGCGGGACATTCCTCAGAGGTAGTACAGGACTCTGTGACAGTGGAGATTTGAATAAACTGGTGTTAGAACTGAAATTTGCTAGTGAATATTGATTTTTGAGAAGGAGTCAACATGACAACCAGAATAAACCCACCAACCTTCAACAAGGCGAAGACATATGAAAGGTTCAGACAAGAGTTATTAGCATGGACAGAAATTACAGATCTAAGTAAGGACAAACAAGGTATTGCAATTGCTTTGTCACTTCCAGAAGATGATGAATCTCAAATAAGAGAAAAGATTTTTGACCAGATTGCAATAGATGATTTAAAAAGTGAAGATGGGTTAACTGTTTTGGTAAATGTTTTGGATGAACACTTAGCTAAAGATGACCTCACTGACAGCTTAGAAAAATTTGAAGATTTTGACGATTTTTATAGAACTGGGGGGGCAGTCTGTTACAGAATACATAGCAGTGTTTGATGCTAAGTACAAGAAAATAGAAAAGAAAAAAATGACCTTACCACCTGAAATTTTGGCCTTTAAATTACTAAGAAAAGCAAATATTACAAAAGAGGAAAAATTGCTTGTGTTGACTGGAATGAACTATAACAATAAGACAACTTTATATGAGGAGACAAAGAGATCTTTGAAGAAATTCAAAGGGAGTGACAATGAATCTAGCACCAGTGGATCAAGTATCAAGATAGAACCAGCTTTCCTAGCAGCAAATGAAGAGGCATTGCTTGCTGCAGGATACTCTAGAACTAGAGTTAATAGTCAAAGCTATGGCCGGGAGAAAGGGGCAACATGGAAGCGTGGAAAGTCAGGACAGGGAGCAGCAGTAGGAGAATTTCAGCGTCCAGAGTCAAGAAGACCAACAGCAAGAGGCGGAGGTTATCAGCATACAGAATCTGGGTCAAGAGTCAGTCAACCTAGTAACAGAGAGAGAAAGAACATAAATCCTGTGGGGCCAGATGGTCGTACTTTAACTTGTAAATCATGTGGATCGTACCGCCATTTACTACCAGCATGCTCAGACAGCTGGGAAAACATGGCAAAAGTCAATATTGCAAATGAGGAACATGCGGTTTTATTAACAGGGTACAATACTGAAGAGGTGCGCCGTTTGGGCATTGATGCACGCAACTGCACAGTTCTAGACAGTGCGTGCAGCAGTACAGTCTGTGGTGACAGCTGGATAAGCAGTTATATTCAATCTTTAGATAAGGATGATAAAGTAAAGGTGAAACAATCTGAAGGTCAGAAAGTCTTTAAGTTTGGAGGAGTGAGTGAGTGAACTCGGGTTTAACGTCCCACCAACAACGAGGTCATATTGAGACGGGACCTCGGTTTAAAGTCTCATCCGAAAGACCGGAGAAGCGGGGGATCGAACTTGCGACCCCTGGATTGGTAGTCTGGAGTGTTATCCACTACGCTACAGCCGCTCCTTAGGTTTGGAGGAGGAACATGTCTGAAGTCAAAGGGGGAATATAGCTTGCCCGCAGTTATTGCTGGAAAAGAGGTGATAATAAAGACAGACGTAGTCGAATCTGATATTCCTCTGTTACTTTCACGAACAGCAATGAAGAAGGCTGCTATAAAACTGGATTTGGAAAATGACACAGCTGTGATAATGGGGAAAGAGGTAGCTTTAAATCTGACATCATCAGGCCATTACTGTATCCCTATAGACAAATCAGAAGAAGTCCCTGTAGAGAATATTTGTGCTGTCAAGCTTGATGTTTTGAACAGAAAGGATAGATACAAGACACTGCTGAAACTACATAGACAATTTGCCCATCCTCCAATGAATAGACTGATTGCTCTCCTGAAGGATGCTGGAGTCTGGAAGGAAGAATATGAAGAAACTCTAGCAGAGATAGGCGAAAAATGTGAACTTTGCAAGATATATGAAAAAACTCCATCAAGGCCAGTAGTAGGTATGCCAACGGCCACCAGATTCAATGAAAAGGTGGCAATGGACCTCAAACAATGGAATGGTCGTTGGATACTACACATTATCGACATGTGGTCAAGGTATACTTTGTCTGTTTTTGTTAACAGAAAGAAGCCATGTAACATAATAGATGCATTGATGACAGAGTGGATCGGCAAGTTTGGAGTCATGAAAGCCTTAATGACAGATAACGGGGGTAAGTTTAATGCAGATGAGGTAAGAGAAATCACATCTATTCTGAATGTTCAACTATGTACAACCTCAGGAGAAAGCCCATTTCAAAATGGTTTATGTGAGAGGGTTCATGCGGTTACAGATATGATGTTACTCAAACTTGAGGCTGATTACAGAAAGATAAACTCTCAAGCCCTACTTTCCTGGGCAAACATGGCAAGAAATTCGCTACAAATGTGGAATGGGTACAGCAGCCACCAACTTGTTTTTGGACAAAATCCTAACCTGCCGAACATTATGAATGATACCTTACCAGCATTACAGGGATCAACAAGCAGTGAGGTTTTTGCACAGCATTTAAATGCCCTGCATGCTGCCCGCAAAGCATTCATCCAAACAGAAGCTGATGAACGAATAAGGCGAGCTCTCCGGAATAAAGTCAGGGCATCTGAACAAGTCTTTGAACATGGTGATAGGGTCTTCTACAAAAGGGAAGGAAAAGAACGTTGGCTTGGTCCAGGAAAGGTAGTGTTCCAAGATGGGAAAGTAGTTTTCGTTAGACATGGTGGAGTGTTTGTACGTGTTTCTCCAAACAGACTTCAGAAAGTTAACAGCAATTTGACAGAGGAGCAAGAGAAGGAAGTTGAGCACAGTATGGCGGACAAAACTGATGAAAATAAGGGCAATGAAGATCTAGAAGAACCCAACACAATATCGGAGGATATACCAGCTTCAGAGCCTGAAAGGATGGATAGACAGAATATCCAACAGAACAGAAAAACTCTGAAACCAAATGATAGCATCCAGTATAAGATGCAAAATACTGGTGAATGGATTAAAGCAAAGGTACTTGGAAGAGCTGGAAAAGCCACAGGTAAGAATAAACACTGGTATAATTTACAAGAGGACACTACCAAAGAAAAGAAAAGTGTAAATCTTGAACAAGTACAATGGGAGCTGATAAATGATGACGAGACTGTTAACCTAGTCATGAAACAAAACAGTGCTAGTGATGAAACCACTGCAGCTCAATTAGTGGAGTTACAGAAACTGAATCAATTTCACACCTATGAAGAAGTAAAAGACTGTGGGCAACAAACATTGTCAACAAGGTGGGTTATTACAAATAAAGAAGGACAGACAAAGGCAAGGCTCGTGGTACGAGGTTTTGAGGAAGAATTTACTATACCCAAGGACAGTCCCACAGTAGGAAAAGGAACGATGAGAATATTTTTGGCTATTTCATCGATCAAGAACTGGACAGCTAAAACAACTGACATTAAATCTGCGTTTTTGCAGGGCAGAGAATTAAGACGGGATATATACATCAAACCCCCAAAGAAGAGCAATACAGTGAAAGGGATAGTCTGGAAGTTAAAACATGGGCTTTATGGGCTGAAAGATGGAGCTAGGCAGTTCTACATGAGCGTAAAAGATGAATTATTGAGGTCGGGATGTAAAATGAGTGAGCTAGATCCAGCAATGTTCTTTCTGCACAAAGAAGGTAAACTGAGTGGCATCATATGCTGCCATGTAGATGACTTTCTCCATGCTGGTGACAAATATCTTGAACATTTAATGGTCAATCTACGAAAACGGTTTGTGGCAGGTAAAGTTGAAGAAGGGAACTTTAACTATATCGGATTTAAAGTTGCTCAGGAAGAAGGCGCTATAGCATTAGATCAGTCAAACTATGTGACAAATATACAGAATATAACAACTGACCCTCAAAGAGCACAGGACAAGCAAAGTACATTAACTTCAGAGGAGCAGACGAAATATCGGCAGCTTGTTGGTCAAATCAATTGGATTGTACAGGGAACCAGACCTGACATAGCTTCTGAACTCATAGACCTAAGCACTAAACTTAAGGAGGGAACAATAGGTGATCTTTCTCGGGCTATTAAAGTAGTCAATCGAATAAAAGACATTAGGTCTGTGATTACATTCCCAAACTTATGCAACAAAGTTAGTGACTCGAAGATTGTGGTCTTCACAGATGCATCTTTATGTAATCTAAACAATGGAACTGGAAGTACAGCAGCATATATTGTCTGGTTGATGGATTGCCATGGAAAATGTTCCCCATTGTCTTGGCATGCCGGTAAGATTAAGCGGGTAGTACGATCCACAATTGCCGCTGAGGCCCTTAGCTTACAAGAAGGACTAGAGAGTGGTTTTTACTACAGAAAGATGCTGGAAGATATTTTTGGTATATCAACTAAAACTATTCCAGTTATTGCTTATGTCGACGATAAGAGTGTTATAGAAGCCGTATACTCAACAAAACTAGTTGATGACAAGAGGCTCAGAGTAGACATCGCTGCTATTAGTCAATCCCTGGCGAAAAACGAAGTGAATGAAATAAAATGGTGTCCTGGTAAAGTTCATTTGGCTGACTGTATGACAAAACATGGAACTTCTGGGTACAGCCTACTAAGTGTACTAAAAGATGGAAGGATGCCAGAGGACTTTTTTTAAAACTTTAAATAATAATTTATCAGCATCAGGGTTTATTGAGATCTACTTGTTTATTTTTTAAGTTTGTTCCATAGTAACTTCTTTTATTTATTTTCTTTAAATAATTATACAACTGACTACCAGGAACTCAAAAAGGAAAAGTATAATTCATGTTAATTTCATGTATATTACTATTCTTCTTATGTTAGGTAACTCTTCTACTTGATTACAATGCTCTTCTTTAGGAAACAATACTTAGTGACGTCATGACATCACAACTGAACCATGGCAACGTCAGTTAAGTGATTACCTGTTGAAACAATATGCAGTACAGTGAATAAAGTGTATGACATTTAATTAGTGTTAGCTTTTAACAGTAACTCCAAAAGTACAGGTTCGACGGAGGAAAAAAAATTATGGGTCCGCTCATTTTTCATGACATATCCATAGATGAAAGTTCAAAACTCTAGGCCTAGTGGTTCTCAGGGAATTTAGCTGTATCAGATGGCACTGATGAACTGACAAACAGACGAATGGATGAACGGACAAGGCGAAAGAAATATGCCCCTCCAACTTCTTCGAAGTTTGGGGCATAAAAAAACAGTGCCCAGGAAAAAATTGCTTGCTTGACTTCCCACAAGCAGAATGAGCTGGCTTAAATTGACACACACACCGCTTATCTTGAGACTTTGTGATCAAGAGCCAGAAATCTTAACCACTAGGTCACAGGGGCAAGCTGTGTTCATAGGTTCTGGGTTGTATGTTTTTATTGTAGTCTACACAAATTAATGATGGAAGGTATTTTTTTTTTTTTTTTGGTCCATTTCTTTTAACGATGTTCCCCAGAACAAATCCATAATTGCACACTTCTGGCACCCAGTCTGTGTCTCTGTCCCCTCTCCAATTTAAAGAGCGGAGAGGGGATGTTAATTATATTTATTTTTATCAGATATGTGGTACTATGACAGCAGGTGCCTTACAGTCAGGACTTTACTCCCATAAAAATTGGGACACCTAAAATAATCATTACAATTGTTCTGAAAATTGAAGAATTTTGATTTTACAATGCAATAATGTGTCTAACAAGATGCAGATGGAATGGCAAATAGTATAGGCCCTGAGCAGTCTGATCTGGGTCTGCATTGTTTGCTCAAGCCTATCTGTCCCAATGCTGAATTTTTATAGTTAACACATTTTTAGGATCCATACATTATTGAGAAAAGTACACAGGTACATACCTGATCCAAGTGTTTGCTATATGCACTGGTGGCAAGGTTCAGATTCTCAAATATTGATGGATGGGTGACTTGGCAATTTTACAAACTTTGAGCTGCGATGAGACAAAACCAACCAAGTGGCATGTGTGCCCAACCATGACTCAGATCAGCCTGGGCAACTGTCTAGTCTGAGCAGAGTCCTTGCTGTCAGCAAGGAAGTAACTTAGACCCTTAGCTATACCACTGAAGTGCACAGCGAAGACACTGATCATACTGGGCAGCTGCCCAGGCTGATCTATCACAGGATGTATATGCCACTTTGTTGGTTTTGTCATGTCATGGCTCAAATCTTATCAACAGTATTTCAGATGTATCAGGACAATGGAAGCATGACTGATTGGCTCCACACAGAGATGCACCATTTAGGTTTGGACAGAATCTTCCCTCCAGCAGGATTCAAACCAACAACCATGATCCTGTAGACACTTCCGGAATGGTCGGGTTGGGCTGTGATGGCGCTATGTAGCCTTCATTTCCAAAGTATCTTACTAAAAGTAGAGCAAGGGCCCACTGTGCTTGCAGCAGATGCTGGACTGAGATTGTTTTGATTTTTTGTCTCATCTTTCTCCCTTTCTCTGTATAGACATTGAAACCCAAAATAACCAACCAATTCAAGAACCTTCTGTTACATGATATGTTAAAAATGACTTAAGCTACCTTTTGTACTGGCATATGAATAATGACAAACACCAAATTTTTTACGTTTATGTGTTTTTCTCTATTTTTACACTTTATGACATTACTTTCAGCAATTTTCAGCAATTTTCCACCAAACAATATACATAATAAAAAGTACTTTAACAAAACAACACATACTTCTTTAAAAATATCACACAAATCCTTTGTGACAATTGTACAAGTATTTACATAATATCAAATTATATTTACACCATAGTGTGTTGTGGAGCTACTTATGCTATACAAAACCTAATAACTGCCCAGATAAGTATCAAGGGAAAAAAGAAACAAAACATTTCTGTGTCCCAAATCTGTTCAAAATTAGCATGCAAAATTGGTCAAAATCAAACCAAAACACAAACTGGAAAAATAAAAATAAAATATAATAAGAAATGTTTTTGCACAAAACAAACTTTTCCCTTGCTGTGTCATTTCCAAAAAAATTTGCCAGGTTGGCAGGTTTATCTAAAATACTCATTGGTTTCTCCAGATTATTCAACCAGCACATACTGTTATGTCTACTTTCATTACAACCCTACATATAATGTAACATCTACATCCATTATAACCCTATTAACAGTGAAACAACTTTCTAAGCCTAAAATCCGTAGTAATTGACAAACTATATCTTAAACCCATGGTTATTTCACAAGAAACTCGCCTAGAGTTTGCCTAAAAAATTTCCAAGCCAATGACCACTCATTTATGATGTATGGTACACTTTCAAGGGCAGCAAATATGTCATTTTAATCTTTGACTCCCTTCTCAATGGGGGTCAACTCTCAAATAAAAGAATTGGCTCTTCTCCAAACAATTTCTTTCCTTTAATAGTAGACCCACTTTGGAGGGGCTATGCCATCTAAGAAAGCAAACAGGAAGTCACAAAAGTTGTCTCCCTCTAAAAATGGTGCAAGGAAAAAACAAAAGGTGTATCTCTACACCTTAAGAACTTCTATATTTGAGCCACGACACGACAAAACCAACAAAGTGGCATGTGCGCCCAGCAGACACAGATCAGCATAGGCATCCGCCCAGTCAGATCAGTCTTCACTGTATTCATGGGGCTAGCTTAAACCCTTAGCTACCCTCTAAGCCCACGGTGAAGACTCTGATCAGATTGGGTAGATGCCCAGGCTGCTCTGAGTCTTCAATTTCAATGTGAGCACATGCCACATTGTTGGTTCTGTTGTGTCAAAGCTCATTTCATACCCTAAATATTTGGGAAGAAATGCCTCAGTCAATGCCGTACACCCAAACAATTCAGCTCATGAAGAGCCCTCAGACCAGGGTCTGGAAAAGTTGCTGACAACACTGTGCAGACTTTGATCCCACTGTTCTAATCAGGTTCTGCAATCTATAAGGGGAAAGTGGAGATCTTTGGACCAGGGAGTCAGCATGGATGCTTTGCAGTTGCTGCAATTATAGGTATATGCTTTTAACCAAGTATCAACTCCCATCTTCAAATCTGAAACTTTTGCCTTAAAACAGTGCCAAACATCAAAGTCAGTCAACCGTGATATATAGGTCAAGGACATTCATTTGTGTAATGCAGCTGCAGCAGTCATATGGGTGTATATATGTCCCAAGTGTGATGATCATAGCTGCTGTAGTTTGTAAGATAAAGAGTTTAACAGCAAGTTCAAAATAATTCTTAACATTGGTTAACCTGATCACAGATGCCGACAAGGATGCTGATGCTAAAGCAAATGCTAACACATACTCAGACTATGATGCTGGGGGTACAGCATAAGCTCTCCTTTGCATTCACAAGAGACACTAAAAATGATTTTTTGCAGAAATCTGAGCAATACCAAGACATAGGTCTATTAGACATGAAGTTTTGTACACAATCTAAGTTATAAATGACATTTTGCAGAATTTTGGTTCTATTAAAGCTATACAATTATTAGCCATGCAGTTTTGCAAACTGTTTTGATGCATTATATAACAAAATTATAAACTAGTAAAGCTGTGTGATTTAAATAAAGCTCCCCCCCCCCCACCCCTTTCATACAATGCAATGCCCCAGAGTGTTTTAATAAAGTACCTCTCTGTAAAAAGGGATCCAAATACTTCCAGATCATTTAGCTCCCTTGGAGGCATATTTGTGCACCTTTTAAAATTTGGGCCAATGATAGGCAAACAAGATCACAGAACTAAATGTATGTAAGAATGCAGCTTTCCTGGAGAATGCAGCTTTCCTTTCCCACTATAAATTGTTCCAAGATTCACAATTTATACCTGAATCAAAATAGCTCAGGGCCCAGTTGTTCAAAATCAATGACATTGTTAGTTAATGAGATGCTAAATATTCAAACATATGATACCCAAAAACTGTCATTTTTGCCCCAGAAATGTGAGGAGCTTTTGCAGTGCAAAAGCTCTTCTTATTTTTTTCAGCCAAAAAAATATTAACTAACTCAATTCTATGTGTACTAGAAGACTGACCAAATCCTTGACTAATGACTTTGTTATGCTACTGATGCTTTGAACAACTTTGCCCCGATCATTTATATTGTATACTACATGTATGTCATTGTTGCCCCATTATTTATTTATTCTGAACTGAATTAAAATATTTCCCACTGATAAACAAATGATGAGAACATGACAAAGTATTACATGTATATGAACTGTTAAAACATGAATGAATAAATGAAATATACATGATAAATTGAATGACAACAATAAATTACATGGACAGGAATGTGGAAAAATGATAAAATGAAAGACTGAATTAAGACTGATAGATGGTAAGACAGATTATGTTGATATGAGACAATGAACAAACAAACAGAAGTGACGTTTTTTTTCATCTGTAGCTACTAAAACATGTTACTGCATGTCCAAACAGCTAGAAAATCAGATAATCGGTATCTTCCCTCTTGCTCCAACTTTCTATGGCTCTTTAAACCCATTGCATTCTGGGTATTTTTTGTCGTCTTCTGAAATTGTCGTCTGCATCAAAAATCAAGAATATTTTGACAATATTGGTCTAACTAACTCTTGTAGAAATGATGTCTAGGCAGCAAACAGTTTGGATCTCAGATCAAGCCCCACGTTTGTGGGGCCTGATATGAATCCAAACTGTTTGCCCAGATACCCTTAAAGGGGTATCCCGAATGGAATGGGTTAAAGTACTCTGCAACGTGAACAGTGAAGCTTATACTCTGCGGGGTTGCATAAACCTTTCCCTCCTACAACAGTGTACATGATATGGTCATCCCTGTGCTTTCAGGCCAGCAGCAAATCTTATCCCACACATCTAGCCATGTGGGATAAGCTACACGTAAATTGGTTAAAATTTCTTGCTCAATGGCTTCCCATACAGGATTTAGAAACATTCATTTTACATAATAATTGTCATTAAATAATCTTCTAATGTACCAGCTACTGTACCACTTCTTTGGCTTTGTTAGATTTACTATCAGAGGTGATCATGACAGATTTAAAACGTCACTCTCTAAGTCACTCGTTAAATGACAACAGAATAGCTCGTCTTATGACAGGCATATGACAGGCACCTGTACTATATTTCACAAGAACCCTACCATGTGAAAATGTGTCTTCAGCTATGTGCAGACAGTGGCTTGAAAGCAGTATTAAAAATATATATTTTCATTACAGAAATTGTCAAAACGATTTATTCTCTGCTTGCAATATCAATCAAGATTAACATAAAACAAGACGAAAATCATTCTGTTGTCTCTACTGCACGACGACTATAAGATGATATTTACAAGTTTAGGGCATCTTTTCCTATCTTCAGCAGCATATATATCAGCATAATACAGGGATAATTTTTCTTATGCCTCGAAAATTAAAAAAGCGTATGTTGTGAACCCTCATTAAAACCATTTTGATGAGATAGCTCTAATAAGGGGTCACAATGTATAAAGAAACTTATCCCTAACTTATCCCTGTTACCTCTTCTTATCTGGAGCACTGATAAACATTATTATGTCGCTCACACCACAGCCAGGTGAGGGTTTATCAGTTAATGCTTTGTCAGTTCTAAACAAACTACACTCAGGCAGAACCCACAATCAGTTTCAACTTAATAAGATATAAACAGTGATTGTACAGCTGGTAGGTGCAAAATGAACTTTTCAGAAATCCATACAACCTCAATGCGAATGGTGGGATATACCTTCTTCTGAAATGACCCATTCCTTTTTCAGATTTGGACATGTACTTTAACCTGCAGATGCACACAAAATGGCACACAAAATGGATGCTTAAGTTAAAGAATTGTAAACTATGTTTAGTAAGTGCACTTTGATTGGTTAGGTCACTCCTGCCCAATTATTTGGGGTTTATGGTATCTACAGGGCCCAGATAAATTTATTCTGAAGGTATTCTTTTCTTACGCAATAGTCCAGTGAAACTGCTGTTTTGATCAAAAGATATTCCCTATCTCATATAGATTATGGCATAACAGAACAACAAGGTAACTCAGCATACTGTGTATTAATTGCCAAGAGTATATTTGTCTTTAATGCCAAGATGAGATAAAAAGCTGCATGAAATTGGACCTTGTTGTGGAATGGAATTTACACTTCTTTCTGTTTTGATTACATGCAGGATCATTTATTCACAGCAAAAAAGAGATCAGGTTTCTTCTGTCTCTTGATCGAAACTACTGTAGGGTAACAGCAAGTCAAGATCGTCATATATGCCATATCTAAAGACAAGAGATGAAAGGCTAAATCATGTGTGAAAAGCCAAGGTTTACGTCAGATTGCCCATCTAAAACATGTAAACATTCTGAGATCACCATTCACTCATGCAATAAGCTTCTTCCTTGTGGCACCCCTCATATGCATTACAAGAGGGCCAAGAGGCCCTGAATCGCTCACCTGACCAAAAAGGTTAAAGGTCAAACAAGGGTCATCATTTTACAAACCTGATAGTTTGCAACCACTTCCAAATGGTTTTGAAGAAGATTTTTGAATATTTTTCTATGTATTGCTATGGTTCAAACCTTGGACCCCTGGGGCCGGGCCATTTTGGACCCTGTGGCCATCATTTGAATAATTTTGGTAAAGGATCACTAGGCAATGCTACATACTAAATTTCAAGCATCTGAGCCAAGTGGTTCTGAAGAAGAAGATTTTTGAATATTTTTCTATGGTTCAAACCCAGGACCCCCTAGGGTGGGGCCATTTTAGACCCTGGGGTCATCATTTGAACAAACTTGGTAAAAGACTACTAGGCAAAGCTACATACCAAATTTCAAGCATCTGAGCCTTGCGGTTCTGAAGTAGATGATTTTTTTTAATTTTTCTATGTATTTCTATGGTTCAAACCTGGGACTCCCTGCCCCCGGGCCATTTTGACCCTGGGGCCACCATTTGAACAAACTTGGTAGAGGGCCACTAGGCAATGTAACATACCTAATTTCAAGCATCTGAGGCAAGCAGTTCTGGTGAAGAAGATTTTTAAGTATTTTTTAGTTTCGAACCAAAGAACCCCTGCCCCAGGGCCATTTTGGACCCTGGGGCCACCATTTGAACAAATTTGGTAGAGGACCACTGGACAATGCTACATACCAAATTTAAAGCAGCTGAGCCTTGCGGTTCTGAAGTAGATGATTTTTAAGTATTTTTTAGTTCCGAAACCCAAGACCCCCTGCCCCAGGGCCAATTTGGACCCTGGGGCCACCATTTAAAGGAACTTGGTAGAGGACCACTAGGAAATGTTCCATACCAAAGTTCAAGCATCTGAGCCAAGCAGTTCTGGAGAAGAAGATTTTTAAGTATTTTTAAGTTTCGAACCCAAGACCCCTGCCCCAGGGCCATTTTGGACCCTGGGGCCACCATTTGAACAAACTTGGTAGAGGACCACTAGGCAATGTTACATACCAAGTTTCAAGCATCTGAGCCAAGCAGTTCTGGAGAAGAAGATTTTTAAGTATTTTTTAGTTTCGAACCCAAGACCCCCAGCCCCAGGGCCATTTTGGACCCTGGGGCCACCATTTGAACAAACTTGGTAAAGGACCACTAGGCAATGCTTCATACCAAATTTCAAGCCTCTGAGCCAAGCAGTTCTGGAGAAGAAGATTTTTAAGTATCTTTTAGTTTCGAACCCAAGACCCCCTGCCCCAGGGCCATTTTGGACCCTGGGGCCACCATTTGAACAAACCTGGTAGAGGACCACTAGGCAATGTCACATACCAAATTTCAAGCATCTGAGCCAAGCGGTTCTGGAGAAGAAGATTTTTAAGTATTTTTTAGTTTCGAACCCAAGACCCCCTGCCCCAGGGCCATTTTGGACCCTGGGGCCACCATTTGAACAAACTTGGTAGAGGACCACTAGGCAATGCTTCATACCAAATATCAAAGCCCTAGGCCTAGCGGTTTCAGAGAAGATGTCATTTAAAGCAAATTGTTGACGACGCACGACGGACGACGGACGACGGACGACGCACGACGGACGACGGACGACGGACACTGGGTGATCACAATAGCTCACCCTGAGCCTATGGCTCAGGTGAGCTAAAAACATAATATCTCAGCACATAATTTTGTAACAGCTGTTCAAGTGGTGTCTATTCGAATCATTCGTAACTTGTAATTGTCCGCGAGCACACAAGCTGCCTCGTTAGAGCCACCACAGTAATGTGATGATGAGAATACTGTCAATAGTTTTCCTTGCTGTTGTACCTGAAAAATAAGATTAACAGTTTTCAGAGCTTTAGATAAGAAAGAGTAATAGGGATAACTAAGAATTTTTTTTTCTTATTTCTCAACGAAAACATATGTTGTGACCACTCATTAGAACCGTCTCAATGAGACGGTTCTAATGAGGGGTCACAACATGTTTCTATGCAGAAATATGGAAAATTATCCCTAAATTATCACTGATACCCCTTCTTATCTGGAGTACTGCGTTTTTTAAAAAAAAATGCATGAATACATACTGGGTAATTTAACTGCCTTTTTTCAAGGGAGATAACTTTACAGGAGCACTATTTACTTCCCTTGTAGGTGAATTGCATTTCAATGGGCCCTACTCTATAACAAAATTTTTTTATTATCTTCCAGGGCCCGGTTGCTCAAAGCATAATTAGCTAAACAAAGGCGCTGGTCAACGGTTCATTCAGTCTTCTAGTACAAACAGAAGCAAGTGTGCTAATATTTTTGCTGAAAAATGAGAAAAGCTTCTCACAGTTTTGGCAAAAAATGGCAATGTTTTTAAGTATATGTTTGAAAAAATTTATAACATCTTGTTAACTAACAACGTTGTTAGTTTTAAACAACTGTGTCCTTCGTAGGAGTAGCCCTACATGTGAAGGGAGGCAAATACCTCCAGATTAGAGTGATCTCCCTTGCATGTGTAGCTACCACATACACCAATAGTATCAGGAATGAAAGACTAAGACATATTTTGGTATGCCTTATTCTAGGTCTGTGTTTTCTGTTTTTCTTCCTAAATTGCACACAAATTGTTATATCAATTTTAGATTTTATAAATCCTGACTTCATTACTGTTAAAAACAATTTTGCTTTTCATAATTGAGCTAAACATGGCTGGAATTTACACATCACAAGTTATATATATTCCAACAACTGTTTGAAAAACAAATGAGTATGAAAGAGATAATATATGTAGAATATTCATGTGCTATGACAACATCTATCAAGGTCCCTGTATATTCTGTATTATTTCGGCTATAATGCAGGGTTTTTCCTTCTCTAGAAAGACACCACAGATCTAAATCAGTATTATGAAATTCAACTATAAGATGTGTGGTTTTTTTCTGCCAAAACAACCCCAAAAATCTAGATCCATCTTGGATCTAGAAATTTGGTATTGTTCTGGGCCCATTTGTTCAAAGCATCGTTAGCCTAACAAGCCCGTTAAGAGATCAACTCCAGTGTTTTACTACTTTTTTTTACTAAAAACACTGATATTTTTTTAATGAAAACATGTGAGAAGCTTTTGCAATGCAAAAGCTTCTCACATATTTCAACAAAAAAAATGTTGGCAAATTGGAGATATTAACGTTTGAAAATTCAATGAAACGTTAACTAAGGACGTTGTTAGTTTTGAACAACAGGGCCCAGGACAGGAAACCCTCCATCTTTTAACCGAAGAAATACTGTATTCAGCACTAACCTGAAAGCCATTTTCCTGCACCTCATGGGCCCTAATGACATGAGTGAGGCCGTTTCTCTCTAGGAATCCTAGTAAGGCATCACAGCTAAAGAAGTGGGCAGTCCCCCGCCGTGTGTTGGGGATAAAACCTTTGTTCTCTTTTAGTTCTTTGATTGAGTCTGGGGTTAATACATCTAAACTGTAACAGTAATGGCATTTAAAATATCAGTAAAGAAACAATAAACTTGGATATGCCATAACTAAACTGTGAAAATGAATAAATATCTTCTTTCCTTTCACTCAAAATAACCAGGAGCCCCTGTGGCTCAGTGGGTTAAGCACTGGCCTACTGATCTAGCAGACCAGGTTCGAGCCCTGCTTGAGGCCAGAATCTTTCCTACCATAAAGGGGGCTCCATTGCACACAGCCTTTCATTATCATCCTCCAATCGTCCTGATATGACTGAAATACTGTTGAAAAAGGACATAAAATTGCAAGTCATCCCTCAGCCATCAAAATAACCCCATTCAAACAATCATATATGTTCTAATTATGTCCACAGATAGCTGACAGAAGATGACTTGCTACGTAAGATTTCCTTAAGATCCTGATGATGATATATTGTACTTTCAAACATAAATATAATATTACATACACGTTACTCCAAAGTGTCAAAATTTGATGACGGAAAAGTCGGTTACAGATATCTATGGATGAAAAGGTGAATAAGAAGATTAACAAAGACAGTTAGGTCCTTGTTAGGTCCTTATTGGTCACACACTTTTAAATTAATTGATAGTTCTGGGCTATACCCAGAATGTCACTCAAAGGCCACTTGGTAGTGTATAACTGGCCAATGCAATGACAACTTAGCATGTGACATAGTCCCACAATTAAATTCATACCTGTTGAATGTCCCACCGTGATTTTACCTTACAGTTATTGAAGAATTATATACCTCTGTAAAGCAGGCGTGGCTTCGAAAAGGTGCATTTCTTACACACTCTCACTCAGTAGAATGGTGGTGCGGTATTACCTACTTCCCACTTCATGGTATCACCCTTATCAATTGAAATCAACTTACTATAAATAAAAACAGCACCTACCTTACAGGATCACTCCACATAATATCCCAGGCTAACGTACTATCATCTTCAGGATTTTTCAATGGAACTGGTACTTTATTGATGGCATCCACAAATCCTCCATCTAACTCTGGGGCAGGGATACCACCATGCACACAAAATATCTACAAATCATTTGAAGCTTTATCAGGATAGTATTCTAAAGTGCTTAAGTATTGGGACACCGAAAACCATTAGTTTTCCATTTGTCCCAACTGAAAAATTAATGGTTATTTGGTACCCCAGTGTTTAAGGATGATGCAGCTTGTTTAATACTGTTCTGCTTGATACCCTT
The DNA here is from genome assembly GCA_963989385.1 of Ctena decussata. NCBI lineage: Eukaryota > Metazoa > Mollusca > Bivalvia > Lucinida > Lucinidae > Ctena > Ctena decussata. The sequence goes on along the minus strand of OZ022511.1, from coordinate 76,428,030 downwards.
ATGTGTTTAAGCATTGGGACACCTAAAACCATTAATTTTCCATTTGTTCCACATTGTTAAGCACATTAGGGTATTAAGCAGGACAGTATTAAAGAAGACTCATCATCTGTAAAGTCTTGTTGTACAATTATCTCCCCTAACTATATCCCTACCCCAACACTGTCTCCTCATTATGATCAACCATCCTGTGAACTGCACTTTCTTCAGTTCCAAGTTGATACATCAGCATTATCTCAGACCAGCCTGCTCAATACTGATGCAGTCTAGTCAGGTATCTGAAGTTGCTCAGATAAATTTTGCCTTTCACTGGAAAATACAGATTTCATCAAAAGCAGGTTTGACAATAAATGAATGACAACGCCCTTTAGTTAATGAAAGCTAAGGTGGTTGGGTTGAGAAAAGGTGCTGGGTAACTGTCATTGCCTGGGCATCCTACAAATCTGATAACAGTAGGGCAAGAGCCTACTGTCTTGCAGCAGGTGCGAGTGGGAGTTGTTTGGATATTTTTTCTGTTGCTTATAAGTTCTCTTTTCTTTCTGCCTCTCCTTGGGAGATTGCCCAATACAGACTGAAGTACTGTCTATAAGGGCTGTTAAACCCTCAACCAACCAACCAACAACCAACAAAAGAAACTTGCAAAAATGCACCATTATCAAAAATTTCCTCCGGCTCATGATAGCTTGCCTGACAGCACATTGTCTATCACATAATAAACTTAAGCCAAAACATCCATTTACTCGGATGCTGACACTGACACAAATGCCAGAGTGACAACAATAGTTCTTCTGTGCTTTTGTGTAGGCGAGCTAAAAACTACAAGTACTCACACGATCATCCACTGTGGCAGCAATAGGCATTACATCAAAGCAGTCATTAATAGCTTCCCAGAGCTGCAGACCAATGCTTTCACCAAATTTGTTCAAACACTCACTGTAAAATAAAACAAATTTAACACTTTAAGTGCCAAAAATTAGACAAAATTTATGTCTACAAAATTTCAATAATGTTTTGTCAACGCTATATCATATTGAGGATTTAACGACTATGGGGCAAACAGTATAGATCCAGATGAGGTGGCTCATTATGAGCTGCCTCATCTGGATCTATACTGTCTTTGCAATTCCACTATTTTTGTATTTTGGTGCTGTAAGGATTAAGAGCGTAAGCTTTATTCCTCATTAAAGCTAAAACTTGATCACTATCTGTTATGCATGCTACTGCTTTCACAATCAGGTTTCTCTGGTAAAAAGTTTTTGTATCATCTCTAGAGGCATATTTCACTGGGGAATAACGTGATATTGCACAGTCTCAGAAAATAGTGCCTTCTTTTTCACAAATATATACCACATGCATGCTGTATCGAACATAAATTATCACTGAACTACCTAACAATATCAGAAACCATGCATAACATACAAATTGAGGATTCAAATGGTCAATATTATCTTATTTTTATTCAAAAATATGTATGTGCTAGGTCTCTAATGAGACTAGGATTCTAATGAATTTTCTAGAAATTGTTGTCTGATATTCTCCTAATCTGAAAGTGTGACAAAGTGGCGGTGTATCTTACCTTTTAAAAGAAAACATTTCCTGTACATTTCTTAGTTCATGATTGCCTCGCAGCAGGTGGAATTTATGAGGTGCAAGAAGTTTCTGAGCAAACAAGTAGGAGACTACCTAAAATGTAAGTATAAGAAATTTTAGTTCAGAAGTTCCGAGGCGTATATAATCAGGGCTCTAGATAAGAGGGCGTACTTGATGATAATTAAGGATGATTTTTTTTATTTCTCATCGAAACCATATGTTGTGACCCCTCATCTGAACCGTCTCGTCGAGACGGTTCAGATGAGGGGTCACAACTTATGTTTTTATGCAGAATTAACAAAAATTATCCCTAATTATCACCAAATACTCCCTCTTATCTAGAGCTCTGATAATTGTTTAGATTCTATGTTGAAAACTAAACTGTACTTACTCTAAATGAACCATGACACGAGAAAACCAACAAAGTGGTTGTGCGCCCAGCGCAGACTCGGATCAGCCTAGGCATCCGTTGGTCTGATAAGGCTCTTCGCTAACTGCTTAAAGGGTGGCTAAGGGTCTAAGCTATCTCCATGCGGACAGCGAAGACTCTGATCAGACTGGGCGGATGCCCAGGTTGATCTGAGTCTGCGCTGGGCGCACAAGCACTTTGTTGGTTTTGTCGTGTCACGGCTCAAATGTTTTGACAGACAAAAATCTAAAACCACCTGAAATTAAGACCACTTCGTTATGAAGATTGGTCTCTGCCAGTCCACATGATATTTTCCTTATGATTTTATATTCAATATAAAGACCACCTCACTAATAAGGACACTTTTAGGCAGTCTGAAAGGTGGTCTTAAATACAGGATTTTACTATCTAGATCAGACTGCTCTGTTTTCAAACAGTTTTATGCAACATCCAATAACAACATGTCCAACGTGACGCTGGAAAAGCCCATCATGATAATAAGAGGATAAAACATTCTTTTCCATGTTTTAACGTTTGCCAAGCCTGAGTGTATTAACCTGTTGCAGCCCGAACTGCGCAGCGGTGAGGGCTGCAACATGTTAATACACGAGTGCTTGGGCAAACATATTTTAACAGTGTTGAATCCCTGTGTCAGCGATTCTGTCGCATTGCGACAATTAAAAATAAAAGGAAACCAACGTAAAATGCTGTTGATTACAACACGGCTGTTTTCTATAGTAAAGTTTCATTAAGTATATAACAATGGTTGTTGGTTACAGTAAATATGGTAAGTTTAGGGCAAAGACAATTTTGTTTTAGGTTTTATATACGACTGTGCTGTTATTACTTAGTATAATTAATTACTGGCATTTAAGAATAATAGTGCTAATAAAACTTTGGCAGCCAGTACAGCTTTCAAAACCAATACATTCATTTCAAATGCTTCAAGAGTTTCTTTTTGGCAATTTTGCTTAAAATGGAAAGCATGTTCTACAGGCTTATCCTGGATGCAATGTAAGGGCATATAAATGACACAACAACCCTTCAGTCTACCTGAGTGTCTCAACATTTTCATAGATGGTAACTTTCCTTGCCATGTAAAAATGCTTTACTGTGAAACTGCTTGCTAAACAAGCACTGTCATATAACAGCAAAGCCTCCCTGCCCAGTTGAATACATTACCAGGCCCGGAGGTTATAAAACTTGAGTACATTCTCAAACTCAAAATAAAGCACACTGATTGGCTGCTTCCGAGCACATGCTCGGAAGCAGCCAATCAGAGTGCTTTATTTTGAGTTTGAGATTATACTCAAGTTTTATAACCTCAGACCCAGTGCTCTGACTTAAAATTTTACTACAAACCTCAATTCCAAATTCTCCTCTGTCAACATAATCCCCAAGAAAGAGAAAGGATGCAGGAGTAAGAAGAGGTCCCATTCTCCATAGCGCTTTCTCAAAACATACCAGATCTCTGTAGTTGCCATGGATATCACCTAGAAAACAAGTGTGAAGGTCACAGAAATTAATACTGCATCTGTGAACATAAAGAGACATATTTAATTCTACAAGATTTTGTAAATTAAAATATCAAATGGGCATTTTCTCATATATAATTAAGCACTGGCTGATTTGAAGTTTAAGTCTTCACTTGCAAAAAAGGCTCCTTATTAAATGGCAGTCTGTTTCAGCCATTATATCACAATCTTTTTCTTCATGCTGATAATAATTTGAGCCGCGACAAAACAAAACCAACAACAAAGTGGTTGTGCGCCCAGCACAGACTCAGATCAGCCTGGGCACCTGCGCAGTCTGATTAGAGTCTTCGCTGTCTGCATGGAGGTAGCTTAGACCCTTAGCTACATGTACCCTTAAAGTGCCTAGCAAAGAGTCTGATCAGAATGGCTGCTCTGAGTCTGCACTGGGCCCACAACCACTTTGCTGGTTTTCTCGTATTACGGCTCATATAAATGTATGAAAGAATGCTCTGAGGAGGATCTACAAGCTGGTTTTATGAGCTTACTAGACTTGATCTGTCACAAATGAATCAAACTTACCTAGTATGTACATGGGTGACTTGAGTTTCAATAATCTTGGCTCTTCACTAAGAACATCTTTAATATGCCGACAAATGGTCAATAAACATTTGGCAAGAGCATTTTTATCTACCTGGCCCCAGTCAAATGCATTCTGAAAGAAAAAGAGAAATGTCAGCTACCAAAGGCCTATCGAAATCCTGTAAGAAAATAAAACATTCAGAGCTCTAGATAAGAGGGGGTATTTGGTGATAATTAGGGATAATTTTTGTTAATTCTGCATATAAACATATGTTGTGACCCCTCATCACAACATATGGTTTCGATGAGAAATAAGAAAAATTATCCTTAATTATCATCAAATACTCCCTCTTATATAGAGCTCTGAGCACTTAAGGAGAATGGGTACACTTTCAAGAAAGAATTTGCTCCTAGAGAAGCAAACTCCTTCCTTTACAATTTGGTCCCTAATGAGAATACCAGTGTTGCTTTCCATGTTAATTAACCCTTTCACCTTACAGTGATCGGGCAGTCCAAAAGAATCCATAGCTAATATAATGTGAAGATATTTATCTGCACTCGTCAGCAAAACATCAAAGGTATCTGATAATTCAGTTATATTAACTGATTAAGTGGAAGTGCTGCAGATAGCCTGTCAAGCAATTAGTGCTTTGACCACTTTTGCGCAGGTTTGTGTCAACTTGTCTCATCATGATCATGCACATTGGGCTAATTCTTTGAGATCTTGAGATTGGTTTTGGTGCAAAGTGGCTCAAAGAAAAGTGTACTTATAAACTATATACTTTTAGTTGTCTCTTTTGGTTTGTTTTAACCCTTCTCATGCTATTCGCGTATATATACAGGATAGCCGGTACGTCCCTAGAATGCTAATCGCGTATATATACGTTTTTATGACCTCGTTTAGAAAACCGATCATGTGACTACAGCATGGTGTCATATGATCCCTGTTCAACATTTCATCGGGTAATAGAGACATTTCTATTCTATTCTATTCTATCTCATAACCTTACTAGGTCGGTGGGGCACCACAGATGACTTTGAAATAATCCCTTTCCACCTTGTCCTGTCTTCAGCTGCCCTAGTTGAGCTGGCAAAATCCATTCCTGTCCACTCCTTGATATTGTCTTCCCACCTCTTCTTCTGTCTACCTCCTCTTCTTTTTCCTTTCACTGTGCCCTGAAGAATTGTCTTCGCTAAACCAGAAGACCTAGAGACGTGGCCAAAACACCTTAGTTTCCGTTTCTTGACCAGCGTCAGGGGTTCATCATACTCTCCAATGGCTGCTTGGATCTTCCTGCAAACCTCCTCATTGGTTATATGGTCCTTGTATGAAATGTTCAGTAACCTTCGGTAGCATCTCATCTCAAAGGCCTGCATTCTTTTCTCTAACTCTGCTGTCAAGGTCCACAATTCACAGGCATACAGAAATATGGAAATGACAAGGGAGCACATAAGTTTCACCTTTGATCCAAGAGATTTGTTATCTCTCCAAATTGGTTTAAGCTTGGTAAGAGCTGAAGTGGCTTGTGCAATCCTTGAGAGAAACTCCTGTTTTGAGCCATCATCTGAGACAACTGCTCCAAGGTATTTGAAGCTGTTTACAGTACCCAGCTTCTGCCCTTTTACCTTGATCTCCCTCTGGATGCCATCTGCGCTGTTCGTCATCAGTTTGGTCTTCTCAGCACTGATCTCCATCTTGTACCTTGTGTAGGCTTGGTCGAGACTTTCAACTAGAGCTTCTAGTTCCTGCTCTTCCTCAGCTAGAGCGTCTATGTCATCAGCAAACCGCAGATTGGTAATGTTTCTGCTGCCTATACTAACCTTTCCGTCATGTTCTTCCACAGCATCAGACATGATCCGTTCAAGAAAAATGTTGGAGAGGGTGGATGACAGAAGAAATCCTTGTCTTACTCCAACTGTTGTTCTGAACCATTCTCGTGTGCTGCCATTTATCAGGACTGCACTTGTAGCCTTGTCGTATAGCTGCTCAATGGTGCGAACTAGATTTGCACAGATATTGTATATCCGCATGGTGGCCCATAAGACTGCATGCCATACCCTGTCAAAGGCTTTTTTGAAATCAATGAAGACATGATACAGATTCTGCTGATGTTGGAGATACTTTTCACACAGGATTCTAAGGCTGAAGATCTGTTCTGTGGTGTTCCTTCCTGCTTGAAACCCAGCCTGTTCCTCAGAGATTATCTCTTCGGCTTGTGGCTTAAGCCTGTTCAAGATAACTTTCAGCATGACTTTGCTTGAATGACTGATGAGGCTGATGGTTCTGTAGTTCTTGCAGAGCTGTAGGTTGCCTTTTCTAGGGAGCGTAATAATCAGCGACTGAGTCCATGGGGTAGGCCATTCTCCCATTCTCCAGTTCCTGTTATAGATATCTGTTAAAACATCAATCATGGTCTCCCCGCCAGCTTGAACAAGTTCTGCTGGTATATTATCAACTCCAGCAGATTTCCCCTTCTTTAGTGCTGCTACTGCAATCTCAACTTCCTCAGGAAGGATCGGTTGTTGATCTTCTTCTGGTTGCAGCCCAGAACTGCAATGTCACCGTAATAGAGACATTATTTGATCTAAATATAGCGATTTCGTCATGAAATTCCCTAAATAAAAATAAATATTCTTATTTTAGATTGCTGACGCGAAACAGTTAAGCCTTCGGAAACTTTTCAAGATGGCGGCGCCTATTACCAGTGATAAAACTCAGAAATATTAGATATTTCTGGTGATTCTGCACTGCTGAGGAGTTTGAAATCTTTGAATTGGATGATTTAAATAATGCTCAAATTACTTTGAACATAATTTAGGTGCAAATAGATAATGTATCGGCAATGGACATTCAAACGGATTCGCCCCCACTGGATTCGCCCTTTTCACAGGTAATTTTAATTAACACCTGTAAATACCTGAATTTTTAAATGTAATAATTCTTTTCAAAAGCTGCTATCATAAATATATGATTTAGATGCATTTTGATATAGAATTTATACCTTTACCTTAAAGGTAGGTTCCTGTACTAGCGATACTAATTATGTCCACAAAATAATTTTGTCTTTTTCAGAGCAGTATTGAATTCTCTTATTTTTCTGAATTTGTTGCTACTGAGAAACTCGTCAGATGTTGAAGAAAATAGTCGTTTTCGCTTTTAGTTTATTTTCTTTCGTTGGAATTCCAGTTCTAAAAATAACTATGTTTATTATGTCTATAAGTGCGTGATTTCTGATGCCATTCTCCAAAGGTCAATTTTCCCTTGTCGTGAGCTCTCCTAGAGGTCCTGGCATGGTAAATGGGTTAAAACTATCCCAAAATGCAATGCAGCATGACCTCAGCTGCATTAACTATTTTTGGCGCGAACTAAAAATAGCACTAACTGGTGTGCGAGCAGAGTTAGGAAATCCCTTGCAAAACAACTTTTCTAATATTTTTTTGATTTACACTTTTTAGTGAAACTTATTCATTCCCTTTTATAAGTGCTTTCCAACAACTTGGATGAAAGATCATCAAAATTATGATGCATTCCAAAGTACAGGAACCTACCTTTAAAAAATAACAGTTCTACGGTCATCTGAATAACATAGGTATATTGCTTTTGTTTTCTGATGAAAAATTCAGTGCAGGCAGTCCGTATTATGTAAATAATCTGTAGCATGAGAAGGGTTAACTGAATTCTATTTTCAAGTACATGTTTCATTTTCCTCTTCTTAATCTTTTTTTTTTTTTTGAAAGTTAATGGCAGTAACTCAATTACCTTAGTAAGATTGCCATTGTCTCCCTTGTTTGCCCGCTCAAAGTACCTGAGACCTGTCAACATCTCGTTCGGATGAGATCTTTGGTTAAAGGAGTCAATGGAAGACATTCTCTGGAATCTTGATATATCACCTTCTATATGACTCACTGATGTGTTGGTTATTGCTCCAGTTCCTGAGGAAATCAAAATTAAACATACACTATTAGTCCTAATATATAACCCTGCTCTAGTAACTGCCTGCTCACATTTTTTGGAAAAAAAAAGTGTATTAACTTACTAAAATGGCAAAACTTCAAACATACAGTCTTAAGATGTTTATACATGGCTGTAAGCCCTGTTCATCATGTCCACTAGCTATCATATGCAACAATCAGCTATTTGTGTGTCGACAAAGTGCAGTTATTATTCTTTCATGGTTAACCACTGAATACTGCTTTATTATAAGCATTTCGGAGACAGATTTACAGTGAAATTCTGAACACTCCACCATATGAAATTGTGTAAGTTAAAAAATGTGTCATGTGTAATGATGCAGGCTGACAGAAGTAAAATACCCACCCTGCAAGTCCCATAATGCTGACACTTCCTGCAGAGCCCCGGTCCTCTTAACCTTTACAGTATGAGTCGCCAACTCATACTTATAGTTCCTATGACTGTGTGCCGCTGTTAGGGGGCGCTTCTCAGGAAGTTTGAAAATATCGTTGGATGGCCCTGGACCTGTGTTATCAAGCTTTCTGTTGTTTTTCATGGGGTCTGTTATTTTGGGACGGCTTTTCTTGTATGGTGGTTCACATTCTCCATCTGACATTGACTCATTTGATTCCAGACTATAATGCAAAGAAAACAGGCCCAGAGGTTATAAAACTTGAGTACATTCTCAAACTCAAAATAAAGTACACTGATTGGCTGCTTCTGAGCACATGATGCTTGGAAGCAGCCAATCAGTGTGCTTTATTTTGAGTTTGAGATAATTCTCAAGTTTTATAACCTTGAACCCAGGGGTATGAATTCCAAATTCAAGAAAAGAAAACAAAAAAAAGTTTTGTATTGTTATTTTTCCAGAAAAAAAAAATATTCTGTGAGATCACATGAGTATTGCTCACATTGACATGAGATCCCATAATATAGTAGCAAACTCTCTGCATATAAGCGACTAGATGAAAAGAACCAGATAGTGTGAGATTATTTTTCATTTTCTGATATGTTAATATATTTAGGGGATAACTGTACTCAAAAATGTCATTTGGGGAAGTAAATTGTTGGTTTTTATGGTCAGAAATTTCGTTTTATAGTGACGCGACAGCGGAGCCATATATGCAATTTGCGACCATAAAACTTACAATTTACCTCCTCAAATGACAATTTTCAATACAGTTATCCCCATTCTAATGCACTAATACATACTTTTACTTTTCAACGTGTACTACTTTGCATCCAAAGCAAGCACATTCAGCAACATAAAACCAAACATCAGTCAATCCCCATTCTAATACACTATTACATACTTTTACCTGTCAACGTGTGCTACTTTACATCCAAAGCAAGCACATTCACCAACCAGACCTGGGGTAATTGTAATCTGTAATCGTGATTACTTGTATTCGATTACAATTTCTGAGTAATCATGAAGTAATCTGTAATCATGCATTTTTATGATTACAAGTAATCATAATGTAATCAATTACATTACAAAATGGGCTGTAATCATGATTACTTTATGATTACATTTTGATTACTTTGATTCATTTTCAGAAATGAGAAAAGAAGAAAAAAAGGAAACTTGCTCTTCTTTTTAATAGTTAAAAGACTTGTGCAAAATAATAACAGAAAGCAGTTGATTATTCAAAGTGTCTTCAAACTGAATAAGAGAAAACTGATCTAATTTGTGCACAAAGGGCAGCAGACCAAATTAAGAAACTGACAGAATTCCCTTTATACTCTTCTGGGGAGTAACATTTAAGCAGTATCATAGTTATAAATATGCACTCTTTTACCCATTTATGACTGGCAGACTCTTCTATCCTCACAAATTGGATAGGTGTTTTTTTTACATCTTTTTATACAAACTGTTAAAAATTTTATGCCAGCAGTGAAGATCCTGATCAAAATGCTGCATCTGAGCATCTGATCTGGGTCTGCAATGTCTACCTGTCTCTTTTTATGAGTTGCTAGGCATTAATGGGTTAATATTTAAGAATAATTTGTTATTATGTAAAAACTGTGATTTTGGTACTCTTGAATGCAGTGTATTTCAGGTTAAATTAAAATCTTAAAAAGTTCCTTCAAGAGCAGAGAATACATACAGAAGTAGGAACATGGGCCAGACTACGTAGTTTCGGCTAATAAGACTGGTAGCTGCCTTGGTTGACTTATATTTTACGACTCATTTACATGATATATCATCTTTACTTTGGACAGGCAGGTTCAAGTCTTAAAGATGTTTTTCAAACCTACTGACTGTTTTGTGTCTGTTGGTGCAGAGTTGAGCAGTGCAACTTAACTCTGATTTTCACACCTTCTTTGTGGATTGAGCTAACTGTAACATCTGACTACTTAATGACACCTATGTATTGCATACAACAAAAAGCTAATACTTTGATTCCTTCTTTCCCATTTTTGGGCCAACTTATTAACTTTGAATTTCTTGCCAGACTGAGGGTGGGCAAGAAAAAGATGAAAATAAAAAATGAAATATATACTGTAATAGATAAAATGTTTTGAAATTAATAAATTTACAAGAAGTGTGTAGCCCCTTGCTTTGAAGACTTTGAACTAGTCTTTCACAAGCAATTTTATGACATTGGAAACAGTGTAGAATCATATTTCTGATGTTTGAAATAAAAGGTAAAATAAGTGATAGAGAAAAAAATATTGAAGTGTGTGCTTTGTATTTAGGACCTGACACATGGCATTTATTGAATTTCTCAAACTTCATAAATAGCATACAGTCATTGCATGCACATTATATGTAACTGCAGATTGCTAAATAAATTTCGTTCAGATTGAAAAGTAAGTCAAGTGCTTCAGAAATTATTTCAGTCTTACCTATTAGCACACATGTAAGTCACCAATTATTTGCTGATTTAGGAATGAACTAAGTCTTTTTGAATATAGAGTTTTTGCACTTTCACAGTCAAGATCATTCTGTACACTTGTATAATGTAATCACATGTAATCATAAAGTAATCATGATTACTTTGCAAAGTAATTGTAATTGTAATCAATTACATTGAGAAAAAATGTAATTGTAATGTAATCTGTAATCATGATTTTAAAAAGTAATTGTAATTGTAATCGATTACATTGGCATGTAATCGGCCCCAGGTCTGTCAGCAACATAAAACCAAACATCAGTCAATCAGAAGCGACGTTTTTATAATGACGTTATCCAATCAGACGTTGCATTATATTCGTAAGTGCATTAGAATAATGGTTTGACACTTTGACAAAATCCAATCATTACTGAATTCATTCAATTTGAAAAACCTAGCCATACACAGAAATGGGATTACATAAGCTCCTGTGCTACTGGTCCTACAGGAATATACTCAAGGGCAGTAACTCATAGCTTACCTCTTTAATGACTGTGTACATGTGTGCGGTAACCTAAATAATACTGATGTTCCTCTAAATTTCAATTGGCCAACTGCACATAGGAAATCTCCAAGAGGCAGCTTGTCTTTGGTTTCTGATCCAAACAACCTGAAATTAAATATCACATACATGATATCAGGGCTCAGTCTAGAGAGTGATTTGGGAGAAATAGTCTCCCTAAGGTGGCTGACTTCTCCCTATTTTGAGCTGAGGCAGAAGTAACAATGTATAGAACATATAGGGTAATCCAAAATTTAGACCAAACTCCTCCCCGAAATCCAGAAAATGTCGCGAAACTTCTCCAACTCTGAAAGCTCTGGGCTGACCCATGTGATATACATACTATTTTCAGTGCAATTCTTTTTAAGATCAGCTAATACATATGTACCATACAACATTTTAAGAAAGCATATTCACTGCAGTGTGAAATCTGTCAAATTTTATTCTGTGTAAGCCATACACAGGAGGCACAGTGTGTTGCAACAAAATGCCAAAGAACAAATGGTCCCCTAAAAAGTGTTGCCTCAATCCAGCATGCCTAGAGTAGGAGCCTGAAAAGGATTTGCACTATTTTTTCAAACTGACAGTGGAAACCCATTACAGATATTAGGATGGTAAGGAATATGATGCCACAGTGCCACAGTTCAAACAAATAAGAGCCAGGCCATGCAAAGTCTTTGATGTTTACAAAGATATGCAGGTTAACAGGTTAACGTGCATATCTTTGTAAACATCTAAGTCTTTGCCTGTGCCTCCTCTAGGCAGATGTGTTCAGCACCCTTTTGTGATTTCTTGTTTTTGGAAATATTGGCGAATTCTTGAATTTTACAGTGAGGAATTTCTATCTGGTCATCAGCTGATAAAACATCGGAAAGGTTCTAGATACTGCAAGAAAGTAGATTTGCGAATATTAGCAAAATTTGCAAATACTCAGTAATTTATGGTAATGGTAGCATAAGAGATTCCAACTTTACCCGCAAACAGAATGCATTTGAAAACAAACTACAGTAACAAATGAAAGCAACTTTTAAACCTTGTTAACACGGGGGTAATACCAATTTGCCTACCTGTGCTTTCGACCGAGTTAGTCAATTACGGGCATACATGCAAAAGTGGCTGTTGACGGAGACAATCGAAAGCAGTATCAGCTCAGTCGACAGCCATTAACAATAGTACCATTTACCGTTATTGGTAATGCTTACAATTGTATTCTCGGCCGAAAGCCATTTTGTATACTACAGACTCGGTTGAAAGCACAGGTAGCCAAATTGGTATTACCCCTGTGGATAAGCATTGTGCAGTTCCTAGAAAACTGATCACCTAAGGCAGTTAGTAGTTGTACTACAAGCAATAAAACCCTACTGCACACAAGAGCTGTCAGATGACATCCTAGCCTGTCCATACTCATGAAAATTCCTCTACACAACATCTCCAATCAGATGACCATGTCTCAAGTTCCTGATTCAAATTCTTTTTGAGATATCTTGCTGACAGGTTTAAAATGCTGAAATTTTCAAAGGGCCATAATTCAAATACTTTTTGAGATATTTTGCTGACATGATTTAATTATGATTTTTCCCAAAGGGGCATAACTCCAAAACCAGAGGACCAATGGTCCTGTAGCTCACCTGACACCTTCTGTCAACAGACACAGTGTGTCATTTTGCACATTTGTAACAAATTTGAAACCAGTAGCTTAAAAGGTGTGCATATTTTAATTTTAAAATCTCAGTGACCTTGAGCAAAGTTCAAAAACTGACCTTGACCTTTGATGACCTTGTCTCATGTATTCATTTAGTTAACCATATTTTCCAATTATTATATCTAGGCTTAAAAAAGTTCCGTAACAACAACTGTTTAAGCATTTTCCCACATACAAGCATAACATACCAAAGTTGACCTTGCCATAAATTAGGTCAAGGTCAATGCGCCGTCATGATTTCAACAAACTATGATGGGCCCCGAGTCCTCAATGCTACATACCAAGCCACGAGGTCATTGTGCCTTTGGTTCTGGAGAAGTAGATTTTTGAAGGAGTTTTACCATATATGGGCATGTCGTAGACTTGAATGATTTATGAGAAATCCACTGCTTAAGCATTTTCCAATGCATCAAAATCAACCTTGCCATAAATTAGGTCACAGTCAATGCACAGTCCTGATTTGTATAAATTATGATGGACCCAACTTCCAAATGCTACATACCAAGTTTCAAGGTCATAGGCCTTTTAGTTCTGGAGAAAATGATTTTTGAATAGGTTTTACCATATATGGACATGACGGCCATCTTGGTCATGTGACCAAGATCCTGGGAACCTACTTTCGTTCCCCCATCCCACTAAGACTCCATATGAAATTTGGCTTCAATCTGGGATGTGGTTTCAGAGGAGAAGATGTTTGAAAATCTTGACAACAGATGGAAGGGCTGACAGAATGACCTTGACCTTTAGTGACAATATCTTCATCTGGTCATTCAGTTAACCATATATTCCAAATATTGTACCTTAGACTTGAATAGTTTCTGAAAAATCCACTGTTTAAGCATTTTCCCACATAAAAGCCTAACACACCAAAGTTGACAGTGTCATAAATTAGGTCAAGGTCAATGCACTGTCATCATTTGTATAAACTATGATGGGCCAGAGTGCCCAATGCTACATACCAAGTTTCAAGGTCAAAGGCCTTCTGGTTCTGAAGAAGAAGATTTTTGAAAGGTTTTTACCATATATGGGTGTGGTGGCCATCTTGGTCATGTGACCCAGACCCTGGTAACAGACTTTCGTTCCCCCATCCCACTGAGACTCCATATGAAATTTGGCTTCAATCAGCCCAGTGGTTTCTGAGGAGAAGATGTTTGAAAATCTTGACAACGGACGGGCTGACAGAATGACCTTGACCTTGAGTGACAATATCTTCAGCTGTTCATTTAGTTGACCATATATACCATATGTTGTACCTCAGACCTAAATAGTTTCTGAGAAATCCACTGTTTAGGCGTTTTCCCATATGAAAGCCTAACGTACCAAAGTTGACCGTGTCATAAATTAGGTCATGGTCACCGCAAGGTCATCATTTGTACAAACTATGATGGGCCTGAATGCCAGATGCTACATACCAATTTTCAAGGTCATAGGCCTTTTGGTTCTGGAGATGAAGATTTTTGAACGGTTTTTACCACATATGGGTGTGGCTGCCATCTTGGTCACGTGACCTGGATAACCCGAACAAACTTCTGTTCCCCCGACCTAAGTAGGCTCCATATGAAATTTGACTTCAAACAGCCTAGTGGTTTCAGAGAAGAAGATGTTTGAAAATATTGATGACGGATGGGCTGTCAGAATGACCTACAGTCACATAATATCTTCAGCTGTTCATTTTGTTGACCATATATACCAGATATTGTACATAAGACTTAAATAGTTTCTGAGAAATCCACTGTTTAAGCTTTTTCCCATAAAAACGTCAAGGTACCGAAGTTGAATGTGTCATAAATCAGGGCAAGGTCACCACAAGGTCATCATTTGAATAAACTATGATGGGCCGGAATGCCCGATGCTACATACTAAGTTTCAAGGTCATAGGCCTTTTGGTTCTGGAGAAGAAGATTTTGAAGGGTTTTTACCATATATGGGCGTGGCGGCCATCTTTGTCATGTGAAACAGACCCGAGGTATAAACTTTCGTTCCCCAACCCCACTGAGACTCCATATGAAATATGCCTTCAATCAGCCCAGTGGTTTCAGAGAAGAAGATGTTTGAAAATCTTGACGATGGATGGACTGACGGAATGACCTTGACCTTTTGTGACATAATATCTTCATCTGGTCATTTTGTTGACCATATATACCAAATATTGTACCTTACACTTAAATAGTTTCTGAAAAATCCACTGTTTAAGCATTTTCCCATATAAAAGCCCAACATACCAAAGTTGACCGTGTCATAAATTAGGTCAAGGTCACCGCAAGGTCATCAATTGTACAAACTATGATGGGCCCGCATACTCCATGCTACATACCAAGTTTCAAGGTCATAGGCCTTTTGGTTCTGGAGAAGAAGATTTTAGAAGCGTTTTTACCATATATGGGCGTGGCGGCCATCTTGGTCATGTGACCCAGATACCCGGAACAAACTTTTGTTCCCCCAACCTAGGTAGGCCCCATATGAAATATGGCTTCAATCGGCCCAGTGGTTTCAGAGAAGATGTTTGAAAACCTTGACGACAGATGGATGGACCAAATGACCTTGACCTTTAGTGAAATAATATCTTCATCTGGTCATTTTGTTGCCCATATATACCAAATATTGTACATTAGACTTAAATAGTTTCTGAGAAATCCACTGTTTAAGCATTTTCCCATATAAAGCCTAACGTACTAAAGATGACCCTGTCCTAATTTAGGTCAAGGTCACTGCAACGTCATCATTTGTACAAACTATGATGGGCCCGCATGCCCGATGATACATATCAAGTTTCAAGGTCATAGGCCTTTTGGTTCTGGAGAAGAAGATTTTTGAAGCGTTTTTACCATATATGGGCGTGGCAACCATCTTGGTCATGTGACCCAAATACCCGGAACAAACTTTCGTTCCCCCAACCTAGGTAGGCTCCATATGAAATATGGCTTCAATCGGCGCAGTGGTTTCAGAGAAGAAGATGTTTGAAAATCTTGACGACAGATGGACCGACGGAATGACCTTGACCTTTAGTGAAATAATATCTTCATCTGGTCATTTTGTTGACCATATATACCAAATATTGTACCTTAGACTTAAATAGTTTCTGAGAAATCAACTGTTTAAGCATTTTCCCATATAAAAGCCTAACGTACCAAAGTTGACCGTGTCATAAATTAGGTCAAGGTCACCGCAAAGTCATCAATTGTACAAACTATAATGGGCCTGCATGCCCGATGCTACATACCAAGTTTCAAGGTCATAGGCCTTTTGGTTCTGGAGAAGAAGATTTTTGAAGCGTTTTTACCATATATGGGCGTGGCGGCCATCTTGGTCATGTGACCCAGATACCCGGAACAAACTTTTGTTCCCCCAACCTAGGTAGGCCCCATATGAAATATGGCTTCAATCGGCCCAGTGGTTTCAGAGAAGATGTTTGAAAACCTTGACGACAGATGGATGGACCAAATGACCTTGACCTTTAGTGAAATAATATCTTCATCTGGTCATTTTGTTGCCCATATATACCAAATATTGTACATTAGACTTAAATAGTTTCTGAGAAATCCACTGTTTAAGCATTTTCCCATATAAAGCCTAACGTACTAAAGATGACCCTGTCCTAATTTAGGTCAAGGTCACTGCAACGTCATCATTTGTACAAACTATGATGGGCCCGCATGCCCGATGATACATATCAAGTTTCAAGGTCATAGGCCTTTTGGTTCTGGAGAAGAAGATTTTTGAAGCGTTTTTACCATATATGGGCGTGGCAACCATCTTGGTCATGTGACCCAAATACCCGGAACAAACTTTCGTTCCCCCAACCTAGGTAGGCTCCATATGAAATATGGCTTCAATCGGCGCAGTGGTTTCAGAGAAGAAGATGTTTGAAAATCTTGACGACAGATGGACCGACGGAATGACCTTGACCTTTAGTGAAATAATATCTTCATCTGGTCATTTTGTTGACCATATATACCAAATATTGTACCTTAGACTTAAATAGTTTCTGAGAAATCAACTGTTTAAGCATTTTCCCATATAAAAGCCTAACGTACCAAAGTTGACCGTGTCATAAATTAGGTCAAGGTCACCGCAAAGTCATCAATTGTACAAACTATAATGGGCCTGCATGCCCGATGCTACATACCAAGTTTCAAGGTCATAGGCCTTTTGGTTCTGGAGAAGAAGATTTTTGAAGCGTTTTTACCATATATGGGCGTGGCGGCCATCTTGGTCATGTGACCCAGATACCTGGAACAAACTTTCGTTCCCCCAACCTAGGTAGGTTCCATATGAAATATGGCTTCAATCGGCCCAGTGGTTTCAGAGGAGAAGATGTTTGAAAATGTAGACGACGGACGGACGGACAACGGATGCCTGGCTATACTATAAGCTCACCTATGAGCCTAAAGGCTCGGGTGAGTTAAAAAGGGAGATGACCCAGACAAGAAAAAAACTATCTTCTGATGATGAATCTATATGTGAAATTTCAAAACTCTAGCATGAAGGACTCTTAAGATATGGTATGCATGAGGAATGGATGGATGGACTGATAGAAGGACAGACAGACAACAACCCAGAAGCAATATGCCCCCTCAACTTCTTTGAAGTTGGGGGCATAACAACAAAATGGTATGTGTAAACTAAATCCAACAGAAGGTTTGTAAACACTTCTGTACAAAAGTATGTGGAATCCCTCCCAGTCTAATATTAGAAACTAAATTACCAGCTAATAACAAAATTGAAATTAATTTCTGCATCTGACCAACAATTTGTGTGCTATTCTACCAGAAATCATGATAAAGCAGAGAGTATTTTGTCTGTAAAGCAACAGAATAAAGAAACAAAATATTATATTACCTGTACTGACCTACCAACCTGACGCAAAAATTGATTGACAATTGTGACTGACCAGTGAAAATGACATAGTGGTAACAAATACCTTGGACAAACAAACACACGTGCTTTGGATCCCATGCGAAATGCATCAAACATGTGTATTTGTTTGTCCTGGATTTTTGGAGGGGCGGAGCGATAGTACATTTCACGTAAGGTCAATTCTGTCTTTATTTCTACCAATTAGATATCAGTCACTGGTAGAAACTACCTTAATGACCCTAAATATTCAGACAGACAGGTCTAAGAAAAAATTGTAGACCCAGATCAAACTGCTCCTTGAGGAGCAGTTTGATCAGGGTCTACAATGTTTGCAATTCACTATGCATCATTTGGATGCATTAACGTATGTAAAATCCACTTACTAAGAAGTTTGGAACAATAATTGTCCAACTTACATGTGTCCAAAATTTTAAGGTCATTACAGTACAATACCCTGAGTCTTGCCTGTCTGCATAGACATGAACAGAGCTGAACCAGTAAACTCAATAAAAGTTTATTCCGCTGCCCCCACCTCTGGCGTAAAGGCAATATCTATGTGTTGTTGTTGTGTCATTGTTTAATGTCCACGGTAAACAGCTATAGTCATGTGGGAACGGTCAGTTGCCCTAACCACACTATTCCTGGGCAGGCTTTGACCTCCTAAGGGGTTAACCAGTACTAAGTGCACTTACTTTCACCAGTAACTGACAACTGCCCTTCTTGAATCAGAGGAAGGAGAAATGAAAGTGAGTGGCCGGACCGGGTATCGAACCCAGGACCTCTGGCTTATAGTTCAGAGGCCCTAACGACTGCAATATGCGGCCCGGCAAACACCTGTCTCCTTACACTAGCTGCAGCTGAGACAATTATTACACACCATGCATTATTTGTCTATTTTCACTCAGATGAGAATGCTTCAGGGCCCAGGGTTCTCAATGTAGGAGAGTAAACAACAATTTTTATCTCCTTATTTTTTGTAAAGTCAAAATAATTTGAATGAGATGTTCAATATATAATTGAGCTTGACAAGAGAAAACAAATAAAGTGGCATGTGCACCCAGCAAAGACTCAGATCAGCCTGGGCATCCACCCAGTCTGATCAGAGTCTTCGCTGTGTGCTTAAGGGTAGCTAGAGGTCTAAGTTAGCACCATGTGGACAATAAAGACTCTGAACAGACTCGGCAGATGCCCAGACTGATCGGGGTCTTCCCTTGGGGATCATGCCAATTTGTTGGTTTTCTCATGCTGCAGCTCATATATTTTATGGCAAATTAAGAAAAGTAATGTCATGTTTATGCAGATTTTTTACTTTCCTAAAACTCAGGCATTGTCGTGTTTTAAGGGCACTTCCAGAAATATACCGTATATGCAGTAAATTTCGCAAGTTCAAAATTTTTGCGGTTTAGGGGCAAAAACAAAAACATTAATTTTAGTGATATTTAATTTTGGCAGTTAGCAACATATGCAAAAAGCAAAACTGCTTCATTTTCATTTGAGCTAGTTCTATCTTTAACCTGCAGCCACAGGTTAATGAAAGAACTGGCTAAAATGAAAAGTGCCAGACTTTACCAAAGCAAACAGACACAAAATACATGGACGCTGTGTCTAGTGATGATACTTTGTAAGAAACAGGAAATTATTTTGCGATTTTAATATTTGTTGTTTCTAAGTGAACGCAAAATACCACAAAAAATTATTACGTATATGGTATGTAGTAGGGAGCATGAGCTACCAAATTTTCATATTCATGCCTGCTGGGGGTTTAGTCAAATTTTTCTTTAAACTCAATGCAAATTCAGGTATTTTATTTTGGGTGCTACAGTGGTGCAAAACAGTTCCGTCATGCCCCACCATACATTGCTGGAACTGCCCTCATAAATACAAAAGACTGTACTGTTTCATGATGGACAATAAGTTTTGGCATATGTATTGATATTTCAGATTCCATGCTGACAGTTAGATGATTACAAGGTAAAGAGTCCCTGACATATTTTCATACCCCTAAAATACATGTTTTTCATGTAGTTTGTTATCCATTTCACTCCTATTTTGCTGATATTGACTGTTCCATCTTTGACTTTGGCAAAAACAACATCCATATGTACTTGTCAAAAACTCCTATATACTTGTGATGGAAATTCTTGTGACTGATTGGAGTTGTGATTGACTGAAATTACATTTTGGCTGAACTTGTAATCAGGCCCAGAGATTATAAAACTTGAGTACATTCTCAAACTCAAACTAAAGCACACTGATTGGCTGCTTATGAGCACAAACTCAAAATAAAGCACACTGACTGGCTGCTTCCGAGCACATGCTCGGAAGCAGCCAATCAGTGTGCTTTATTTTGAGTTTGTGATTATTCTCAAGTTTTATAACCTCGAACCCAGGATTGTAATGTCTGTACCAGTAATTTGCTAAACTTGTGACTGCAAAATGTGTGACACAATGTATTTGTGATTGGCTGTACTTGCCACTGAATGAATCTTATGACTGCTTAACTTGCCACTGAATGAACTTGTATTTGGCAAAATAAGTGATGTCACCATTTCATCCAATTACAAATTCAGGCAATCACAATTTCATCCAACAAGAGGGCCAAGAGGCCCTGAATAGCTCACCTGAGATAAAAGGTCAAACTAGGGTCATCATTTGAACAAACCTGATAGTTTGCAACCATTCTTCTGAAGAAGAAGATTTTTCAATATTTTTCTACGTATTACTATGGTTCAAGCCCTGGACACCCTTGGGTTGGGCCATTTTGGACCCTGGGGTCATCATTTGAATAATCTTGGTAAAGGACCACTAGGCAATGCTAGAAGCTAAATTTCAAGCCTCTGAGCCAAGTGGTTCTGAAGAAGAAGATTTTTGAATATTTTTCTACGCATTTCTATGGGTCAAACCCAGGACTCCCTGGGGCAGGGCCATTTTTGACCCTGGCGCCATCATTTGAACAAACTTGGTAAGAGATCACTAGGCAATGCATCATTCCAAATTTCAAGCATTTGCACAAAGGGGTTCTGGAGAAGAAGATTTTTAAGTACATTTTAATTTCGAACCCAACCCTCCCCACCCCAGGCCCATTTTGGATCCCACGGCTACAATTTTTGTAGGAGTCTACCAGGCAATGCATCATACCAAATTTTCAAGCATCTGGGCCAAGTGGTTCTGAAGAAGAAGATTTTTTAATAGTTTCCTATGTATTTCTATGGCTCAAACTCAGGACTCCCTGCCACATGGCCATTTTGGACCCTGGGGCCATCATTTGAACAAACTTGGAAAAGGACTATCAGGCAATGCTACATACCAAATTTCAAGCATCTGAGCCTTGCGGTTCTGAGGAAGAAGATATTTGAATATTTTTCTATGTATTTCTATGGGTCAAACCTGGGACTCCCTGCCCCGTGGCCATTTTGGACCCTGGGGTCACCATTTGAAAAAGCTTGGTAGAAGACCACTAGGCAATGTTACATACCACATTTCAAGCATCTGAGCCAAATAGTTCTGGAGAAGAAGATTTTTAAGTATTTTTTTAGTTTCGAACCCAAGACCACCTGCCCCAGGGCCTTTTTGGACCCTGGGGTCACCATTTGAACAAACTTGGTAAAGGACTTCTAGGCAATGCATCATACCAAATTTCAAGCATTTAAGCCTTGCGGTTCTGAAGAAGAAGATTTTTGAATATTTTTCTTTGCATTTGTATGGTTCAAACCTTGGACTCCATGCCAAGGGGCCATTTTGGACCCTGGGGCCACCATTTGAACAAACTTGGTAAAGGACTATTAGGCAATGCAACATACCAAATTTCAAGCATCTGAGCTTTGCAGTTCTGAAGCAGAAGATTTTTTAATATTTTTCTATGTATTTGTATGGTTCAAACCTGAGAAGACCACTAGGCAATGTTACATACCACATTTCAAGCATCTGAGCCAGGTAGTTCTGGAGAAGAAGATTTTTAAGTATGTTTTAGTTTCGAACCCAAGACCCCCTGCCCCAGGGCGTTTTTGGACCCTGGGGTCACCATTTGAACAAACTTGGTAGAGGAGCATTAGGCAATGCTACATACCAAATTTCAAGCATCTGAGCAAAGCAGTTCTGGAGAAGAAGATTTCTAAGTATTTTTTTAGTTTCAAACCCAAGACCCCCTGCCCCAGGGCCATTTTGGACCCTGGGGCCACCATTTGAACAAACTTGGTAGAGGTCCACTAGACAATGTTTCATTCCAAATATCAAAGCCTTAGGCCTAGCGGTTTCAGAGAAGATGTCATTTAAAGCAAATTGTTGACGACGGACGACGGATGACACACGACAGACACTGAGTGATCACAATAGCTCACCCTGAGCCTTTGGCTCAGGTGAGCTAATAAATAATGTAGCCAGTAATATAATTTTGCAAGGTCAGTCGCCCATTACAAGTTTGGTCCCTTATAATTTCATACAATTAAAAGTGCACCGCACAAGATCATTCAGTCACAAGTTCAATGGTTAAACTTTTGATAATTGTGAGTAAATGAACGTGTGATAGGTTAGAATTGTGAATGGTTGAACTTGTGATGGCTGAAATAGCAACTGTTGGAATTTGTGATGGTTGAAATTATAGTTAACGCACATGGAATTGTTGAAATTGTGACATGCTGAAATTGTGACATGCTGAACTTGTGGTTTGTTGGACTACACTGAACTTATAATGCCAGAACTTGGGTTTGCTTATATTTGTGATTTACTGAACCTGTAAAAGCTGGCTATGGGATGGCTGAACATAAACACTTATTTTGTGCAGTGTTTGACTGGAACTTCTGTTTTTTTCCTCAGCATTTAAAGGGGTATTTAACACCTCAGAGACTAAGCTAGCAAAGCAAAAAGTAATAAAGCCCTCTACATAAATACATGTATAAGCTCCAAAACATTGGTGTGGCGTATATATGTCAACCTTATACATCATTTCATATATCCATTTTGAACAGCTAACATTTTCTGAAAGACTATAGCTTTCAAATAGTCTTTAGAATAAATGACTAGACAATTTTGATTTAACAGACAGTTTTTTCAGCTCTCTAGTTTGTAGAGATTTTCTTCATTATAAAGCTTACTCACTCATCTGAATAACTTTTTCGTATCAGCTAGAACAATCAAACCTGTCTTCTGGAGTCATCCGAGGAAACATAGAACAAGAGTTGTCAGAAGACAACGAAGCGCGCCTAATGGGTGCCTGACTCTCAAGGTTACAAAGTATCCTGACTCAAAACATTGTTAACATAGTTAACCAGGAGTGAATGTGGTAGCTAGTGCACAAATGAAGTTTGCATCAGAAGCTAGACTTAGTCAGTTGTTCCCTTTGGCATACAGGGCCGACTTGTATGCCACTATCTGAACACTTTGCGGACATTGAGGGTCGGGTCCTCGTGCACCAGACGGGAGAGATACCAACTCAGTCCTAACTTATAATGCCTCATGGTGACAAAGGGTGGTTCCTAGTATGGGTTTTCACACCACCTTTATCCGGTACTAAGTCGGTCTGATGACACCTCCTTACCCTTTGCAGACTTCTCATGTTTCCTTTGGCCCAACCCCATAACCTCACCCTTGCCTGAACCAGCTGTCAAAGCCTGGTCTCGGGTAAGTATCATACTACATCTAAACTTTGTAGCATAAAAGGTATCGAAGTTATGAGCTCAAAGAGAAATGCATATATTCATATTGCGTATTTATCAAATAGTGCTAAAGGTATAAGACAAAATCACACAACCATGAATAAAGGTCAACGACACAAGAGTCTGCATGGATGCTTTGCTGCTGCTGCAACCCAATGCTCCAGGGAAGGTCCTGACCAAATACGAAGCAGGTACCTCGAATGAGTTTGGAGGTACGAGCCTTAAACTTTAACCGAAAACTTTAACGTCAACATCATCCTAGATATTGACCTCTTGCCCCACCCTGGACAAGGATTCTTACTCATACTTGAGGATATGATGGTGGGTGGATGAAAGGGGAGGGTAGGGGGTGTTATAGTGATCTATAAATAGTATGAGGTCATTCGCAATGTCAGACTGATCCACTATGCCAGGTATAATGTTAATTCATCAAATAGTGCTAGAGATAAAAGGCACAATCAGTAGACCGTGAATAAAGGTCAAGGACACAGTAGTCAGCATGGAAGCTTTGCAGCAGCTGCAATTATAGGGATATGCTATTTGACCAAGTATCCAGTCTCTTGTGTCAAAGGTATCAGGAAAAGTTTTGGAAAACTAAAAACTTTTTCCTTAAAAACAGTGCAAAACAGCAAAGTCAGTCAACCGTGACATATAGGTCAAGGACACACAATAAAGTGATGTTGCTGCTGCAGTTATATGGATGTATAAATGTACCAAGTATGATGACTGTAGCTACTGTAGTTTGTAAGATACAGAGTTAAACATCAAGTTGAATGCAAAAGTAAACATTAGGTTAACCTGATCACAGACGCCGACGAGGACGCTGATGCCCACGCTAACGCTAATGGATACTCGGACTACGACGCCGGGGGTATTGCATAAGCTCTCCTTTGCATTCGCAAAGGTGCGCTAAATATTGGATGCTTCAGATAGATTACCCCTTAATACAGATTCATTTGCACTGTATTTTGGTTCAAGGGACCCCAGGAAGATGGCGGCTAAAGACAGATAACCCCTTAATACAGAGACCCCTTAAGACAGGTTTGACTGTATAATGAATGCTATGACAAACAGAGCTGGAGAATAGCAGCAAATAAATTTCTTCTCTTTTCAAATCCATCATTCAAAATATGAGCCGTGATAGAGAAACCAACAAAGTGGTTGTGCGCCCAGCGCAGACTCAGATCAACCTGTCTGATCAGAGTCTTCGCTACACGCTTAAAGAGTAGCTAAGGTTCTAAGCTACATTCATGCGAACAGAGAAGACTCTGATCAGACTGGGTGCACAACCACTGTGTTGGGTTTCTCATGTCGCGGCTCAATTATTATTATAGACTATGTGTGATAAGGCTGACATACATGTATTTTACACCAGCATTTCCTTATTGTTTTGTAAAATACACCATCTTTCTAACTGCCCAAACATGATATACCTTCCATCCTCCTCCTTAGAACTGCCATCATGAAACAGTCTGAAAATTACCAGTGTCACAATACATACAATACTACCAGAACTGTAGATAAGAGGGGTATTTGATGATAATTGAGGGATAATTTTCCTTATTTCTCATTGAAACCATATGTTGTGACCCCTCATCTGAACCGTCTCATCGAGACGGTTCAGATGAGGGGTCATAACGTATGTTTTCAAGCAGTATTAACAAAAATTATCCCTAATTATCACCAAATACCCCCTCTTATCTAGAGCTCTGACACTACCATATCTTTTCGGCGATAAGACAGGTTTTGCCACTGCCTCCAAAATTACCCAAGTTATATATATAAATCAGCCATATTAATTCTGTACAATCCCAAAAATCTTGTAAAATGGATCTAGACTTTTATTAAATGTTTTGGATATTTTGGCTATAAGACAGGGTTTCCTCCTTCAAAACGATGTCAAATGTGCACATGTAAATTGGTCATATCAATTTTGCTAAAAGATGTTTTCCCCTTCCAAAACAATAAAAAAATCTAGATCCTTCATGTCTGTGTGTTGTGTGTGGATTACAAACTCATAGGTCATTTTATTTTTGTATATACATAATTTTGGATTTTCTTAATTTGGATAGGGACTGTGAGGGTTGTTGGGGTGGGGGTGGATTACTGGAATACAGTTTTTGGCTGCAGTGTTCAGTGGAAGGGCCTGATGTTTGATGGAGGGGGGCGGGGATGAATCATTTGCTGCATCATGTGATGACAGGTTGTACTGTAGGTTTTGATTTTTGGGAGGGTATGCTTGATTTTATGGCAAATATACATAAAACTGGTGCTACATGTTTTTTCAGAATGCAGTGAATGTGGATAGATTTTCTGTGCATGATTTGGGGGGTGGGAACTTCTTTTTGTGATAAAGCTTAGGTGTTTCCATTCGGTACTGTGCCTGGGGATGGGTTCTGGGGCTTGCTTGGTAGATCCAAGAAAGTGCTTTCCATATTTGGAGAATCTGGTGCTTGTTTATTTGTGCATATATGTAAATATTTGAGGGCCGCAAGGGAGATTAGTTTTGTACTAATTGTGTTACCCTCTTGAAATAAAGTCTTTATTATTATTATTATTATTATTATTAAGATGGATCTGGATTTTTTTGGGATGTTTTGGACGGGAAAAATTCAATCTTACAGTCAAATAAATACAGTACACATTACAGGAAGTTTTAACTGTTCTGTAAAGGACCTGGTAGGATAAGGCCCATATTTGGCCCCCAGATAACTCATTTTTTAAAAGTTCTATTTCGATAACTAAAATGCAGTCATAGGAAAGTTCTAACCTAAAATGTAACAGCAAATACAAAATCAACCAGTTCTTGCATAAAATATTTGTGTTTTTAATCTTCAACATGTCCATACCCCCAGCGGATTCTGACGAAAATGACGAATTTGGTAGCCTTGAGGGCTTTCAAAATTTATGAGCCAGCACATTTTTATCTCCCGACCAAAAGGTTCGGGGGATATAGCGATGAGCCTGGCGTCCGTCCGTCCGTCCGTCTGTCCGTCCGTAAACACTTTCTTGTCCGCTCTATATCTTGAATACCCTTTGGAATATTTTCATGATACTTCACAGTTATGTAGAACAGGTCATGACGATGTGTCGCGTACAAGAATGGTAACTCTTGCTATTGTACTTTTTGAATTATCTCCCCTTTGATGATTTTTTGGCAGATTCGTGTCCGCTCTGTAACTTGAATACCCTTTGGAATATTTTCATGATACTTCACAGAAATATAGAACAGGTCATGATGATGTGTCGCGAACAAGAATGACAACTCTTGCTTTCTTACTTTTTGAGTTATTTCCCCTTGATAGTTTTAGGTGTGATTTTTTGGCAGATTCGTGTCCGCTCTATAACTAGAATACCCTTTGGAATATTCTCATGATACTTCACAGATATGTAGAACAGGTCATGACGGTGTGTCGCGAACAAGAATGACAACTCTTGCTTTCTTACTTTTTGAGTTATTTCCCCTTGATCATTTTAGGTATGATTTCGTGTCCGCTCTATAACTTGAATACCTTTTGGAATATTTTCATGATACTTCACAGATATGTAGAACAGGTCATGACGATGTGTCGCGAACAAGAAAGACAACTCCTGCTTTCTTACTTTTTGAGTTATTACCCCTTGATGGTTTTAGGTGTGATTTCGTGTCCGCTCTATAACTTGAATACCTTTTGGAATATTTTCATGATACTTCACAGATATGTAGAACAGGTCATGATGATGTGTCGCGAACAAGAATGACAACTCTTGCTTTCTTACTTTTGGAGTTACTTCCCTTTGATGATTTTAAGTGTCCGCTCCATAGCTTGAATACCTTTTGAAATATTTTCATGATACTTCACAGATGCAGAACAGGTCATGACAATTTGTCTCATACATGAATGATAACTCTTGCTTTTAGACCTAGTGAATTATTTCCCTTTGGTAGTTTGAGCTGCTGTTTGTTTCTCTGCTCCATAACTGTATAACCCTGGCCAGCTCCAGAATTTGAATAACCGTGAACCTTTTAGAATATTGATGATCATGCTGTGATATCTTATCAGTGCTCCTAACTCTCTCTTACCCCTCCACATTCCCGTGCCCCCTCCTCCCCCCCCCCCCCCCCCCAAAAAAAAAAAAAATTTTTTTTTTCCAGATTTGGATTCTTTGTCCAAATTCACTTACTAGAGAGCTCAAAATTAGGTTTGTAGGGCTTGTACTTTAGAAGTTATTCACACATTTTGAAAGTTGAATGTATCGTATGCTATACATTTGTGTATATGGTGGCTGTTTGAGATATTACCTCTTTTTAGCAGTCAAGCATACTGTTTTAGTCTGAGTGTTAGATAATCATGCATCTGTTAACAGTTAATGTCAATCAGAAGCATAAAAGAACGACAATATATTACTAATATGTGTTTTGAAGTGCACCCTTTTTACCAAGGCCCATGAGGGTCTTAGGTCGGGGGATTTGCCATCTCCTCTGATGGCTATTTTATATTTTATATGCAGACATAGTTTTAATATATATACATGCCATGAAAATATTAAATGTGCTGGAGACCGGGCTCTATGTTTATTTTTAACTTTTTGTTACCAAACTGGCAGCGGTTGGAACATTTTCCCTGTTTTCTCAACACAATAACGGCCATATCTCCGCTTATAGACAAAATAAACATATGTTGTGGGTATTCATTTTTTTAGTTAGAACATAAGGAATAATTTGGTACACATTTCATTTTGATCGGTTGGAATTTTTTGGTTAGCGTCTCTGGACTTGCAAACTTGAGTGGGTGGGGTACCTTGACAGGCATTGTGCAGTGCACAGGTAATTAGCCGTGGTACCCAACGTATAAGCATTATATCAAAAGCCTATTATCAAGAGCTTTCAAAAGCTATTGTAAATGACTTATTTCTTTAAAGGCAAAATTATTAAACTCAGTTTTTCTTGCAATGTTCCTTCATATTATTGAACCAATATAGGCATGTCAGAAATCATGTTATTCTGAGAATTAACAAAAGTAAAACATATTATTTCTGTTCATTCCTATAGGCACAAATGATAAGCAATAGAAACC
Organism: Ctena decussata; assembly: GCA_963989385.1. Classification (NCBI taxonomy): domain Eukaryota; kingdom Metazoa; phylum Mollusca; class Bivalvia; order Lucinida; family Lucinidae; genus Ctena; species Ctena decussata. The sequence goes on along the minus strand of OZ022511.1, from coordinate 76,399,359 downwards.
ATGCAATTTCAAGAGAATTTGAATGGGGGCCAAAAATGGCCCTTATCATACCAGGTCCTTTGTGAATTCTGTAAGACCTCCTACAACATTTTTCTCTTATCACCAATTACATGATATATGCTAAATGACTGTCATATAATGTTGTTATGCAAAACATTGATACAGGTTGTGCAAAGGTTCATTCAAAGCAGGGCAGACAGTATTTATGATAACAACTGACTAAAATGATTTCATTAATTGTTATACCACGCACCAAACCCCCTAACCTATAATCAAAATCACGTATAAACTCTTATGTTGGAAATGAGCCTGCTCAAACTAAGGAAGAGTCCACTAAGCATTAATGGGTTAAAATCTTACCCCCAAGCATTTGGCTTTATCTATAGTGTGGACGTGATTACTTGGCAATGTTATTATTTTGTGTTTATTTTGATTTAGTGACTGATGAGCTATATAGAAGAGTTCAGCTTATGCAACTCAAGGAAACAGAAATAATAAATTTGATTAATTTTGTTACTTTCGCTTTTGTTCTCGCTGATATTCTTGAATTTGAAGCATTTACTGGCTTTAAGGTTTCAGATGGTATTATTTACGGTAGATATATTAGAACTGCCAGCTAACCGTAATGTTTCATCATGACCATAGATCAAGAAGTTACATGAACTGCACTGTAAGGATAGTACAGGTACTGTTGACAGTAAAAGTGTAAACAAAACACTGCCACTCTTGCGCGACTGACCTATACAATTCTAAAAGTAATCATCAGACTCCTGGTGAAAGCAAGAAACAAAGCAACTTTATGACTTGACCTACAACATAATACTTACTTAGCACTTTTTACAGCATCTTCTTCAACTTCTGTGTCTGAAACTGTCAGGCCCTTGCTTAATCGAATGTCCAGCACCATCCGCCTATAAAAAAGCAAGAAGGGGTAACATGGATAATTAAGGGATAATTTTGGATATTTCTCCATAAAAACATATTTTGTGACCCATTATTAGAACCGTCTCGTGGAGACTGTTCTAATGAGGGGTCACAACATATGTTTTCTTTGAGAAGTAAGAAAACTTATCTTCAAATTATCCTCATTACCTCTCTTATCTGAAGCTCTGAATTAAGTATGGGCTGTTGGACAAATATGATAAAGAGCTGTATGTTGTGACACTTAACCAAGAGCTGTAATAATCCAAATATTTGAATAAACAGGTTGATAATTATATCATATAATCACCAAAAGAATATCCTGGCAGTATGCCAACCTGTGCAAATTCTGATCAGACTGCCGTTTGATATATGACCTACCCAGTTTGTTCAGGCACTTCTGTTCTAGTATATCCTGGTCCTAGGATTTTGTAATTATTCAACTTAAAGGCAAGTATAATTTCTATAAATTCGAAAGAAACTTGATTATTGTATCCGTACCATAACACATTCTATCATATGAACTACAAAAGAAAGATGACACTTCACAGACATCAACATATTGCATAAATTACACAACAAAGTTAACAGAATGACATTTTCATCATAAGTTTATGGATTTTGAAAATTAAATTTGCACATACAAAAGTCTTTCAGTATACTGTGGACTCCTCACAAAATTGCCACTCAACCACAGCCATCTCCCAATGGTAGCCATTTTTTTTTGGTTTCCAACAACAGAGCTCCAGATAAGAAGGGGTAACAGGGATAATTTAGGGATTATTTTGCAAATTTCTCCAGAAAAACATATTTTGTGACCCATCGTTAGAACTGTCTCAGTGAGACGGTTCTAATGAGGGGTCACAACGTATGTTTTTGTTGAGATATAAGAAAAATTATCTTCAAATTATCCTCATTACCCCCTCTTATCTAAAGCTCTGCTACAAACAATTTTGTTACATTTATCTCTCCATGGCATTCACCATGGTTGGCAGTTATGAGAGGTTGCACTGTATGTACAATGAAATTAAAATTCCAACAGCCGTGGTCAAGTCAGGTATCTTTCAGTGCTGGCATTCTACTAATTTGAATAATAGTAGGGCAATGGCTGGCTGTGCTTGCAGCAGGTGCGAGATGGTTTTGTTTTGATTTTTTTAGTCCCAACTATCCCATCTATTCCTTCTCTTTCTCCCTCCCTCTGGGAGACTTTTGATATAGACTGAAATACTGTCTCAAAGGGCCTTGAAACCCAAAACAAACCACCAATAAATTCAAACTACATGTATTCAAAGAGAAATGGTTGGAACCAGTTAAACAGGTCAAAGTCTGAATTATAACAGTAGAACTTCTAACACACTTGGGACCATGAAAATTAGTTCCAGCCAAGGGTAGTTCTAGCCATCCTAGCCATCCAGGGTTAGTTTCTATATAAAGTGACTTCTAGGGGCCAAATAAAGAGTTCTAGCCTGGCAGGGTTAACAAGCCATCAGGGTTCAACAGAGCTCTAGATAAGAGGGCGTATTTGGTGATAATTACGGAAAATTTTTGTTAATTCTGCATTAAAACATATGTTGTGACCCCTCATCTGAACCGTCTCGACGAGACGGTTCAGATGAGGGGTCACAACATATGGTTTTGATGAGAAATAAGAAAAATTATCCTTAATTATCATCAAATACGCCGTCTTATCTAGAGCTCTGGTTCAAGCCATTGGGGTTCTACTGTTTATGGTTACTGCATCACTAAAGTAACTTTTTAACTTACTTGAATTCATCAAACTGTAGATAGCCATCTTGATTAAAATCATAATATCTAAATATATATCGACATCTCATTTCTGCAGGCATACCGCCATGTTGTGTGGTGGGTTCCATAGCAGCCAACCCCAGTAAAACATCTTTACAGGATAACATTTTTCTTTTATGTACATCAAATGATCTGAAATATAGATGGATAATGTTTCTAAATACAGTCAAACCTGTCTTAAGGGGTCACCCAAAGGAAGTCCAAAAACTGGCTGCTTAAGACAGGTGACCCCTTAATACAGCTTCATTTGCATCGTATAATTTTGGTTCAAAGGAACCAGAAAAGGTGACTGCTTAGTGGAGGTGACCATATAAGCAGGTTTGAATGTATATTACAAGTGAAAGGGTACACTACCTTTCCCACACACCCTTAACCAGGATTATCCCTAAAATGTTTTACATACATTAAACTCTAAAAATCTCAAAGTCGATTTTCTTCCCAAACTACTGATATTTTTTAAAGTAAATTTTCTGAAATGTAAACAAAAAAGGGAAATACATTCTTGGACATAAGAAGACACTTTGATATATGAGCTGCGACACGAGAAAACCAACACAGTGGTTGTGCGCCCAGCGCAGACACAGTTCAGCCTGGGCATCTGCCCAGTCTGATCAGAGTCTTCGCTGTCCGCATGGAGGCAGCTTGGACCCTTAGCTACCCTTTATGTGCTCAGGGAAGTCTGATCAGATTGGCCGATCCCCAGGCTGATCTGAGTCTGTGCAGAGCGCACAACCACTTTGTTGGTTTACTCGTGTCGCGGCTCATATCAGTGTTCCAGATATTGAGAGTTGACTGTATTTGGGATCATTCTGGAGAAGAAAACCAAATCTTATAACAATATTACTATGATATATATGAGTATCAGATCCACAAAAGATTTCTGGGGTGAATCTATCATTTTCCTTTTTTTTGTCATTTACACTTATCACTTAGGTGTAAGTCCTGAAGTATTTGTCCCTTCTAAAACTGGGCTGTTCTTTGAGAAAAAAAAATGCTCTCTGTGAAAGGAACTTATCTCCTGTAAGAGTAGATTAGCCCCCACTAGAGCTGATTCATGTACAAGGAAACAAGTTAACAAACCTTATAATGATTCTTACCTAAATAAATGCTCAATATTTTCATCTTTGGCACCTTTCATTAGTATATATTTGGAAAATACTGCCTTGTTCATAGTCTGACTAGGATGTGTCCAGTCCATAAACTCTTGAAATAACAGCTCTTGGTCTGAAATAAGATACACCATCAGATTACCTCCTTAACCCATTAATGCCTAGCTTCCCATAAAAAGACATAGGCAAACAGTGCCGACCTAGAACAGATGATGCAGTGTGTGGTCTCTGATGAGGGTCTACACAGTACATGAAATTTACAACAAGGTCAGTAAACAGAATGAAACAAAATAGTTACACCAGACACCCCATACAGGATGAATGGATGCATCCAATTAAGAAGAGACTACCAGGCACAGAATTCAAACAAGGTGTCCTACCCTAAAACTACAGAAAGTGTTTTTTAAGAATTACAGAGAGTACTCTTCTTTATCTAGAGATTACACAGCTCCAGATAAGACAGGGTATGGAGGATAATTCAAGGATAATTTTTCAACAAAAACATATATTGTGACCCCTCATGAGATGGTTCTAATAAGCGGTAACAATATATGAACCAAGACACAAGAAAACCAACAAAGTGTGCACAGTCTGATCAGAGCCCAGTTTGATCAGAGAGTCTTTGCTGTCCGCATGGAGGTAGCTTAGACCCTTAGCTACACTTAAGTGCTTAGAGAAGAAACTGATCAGACTTGGCAGATGCCCAGGCTGATCTGAGTCTGTGCTGGGGGCACAACCACTTTGTTGGTTTTCTCATGTCACGGCTCATATGCTTTTGTGGAAAAATAAAGAAGACAATCCCTAAATTATTCTTGTTACCCCTTCTTATCTGAGAACTGCCAGAAATCCATTAACACTTGCAATTACCGTAATGACTCTAAAATTTCAGACACCCAAAAGTTGGACAATAATTGTTCGAAAATTCAACGCAAGTGGATTTTACACACGTCAATGCATCCAAATCATGGGTAGTGAATGGCAAACATTGTAGACCCTAATCAAACTGCTCCTTTAGGAGCAGTTTGATCTTGGTCAACAATGTTTGCTCAGACCTGTCTGTCCAAATATTTAGGGTCATTACAGTAATCTACAGCACATTGTGCTGAGCTTAGGAAAAGGGGCAATGCTAACGATGAGCCATAACATTTGCAGTTGATGACAGTTAATAGTAATCAGTAAATATGTTTTCTGAGAATCTGAAGATAATCCTATGAAAATTGATTCTTTTGCTACAAAACATTTAATGTAGCTTTTTTAGTGTGACTTCACCTGAACTTTTCAAAATTATCCCCAAGGCCCTGCCACATTTAAATATCTGTTGTTTTACAATAGGGTCAATCCACTATTGCAACATTTCATTGTTGGAGTAGGTTCGGAAACGTTCCGTTATCTCAAAATAATAACAAGAGGGCCATGAGGCCCTGAATCGCTCACCTGAACAATTGGCAAAGTGTCTTTTTCTTATGTCTGAAATTGCCGAAATGTGAGTCTTGGGTCAAAAGTCAAAGATTAACCATGACTTCTTGTACTCATAAAACTTCATGTACTCATTAAGTCAACCATATATACCATTTTTTAGGCCAAAATCTTCAAAACTTTCTACGAAATCTTATGTTCTAGCATTTTCCCATATTTGACCATGCCGCAAAAATGTCAAGGTAAACCCAAGGTCATCATTTGAACAGTCTTGGTAGTACTCTAGTACTCCATGCCACTTACCAAGTTTCAAGGCCATTGGTGTATTGGTTCTGGAGAAGAAAAATATTAAAGGTTTATACCATAAATGGGTATGGTGGCCATGTTGGTCATGTGAGCTGGACCGTTTGAACAAATTTTTGTTCAACTAGAGCAAGTGAGCAGGGGCTCACGTATACCCCCAGCCAGCGTCACCGCCTCATAAAAACACATTAATAATTAATACAAACAAATCTTTAAATGAAATGTATATCACAAACAGACAGACAGGTGGACAATCTATAACAAACCCAGTCAAAGGCCTGTAGACAAATGCCAAATGGTCCCATTTAAAGTTTGCAATAAGAATAAAAAAAAAATATTTAACACAAAGTTTCAACACAAATTTACATAAATTTCTATGTCTGTGACCTTGACCTAGTCAGCAGCAGCATCCAGACAATGTCAACTAATCAGTTTCAACCTAGAAGTAAACCTAGTAGCAAAAGAAAAAAGCTGAACACAAAATTTTAACACAATGTTAATCCTATTATACTATTTTCAAAGTCTGTGACCTTGACCCGCGGACAGCAGCAGCAGCAACTAGATGATGCAAACTAATCAGTATCTATTCTCTACTTAAATACTAAGCATCATTGAACAAGGTCTGGATAATAGAAGCAAATGAAAAAAACTTAACACAAAACTTTAACGCTAATGTTGATGCTATTGTGCTAATTAAAAAGTCTGTGACCTTGACCTTAGGACAGCGGCAGCAGCATGTAGATGATACAAACTTATTAAAATCCATCCTCAGCTAAAACACTAAGCATCATTGAGCAAGGTCCTGATAATAGAAGCAAATGAAAACAAGAGGGCCATGAGGCCCTGAATCGCTCACCTGAATATGGTGGCCATGTAGGTCATGTGACCTAGACTGCTTGATAAATGTTTGTTCCATCAGCCCCTTGAGGCTGTGTATGATATTTGGTTAGAATTAGCCCTGTGGCTTTTGAGGAGGCGTCTTAAATTGTCAAAATATGAGAGACATGGGTCAGAGGTCAAAGGATGACCTTTACCTCTTGTACCCGCAAATCTTCCATGTACTACCCAAGACGACTGTATATACCAATTTTTAGGCCAAAATCTTCTAAACTTGCCATGAACTCTTATGTTCTACGATTTTCCCATACTTGACCTTGCCTTAAAAAAGCTCAAGGTCAGCCCAAGGTCATCATTTGAACAATCTAGATAGTACTCAAATACCTGATGCTATATACCAAGTTTCAAGGCCATCGATCACTTGGTTCTTGAGAAGGAGATTTAGAAAGGTTTTTGCCATATATGGGCATGGCGGCCACGTTGGTCATGTGACCAAGACTGGTTGAACAAATTTTCGTTCCCTCAGCCCCTAGAGGCTCTGTATGAAATTTGGTTACAATTGGCCGAGTGGCTTTTGAGCAGATGTGTGAAATTGTCACAATATGAGAGACCAGGGTCTAAGGTCAAACAATGACCTTGAACTCTTTTCATGTACTCATTAAGATGACTGTATATGCCAATTTTCAGGTCAAAATCTTCAACAGTTTCCAAGAAATCTTATGTTCTGGCATTTTCCCATATAAAGGCTAGAGAAAGCAAATTTGAACTTACCGCAAAAAAGGTCAAGGTCAACACAAGGTCATAATTTGAACAATCTTGGTAGTACTTGTGTACCTGATGCTACATACCAAGTTTCAAGGCCATCAGCCTATTGGTTCTGGAGAAGAAGACTTTTCTAGGTTTTTACCATATATGGGCGTGGCAGCCATGTTGGTCATGTGACCCAGTCCGTTTGAACAAATTTTCATTCCCTCAGCCCCTTGAGGCTCCATATGAAATTTGGTTACAATTGGCCCAGTGGCTTTTGAGGAGATGTGTGAAATTGTCAAAATATGAGAGACCAGGGTCAAAGGTCAAACAATGACCTTGACCATTTGTACGCATTAATTTTCATTTATTCATTAAGGTGACTGTATATACCAATTTTCAGGTCAAAATCTTCAACAGTTTCCAAGAAATCTCATGTTCTAGCATTTTCCCATATAAAGGCTAGAGAAAGCAAATTTGACCTTACCGTAAAAAAGGTCAAGGTCAAAACAAGGTCATAATTTGAACAATCTTGGTAGTACTCATGTACCTGATGCTACATACCAAATTTCAAGGCCATTGGCCTATTGGTTCTGGAGAAGAAGATTTTTCTAGGTTTTTACCATATATGGGCATGGCGGCCATGTTGGTCATGTGACCCAGCCCGTTTGAACAACTTTTCGTTCCCCTGCCCCCTAGAGGCTCTGTATGAAATTTGGTTACAATTGGCCCAGTGGCTTTTGAGGAGATGTGTGAAATTGTCAAATTATGAGAGACCAGGGTCTAAGGTCAAACAATGACCTTGACCTCTTGTACGCATAAATTTTCATGTACTCATTCAGATGACTGTATATACCAATTTTCAGGTCTAAATCTTCAACAGTTTCCAAGAAATCTTATGTTCTAGCATTTTCCCATATAAAAGCTACAGAATGCAAATTTGACCTTACCATAAAAAAGGTCAAGGTGAACCCAAGGTCATAATTTGAACAATCTTGGTAGTACTTGCGTACCCGATGCTACATACCAAGTTTCAAGGCCATCGGCCTATTGGTTCTGGAGAAGAAGATTTTTCTAGGTTTTCACCATATATGGGCATGGCGGCCATGTTGGTCATGTGACCAGGACCGTTTGAACAATTTTTCGTTCCTAAGTCCCCTAGAGGCTACATATGAAATTTGGTTACAATTGGCCCAGCGGTTTCAGAGGAGAAGTCGTTTGAAATTGTGGACGGACGGACGACGGACGGACGGACGACGGACGGACGACGGACGCCGGAGCCTTACCATCCTATAAGCTCCCCTGGAGCCGCTGGCTCAGGTGAGCTAAAAACTTAACACAAAACTTTGACGCAAATTGTTAACTTAAGTACGGACGAACGGAAAGACGGACGAACAGACGAATGGACGGAAAGACGAAAACTATATACCCCTCAACATACTTCGTATGCCGGGGGTATAATCAACCCCTGGAGGCTCTATATGAATGTGTTTACAATTGGCCCTTTGGCTTTTGAGGAAATGTTTGAAAATGTCAAAATATGAGAGACCTGGGTCAAAGAATGACCTTGACCTCTTGTACTCATAATTCTTCATGACCTCATTAAGACGACTGTATATACCAATTTTTAGGCCAAAATCTCCAAAACTTCCAATGAAATCCTATGTTCTAGCCTTTTCCCATATTTGACCTTGCCATCAAAAAAGGTCAAGGTCAACCCAAGGTCTTAGTTTGAACAATCTGGATAGTACTGGAGTACCCAATGCTACATACCAAGTTTCAAGGCCACTGGTCAATTGGTTCTGGAGTAGAAGACTTTTAAATGTTTTTACCATATATGGGCATGGTTGATCATGTGACCCCGACCATTTGAAGAATTTTTCGTTCCCTCAACCCCTGAAGGCTCTATATGAAGTTTGGTTACAATTTGCTCAGTGGCTTTTAAGAAGAAGTTTGAAACTGTCAAACTATAGGAATTCAGGGTCAAAGGTCAAATAATGACCTTGACCTCTTGTACTCAAAAATCTTCATGTACTTATTAAAATGACTGAATGTACAAATTTTTAGGCCTTAACCTTCAAAACTTTCCAAGAAATCTTAAGTTCTAGCATTTTCCCACATTTGACCTTGCTGTTAAAAAGGTCAAGGTCAACCCAAGGTCATAATTTGAACAATCTTAATAGTACTCAAGTACCCAATGCTACATACCAAGTTTCAAGGCCATCGGACAACTGGTTCTGGAGAAGAAGATTTTTAAAGGTTTTTGCCATATATGGGCATGGCGGCCATGTTGGTCATGTGACATGGACCGTACGAATAAACTTTTGTTCCCTCAACCCCTGTAGGCTCTATATGAAATTTGATTTCAATTAGCCCAGTGGCTTTTGAGGAGATTGTCTGAAATTGTTCAAATATGAAAGTTCTGGGTCAAAGATCAAGGAATGACCTTGACCTCTTGTACTCATAAATCTTCATGACCTCATTTAGATAACTGTATATACCAATTTTTAGATGAAAATCTTCAACAGTTTCCAAGATATCTTATGTTCTAGCATTTTGCCATATAAAAGCATAAGGGACCAAATTTCACCTTACCTTAAAAAAGGTTAAGACAACCAAAGGTCATAATTTTAACAATGTTGATAGTACTCGTGTACCCGATGCTACATACTATGTTTCAAGGCCATCGGCCTATTGGTTCTGGAGAAGAAGATTTTTTAAGGTTTTTACCATATATGGGCATGGCGGCCATGTTGGTCATGTGACCCAGACCATTTGAACAACTTTTCATTCCCCCAGTCCCAGGAGGCTACATATGAAATTTGGTTACAATTTGCCCAGTAGTTTCAGAGGAGAAGTTGTTTGAAAGTGTGGACGGACAACGACGGAGCCTGTCCATACTAAAAGCTTCCCCGGAGCCTTCGGCTCAGGTGAGCTAAAAAAACAAATGATCAAAGTCATTTCTCCACAGATGCTGGCTCAGTTGATCTATGTCACAAAATTTACCTATCATGGTTCCTATCAGCTACATTATAAATGACTTCCGCAGTCCTCACTTTGTTCGCTAGAGGTTCACAGGGTACAGCGACGCTCTGGCATAAAATGTTGTCATAAACCTTAAGTGAGGGGTTTTAATACAGTTATAATTGAATCAAAGAAATCAGTTTTTCAACTGGATGATTGATCTGACAGTTGACCGCAACAAATTTTCATTGCCTTTAAAAGGATGTTCATTGCATTAGATAACTGATGCATAGTACCTCTTCTGGTGAGTTTAGATGACTTGACAAGAGACTCCTGAGGTGTACTCTGGGATGTTTCAGCATCTATGTCTATATATTCTACACTTGTCTCACTTAGTGATGACTGTGGGGCTGTTCCTGAAAATAATATCAGAAAAATTCTAAAAATTGGGACACCTCAAGACTCTGCCATTTTAGGACACTTTGGGTAATAACCCAAAGTGTCCTAAAATGAATTAGTCTGGTTTTACAGTGCATCCAAAATGTACACTATGAATGGCATACAGTGTGGACCCTGATTGAACTGCTCCTTTAGGAGAGGTATTTCAATTGTACCCAAATGTCCTATTTTCAGGCCTCATACTGACAAAGCTTTTCCAAGCCTGAAATGCCTGCTTCTGCAGCCTAAAATAGCCCTTTTTAAGCAGAAAAAACACTGAAACTTAAAAATCAAAGCCTGAAATCAAGTAAAATTCAAGAAATGAAAGCCTGAAATCCTGCAAAAGCCTGAAAAGTATGAGGCCTGTATTTTTTAAAAGTGGAAATTGAGTAGACTGTTTTTACAGTGCATTAATGCATCCAAAAGATACAGACAGAGTGGCATACACTGTTGACCCTGATCAGACTGCTCTTTTAGAAGCTGTATGATTTGGGTCTGCACTGTTTGATCAGACCTGCCGGTCTCAATTATTACAATTTTTACAACAACAACTAATGAACTTAAGTTTAGTTAGTCTTAACATACATGTATTCCATTGCTCAAATGTTAGCAATGGGGTCAGGTTACAGGTTCTATAACAAAACTTAGTAACAACCCTTCCCCTACAGTATTCTCTAAACGACAACATAGCCAACAACCGAATTTTGTCAAAATCATGCCAAACATTGGGACAATTTAACCTATAAATGCATCTGATACAGGGTTTACAAGTTATGCAGCAAACACTGAAGACTTAGACCACACTGCTCCCATTTGCAGCTCAATCCAAGCATACATTGCTCATACAGATATTTCTGAACCCACAATGAAGTGTAAATTTTAAATATTTCACTTTTAATGTGTCAAAAATTTGTCAATAGAATGGCAGACAGTAAAGATCCAGATCAGACTGCTCTCTGCAGCAGTCTGATCTGGGTCTGCACAGTTTGCTCTAGTTATTCTCTGCCAATATTTAAAACTATTACTGTACAATACTTTACCTCCCCCATCTCTGACTTGCTGAATGAACTTCACAGGTTCTGGGCCTAACATATAGGGTTCCACTGTGCTCACATGTTGGTCTATTTCTGATTCATTTAACCATACACTGTCTGCCGAACACTAAAATAATAAACAAATTACCAATCCCAGTGGGCACAAACGTTGGTACAACCTCTATCCAAATCTCAGAGCTCTAGATAAGAGGGCGTATTTGATGATAATTAAGGATAATTTTTTTTATTTCTCATCGAAACCATATGTTGTGACCCTCATCTGAACCGTCTCCTCGAGACGGTTCAGATGAGGGGTCACAACATATGTTTTAATGCAGAATTAACAACAAGAGGCCCATATGGGCCTGATATCGCTCACCTGGCTTTTGTATCCGAATGGTCCCCATTCTGATACAAAATTGGTCCAATTCCAGAGATTTTCTCAATTTCACATTTTGCTACTTTTAGTAACAGAGGCCAACTTGTCTGGTCTTTATATATTTACTTTTGAAACATCTCAAGGCAAGAATCATTTTGCCACAAATTTCATCAAAATCCATTCAGGGTTTACTGAGATATTGTCAGTTTCATGTTTTGTGCTATTTTTAGTAACGGCAGATGGCAGCCATCTTAGAATGCCAAAATGCAAAAAATTGAAAAGCTTTCATGCAAGGACCATTTTGACACAAAATTGGTCCAGTTCCATTGTAATTTTCTAATTTTCAAATTTTGCTATTTTAAGTAACAGAGGCCAACTTGACGGGTCAATATTTGTTTAATTTGTGAAACACATCAAAGCAAGAATCATTTTGCCACAAATTTCGTCTCAATCGCTTCAGCGGTTAATGAGATGCTGTCATTTTCATGTTTTGTGCTATTTTTAGTAACGGCAGATGGCGGCCATCTTGGAATGCCAAAATGCAGAAAATCGATAAAGCTTATTGAAATGATCATTCTGACAGAAAATTAGTCCAATTCCACTGAGATTTTCTTATTTTCACATTTTTCTATTTTTAGTAACAAAGGCCATTATGACTTGTCTATATTTAGTTACTTTTGAAACATCTCAATGCAAAAATCATTTTGACACAAATTTCGTCAAAATCTATTCAGCGGTTAATGAGATATTGTCATTTTCATGTTTTGTGCTATTTTTAGTAACGGCAGGTGGTGGCCATCTTGGAATGCCAAATTGCAATTAATCGAAATGGCTTCATGTAAGGAACATTCTGACACAAAATTGGTCGAATTCCATTCAAGGGTTCTTGAGTAATTGTCATTTTATGTTTGTGCTATTTTTAGTAACGGCAGATGTCGGCCATCTTGGAAGCCAAATTGCAATTAATCGAAACGGCTTCATGCAAGGAACATTCTGACACAAAATTGGTCGAATTCCATTCAAGGGTTCTTGAGTAATTGTCATTTTTATGATTGTGCTATTTTAGTAATGGCAGATGTCGGCCATCTTGGAAAGCCAAATTGTAATTAATCGAAACGGCTTCATGCAAGGAACATTCTGACACAAAATTGGTCGAATTCCATTCAAGGGTTCTTGAGTAATTGTCATTTTTATGTTTGTGCTATTTTCAGTAACGGCCCCCATGTTGGCCATCTTGGATAGTCAACTGTCACAAAATTGAAATAATTCCTTTCAAGGACCAATTCTGACCAAATCTGACCACAATCGATTGCGTTTTCTTGAGATACTGACATTTGAGCAAAATCGGTCTTGTAAACGCTAAGTAGGTCACTGTGACCTAATTCCGCTATAGATTTTTTTCATTTTTACAATTTTTAATCCCAAGGTCCCATTAATGTTCCACGCAAACTTTCAGCCAAATATACCAAATGGTTCTGAAGAAGAAGTTGATTTTGTTGTTTTTGCTATTTTTAGTAACGGCGGCCATCTTGGATTCTTGACCTGACCCAATTTTACAATTTTGAAACCCTGCAGTCTGGTCATGCTCCATGTGAAATTTGAAACCCATGGGTGCAGTGGTTTTAGAGAAGAAGTTGTTTGAAGTCGTTTGAATATGTCGTTTTTTGACATTGGCATTTGAGCAAAATTACACTCGTAAACAGAAAGTAGGTCACTGTGACAAAACTCCACTACAGATTTTTTTCATTTTTACAATTTTAAATACCAAGGTTTCATTGATGTTCCATGCCAAAATTCAGACAAATATACCCAGTGGTTCTGGAGAAGAAGTTTATTTTGTTGTTTTTGCTATTTTTAGTAACGGTGGCCATCTTGGATTTTCAACCTGACCCAATTTTACAATTCTGAGACCCTGGAGTCAGGTCATGCTCCATGTGAAATTTGAGAACCATGGGACCAGTAGTTTTACAGAAGAAGATGTTTGATTATTTGTTTTTAGGTGTTTGTTACGCAGAAGGTTTTACACTCGGTCGACACGGGTGTAGAGCCTTATGCGTCGCCAGGACGGCGGAGGGTGACTTCCGGTTAAAGGGTTATCTACCAGTGTATTACACTAACAAGGAAACTCTAACAACGTTAGAAGTTTTGAAGTTTATATTTAATGTAAATTCTATATACAACAATACAATTTACAACTGTCACAATTACAATAATATACAACACATATTAGTTCATGTCGCTGGCCCAAGTAAGGTGTTTGTTTCAAATCTGTAATCGATTTGCGTACAATACGCAAATAGATTACCGTCTGACGTCAACACCGTACTCGGCTCAGCGCCATGAACTAAAGGAAAACACAAAGGACAAAAAAACGTTAGTTTGAGCTCATACAAAAAAAAACAAGGCCTTATGTTGGTAGACTTCACTTTGTCGTTCCCTGGATCATGTCATGGGCCAGTCCATATATCATGAGGAACACCAACTTATATTAACACGTGCACGATTATATACTGGTCGCTCCCTGGATCGTACCAGGGACCAGTCTATATATATTAACACACCTTAGTGGACGAACACTGTCCCACACTTGATGTGACCTTCAGATCTTATCACAGAATCTGGCAAAACTGTGCTAACCACTTCCGCCTACATTTTGTGCTTCCCGCCTCTGCTTAGGAACAATGCACAAACGGCGTTGTAACTGCCTCTACCCGGGTTGGTATTAACCTGGAGACGTATATCGAATCTCCAGGTGAGACGTGGCTCTAAGTCCTAACAGCTGACTGCCGGACTTGATGTGCCTAAAAAATAACGAACTTACACTTAATACATTGTAACTACATAATAATAATACGTAAGACTTGGGCCTGTCTTGGAAAAACCATACAACGCCCTCGGCGAATGCCGAGCACAACGTGCACACGCCAGCCGTGTCACTAGACACGACTCGCGCTCACGATGTAAAGCTAAAAGTGTGCTTACCGCTTCCGCCAATGAAGAAACGTAGATCCTAGCACGCATGTGCGTCGAAGGATCTGACGTCAAACATTGTCAAGAAGTATACTGACGTCAACAGGCATTACCATGACATACCCCACATAAAACATGACTAATCTAAACAATGACCTATTTACATTAAATTGATTGACCAAAATCTAACTCGCATATGTATTAATTCATTTCTTTAAACTAAGCGTAATACCATTTGCCATAGGATATAATAGCTGAATAAGCGTTTCTCACACATTTTGGATCATAACGTTTGACCTGACATCATGACATCAATGATGTTATACCATATGACGTCATCTAGTGAAGGCAAATCAAATGCATGACGACCAAATGTTACCATTATTACTTATGGAAAAAACCCTTAATGCGGTGCATGCTATGGCGTCAATTGACGTCACGAGTATATAAAATTAGTTCCATTACAAATCAATCTACTTCTATAGGCCACGTATACGTGAAACTAATATAAAAAGTGCTGACGTCGCAATAACATGAATGCAACTGACGTCACATGAATAACATGAATGCAACTGACGTCACATGAATAACATGAATACAACTGACGTCACTAGACGTCAAATAGACGCACACCAGTGAAACTAATGTAAAAAGTGCTGACGTCGCAATAACATGAATGCAACTGACGTGACATGAATAACATGAATGCAACTGACGTCACTGGACGTCAAATAGACGCACACCATTGCAACCAACATCAGTGATATAAACTATTTCCGTAATTTACAAAACTTCCTAATATACAAATACCATGCGCAGCATGGTCAGTATAAACAAAATTGGTCGACATATGCACAGCCTGATCAGTGTCAACAAAATCAAATCGGTCGACACATATAATCATACCATATCAATCAGAAGTCACATTTTTCATTCTTAGCTAAACTATTCTAAATAAATATAATAAAATCTTACCGTTCTGGTCTAAACTCAGAATCTGGGCACACAACAATATAACATCCTCAGTATAAGAATTAAACAGCCACGTCTAACTTTTCAATAAAAGATAGGCGTATAAATAGTATGCGTCTCACATTTAAATCATGGGACTCGAATATAAGCGTGCAGGTACTCACATTAAAATCATGCAACACGCTGTCCACAATCAAAAGACTCGTGCAGGTATTCACCTTAAAATCATGCAATACGGTGTCCACGAGAGGTATTCACAAACAACCCATGCATAACGTAGCCACAATTTCCGTAAATGTTTATTACCACAGTTGTCCTAAAAACTGTAGCCCTACTGATTGAAAGGATTAAAATGATTTCGACGACATAGTCGATGATTAGATCCATTTCGTAACATAGGTTTCTCCTTAGGGAGAAAAAAACATAACAATGTTTCTTTTCTGAAATAGTACGAAATGCGATCGAATCGTAGGCTATGTCAAAACTGGAAAACTAGCTATATACACAAGGTTGGGCGGTAAATTCCACCCCCGGTATTTACCGGTGGAATTTACCGGTATTTACCGGCCTGGAAAATACTCCCAAAGTGGAAAATACTGGCAAATACTGGTCGATTGAACTTTTTCACCTTTGAATCTTGCTAAAACCAAAACCAAGGTAACTGAAGATAATATGTACTCAAATTAAAGGACTTAAAGATGTTTTAGTTAATTTTTATATCAAATATGAAGTTAGTTTATCATCATAACACCATAAAGAATAAAATATTTAAGAAATTAAGCAGGTTGAAATAGCCAAAACGTGGATCTAAGACAAAAAAAATTGACAATTTCACAAGTATGAACAGTATCTTGGTTCAACTTTATTATTTGTTCTTAACTCAACATCATAAAAATATAGTTAAGAAATTACAGGTAAATTCACCTGTGCACCTGGCCAGTAACCTGTGACACCAAATTAGCAAGACAGTGCCTAAATTGTTAAAACAACAGGTTTCAAAACAATGTTTATTTAAGGGAGCAGAGTATTGCTTGGGGCAAGGATGGAAACAGTAAGTTGTCAGAATGGTTATCTGTTTTATACAAATGTTAGACAATTAGTCAAGGTGAAGTTACAGAGAGGTGTTATTGGTATGGCTTGACCTATAGTATGGCTTCAACTCTTGAATACATTTATAGCAGCCAGATAATAATTTGTCATAATTTGGATGGACACACAGTGTGCAACTATGGTTACTTACTGCTGAGCCACTTGGGGAACATTGTTAGGAGAATTAAACTGAACTGATTTGTCATAATCAGTCCTAAAGCAGAACCATCACACATCAGTACCAAACTACTATTCACCATAAGCCAAAAGATCTTATGCTGTTGTTGACCAAGACAACAAGACCAGTGCCAGGTGTAGTGACTGCAAATCAGTATTTAGTACCAAAGCTCCATGACTCCGAGCCCACAGAGAGAAATGTCCAGCTACAAAATAGTCTATTTTTTTCCCTAAAACAAAGTTCAAAATTTCACTGACTAGATAAACTATTAAATAAATAAGTAGATACAATTGTTAAACACCAGTATAAATATTAAGTCAGTTGACCAGTATAAATTCCAGGCTGGTCAATTCAATCAACCAGTATTTGCCGGTATTTTCCAGTATTTGCCGGTATTTACCGGTAAATACCGCCGGCATGGAAAATACTCATATTTGCCGGCATTTTGCCAACCTTGTATATACACAACAACGGTGCGATGCATAACGTGGCCAAACTATCTACTAAGGTAGTCCGCCCCCAAATTATCTTGGCCGCGGATAGCAACGATCCTGAATTAGTACGGCTGTAATTTCATGGCCCAACGCATGATTCGGGGATTGAGCACCTTAGCTGTCTGCATATAGGACAAAGGTTTGTGGTCAGTTTCAAGTAGGAAATCCGCCCCATACAGGTACTTACGAAATTTCTCAACACCCCAGATAATACCCAAACATTCCTTCTCAATTACAGAGTAGTTCTTTTCCCGAGGTAACAATTTCTTGCTAGCATAAGCAATCGGCAAACGACCTTCACCTTCGAATTCCTGAAGCAAAATAGCTCCAAGACCAACGTCTGAAGCGTCTGTTCGGAGTACAAACGGGTTACCTTCTTGAAAAACAGGTAAGCGAAGAATAGGACTAGACGTGAGCCTACTCTTCAGGGTTTGAAATGCCCTTTCATGCTGATCTTGCCAATCTTTGATAGAATTAGGTCTATCTCGTTTAGTTAAATCAGTCAGAGGAGAAGCTATGGATGAGAAATTTGGGATAAAACGACGGTAAAACCCAGCTAATCCCAGGAAAGATTTAATTTGCCTTTTCGTACATGGACGAGGAGCATCTCTGATAGCCTGTATCTTGTCCTCTTGCGGTCGTACCGTCTGTCCGACGATATTGTGACCAAGGCACTCGATACTGCCATATCCGATCATGCATTTAGATGGTTTTGCCGTCAATTTGGCCGACCTGAGCCGATCTAACACTTGATGTAATGACGTCACATGATCCTTCCATGTTTCAGTAAATATCCACATGTCATCAACAAAGCTGTCAACATTTGGGAGATTGCACAATATGATTCTCATTAACCTACAAAATGAGGCTCCCGAATTGACCAAACCGAAGGGCATAGTTTTAAACTGGAATAAACCCTTAGGCGTTTCAAATGCCGTTAAAGGTTTAGACCTTTCAGTAAGACTGACTTGCCAATAACCCTTACTCAGGTCCATCTTTGTAAAGAATCTATGTCCCGACATTTTATTGATAACCTCCTCCATATTTGGCATAGGTTCTGCATCGAATTCCGTCACTTTGTTAAGCTTCCGGAAGTCGATACAGAATCTAACTGATCCGTCTTTCTTCGGAACTAGGACAACAGGAGATGAATACGGTGAAATCGACGGCTCGATTACCCCTAAATCTAACATATCCTGTATCTCCGTCTCCATGACGTTACGCGTCTTATACGGGATAGAATAACCTTTCGTCCGTATGGATTCTGACGTGAGTAGTTTGATATCAAGCTGTATTTGATCAGTTCGACCGGGTAAACTTGATAGTACATCCGGGTACTGTTTAATCAACGCTTCAACCTCCATACGTTGTTCTGACGTTAACGTATCTGAAATACTGACGTCGTTATAAGTTTCCGGCTCTTTAGCTATCGGAAAAGCACAATCATCAAGAGAAAATTCATCACTACCATCGTCATCAACCGACTCTGTAGTCTCAGTCGACAATAAACAATGTGACGGCACAGTACGACGTTCGACATACTGTTTCAGCATATTAGCATGATATGTACTCACGACACCATTTACGTCGATTTTAGAGTCCATTCTATTCACCACCTCTACTACTTCATATGGACCCTTCCACTGCAATAACAGTTTATTACTGTCAGTTGGCAGTAATAACAGTACTTTATCTCCAACGTTAAATTTACGCGACCTAGTGCGTTTGTCATAATAAGCCTTTTGCTTTACTTGTACTTTCTGTAAATTATCATGTGCTAACTTACACGTCTGCTCTAACCGTTCTCTCAACTCAATTACGTACTGGTACGTAGACAGAACCTGCTCATCCTGTACCTCTTCAGACCATAATTCACGTAATATTGCCATAGGGCCCTTAACGTTACGTCCGTATAACAATTCGAACGGAGAAAACCCTAATGACTCCTGCGGAACCTCCCTTATTGCAAACAGTAGTGCTGGGAGATATTTATCCCAGTCTTTTGGACGTTCTGCGCACACCCTACGTAGCATTTGCTTCAACGTCGCGTGAAAACGCTCTACAAGACCGTTACAGATAGGATGATACGGCGTCGTGGTTAACTGCTGGAGTGATAACAGCCTGCTTACTTCTTTCATAACCTCAGCAGTAAACTGACTTCCGCAATCTGTTAACATTTCATCAGGTATGCCAACTCTACTAAACATCTCAACTAACGCTTCGGCTACGCGTTCCGTTTCAATGCCGGGTAACGCTACCGCCTCGGGATATCTCGTCGCATAGTCTATCAGTTAAAATATAGCGGGATTTCCTGTCAGAACGAGGTTCTATCGGTCCAACTATATCAACAGCGACTCGTTTAAATGGTGTGTCAATCTGTGGCAACTTTCCTAAAGGAACCTTAGTGACACGACCTTTTTGAATAGTCCTTTGACATATGTCACAAGATTTACAAAACCTTGCCACATCACCACAAACTCCAGGCCAAAAGAACTCAGTTAACACTCTATCCATAGTTTTCTTTATGCCCAAATGACCTGACATCAAGGTTTCGTGCGCCAATCTTAACACCTTTTCACGAAAACCTTCAGGGATAATAAGTTGCAAAGTGACCTTGTTTCCCTTAGTAAACTGCCTATACAATAAATCTTTCTTTCGGATAAACTTAGTTTCACCTCGGTTCAATCCACGACTAATAGTCACATTCCCAGATTCCACTCTTTGCCTTATGCCATTCAATTTAGGGTCAACAACTTGGGCCTGCTTCAATGCCTCCTTATCACTAGCAATAATTTGATCAGGAACTTTAAGTTTCCTATAGACCTCTTCACCTTGCTTAGCTTGTGACCTAGTCACTGCCGCCATTGCAAAATGGGACATATCGGGAAGTTTTGACCCGTCAATATTTCCAATAACCAGGTCATACAATGTATCTTCCATGCACAATGCCTCAGTTTTTCCTGTGAAAAATGGACAATCTATGTCAACCATTGCTAAGGGATACCTTTGGGTAGATTCATCAATCAAAGTTACATCAGATTCTCTAGCAAGTAACTGATCATTAGAAACCAAGTTTCTACGAACAACACACCCAGTACAACCTGTGTCCCTTAAAACTACAACAGTCTTACCATTAACCGTACCCTGCGCTGTTGGTAATCGCGACCTTAAAGAGTAACAGACACCTTCCCTATCCACATTATCATTGATTAGTGGACTTTCTTCCTTACTCTTATAGAGACCTTCAATTTCATGAGACCTATTCATTGTAGTTTTACAAAAGCTCATTTGATGTCCGCCACCCCGACCACGTCCGCGGGATTAACCCCGACCACGGCCACGATCTGAATTACTACCCTTCGTCTGCACAGTATCGCTCTTACTCTGTGATCTTTGTGTCTCATCTTTCGGTGCATAACTACTCCCCTTACTTCCGCTATACCCGCTTGCACTTGCACCTACCTCCGCACTATATGCTTGCTTCCTATCAGGATTCTTAAAACATTTATATGTTAAATGTCCCTTACCACAAATACTACATTTTATCTCTGGCTTCGCACTCGGCTTATTATCAGATCTACTCTGAGTTACGCCCTTACTATCACGCTGCCCCTTATTAACACAAGCGTAGACACCGCCACGTGCTTCTGCAAATAAATCTGCTTCCCTAGCCATCTCACCTAGATTCGTGAATGTTTTCGGTTTCAAATGAACATATAGTTCTTTACTACAGGATTCTAAAAACTGATCCCTAGCGAAAAAATCGCAAACAGCTTCGTAAGACTGGTCTACTTTCGCCATTTTCAACCATTTATTAAGATACGACCTAAGTCTACTACTAAACTGAATAAACGTTTCGGACTTTTCAGGCCTATCATAGCGAAATTTCTTCCTAAATCCGCGTTCAGTCATATCAAAATTCTTTAACAACGCATCTTTCAACTTGTCATAATCCGCTACATCATCTACAGACAATCTATCATAGACATCAAGCGCGCGACCTTTAAGTAATGCGCTTAAATATGCAGCCCAAACGTTTTTATCCCATTTATTCGCCGTCGCGTATTTCTCAAACCTTGATAAGTAACTATCCATTTTGTCCTTACTTTCATCAAAATACGGTAACTTGGGATCTCGCGCATGCGCTAGTTTTTCAGCCTTCTGTTTTTCTAATTCAACTCTAAACGTTACCTTCTGCAAATCTATCTGATTCTTTAACTCGCGTTGCTGCAATTCAAAACTATACTTCAACTTTTCTAACTCAACTTCGCTCGACAACTTCGCTTCCTTATCGCTTTCGACTTGAGACAACTTAGCTTCCCTATCTTTCTCGGCTTGCCGCTCTATGCTTTCAATTCGCGCCATCTCGATTTCCCTATCCGCCGCAATCTTAGCTTCTTCCGTCGCCCTATCCGCCGCAATCTTAGCTAACTGAATTTCCCTATCTCTTTCGGCCTGCGCGATCCTAGCTAACTCAATTTCCCTGTCTTTATCGGCCTGCGCAATCTTTTCTTTATCAAGTGCCCTTACCGCGTGCCTTTCTGCCCTCTCAGTCTCTTGCTGTTGCCTTACAAATTCCTGCAACGCCTGCCCTTCATAACCTAACTCCCTTCCCGTCTTAACTAACTGATCCATGACGCTTAACGTAATGCTCACGTTAACTTAACTGAAACCGACGTTCACTTATAGTCACACACGTTAACTAAAACGTTAACAATATTAATAACGAACTAATCCAACTAAAACGTTGATTAATTAGTATACTCGCGATCTGGACGTAGCCATTAAAGTTACGTTCATAACAGACCGGAAATGACGTCATAAACTGACGTTGACTTTGCCGAGAATTACTTTTCACTTTCAAATGACACAATTAGATGACGTAAATAACCCACATTACAATTACGCCCAACCTGATCTAGCGTATCGGATATACAAACGTAACGTACGTAACGCCACGTATTAACACTGACACGACAACTGTACGTCCTACATTACAAAACCTTATAAGATACCAACGGTAAATCAAACTTAAGATTCCGCTATTAGGTTTAATTCATTGTAACGATATTATATAACGTTACGAGTGACCTACGTTACTAAATCAGGACATAAAATGGACCTCAGTAACGGTTACGACACAACGTACAAAACGTTTAAGTTAATAAACTAACAGATTGTCATGCAACAGCAGTGCCAAGGTACTCAAACGGACCTTAAAACTAAATATGTATCATCCGTGCCAAGACAATTCAGGTCTATATACCTCAGTTTCCCCACTCAGATATGCAACCTGTTACATTCTATCACAAATTAATGCATGGGCTATCGCACTTCATCACGCAGGGAATAAGGATAGTTGACCTTAATTGAGTGTAGGTTACATTTACAAAGAATTTAGTGGCAAAATTGCTCCCCTAAAATTCACAGCCTTACGTCATCTTAGAAAAGAACAATCAGAAAGTCACTAATAATAAAAAAAATGTCTGACAAAATTGTGCCTAGATTCTGTATATATTGTCAATGTGTTACACTGGCAGATATTAACCGGAAATCAAATCCCGTTACTTCATGACACCATGTTACGCAGAAGGTTTTACACTCGGTCGACACGGGTGTAGAGCCTTATGCGTCGCCAGGACGGCGGAGGGTGACTTCCGGTTAAAGGGTTATCTACCAGTGTATTACACTAACAAGGAAACTCTAACAACGTTAGAAGTTTTGAAGTTTATATATAATGTAAATTCTATATACAACAATACAATTTACAACTGTCACAATTACAATAATATACAACACATATTAGTTCATGTCGCTGGCCCAAGTAAGGTGTTTGTTTCAAATCTGTAATCGATTTGCGTACAATACGCAAATAGATTACCGTCTGACGTCAACACCGTACTCGGCTCAGCGCCATGAACTAAAGGAAAACACAAAGGACAAAAAAACGTTAGTTTGAGCTCATACAAAAAAAACCAAGGCCTTATGTTGGTAGACTTCACTTTGTCGTTCCCTGGATCATGTCATGGGCCAGTCCATATATCATGAGGAACACCAACTTATATTAACACGTGCACGATTATATACTGGTCGCTCCCTGGATCGTACCAGGGACCAGTATATATATATTAACACACCTTAGTGGACGAACACTGTCCCACACTTGATGTGACCTTCAGATCTTATCACAGAATCTGGCAAAACTGTGCTAACCACTTCCGCCTACATTTTGTGCTTCCCGCCTCTGCTTAGGAACCATGCACAAACGGCGTTGTAACTGCCTCTACCCGGGTTGGTATTAACCTGGAGACGTATATCGAATCTCCAGGTGAGACGTGGCTCTAAGTCCTAACAGCTGACTGCCGGACTTGATGTGCCTA
Organism: Ctena decussata; assembly: GCA_963989385.1. Lineage (NCBI taxonomy): Eukaryota > Metazoa > Mollusca > Bivalvia > Lucinida > Lucinidae > Ctena > Ctena decussata. The sequence goes on along the minus strand of OZ022511.1, from coordinate 76,375,322 downwards.
AAAAATAACGAACTTACACTTAATACATTGTAACTACATAATAATAATACGTAAGACTTGGGCCTGTCTTGGAAAAACCATACAACGCCCTCGGCGAATGCCGAGCACAACGTGCACACGCCAGCCGTGTCACTAGACACGACTCGCGCTCACGATGTAAAGCTAAAAGTGTGCTTACCGCTTCCGCCAATGAAGAAACGTAGATCCTACCACGCATGTGCGTCGAAGGATCTGACGTCAAACATTGTCAAGAAGTATACTGACGTCAACAGGCATTACCATGACATACCCCACATAAAACATGACTAATCTAAACAATGACCTATTTACATTAAATTGATTGACCAAAATCTAACACGCATATGTATTAATTCATTTCTTTAAACTAAGCGTAATACCATTTGCCATAGGATATAATAGCTGAATAAGCGTTTCTCACACATTTGGGATCATTGACCTGACATCATGACATCAATGATGTTATACCATATGACGTCATCTAGTGAAGGCAAATCAAACGCATGACGACCAAATGTTACCATTATTACTTATGGAAAAAACCCTTAATGCGGTGCATGCTATGGCGTCAATTGACGTCACGAGTATATAAAATTAGTTCCATTACAAATCAATCTACTTCTATAGGCCACGTATACGTGAAACTAATATAAAAAGTGCTGACGTCGCAATAACATGAATGCAACTGACGTCACATGAATAACATGAATGCAACTGACGTCACATGAATAACATGAATACAACTGACGTCACTAGACGTCAAATAGACGCACACCAGTGAAACTAATGTAAAAAGTGCTGACGTCGCAATAACATGAATGCAACTGACGTGACATGAATAACATGAATGCAACTGACGTCACTGGACGTCAAATAGACGCACACCATTGCAACCAACATCAGTGATATAAACTATTTCCGTAATTTACAAAACTTCCTAATATACAAATACCATGCGCAGCATGGTCAGTATAAACAAAATTGGTCGACATATGCACAGCCTGATCAGTGTCAACAAAATCAAATCGGTCGACACATATAATCATACCATATCAATCAGAAGTCACATTTTTCATTCTTAGCCAAACTATTCTAAATAAATATAATAAAATCTTACCGTTCTGGTCTAAACTCAGAATCTGGGCACACAACAATATAACATCCTCAGTATAAGAATTAAACAGCCACGTCTAACTTTTCAATAAAAGATAGGCGTATAAATAGTATGCGTCTCACATTTAAATCATGGGACTCGAATATAAGCGTGCAGGTACTCACATTAAAATCATGCAACACGCTGTCCACAATCAAAAGACTCGTGCAGGTATTCACCTTAAAATCATGCAATACGGTGTCCACGAGAGGTATTCACAAACAACCCATGCATAACGTAGCCACAATTTCCGTAAATGTTTATTACCACAGTTGTCCTAAAAACTGTAGCCCTACTGATTGAAAGGATTAAAATGATTTCGACGACATAGTCGACGATTAGATCCATTTCGTAACAGTGTTGACGGACGACGCACGACGCACGCCGGACGCATTGGTATGACAATAGCTCACTATGGCCCTTCGGGCCAGGTGAGCTAAAAATTATCCCTAATTATCACCAAATACGCCCTCTTATCTAGAGCTCTGCTGATACAATGCCATGGCACTGCTTCAGGTTTGGGTCAACATTGTATCAAATGTTGCATATCCACTAGGTTATCAGTATCACCCTATGATAATTTCAGAGTTCAAGACAAGAGGGAGTATTTGGTGATAATTAGGGATAATTTTTGTTAATTCTGGATAAAAACATATGTTGTGACCCCTCATCTGAACTGTCTCAACGAGACGAGACGGTTCAGATGAGGGGTCACAAAACATGTTTCAATGAGAAATAAAGAAAATTATCCCTCAATTATCATCAAATACCCTTCTTATCTAGGGCTCTGTATATACTGTGTCCTTTAAATATTAAAGCAGACACTATGTGCAGTCTGATCACACTGCACTTTAGGGGATCATCAAGCCAGCAGTCATGTTGGGTCATAACATGGTTTTTGGATCATAACATGGTTTTTGGACATGAAGGATAAAATAAAATATTGATCTCAGATTTATCATCTAAACCCAATTTTAAGTGCAGCTCTGAGGATTAGACTGGCATCAGTCTATTAAATGATAATGTGACAAAAAAAATTGCAAAATTTTACAATTTAACAATCATATTAATTTTACATTTTCTGATAGCTGAATTTGGCTCTTATTAGAATAGAACAAAAATCTGATGTTCTTTTTTTTTTTTATCTCGCTTATAGTTATTACTGGAATCTGGAGCCAGTCTACTCTGAGGATGAGCATATTAAGGTAGCAGAATCAATCAAAGGGCTCTGAAGCCCTGAAATGACAGATTCTATCAGAAAGATGGAAAGCTAAATCTAGAACAGTAACCCATTGCCCAGCATTAACGACTGTCTTATCAGAGTCTCCCTTATTCTTATCTGCAGACTATGCATCATGAAGACTATACCTCACCAGTTTCTGCTCTATACCTATATCCTCTGCATTCAGAAACCTTGATTTTCGGTAGCCCATCATTTAGATTAGAAAGGTGATTTCTCTAAGGAAGCAGACAACCTTGTGGGATGATATATACGGTCTTGCCATTATGCGAAGTAGTGATATATTGGTGGTTTTACAATATACTATTAATAATTAAGCCAGTACAAACCAAGACCAGGCTTAATTTCACAATATATGGTACATATGTTTTATGATTAAGCCAGTAGAGACCAAGACCAGGTCTTATTTCAATAGTATATCGTACATGTGTTTATAATTAATCCAGTACAAACCAAGACTAGGTCTAATTTCACAACATACCGAGCCAAGGCTCTGTATATTGAAAAAACTAACCATGCACAACCCTAGACTGGACCTAATTCTTCAACTTATGCAAATCCGGATATGAAAAAATAGCCCAGTACAAACCCAGATTGGGTTTAATTGTGGTGTTATGGAAGAATAAAGAAGTACAAGGCATACGTAAATGTTTTTAATAATAACACAAAAAAAGAATATCCCAGTTCAGTCAAGCATATATTAACGGCGTTATTATACGCATGAGTGATTTTATTTTTAACGTAAAAAGAAAATCCCAGTTCAGTAATTTTAACACAAAAAGAAAATCCCAGTTCAGTCAAGCATATACTAACGACGTTATTATACGCATGGGTGATTTTATTTATATCACTCGGATGGATCCGTAACATTTCGTCAAAGGTCAAAATCACGCATGTGTATAAGACCGTTAGAATATGCCGTACTGATTACCATTGTAATTCTTCAAAAACTTGCTTAATGATATTAAAATTCAAATAAATAAATCGAACTGGCAAAGAACACTTTAGAATGTTAACATGTTTTGTTGCAAAATCAAAGAATTTAATTAAAAAATTACAATATGACAATGAATAATGAAAACCATGACTTTTTAACTCCTGAAAAAACCCTTTCCCGTTTCTTTTTGAAAACTCTTTAAAGTCCTTCAAAACATGTCCCTTGATGGCTGAATTAAAAATTATATTCCGTTGATCACTGTCTATACATCTATCAAGATTTTTCAACGCTTCGACACATTCTTCTATTCCCGATGGGGTGTACTGAAATTCACCAGAAATCCGTCTGTCTTCAGAAAATGATAGTTCAACGCGTCGTTTAATTCTGTCAAACTTTTGTTGTTTCAACGTTGTTTTCCTTGTCTCTTTAGCTCTAGATGTTGATGGATTTTGACTTTGTTGTTTCAGAGATTCATTTTCTCTCTCCAACACTAAAATTCTTTGTTTCAAGTTCTCATTTTCCGTCTGCAAGTCAGATGGGTCCCATATTTGTTTTTTTAATACATTAAAATATGTTCCACAGTATTTTGTACTCCAGTCACGAATCTGTTGGTCATCTGGATATCGTTCTCTTAACAAAATAGTAAGCTGATCAATATCAGCACAAAATTCAATAAAAGACATCTTCAAATAATAAATTTCCTAGCCTGATTCAGAATATAAGATTTCACAACTAGTCACGGGATTTTCAAAAGATCATATGATTAAGTCACACGGTATTATCTGAAAGATAACGTAATCGGGCTTATTATAGATTACACTCAACGTCGGAAAAACCTATCTCAAACCACAAGACAGAAAAAAAACCTACCTCAAACCGCAAGAGCTCAAGAAAAGCTCCATTTTTGGTGTTTTTATACTGGGGCCCAATTTATGATAAACATGCTTGCATAAATAAGCCCGAATAAAAGCCTGCGCGGGTTAATTACATGAGTGGAATTAAATAATTTTAATTAGAGGGGAAAATACTGCAATATATATAGTAACAAAAAAATGTCTGACTCTGTCAAAACACTATTACAGTTGTATGAAAACGGAGTAATCGACGATAGTGCCTTAAATAAGGCATTAAATGCATTAGAAACGCCTTCCCCAGTGGCAGGCACCAAAAAAACGTCGGAAAATCTGCGGAAAAAACGGCGTATACGAAAGAAACATAAACGGGAAATCCAAAAAAACAAAAAGTCACACAAAAACGTCATGAATGAACTCCATCAATTCTTTATGACAAAAGAATCTGAGCCTGAATTAAAACTTGTGGACAAAACCAAATGTGGCTATCTCAGAGCGCATGAAATTTCCGTTAAACAATACAAAGACCCCATAAAAATGTTTCAAGATAAGAAAACTATTATAAAAAACAAGCTCACCGCTGAATTGCAAGAATTATCCGGTCTGAAATGGCAATTTGGGCTTATTGTTGACTTTTTTCAAGGATAAAAAGAATATACAGTCAAACCTGTCTTAAGGGGTCACCCAAGGGAAGGACAAAAAATGGCTGCTTAAGACAGGTGACCCCTTAATACAGGTTCATTTGCACTGTATTTTGGTTCAACGGACCCAGAAAATGTGGCTGCTTAAGACAGGTGACCCCTTAATAGAGGTGACCCCATGAGCAGGTTTGACTGTACAGGGAACATTTTACAGCAACAATATGCCACATTGTCTCCTCAAGAAATTCTAGCTTTTTACCATGAGGCAGTCTCGGCAATTGAGCAGAAAATCGAAAAATTCACTAAGGAAGGCTCAGGCTGGATGATTGATAGATGCAATACATTGTACCTTAACATCGCAAAATATGAGCCACTCAAGGGCTCATCATATTTTCCACTTCCTGAGGTCTTGGCTAATAAAAAGGCAATAATCAATGTGAAAAATCAAGATCAAGAATGCCTTAGATGGGCCTTAAGGTCAGCTTTATTTCCAGCTAAAAATAATCTCAACAACCCATACAGCTATCCAAAACAAGACAATTTAAACATGGAAGGAATTGATTTTCCTACACCAGTATCACAAATTTACAAAGTAGAGAAACAAAACAATCTCGCCATCAATGTATATGGCTATGAGCAGACAGTTGTCCCATATCATATATCTGGGCAGCCGAGTGAAATGTCACGGATTAACCTGCTGTTGCTCCATGACAAGAAAGACAATTACCATTATTGTTGGATAAAACACCTTTCCAGGCTGCTATTTGACAAAAACAAACACGGAGGTAAAACATACTTCTGCGACCGCTGTCTCTACGGGTTTTCCCGTGAAGACCTACTAATCAGCCACAAAGATGAATGTTACGGCATCAACGGCAGAGCAACTAAGATTGTAATGCCAGCCCCAGGGGAAAAAATAAAGTTTAAAAATTACCATAAACAGATGCAGGTGCCTTTTGTCATATATGCCGATTTTGAAAGCATAATAAAACCGCATCAAGTGGCAGCTGGGGATAAATCTGAAATCAAAAGCAAACACCAAGCATGCGGCTATGGATATCAGATTGTTAGATATGATGGTGCATCATCTGGTGTAAGAATTTACAGAGGTGAAGATGCCGTAGAGCAGTTCTTGAAATCCCTGAAACGGGAAGTAGTCGGAATTAATGCAAGATTTGCAAAGCCGAAGCCTCTACACATGTCGGAGAAAAATGAGAAGGATTTCCAGTCTGCAACGCAATGCTGGATCTGCCAGAAAGAATTCAACGATGAAAAAAATCCCAAAGTACGCGATCACTGTAGAATCCTAGGCCACTTTAGAGCTGCTGCTCATAAACTCTGCAACCTTAAACTTGCTATAAAACCGTGGGTAACACCCATCCCTGTTGTTTTGCACAATCTCAAAGGATATGACAGCCATTTAATCATGCAGCAGATTGACAAAATCTCGGGCAGATTATCGTGCATTCCAAACAACACAGAAAAATACATCTCTTTCAGCGTTGGTCAACTTAAATTTCTGGACAGCTTTCAGTTTATGGCATCATCTTTGGCAAAGTTAGTTGATGCAACTGACAAAAATGACTTTAAAATCACCCAGAAGACATTTAATCCCCAGCCAATCAAGAAAAGACTTTAAGGCAGCTTTAGTTCTGAAGATAGTCGACCCATCGTTCTGCGGGAGTGTGTCGACAGGCGTAAGCTAGCCTACATATTAGATCACAGCAACCAGTTTGACCTCGGCAGCAGTTTCCAGGATGGACAAAATACTGACAAGGAAACTCAGCTGAGCTTGCTTCGTAATTATCTCTCCATGTTAAACCAGAATGGAGAACGACCAATGTCATACCGGCAGCGACATGGGTTTGGTCGATACTGGACAGCTGAAAAGCTAGGCATTCAAAATATGAGCCGGAAAATCCGTCATACAATATGCAAGGACAGCATGTTTGACATCGACATGAAAAATGCGCACCCAACGCTACTTTCCTGGTACTGTCACAAACACGGGATAAACTGCGCAGCCCTGGATGCTTACATCAAGCACCGTGATTCCATGTTGCAGGATCTCATGAAGAACCGCGGCATCACCCGGGATGAAGCAAAAAAAATTCTCTTAGCAATAATGAATGGCAAGCAAGAAAATCTGCAGCCAGATGATCCACGGTGGCTCATTGATTATTATACTGGAATGCGCAGTATCATAAAAGCTGTTGTCCAGCTTAATCCGGAGATGTATGAACATGCAGAGAAAACAAAACATACAAATTACAATTTGGAAGGATCCACGATTAACCTAATACTGTGCCGGTTGGAAAACAAAGGGTTGATGGCTGCTTTCGATTACTTAAATGGAAAAGGCATCGAGGTTGCTTCTCTTGTTTTTGATGGACTTATGATTTACAAGACTAATGTGTCCGATATTGCCGGTATTCTTAAAGGTTGCTCATCAAGTGTTGGCCATGTGTTAGAAGGTTGCGGCATCGAGTTCACCTTAAAAGAAATGGATGAAGGTTATGATATTCCCGGCCCAACCGGAAACCACCAGTCAACAGACATTGATATATTATTACAAAAGGGCGTTTACCCATACAAATATATGGATTCATTTGACCGGTTCCTGGAGACTCAGCTGCCGCCTATTGAGAAATTCCACAGCAGCCTAACAGATGAGAGTATATCCGAGAAAGATTACGAACATGCCCAGAAAGTATGGGAAACTTTCAGCTGCCAGACGCTGGGAGATTACCATGATCTCTATCTAAAAACAGATGTGACTCTGCTGGCAGACGTATTCCAAAAATTCCGTAGAACTTGTATAAATGCATACAAACTGGATCCGCTGCATTATTATACAGCCCCCGGCTTATCCTGGGACGCTTTACTCAAATACACCGGTACTGAACTGGAGCTCCTGACTGACTACGATCAGCATCTATTCATAGAAAAAGGGATGCGTGGCGGTGTCAGCATGACTTCAAAAAGACACGCTAAGGCTAACAACCCTAGCGTGCCTGGCTATAATCCTAACGAACAGCACAACCACATCATGTATTACGATGCAAATAATCTCTATGGCTGGGCTATGAGTCAGCCTCTACCTTATTCTGGTTTTAAATGGGTTGATAAACCGCCGGATGAACCAGGCAAGGGCTGCATCTTAGAAGTAGACCTAGAATATCCAGCCGAGCTCCATGACTTGCATAATGACTACCCACTTGCCCCGGAGCGATTAAAAGTAAAAAAAGAATGGTTGTCTGATTACCAGTCATACCTTCTTGAAAATAACAGTATGCTCAACACCGAGAAGCTGGTCCCAAATCTCAGAGACAAAAATAAATATGTTTTGCATTACAGAAATCTGCAGCTATACCTGTCCCTCGGAATGAAACTCAAGAAAATCCACAGAATATTAGAATTCAACGAGGCGCCGTGGATGGAACCATATATTCGCATGAACACAGAATTCAGAAAAAAAGCCAAATCACCCTTTGAGAAAGACTTCTACAAACTCATGAACAATTCGGTATTTGGTAAAACTTGCGAAAACCTCCGGAAGCGAGTTGATATAAAAATTGTCCGAACAAATGGCGGTGATAAAGAAAAAGAGCAGATAAGAAAAATAATCGCTAAACCCAATTACAACCGGGCTGTCATATTTTCTGATGAATTATCAGCCCTGCATACACACAAGACTCGCTTGAAACTAAACAAACCAGTATATGTTGGCATGTGTGTCTTGGACTTATCCAAGCATCTGATGTATGACTGGTATTACAATACACTGAAACAGAAGTACGGCAGAAACTGTACTTTGCTGTACACCGACACAGACAGCCTGCTGGTCGACCTAAAAACGCCAGATGTATATGCTGATATGGCAACCATGAGGACCCAGTATGACTTCTCAGATTACCCCAAGGATCACCCGCTCTATAGTGAGCAAAACAAGAAAAAAATTGCAAAGTGGAAGGACGAATGTCAAAGTACCCCCATAGCTGAGTATATCGGGCTGCGTCCCAAGATGTACTCCATTCTGCTGGCTGATGAGCAGCTGATAAAAAAAGCAAAAGGTGTCAAGAAATATGTCATCAATAAACAAATCAACTTTGCAAACTACAAAGATGCACTATTCAACCGGAAAACATACAGCCACGAAATGAATATGCTGAGAAGCAAAAAGCACCAGATCTACGGCCTTACAATTAACAAAACAACACTCTCACTGCTAGACAGGAAACGCTGGATAGCCCCAGACGGTATCACAACATACGCGTTTGGGTATCAGCAGGAACAATAAGCAGTTCTTCTGTTACGAAACCTCTCTGCGGAGCTGGCGGCATTAAATAATAAACCCTGATGCCCTGCAGAACAATGTGATGACTTATCTTATGAATACTGACACTCCATATTGGGTCCGTGGCACGGCGTACGCCCCCTTCTTGTTCTCCAGGTTGATATAAATATCTTACAGTGGCATCAGGACAAATAGGGTTCCCTACAGTCCGTTTCTGTTTCACTGGAGGTTTTTTTTTCGTATCCGCATTTATGGCTTTGATCACTTCCGGTAATCTTTTTACCCATTCTCTGTTGCGTTTGTGCGGATTTTCCAATTCCTTCGCATACTGATAACCAAAAAGCCTTTCAGCCAGTGTCCTGTTGAACCTCTCAACCAAAGCTTGGTCTCTGTGGATCTCTTTCCTGCCACGTCTGATACTTACGTTGTGTGTCGCCATCAGCTGTGTCACAGAGCCCATGAACTCCCTGCCCGGATCTACCTGTAGAAGCTTGGGAAAGTTCAGCTTTCGCTTGTAAATATTTTCAAACGCCTTCGCAACTTCTTTGCTGTCTTTTGAAGTCAGAGGCTCCGCCTCTTTATATCTGCTTTCAATATCAACGACTGTCAGCGCATATTTGTATGTCTTGCGGTTGACTGTATCATGTGGCAAAAACAACAAATCTGCCTGATGAATTTCATTTGGGGTGGACGCATCAAACCTGGGCCGTATTATTTTCTTTGGTGCGGGTAAATATATTTGCCACACCGCCTGCTTTTTTAAAAATTCAAGCGCCTGCTTTTTACTGACTTTTGCTTCTTTTGTTAGTTTCTCTACTGCGGGGAGCCCTTTCCAGAAGCCCTTTGGGCTGTAGTAAATCTTTTCCATTATTTTTTTATTCCAATTTTAAGACTAAAAAAAATAATAAATTTATATCAACTTATAAGCAAAAAACCCGGTTGCTGCCATCCCCGCAACAATAAACAACAATTCACGGTTTTGCTGATCTGGGGATGGTGCATAATAATCACTCAACTTTGGCTCCTGAGGAAGTGGGTCAAGTTTTTTGCCAGTAATGTAATAGTATTGTTTCATAGCCTGATCAACATTGTCAAACGTCTGCTCAGCATGATGTTCTTTTTGTATTTCCTCATTGATAAAATCCAATCTCTGGGTTCTTTTTTTGCTCCAAGCTGCTTGAGCCGCTTCTAATTGTTCGACTGCTTTATCATGCCTTTCTCTTTCCGCCTCAGCATCGTTGTTTTTTCCCAATTTTGAGAATAAAAAATTACTTCCTGTGAACGCCAAGGCATTGACCACGGCACCTCCTAACATCATCGCTACTGCATTAGCCATTTTGTTTATCGTGATAAAAAAGTTTAAAACAGAAATTATTTCATAATATCCGCTGGAATAATACCCTGCTTAATCAACATATCGCGTGTGGCCATCGCCAGCAGTATATCAATAGAAAGCATTCCAATATCACCCATATTAAAATCCACTTTTGGTGCAGGTCTTCTCAAGAGTTTCTTGCCAAGTTCTGAGTACCCAACAGTGAGAAGAGTTTCTACTCCGGCATGATAAAGCATGTTTGCAATTTGTTTACCGTCAATGGCTGCCATTTTTTTTTTTGAAAATATAGTTTTTTTAATTTTAATTATCTCATTTCAAAAGGGTCTATCGACGTTTGTATCTCAGGTATTTTAGGTTGTGATTTAGGTTGTGATTGAGGTTGTTTTATTTCAGTTTTACTGTAAATCATGTAAATACCAATGCCTACAGCTCCGATCATCACACAGAGCGGAATATAGTTCTTATAAACAGTCACTGTTGGTTGCCGCTCTGGTAGCTGTGGCTCTCTTGTTATTTTGATTGGTTCAGCTTCCAGGGTTTGGGCTTGTTTTTGTTTCCATCTGGCTTCAGCGCCTTTTTTACCAGCCGCGACACGTTTTTGGTTTTTTTCTTTTAGGGGTTCTTCACGTTTTTGTGGACCTTCACTTTTCTGGGGTTCACTCTGGGGTTCACTCTGGGGTTCTTGAGTTTTCTGAGCTTCCTGAATTTCCTGATTCATTTTTTTCTATGGCATTTTTATTTTTGTTAAAATTAATATGCTTTGCAGTTGTTAGCATTGCTGTAAATGGAGCCAATTACATTCCATACTTATAATACAGCTCACAGCAAACGCTTGTCAGAGCATGATTGATAAATGGGTCTTCTTCTAGATCTTCTAATAGCTTGGGTGGGTTTTCCACATGGAAATACTTTGACACCCCCATGACATATAAATTAATAAAAGAATTGCCCAACGTCTTAGTCATACTTGCACCAAGCCTGGCTTCATATCTACAGTAAAGCTTATCAACTTCTTGGGGCGTCATTTCATCTATGTCTGAGAGTTGCAACTCACGCCCCAAATATTGCCGACTTCCACCTCCGGCTATAATGGCTGAAAGTCTCTCTCGTTTTGGCACATCTTGGCGTTCAGCTGGTGTATCTAGTGAAATATTTTCTAATAGATCTTCAGCGTTCATTTTTATATTTTGGAAAATATATTTTAACTTAAAATAAATGAAAAAAATCAAACATCCGACTGAGATATTAACAGCGGCAGAAGCAATTGTTATTAGTTCGAGTATCATTTTTAGTATTGCTATTTTTGTTTTAAGCATTGCTTTTTGCTTAAAACATTGCTATTTTTGCGCTATGTTTTGCTTTAAGCATTGTTATATTTGCTTTTAGCTAATCCATTAACCAATACCCAGTTGGTTGGTCAGTTTTTAATATTAATTTACGGTGTTTAACCTCAGATAATTCTTTTTTTATTTTCTGCCTTTCATCCGCAGGAACAACATCATTTTCCCTCAAGCAATGTTCAAAACTATCTCTGTCCTTGGTGTAAAACATACAGACCCATTTTGCCTGCTCTCGAAGGTCTATCAAGACAGAAATATATCTTTGAGAAATGACCCAGACGCTTTGCTCTGCGTGTCTGCCGGAAAATGCTAGCTGTGAGAGCATGTCTTTTTTCTTTGTAAGTTCTTTTGTTGCAGAGCAGTCATCGATGATGTACAATGTGGGTCGGCCAGCAAAATTATCAAAAAAATAACGCAGCAGTTCTTGGAGTCTTTCTGTTCCATCTCGCATCACAGGGTTTACTATAATTGTGTTTTTGTCTTTTGGACGCCGCACGTCACCAATCCAGTTCCGGTTTTTGTAGGCCTTGTTCCACTCCACGATGGGACAAAGTATGACTATTTTTTCAAAGACACCTTTGTATTCTTTTTCAAGTAAATCTAGGACAAACAAACTCTTACCACATCCCGTTTGACCCGAGATGACAGCTGAGTGTGGATATTTTGGAAATTCAATATTTGACTTCACTAAATCTTCCATCTTCAAAATTGATTTGCGCATCTTGTATTATAAAAAGGTAGATATTTAAATTTTCATCTGCTCCTTGTTCTTTTTCAATTTGGATTGTTATCCCTTCACTGGCATTTTCAATCCTTCTGCCGCTGCCGTGCAAGGTGTTGTCATCCGTGGAACGCAAGTCAAGCCATAAAGTGAATCTTTTGGTGAGATATTTTTCAATGTTAGTGTCGCTGAAGTATAAGTCTTTTGCAACTTTATCGGTTTCTTTGTCGCGTTTGGATGTCAGCGCAAAGTATTTATTGATTTCGTCCCACTGTTGGTACTGCCGCATGCCTTGGCTGTACAGTTGATTCGGTATGCCTTCTATTGTCATTTCAACTTTTGTGATTTTTGGATTGTAAAAATCTTCAGTGGTTGTCCTGTCCGGGTCTTCAAACAACATTAAAATCCCCTTCATGCTTCTTGCTGGGACATTCAAGTTGATATTCCACAGGGTATCAGACTTTTTCTTTGTGATTTTTCTGTGCCGCAAAATACGGTCATACAATATCGCCATTCTGCCACTGACCTGTTGTCTGATTGTTCGTGCAAGTTCTGAGTCGGTTACCATGTCGAATTCTAAACAGATATTGCTGATGGCATAACTGCTGTCGGCATCCGTTGAGCTGATTACTTTGTAATAGTCATTAAATGTTAATTCATACTCTAGCCTATCACCGAGCCCGGCCTGGTAAAAGGGCATATGCGTCTCTAGCAGTTCAAAGTCCAGTGGGATGCAAAACCTGTTCTTGAAGGCGCCAGCGACGGCCTGGTCTTCAATGTTAGCTGATGCGTTTCCTGCCCCGACTCTGTGTTTTAACATGTTTGATTTACCGATGCCTTGGTAGGCCATGTTTAGCCGCTCAGATGGTGATTTCCATAAGTCAACATAACAGTGAAATATGTCTCTGTCATCTATTGACATGACTTCATTGCCGCTTATTTTAATGGTTGTTTTTTTCACGATGGCTCTACCAAGATTTTGATAGACTGTCGCATTGGGATCTTTGCTGGTCAGTTCAATAGTGAAAGCGAGACGTGCAGTTCTTGGGACGATGACATCATTATTACTTAGATTTGGAAATCTCACAAGCAACTGCTGGTTTTGGTCGATAGTGCTGGGGTTGTTAGTGATTACTACGCTTTGCCGAATTCCTTTTACGCCTAGCGGTTCTCGTAGTTTTCTATAGGGGTCCAGTTTACTTCCGTAGGCAGACATTTTTTATTTGATACAAATATTTTTATTCAATAAATAAATAATGGCCGACGGTTACGAGTTTGAGAATCCTACATTTGACAATGATTATGGTGACGTCGATGACATAGATGACAGATTACCGATGGTGCCGGATGAAGACGATCAGCGAATTATTTTGAATCAAAGTGGGGCAATTGATGATTTAAGGGGTGAACTCCGAAAGTCTGCAGTTGAAGACCACAAAAAACGACTTGTTAAAACATTTTATGATGAAATAGAGAAGCGATACAAAATGGCCCCGAGCAAGATAGATTACAACCAGTTTAGGATATCAAATGATGGCAAGACACTGTTATGGAGTGTTGGTGACAAAGAAATCAGAATTACTGCAAAACAAGGTGGTGCAGAGTTTCTTTCTCTTGGTACTCTGGCAAATGAGTATAATAGGGTTGTTGGCTCAGGAGGCACATTAGCAGTGCGGCAGTATTTGAATTTACCAGATTACAGGAGTAAAACACAGCTATCTCAGCAAGTACGGCAGGCTTTGGAAAGCACACGAAATGACATGGATCTAGAGATGTCAGGTGGCACTGAACTGCAAGATTTAACAAATACGGTAATTGGTGCAGAGACGGCCGTTAAGTCACTGGAAACATCTCTTACTGATTGGGTACACACTGGCACACAAACAGAGGGTCTAACACTCCGGGAACTTCAAGGATTAGACAAGGCATTGCAACGCAACCGCGGTGAACTTACAAATAATTTGGCAAAACTAACCGAGCTTGATAAAGACATTGCAAAAGAAAAAAGGAAATTACAAGAGGCTGAGGATGAAATCAGTAAAAATGATATAAAGGCTCGTTTAAAAAACTTAGAAGATGAAAGAGCCGCAAGACTGGAGGCTGCCAGTGCAAACAAAGAAGAGTTGCGGGGTCAAATAAACAGGATAAAAGAAACAATTGACAAAGTCTTAAAAAAAGATACGACATTGCGTGAGCGGTTGAAAACATTGTTCAAAGAGCAAGGTATAACGATAGTTAGTATTTTGACGGCTCTTGGCATGATTATTGGTGTTATAGTTGAAGCTGTAATTCCAACTTCTGGAGGCGGTGGTACAACACCCAAACCATCGCAAGGTGGAGCGAAAGAATGGGTTAAAAAACAACTTCATAATCTTGCTAGACTACTAGCAAATCTTGCTGGAAAAGCGGCTGCTGCGTTGCCGGGTATAATTGGATCAATTGTGTCTTGGCTGCTGTCTGCAACCGGTAAGGTTGTAAACTGGTTTGGTAATAATCTGTGGGCTGTTGTTGTGCTTGTTGCTGGGTTGGTATATGCGGCAGCTAAAGAATGGATTTTGAAAAAAAAATAAGTAGGTCAACCGGAAGTGTTTAATTTTGATATTTTGGTGGTGGATCATTCACAAACACAAATTTGTTGAACAAAATTATGTGGCGCTTATCTTTTTTTTGATTAGCTCTAGCGCTTTGGCTTCTCCTTTGTCTATCAAAGCTTGTTTTTCTTGCTCACTCAGACCAGACTGTTTGGTGTGTGTTTTATCTTTTAAATCATTATATCTGTCCAGCTCATCAAGAACAATCTTAAATTCTTGTTCTGATATCTGTCCATCATTTAAGGCTTTGGAAATCAAATTTTTAACAGAATCCAACTTACTTTCTCCAAGAGTTTTAATCTCATAGTGCTTTTGTGCCTTTGACATTAATTTACGTCTCACCAATTTCACGCAGGCACCCATGCATCCGCAGACAATTGCAACAATTTCTAAAGGCAGCATCACTGGCACTGCCAGGCCTATCCCAGCCATAATGACACTTGCAGAAATCAATGCAGTATCAACGCCGTCTGTGAGGTTGACTCCGCGTTTATATTTTTTATATAAAGCCTTTCTAACATCTTTTTCTCTTATTAATTGCTTTTCTATTTCTGATATTTTTTGTAAGCGATAATTTTGCCCATCTTCAGTAGGCAACTCTGGATAAATTGGAGCCGTCGGCTGTTTCATTTTTTATTGTTTTGTATTTTTTTCCAAATTATTAATACGTTTATTAAACTCGTTTAGTAAATTCGTTATGGTCTGCAACCTCGATGTAATATAGGCTTGATTTACTGCATCATCAGGATTAACAGGACTCGCAAGACCAGAAATTCGATGCTGGGCCATATCTAATCTGCCGTTCATGACATTATCAGTATGACGTTGTAACACTTCATGTAACAAATGTTTTCTAAAATCATTTAAAGCCTTTGCTGTTACCACGTCACCGTTAAACGCCGCATTTTCATCTGGATCTCGAGGGTAAGCTACATTGATTATGCGTTTACCATCCATATTTAGAGTTGTTTCTAAAACATCTTCTCTCAGTTTCGCACCAAAAATGCTCATTATTATATGAAATGAAAATTAAATTATTTCTAAAACACAACTCATGGGCAAACCATGATTGTCTACCGTGTTTTTATTTTCATCTTTAACAACTAGTTTCAATTCAGATAAGGCCCCTGTCTTTAACGGCTTGAGTTCTGGGTGTTCAAAGCGGACAGTGATAATATCACCAAAGCTTTTATTTTCAATGGGAATGACTGCTAATACATCACTCGGTGAGCCATTAAAGTAATTATATGATGAATTTATTTCCGACAAATGAACATACAAAGATTTTATAACAGCAAAGTCCAGCGGCTTTTCACCTTGATAAATGTGTTTTGGAAAAAAACGGCCTTTAATCTGGAGTCCAAGCATTGTCTTGAGTCTTTTGCTTATTTTTAACTCAATAGGTGTAGTCAAAGTCACTATTCCGTTGGTTTGATCTACAGACATACTGATTTTATGGCTGCGAAATATATCTGCTAACTGCTGAAAACTATAATACCCAGGCGTTATGCGAACAGGAGCCTCGCCTTGTTTTTGAATGACTTCATTATGAACATTATACCAACCCAAACAGTATGTAAAACTGTTTAATCCCACCCGCTTGAATCCATCTCTGTTGTCAATATACTGTTGCAGGATTACAGGATTGCTCATATCAGAAATTATGAGATGCATTTTTTTATTTGATAATATAAAAAATCATTGTTATAAAAATGGTGCAAATCAAAGCATTTTCATACAACCCCGACGCACAATATCAACCATCTGGAGTTTACAACACAAAAAACCTAGACATCATTAACCAAACAATAGAAGTCAAACAGGCCTCAGACAGTCCAAGCGGCTTTGATGTGAAATTCCCTGACATCTTCGCAAAATACGTGCTGCCCTACGTTGAAAGTGATGCCATCGTACAAAATTGGCGTTCACGCCAAATGCAGTTTTGGCAAAACCAGATAAATTTTGCTTTGTGGTGCGCAACTACAGGATGCGGCGTTTCTATGCAAGACCACCTGACAGGCACTATTCCACTGTTTGCACGTTCATTGTTTTTGTTTCATGTGTATTATCAAACGCGAAGAATATTATTCGAAATGAAAGTGGCATTACCAACAGATGACAGCTGGAATGCGTTTGACAACAGTTATGACAAGAAGGCCTATGAGAGGATCTGTGACGAGTTTGGAGTCTCAGTTCATACCGACTGGAGGCAAAACCAAGATGACAATGGCGGATTAGGGACTATATACTGGTATGTAACAAACACTGGGTACCAGGCGGTCAAAGGTGTAGGTGAATATGATAATAAATTATATTCATTCTCAAGGAATCATCCTGATAATGTTTATCACATTGACTACATTGCACAACATGTCCGAAATGCTTGGTCCACATTTATTCTCGACAAATCAGATGGCTTTACAAGACCCGGCGTTGAACGAATAAATGATTCCATAAGGACTTACTGTTGGGCCATTCTTGGCTCTCAGTCTCAGATTAAATCTGACATACTAGGGATAGGCTCAGCTTTTGATGTCCAGAAGGAATTCCTTGCAAACGTTGAAGATGGAGTCCAAAGGCCAATAGACTTACCAAGTCAAATTACCCGTTATCAAAATACTTTGAAGTACACCCGGAGCAAGGTTGACTATGTTTTTGGCTATGGCCTTTACATGGCTCCAAGCAATATGGAATTGCAAATCGGGACAATAAAAAATTACAACAACGAGATTGTACTCTCTACTCATAATCAAAAGTTATGGTGGAACAAAACCGTTAACCTTCCAGCCAATGCCACATCTTACACTGATGTGAGTGGGACCCCAACACACAAAGCAAAGGTTGATGTAGTAGAACCTGGACCAAAAATCCCTTTAGCTGCCCAGGGTAAAACCATAATAGGAGCACTTGGAATGCCAATAACGATACCCACCGAGAAACAGGCACAGAAGATATATAAAACAAAACATGAGGCTATCACAAAAAATGTCACGACTGACTCACATCAAATGTCATTGAAAAAACCTGACCTACATCAAATACCAAAACCTGACACACATCCAGTACTGAGTTCCACACCAAAAACTGTTGCTGAAGAACATGAAAACCACAAAACAGCACTGATAGTCGGGGGCGTCGTTGTAGGACTAGTTGCTCTACTTATTTACGAGATTTATTAATCCATTCAAATTTTGATATCCATATTCGCGAACCTTAAAAATTACGATATACTATGAAATTAGACCTGGTCTTAGTTTGTACTAGGTTAATTGTAAACATATGTACGATATACTATTGAAATTAAGCCTGGTCTTGGTTTGTACTGGCTTAATTCTAAAACATATTTACCATATATTGTGAAATTAAGCCTGGTCTTGGTTTGTACTGGCTTAATTATTAATAGTATATTGTAAAACCACCAATATATCACTACTTGCGATGTTTGGCTCTATCAAATGCCGATTAAGTAACGTATTTGGTCAAAGGTCAGATAATGGTGTCATTCTGATTCTAAAACTGTAAAGGTGTAGAACTTTGTAAATTCGGGTTTTTCGGTGAGAATAGTTAAGATTAATGAATAACCACAATAGATTCTTCTAGTTTCGATTTCCATTATGAGGGGTGTTTAATTTAATTTTTCTTTTTCTTCAGAATACTGCGCACAAGTTCAGTTACCGTAATGACCCAAAATGCTGGAACAGCCGGCGATAATCCAGATTAAACAGGGTGTTTTAGCCTACTGCGCACAAGTTCAGTTACCGTAACGAAAAAAAAAATGCTGGAACAGCCGGTGCAGACCCAGATCCGAGCAGAGTGTGCATTTGTACATTGCTTTGGCAATACATCAGTGTAGACCTTGAAGTCTGAAAGACAGTGGAGATCCCGATCAAGTTTCATGAAATGTAAACTCTAGAAGGCTATAAAATGAAATTATTACAGTTTTTCCTCTGTTGAATTGTGTCTTTGGCGTATATTGGACACAGGGTAGTATACACGGCATTCAGTGCCATCAATAACTGGCGTAGTGATATACACAAATTCTAGCCGTACTATATTTCATTTCGGATGCACATGTATACTTGGCAGTGAAAGCCAGTTCCAATATTTGGCCTACGACAGCTAGAAATGACAGATAGAATCTGTCATTAAAAATCAGTGTTTTTAAAAGTAGACTGACTCTTTGGGCAGAAGCCTCTTGCCCTCACTAACATTCTATAACTCTTTTAATTACTGAAACTGTCCTGAAATTGAATAACTTGTTTTATCAATGCAGTAATGCATCAAAAGATGCAGATAGAATGGCAAACAGTGCAGACCCTGATCAGTCAGCAGGAGCAGTCTGATCTGAGTCTGCAATGTCTGTCTTTCAATTGCATCTTTTAGATATATTACTGATGTCTGATCTGGATCCTCAGACTTATCTGTTTTAGTATTTAGAACTTTTATGGGTGTAACTGTACTTTTTTACCTTTTCCAGGGAGGAGACTGGTGAGATTAGAAATATCACATGTATTTTGGTAGGGAAATTGACAAATCTAGTGAACTGTGTCCTCAGAACACCTTTCATTGTAACTTTCTGACCTGTCACCTGAAAAGAAAGAATTTCTTTGATAAACTGCACAGCTCAGTTAATGAGGATTCACTGAAGTCAGGGATGATTTTCAAAATATTTTTCACATAACCATCAGAGCCCTAGATAAGAGGGAGTATTTGGTGATAATTAGGGATAATTTTTGTTAATTCTGGATAAAAACATTTGTTGTGACCCCTCATCTGAACCTTCTCAACAAGACGGTTCTAATGATGGGTCACAAAATATGTTTTTATGGAGAAATATGCAAAATTATCCCTCAATTATCCCTTCATTTCTGTAGCACTGAGACTGATGCAGTGGCAGCAATTATGCTCATAGCTCCAGATAAAAAGAAGTAACAGAGGTAACTGAAGATTTTTTCCCATAGAAACATATGATGTGACACCTCCGTTAGAACTGTCTCACAGAGACAGTTCTACTGAGAGGTCATAAAATACATTTCTGTTGAAATAAAGAAATTATCTCTGCATTATCCCTGTTACCCCTTCTTATCTGGAGCTCTGGTGATGCTGTTGGCTAAAGTGACAGATATAGTCACTTCAGACCGGCTGATGTCAATTCTCAATGTCATTTTGATTGAAATGTGCAACAACATTTTGAGAACTTCACTTGATGCACATGGCATGATGTGTTAAAGCCGTTTGACAACAGTATTTCATTGCTCTGAATGGCATATTCAAGAATGCTGCATGCATTTTAGGCTTCTGTTTTAAGTCTACATTGCTTATCGCAGAATTATTAAAAGATTGACACGTTTTAAGAAATGTCATTGTTTGTACAGATTATAACAAAATGATAGTCGTTTGCACTCTTCAGAAGTCATTGTCGGCGAGCAATAAGCAGGCGATCAAATAAGACATCTGGCCGTGTCCTTTCTACATCTACATCTAATAGTTGAGTAACTTCAGTGTTAGAAATAAGGCCCAGACAGGAACTTGCCCGGGGGGCAACCTGAAATGAATTTCAATTTGTCCGCCAAGATTTCAACACGTCCCCCTGTATTTCATTGCAATTAAACCGTTTACATGTCATTTTCTTCCGAAGTCACGTAAGTAAACATAGTCCAAAAATGCTCTCCCTTTCTAAGACACTAAGCATGTCAATTCATGAACTTCAGAGATAACTGACCAACAGTTTTGATCACAGCTGCCTAATCATTTTCACAGCGCTACTTTGACAGGGATTCTATTTATTTTTCTCCTTCAAATCACTACATTGGTGGGTTTCAAACTTCTCATGCAAAACTTCAAAAAAGACATGAAACAAAGTTATTTTCCAGAATTTACCAGAATTATAGGTCGTATCCAGAGGGCAACCTTCCAAGCCTATCAGCTTGCCCCCAGCAAATTTAACCCGTGTCGGGCAAGTGGGCAATTGCTTATTTCTAACACATAACTTCTGTCATGAAATTGACCATTACATCAACTTTGGCAAGAGAAAGATTTGGGAAACCAAGAAGAATAGAAATTAGAAAGGCAGAAGATAAGAAAGTTTCCAAGCTGCGTTTTCATCCCTTAAGGTCAAACCAATCCAGCTTCAGTCGCTGTCACTGGGTATGGTAGCCTAACCGGCAGTTTATCTACATCAGTCAAAATAATGAAAATGACGCTAAAATTTCCCCTAGCAAGATGGTGGTTTAATGAAACTTTTACACGGAGTAGTTTTATTGCTGGATTAATCATATAATATTAAATAGGTAAAACTACTTAATACAGAGTACTGAAAACTTACTGCCATACCCAGAGCCAATCCTGATAGGAGTCTCTCCAGGTATGGTTCCGTACCCAGAGTCCCAGGGTCTAGGGATATTGTACCGTACCTGGAGACACTTTCGATCAGAAAATGATAGTCTCAGTACTGAGAGCGATAGATTTGCATGCGATGAAGATTTCGATCCATCAGTGGAGTGTGTGAAAATGTGGATTCATGCATGTCACACGTAAATCGCGTTCAGAATCATCAGACAGCGTTAGACTTGACAAGACCACAATCTGGTACCTCTTCAGCAAACTTTGTTGCAATGTTCTTGAGACTTTCATCTCCAGTTCTGGGAGACGTTGGCAACCATAAACCTCGACCGCTTGAATTCAGAAATAGAAAACGACCATCAACTGTTCGAGGAATTAAGACGCTAACAAACTCAGATCCAAGGTCAAAGGACATTTTGTTATTGAAGCAAATATTATTAAAAATTAAAACGCTCTCATTTTCTCTTCACAAAACTTTAAGTTCCGGAAGTAAATATGTTGACCCGAAACGAATCGACTATAATGGTCCGCATGAGAGGTGCACCTAAAAACCATAAAATAGCAAAGTGGAAAAAAGGGGGCGATTGACGTAAAGAGGTATACAGCGCAAAGTGAAATAAAGTTGCAAAAATATTTCCTTGTATTCTAATTACTTGCCTACCTTCTTACATTATCTATTTACCTACCTACATTATCTTCGGTGGCAGATTCAGAGGGGGTTCGGATGTGGGTGGGAAGGGGGGGGGTCAAACGAACCTTCTCTTCATTCTCCCTATTTTTTTTTTATTTTGATGGGGTATTTCTTATCTATCTATCTATCGATCAATCGATCGATCGACTGACCCACTGACCGACCGATCAACCTACCTACCTATCTTGCCTGTTTGTCTGCCTTTCAGGCCAGTGACCTATATATAGACGTATATATCTATAGGTCACTGTTCAGGCTCAACCTATTCTCTCTCGATTAATGATGTGTTACATGCTATGATATTCCAGCTGACATCTAAACAGAATTTGGTATATCTTATTTAAGGTCTGGTCATAAATTTGTTCTAAGTAGTTATATATTTGTATATATCAGATTATTACATACTACAGTGGACTCGACAGTATCGGATCAAGTTTGGAAAAACACTTGTTTTATTGTATATGAATACTAAAATTATGTATGTTATGACACATAACAATTGCAAAATATCTCTTCTGTCTATCCATGTCAAAATATTTATAAAATTTATTCCTTTAAGGGCAGATAACCTATCCAGACTTACAGGAGGGTCTTATGACAGTAACGAATCAAGTGCGACAGTATCGGATCATATGATATTATTTTATAGGAGAGTTCCTCCGAGGCGTTCTTTCAACCTTCTTAGCTTCGATAATTTTGCTACATAAACAGCTTAAACTCTCAGAGAAAACGGCCTTTTAACGATATGTTTCATGTGGTCCTTCACCAGCAACGGTTATGTCTGTTAAATAACAATTGAATGTATACAAATGTACAAGCATGCCAAAAATTCTTAACTCAGTAATCTCCTGTGCCCCTATAGTACGGAACTATGCCTTTACAGTGTGTAAACCCGGATAAGACCGTCCTGTCTGATCTGGATCAACAAATTTACTGTGACTTTCCGCCTTAACATTGATATTTCAATGCAATCTGTATAAATACAACATGGTCATTCAGCGAGTTCTGCTGCATTAATCTGTGTCTGCACAGTGTTCAATGTCCATCTGACGAAAGCCAGTCATAGATGGGGTTCACACACATGAGAGCCTTTCTCAAATGTTTCTTCAGAATGTTTAGCAGAAGCTTAGTTGTGCTACGCATAACCTTCTTTATCATACGCTAGTGTGTGGGTGAGATAGGAAAAGGATGTTGTGTCATTTTTACACCGATCTTCTTTAGTCTTTGAAAGTAGACACACCAGTCACTCAGGTAGTTTATTTATGGCTTGCTTTCAGCATCAGACCATGCATTCAACATAAAGTTTTCCCGCTGATGCCTGTATTTCAGTTCTGATGCCTGCATTTCAAATCAAATTATATAATGATCCGTTACTGTCGCACATCGGTGCCCCACTTTTAAAGTCTTTAGTTTAATCAAATACTGAGATGCCCCAAAAATAATGACTGCCTGCAATTTTAGGACTGCCAGGACACATAAGAAAGAAGAATTGGTTTCAATCGCCTAATGATAAAATAGTTTAAATAACCGAAATCTATCCTTGGGATAACGAGCAACCGACGAAATGCAAGCGCCGCTGAAGAGGGGCCAAGCATTTCAGCAACTCTGATTTGTTTCACAGCCGCACATTTCGATCAAAATTTTCACCCCGAACTTTGTCATTGGTCTAACTTGATGACTGTAATATCATGGTATAAAACATTTGCTTTATTTGTGAGAAAAATGGGCGATAACTTATGAGTGATCCGATACTGTCGATGATCCAATACTGTCGAGTCAACTCTTTTTAAACTAGTCACTCACATTTCTATACAATCAGTCACAGATACCACATGAATTAGTCATTGATACCATTTACACGACCCAGTTAATGGGTGACTTTTGGGTGAGTTCGTACTGACGTTGTTGCGACGTGACGACGTCAGTACGACGTCATTCCGACGTCATGTGCCCGCGGAGTATGTATTTGTTATAACAAGCAATATGTACCTTTGTAACACTTGTATTAATCAGGTCTTAGATATCATTCATTCTGGCCATAAATACCAATTAGACTTTACTGAATCATATCAAGAAAACAGGTTTGTTTATTGGCTTGCGGTCACGGCCGCAAGCCAGTATTTAAGTGGTTTAGTGATACCGAGTTATTTTCGGAATAAACGATACGTCACGCTCATTCGGAAAATACCAGGAGAGTTGGCATATACTTAAACATGGAGTGGAGTCAACATATGGAGTGGAGTCTTGGAGTGGGGAGATTTGGCGAACTTATCTGACTCTAATAATGAAAATGTCTGGAAAATAAACCATGCCTCAACATTTTCAGGCAATAACCAGTGGCAAAGGGGCATGTTCCAATTTCTCTCCTGGACTAGCCAGATTATGTGAAATGACATAATAGCTTGCTTGAATGCATAATACTATTAACCAAGCAAGGCCAGCCCAAGTATACTTTGGGGAACAATTATTAAACATTATGGCCACACTGTATATTTATCCGAGTCAGCAGCATAAAGTCTTGGCAGTTTGAAATAGGTCCCTTAGGATACGGTAATGAATCATGTCAAATTCCAATCAAATCAAATTGTACTTCTGACTGTTTGAAAAGAAGTATACTAACTTACTTACTGGCTTACTAGCTGGCTGGTGTGGTGGGCCAATCCATTCCAATGCTCCACTCCAAAGGTTGACTCCACTCTATGTTTTAGTATATATCGGAGAGTTCGTACTGCAACGATTCGTTTTTCGTACCTTCGCTTACGTCATAAAATACATACAATTTCGCCTGCTACTTTGCCTCGATGCAATTATTTTTTATCCAAATCCGACAACAGGTAAATGTGTACGATCGCCCACACGATACTGACCAGACTGCGCAAAAATGCAGTCTGATAGGTACCTTTGTTGGTCGCATATGACATAAAGCAGGAGTCTCCTATGATTCGCCTATGGCATGTTTCAAGGGAGGGAATATATACTAATATAATTTGCAGCATGTCTTCGTTAATTTTGTATTACTAATTTCTTAAAGGTAAAGATAATTTTTTGAACAACATGATAAATATACGAATTTTAGCGTAAAAAATTACACGTCCGAGTGATAGCCAGCAGAATATATATATTTTTGAAAGCTTGACGTATTACTGTACTTTTACCTTCCACTATAAAAAATAATTAAATCAAATTTAAAAATTAGAACACAAATTTGTTCAACATACACACACAGTATAAAAGTTGCCTCCTATGCAGAAATAGTGGTCATGTCAGAATGTATGTGACGCCTTATCATATCTCTTAGATAATATTTACATCAGATTTGGTAATAAGTTGTACAGACAAATTGTTGGTATTCCGATGGGTACAAATTGTGCTCCTCTTGTGGCCGATTTGTTTTTATTTTGTTATGAAAGAGATTTCATGACTTCTCTTTCTGTTGATAATCAAGCTGATATCATTGAGGCATTTAACTCAACCTCTAGATATTTAGACGATCTTCTGAATATTGATAATCCTTATTTTGAAAGTATGGTCAACCAAATTTACCCACCAGAACTTAAATTGAATAAAGCTAATACTTCAGATACCGAGGCCCCCTTTTTGGATTTACATCTATCTATTTCTAACGGTTTTGTATCTTCTAAAATTTATGATAAACGTGACGACTTTGACTTTGATATAGTTAATTTTCCATTTTTGTATGGTGACGTTCCACGTCGTCCCTCTTATGGAGTGTATATTTCTCAACTTATAAGATTCGCTAGAGTGTGTAGTCATGTAGATGACTTTAATGCTCGTAATAAATGTTTAACTGCTAAACTTCTTCAACAGGGCTATCGGTATCATAAGCTTAGAAAGGCTTTTTTTTAATTCTATCGCAGACACCATGAATTGGTTTCAAAATTTGATGTCGGATTAAAATTTCTTTTACACCAAGGCCTATCGGACCCAGAATTTTATGGTGACTTAGTATACAAATTCAAAAAGATTATGGGTAGGACTGATTTTTCTAATCAATTCCGAAAAATAATAATACGTCACAAACGCATTGGCTATAATTTAAATGTTATGCGACAGTCTGCATGCTTAGTGATTTACCCAATCACGGTTGATAACTTTGCTGCACTCTTTAATTGCACACCGGGGGATCGGGCGTCAGACTCTATGATGGCCTCGACCTAAAGCTATATATTTTAGTTGGTTGGGACCGGAGCCTTTTTGTCTGTTGCTTGGTCCACCGGGGCTCAACTGGTGACCATCTTTTGCTTCAGATTTTCAGTGGGGTTGTTTGGCAGGCCAGGGATCTCCACCTGTCAGACGGCCCGTTGTATCTTTTGAGTCCTCGTCTTTGCTTCTTCATGGTGTTGAAATTTGATTTATGAGTTTACCGTGATAATTCATTAACGAGTTAGAGGGTTATCATGCGAACTGAACAACCAACTAAATGTTTTGCACCACTTCAGAAACTGAGGGTGAGGTTGGGCCTGTAAAATCGATTTAAGCCCCCCAGTAATTCATTACTGACCGTTCCAAGGCGGTAGTTCTGTTGTGGTTCTCTGTTGCCTGTTTTTGGTGTCAGAGTTTCTGTGATGTTTTACCTTATGTATGTTCTTATTATTTTTGGTTCGGTTTGGGTTGCTGAGTGGCCACCTTTTGGAAACAAGCTGCTCACTCGGTTGGCCATATGTTCTCTGTATCTTGATTATTTGTAATCTTAGTTGTTTCCAACTATGGTTTGAGGGCTGGATTTGGATTTTGATTGTTTCAGTTCCTGGTTTTTGCATACTTTTTACTTTTCTACATTATTTCATGGGCAAAAATAGCCATGTTAATTTCTGTTACATGGAGTAAAAATATGATTCGCTTCGAGTGACGAAACCTTGAGTTTAAGCCTATTTCCATTAATACATTAGGAAGGAAATCATAAACATGCTATTTCTCGCCTATTTGCGCATTGTCACAAAAACCACTCAACCGAAAAACGTTAAGTATACGCCACCGACGGTGATAATGCCGCACGAACAGTAATGCACATGTAGATCTACCTAGTTTCTGCTAGTAGCAGGCGAAACTAAACTGTTATCTGAATATAAAATAAATCCGAGCAGCTCAGAAATGCATCATTATCATCATTATGATGCATGTTTGTCAAGAACCTGCCCACATGCTTATGGCATGTATACAATAGTAGAAGAAAGCCAATAAACTATAATCGGTTTGACAACACCGCATAACTCTATATTAGGCTACCTTTGCTAGTGTCGAGATTCCTTTATATGTGCACAGTTAGGCCTACTGGGCGCAGTTCTAAGCTAAATGTGCCTGACTTTCCCGGCGTAATGAGGTTTTGCATCAATGTTTTCTTGTATTTCTCTCTAATGTTGCCTTTTTACTTCACCTATACAAATGTAAAGAGAAATCACACGTGTTGACGATTTCCTTAGATGAATCTATACTGGGTGGGCTGACGATGTTCATACATTCGTGCACAATGCTCATTCATGCAATGTTACGCGAAAGCGACGTCCCGGATAATTCAAATAGTTGATTGGCCGACGTAGCATTTGATATACGTCATGTCATAGTGACGGCTCTTGAACGTCATTACCAAACACGTTGGTTAATAACTATTCTCCGTCCTTTCCTTGGCGTTAAATTAGTCAGAACTTCACGAATAAGTAACAAAATATGTGGGAACATAGCATAAATATAAAAGATAAATTTCTTTTTTCGGAAGTTCATGGAAGTGTGAACGCAATGGGTTCCGTGCTTTGTTGTTCCCAAATGGTGTAAAGCAAGTTATTATCTTAAACAATAGCATCATGCATTTTCTTCTCAGGGAGTCAAAATTTTGTTCTAGTCACTGCCACTGATGCTACTCAAACCAAAAATATACTTCAGTAAATATAAATTCGTCGTCTTCTTTTGATGTCAAGTTCAGATGTGCCAAGATTCCATAGACATGGGTTTGAAATAGTCTTTCCTAAAATTTTGATTCAAACTAAATGTGACTCAGCAGCCTTATAGACAAGACTTGAAATAGGTCCATAAAGTAATTTTTCTTGAGACATGCCTAACGGCCAAAACGTTGGAAAACTGTTTTTTTCTTCTTTGTGTGTGTGTGTGTGTGTGTGTGTGTGTGTAAATATTTCCTCAACATGTTTTTCAAATAATTTCTACACTTGTTTTACGTCACACCTGTGGATGATTCAGCCATTTAAGAAGTTAAGAAGCTACATATTTTGCTAAATAAAAGTTAGCAAGAGAAAGTGCACTAACAATTGGGTTCACTTGAATACCAACTCATGAAAATTTCACTGCCTTAGCTAGACAAGCCTTCCTTTTAAAAAAAAATTTTATTTAAAGAACTTCATGCAGGTTCTTTGATCATGAATGTATATCTGTCAGGTCGTTTGTATGTCCTTGTATATATAGATTTGGTAACAATCCTGTTACTGGATTTTAAACCAATAAAGTTATTTGATTTTATTTTATTTTATTTGGTGCATTCTCTTGTTTAATGCTGATATTGGGCTATCTATTAATTCAAACTGCATTTATATTCACTCAGGTTGGAAGTTCAGAGTAGGTAGGAATTGATCAAATCACTTTGAACTTCCTAGTCGGTATAAATGCGTTTTTCTTGGGTATCTGGACACAGTCTACGTTAAGGACCACTCTGATGTTCATACAAAATATTCCAAAACGATGTCATTAAAATGCTGGAATTTCTTATCGACCATATACGTGCAGTTTAGCGAAAAGATTTCTCAACAATCAGTTGGCATTTTAATGGGCACTAAGTGTGCTCCACTTCTTGCCGACTTTTTTTCCCACAGATTCGAGGTGAAGTTTATAAAAGGGCCTTTAAAAGCGGGCCTTTAACACCTTGCACAGAAATTCAAGTTCACCTTCAACTACATAGATGATGTTCTATCTCTGAATAACTCAAACTTTGGATTTTGGAATTTACCGATCCCGTGAACCTGAAATTAAACATACCACAGAGACCAGTCCATATACTTAGATTGTTATAACTACGATTTCCGAGACCTTCATATAACCAGATACTGCTTGTGGTGGTCCATCATAGCAGCTTAACAATCTTCTTAGTTAAAATTTCTTAAAATTTTGTTTGTAGGTATACACTGCTTAACTTCTGGGGTGGTCTTTCCAAGCATCGTTGAGAGAAGACTTATGTCAATTTCTGTGTGTATGTATTATTTTTCTTATTGGTTTTGAGAGCGGAATGTATTAGTTCCTGATCATTGCCTATCTTTTTTACTTTGAATTTATTGAGTGAATCACTGTAAACACACACTCCTTAGGTAAGGAATTCCATGGGTTGATAACTCGTTATGAAAACACGCTTGTCCTTTGCGTTGTTCTATTTTGTTGTTAAACAACCTTTAACATTTTTGAACAAGTAGCCCAAAGGGCAACAATTGCTCACCTGAGAGACATTGTAAACCTATAGGGATATTTAAGATACTCACGACAGCTAACTCCACAGTCAGTGGTCCAATCAGGCTGAAAATTAAACTCATCCAAAACATTATGTATGCCCTCATTTAATATATGCAAGTTTAAAAGGTATCCGATCAAGCACAATAGACAGAGCTGTCAAGGGCAGCTAACTTCGTAGTGGTTGGCCTGATCTGGCCAAAATTTGAACTTGTTTAAGATATTATGCATTTCCTCATTACCTGCAAGTTTGAAAAGGATCGGATCAGTAGAAACCAAGAAAAAGTGGCGACATTGATTTTTTGGATGCCCAGGGCAGGTACTCCATAGTCAGTGGTGGGATCTAGCCGAAATGCTAACTAATCCAAGCTTTTATGCATATCCTCATTAGCTGCAAGTATGAAGAGGATCCGATGAAAAATGAAAATGTGATGACGTTGTTTTCTCAATTATAAGACTATGGGATTTTTTTTTCAAACGCTCAAGGGCAGCAAACTCCGTAGTCTGTGCTCGAATCCGGCCAAATTTCGAACTCATCCAAGCTCTTATGTATGTCATCATTACCTGCAAGTATAATTAGGATCTAATCAAAAACCTTGATTGCAGCATCCTGAAAGTAAAACTTGCTCCAGATATTGTCATGCCCTACATTTGTGTGAATTTATTTTAAAATCCGTTGAGGAATGTAGGTGCTACAGCGCTGAGTAAGTTTTTCTAAAAATAGCCACAGTGACCTCGACCTTTGGCACAGCATCCTGAAAGTCAAACTTGTTCGAGATATTGTCATGCCCTACATTTGTGTGGAGTTATTTCAAAATCTGCTGAGAAATGTAGGTGCTAGAGCGATGACAAAGTTTTTCTAAAAATAGCCACACTGACTTTGACCTTGGGCACAGCATCCTGAAAGTCAAACTTGCTCGAGATATTGTCATGCCCTACATTTGTGTGAAGTTATTTCAAAATCCGTTGAGAAATGTAGGCAATAGAGCGATGACAAAGTTTTTCTAAAAATATGTGATGACGTTGTTTTCTCCATTACAACACTATGGGATTTTTTTCAAACGCTCAAGGGCAGCTAACTCCGTAGTCTGTGCTCGAATCCGGCCAAATTTCGAACTCATCAAAGCTCTTATGTATGTCATCATTACCTGCAAGTATGATAAGGAACTAAGCAAAAACAGTTGAGAAAACGTGATGACGCCATTTTCCCCATTATAAAAGTAAAAAGTATGCAAAGACCAGGAACTGAAACAATCAAAATCCAAATCCAGCCCTCAAACTATAGTTGGAAACAACTAAGATTACAAATAATCAAGATACAGAGAACATATGGCCAACCGAGTGAGCAGCTTGTTCCCAAAAGGTGGCCACTCAGCAACCCAAACCGAACCAAAAGTAATAAGAACATACATAAGGTAAAACATCACAGAAACTCTGACACCAAAAACAGGCAACAGAGAACCACAACAGAACTACCGCCTTGGAACGGTCAGTAATGAATTACTGGGGGGCTTAAATCGATTTTACAGGCCCAACCTCACCCTCAGTTTCTGAAGTGGTACAAAACATTTAGTTGGTTGTTCGGTTCGCATGATAACCCTCTAACTCGTCAATGAATCATCACGGTAAACACATAAATCAAATTTCAACACCATGAAGAAGCAAAGACGAGGACTCAACAGATACAACGGGCCGTCTGACAGGTGGAGATCCCTGTCCAGCCAAACAACCCCACTGGAAATCTGAAGCAAAAGAAGGTCACCAGTTGAGCCCCGGTGGACCAAGCAACAGACAAAATGGCTCCGGTCCCAACCAACTAAAATATATAGCTTTAGGTCTGGGCCATCATAGAGTCTGACGACCGATCCCCCGGTGTGCAATTAAAGAGTGCAGCAAAGTTATCAACCGTGATTGGGTTAATCACTAAGCATGCAGACTGTCGCATAACATTTAAATTATAGCCAATACGTTTGTGACGTATTATTATTTTTCGGAATTGATCAGAAAAATCAGTCCTACCCTTAATCTTTTTGAATTTGTATACTAAGTCACCATAAAATTCTGGTTCCGATAGGCCTTGGTGTAAAAGAAATTTTAATCCGACATCAAATTTTGAAACCAATTCATGGTGTCTGCGATAGAATTTAGAAAAAGCCTTTCTAAGCTTATGATACCGATAGCCCTGTTGAAGAAGTTTAGCAGTTAAACATTTATTACGAGCATTAAAGTCATCTACATGACTACACACTCTAGCAAATCTTATAAGTTGAGAAATATACACTCCATAAGAGGGACGACGTGGAACCCTATGGGATTTTTTTCAAACGCTCAAGGGCAGCTAACTCCGTAGTCTGTGCTCGAATCCGGCCAAATTTCGAACTCATCCAAGCTTTTGTGTATGTCATCATTACCTGCAAGTATGATAAGGATCTAATCAAAAACAGTCGAGAAAACGTGATGACGCCATTTTCCCCATTATAACCCTTTGGGGGCTATCTGTTGCCATGGAAACCAGAGTTCTGAGCTGATCGGCACCAAAACCTAATGCAGCTTTTCCCCCACCCAAATGATGCTTCAGATAAAATTTGATTGCGATCGGCCCACTGGTCTCTGAGATATTAATGTTTGAAAGTGTTGACCCACGCACCCACGGACCCACGCACCCACGGACGGACGACGGCTCGACTCCCATCTTATAAGCTCACCTCTGAGCCTTCGGCTCAGGTGAGCTAAAAAGGTATTCACATCCAATTTATCAATTACATGCATAATCTTATAAACCTGAATAACATCATTTCGATCTCGTCTGTATTTCAAAGTGGGTAGACCTTCATGTTTCAATCTCTATTCATGACTCAGATTACTTATGGATTTCACAGCCTTTGTTGCTCGCCGTTGTACATTCGCCATTAGAAATATATCCTTTTTCAAAAACTGGCGACCATACAACCGTAACATACTCAAGATGGGACAAATCAAGGACTTGTAGAGGGGGGAGAAATATATCTTTATCCATGTATGTGAATGTACGTTTAATCAACCCAAGCATTCTATTAGCCTTATTGACACAGTTAAGTATGTGGTTATCAAATCTTAATGTACTTTCAAAATCTACCCCCAAGTCCTTCTCACTCTCAACTTGCTTATAGGTAGTTGCTCTCCAGATTCATACATGTAATACATATTCGTTAGTTATTTTTCCTATATGTAAAGATTTGCAGTTCTTTGCGTTAAATCGCAAGTCCCAGATATCTGACCACTCTTGGGGCCGGATGTTTGTCTGTTTCTTGGTCTACCGGGGTTGAACTGGTGGTCTTCTTTTGCTCCAGTGATCCAGTGGTGTTGCGGACGCCCCAGGGATCTCCAGGTGTCTCAACACTTTTGGCTGTCGAGTCCCCACCCTTGTTTCATCACAGTCTTTTCTTGATTTTAATAGTTGCCCGTGCTGACTCACTGATAAGTTAGGGGACCTCCATACGAGCCGAACTACCAACTAATTTTGTGCACCGCGGCGGAGGGTTAGGGTGAAGGTTTGGGCCCAGTAAAACCGGTTTAACCCCCCAGTAGTTATTACTGACCGCCTCAAGGCGGTACTTTCATTGCGGTTGCATTTGTTTTATGTTCGGTGCTGTTTAACTTATTGTGTTTTCATTTTAACCCTTCTGTTGGTCTCAATTATTTAGTTCAGTAAAGCTAGCTGAGTTGCCACCTATTTGGGAAAGAGCTGCTGACCCGGCTTATCACTTGTAATTTATTGTTTGTTGGGATGTCTTTGTCAATCCTTCCCTTTGATGTTGGGGAAAGGTTATGTTATC
Source organism: Ctena decussata (assembly GCA_963989385.1). Lineage (NCBI taxonomy): Eukaryota > Metazoa > Mollusca > Bivalvia > Lucinida > Lucinidae > Ctena > Ctena decussata. The sequence continues at coordinate 76,341,888 of OZ022511.1, read as the reverse complement.
TGATTCACTCAGTTTCTGGAGTGTATTTACTCTTTAAACTTGTCAAATCACTTTGTAACTTAGTACAGTTACTATAACTTACGGTGCTAACTGAACTGAAAATCATTTTTTTTCTCCTTCGGAACTCGGATGGTACAGACCTCGTCGTGGTGAAGGAGCGGCAACGCCACGTGGCAACCCAGTCACGTGGTGGCGAACATGTACTAATGGCGTGGCCCTAACAAAGGTCGTTATTGCTACAAAAATAGATCGGAAAGTGCCGTGCTGCCCGGGTCTAGTTATCGTTGATGAGAAGACACCACTCGGTAGCTGAGAGCATCACTTTCAGTAGTAGGACTGCTGAAAATTTATTACTAGGGGAGTTTAGTAGCTTTCGCCCTAACTGAGGTTGAAAGTCTGATAGAAAGCCACTGAACTCCAGTTTGTTATACCAGACTAAGATAGCTACCTGTTTTGTCGGCTAAGAGAGCCGTGTGCACTAAGTTTAGTGGTATGATTTTTGATAAGGCAAAGCAGCATTTCCTTATACGTGATTAATTTGTTAATCATTTTTAAATCAAATCATTTTACAATCATTTCCAATCAGTTTCTTTAATCATTTTCTCATAAATCAAACTATTGTGTCTCTTTTTAACTTGTACCAATACTTGGCTAGGACACAGTGGGCTAGGAAGCCCTGAGAAAATTATATACATGTATCATAGTTCTGTGTCCAGGTGACACTTATATTTAGACTTAGCAGAAAGCTCGGTTAAATTAATTTATTTTAAACACATTGTACATCTTTACCCCAGAGGATATGTTAAAACCACAAGCGTTATCGAAGGCGAGTCTTTCATGGCTGGATAAACCATAGTATAACACTATAAACTACTTTCGAGTCATATTAAATGCCGAGAGGCTGCACAAGTATCACAAGGTAGCACCAGGTACCGCAAGGTGGGCACAAGGTAGCGTAGGGTAGGCACAAGGTAAAGCAAGCTAGGCAAATCTGCTATGACTACATAAGGGAAACATGTGGGTCATAAGCCGCTATTGTGCACCACATCAAGAAGCCTGTCTGACCTTACTCAAAGTGCAGCGGTTCTTGTCTTAAGCTCTGAATTCAAATAATAATAATAATGTTCTTCTAATAATAATGTGCTTTATAAATGAATAAGGGACGAGTCATTTATCATCAGGTGTGTGTATGGGGGGGGGGTACATTTTCATATGGTTCACCAAAATTTTTCCGCTCCCCGACCCCCCCCCCCCCACCCCCCAGTCTTACCAGAATTATTTTTTCGACCCCACCCACCGAGGGGTGACAAAAAATTTATGACCCCCATCCTCCCATCCCAGCTACCCTTCACACATACGTATATACCATATTACCTATTTCATGTCTGACTGACCTCATTCAAAACCTGCATGAAACACAAAGAACATTTTCTTATTCTTATAAGTTTTTTGTTCTTATTCTAACAAGTTAATTACTCATGGTCTGTTTAAACTCTGTCTGCATTTCTGGCACATATTTCTGCTTATGGCCATCAAAAAATCTGTTGTCGAATGCTTAATGATTATAACTGTTAATAATATTAATTTGGCTTCTGGGAGCGGGGGTTTGGGGCGCAGTCCCCAGAAGCCACAGTAGTTTTGCTGCTGAAATGGCACCTGGAGAACTGATATTACAAACAAAGGCATGATTTTATAAACTCTTTCATAATGTTCCTCTAGCAAATTAATGAATAATCTGTTTTTGGATATGAAACTGTCCAAGTGTTTGTGTGTCATTTCCACAAATGTCTTTAAGTTTTGAGTTTGAATGAAGAGAGTCTGAAATTTTAGGAGTAATGAGGTGGGGTCTGGGAGGCTGCGGCCCCCAGAAGCTGAGATATTTATTTTTATAATTGAAGACTAATGGAAGAATTCTGACCCCCACCCCCACAGCATGCCTAATAAAATATATGACCCTCGCTCCGAGGCTTCTTGATTTCCGAACCCTCCTCCCCCCAGTACATCACTTAAAAAATCCGACCCCCCCCCCCCCCGCCCCCAATGTACCAGGACCCCACCTGATAATAAATGACTCGTCCCTAAATAATAATAATAAAAAAACAGGTTGAAGATCTAAATGAATTTGTAGATAAATGTGTATCAACAATACCCCAGCATATGTGCTTGACAAACATAACTATAAATAAGTGACTTTTTTTCCAGTGTTCCTACAGCCAGACAGAATTAACTTCCTCTTCACAGAGGCTGAGGCACAATCTGGCCTAGCCATAAACTGTTTCTAAAATGCTGATTTTGTTATTAGAATAACTTTTTGTTCAACCTCTTGATGTCTTATATAAAAGTATTTGTATAACGCATGAACTAACTTTCAGCCCACTTTCTGCCGTTTACCTTGCGCTGACTTCTGCGCGGTACCTTGCGGTATCTAGTATGACCAAACAAACAAACAAACAAATGATTTATTATAATTAAGGGCCCATAGAGGACAGACAATCAAAGGAGGAAAACCTCCATACAATGATTCAAGTAATTAATTAAACAGTCATGTAATTATAAAAAAAAAAAAAAAAAAAAAAAAAAAAACACTCACATATGCATAGATGATTATTACATTATTGCATATGATTATTACAACATGAGCGGGAATAGGGAACCCGTCTAAAATGGAAGACATGTTTTGTTCACCGAAAAGTTTTTGGAAGAAAAACAATGGGCTGCGCGGATAAATCGTCACCTACTGTTATTCCCCAAACTCTTCTGGATTGTATCAACCTTATAGAGAAAGAGGAATCCAAGTTTTCGTGGAAATTAGCCAGGAATTCGAAGGGCTTCTCACTGGTGGTCAGGACTTTTACCGCCAAAAAATCGAAAAATGTCACGCCATTGAAGGACGGTCATTCTGCTTTTGGAGTGGGTCATCCGGATGTTACCGATGCCTCGAAAATAAGGCCAAAGCGGAAAAAGAAATCCCCATCAGCTGTTGCAAGGGACCGTGCCAGAAGTCAGAAGTTTTGGAAACAGAAGAAGTCTGCCAACAACTGTCAACTGACCGCCCAGCAGCTACAAACAAAGGATACCGTTCTTGAAGAGGAAGCCTCCATTCATAAAGAACAGGACTATTCAGTTGTTTGTGAAGTTCCTTGTCGTAATTTGAAGGATTTGGAACCCAGTCAGAAGGATCATATTGAACTGGTTGTTCACAGTCAAAGTGTACCTAATGAACTGGAGTCACAATTAGTGACACCCCATACCCCTGAAGTTGATGTAGCAACTGAACAGTCAATTCTTGTGGATTTACTAGAAGTGCTGGACAGTGACGACGACCTCCCTCTAAGGAAGGGTGACGTTTGTGCCAATTGTAAGCAAAGGATTGCATTGGGGGTTGAACTTGTTCGCTGTGCTCATTGTGAGTCCACAGTATATTGTAGTGAGAAGTGTCAGGAGAAAGACTCTGGGTTCCACCGTTTTGTCTGTTCAGTGGTTGCCCAGCATTCTAGGAGGAAGTGACATTTGTATATAGGCAGTATTTTATGACTATGTATTGTGTTTGACAGTTTTAGTGACATATCTTATGTTTTATGTAGTGTGTTTGACAGTTTTAGTGACATAACTTTGTATTTTTATAAACACTTTACGGCGTAGTGTGAACGCTGGTGCTCCTACTACAGGAGGGAAATACGAACAAAAGAAAAAGAAAAGCATAGAGCAAGTGTTGAGAGGATACATTTACATAGCTTAAAATGACACCCCATTATATGATCTCAATCATGTTATATGATAACATTATTTACTAGATCTATGAATTTCAAAACATCAAAAATTGGCCAGCTCTAAAATTACCACATCATCACTGTTTGTTAATGACCGGTCCTTTCGGATCATTGAACGACGACTCGGTTTTCCACAGCTTGCTAAAGAACACGTGCGTTTGTTTACCAACAACACAGCATTGCTGCAAAAACCCTGTTTTGACAAAATTTCTGAAGGTTTTGGAGCTGTAACAGCCGAAATACTCATAAAGTCCAGGAAAGGTATATCTTTTATTTTTTTAGTAAAGGGCAGAATTTATCCTAAAAATTGGGCTGTCGGATACATATCTCCTATTTTCAAAACAGGCTGTAAGGAAGATCCCAATAATTACCGTGGTATTACTGTTACTGGTTGTCTAGGTAAATTATTTAATACAATACTTAATGCTAGGCTTGATAAGTATTTGTCCGACAACAATCTCATTAATAACTGTCAGATCGGATTCTCTAAAGCCTCCCGTACATCCGATCATATGTTTGTAGTTAAATGTATTATTGATCATTATTTTTCAAAAGGTTCTAAAATTTATTCCTGTTTTGTCGACTTCAAAAAGGCTTTCGACTCTGTTTTACATACTGCAATTCTGATAAAACTTGTTAGAATGGATATTCATGGTTTATTTTATAACTTAATTAAAAGTATGTATTCTCAGTCTTTGCTGTATGTAAAGGTTAATAGTAAAATTACAAATACTTTTCAATCTATGGTTGGAGTTAGACAGGGGGATGTTTTAAGCCCAAATTTATTCAAAATTTTTATAAATGATTTGCCTAATTACCTCCTGTCCTCTCAAGATCCTGTATATTTAAACAATAAAAGAATAGATTGCTTAATGTATGCAGATGATGTAATTTTACTATCATCTTCTGCAGTTGGTTTACAACAAAAACTTAATTCATTACAAGCCTTTTGTGAAGATTGGTGTCTTTCCATTAATATTGAAAAAACTAAAGTTTTATTTTTCAATAAGGCAGGTAGATTAGTTAATAACCATAGTTTTGTTATTTTTGGAAATGAAGTATCTTGTACAACTTCTTATAAATATCTTGGTATTTTGTTTTCAGCTTCGGGTACCTTTACACCTGCAAAAAAACAACTGTATGATAAGGCTGTGAAGGCTCTATATTCACTTAAACGTAATATTTTATCTTTGAATCCTAGTATTTATACAAGTTTGCATATATTTGATCACACTGTTAAACCCATACTATTGTATGGGTCGGAAATCTGGTTAAGTTCATTATCAAAGAAAGCTACAATTCATGATCTTTTTGATTATTCTAAAATTTCTAAATCTTTTTACTCTGAAAAGTTACATATTCATTTTTGTAAGTATATTTTAGGTGTTCATAAAAAAAGCTCTAATTTTGCTGTAACTTCAGAACTTGCCAGATATCCTATTCAAGTGAATATACTTCTTTCAGCCTTGTCTTATTGGCATAGACTTGAAACTACCTCGTCAGAACTTCTTATGGATGCATTTGCATGTTCAAAGACTCTACACAATAAAGGTTTCAATACTTGGTTTACTTCTATTAGTAATATATGCAAGTTGCTCAATGTCTGTGTTACAACTGAAATGTTATTAGATATGAGCTCTAAGTCCTTTAAAAAGTATATTAAAAATGTTATGTTAGCTAAATTTAAAACTTTTTGGGCAGATTTTCGATCAAATAATACTGATGGGAAGTTAAGGACCTATTTTTCATTTAAAGAACATTTTGAATATGAACAATATCTGAATATAATTAAAAATTTTGATAAAAGAAGGTCTTTGACTAAATTTCGGATTAGTGCACATAGACTTAAAATTGAAAGAGGAAGATTTTCAAAACCACCTATACCTGTTGAAAATAGAGTCTGTGATCATTGTTTCTCGGAAATTGAAGATGAATTTCATTTTTTAATTAAGTGCTCGAAATATATTACTCCTCGTAATAATCTCTTTTCAGTTGCGCGGATGCATTGCAGGAACTTTTGTTCATTAGAAGATAAGTTAAAATTTAATTGGTTATTAACCAATTCCGACAAAAATGTCATCACTGAACTTTCAAATTTTATATTTGAATCGTTTGATATACATGCTTTACAGTAAACATGAGCTCTATATAGTCTGGATTATGTATCTTGATGTGTGTTGCATTGTATCTCTCTACTGTGGTGAGGTACAATGAAATACATATCGGGATCATATTTCCATATTTCCATAGGTATACACTGAGGTATCTCTGCATGCTCTTCGCTGAGTGATTATAATTGTAGTCTGTGTTGTCTTTATAGTATATGTGTATTTTTGTCATTCTAATAATGTTTAATCATTGTATGGAGAATGTTCTCCTTTGATTTATTGCCCTTCATGGGCCCTTAATTGGAATAAATCCATTGTCATTGTCATTGTCTGACAATGGATTTTTTGTCCAGCCAACACGGCAGTCTTCATCAATTTTTTTTTCCAATCTTTTTTTCGGCTAGCCGTATAACCTTAGTATTGACCTACATTTTAAGTATTTCATTGGCCAATATAAATACACCCGGGATTTTGATGTAACTAGTAGCTTACTTTCCCTTTCTCATACTACTTCCAGCTTCATATGACTGTTGACCTATGAACTGTGTCTATTTCGGTCCAAATAGCTTTTTGCCAAAGAACATTTCACCTGTTCTATATCCCATAGGTAAAATGTGAAACCAACAAAATAATTTGACACAAAAATCCAAGACAAAATTAAGTAATTTTTGCTTGCTTAATTGTGGATGTTGCGTTGAAACTGCGACACTTTCATACATGTGATGAACTCCCGATGACCATGTGGGATATTTTGATTTCATTTCAGGGAGATTGAGTTCTCCATCAGGGAGACTTTTTGACGGCAACTTTGATGCGTTGTTTCACATACTTTACTGTATTTTTTTCTTATCTTAAAACAGAACATGAACTATAGTATAGTTTGTTTAGTTTACTTTTGAGTTACTCCACCCCCCCCCCCCCCCCCCCCCCCCCCCCAGAAAAAAAAACCCTTCTTTTTTTAAATTATTATAAATATTCATTTATTATATTACTATTATTTGTATCATTATTTTGGTATCTGTCTGGCACAGAATCTAGCTTTTGCAGAAGGTAATACTTGAGATTTCATACAGATTTGCCTCCCTTGAAATTTCTATTTCAATTTATCTACTTATCTTCTTTCATAAACAAATAAGTTTTTTTTCAAGGTACTCAGAGCTGTAAAAAGTGTACCCATGCACAAGACAGAAGTATCAAAACTTTCATGCGTAACTTTTACACCATTAATGATCAAAGTTATCCAGATATAATTTGCACTTCGGGGAAAAAATACCTTACTGAGTAAGAGACAAGACTGAAGACACCGATCAGCCTGCACCTCTGTGCAGTCTAAACAGAGTTTTGCATCTATTGTGTATGCATCTAAGGGAATCTAAGCAGTGAAAACAAGTCTCCAACTGTATTGTGCATGTTTATTTTGTGTAGTTGTGAAACAGGGCTATCGGCTTCTTTTCATGTGACATATCTTCTAAACACGTTTTGTTGGTAATTCTTTGAAACACAGCCATGTGTTTTCACGGGTCAGTGAGTTTATTAGTGACCTGAATAATGGGATTAATGTCAACAGACATGATGTGTTTGTTTATTGCACAGTCAAAACAATATTTGATGCTGTGAATACACATGTGGATATCTCCTTACTGGCAGGGAAAAAGGGCATGACTTTGGAAAAGGGGTATCAAAAAAAAATAGCAAGGGAAAATTCAGCATCCGGGAGATTCTGAAGGCTTTCCTGGAGCGCGGGAGCTGGGCTTCATTTCCGGGAGACTCCCAGATGATCCGGGAGACATCACATGTATGCACTTTTAAGGTTATATTATATGTGGAGCGGGCAGCCAACCAATCCTCATTGTTATGTGCAACACAAACAGACCCCAATCAACATTCAACAGTATTTCTGAAATTGAAACCCCAACAAAAAAATATCCATATCAACATGCGCATCCATACAATCTGATCTGCACATTCGATATCTTTCATGTACTTTACTCATACATATTACATTACACACTTCTATGTAATCTAAGCCAATTATCTTTATTTTTTAAAGATATTTCTTCTTTAGACTAATATTGGCTTGCAGGCACTGGAGGAATACAAGTCTTGCTGGTGAAATAACGAGTTGCAGTAGCAACATTGAGGCCCAATGCGAGCAGTCCTTCTTAACCGTCTTTCACAAAATGAGGCCGGCTGTAGTCCCTTAAAATCGAGGTAGAGATGTTATATTATTGGCGGATACACTGGCATGAAAGCTTGTGACCGGTGTGCAGTCCGAAACTCACAGCAAACCCATAAGTTTTTGGGGATTTTTTGTACCGTATACTGGTCTCGGGGTGTCTCCATGTCCAGTCTTGGTAACAATTTACTGCTCTTGCCATGTGGCATGTAGGAGGTGGGCCTTTATAGGCTGGATTTCCTGAGATACATTGGCTTGCACCTCATATGGCCATCTAAAAATAAAAGAAGGAAATCTCCAATAAAAACGAGAAATATTAATAGGGCCAATTACTAAGACTGACTGAAACCATTTTCAAAGTATCGATTTACGTTGCCGAAGTGAAATAGTCTGATGCTGAACTGTTAGCATAGTGGACTTTAATCAGAACCATTTATAGCCTTTCACTTTTTTACATTGTATGAACGGTCAGAGTAAAATGGCAGTCAAAAATACCAAATTTGCTGCTACTACACTGTTGTAAACAGGAATTCATGCAAGTTAATATTTAATACTGTTATCGGGAAAGATGCAGGGGCATTTATTAGAGCATTTATTAGAGCAGGCTTGTTTATTAGGATTAATACGATATTACTTTAGACCTCACAGGCACAGTACATGTACCAAGTCCAGCATAATGTTGCTACTACCTGATAATTGTTACAAAGCAGGGCTTTGAATGATTTTATAATGATTGATCTAATGATCGAGTTCATAATTTAAATTTGTTGAATTATGCTTCTTTTATTAAAAACATTAGGATTTAAGATTTTGTAGAAAACTGTTAAAATGTACTACATGTATTAAAATGTACTGTTAAATATACTAAATAATAATGCAATAATGAAGGGTCACTGCACTGGTCAGGTGATTGGCAAATTTAGTATTTCCAATGAAATATGCATAAATAAGCCCTTCATTGTTGACTTATTATAGACAGTTTTAGGAAATATTTATAGAGATAACATATTTTCAACTGATTTCATATACTATCTGTCAATTTTTGATGATTGTATTTAAATATATTGTAGGGGGACACTGCACCTGGTGTGTCACATGACTAAAAGTACAGCTTTTGCGATGGAATTGAAATATATTGGTTGGTCAGGTGATTAACCAATATAATTTTATCCAATGGCTGCAGGGTTCAGAATTGAAGGCGCTTTTGGTGACCTGGTTGGGATATTGACTAAGGGTTTATTACGTTGTTCATGCCATTGCATCATTCCAACTGGGTATAAAAGAACAGAAATTCAGAAGGACTGGTAATATGCATTTTGCTTGCTATGGCGAGGATATACTCAGTCAGTTAAAAACGACATATTCAACCTTTTGACTTTCATCTTTAACTTTGAGAAATATTTTGGACAGAACAAACAGCTAAATTCCGAAATTAATATTTTAAGACAAAAACTTCAAAATTAACTTTAATAAAATAAAATCTATACGATCACAGTTAGAAGACTTTATTGTTTCTTCTAATTACTTCTGTACATAATGTGCATATTCCGGCTTATGACTGACACTTAAGGCAAGTTTGCTTGATAGTCACATATATGAAACTTCTGTGTCAAATTGTTTTTGTAATCATGTTTTCATGCTGTCATTTTCATTTTCTGTTTTCAGTGACCCAGGCCATTGAAAAAAGAAAATGAAAATAACAACTTGAAAACATAAATAAAGAACTTTGACAGCAGAAGTCTCATATATGGGATAGTTGGTTTGACTACCCTTAGTCTAGCATCAAAATAAGTTCTGCATAATGTGTATAGTGATTTGGAAAGAGTCTTGGAAAGTGTCGATACTGGTATATCTATTCTATTCCACGAAGTTAGTGGTCAGACTGGTTCTTACCAAAAGACTGATTTGGTAGAGAATTATTGTTAGACTCTATCTAAGTGAAGATCAATTCCAGGCTTCTCCAGTCTTTTGGATGAGACTTTAAACTTAGGCCTTTTCTCTGCATGACCTATTTGTTACCCAAGTTCACTCACACACTCTATCTTTATTAATTAAGTGGCACACACCTAGTGGTTGAGGCCGGGCCGGGTAGCGCAATCGGTAGGACACCTGACTCGTAAGTCAGAGGTCCTGGGTTCGAATCCCTGTCTGGCCACATACTTTCGTTTCTCCTTCCGCTGATTCAAGAAGGGCAGTTGTAGGTTACTGACGAAAGTATGTGCACTTAGTACTGGTTAACTGCTTAGGAGGTCTAAGCCTGCCCAGGAATAGTGTGGTTAGGTTAACTGATCGTCCCAACATGACCTTAGTTGTTTACCGTGGACGTTAAGCATCAAATCAACCAACCAACCTAGTGGTTAGGCCAGTTGATTTCCTTTCTGTAACTGATTGCTTTGTACATGTATTTGTCATTAAAAGACTCCTTTTATTTAGTTAGTCCCAGAGTAAAATGATAAAGGAACAGATATGTGAAGTTTGCAAGGAAAACACAAAGAAATATAGATGTCCAAAGTGCCAGATTGTGTAGTAAGTACTGTACTGTAGCTTATGCAGTGCTGCAGACAAGATTGTTTGTTTTTGGTAACTATCTCCTTGAGACAGTATTTCAGTCTATATCAAGCCATCTCCCAGGGAGAAGAAGAAAAGGAATAAAAAGGATAGATGATACTTAAAAAGGTCCATTAAACTATGTTGTGACCCTCATTATATTGTGACCCTCATTAGAACTGTCTCACTGAAACCTTTCCAATTAGGGGAGATGGTTCTAATTTGGGGTCAGAACATATGTTTTGTTGACAAATAATAAACATAATCTCAGAATCATCAATACCCACCTACAATGTAATATGCAGCTTTGGTTATGGATTGTTTCGGAATGCAATAATGCTTTGAGGATAAAAAAGTGTAGATATAGTTACATACATGCTGAATGAGCCATTCTCTTCTCATCTGGAAATACAAATTCAAATGTCTGCAATTAGATAGCCTAAATATAATTCAAAATGCTATTCAGCTCACGTGAATGTAAACATGGTAAAGTTGTCTGTCCAAAACTTTTGGATAAAATGATGGCTTTCTCATTAAACTTGTGAAAGTGGCCAAACTAAAAATTTTTGAGTAAAATCTTGCTCAGATACGCTGTCAACTAGCATTACTTTGGCTAGCTTTTGCTGATTTCAGAAGCTTCAGTTTGAAGTTCCAGGGTGGAATGGAATTGTGAAATTACCAGGCATCAAATAACTTATAAATTTCAACTGAAACATTTAACAGACCATCAAAGACTCAGGCCAGCCTGCACAGTCATGGTCTCTGAAGAATATACAGGCATAAATTGAAGGCTCTTCCCAGACTTCATGAATTCACTGACTGGTTTGAGAGTACCTTTTAAGCACCATTTATTTTCCACATTACAGTTAATAGGCCTAAATGAGCCAATTCAGTTGCCTCCCTTTGTATAAGAGTGGCCTCCTTGCCCTACATTGGTGATAGAAGATAATTTGATATTGCCTTCCATTGATTTACTGGCTTGTCATTTCTTTTGCAGCTGTTCTTTGGGATGTTTCAAAAGCCATAAAGGTACGTATTACCATATTTCATCGATTATAAGCTGGACCAAGACATTTGGGATTGTTTTGGAAGGGAAAACTCCCATCTTATAGCAAACTTTCATTAGACTTATTTAGATATTTGGCTGGGGCAAATCCTGTAAGTGTTTCATAACCAAATATTTACACTTGCCACTGACTTCCCTTAGGTAAACCTTTTAGAGCAACTAGCTTCATATACTGATGAATGACAATTGATTATGTGATGTCAAGCAAAGTCTAAGGTAAACGGACGTCTTAGTTGGTCCATGTTACGTTAAGTAGATGTGGCGTCATGATTACGGCTGTTTAACTTCATGGCTAAACTCGTCGTTACTAGCTTTTCTTCAAACCATATTTTTCAAATTCTAGACTAAATTACCGCAAAAATGGCACAGAAAGGGTCTAAAAATTAAAGTGCAAATATAAGAATCATTAGAATTTGCTCTACAAGGGTTAATCTAATTTTGCTGTTATAAAAGTCATTAGTGTAGTAAAATCTGGTAGGGTGGGGATAATGCTGTGTAGGTTGATAGTACATGTAATGATTAAATTCATAATTCTTAAATGTCATCCCTTTTGGATAACAAAATTTATTTATGGTGGTACTAGAGTGCAAAGCATGTAAACTACTCTATGAAAGACATAGCATACTATATTAATCCTATTAAATGCCCAAGGGCGCGTTGCATTTTGCAAAAGGGGATGGGGGGAGGGGTCGTTATTTAGAGCCTAAGGGTAAGTAAAATCAGCCTCTGCCAAAATACCTCTAATAAGCAATATAAAGGTGGTGGGTATACTTTCAGAGGAAGGAAGTCTACTTTTTTTGCCTCCCTTCTCAGTAGGGGTCAACTCTTATAGGCAAGAAGTTGTTCCTCTAGGAGCAAATTCTTTCCTTTTAGAGTAGACCCCTTTTCTAAGAGCTACAGATCCAGAGAAGCAAACAGGAATTCACACGTCAATATAACATTATTTACTAAAAAGAGGCAGAGGGCTTTTATTAGGATTAATACAGTATGATAAACTTCTGGGTATGGAGAAAGAAACAAATTTATCATTTGAAGTGTTTCCATCAGTTTATCCCCTAGCTGTATAGCTCTATACAGAGGTCAGACTGATCTATTGTAATATTGTGAGTGAACTCGGGTTTAACGTCCCACCAACAACGAGGTCATATGGAGACTGGACCTCGGTTTAAAGTCTCATCCGAAAGACCGGAGAAGCTGGGGATCGAACTTGCGACCCCTGGATTGGTAGTCCGGAGTTTTATCCACTACACTTTGCTGCTCCTTGTAATATTGTTTATCTTGTTTTTTCCCAGAATCTTGTAAGGAGGAAGTACAGAAAGGCCAGTCACAGAGAGAAGAAATTGAAGAAACTGGTAATTCTTATAATAAACACCAGATTTATTTGTTTTTAAATATGGAATGTGGGAATCTAATATCATGTGCTCAGGATATGAGCTAATTGTTAAAAGCCAGGTTTTGACTGCAATATTGGCTAAAAATAATGAATTTTAAAGAGTAATATAAAATTCACCGAAATGTCATTTTTAGCAATTATTAAAAAAAAATCAATTTTGAGGTATGCACTTTACAGGTTTTATGACAAATAAAAAATCTGTGTGGCCTACACATTCTAAATTTAAAACCTAAAATTCTGCATTCATTATACCCCCGGCATACGAAGTATGTTGAGGGGTATATAGTTTTCGTCTTTCTGTCCGTTCGTCCATCTGTCCTTATGTTAGTCCGTCCGTCCTTGTGTTAGTTAACATTTGCGTTAAAGTTTTGCGTTAAGTTTTTTATTTTGCTTCAGATATGCTTATTATTTTAGTAGAGGATGGAAACTGAATAATTTGCATCATCTAGATGCTGCTGGCCTAAGGTCAAGGTCACAGACTTTGAAATTTGTACAATAGCTGTGTTAAAGTTTTGCGTTAAGTTTCTTCTTTTGCTCTGTCTTTCTGAAAGACTTAATTCTAACTTGTTCATATGTGCTTAGTGTTAGTACAGGATAGATACATATTATTTTGCATCATTTGGATGCTGCTGCTGACGTAAGGTCAAGGATACAGACTTAAAAATTTGTATACCATTTGCGTTAAAATTTTGTGTTAAGTTGTATTTTATGCTTAGATTTTGAATATACATGTACTGGAATAGACCCTTTTGCAATGCTACTAGGTTTACTTCTATGTTGAAACAGATTAGTTGGCATCATCTGAATGCCACTGCTGACATAATGTCAAGGTCACAGACTTTGAAATTTGTATACTCTTTGCTTTAAAGTTTTATGGTAATTCATATTTTTTTGCTTATAGTTTGAACATACTTTAATGAAACCTTTTACTATGTTACTACTTCTAGGTTGAAACCAATTTGTTGACATCATCTGGATGCTGCTGCTGACTTAAGGTCAAGCCCACAGACATATTTTTTTTTGTAAATTTGTGATGAAACATTGTGTTAAATTTGTATGTTTTTTTGTTGTTTTTTTGCTTATGCAGATTTTAAATGGAACCTTTTGGCTTTTGTCTATTAGCCTTCATTGGGTTTGTTATAAATTGTCCACCTGTTTGTGTGCTTTAAAGCTTTGTATTAAATGTGTTATTAGGGGGTAGCACTGGCCGGGGGTATACGTGAGCCCCTGCTCACTTGCTCTAGTTGATACATGTACTTGATATATGCAAGTGTTCTATTTTGTTCCATGTTGCTGGCAGTTGCTATTCTTCAGAAATTTACTCGTATACCATAATGTATTTTCGAAGTTTTATTTCAGGATAAATCCGTAATGATAAAAATAAAGCGGTATTGGGTAGCTTTATGTTGAAAGTCAGCACAGGTATTAATATTATGGCTCCACCATCATAGTTTGTTTGCTACTTTTACAAGAAAGTCCAGAGCTCTAGATAAGAGGGGTATTTGATGATAATTGAGGGATAATTTTCTTTATTTCTCACTGAAACCATATGTTGTTACCCCTCATCTGAACCGTCTCGTCGAGACGGTTCAGATGAGGGGTCACAACGTATGTTTTTATCCAGAATTAACAAAAATTATCCCAAATTATCTTCAAATACTCCCTCTTATCTAGGGCTCTGTAAGTCAAATTTAACAATACTCTGTAGTCTGTACTTCCCTTTTGACAGATCCTTTCTTCAAATGACACTACCGTAAAAGTCCTAAGAATTTGGACACCTGAAAAATTTCAGTACCGTAATCGACCTTATTAGCGCCCTGTGCGCTTAACTTTTTCAAAATGGCGGCAAATACTTGTAGTAAACTTTCTTTCTTATTAGCGCACATTTTAATAGGTTATTATATATTGAAAGGAACAAATTTAAAGGTAAAGCATCAGAGAAAAGCTGCTTATAGGCAGCTTTTCTCTGATGCTTAACCTTTAAATTCATAGAGAAGCTTTAGAAATAAAAAATGATATATTCTGTTGCATTTTCAGCTCTTGTAAACAAGCAAACAAAGGAATAAACCAGTAAAAATATGTGCATTTATAGTCCTATGTCTCACAAATGGTGTGCGCTTATAGGGGCATGTGCGCTAATTAGGTAGAATACGGTAATTATCCTAAAAATTGAACAGTTTGGTTTTACCTATGTACAGAAATGGCAAAAAGATGCAAACAGAAGGGCAAACAGTGAAGACCCTGATCAGACTGCTCCTCTAGGAACAGTCTGATCAGGGTCTGCTCTGTTTGTCTAGATCTGTCTGTCCGAAAACTTCAGGACCATTACAGCAGTATTTATAAAGATGAGAAATGTATTTTTGAGAGAGAGCAATTGTTTTGCTAAGAGTAGCCACATGAGGAAAGGCAAGCAACCAAAGCCATATCAGAATGATTGCCTTTGAAGAGTACCATATTTGTTTGGTTATAAGACAGGAGCCAAGGGCAACAAACTATGTCATCCGACGGGTCACTAATTTATCAAGCAACACCTATTGGGACAATCATCTATTTGGAATAGACCAACAAATCTCTTTATGTTGATAACTTTTCAAGAAAAGACTGCATGCACCATTAATGCATTAAAAAAAGGACAATATTTCATCTTGTAGGTAACTCAATAAAATGTAGAAATTTGCAAAGATTTTGACTAAATACATCACAATACAGTACTCAAAATATTTAAATGAGCACTTAATGATTTTCCATAGACGACAGTGCAACACATCCCCACTTTGAGAGTCATTTACTTTCAATCGAAAAAGATACAAAATTTCCAATCAATTTGCCATTTTTTAAAGTAGATCGAAGTTACTGACAGCACAAAGTTTGATCCATTATCTATCCTGCCCCTGTCCATACACTGATTTTTGTAAAAAATGAAATTTTTGGTAAAATCCTTGTAATTTTTCAAACAGACGAAAATCATGAAAATTTCAACCACAATTGAAAATGACCATTATGTTTATGAAACCGAATGTCTTACAAAGTGGATCGTTTGAAAGCATCAGTTTAAACTCAAGTTTATGAGATTTTATAGACCTTTAGAAAAATGCCTCATTTTCAGAAAATTCAAAAAATCCCAAAATTTGTTCCACGGAAATGATTAGGGCATCAGTTCTATTGAATTTCTTGTTGTCTTAAACTTCAATCCTTCTTCAAAATACTGCAAAAGAATGGGAAACTCTCGACCACTGGTGGTCGAAATTATGGGCCATTGAACTGGGTATATATTGTAGTAATATCTATGGGAAAATATCGACTGCTCCTTTAAATATTTTGAGTAGTGTATAAGGTGAAGCATGTTTGGTCAAACTGTTTGCAAAATCAACTAAATGTCGGAAGCTTGCTTCCATGTAGTAAGAGTGTCCTTTCATTACTGTCTTTGGTGCACCCTGTGGCTTTTTGGAGATTTTGAAATTTACATGATTTATTGAAAAATTCCGAACACTGGACCATTCAAAATGGTATAATTTTGAAAATAGGTCCCTTACTGATGACATAGGTTGTTAGGGGTGAGGAGCTTTTTACCCTCGAGAGCAGCCTCCAAAATCTAAATCTAAAATATATAGATATAGACTGTCTGTTTGTTAAATTGTATGATTGTCTTAAAAGTGCATACCCTGATATGTCTGCTCCTACAGGGTCTATGCTGTTTGCTCAAGCATTTCTTTTCCAGTTTTAAGAATCATTACAGTATATGTATTTTTGCTGATACCCCTTCATATAATTTCAGGTCTTGGTGTGACTGAGGAATTTCGGCTGGGAGAAGATGAGTCTGAAGATAAAGTATCACTTGAACAGCTCAAGAAATTAGGTAACAACAAAACAAACATATGAGCTGCAACACCACAAAAACAGTATTTTGAAAATAGAGCTTTATATACTGCCTCTGTACGTTCAGTTGATAAAACTTTTGTCTAAGGTACTGTTAGAGCTCTAATCAAAAATTAATGCTTGTGGGAAAGATAGCACTTTTTTTGTGCTTTTCTGAGTATTTTTGGTTTTGTTTCTTTGAGTTGTATAGGGTGAAAAGGTGCTTATGACATGTTCAAGCATTCACTAGGGAGGCTCAGATCAGCCTATGAATCTGTTCAGTCTTATCCAACAGGGAAGACTGAGATCAGCTTGCACATATTACACAGACTAATCAGCCTTCCCTTTTAGAATCAACAATGTAGGGATCCTTGGGAATGTATAAGTGGAAAACGAAGAATCTAGTCACTTTATGGATGGACACATGCCGGCTGATTTAAGTATTTACCATACACTCAGTGCTCCAGATAAGTAGGGGTAACAGGGATAATTAAGGGATAATTTTCCTTATTTCTCCATGAAATGTATATTGTGATTCCTCATTAGAACCATCTCGCCAAGACGGTTCTAATGAGGGGTAACAACTTATATTTTCATTGAAAAATAAGAAAAATTAGATTTGAATTATCTCTGTTTCCCCTTCTTTTCTGGAGCTCTGTAATTAAACGTAGGGTTTGAGGTTAATTCTGGAAAAAAATCTTACTTCTCAACAAAAAATATGTTGTGACCCATCTTTTGAATCCTCTTGCCAAGACGGTTCTAATAAAGGGGTCATGGCATATGTTTTCATGAAGAAATATGGAGATTTATCCTGAGTAACACGTCTTATTTGGAGCACTCTAACTTGCTTCAAGCTTCCTTTTCATGTGGCACTCTTTTTTGTGTGTTTCAGAGGAATCGGTGGAGCTAAGATCTCAGCTGTTGAATCCCCATCTCAGACAGATCATCACAGACCTCAGCCAGTCTAGCATGGACAGTGTAGATAGTAAACTAGAGGCTGCTCTTAGAGAACCTATCTTTACAGAGTTTAGTGATAAATGTATTGCGATTGTTGATGATACTGATGAGAATTATGATGATGATGTAATAAACATGTAGATTGTTACTTTATCTTGACCTTTAACCTGCTATATTTACACTCATTGACAATTTCCTTAGAGGAACCTATACTGGGCTGACGATGTTCATACATCTATGAATAATACTCGTTCAGGCGACATTACGCATAAGCAATGTCTCTGATAATTCAAGTACATGTAGTTGATTGGCCAATGTAACGTTTGATACGTATATGTCATGTCGGAGTGATGGCTGTTGAACGTCGTAACCAAACACTCTGGTCAATAACTATTCTTCATCCTTTCCCTGGCGTTAAATTAGTCAAAACTTCACAAATGAATAACAAATTTGATGTGAAAACATAGAATGAATAGAAAAAGATAAATTTCATTTTTCGGAAGCTCATGGAAGTATGAACACAATGGGTTCCGTGCAAAGTTTACATGACGTCCTTTGGGCATCACCTACTTTGCACGTAACCCATTGCATTTATACTTCCATGAACATCCAAAAAACGACATATTTTTTAGTTAACTGAGCAGGCATGATTGTGAACAGAGTGTATACCTACCGTATTTATTCCATTTTAAGACGGGAGTTTACCCTTCCGAAATTACGGCAGATTTGTAAATTGGTCTTGTGTAATTCATTAAAATGGATTTTCTCTTCTAAAACTATCCCAAAGATCTAGATCCATCTTACAAGATAAAACTATCCCAAAGATCTAGATCCATCTTACAAGATAAAACTATCCCAAAGATCTAGATCCATCTTACAAGATAAAACTATCCCAAAGATCTAGATCCATCTTACAAGATAAAACTATCCCAAAGATCTAGATCCATCTTACAAGATAAAAAACTATCCCAAAGATCTAGATCCATCTTACAAGATAAAACTATCCCAAAGATCTAGATCCATCTTACAAGATAAAACTATCCCAAAGATCTAGATCCATCTTACAAGATAAAACTATCCCAAAGATCTAGATCCATCTTACAAGATAAAACTATCCCAAAGATCTAGATCCATCTTACAAGATAAAACTATCCCAAAGATCTAGATCCATCTTACAAGATAAAACTATCCCAAAGATCTAGATCCATCTTACAAGATAAAACTATCCCAAAGATCTAGATCCATCTTACAAGATAAAACTATCCCAAAGATCTAGATCCATCTTACAAGATAAAACTATCCCAAAGATCTAGATCCATCTTACAAGATAAAACTATCCCAAAGATCTAGATCCATCTTACAAGATAAAACTATCCCAAAGATCTAGATCCATCTTACAAGATAAAACTATCCCAAAGATCTAGATCCATCTTACAAGATAAAACTATCCCAAAGATCTAGATCCATCTTACAAGATAAAACTATCCCAAAGATCTAGATCCATCTTACAAGATGGATCTAGATCTTTGGGATAGTTTTGGAAGGGAAAAGCCCATCTTATAGCTGAAGATATATGATAGATCAAACTACTGAATGAGCATTCTGGTCTGTAAGCTTTCATGCTATTATAAATGGTCTTCTACTTAGTATTTTACCATATAAAATTCCCATAGATGATACATGTACAATGATTTTATCAGTAAAATGTTTTACACAAAAGGATCTGAGACATAAATTTCAAGGTGCAGACTTATAAGTATGTAGTTGAGGCGAGAATCTTTCCTACTGTAAACAGGGTTCCATTGCACACAGACTTTCATTATCACCATCCTATGGACCGTCCTGATATGACTGAAATACTGTTGAAAAGGACGTAAAATCGCAAGTCATCCATCCATCTATAAGTGTGTAGTTGTAAATCCTTTATAAATGTTTTTGTGTGTTCTTTATTTCATGATTTGCTTGTTTTGGACGTATTGGGATTTAAGTTTTTGAATCTTCATCAAGCAGGTAACTTTATGCAAATACATCTTTTGAATATTTCTGAGTAAATTCTACACAAGAAACGGTTCTCGTTGTCACAAAATCATGTGAATGCATATGTTAGGGTTTTTTAGCTCACCTGAGCACGAAGTGCTCAGGGTGAGCTTTTGGGATACCCTGATGTCCGTCGTATGTCCGGACGGACGTCTGTCAACTTTTTCTTGTGTATACTCTAGGGCACAGTTTCGATCCAATCTTTATGAAACTTTGTCAGAATGTTAATCTTTATAAAATCTAGGCCAAGTTCGAAACTGGGTCCTGTCGGGTCAAAAACTAGGTCACTAGGTCAAATCTTAGAAAAACCTTGTGTACGCTCTAGAGGGCACAGTTTTCATCCAAAGTTCATGAAACTTTGTCAGAATGTTTATCCAATAGTATCTAGGACAAGTTCGAAATTGGGTCACGTCGGGTCTAAAACTAGGTCACTAGGTCAAATCATAGAAAAACCTTGTGTACGCTCTAGAGGACACTCACAGTTTTGATCCAATCTTTATAAAACTTTGTCAAAATGTTTATGTCCATAAAATCTAGGCCAAGTTCGAAACTGGGTCATGTCGGGTCAAAATCTAGGTCACTAGGTCAAATCTTAGAAAAACCTTGTGTACGCTCTAGAGGGCACAGTTTTCATCCAAAGTTCATGAAACTTTGTCAGAATGTTTATCCTCATAGTATCTAGGACAAGTTAGAAACTGGGCCACGTCGGGTCTAAAACTAGGTCACTAGGTCAAATCATAGAAAAACATTGTGTACGCTCTAGAGGACACAGTTTGATCCAATCTTTATGAAACTTTGTCAGAATGTTCATCTCCATAAACTCTAGGCCAAGTTCGAAACTAGGTCATGTCGGGTCAAAAACTAGGTCACTAGGTCAAATCTTAGAAAAACCTTGTGTACACTCTAGAAGGCAGAGTTTTGATCCAAAGTTCATGAAACTTAATCAGAAAGTTTATCCTTATAATATCTAGGAAAGTTTGAAACTGGGTCACGTCAGGTCAAAAACTAGGTCACTAGGTCAAATCATAGAAAAAACCTTGTGTATGCTCTAGAGGACACAGTTTTGATCCAATCTTTATGAAACATTGTCAGAATGTTTATCTTTATAAACTCTAGGCCAAGTTCGAAACTGGGTCTTGTTGGGTCAAAAACTATGTCACTAGGTCAAATCTTAGAAAAGCCTTGTGTAGGCTCTAGAAGGTACAGTTTTGATCCAAAGTTCATGAAACTTTGTCAAAATGTTTATCCTCATAATATGTAGGACAGGTTTGAAACTGGGTCATGTCGGGTCAAAAACTAGGTCACTAGGTCAAATCATAGAAAAACCTTGTGTACGCTCTAGAGGACACAGTTTTGATCTAATCTTTATGAAACTTTGTCAGAATGTTTACTTCCATAAACTCTCGGCCAAGTTTGAAAGGAGGTCATGTCGAGTCAAAAACAAGGTAACTAGGTCAACTCATAGAAAAACCTTGAGTACGCTCTAGAGGACACAGTTTTGATCCAAAGTTCATGAAACTTTGTCAGAATGTTTATCCTCATAATATGTAGGATAAGTTTGAAACTGGGTCATGTTGGGTCAAAAACTTGGTCACTAGGTCAAATCTTAGAAAAACCTTGTGTACGCTCTAGAAGGCACAGTTTTCATCCAAAGTTCATGAAACTTAGAATGTTTATCCTCATAATATCTAGAACAAATTCGAAACTGGGTCACGTCGGGTCAAAAAATAGGTCACTAGGTCAACTCATAGAAAAACCTTGTGTACGCTCTACAGGACACAGTTTTGATCCAATCTTTATGAAACATTGTCAGAATTTATCTCCATAAACTCTAGGCCAAGTTCGAAACTGGGTCATGTCGAGTTATAAACTAGGTCACTAGGTCAAATCTTAGAAAAACCTTGTGTGCGCTCTAGAAGGCACAGTTTTGATCCAAAGTTCATGAAACTTTGTCAGAATGTTTATCCTCATAATATGTAGGACAAGTTTGAAACTGGGTCATGTTGGGTCAAAAACTAGGTCACTAGATCAAATCATAGAAAAACCTTGTGTACGCTCTAGAGGACACAGTTTTGATCTAATCTTTATGAAACTTTGTCAGAATGTTTATCTTCATAAACTCTCGGCCAAGTTTGAAAGTAGGTCATGTCGGGTAAAAAACTAGGTCACTAGGTCAAATCTTAGAAAAACGTTGTGTAAGCACTAGAAGGCATAGTTTTGATCCAATCTTCATGAAACTATGTCAAAATGTTTATTGTCCATATATCTAAGCCCCCTATGAAACTGAGTCACGTCGGCTCAAGGTCAAATCTTAGAAAAACTTTGTGTACACCCTAGAGGGCACAGTTTTGATCCAATCTTCATGAAACTCTGTCAGAATGTTTATCTTAATAAAATCTAGGTAAAATTTGAAACTGGGTCGTGTCGGGTCAAAAACTTGGTCACTAGGTCAAATATAAGAACGACCTTGTATACGCTCCAGAGGGCACAGTTTTGATCCAATCTCAATGAAACTATGTCAGAATGTTTATTCTTACAATATCCAGGCCAAGTTTGAAACTGGGTCATGTCGGGTCAAAAACTAGGTCAAATGTTAGTATGGTAAAAACTCTTATAAATCTTCACCAGAGCCAGTGAACTGATTAATGCTCAGGTGAGCGATTCAGGGCCACCATGGCCCTCTTGTTTACCTTATTTGATGTCACTTGTCAATGTATTTGACTGACAGGCTGGGACAGGTAAGTTTTCATTTGGCCATCAATTAGTAAATTTTGGCAAGATTGTTGAATTTGCTCCCTCTTATCGAGAGCTCTGCAGTTTATGACTATTTGTAAAGTATTACAAAAATTCTAATGCACTTACAAATATAATATAACATCTGATTGGATAACATCTAAAATTTGAGACAGTATATCCTGCGATATACTGTCAGAAATGTTGCTTCTCAAAGGCTAATGTCTGGTTTTACCTTGCTGAAAGCACTTGCTTTGGGTGCAAAGTAGCACACTGTAAAAGGTAAAAATGTGAAAAAGAGCATTAGAATGGGGATATTTTTTTTGAACATTGTTATTTGAGGAAGTAAATTGTCAGTTTTATGGTTGCAAATTTCACTTTACGTCTGCTGATGCGTCACCTTAAAATGAAATTCGTGACCATAAAACCGACGATTTACCTCAGATGACAATTTTAAGTAGTTATTCCATAATTAAACTCTCTCAGACAGTAAGCATTTTACAGTATATCATAATCAACCTAAATGCTTGGACAGCTTAACCTGGTCCCAGTTGTTCAAAACTAACAACATCATTATACCCGTTTCTCATGGATTCGTGCCTTCTCATAGATTTGTTTCTATGGTTTGCTGAGGACTGTGGTTAAATTGATCAACTCATTTGATGAAAATGGTTGAAAAAACAATACTTATGTGTCAGAAAACCTGGGCCCGGTTGTTCAAAACTAACGATATCGTTAGTTGACGTTTCGTTAAAATTTTAAACGTTAATATCTCAAATACGCCAATATTTTTTGTTGAAAAAATGTGAGAAGCTTTTGCACTGCAAAAGCGTTTCACATTTTTTCAACAAAAATATCAGTGTATTTGGTTATAAAGTTGCAAAACACTTAACGAGTTGACCTCTTAACGAGCTCGTTAGGCTAACCATGCTTTGAACAACTGGGCACAGGTTGTCTGTACTAAATAAAATTTTGGTTAGAAAATGAATTATTTTTTTAAAAAGTCCTTAATTTTATTCAGTGGCGCCAAAGAAAATCTTTCCGAACTTTTTATATCAAATTCCATGCCATAAAACTGCCAGTTTTACATAGAAATAGTGTGGATTAAGCTTTACATGCTAAAATATTGACAGACTGATAAAATCGTTTTGAATATTTGGCTGTTAATTCTAGGGCATGAATTCAATGAGAAACTTTTTTCAAGTTTTGCCCCGAGGGGTAGTCTAAGACAGTATCCTATTTTATAGTTAAAATAAATATTCACACCAGTTTAATAACTTGACACAGACCCGGATCCAGACCACCAAGTACTGGTGGGGCTCTGGATAATAGGTGGCACTGGGAGGTGCTGAGATAATGGTGTGGGGGAGGGGGTGGGGAGGGAGCAAGGGGACTTGAAAACATATAACACAATCGGGGATCAATTTGATGAGAATTTTTGAAAATGTCTTTTTGCATTGAAATATATGTTGTGATATTTCATTAGAATCGCCTCGCCGAGGCGATTCTAATGAGATGTCACAACATGTATCTTAATCTAACCACATGGATAGACTATCTCAAACTGACATTAGATACTTCTTATTATCTGAGGGCCCACATATTTTACATAACACAGAGGCCCAGGTGGCGGGGCTGAAGCCCCAAAGCCCACCCCCTGGATCCGGGGCTGTGACATGCTGTCAGACAGTTATTTGCAGCTTTTGACTGCAAAATCAATTTACTGGTCCCGAATTCCTGACATAAGCAAGCAAATTATAATAAGGGGCACGAATCAATAGCAGTAGATTTCAATTCTCTTATTGACGTGATCCCTGCACCTCAGCGGACCGAATCCATAGCCGCAGTACAGGGCGCCGAGCGTCCACATAATTAACAAGGTGTTAAATTTTAAAACGTAGTATACCTAAAATACCTGCCATTTTTTGTCCAAAAACATGAGGTTTTTGCACTGCAAAAGCTCACAAGTTTTCAGCAAAGCATATTACTGCAATTAATTTTGTGAGTACTGTGATGACTCCTTGAGCTAACAATGCTTTGAACAACCGGGCCCAGTAAATTAGCCTAAATTTGGACAGGGGAAGCAACTCTATCATTTTCTATGTTTGTCACCCTTCTCACTGAAGGTCTGCTCTTAAAGGAAAGAATTTGCTCCTAGAGGAGCAAATTCTTTCATTTAAGTGTAGACCCCATTTAGGATGGCTTCTGCATCCAGGAAAGCAAATCAGAAGTCACACAAATTTTTCCCTTTGTAAATACAGTAAAACCTGTCTTAGTGGCCACCTCTTTTAAGCAAGCAACCTGTATTAAGCAAGCAGGTATTCAGTTCCCAAAACAGGCAAATACATTGAAATGTACCTGTCTTAAGCAAGCACCTGTCTTAAGCAAGCAGATTTTGACTATCCCGTAGGTGCTTGCTTAATACAGGTTGGACTGTATGGCTGAAGAATATGGAGGTCTACCACTGTCTTGTATAATGACACAAAGTGCCGACCATAGTCAGACTGTATACACCGTTTGTCAACTTAATTAACATTATTCTTAATATTATTAGCCATGGACAACCAGGACTCAGGTCTGGCAGTCTGGTAAGAGTCCTTAGAGATTCCCCAGGAGCCATAGACTATTGATGTGAACAGCAAAGATTCTAATTAGACTGCGCAGGTGCTATAAGACACCTTTAGCTGTGGTACATTCATTTGGTTACTCCTACTCGGAATCATATCACTTAATATACGTGATATATCACGTATGTATTGCCATACATTTTTGTTGTTGTTTATAAAAATATTTTTTCCAGTATTCTGTTTCAGAGTGCTTAAATGAATAAAAAAGACTCCCTTTCATATACAAAGCAATAACTGTGAACCAAATACCATCCACAAACCGGTCAAATTAAATTGTGCTACCTGATATGGTTTATTTGACCTTTAAAGATCATTTTATTGCAACATGACAAAACCCAACAAAGTGGCATCTGCGCCCAGCGAAGACTCAGATCAGCCTGGGCATCCGCCCAGTCTGACCAGAGTCTTTGCTGTCGGCATGAAGACCTTTAAGCACACTGCAAGGACTCTGATCAGACTAGGAGGATACCCAGGCTGAACTCAGTCTTCGCTGGGGGCACATGCCACTTTGTTGGTTTTGTCATGTCACGGCTCATTTTATAGCAACACGATGCTATGATTAGTTATAAGCCAGTACCACAGTTGCCCTGCGGTACATAGAGAATTAAGACATGAAATTGAGACATGAAATTGACATGACATTAAAATGAAATTAAGACATGAAATTGACACGACATTAAAATGAGACTTCGCAGAGATTAAAAAATATGATATGACCTCAAGTACAGTAAAATATATTAATTTGAGGGTAGCTTAATTTTGGTGATGTTGGCGGTTTAAAAGACAAAGGGTGCAAAAATATATATCCACCAATATTTGATTTTAATTAAATTTACAAATACCGTATTCTACCTAATTAGAGCACATGCCTCTATAAGCGCACGCCGTGGCAATTTGTGAGGAATAGGACTATTAATGCACATATTTTTACTGGTTTATCCCTTTGCTTTCTCGTTTACAAGAGCTGAAAACGCAATAGAATATTTAAGTTTTTACTGCTAAATCTTCTCTATCCTTCTACATGTATATCCATACGAATTTAAAGGTTAAGCATCAGAGAAAAGCTGCTTATAAGCAGCTTTTCTCTGATGCTTTACCTTTAAATTCGTTCTCTTCAATATATAATAACCTATTAAAATGTGCGCTTATATGAAAGAAAGTTTACTACAAGTATTTGCCGCCATTTTGAAAAAGTTAAGCGCACAGGGCGCTAATAAGGTCGATTACTGTAGTTTAACAGAGGCTCATATAGCAAGAAGTACCTGATGAGTAGTTTCTATACCTGTCCTTCAAAATATTCATTGATGAATCCCATTAGAATATCCCCTGTGAGGCCATTCTAACAGATGCCACAATATATATTTGACAGAAAAGAGAGAAAAATGTTAAAATCAACTTTATTTATTTATAATTTTATATTTTGATCGCCAAAATTAATTTGCGCCAATATATCGTTTTCATTAAACTGCGAAATTTTGATGCTGCAGATATGTAGTGTCGGTTTACAGAAGGATTGACCTCAAGTTTTAGATTCTATTGAACATAAAGGTTGCTTTTCCGTTAGACCATATCTAATGGCACATCATATGAAAGGCTAAACCCATCTTTCTCCTTTTGCTGTCGTGTCCTTCCGTAGGGCACCTTACTCCTAAGTCAGAGGTCCTGGGTTCGAAACCCGGTCTGGCCACATACTTTCGTTTCTTTTTCCGCTGATTCAAGAAGGGCAGTTGTCAGTTACTGGCGAAAATAAGTGCACTTAGTACTGGTTAACTGCTTAGGATGTCAGTCTGCCCAGGAATAGTGTGGTTAGGTTAACTGACCGTCCCGACATGACCATTGCTGTTTACCGAGGACGTTAAGCATCAAATCAAGCAATCAAAAAATCCTTCACAGCGCCACACAATTTACTGCTGGGTTGACAGAGACAGTTGCGGACTGGCCGAAAGGCTGTTCGAACTCCTGACCTTCTGTACCAAAACGGAGCGCCTCTTATCACTCGACCAGGCCTTCTCAAAGAGCAGGGCCAGTTTTTGTCGCACCTGCTTTAACAAGGTGAGATATAGGAGTTAACTTTTCCGTCCATCAGTCATTCTGTTTGTCCATATGTCTGTCCACAACTACATCGACCCTGGCGTTAAGCCCATATCTCACAAACTATGACACCTATAATCATCATACATGACATTAAGTTTCCTCTTAGAATGTTACACTTATTTTTACTCTTGACCTATATTTATGGCTCTGCTGACTCTGTGAAGTTACCTCGACCCTAGCGTTAAAGTTCATTTCTCGCAAATTATGATACCTACAATCATCAGATCTGGCAAAAAGTTTCTTCTTGGAATGTTTTCAAGGGCTATCGGGCTTAGTTTAATTTGTGATCTATATTTCACGCTCTGCTGATTTCATAAAATTCTACATCCAAAATTGCGTCGACCCTAGCGTTTTAGTCGATTTCTCTCAAGTATGATACCTACAACCGTCAAACCTGGCATAAAGTTTCTTCTTTAGAATGTTTTTGAGGGACGTTGCACATATTCTTACCCTTGACCTATATTTCACTTTTTGCTGACTCCGTAAACTTTTACATCCAAAATTGCATTGGCCTTAGCATTGTAGTCCATTTCTCTCAAGATTTCTCTCAAGATGGTGCTTGAACACTTTCAATGCCGGGGCATCCTGCTGGGGTTACCAACAAAAGCTTGACCTTTAGAAGTTGTTCCCATATATGTTGTGAGCGCTATTCGCATTGATGTTGTGAGCGGTCATATGAAATACCACAGGACTGCATATGGTATAACAAGGTAGCACAATAAGTAAAACCTGTTTTAGTAGCGGCTTCTGTTAAAGATTTACACCCTCAATGTTTCTATTAACTTTTAAATTTCTCAGAAAACGTTATATCCTTGTCATGTTAATGATTGCTATTAAAAGTAAATTTTATTTGCCAAATTTATGATTTGTGATGGTCACTGTAAATAGGAGAATTTAAGAAAATACACTAAAAGAGCTGGAATAGCGGACCGCCATTCCCGCCAAAAATGCAGACTGGATACGCTCAGCAATCATAGTTAATCAGATTAAAGTAATATCATGAATAATTTTTAAGTCCTTTCTTTAATCAACTTCAGACAGTTAATGGCCGAAAAGAACTCACGTGCACAGATTTAGGATACTGTACTCAAAAATTCTATATGTAAAATCTTTTGAGTGTTAGGCATTCAGTTCAAATATCCTTGTATATACAAAATTAATCTTTTTCATTTGCTTGTCCATCGTTGCCTACAATATCCATACAAAAATTAAAAGTGTAGCAACTGTTATCGATTTATTCCTTGCAATTCTTATGACATTATTGAAATATACGTTAACGTCATTATTGAAAGCTTGTAGAGGCTTCATTTTTGGCATTAATTTGAATTTATTAACTGGTTTTCGTTGGCCCATGTAATTGCTCTTGCTGACAAGATTTTGATGCTAATACACATGTTTTCTGTAATCCATATTCCCGGGCCAGTATGGAACCTAGATAATTTCCGCGATGTTTACAGGACAACATTGTCTGGGCATTGTCTTTAACTAACAAAGATAACAAAAAAATAAAGACTGCTGATATATGAATTACGGCCTTCTAAGGTAAAATTCTGCAGTGTCTTAAGGGTATACCTCTTTCAAAGAGGTCAAAAATTCTTTTAAAAACTGCACCGTGTTTGCAGACTTCTCCTTTGAGATCAGAAGATATGTTCTGAAAAAATCTAGATTTTTTGAATTGGTTTAGACTTTTATTCTAGACCATCGTCTTTATATTCCCTTGTCCAACCAGCTCCGATCTCCCCTAAGGAAAACAACAAAAACGTTATTTTTTGGTTTAAGCCTGTGGGAACCACCGACCGACTGCCAACTGTATTAAATACATTCAGATACTTCATCATGTAACAAAACACAAGAACTTTCACCATTTCCCCTTCACCCATTTACAGCGCCTATCAAAAACCCTTAACTGAATGTTTTGGAAGGAAAATGTTTTCAGTAAAAATATAAAAACAATTTCCGTTTCACCGACTTACAGCCCCTATCAAAAACGCTAAATGCCGTTTTTCAAGGAAAACACCGAAAACACCAATTGTTTTTCGACGTAAACATTGAAAAACAAGAAAACACGTCCGTATAGTCGGTCGTTCCCAAAGCTGAATGGCAACTTAATTCACGCTTTCTTAACTCATGCGATTAGCACGGACTCTACATGAGCGCCACCTATCGGAGATGACCATACAAGGGAAATAAATTTTCGCCTGATTCACTACTTTCAAACGTCGAAAATTACATTTCCCTTGTCCAACCAGCTCCGATCTCCCCTAAGGAAAACAACAAAAACGTTATTTTTTGGTTTAAGCCTGTGGGAACCACCGACCGACTGGACTAAAAGAACGGGCATGCGCTGAATTGTGAAATAAAATAATAAAATCTTTATAATCCAAGTGACCGTGAAACTTTAAGCCTCTCTTCGACTGAATCTTTAACATATCCATCTTTAGCGGATTCACTTAACCATCTACCATGTCTTTTAAACATCCTGTCTGGAATCCCCCGATTTGCAGCTGCACTCGCACCTCCTGCTCTAAGGGAATGCAAACAGTATTTACTGATATCACCAACATGCGGTTTAAAGGCTTCAAGAAATAATGTCCGAAGATTGCTATATGACAAATGTTTCCCATCTTTCCTCAATACATAACCGTGTTTGGTGGCACTCAAATGCGAAAACAGGAATACATCGGAATCACATAAAATGTCTGCCCAAAGGAAATAACGTTCCAAATTGAGAACAGGACAAAGAAATGTTCCAGTCCTTGAAATTAGAATCCATGCTCCATCTCTGTATTTATCAGTTTTACTTGATTCGATAAATACACTCATGTATACACTATTGATCAAAATATCACTTCTTTTCAATTTAAGCAATTCTTCACTTCTCAAAAATCCAGAAAATGCTAATAAACAAGCACATATGGTTCTCTGATACTTAATATTTCCAGGACTATACAAAGTTTGAAACATTCTGGATAGTAATTCGCTAGTGATGGGTTCTTTCTTTTGAACAGGCTTAGCAAGCCTACGTTTTGCAGCATCTAAAATATTTATAACTAATTTTGAATCTGTTGGAGACTTAAAATCAAACATATCATGGAACCACTTAATGCTGTAAAAAGCATTAGTAATCGGACTATGCGTATTTGCTGACTGCACTAAAGATGCCAAATACAAAGCTACATGAAATGCCCTGGCGGGCAATGTATCCTTACTTTCAAGACCATTACTCAAAGCCCAAGTTCTCCATCGCTTGAAACCGCGTTTATAAGAAGCACAAGTATTTTCCGCTCGAGATTCTTTGAGTAACTCCGGGAGCAAGGAAACCTTGTCCGCCAAGACTTGCGGTAGCTGTTCAATATCATCGACGTAACTCTGAAAAAATAAACGTATAAACAAAACTAAAACTTACTTCAGTGAAACAAAAACTGTCATACTTTTTTTTTTTTTTATACCAAGCCCAGCGCCGATACCAGCACTTTCAGATTCAAACCCTATTCGCCGATACCGGCAAATAGTAAAAAGGCATACGCCATACAGCTAAAATCTGGCACGTTAATTTATCCCTCATAATACATGAAATTTACATAAATGGCCAGCATATTAAACTTAAGATCTTCATTTCCAAACATACCAATGCCATTTTTGCATGGTGTGTAGTAACATTTTTCTGTAGGTAAATACATCCAGTCTAATATGAATGGTTTCATTTCTCCATAATTTGTATAAAGTAACGGCCAGAAATTTGCTGATTTCCATTCCGGGATAACAAGAATACCTTTAGCTCTGCAGCTTTCCATTTTCTTCAAAACTCTACTGACTAGAATAATAGGCGGCACATATAATCCAAAAGATTTACCCCAGTCAAAAGTAAATGCGTCAACCCCAGATGACTGATAACACCAAAATTTTGAATAGAATGTTGCTAATTTTGCGTTATGCTCTGAGGCAAAATAATCGACTTCTAATGGGCCCCGTCTGTTTTGAATCACAGATAAAATCTCGAACGAAATCCCCCAATCGTCTTTTTCAATGACCTTTGAAAGATAATCTGCCCTATCATTTAAACTGCGGGGTAACCATTCAATTTCCAAATGAATAGCATGTCGTGAAGAAAAATTAAAAATCTGCATAGCTAAATCCTGTAATTCTATTTTCATTGAACCTTTGTTGACAATAGTAACTACACTTGTATTGTCCGTAAACCATTTAACTCTCTGGTTACATAATACATGCACCAAAGACCGTAACACCCTAAATACGGCACATAACTCTCTCCATGTGGAAGATTTTACGGCCTCTTCAACAGTCCATGTACCATGGGACACCCCATTTATAGTACCCACTTCATATCCTGCAAAACCCGTACCTGAAGCATCACTGTATACAACCCGAGAACACACACCTGCAACGTTTAGATTTCTTACATTTAAAGAATCTAAAGTAGTTTGCCAAAAAGTTAATTGTTGGCAACTTTCTGTTGACAATTTTATGTATGAATTCCATGTACGTGCTTTTAATATATCCATACTAATATATCTTGTCATTATTTGTGATACAGGCCCGACCACAATATTCATGGATATAATTTGACCTACAAAACTTGCAACTTTTCTCACCGGTACCCAAACGGATGTTCTTAGTTCTCGGAGGGTAACCTGAGCTTTTTCAACCCTTCTCTTTGGAATGCTAATGGTAAACTCCACAGAGTTTAAAATGGCCCCCAGCCATTCCAAAACCTGTACAGGTACCCAAATGCACTTATCGACCTTTGGTATGAAACCAGAGTCAAGCAGATCTTGCTTTACTGCTTGAGACATTTCTTGTGTCAGAGACTGAGTATCTCCTGTACCAAACCCATCATCAAGAAACATGATAATTTTCTTTCCTTCTCCCCTCCATTTTGCTATTAAAGGACGAGTCAATTTTGTGTAAATATAAGGTGCAACCCCTAAACCAAAAGGTAAAACCAAGAATTTATAGTAATGACTGACCCCTTTTTGATCTGGAAATGAAAAGGCAAGATACTCTGTATCTGGCAACCTAATGTCTATAAAATGATAGGCTGAACATATGTCAAACTTTATCATCCAGCTGCCTTTTTGCAAATATAGGAGAGCAATTCTCAAATCTTCATACTTTATCTTTTGTTTCCAAACATATTTGTTTACTTCTCTCAAATCTAAAATCAATCTCTTTTTACCATTGCTTTGAATCGAAACTGTTAACGGATTTACAACTTTGGGTATATAGTCACATTTTTGAATGAGACCCCTATCGAGAAGATCTGAAATTGCTTCTTGAACAAAAACTTGTTCACGCAGTGCTGACATGTTATTATTTGAAAAAGACCTAGGTGGCAATGAATAAAAAGGTATTTTGAAGCCATATAAAATTGTATCTAATATAAACTGACTAGCATCTATATACTTCCAAAATCCGATATGATTTTTCAGTCTGTTTTTAACAATAATATCTTTTTGACCCTGTTCATATTCGAAATAACTTTCAGTAAATCTATCATGAGCAAACTGAGTGTATTGTAACAAAGAATACTCATCTTCGATGTCAAAAACGGGGGATTCCCCTGCTGGAGCTGTCTCACTTTTTGGCGGGGATCTCGGGTTGCTGTGGAGCTGGTGTACCCCTTGTGTATGGACAGTTTCTACGGATGTGGTTTGCTTCTCCACAGGCAAAGCACGGACCAACTGGGTAGACGCCTCTCTGGTCGACTCCTGGGAATGGATATCCACGAAAGGAACCAAACCGTGGCCCCACGGGTTGTACCTGGAACTGTTGTGGAAACGCCCTTGGCTGTGTCCCAATACCACCCCACATGCGCTGATTAACAGAATCAGAGTAACCATAAGCAACGGGAGCCCTAGCTTTAGATTTCGACTTTTGATTTTTCTTCTTCCTAACAGCACGTGATTCAGCCCTATTGAGTCTGGATTCATCATCTGAATCACTAGCCAGGGGATTACATACATATTGTCTAACAGTTTCCCACCCTGCCTCAGAAGTGTCAGCGATTCTAATATGTTTGTTTCTGACTTTGAGCTTGTCACACGACTCATTGAGTAATTCAACAGCATACTCTCGTTTCCCATTTTCTAGGGCCCAAATTACCTGCTTTAAACCTTCCTCTATCTCAGAATTAAATTCAAACTGCAGTTTGTTACCTTCAAACCTCCAGACAATACTTTTGTCAGTTTTTAACTTTTTCACTTCAGAAGCTACAGAGAGCGAATTGCCACGTAGCTCATCCTTCAGTGAGTTAATTTCAGTTTTTTGACTTCTAAGTTCCACTATTAATTCTCTCAAATTACTATTTATGTCCGTATTGCTCGCATTTCCAACACACGTGGCCTCAGGGTTATTTATCGACATTTCACAAAACAAGAAAACACGTCCGTATAGTCGGTCGTTCCCAAAGCTGAATGGCAACTTAATTCACGCTTTCTTAACTCATGCGATTAGCACGGACTCTACATGAGCGCCACCTATCGGAGATGACCATACAAGGGAAATAAATTTTCGCCTGATTCACTACTTTCAAACGTCGAAAATTACATTTATTTTGGACCCGTTTTGATACTAATCAGTCTTTGACTCGACTGCCCAGTTAAAATTAGGAAATTACAGTATGCATTTCTCTGGTTTCGTAATACAATATTGTCAGTGTCACTGATGAGGCTTTATTAGCCGAAACTACGTAGTCTGACCCATGTTCTTTCTTTTGAATGTATTCTTTGCTCTTAAAGGAACTCTTCAAGATTTTAATTCTCTACGCATATCATAGCTTTATGTGTTTTTGCAATCAGAAATTCTGTCTTTATGGTGGTTACCGAGATATTACATCATTTTCGAAACTTTCCAACCGCCCCTCGTATACCGAAATGCTTGGAGTAAATTGTGTGGAATATATTATATCAGCTCAGCAGGGGACGAGATATGAAGACGGCCATTCACGAAAGCCTGATGGGAACAGGAGAAGATCCCTATCAAAATGTCAGAGACATTGAAATGAAGTTCATTTTAAGCTAAGGAATGTACTTGTCAGTGAAATAGACAATATTACCATCAGTTGGTTGATTTTGGTTGATTTGATGCTTAACGTCCACGGTAAACAACTAAGGTCATGTCGGGACGGTCAGTTAACCTAACCACACTATTCCTGGGCAGGCTTAGACCTCCTAAGCGGTTAACCAGTACTAAGTGCTCATACTTTCGCCAGTAACTGACAACTGCCCTTCTTGAATCAGCGGAAGGAGAAACGAAAGTATGTGGCCAGACCGGGATTCGAACCCAGGACCTCTGACTTTTACGAGTCATGTGCCCTACCGATTGCGCTACCCGGCCCGGCTATTACCATCAGACCAATTCTTTGATCATAGAATTCAAATTTGTAGATCCAAATGCTTAAGGTATACCAGCTGTTTATCATAAATATGTAAACGATAGCATAGGGACAACCCTAAGAATTTGTCAGTCGTCATTTAGTCACGGGGTAATTAAAGTTCTGTCATGAGAAAGTAAAAGTTGAATTATTTCGGCTAAACTTTAGAAGGCTAATAAGAAATAACGCCTGCTGCTATACAAACGTCTAATACCAGGAAATTATATATGATATACTGAAATTTTATACCCATCTCCCGACCCCCACCCCACCCAAGTAAAGTGTTGACGCTACAGAGTTGCGCCTCTGGTAGAGGCTGATAGCAGACGCATATTACTGTAAAGCCCCAAAAGCTGAACAGAATTGACCCTTCAATGCCTAGCGCCCCAAATTGGGATATAGGCAAACAGTGCAGACGCAGATCAGACGCCGCAAACGCGGCGTCTGGTCAGGGTCTACCCTTTTTTCATACGACAAATGGGTATTTTTCCTCAAAATAAAACAAGAAAAATGAAAAATGAACTAAACCTGACACCTCTTACATGACAAATGAACTCGTCCAATATATACAGATAGAAGAGTCCACTAGGCATTAACAGAATAAACAAGAGTATGCCACAGCAAATTACAATATCAATCACAAATTGACGCCATAGAGTAGTACGGTTTTGAGAAACAAGGCAAGAGACTGATAACAGTCACATATTCCTTTTGAAGCCTCAATTTTTTTTCCTTCATTTTCCTGTAATTTTACATAGAAACTTACTCTGCAAAAAAAAAAAAAAAAAAAAAAAATCTTGTTGAAACTAGCCTTTTCAAGCTTACTTTAATAGGTGACATCTCTGCACACGCCCCATCAGGACGAGCGTGCGGCCTTTGCGAGGTAAGAGTGCCCACTATACTACTGATCAAGGTTGAGGTTGTAAAGAATTGGATACATACTCTTTCATTAAACTCACTTTTAAAACAACAGTATTACTGTCAATTCTCGATATCTCAAAGTCGAAGTCCCAAACTACTGATACCTCAAAGTAAATTTTCAGTCCCAGAAAATTTACTTTGAGATATCAGTAGTTTGAAATAAAAGTTGAAATGTAAGTAAAAATTGGAAATGTGTCGAAGCAGTATTCCTCGATAAAAGAGGATACTTTGAGATATCAGTGTTCGAGATATCGACAGTCGACTGTAGTTATATTCTGCAACGATACAGATTTACCTATATAAGCTTATTGGCTTCTTTCCGGGCCCTATTTGTGTGTCGCTTTGTTGTTTATTTATTACATATAAAATACATGCACCTTAAATACAAAGGTTGGCGCATGACAAACAAAGTCTTTTAGACCGCAGACATTCATTAAGTTCTCAACTATCTGTCATGTATTTTTTCATGAGTTTAAACTTTTTTCTGTGCTAATTTACGGACGAGGTTGGAGGCATCGAACATTTCCTTGTGTTTGGTGTCAGTTGGTACGTACACTTTCAGGGGAGCTAACTCTATCATGCCTCCGAGGCATAATAGAGTTAGCTCCCCTGAAAGTACCCATTCAGGGCCTTCTCCCGCATTTCTGAGAGTTTTCTGCTTTGACCCGTTCTCTCAGCCTAGGCTTTGAAAGCCGTCTCAGTCTGTCAGTCTAAGTTTAATACAGCCCAATTATGTTGATTTCATTAACATCACTTGTTACCAGTCACGTACACTTCATGCAGAATATGAAACTGACGGCCACTGCTGTGCTTGAATTTCATCATAATACATACACGCAGAAGATGAAATTAACATGAAAACAAATAACAGAGAATTAGCTAAGTGAATGTAGAAATGACCTGGGCCCACGGCTACAATCAATCATTAAAGGTAAGATCAATCCTCCTCCTCCTCACCCCTCCCAAACAGTTAAGGTGAATTAAAAAGATGCGCAAAGATCAGGATTTAATACAATCAAAACCGAAGTAAGAAGCGCAAACACAAAAATTGACAAAAGTTCACGAAAGACACGCCCGGTATACCGATTGAATAGCTCTTTTTCAAAACAGGTGGTCATTCAGCTACTCTAATCAATAACAGCAGCAACATCTATTCTTACCTATTTTCCATTTTAGATTACAAAACAAAACAAAACAGAAAGCAGAAGGGACAGCTATTCAGGTGACCACACTACTAGAGACCGTAGACAACATGTGAGCAACGACACGAGAAAACCAACAATGTGGTTGTGCGCCCAGCACAGACTCAAATCAGCCTGGACATCCCCCCAGTTTGACCAGACTTTTCGTTAAGTGCTCAAAGGCTAGCTAAGGGTCCAAGCTACCTTCATGTGGACAGCGAAGACTCTGATCAGACTGGGCGGATGCCCAGGCTGATCTGAGTCTGCGCTGGGCGCACGACCACATTGTTGGTTTTGTCGTGTCGCGGCTCATGTAACATTGAGGAACCACAACAGAAGTACCTGGCCTTGGAACGGTCAGTAAAATATTACTGGGGGGGGGGGTTTAACTAGTTTTAATGAATCCAAACCCTCACCCTACGCTTCTGCGGTGGTTCGAAACATTTAGTTAGCTTTTTGGTCCGCATGAAGGTTTCCTAACCCATCAATGAATCGTCACTGGGAACACACAAAGCACGGATGCACGGATAAGACGTATGATGAATCAGAGATAAGGACTCTACGGAACCCCGGAAGGGACATTTCCTTTCCTATATTTATTAGAATAGAAACTGAAACAAAAAAGTTAGAACGGAAATTAAAACAATAAATACCGCGTTTAAACGCCTTATTATATCGTTTAAACCAAATATTATGTCGTTTAAACGATAAAAAAAAATAGAATGTAAATTAAAACAAGAAACTGGAAAGGAAATCAAATCAATAAAAACAGAAAAGAAATTGAAACAACAAATTAATATGTCGTTTAAACAAAATAGTTTCTACTTTTCTTTTCCGATTTATAAGAATAGAAAATGAAACAACAAAAATTAGAAAGGAAATCAAAACAACAAATATCTCGTTTCAACGAACTATTATATCGTTCAAACTATGGTAAGTCGTTTTAACGAGATATTTGTTAATTGTTTTGATTTCCGTTCTGATTTTCTTTAGACTTGTTTCAATTTCTATTCTGAAATATGTCGTTTAAACGATACAATAAGTCGTTTAAACAAGTTATTTGTTGATCTGATTTCCATTCTAATTTTCTTGTTTCAATTTCTATTCTGATAGATATCGCAAAAGAAATGTCCCTTCCATGGTTCCGTAGGACTCGACAGAAACAACGTATTGTGACACCTGGAGATCCCTAGGGTGTCCAACACCACTGAAATACCGGAGCGAAAGAAAACCATCAGTTGAGTTCCGAATAACCCAGCAACAGACCCTAAATTGAAGGAATGATTGTTGTTTTGGGCCCTGTGTCTCGGCCTAAACCTGATCATAGATTGTTATTCTTTGTTTAATTTTAGACAACCCACTTGCACTTGAAAAAAATATTCATACCTTCTAATTCTGATGATCAAAATATTAAAACTAATGTCTGTGACTTCATTTGTTTTCATTCACTCGACATGCTTAAATTTTAAAAGTGCATGCCATATTGATGAGAAATATGGTTTAATGGTGCAAGAATTGCCAAAGATAGTGGGCGAGTCATATTTCCTCTGGCAGTGGGCGAGTCGTACTGAATGACAGGCTGGTACGGCAATTTCTACAGTTGTAGTGGTTGTTTCAAATAAAAAATTTTAGAGAGAAAATGATACATATATATTATAAAAAGAAAGAAAAAACTTCTATTTCTTTTTTTTCTGACATGATGCATGTTTTTTTAAAGTGTTCTGTTCGAAGGATACACGCAAACCGTTTTGATAAAGTCTTAAGGAGTGGCGGAAGTATAGTGGGTAACGCGCTCGTCCCCAACAATTTTCCTCAACGCACGGTACTGAAAATTCAGTTGTAAGTTCGTAAAAATTGACCGCACTAATATTTCTTTGATTTTCCTACAAAATATATCAAAAGATTTGTAAGACAGGGTAGAATACTAGGATAACACAACAGTTTTGACTGTAGACTTGCGTTTTAAGCAAAACGAAGAAAACTGAGTAACTGTTTGCTCATTTTCTCTATTTTCCCTATTAGAAAATGATGGTAATGTAAATCAGAGCAAAAATGACCGCTTTAAATATAGACTTAAAAGTTTGAAAAAAATATCAAAGTGCAGCCCAAAAAGTGCAATATATGGATCTAACACAACATTTTAGCCCACCGGAGCCAGTGGCTCCGGGGGAGCATATAGGATGGTAAGGCTCCGTCGTCTGTCGTCGTCCGTCGGTCGTCCGTCCGTCTTCCATCCACAATTTCAAACGACTTCTCCTCTGAAACCGCTGGGCCAATTGTGACCGAATTATATATGTGGCCTCCAGAGAAAGGGGGAACGAAAAGTTGTTCAAATGGTCTTGGTCACATGACCAATATGGCCGCCATGCCCATATATGGTAAAAACCTTTAAAGATCTTCTTCTCCAGAACCAACAGGCCAATGGCCTTGAAACTTGGTATATAGCATTGGGTACGCGAGTACTACCAAGATTGTTCAAATTATGAACTTTTTTACGGTAAGGTCAAATGCTTCTTTGTTCTTTTATATGGCAAAATGCTAGAACATAAGATACCTTGGAAACTATTGAAGATTTTGGGCTAAAAATTGGTATCTACAGTCATCTTAATGAGTACATGAAGATTTATGAGTACAAGCGGTCAAGGTCATTCTTTGAACTTTGACCCAGAACTCTCATATTTTGACAATTTCAAACAATCTCCTCAAAAGCAACTGGACCATTTGTAACCAAATTTCATATAAAGCCTCCAGGTTTGAGGAAACGAAAATTTATTCATACGGTCCAGGTCACATGACCAACATGGCCTCCACGCCCATATATGGTAAAAACCTTTAAAAATCTCCTTCTCTAGAATCAATTGACTGATGGCCTTGAAACTTGGCATGTAGCATTGGGTACTCCAGTACTATCAAGATTGTTCAAAATAATGACCTTGGGTTGACCTTGTATATTTTACGGCAAGGTCAAATATAGGAAAATGCTAGAACATAAGCTTTCTTGGAAAGTTTTGAAGATTAAGGCCTTAAAATTAGTATACGCAGTTATCTCATTTTGTACATGAAGATTTGTGAGTACAAGAGGTCAAGGTCATTCTTTGATCTTTGACCAAGAACTCTCATATTTTCACAATTTCAAACAATCTCTTCAAAAACCACTGGGCCAATTGTAACCAAATTTCATATAGAGCTTTTAGGGGTTGAGGGAATGTAAATTTATTCATACGGTCCAGGTCACATGACCAACATGGCCTCCACGCCCATATATGGTAAAAACCTTTAAAAATCTCCTTCTCTAGAATCAATTGACTGATGGCCTTGAAACTTGGCATGTAGCATTGGGTACTCCAGTACTATCAAGATTGTTCAAAATAATGACCTTGGGTTGACCTTGTATATTTTACGGCAAGGTCAAATATAGGAAAATGCTAGAACATAAGCTTTCTTGGAAAGTTTTGAAGATTAAGGCCTTAAAATTGGTATACGCAGTCATCTCATTTTGTACATGAAGATTTGTGAGTACAAGAGGTCAAGGTCATTCTTTGATCTTTGACCAAGAACTCTCATATTTTCACAATTTCAAACAATCTCCTCAAAAACCACTGGGCCAATTGTAACCAAATTTCATATATAGCTTTCGGGGATTGAGGGAATGTAAATTTATTCATACGGTCTAGGTCACATGACCAACATCGCCTCCACGCCCATATATGGTAAAAACCTTTAAAAATCTCCTTCTCTAGAATCAATTGACTGATGGCCTTGAAACTTGGCATGTAGCATTGGGTACTCCAGTACTATCAAGATTGTTTAAAATAATGACCTTGGGTTGACCTTGTATATTTTACGGCAAGGTCAAATATAGGAAAATGCTAGAACATAAGATACCTTGGAAAGTTTTGAAGATTAAGGCCTTAAAATTAGTATACGCAGTTATCTCATTTTGTACATGAAGATTTGTGAGTACAAGAGGTCAAGGTCATTCTTTGATCTTTGACCAAGAACTCTCATATTTTC
Organism: Ctena decussata; assembly: GCA_963989385.1. Classification (NCBI taxonomy): domain Eukaryota; kingdom Metazoa; phylum Mollusca; class Bivalvia; order Lucinida; family Lucinidae; genus Ctena; species Ctena decussata. Next base: position 76,301,016 of record OZ022511.1, on the reverse strand, counting down.
ACAATTTCAAACAATCTCTTCAAAAACCACTGGACCATTTGTAACCAAATTTCATATAGAGCTTTTAGGGGTTGAGGGAATGTAAATTTATTCATACGGTCCAGGTCACATGACCAACATGGCCTCCACGCCCATATATGGTAAAAACCTTTAAAAATCTCCTTCTCTAGAATCAATTGACTGATGGCCTTGAAACTTGGCATGTAGCATTGGGTACTCCAGTACTATCAAGATTGTTCAAAATAATGACCTTGGGTTGACCTTGTATATTTTACGGCAAGGTCAAATATAGGAAAATGCTAGAACATAAGCTTTCTTGGAAAGTTTTGAAGATTAAGGCCTTAAAATTGGTATACGCAGTCATCTCATTTTGTACATGAAGATTTGTGAGTACAAGAGGTCAAGGTCATTCTTTGATCTTTGACCAAGAACTCTCATATTTTCACAATTTCAAACAATCTCTTCAAAAACCACTGGGCCAATTGTAACCAAATTTCATATATAGCTTTCAGGGGTTGAGGGAATGTAAATGTATTCATACGGTCCAGGTCACATGACCAACATGGCCTCCACGCCCATATATGGTAAAAACCTTTAAAAATCTCCTTCTCTAGAATCAATTGACTGATGACCTTGAAACTTGGCATGTAGCATTGGGTACTCCAGTACTATCAAGATTGTTCAAAATAATGACCTTGGGTTGACCTTGTATATTTTACGGCAAGGCCAAATATGGGAAAATGCTAGAACATAAGCTTTCATGGAAAGTTTTGAAGATTTAGGCCTAAAAATTGGTAAATACAGTCATCTTTATGGGTACAAGAGGTCATGGTCATTCTTTGACTTTTGACCGAAGACTCATAATTTGACAATTTCAGCCATAAGAAAAATCCACTTTGCCAATTGCTCAGGTGAGCGATTCAGGGCCTCATGGCCCTCTTGTTCATTCAAGGAAGACAATAAATGTGTCCTGTATTATCTAATGCTATTTCAAGCTCACGCGATATCGTCATTTACAGGTAGATTATAGGGGGCTGAGGAAAAACATTGCCCATGTGGACTACCAATCCAGAGGTCGCAGGCCCTACCCCCAGGTCCCGTCTGCGTATGACATGTGTTGGTGGGACGTTAAACCCAAGATGACTTACTCAGTAAAGTCTCCAAGGAGAGGAACTAAATAAGCAGTTATTGCTTCCTAACTTGAGCTATTTGATCTATTTACGTGTAATAAGTGACTGAAGAAGCGAATAAAATATGTTTAAACCAAAGTCTTGACGTAAAACAACTTAGAAATTGGGACACCTTAAATAATTAACGTAATTATCTTAAAACTGGAACAGTTTTGTTTTACAATGCCGAAATGCATCCAAAAGATCCAGAGATAGGATGGCAAATAGTGTAGGCCCTGACCAGACTCTTTCGGGAGCAGTCCGATCTGGGTCTGCACTGTTTGTTCCAACCTTTACATTTTTTACGGTATTCTCTCCCTTTAGTAATGGTGGCGGGAAGGGGGCGGGGTGTCGTGGTCGGGCGAAGATGCTGGGTAACTTTCAGTGCCGGGGCGCCCTACTAATTTGGATAATAGTAGGGCAAGAACCTACTGTGCTTGCAGTAGGTGCGGTTGGGGGTTGTTTTTACATATTTTCTCTCCCCCATCATATCTCTTTTCTTTCTTTCTCTGTCTAGGCGACGGCTCGATATAGACTGAAATACTGTCTCAAAGAGCCGGTAAAACCCAAACAATCAACCAAACAACATCTGTTCCTTGGGTTGAATAACCGTTTCAATTAGTATTTCTCAAACAAGTCGGAGTCGTCTCTTAGAATGACAGTGTAACTATATACCGCATCTACTGCCAAGCATCTAATATGGGTCAGGCCAATCGGAGCACCGCTCGGCCATCAGATTCACGGAATTGACCGAGAGATGTTCCGATTGGGGTCACGCGTGTGCCTCAATGCCACGTTTTTCTCGTATCTTGGCATCCCCAATCACACACAATTACTGCAATTACTTAAAACCTACTGAAGGGAATTCATCAAACTTATAAGAAAGGTAAACCATATTGATGGTATGTCACACACAGAATCAGAGTTCCAAAGTTCAAGGTCAAGGTCACAGTCTGGGTCAGAGGTCAAACTACGTCTTGGCAATTACTCAGAAAAGTACTAAAGCAAACTTCGGTAAACTTCACGGACATATGAAGCGAAATAAGAAGATATGCCAAGCACAAGACATAGTTTCTCACACCCAGGATCAAGGTCATAGTCCAAGGACGAAGGTCAGGCCAAGTTGGTAAAAACAACTGAAGAAAATTTGATCAAACTTAATGAAAATGAGATTGTACGTCATTGTCAAAATCAAGTTTCTCTTGCCCAAGGTCAGGGTCACAGTCAGGGCTCAGAGGTCAAATTATGTGTCTGAATTGGTTCGAAACTGCTAAAACGAATTCATTAAACTACAACAAATGCATGATAAAATGATATAATTCTTTTGCAAAATGTAGGATCCCACGCCTGAGGTCAAGGTCACAATTAGGAATCAGACATTAGATTTTTCGTATACTACCTCAAAAATAGCTGAAGGGAGTTTGATCAAACTATCCTAGATCATCGTCTTTTATATTACTTGGATCCTTTTTTATATTAATCAGTCTGCATTGTCTGCCCAATAAAAATTGAGAAATTACAGTGTGCTTTTCTCTGGTTTCATCACCAGATGTTGTCAGGGTCACTGACGAGGCTTTATTAGCCGAAAATACGTAGTCTGGCCCGTGTTCCTTCTTCTGAATGTATTCTCTGCCCTTGAAGGAACTGTTTAAGATTTTAATTTCACAGAAAGGTAAAACATAATGAGAAGGTATGCCATGCTCAAGATGTAGGATTCAACACCCAAGGTCAATGTCACAGTAAGTCATCAGAGGTCAGATCCTATCTCCATGACACGGGCGAAACTACAGAGGCAAATATGGTCAAAATCAAACTTCATTAAAAAGTAAAAGCATAGTGATAAGGGGCCGTATTCATAAAATGACTTAAGTCGTTGCTATGCTGTTGCTAAGGCTAAATTTCTTTGAAGGAGATTCCCTACAACTATGAAATTTGCTCTGGAGGAACAGTCTTACAAAGACTGTTCCTCCAGAGCAAATTTCATAGTTGTAGGGAATCTACTTTATAGATATATAGCCTTAGCAACAGCATAGCAACGACTTAAGTGGCTTTATGAATACGGCCCAAGGTGTGTCAGTTGCAAGATTTATATTCCTACACCCAATGTTAAGGACACGATACAGATTTGGCAGTGGTTGAATTATGTACCCATATACTCTAAAAATTCTGAATTGCACAAATTTTGAATGTCACAGAAAAGTAAAGCAAAATGAAAGCCTATGTTGTGTGCAAGACTCGGGTTGCATGCCCATAGTCAATGTGACAACCAGGGGTCATAAGTAAGTATAAGGGGCCTTCGGGGGCATTTGTTACATACTGTAACATTTCTAGTTTCAAGCTAAATTAATCAAAAGTTTCGTCGGTACAATTATGTAATATAATTTTCGAAAATGAAAATGAATAAACAAATATCGCCCACCAAAACAAACAGAAACCGGTATAAAAAAGAAGAAACTAGAAAATTGTGTATGTAAGACAAGGATGATGCCCCGCCCGTGCTATGCCTTTCCCCACTTCCTCCATGTCCTCCCTTTTACTCCCAACAATTTCCCTCGATACTGCGACACCAAATTAAGGAGTTCATTTCGTTGCGATCTGTAATATCTACAGTGAAAGGATTTTTTACCTCACCTGAGCCGAACCCTATAGGATAGGCAGGCTCCGTCCTCGTAGTGATCCGTCAATACTTTCAAACGACTTCTCCTCTGAAACCACTGGGTCGATTGTAACCAAACTTCATATGTAGCTTCCAAGGATCGAGGGAACAAAAGTTCTTCAAACGGTCCAAGTCACATGACCAACATGGCCACCGCGCCCATACATGGTAAAAACATTTACAAATCTTCTCCAGAGCGGTTTTAACTTATAACCATATATGGGCGTGGCGGCCGTTTTGTTCACGTGACGTGAACCGTTTGTATAAAACTTTGTTCCCTCCATCCCTGGAGGCTCTATATGAAATTTGGTAACAGTTTGCCTAGTGGCTTTTGAATAGATACTGAATTATTGTCGAAATATGAGTGACCTGGGTCAAAGGTCAAAGAATGACCTTGACCTCTTGTACTCACAACTCTTCACATACTCATCAAGATGACTGTATATACATTTTTTTTATTTTTAGGCCAAAATCTTCAACAATTTCAACGAAATCTTATGTTCAAGCATTTTCCCATATAAAAGCACAAGAAAGCAAATCAGTTGAACAATCTTAGTAGTACTCGTGTACCAAATGCTACATACCAAGTTTCAAGGCCATTGGTCAACTGGTTCTGGAAGAGAAGATTTTTTAAATGTTTTTACCATATACGGGAGCGGTGGCCGTGTTGGTCATGTGACTTGGACCGTTTGAACAACGTTTGTTCCCTCGATCCTTGGCGGCTACATATGAACAATCGGCCCAGTGGTTTCAGAGGAGAAGTCGTTTGAAAGTAACGACGGATGACGACGACGACGGACCAAGCCTATCCTATAAGCTTCGGCTCAGGTGAGCTAAACATGGAAAACAGACACACAATAAATGAAAAAAAAACTTTTTTCCTTTTTTTGCAAAACATAACATTTTAAATCAGTCATGATCTTTACACTAACAACAAAGCATTAATGAGCCGCGACACGAGAAAACCAACAAAGTGATTGTGCGCCCAGTGCAGACTCAGATCAGACTTGGCATCAAACCAGTCCGATCAGAATCTTTGCTAAGCGCTTAAATGGTAGCTAAGGTTCTAAGCTACCTCCAGTCGGACAGCGAAGACTCTGATCAGCCTTGGCGGATGCCCAGGCTGAGCTGAGTCTGCACTGGGCGCAAAACCTTTTTGTTTTTTTCTCGCGTCACGGCTCATTTGTTGTTTTTATTGTCCACAACTTTATGACGGTCGCAGTATTAAATATCTGATTGACCTTGAAACATCATTTGTTTTGAAAACAGCTTTCTAATTCAGTTTAATAAAAAGGCAAAAATTGTAATAGAGGAGTCTGACACATACTTCTGCCTCAGATAAAAGAAATGCGCCCCAGCATCAAAATTTCTTTCGCGTCACGCGCAGAACCGTGCTGGCGGATCTTGCTTAACCCACAGGCATTGTTTTTCACGACCTGGCCCGATTAATATCCTATCTTTCGCCATTTATAGTGGGTATAAATTCGAGCGAGTTAGGTGCAAAGCCATTAAAAAGACATATATCCTCTAGAAACAAATATAATAACTACATTTAAGCGGGGAAAAAAGCGTGCGTGGTAATGTGAGGCCGTAAATCTGAAACACTTTTTTCGAAGCAATTTGCCGAAGCTTACTCCTTTTTTGGTCATTTTGAACAAATGCTTACATGTATTCATTTTTTGTGACACTTGAAATCAAAGACTCAGAAAGTGGGCAGGTTATGATAAGCGGCAAGAGGCAAAGCGCCAGAACAAACTGAAAGATTTCGGCTGCTCAAACACGTTTAGAACAATATCCAGACGTTCCCCAGAACCATATCAAGAGCTCCGTTAAGAGATACAAATGCACCCTCCACCAAATTCCAGAGCGACAGATGTGCACCTCTGCACGCAGCCCCAAGTGCCGCTAAACCACAAGAGTATGACAGAGAAGAAAGCTACAGGCATGTCTCTGCAGTACACATACACTCCACCCTTTCCGCGAGTCACATCCACCGACGCAATCTGCGAGCCAAAGCAGTCGCAGACACCAAGCAAGATACTCCTACGTAATAATTCGCGAGAGCAGGCGCCCCTCAACCGAGTCACCCAACTCCAATGGCTCAAGGAAGACGTCAAACAAGGACATTAAGATGGAGATGTCCGATGCAGCAAGAGCCGGCAACAGGCCACAATAACTATAACCATAAATGGAAACCAAACTATTACCGACCCCAGTTTCTGATAAAGTTATTTTAAGTCAGTACTCAAGCACCGACCCCAATACCAAAGGACCAAAATCAGCACCGAAGCACTAGGTTAATGATATCCCCGGGGACAACTTGTCCACCATTTTTAATGTTTACTGGATTCTATGTCTCCCTTCTTCATTTATGGTATTTTGTTTACCACAAATTCTTCTCATACATATCATCTAGGAAATTATACATGAACAGTTTTATTCAAAGTAATTTCTGCACTCAGTTTTTGTATGTAATATTTGTCATGAGGACAAGATCTTTATAAGCATTATGCTTGTTTTCTGATCCTATATAGTATCTATGTGTTATGTATATATACTGACTCAAAATAGTTACGATACCAACTTCTGAGTAACTTTTAGAGTCACTTGGTGATTATTGAACATAAACACGACTTTTGATGCATCAAATAGACATTTAGCTACAAACAGCGCAAAAATCTTTTAACCAGGCCTAATAGGTTCAAGAGTTATCTTGCAATATTCTTGTGGAGTGATTTGGAATGTAAGCTATCAATGTGCATGCGCACATGTAAAACTGACCCTGCAAATTAAAGTTCATTATGCGTGGACCTCGAAAAAGATCTTAAATGTCATGCATCCTGTCATCAGACACTGCAAGTGATGTTTGAATTAGTAAAATTCTCACATTTTCTCTCTTTGAATTAAAAATATAGAGATTTTCGAACTACTATTTTAGTCTTTGCCTGTCAAGATTTTGGAGTAATTCCTTCAGATATGCTTTATAATCATTATCTCTGTTTGGCATCATGGTAAATATTGAAGAAAAGTCATGCACCTTAAACTTTTCACTATTTCAATTTCCTATGGAGTTTCTATGGTTGACCAAATTTACCCACCTGAACTTAAATTGAATAAAGCTAATACTTCAGATACCGAGGCCCCCTTTTTGGATTTACATCTATCTATTTCTAACGGTTTTGTATCTTCTAAAATTTATGATAAACGTGATGACTTTGACTTTGATATAGTTAATTTTCCATTTTTGGACGGTGACGTTCCACGTCGTCCCTCTTATGGAGTGTATATTTCTCAACTTATAAGATTTGCTAGAGTGTATAGTCATGTAGATGACTTTAATGCTCGTAATAAATGTTTAACTGCTAAACTTCTTCAACAGGGCTATCGGTATCATAAGCTTAGAAAGGCTTTTTCTAAATTCTATCGCAGACACCATGAATTGGTTTCTAAATTTGATGTCGGATTAAAATTTCTTTTACACCAAGGCCTATCGGAACCAGAATTTTATGGTGACTTAGTATACAAATTCAAAAAGATTAAGGGTAGGACTGATTTTTCTGATCAATTCCGAAAAATAATTATACGTCACAAACGTATTGGCTATAAGTTAAATGTTATGCGACAGTCTGCGTGCTTAGTGATTAACCCAATCACGGTTGATAACTTTGCTGCACTCTTTAATTGCACACCGGGGGATCGGTCGTCAGACTCTATGATGGCCCCGACCTAAAGCTATATATTGTAGTTGGTTGGGACCGGAGCCTTTTTGTCTGTTGCTTGGTCCACCGGGGCTCAACTGGTGACCTTCTTTTGCTTCAGATTTCCAGTGGGGTTGTTTGGCAGGACAGGGATCTCCACCTGTCAGACGGCCCGTTGTATCTGTTGAGTCCTCGTCTTTGCTTCTTCATGGTGTTGAAATTTGATTTATGTGTTTACCGTGATGATTCATTGACGAGTTAGAGGGTTATCATGCGAACCGAACAACCAACTAAATGTTTTGTACCACTTCAGAAACTGAGGGTGAGGTTGGGCCTGTAAAATCGATTTAAGCCCCCCAGTAATTCATTACTGACCGTTCCAAGGCGGTAGTTCTGTTGTGGTTCTCTGTTGCCTGTTTTTGGTGTCAGAGTTTCTGTGATGTTTTACCTTATGTTCTTATTATTTTTGGTTCGGTTTGGGTTGCTGAGTGGCCACCTTTTGGGAACAAGCTGCTCACTCGGTTGGCCATATGTTCTCTGTATCTTGATTATTTGTAATCTTAGTTGTTTCCAACTATGGTTTGAGGGCTGGATTTGGATTTTGATTGTTTCAGTTCCTGGTCTTTGCATACTTTTTACTTCTATTGAAAGTGACATTAAACACAGTTTCTGTAAAATGAAGGACCTTATGTAATTGTTTTAATTCTTGTATATGAAGAGTCCGAATTTTCCAAACTGTTTTGTGGTCTGACATCCAAAGTGTCTAATTATATGTAGTATAAGGCAATGCGGAACAATTGTTCGTTGCAGAGAATTTTAAACGCATGTAAGTCTGGCAGTTTTAAAGATTTTATTCTGCAAAAACGATAAATGACCCCTGGGGTGCTTCAGGCATTTTTGTACCCTGCTCAGTTTAAGAAACTCAAATCATATTGGACTTTTCACAGACATATATATATATATATATACTTTTTCTTTCTGAAATGAAACTCTGTGCGTTTTACTTCTATAGTAACCATGGAAACAAACAATATTTCATGTATAGGAACTTTTTTGAGTCAGTATATATAGCCTATGCAATGTTTACATATTTTGAATAAACTACTGTTTAAACCAACTTGTCCACCAGCACAAGCGTTTCGTACTTCACGATTCTACATGTGAAACACTTTTTCTATAGAAGAAGTGTTTCACGCTAAGAATCGTGAAGGCACGAAACGCCCAGTCGAATACGGCTAATATATGATATTATGCTTGTGAGCCATTGTTATACGGTTACAGACCCAGCCTGACTCATGATGTATACATCCAGGTCAGGACACCACCTCGGCTTACTTTTGTCTTTTCCGTTGTACCTCTGATTCACAGTATCCGAACCGACTGTACCATCTCTTCCGGTTTTCCATGCTAGCGTTGGATCGAGAGTACAAACATTCGCTTATACCCAGTAGTCGGAAATCATTATGTTTTGAGATATTATCGGGTACCTGCTGCGTCATTTATAGTTATTCAGCTTCGAAAATGTAAAGAGCTAAGTTTAATATAATTTGCTATTCGGTCTTTTACTTTATTACCCTGTACAATGTGGTGTATGGGTGGATAGTAATTGGTACAGTATTCAAATCGCCCTTAGCATGATTATAAAACCATTTTGAGCTTTTTTCTACATGTTTTATAAAAAGATCTTTAAAATAAACGGAAGGCGTTATCAATCTACAGTTTGTTGGTTTTGATAATATGGTGACAGTTAGGTTTTGCACGACACAAACTCGTGTTAAATTAAGCTGTTCGGAATAAAATCTCTGTGGCGGCCATGAGGTTTTCATTGTACAGGGTAATAAAGTAAAAAACCGAAGAGCAAATTATATTAAACTTACTTCTCTGCATTTTCAAAAAAGCTGAATAACTATAAATGACGCAGCAGACTCCGGATAAAATCTCATAAACATAATGATTTCCGACTACTGGTTACAAGCGAATTTTGTATTCTCGATTCAACGCTATGAAAACCGGAAGAGATGGTATAGTCAGTTCGGATACTGTGTGATTGAAATGGCGACATTCTTAAGATACCCGTGTTGCGCATGTGGCATCCCAATCGGAGCACGCTTGGCCAATTCCGTGAATCAGATTCACGGAATTGGCCGAGCGGTGTTCCGATTGATGACATCCGTGCTGCTCATGCATCAATTGACAGACAGATGAACTCAACTCACACATAAGACGGTTTTAGGTACTTGCGCAAGACGCTGCTGGGCCACCATTACCCATAAGGCCTGTTGCGTAGGAAAGGATGTGTCATGTCTGCAGCGGAGTCAGGCACTGGACTCTTGCCTAGTTAGGAAAACTTAGAAGGCGCTTCTTGGTCCACAAACGCCGTAATGCGTTAGGTTAGGGCGTTAGGCCGTGTTCACACGAGCAAAGTTTCTATGTCACAGAAACTTTAACAAAGAAAGTATGCCTAACATTTTGCGTTTACACGGAGCAAATTATTTGTTAAAGAAAATATGACAGAATCTTTGTCAACTAAACTTTGGCAATGAAATATTTGCTGCAGTGTTCACACGACCAAATATTATTCGTCAAAGTTACCTGCAGAAATGAAACAAAATCTTTATCACATTTTCCACGCTTATAGCAAAGTTCTTTGTTACATAATCTTTAGCAAAGTTTTCCGTTTACACGGACAAATCTAATTTATCGAGGTAACATTACCATATATATATTTGTCAAAGAATCATTGTCATATTTTGGCATTTACACGAGCACATTTTTCTGTGGCAAACCGTCTTTGTCACAGAAACTTTGCCGTGTAAACGCGGCTTTATGGGGGGGGGGGGGGGGGGGAGGGAGGCAAAACCAGACGAAGAAGTGTGGTGATGAGTCTAATGATCTTTCAGTCAGTTTTTCAGGCTATTGAGATGTCTCCAAGACGAGGAAAGGACAGACAGTAAATTGTATGAACAGTTCCCCTACACCTATTTCACACCTGCTACAAGTTAACTGAGCTCAATACAATGTCCAGTGTACGAGATGGAATTTAGGAAACGGCCTGTTGAGTTGGCTGGAAATTAATGTGCATTAACCCATTGCATTCTGGGTATTTTTTGTCGTCTGCTGAAATTGTCGTCTGCATCATTCTGACAATATTGGTCTAACTAACTCTTGTAGAAATGATGTCTAGGCAGCAAGCAGTTTGGATCTCAGATCAGGCCCCACATGTGTTTGCCCAGATACCCCTAAAGGTGTATCCCGAATGGAAAGGGTTAGAAATGCGATAAGCTCACACAAGAACTGCTATACAAGTAGAGTGAATAGCACTGTGTCTGTCAAACTGTTAAGTATTACGATTTCTCTGCTTGTAGTTGGATGCTGAACCCGAAAAAAATATACAATTTTAATACCTGGACAATTCGAAAGAAAACATTCTCCGAATCTGATGAGTACTATATTAAGGCTTTATGACAGGATATGATATGGTAACCGAAATAGGATCTGGTACTTTAATTGACCGGTTTTCACCCCTACCCCTTCCGCACCCTATTTCGCTTAGATGAATATATTATTCTGTTATGCACGAGGTGCATACAAGTACCCTGATCAAGTCATGAAATGATTCATTCATATGCACATCGAAAGCTTATCCAGCAATTTATAAAATTACATGAAATATAGAGAAAAAAAAAACGATGCATATATATGATTTACACAAATACATTTTATCCTGTATCTGTATTTTAAGATCATAAACAATCAAATTTTAATTTCGGTATTTTTCAGTTTTCTCATCATAATACGCAGACAATGACAGTGTCATTGATTTGCAAACAAATGACAATAATGTTTTCGCACTTTCTGCACTTCATAAAGCATTTTCCATGCAGTCTGACAACCATATGCGCCCGTCTTCCTAATACGTCCATATTTAGCATCAAAGTGTTTTTGTTTTTTGTTGTTTTTCTTTCTCTGGTATTGACGTCAAAACTTTAATGTTATAAATGAGAAAACCAGATCTAAAACCGCGACAGCGGAGTCCCAGATCAACATACGCAACACCGTGGTTTTCAGATGTGGTCGCTGCTGGTTATCTAAAACGTATTTTGCACGTTGTATTTTTAAAATGTAACTAAATTAAATTTCGAATTAGTTTCTCCGTCAGTGTGCCCCCTACGAAGAAAACTTCACGGATTGACGATCATACCGGCAGTAAGTGGAGGAAATCATCATAATTTCGTGCATTTTAATGAGTGCACAATGCATTTCCACAAATAAGCAGAGCGACTTAAAATCTAATAGCGCCTGACAATCATTTCTGTCATAGGTTTTATATACATGTATTTACTATTCTCACTCACTCATTCTACTTTCTAAGCAGTTCATTTACAAGAGTAACATCGCCTGCTTCTCTGAGACAGCACGATACAATGTTTCTATATTGTAAAGGACCTCTGACAGTTTCAATGCAAATTTGCCTATTTTTCGACAAATTACTACAGCTTCCATGGAAGCCAATTTTTGATCATTTTAGCATTAACATGTAGACTTATGCATTATCAAGAAGTTTTTATATTGATTTTGAAAAAAATATCACGTCTGCTGACTGACTCTCACTGACTATCTCAAGGGGGGTAGGTGGAATTTTCGGCCAACCAAAATATATCAAATTTTCAATTTTCGTTATTTATTGAATTTTATTTTGTAAAACATGCTTAGAATAAAGTAAACACTACAGCTGCATAAAGCATGCCATTATGTGTAAATAAAAAGTATGTCAGCCTTATTTTAAGACACAGAGGGTCTAATTACCCCACCCACTTTTCAGTTTTTCAGCTGTAGACTATCATTCCCCCCCCCGTGCCTCAGCTTGTCACTCACATATAATGTGCATATTGACAGTATACACATATGTGCAAAGTGGCTAGCTGAGGCACGGGGGGGGGAACGTATCTTTATAAAACTTTTCCTATTTTCCGTAAATTCAATTATATAATTTAGCTTTTTACACCAAAAATCTAAGTCTGTGTGCTTAATAGCCGAAAAATTATTTTTATGCTAATTAAAGGGAGTTCCGAGGAATACATTTCAGTGGAAATTTTGAAGTATACGAAAAGTTCATTTTTGACCACTTTTATAGGCAAATTAACATTACAACTGTCAGAGGTCCTTTCTTTATTTTCTTTTCTTGCTTTCAAGCAGTAGAAACTGTTTAAACTGAGAAAAAATGTTAGGAGACGATGTTTATAAGCTTTTCAGCTTGTTATCGAATCCTTTTATATGACTGCTGTATGATTTGATTGTATATGTATATATGATGAATGAAATACTGTTTAAACTAAGCAGTGAATGTCAACAACAACACCTCCACCCCAACCCCCTACACACACACACACACACACACACACACACACACACACACACACACAAATCAACTCCCCCCCCCCCCCTGTCTCTCTCTCTCATTTAAGGCTATTTTAGATAATTTCAAGTGGTAAAAGCATGAAATCTCCAGTTTGTACTAGTCTTGTCAAATTGTTTTTACTTAAGAAAATTCGTAGTTCAACAGACTGGAACAAATGTATAATTTGTCAGGCTGCAAAAGCAAAGCAAATGGTAATGGGATCAGCAGTTTCCTAGTATATTCCATGAACAAACGTAGAGATGAAGTGTACGACCATCTGGAATACCATTTTTATATATATCAGAAAGGGTTTTATGGTGGCATCGAAAATGCTTTCAGTCCTATACAAGAAACAAGAGTGATAAATCTTTCATACGCATGCAGAACAGAACAGAACAGAACATAAACTTTATTACTCTCAGGTCAACAATGTGACATATGAGGTACAGCAAATAACATATATAGCACCGAATGACAAGTGTTGTTGTATATTGTTACAATAAAAAGATGAGAAAACACAGCAAACTGACAGAGGGGGAGAGGGAGAAATTAAATTTAAAGGAAGAGTGTAGGGGAACAGAAAACAGATATTAACGGGAAAAAAAATACGAATCAAATCATAATTATAGAGACAGCGTCCAGAGTTTCAGAAACGCTACATATTGTAGGTAAAGTACATGTACAGGAAGGTATATGCAAATGCTTCAACCAGTCTTCAGTTCCATCACCACTTCAGAAGAGTGGCATTGGGACTGAAGCTTAGCATACTCATAGAAAATTTTACTCAAGAAAACATTATGCATAAACGTTCTTAGTACCATGCATGGAAATTTTTCTTCAGGCGCATACACAAAATAACTCTCGTAATAGCTGTTGCTCCGTTACGATCTCCGTACGACAGAAATGGCGCTTGAAACTGACAGAGAAACAGTATTGCAGCCTATTAACACCGATGCGCCACCAGGCACTTCAGCACTGCTGCGCTCATCGAACTTGTCATTAAATCTGTCTCTCTGCATTTTCGCCACTGAAATTCCGGAGCAGAAGAAACTTACCAGTAAAACCACGGTGGGCCCGACCCAAGACGTCCCGAAACGGGTGTCATACGCCAACCGTCTGTGTTACTACTATGTTATGTTTACTGTTTAGGTTGGCGCCTTCACAAACTATGAGGCCCGACCCACCGTCGCGCAATTAAAGAGGTACGCTAAGCTGTTAACCTTCATTGGGTCAACCAACCACCGTTCGTGGCAAAACACCTATATTAAAACCAATCTTTTTATATCGAATTATTAGTGTCTCTCTCAGATACTGCTGCCTTTTGGTAAGAGTTCATTCAAACTCATTTCCTTTGCTTTATAAAAACAGAGTAAGATGGTATCTGGGAACGTTTGGGCATATAGATTCTCTGACAGAAATGATTACTTACTTCTTCGCATATGAAAGAATCAATTCCCAGCAGGCACATGACGTCAAAAGGACGTCGTACTGATTTTGATGCGACGTCATCACGTCGCATCGGCGTCAGTACGACGTCGTTCCGACGTCATGTGCCTGCTGGGTATGCACGCTGGACATCTGTTTACTTGGCAGACATGAAAACGATGCCGATAATGGTAAAATGTGTTCATCATGAATTTGCAGCAGGCAACTATCCTGTTAAGAGCTCAGAAGGTTCGTTTAACCAAGTTTGGACTGCTTTGGCCTTAAAGCAATCGGTCAATAGAGATGCTAAAACAGGAGGTGGTATAGTAGGGTGTACGCTTAATTAAGCAGCATTGGTTCTTAACAGGACACAAATAAGCCGATACAGCACCGGAAACGAAACAGTTGTGTGGATTGCAGTCCAGTGATAACATAAAAAAACATAGACAAAATTATTCACAAAGGAAATGGTCTTCAACGTATGCAGTGTGCCCGTTGTATGATGAAAATGACGTAAAAAGGATAATCACAATTACTAGAACAAATGCTGAATCCATCTGAAGCATTCATGAAGCAAAAAAATATAATGCATATTGCAACAGGCATTACTGCTACTAAAAAGTAACTAATAACATTGTGGGTGCCAGAGATTTTGGTACAAGAGTTATGCAAACTTTTGTCACCGAATGAATGAAAACAGAACAGAGTGTATTAAGTCCTATTCCAAAGAACAAACTGAAGTCACCCAGCTTCTTAGAACAACAACTAAATTAGGTAAAAGCAGCACTTCATAGGCAATCATAAATACAGATCGAGAATTATTAGCCGCCTACGTATGTAGCAAAAAGTAAGTCTATAGATTGCTTTATCAGACCTGGGAACATCAATAAGTATATATGACCAGGCTTTATAAACTGTGGAAAAAATAGTTGTGCTGCTAATTCAGATCATACCAATGGCTGTGACATAAATGAGCTCCGCTTCAATTTAATTTCAAAGCGTTTTTCAAAAGCTGAAAAAGTGGTTGTGCGCCCAGCGCAGACTCAGATCAGCCTGGGCATCCGCCCAGTCTGATCTGAGTCTTCGCTGTCCGCATGGAAATAGCTTAGACCCTTAGCTACCTTTTAAGCGCTTAGTAAAGATCCTGATCGGACTAGGTGGATGCCCAGGCTGATCTGAGTCTGCGCTGGTCGCACAACCACACTGTTGGTTTTCTCGTGTCGCGGCTCATTTATAGAATAAATTATCAGACTTTTGTTTGGAAACTGGCACAGGAAGGGTCGGCAGCTTTTTCATCGACAATAGGCCATGGACGGGAAGAAGACGGTCAGTCTGTCATACCTATTCTCATGACGAAAGAGTGAGCTCCCAAATCGTTGGTGCTAGCTGTGTCTTGCAACTGTCGAAAGCAACCATGCACAAGTCGATGCTGCTGTTCAAAAGAAAACATTCCTTGCATCAATGCATGTGGCTGTGGGGCTAAAGAAGACTGTAGGAATCCTTACAAGGCACTTGATGCAACTTGTAGCAGTACAGACGCTGAATCATCCGAATCTGAGAGAAATGAATCATCAGATGAAGACGATACAAAAATAGAGAAATAAAACAGTAAAGCCACACAAACATAGGCTTAAGAAACGTTTTTTGATATAAACTTGCACAGAAAGAATATATACGATACCTTACTATTGTCAGAGCGTTTGCCCAACAAATTATTTGCTGATTATGTACTCCTTATTTATACCAAACACAACTTTTCAGCCTGACACCCGTTCCGGGACGTCTTTGGTCGGGTCCACCGTGGTTTAACTGGAAGTTTTACTACTGCTCCAGAATTTCAGTTCTGCTATTTCTGTGAGTCCTCATGTTTATTTTAACTTAGTTTAAAGTTTGATGCCTATGTTCCAGAGATATTACACTTGTGCACTAGGAGTCTTCCACGCAAACCCAAAAACTAAGTGTCTAATGAACCAAAGCAGGACAAAGGGCTAGACCGCCAACCGGTTAAGCCCCTTCCCCCCCCCCTTCCCCCCCCCCCCCCGCCCGACCCAGTAATTTCATTGCTGGCTGTCCCAAGGCAGCACTTCTCTTTTGGTTCTTCTTAGTTGTTTGCCGCTTTGACTGTTTTGATAAATGGTTTACTATATTAAGGCTAGCCCTGACATTAAAAGATTTGAGAAGAATAGGTAAAAATAGATGTTTAGTGTTTAACGTTTCATTTGATCTTATTGTCAGGGTTTGTGATTTTTGTAAGGCTGTTGTGTGGGCGGTGGTTGTTTTTGTTGGGTTGAACAACTAAGTATCTGATGAACCAAGGCAGAACAAATGGCGAGGATTGGTTGACCACAAACCGGTTAATCCCCCCCCCCCCCCCCATTAATTTCATTACTGGTCGTCCCAAGGCGGCAGTTCTGTTTTGGTTCTTCTTGGTTGTTTTATGTGTTGTTAGTTGCTATGTCTGTTATTGATATGTTGTTTGTGATGTTCAGGCTAGACCGTTGACCACCTACATGCGAAATGGCTGTTCAAATCGGTGCCATTGGTGTTGCCTTTAGTGGTGACTAATTTTGTGTTTTCTCTTTCCCACATGCTGTCTTGGCTTGGATCTGGGATTGAATTGTGTCAGTTCCTGAGCATTTTCTTCCTTACTTTTGGCTAACGATCCGCCTGGCCGAAAATGTTTGGATATACTTGCTATCGTCAATTTTGTTGGAATCACATGCTGTTTGCTTTTATCGGTTATTGCAAACTAGGATACAGATTTATAAAAGTCATCGGACTTTCTTCTGAATCCTATTTGTATAATGCACTTATATATGCATTTAATATTTTCGTCTTTGTACATTATTATGCAAATGAAATAAAGTTTAAACCAATTTTGTTGGAATTACAGGAAAAATTGTTATGATGTATTTAACATTTCAGTCGAGTTTCCTGGTAGCTATTGCTCTTATTAAAGTAGGTCATGAAAAATTATGAACACCATTGCTTCAAATTTTGAGCCCAGGAGAATGGAATGAACTCATTAACGGCTTATTGTTGTTTTATTAATTTTAATAAATGGCTGTTGATAAATTCACAATAATCAATTTTCAAAGCATTTTGTTCTACAAGATAGATTTTAAAGGGATAAAATGAAAAAGTAATGCTAAAGAAAAAAATAATAAAAAAGGAAGGAAAAACATTGTGAAAAAATAATAATAAAACATTCAAAAATGAAAAAGAAAGTAAAAAAAAAAATTAAAAATATTATAAAAACCTCCCATAGGGGACCACCCTGCGGCGACTGGGAGGCTTACTCTGTGGAAATTATTATCATTTTTGTATAATTTTGGATACGTTTTTGCTTTCTTTCTCCTTAATTTGCAGGCATAGTTTTTCCTACTTTGATGTCATGAACATTACTGTATAATGCTAATACTTCGTACTTTAGTCAATCGATGTTTTATTTATCCTCGGACTTGTTTGTAAAGGTCGTCTGTGTTTATTATAGCTCCTTTTCCACATTAAACGTAATTTGATATTGTAAGATAATGTCAGAAAAGGCAAATGCTAATATCAGACAAACACAATTAAGTGTAAAAGTACAGCTATAAGAAGTGTTACGAAATGGATCTAATCGTCCACTATGTCGTCGAGATTATTTTAATCCTTTCAATCAGTAAGGCTACAGTTTTTAGGGTAACTGTGGTAATAAAACGTTTACGGAAATTGTGACTACGTTATGCATGGGTTGTTTGTGAATACCTCTCGTGGACAGCATATTGCATGATTTTAAGGTGAATACGTGCACGAGTCTTTTGATTGTGGAAAGCGCTTTGCATGATTTTAATGTGAGACGCATAGTATTTATACGCCTATCTTTTAATGAAAAGTTAGACGTGGCTGTTTAATTCTTGATGGATGTTATATTGTTGTGTGCCCAGATTCTGTGTTAAGACCTAGAAGGGTAAGATTTTATTATATTTATTTAGAATAGTTTGGCTAAGAATGAAAAATGTGACTTCTGATTGATATGGTATGATTATATGTGTCGACTGAATTGATTTTGTTGGCAGTGATCAGGCTGCGCATGTGTCGACCGATTTTGTTAGTAAGCATGCTGCGCATAATATTTGTATATTAGGAAGTTTTGTAAATTTCGGAAATAGTTTATATCACTGATGTTGGTTGCAATGGTGTGCGTCTATTTGACGTCCAGTGACGTCAGTTGTATTCATGTTATTCATGTGACGTCAGTTGCATTCATGTTATTGCGACGTCAGCACTTTTTATATTAGTTTCACGTATACGTGGCCTATAGAAGTAGATTGATTTGTAATGGAACTAATTTATATACTCGTGACGTCAATTGACGCCATTGCATGCACCGCATTAAGGTTTTTTTTCCATAAGTTATAATAGTAACATTTGGTCGTCATGCGCTTGATTTGCCTTCACTAGATGACGTCATATGGTATAACATCATTGGCGTCATGATGTCAGATCAAACGTTATGATCCCAAATGTGTTAGAAATGTTTATTCAGCTATTATATTCTATGGCAAATGGTATTACGCTTAGTTTTAAGAAATGAATTAATAAATATGCGAGATAGATTTTGGTCAATCAATTTAATGTAAATAGGTCATTGTTTAGATTATTCATGTTTTATGTGGGGTATGTCATGGTAATGCCTGTTGACGTCAGTATACTTCTTGACAATATTTGACGTCAGATCCTTCGACGCGCATGCGTGGTAGGATCTACGTTTCTTCATTGGCGGAAGTGGTAAGCACACTTTTAGCTTTACATCGTGAGCGCGAGTCGTGTCTAGTGACACGGCTGGCGTGTGCACGTTATGCTCGGCATTCGCCGAGGGCGTTGTATGGTATTTCCAAGACAGGCCCAAGTCTTACGTATTGTTATTATGTAGTTACAATGTATTAAGTGTAAGTTCGTTATTTTTAGGCACATCAAGTCCGGCAGTCAGCTGTTAGGGCTTAGAGCCACGTCTCACCTGGAGATGCGATATACGTCTCCAGGTTAATACCAACCCGGGTAGAGGCAGTTACAACGCCGTTTGTGCAAGGTTCCCAAGCAGAGGCGGGAAGCACAAAATGTAGGCGGAAGTGGTTAGCACAGTTTTGCCAGATTCTGTGATATGATCTGAAGGTCACATCAAGTGTGGGACAGTGTTCGTCCACTAAGGTGTTCTAATATATATAGACTGGTCCCTGGTACGATCCAGGGAGCGACCAGTATATAATCGTGCACGTGATAATAAGAGTTGGTGTTCCTCATGATATATGGACTGGCCCATGACATGATCCAGGGAACGACGAATTGAAGTCTACCAACATAAGGCCTTGTTTTTTTGTATGAGCTCAAACTAACGTTTTTTTGTTCTTTGTGTTTTCCTTTAGTTCATGGCGCTGAGCCGAGTACGGTGTTGACGTCAGACGGTAATCTATTTGCGTATTGTACGCAAATCGATTACAGATTTGAAACAAACACCTTACTTGGGCCAGCGACATGAACTAATATGTGTTGTATATTATTGTAATTGTGACAGTTGTAAATTGTATTGTTGTATATAGAATTTACATTATATATATAAACTTAAAAAATTCTAACGTTGTTGGAGTTTCCTTGTCAGTGTATTACACTAGTAGATAACCCTTTAACCGGAAGTCACCCTCCGCCGTCCTGGCGACGCATAAGGCTCTACACCCGTGTCGACCGAGTGTAAAACCTTCTGCGTAACATGGTGTCATGAAGTAACGGGATTTGACTTCCGGTTAATATCTGCCAGTGTAAGACATTGACAATATATACAGAATCTAGGCACAATTTTTGTCAGACATTTTTTTTTATTATTGACTTTCTGATTGTTCTTTTCTAAGGTGACGTAAGGCTGTGAATTTTAGGGGAGCAATTTTGCCACTAAATTCTTTGTAAATGTAACCTACACTCAATTAAGGTCAACTATCCTTATTCCCTGCGTGATGAAGTGCGATAGCCCATGCATTAATTTGTGATAAAATGTAACAGGTTGCATATCTGAGTGGGGAAACTGAGGTATATAGACCTGAATTGTCTTGGCACGGATGATACATATTTAGTTTTAAGGTCCGTTTGAGTACCTTGGCACTGCTGTTGCATGACAATCTGTAAGTTTATTAACCTAAACGTTTTGTACGTTGTGTCGTAACCGTTACTGAGGTCCATTTTATGTCCTGATTTAGTAACGTAGGTCACTCGTAACGTTATATAATATCGTTAAAATGAATTAAACCTAATAGCGGAATCTTAAGTTTGATTTACCGTTGGTATCTAATATGGTTTTGTAAGGTAGGACGTACAGTTGTCGTGTCAGTGTTAATACGTTGCGTTACATACGTTACGTTTGTATATCCGATACGCTAGATCAAGTTGGGCGAAATTGTATGTGGGTTATTTACGTCATCTAATTACGTCATCTAATAGTGAAAAGTAATTCTCGGCAAAGTCAACGTCAGTTTATGACGTCATTTCCGGTCTGTTATGAACGTAACTTTAATGGCTACGTCCAGATCGCGAGTATACTAATTAATCAACGTTTTAGTTGGATTAGTTCGTTATTATTATTGTTAACGTTTTAGTTAACGTGTGTGACTATAAGTGAACGTCGGTTTCAGTTAAATTAACGTGAGCATTACGTTAAGCGTCATGGATCAGTTAGTTAAGACGGGAAGGGAGTTAGGTTATGAAGGGCAGGCATTGCAGGAATTTGTAAAGCAACAGCAAGAGACTGAGAGGGCAGAAAGGCACGCGGTAAGGGAACTTGATAAAGAGAAGATCGCGGCGGAAAAAGAGAAGATCGCGGCGGAGAAAGAAAAAATTGCGCAGGCCGAAAAAGATAGGGAAATTGAATTAGCTAGGATCGCGCAGGCCGAAAAAGATAGGGAAATTGAATTGGCTAGGATCGCGACGGAAGAAGCTAAGATTGCGGCGGATAGGGAAATCGAGATGGCGCGGATTGAAAGTATAGAGCGGCAAGCCGAGAAAGATAGGGAAGCTAAGTTGTCTCAAGTCGAAAGCGATAAGGAAGCGAAGTTGTCGAGCGAGGTCGAGTTAGAAAAGTTGAAGTATAGTTTTGAATTGCAGCAACGCGAGTTAAAGAATCAGATAGATTTGCAGAAGGTAACGTTTAGGGTTGAATTAGAAAAACAGAAGTCTGAAAAGTTAGCGCATGCGCGAGATCCCAAGTTACTGTATTTTGATGAAAGTAAGGACAAAATGGATAGTTACTTATCAAGGTTTGAGAAATACGCGACGGCGAATAAATGGGATAAAAACGTTTGGGCTGCATATTTAAGCGCATTACTTAAAGGTCGCGCGCTTGATGTCTATGATAGATTGTCTGTAGATGATGCAGCAGATTATGACAAGTTGAAAGATGCGTTGTTAAAGAATTTTGATATGACTGAACGCGGATTTAGGAAGAAATTTCGCTATGATAGGCCTGAAAAGTCCGAAACGTTTATTCAGTTTAGTAGTAGACTTAGGTCGTATCTTAATAAATGGTTAAAAATGGCGAAAGTAGACCAGTCTTACGAAGCTGTTTGCGATTTTTTCGCTAGAGATCAGTTTTTAGAATCTTGTAGTAAAGAACTGTATGTTCATTTGAAACCGAAAGCATTCACTAATCTAGGTGAGATGGCTAGGGAAGCAGATTTATTTGCAGAAGCACGTGGCGGTGTCTACGCTTGTGTTAATAAGGGGCAGCGTGATAGTAAGGGCGTAATTCAGAGTAGATCTGATAATAAGCCGAGTGCGAAGCCAGAGATAAAATGTAGTATTTGTGGTAAGGGACATTTAACATATAAATGTTTTAAGAATCCCGATAGAAAGCAAGCATATAGTGCGGAGGTAGGTGCAAGTGCAAGCGGGTATAGCGGAAGTAAGGGGAGTAGTTATGCACCGAAAGATGAGACACAAAGATCACAGAGTAAGAGCGATACTGTACAGACGAAGGGTAGTAATTCAGATCGTGGCCGTGGTCGGGGTTATTCCCGCGGACGTGGTCGGGGTGGCGGACATCAAATGAGCTTTTGTAAAACTACAATGAATAGGTCTCATGAAATTGAAGGTCTCTATAAGAGTAAGGAAGAAAGTCCATTAATCAATGATAACGTGGATAGGGAAGGTGTCTGTTACTTTTTAAGGTCGCGATTACCAACAGCGCAGGGTACGGTTAATGGTAAGACTGTTGTAGTTTTAAGGGACACAGGTTGTACTGGGTGTGTCGTTCGTAGAAACTTGGTTTCTAATGATCAGTTACTTGGTAGAGAATCTGATGTAACTTTGATTGATGAATCTACCCAAAGGTATCCCTTAGCAATGGTTGACATAGATTGTCCATTTTTCACAGGAAAAACTGAGGCATTGTGCATGGAAGATACATTGTATGACCTGGTTATTGGAAATATTGACGGTTCAAAACTTCCCGATATGTCCCATTTTGCAATGGCGGCAGTGACTAGGTCACAAGCTAAGCAAGGTGAAGAGGTCTATAGGAAACTTAAAGTTCCTGATCAAATTATTGCTAGTGATAAGGAGGCATTGAAGCAGGCCCAAGTTGTTGACCCTAAATTGAATGGCATAAGGCAAAGAGTGGAATCTGGGAATGTGACTATTAGTCGTGGATTGAACCGGGGTGAAACTAAGTTTATTCGAAAGAAAGATTTATTGTATAGGCAGTTTACTAAGGGAAACAAGGTCACTTTGCAACTTATTATCCCTGAAGGTTTTCGTGAAAAGGTGTTAAGATTGGCGCACGAAACCTTGATGTCAGGTCATTTGGGCATTAAGAAAACTATGGATAGAGTGTTAACTGAGTTCTTTTGGCCTGGAATTTGTGGTGATGTGGCAAGGTTTTGTAAATCTTGTGACATATGTCAAAGGACTATTCAAAAAGGTCGTGTCACTAAGGTTCCTTTAGGAAAGTTGCCACAGATTGACACACCATTTAAACGAGTCGCTGTTGATATAGTTGGACCGATAGAACCTCGTTCTGACAGGAAATCCCGCTATATTTTAACAATGATAGACTATGCGACGAGATATCCCGAGGCGGTAGCGTTACCCGGCATTGAAACGGGACGCGTAGCCGAAGCGTTAGTTGAGATGTTCAGTAGATTAGGAATACCGAGTGAAATGCTAATCGAGCATGATAGTAAGATCACGATTGACGTCATGAGAGAGGTTAGTAGGTTGTTGTCGCTTCAAGATCTGACAACTATTCCTTATCAATCTACTGGTAAAGGACCCGTGGAGAAATTCCATGATACATTGAAACAGATATTACGTGAAATGTGCGTAGAACGTCCGAATGACTGGGACAGGTATCTCCCAGCATTATTATTCGCAGTAAGGGAAGTTCCGCAAGAGTCATTAGGTTTTTCCCCGTTTGAACTGTTGTATGGACGTAATGTTAGGGGTCCTATGCAAATATTAAAGGAATTGTGGTCTGTAGAGGAAACTGACCAACGTGCGTTATTGACGTATCAGTACGTTATTGATCTAAAAGAACGTTTAGAGAGAACGTGTAAGTTAGCACAGGATATTGTCCGGAAAATGGACGTAAAGCAGAATGCTTATTATGATAAACGCGCGAGGTTGCGTAAGTTTGACGTCGGAGACAAAGTACTTTTGCTACTCCCGAATGAGTGCAATAAATTGTTACTTCAATGGAACGGGCCATATGAAGTTGTCGAAGTAGTCAATGCCATGAACTACAAGATTAACGTCAAGGGCGTCGTGAATACTTATCATGCTAACATGATTAAGCAGTACGTTCAACGTCAAAAGAACGTGTCGTCTGCAGTTGTTAATGCACGTGACAATGTTGGATCAGAGGATCACAGCGATCCGAATGTCCAAAGAGTTAATATTTGTACGTCAGAGGACGTATCCCAATATGACTTCATACGTGAAAACGTAAAGCCCGACGACGTAACGTCGATTCAGAAAGCAAACATGGAAGAACACGGTGGCGATAGTAGATTAGAGGCAGAGGCAACGGATCCTGTGGGATCTGTCGTGCGAAGTAGGTGTAATGTCAAGGACAGCGTCAATTTTACGCCTGATACACTTAAAGGTGGCGATTTCCACCTAGTGTTCGATCAGACTTACCCATACTTCCCCATTCCATTTGAGGCACGACAGGTACGACACAGAGAATTGATTGACTTTGGGATTAGGTAAATCCGTGGCCAAGATAATTTGGGGGCGGACTACCTTAGTAGATAGTTTGGCCACGTTATGCATCGCACCGTTGTTGTGTATATAGCTAGTTTTCCAGTTTTGACATAGCCTACGATTCGATCGCATTTCGTACTATTTCAGAAAAGAAACATTGTTATGTTTTTTTCTCCCTAAGGGGAAACCTATGTTACGAAATGGATCTAATCGTCCACTATGTCGTCGAGATTATTTTAATCCTTTCAATCAGTAAGGCTACAGTTTTTAGGGTAACTGTGGTAATAAAACGTTTACGGAAATTGTGACTACGTTATGCATGGGTTGTTTGTGAATACCTCTCGTGGACAGCATATTGCATGATTTTAAGGTGAATACGTGCACGAGTCTTTTGATTGTGGAAAGCGCTTTGCATGATTTTAATGTGAGACGCATAGTATTTATACGCCTATCTTTTAATGAAAAGTTAGACGTGGCTGTTTAATTCTTGATGGATGTTATATTGTTGTGTGCCCAGATTCTGTGTTAAGACCTAGAAGGGTAAGATTTTATTATATTTATTTAGAATAGTTTGGCTAAGAATGAAAAATGTGACTTCTGATTGATATGGTATGATTATATGTGTCGACTGAATTGATTTTGTTGGCAGTGATCAGGCTGCGCATGTGTCGACCGATTTTGTTAGTAAGCATGCTGCGCATAATATTTGTATATTAGGAAGTTTTGTAAATTTCGGAAATAGTTTATATCACTGATGTTGGTTGCAATGGTGTGCGTCTATTTGACGTCCAGTGACGTCAGTTGTATTCATGTTATTCATGTGACGTCAGTTGCATTCATGTTATTGCGACGTCAGCACTTTTTATATTAGTTTCACGTATACGTGGCCTATAGAAGTAGATTGATTTGTAATGGAACTAATTTATATACTCGTGACGTCAATTGACGCCATTGCATGCACCGCATTAAGGTTTTTTTTCCATAAGTTATAATAGTAACATTTGGTCGTCATGCGCTTGATTTGCCTTCACTAGATGACGTCATATGGTATAACATCATTGGCGTCATGATGTCAGATCAAACGTTATGATCCCAAATGTGTTAGAAATGTTTATTCAGCTATTATATTCTATGGCAAATGGTATTACGCTTAGTTTTAAGAAATGAATTAATAAATATGCGAGATAGATTTTGGTCAATCAATTTAATGTAAATAGGTCATTGTTTAGATTATTCATGTTTTATGTGGGGTATGTCATGGTAATGCCTGTTGACGTCAGTATACTTCTTGACAATATTTGACGTCAGATCCTTCGACGCGCATGCGTGGTAGGATCTACGTTTCTTCATTGGCGGAAGTGGTAAGCACACTTTTAGCTTTACATCGTGAGCGCGAGTCGTGTCTAGTGACACGGCTGGCGTGTGCACGTTATGCTCGGCATTCGCCGAGGGCGTTGTATGGTATTTCCAAGACAGGCCCAAGTCTTACGTATTGTTATTATGTAGTTACAATGTATTAAGTGTAAGTTCGTTATTTTTAGGCACATCAAGTCCGGCAGTCAGCTGTTAGGGCTTAGAGCCACGTCTCACCTGGAGATGCGATATACGTCTCCAGGTTAATACCAACCCGGGTAGAGGCAGTTACAACGCCGTTTGTGCAAGGTTCCCAAGCAGAGGCGGGAAGCACAAAATGTAGGCGGAAGTGGTTAGCACAGTTTTGCCAGATTCTGTGATATGATCTGAAGGTCACATCAAGTGTGGGACAGTGTTCGTCCACTAAGGTGTTCTAATATATATAGACTGGTCCCTGGTACGATCCAGGGAGCGACCAGTATATAATCGTGCACGTGATAATAAGAGTTGGTGTTCCTCATGATATATGGACTGGCCCATGACATGATCCAGGGAACGACGAATTGAAGTCTACCAACATAAGGCCTTGTTTTTTTGTATGAGCTCAAACTAACGTTTTTTTGTTCTTTGTGTTTTCCTTTAGTTCATGGCGCTGAGCCGAGTACGGTGTTGACGTCAGACGGTAATCTATTTGCGTATTGTACGCAAATCGATTACAGATTTGAAACAAACACCTTACTTGGGCCAGCGACATGAACTAATATGTGTTGTATATTATTGTAATTGTGACAGTTGTAAATTGTATTGTTGTATATAGAATTTACATTATATATATAAACTTAAAAAATTCTAACGTTGTTGGAGTTTCCTTGTCAGTGTATTACACTAGTAGATAACCCTTTAACCGGAAGTCACCCTCCGCCGTCCTGGCGACGCATAAGGCTCTACACCCGTGTCGACCGAGTGTAAAACCTTCTGCGTAACAAGAAGATTTAAAGAAAACGAGGTAAAACCTAGCACAGGTTAGATCACTAGTACCTTGTTACTGGATAACTGTTGATACATGCCCCAAATTAAATTAAATGCCTTATATTCCAAATTAAGGGGAGACAAGAAACAGTCGGAGTATTCAATGATGATTATTCAATTGCTTGTTGTTGTGAGTATGTGGGGTATACTGTAGTGTTATGATTCTAAATCACACATAGTCCGGTTGCTTCTAAATGCAAACGAGGTTTTGTTTATTTTCTTGAAAGTGATGAAACTGTATGCTATCATAGGCTCTAGTGTCAAGATAAATCTTATATTAATGAATAAAAGAATACGAAAATTCAGAATTTCTCCATGCTTTTGAAATATTGTACTACCGCATGGTAGACTGCATGCCATACCCTGTCATTTTACTAATTCATTTTTATTTTTTAGCCTATGAAGATATGATGCAGATTCTGCTGTAGATGAAGGTACTTTGTACACAGGATTCTGGGGCTGAATGTCTGTTCTGTGGTGCTCATTCCGGCTCTGAACCTAGCCTGTTCTTCAGCGATTATCTCTTCGGCTTGGGATTTGATCCTGTTTAAAATGACTCCCAGCGTGAGTTTACTAGGATGACTAATGAGGCTGCTGGTTCTGTATTTCCGGCAGAGTTGTATGCTGCCTTTTTATGCATTTAAAAGTCAGCGAAGTGCATGGGGTCGGCAGTTCTCCTGTTCTCCAGATTTTTTACACCTCTTTGTCAGCTACTGCAGTCACAAGTTCCCGACGAAGGATCGGTGGTAGATCTTCTTCTTGGCGCCGAGTGCAATCCAGAAATGCATTGTCACCCCAACTCTCAGAATTATATAGTTTTAGAGAAATATTATGCCCATTTGGCGAGAATTTCTCGTTCTTCTGTTAGACATATCTCAGACATCCTGGATAGTTGTGGATCTACTCTGCTTCTCTGAAGTTAGATTCTTTACCAGTTGATATTCTCTTTTTGCTGTTGTTTTTGTTCAAGCTAATTTCAGTTTCATATCCAGTCCTTCTTTGCTTTCTTTAGGGCCGTTTGAACCCCTTTGTTAACTTTTCCTGTATTTTTGGCCCTTCGTTTCGTATCGCCTCCTCTGATAATAACGCCAATGAGGTTGCTGACCCCAAGGCGCTTGATGACGTCATGTAACTGTGGTGCTGATCACAGTATATTTATATTTTTTGAAAGCTTTCTTGTTCCACAAATCAATTGCTGTATAATATGTTTGATTCTTGCCATGTCTCGCTGTGTTTGATATTGTAGGGAGAGGGCTGTAACTAATGTTTGAGAACTTCCAGTAGGATATAAAGCCCATGAGGTACCCCAACCCCATTGTACATAAAGGCAATAAAATATGTTTAATCTAGGCGCTTGAAGTTCCGTACTCAAAAACGTCAACAACAACAAAAAAACAACAACATGAAATTACTGACCTATAAAACGCCTGGAGTTCTCCCTTTAAACCATACTAAACATGATATTACCCTACCCATATATAGCCGTATCTTCGAAATAGCTATATAGGTCAGTAATTCCATGTTTTTTTCCCACGTTTTTGAGTACAGAACTTCAAGCGCATGGCTATATATGGGTGGTCAATATCATGTTTATTATGATTTAAAGGGAGAACTTCATGCGCCTGCGGCTGACCTAACCCCGAAAAAGAAATGAAAGACAATGAACAAGTATATATGAACAGTTGCCATTTCAAGTCTCCAAATGTCAAACCCAAATGTAGATCATTTTAAGCTTTTTATTTGCATGGTTTGATTATATTGATGAAAGAGTTTAATCTTTTTTAAGCGCGTAGTGACACGCAGTTTCAACTTATGGTCTGGGTTCGAGGTTATAAAACTTGAGAATAATCTCAAACTCAAAATAAAGCACACTGATTGGCTGCTTCCGAGCACATTAATCTCAAACTCAAAATAAACACTGATTGGCTGCTTCCGAGCATGTGCTCGGAAGCAGCCAATCAGTGTGCTTTATTTTGAGTTTGAGAATGTACTCAAGTTTTATAACCTCGGCGCCTGGTTTATTGATTCTTAGCACGTTGACGTGCCTAATATTTCGTATATATTTACATTTGCCACTGACTTCCCTTAGATGAACCTTTAGAGCAACTAGGTTCAGAAATCGGTGAACGACATTTGATCATGTGACGTTGTCATTAAGCGATGTCTAAGATAAACGAACGTCTTGACTGGCCCATGTAACGTTCGATTGACACCACGTCATGGCGACGACTTTTTAACGTAAGTGCTGAACACGTCGTTTCTAACTATTTTTCGATCCATATTTTGTATATTCTACACTAAATTACCGCAAAAACGGCACAGAAAGGGTCTAAAAATAAAGTGTAAATATATGGATGAAAAATTGCTTTTTCAGCGTTCATCGTGTGAAGATGCGTAGTGCTTCTTGTAGAATTTTAGCGATGGCCACTGGCTTCTTCACAGGATTAACGCTGAAAAAAAAAATCAATATTTAATTCTTAAGTAAAGCAAGTGTAACATCTGTCCTTCCTTTTCAGCGATGACAAGATCACACTTTTGAACATTGTTCCAAAGTGATTTTTTAGAAATTTGCAGGTAAACAGTCTGGTTGTTTGCTATCTTACTGGACCAAAACAAAACAATCATGAGACAAACGGGACAGCAATACCAGTCAAAGCTTGACCGCAGATGGTTATCAACAGAATCAGCCCCGGGAACATAATTTCTGTCTGAGCGGGTAAACAAGGATCAGTGTGTAAGAATAGATTGAAGAATAGAGCCGCCATTATGATTTTCTGATGGAAGACCACGTATATAGAGAAAACCATGTTAGTGCCTTTTGCTATCAAGGTTATCAGGCGAGACCAGAAACAGCGTAGGAATGGCGAGGCTTGCCGAGCCAGTCCAACGTGTTTCTGGTCGAGCCTGATAAACTTGATATCAAAAGACACTTACACGGGTTTCTATTTATCATGCACAATTAGAAGATTTTAAGGTTTAAAGAGACTCAAACAAATGAAAACCAAACGCAGTTTTGTTCGAACTTGCTGACGTTGCGAATGCTTAATGACGTAAGTCTGTGACGTCATTCATACCAATCGAAAGCTGTTATCACGGCCAACGTCAGTATACAGCCAATCGTCTTCAGAGATCGTTTCTAAAGGCATGGCCTGATAACATTTGCGCAAGCGCAGTTCTACAGTGACATGAAATCACATTGTGTTATCATACCCCTGTTATCAGTGGAACTTTGCAGTAGGTGGATGATAAAGACAGTTCCACTAATAGCTGATTATATCATATAAAACAAATTGTAAACAGGTGGCTCTTGAATTACAGACATATTAGACTATAAAAGGTTATAACTTTACGAGACTGTTCATTGATGGTATCTGGTTTCCTTGATGCAAAACTGATCGGCCACTTAAGATATATTTACGCATAACGCACTTGTAATGCCAGACAGCACTATTCCAGACTACATTAACAATCTTGGTTAGTTATTTAAAACTTTTTAGAGACTGGTAAGAGCACATTACTTTGTGTACATGAGCTGACCCCAGTGGGCACACGTCGCCAAAATGACGACGTACTGACGTCGATGCGACGGGGTGATATGTATTACCGTAAACACCTTAGGTAGCAACGGTTATTGTGTCCGTCTGTTGGGTAAGTCTGACTAAAGACTTGGAAAAAGAATTTGTTTGTTGGTTTAAGATTGATTTCAGTCATGTTGGACTAGGACATAAAGACACACATCAGAAAATACAGCCCCTACTTCACGTTAATAATTCTTTGATGGGTGCACTAATATACTGAAACGGAAAAAAGAGAATATAACAGCCGAAATGGACTCTTTTTGTTTCAAAAAGTTGTATTTACCCCTTAAAGTGATTTTGTCATTATGATAATACATGCCTTAAAGCGGAATAATGCCACATTCACATGCGCAGATTTACTCACGTGAGTATATTTTGTATACATGCAATTTTTACTCATGTAAGTAAAGTCGTCATGTAAACGCAAATGCATACGTCAGTAAATTTGCTTATATGCAAAATTTGCTCCAGATATGTCTAGGTGCAAAAGTATATTTGCACATATGCAAATTTACTCCTGGGGTATTTCTCGTCATGTGAACGTAAAGTAAATATTCTTGTGGGTATTTTTATTCCCCTATACTATAGCATGGGGCATGACTTAAGGTCATCCACCCCATCCCTAACAAAAAAAGCAAGTTATCGTGACCTATTTCTGCTTAGAAATACTGCGGTTCAGGTTCTTCAGGTTTGATGCATAACTGAACAGTTTTTGCATGAACCCTGACACTCTACACAGACATAAATTTGCTGCTCCTATCCCGACTCCTATCCCAGTCAATGGCTTTGTGTTTTTGTTTTGTCCAGTCAGTCGTGCTTTTTTAGCGAGGCCCTAATCCCTGAAACAGATACACAACCTCGGTGTGTATTGAGTTCTTGTGTGCACAAGACTGATAAAGTGGATGCCGCCACCGACTACACGCGTTACCACTTTTGCCAGGTCAGGGCGCACTGGGTGCAGATTCCCTAGTCTCAATGGAAAACAGCCGGGCCGGGTAGCGCAATCGGTAGGGCACCTGACTCGTAAGTCAGAGGTCCTGGGTTCGAAACCCGGTCTGGCCACATACTTTCGTTTCTCCTTCCGCTGATTCAAGAAGGGCAGTTGTCAGTTACTGGCGAAAGTATGTGCACTTAGTACTGGTTAACCGCTTAGGAGGTCTAAGCCTGCCCAGGAATGGTGTGGTTAGGTTAACTGACCGTCCCGACATGACCTTAGTTGTTTACCGTGGACGTTAAGCATCAAATCAACCAACCAATCAAATCAATGGAAAACATTGCTTTTTTATATGAGCCGCGACACGAGAAAACCAACAATGTGGTCGTCCGCCCAGCGCAGATTCAGATCAGCCTGGACATTCACCCAGTCTGATCAGACTCTTTGCTAAGCGCTTAAAGGGTAGCTGAGGGACTAAGCTACCGTCATGCGGAAAGCGAAGACTCTGATCAGACTGGGCGGATGCCCAGGCTGATCTGAGTCTCCGCTGGACGCACGACCACATTGTTGGTTTTGTCACGTCGCGGCTCAATATTATAGCTTTTATTAGATTCCAGTAGGATATAAAGCCCATGAAGTACATACATACATACATACATACATACATACATACATACATACATACATGTAATGGCAACAGCATACAGATTTGATACATTTCTGCCGAGTGGCTGTGTGAAATCTAGGATTAAATTTTGTCTAGTCCTATTATATATCTTGACCTTGAAGATTATGTCATGACCATTAAATCATAACCAGTGCTCTTCATATTTTTTATTTTAGACCACTTTGGTCAGAATGGAGACAATGGTCAAAACGTGACTTAAACTTGACTTTATAAGCCTCACTGTGACCTTGAAACTGTGGTAAAGGTCACCAAAACTTTATCAACATTTTGCACTCCCAACAGTGAACCGATATTAGTTTGATAAGAATATATCCCTTGGTTCTAGAGATATGACAGAATATACATGAATTCGAAGTATCAAAATTTATGAAAATTGACAGTTTCTCTGAAAGAGATACTTTAGACATTATAAACAATTTACTTTGAAGAAATTGAGAAAATAATTCACTAAAGACATTACTTTAATTTATAAAGGAATGTATGTATGACTGCCATTACATTTGAAAGAGAAATAGAAATTATAATACGACTCCCATGGCCCATGCTGAATAACCCCGCCCACATTTATAATCCAATTATTCCAAACGCAGCGCCTACGGAGCATTACCACTATTGGTTAAGTATAGCAGACACTACAAACTAATCATCAGCTGTTACTGGTGGGCAGAAAAAGGGTAGAGAGGCGCCGTAATCGAGTAGTTAGAGTGGCTCGGCTATTGTGCAGAAAGTCACCGGAAGGTCGTGAGTTCGTGGCTCACCGTCGCCATCCGACGACTGGAAAACTCTGTCAACCCAGCAGTAAATGGGTACCTCTTTCGAATTAGGAAAAGATAA
The DNA here is from genome assembly GCA_963989385.1 of Ctena decussata. Lineage (NCBI taxonomy): Eukaryota > Metazoa > Mollusca > Bivalvia > Lucinida > Lucinidae > Ctena > Ctena decussata. Next base: position 76,268,030 of record OZ022511.1, on the reverse strand, counting down.
GGCAGCGAAAGGAGAGAGATGGGCTCCGCCTTTCATCAGCTGTGCCCAAGATACAGTGGGTCTCTAACCCCCACTGCCCCTACGGCTATTAGGCTATGGGAAACCCTTACCTTTACCCTTTACCTTAGAAAAAGGGCCTTATAGGCAACCCGCGCCCCCACTCCCTTTCCAATGCCCCCACCTCCCTTTCAGGCAAATCAAGTCTGTGAGTGGAACATCTCTTACATCAGCGAACAGGTAGGACCTCTGGTAGCTCAGTGGGTTAAGTGCTGTGCTAGCGGTCCCGAGATCGAATCCCAGAGAAGGAAATCTTTTGAATCATTAACGGGGTTCCATTGCACACAGCCTGTCATTATCCTCCCTCCACACACACACACACACACACACCACATGCTGATATGACTGAAATACTGATGAAAAGGACGTAAAAGTCATCCATCCATCTATTGATATATCCCCAAAATAGTCCTGCCGATTATTGCAAAAAATCAAGGAATAATGCATTTTATGGTACAAGCATGAAACTTTGCACAAATGTTGTTTAAAGTGATTCATTGCACTTCAGATAGGGCGGCACTCGCAAAATAATCTACTTCCGGTTCAAATCCAATATGGCCGCCGTGAGTGAATTTTCCATAAATTTACATTAGCATACACACATGTTTGCGTATCTAGTGTCGTTTTATGCAAATGTATTCTATGTGTGTCTTCTAAAATCTATATATGATATTTTGTTGGTAAAACTGTAAAGACTAATCATAACTTCCGGTCGATTATGGCACTTCCGGTGCGAATTTCGTCACATACAAGCTCACTACATGTACCCTTTCTCATATGTACTCTTTCCATCGAAGTTTATCGAATATTGGCAATTCATATATAAATGGACAGTTTCAATACGTCAACAAGATTTACACAATCGTTTTCTTCTGACTGCCAAGAAACAACAGTTCCTCAGTCTCTTCTAACACTTGACAACATGCTCCTAAATGGCACAGAACTGACCTCAGATGCATAGTTACAGCCAGCGCTTGCTTCGAGTCAGCTTATCATGTTTTCACTGCATAAATCGCTGCAATGAAAGTTCTTAACCCCTTTAACAACCTAGATCAAGAGACCCCTTTGCTGGTTTACCTTGATATGATGGTACATTGTCAGATACGAAAACGAGATCTCGTTGACAAATTGTTTCAACTTGGTCTGCCCATGTCATATGATAGGGCGTTAGCAATATCTGCAAGTGTTGCTAATCGTCTGACGGAGCAGTACAAAGAACAGGGTATTATCTGTCCTCCGGCTCTTCGAAAAAGTCTCTCCACTACAGCTGCTATTCATAACATAGACCACAGCCCTAGTGCCACAACTGCAAAGGATTCATTTCATGGAACAGGGATTTCACTATTTCTGTTCCGAAGCAGTTAGGCTATTGGAGAAAGCAATGTTATGTCTGTCTTTGACATTGCAAGAATCATTTTCCAATATGCCACTGCTGTTTTTATTGCTAAAGAACCAGCTTTACCAGATACTCCCTGCAATGCATTGCAGGGAAGAGCTGATGAAAGAGTTATATTGGCTCAGACATGTTCGAGGAAAGGTAGATGACATTTTTGATGGAAGTTTGAATATCTCTTTGCCAGCTCTTCATGCTGATAGCGAGTCCGAGAAAGACATGTCACCAGAATTGACAGCACTGCTTCCACTTTTTAAATTCGTCATTTTTTTGGCGGATTACCTAATTAAAATGGTAGAATTCAGAGTACTTAGTGAATGGTTAGAAGCCTCCGGTTGGACTTCTGCACTTTCCCAAGCCGATGTAGCTTTGTCTGGTACTGCCGACTCTTTTCTGTAAGCAACTCATTTAAAACAAACAACATCGTGCACACCGAATGAGCCTGGTACATCCTTCTCCAAGCTGCATACAACAAATACACACTAGAGTGTCTGGACGACGATTTTCTAGACTTTGAAAGTTGGTGTGACAAAATGTCAATCGGTCAATCGAAAAGCCCCACTCACTTTTGTCAGATTAGTACGGGAGGGCAACTTTACTCTGTACTTGGCTTCAATGGCAAAACTTCTCTCTATGTTTTTGGCTCTGAATCATACCAATTATGCTAGATGGCTTCCGGTGCATTTAAAAGATATGAAACTTTTACCTATGCTATGTCCTGGTACAGAAGTTAACTTTCGAGAAGGTCAGTTTGTGGTTCACAAGACATTTATCAAACTTTCAGCTCTTGCAATAGATCATGCTCATGCGCAAAATAATGCTCTGGTCAAATCAGGTGGGGGTGCAGTTGGCCTGACAGCCAGTAGCTCTGCAACGCTTGATAGTGGCTGGCCTAGAAATGTCTCGTTCATGTCAAGATTTCGAGGCTCTGTATCTACTTAAATCAGAGACAGCCATCATGAGCAAACAGGAAATGCGCAGCGGAATTTTCACGAAAATTTCAAGTCTCTTACAAAAATTCTCAGTGACCTCAACCCATTTACTGAACTAAGTGAAGATTTGCTCAAACTTGATACAAAGGTTATTGCAGATGCTTCTGTTGTCCAAACTGTGACACAAGTCGAAAAAACTGTTCAAAGATATGTCTGCAGCATTTGTATAAGAGAGATTCACCAAACGAGAAGAAAAGGTATTTGATCCAAGAAAGAAAAATTCGATCTCTTTATTTCGTACCCCAAAAACAAAAATGGCACAGCAAGAAAAGTCAGAGCTTAATCTTCTCAAGAATGATTGCTCTCTATCTTGTCAGACTCGAGGTGGAAATGTTCAAGAGTTCTTCAAGCATGAAAACCAACGTTTTTCACCTTCGCTAAGTCAGAGGGGCTCTATTCGTCTAGACTATACGTCTGAACTCTTTACTAAATGTTTGGAGCCTCTGTCAGAGGTAACAGAAGAGGCTATGTCAGTTGATGCAGTGATAATTTACCGTGGAACAAGTAAAACTTTTGATGAATAGGCATCTATAGATTTCCTCCTCTACATCTGTAGGCAGCTGGAGCTCGTTAACCGTATTGATGTTGTCTGGGATGTCTAAATTGCAGACAGTTTGGAGGCTGCTGCAAGAGAGAAAAGAGGAAAGGGCCTTCGGTGACGGGTTGAAGGTCGTAATTCTATCCAATGAAATTGGCAGATGTTCTTTTGTAATGATGAAATCAAATCAGAATTATTTGAATTCTTAGCCCAGCCATCGCTTAATTGTCAAACGCAGACAAATACATAGTGTCGACATTCAGAATTGAAGTTCTGTGTAACAAAGGTGGTCAGAAGCCAAATCTCTCCCCTTGCTCACATGACGCCGTTAGCTCTGGGTGCAGTCAAATAATGATTCAAATGGTGGACATGGACGTGGTTGTTCTTGCTTTTACATGTACTTTTGCACAATGCAAGTACCTGAAATTTGGCAACCATTTCAGGTATATAGTGGTTCAAGGCATTGCAAAGGCACTTGGTCCTGAAAGAGCATCAGTATTGCCTCTCTTACATATGACTTGTGTAAAGTTAACAGACCTATGCCTTTGCGATGATAATGAGCCCTGTGCCTCATTTTGATGTATTCATGCCGATCTTGCAGAGATTTGTAGTTATAATGTACGACAGAACAAGCAGCTCGAGGGTGGGGGGGGGGTGGGGGGGGGTTGCAACTGTTTGCGAAACATGGCAGGCAAATAGAACCTATTCTACCTGCAGAAGCTGCTTTATTACAGCATAAGAAGAGGGCTATATATCAAGGTCATTGGTATGGGGAAACGCCCTGGGGCCAAACCCTATGCTACCAAGCCTAGTTGACTTTGGTTTGCTAAGAAACCGTGATCATATATGGGAACCTCTTTGGACAACACTTCCTAAAGCATCTGCGTCATGCCAAGAGCTCGAACACTGCAATTGTAAGGTGGGATGTCGTGGTGACCGCAAATGCTTCAGAAGTGCCTTGCCATGTACAGCGCTGTGTGCATGAAGCGGGCAATGCCCTTAATTGAATGTGTTCTCATGCAACACTGGTTTTGTGACTGAATCAGACTACATGCTTATGAAACATAGGTTGATATAACTTCAGTATTTTACATATCAGATCCGTCATCTTGGACTAAACCGGAAGTAGATTTTTTTCAAGGTGCCATGCGAGCTAAAATGATAGAAATAGACCCCTCAGCAACCATAGCATTCAAACATTGTTTTTCATTGATTTAGATTTTAGACTTTTGAAATACATTGGGTAGGTCGATCTAACTAGAGTATTTTAATATCAGATCCGCCATCTTGGATTGAACCGGAAGTAGATTCTTTTCAAGATGCCGCCCTATCGAAAATGATTGAAATAGTCCCCCTCAGCAATCATGTCATTCAAACATTGATGTTTGACTGATTTAGACTGCAGACTTCTGAAAAATATTAGGGTAGGTCGATCATACTAGAGTATTTTGCATCTCGGAACCGCCATCTTGGATTTAACCGGAAGTATATCTTTCAAGTAGCGCCCTATTTAAAATGATTGAGATTGTCCGCCTCAGCAATCATGACATTTAAACGTTGTTGTTTGACTGATTAAGACTACAGACTTTTGAAATACATTAGGGTAGGTCGATCTTACTGGAGTATTTTAACATCAGATCCGCCATCTTGGATTGAACCGGAAGCAGATTTTTTTCAAGATGCCGCCCTATCAGAAATGATTGATATAGCCCCCCTCAGCAATCATGGCATTGTTTGATTAATTTAGACTACTTTCTTTTGAAATACACTGGTGTAGGTCGATCTAACTTGAGTATTTTAATATCAGATCCGCCATCTTGGATTTAACCGGAAACAGATTTTTTTCAAGCTGCCGCCCTATCTAAAATGATTGAGATAATCCCCCTCAGCAATCATGGCAGTCCAACATTGTTGTTTGACTGATTTAGACCACAGTCTTTTGAATTACATTAGTGTAGGTCGATCTAATTGGAGTATTTTTATATCAGATCCGCCATCTTGGATTTAACCGGAAGTAGATTTTTTCTAAGATGCCGCCCTATCTAAAAAGTCTCAGATAGTCCCCCTCAGCAATCATGCCAAGTTTCATGCTTGTACCATAAAATGCAGTTTTCTATGAGAATCGGCCGGGCTAAAAGCTCGGTAATATCAATGAGACAAGGCAAACAGCTATTTTAAAGTTCAGTAGTGAACATGGACAGACTCGCTGCCATGAGGTGCATCTTAAGGATTCATCCTGTTTAGCCTCCTGGGGAACATCATTATGAGAACTAGACAAAAACGAGTTGTTGTTTTGTCAACTTTGTCCCCGTTTTCAAAGTCACATGGGTACACAGTAGCTGATATTTTCCTGTATCATTTGTGCACAGTAGGGTTTGGTGACCTTGACCCATTTAAGTTCACAGGATGACTTTCACCGATACATGTGTCATAAAATTAACTTATCTGTGACATATATTTCGAATTAAACGAATTTGATAAATTATTTTAGTAGGAGAAGCCAGTGACTTGGTTAGATTAGAATAACCTTTACACTATGTTCAGGGCTGACATGCTAACTAGTGAGGCAGGCTTATTGGGGAGATGATACTTCTAGAAATGTGCTGGTGTGTGTGTGAGATGGGGTGAGGGTGTCTTAGAATTGTATTTTGTTTTCAAAAATAATTGATGTGTATGTACTAGTGTATCTTGAACAAATGGATCGCTTTCATATCTTCCTAACTTTACATGAATATATCATTTTGATATTAAGATCTGATGACCCTAACCTTTTACACCTCCCAAGAATCTTGAACCAGAGAAATAGGCAGTAAAACTTAGTGAAAATAAGATAGGGTTCGCTTTGCTAGTACATGAAATTGTGTAGCATCTTCTCTGAGATTTAAAGAAATAACTGGTGAAAATTCAGAAATACTCTGGGGACATAAAATGCATATGAACGCAAAGTAAATTTACTCTTGGTAACTTTTACTCACGTGAGCAAATTTACTTATATGCAAACATGGCAAAAGTATTCAAAATAATCATTTTTGATTTTTGTTATAGTGAAAAGGACTGAAATCAATATTTATACATGTACCTGCGAATATCGAGCATTGATCTACGCACATAAATGCATAACTTGCTGATGGGTGTATAAACATACCGAAACGCAACAAAGAGAGTATAATAGCTTGAATGGACTCCTTTTATCTAGAACTAAAATGCAAACAAGAAACATCTTTAAAAACGATAATCGGCTTAGATTGAATAGAAGTGTGTATTGTAAAATGTATGAATCAGGTATGTAAGGTATATGCAAGATATCGAATGTGCTGATCAGATTCTACGAATGCGCATGTTGATATGCATATTTGTTGGTGGTGTTTGGGTTTCGAATTCGAAAATGCTGTGGAATTTTGACTGGGTTTTTGTCTGTGTTGCACGTAACAATGAGGATTGGTTGGCTAACCGCACCACATATAACCTTAAAAGTGTCGCAGTACCAACACAAAATCAACAACTAAGCCAGCAACAATTACTTAATTTCGTCTTCGATTTCTGTGTCAATTTTTTTTTTTGGTTTTATATTTACATGACAGACATACCAGGCGAAACACGTTCTTTGGCAAAAAGCAATTTGGACCGAAATATTCATCACAACACGGTTTATAGGCCAACAGTCAAATCAAACTGAAAGTAGAAAGAGAAAGCAAAACTAAGCTACTTAAATTAAAATCCCGGGCGTATTTATATTGGCCAATAAAATACTTAAAATGCATGTCTATACTAAGGTTAAACGACTAAAGCCGAAAAAAATGTTTTGTTTATCCCAAAAAGTAATCTTTTGTAAATAAAATAATACATGCCTTAAAGCGGGAAATGTTGCTCAAATTATATAGATATGTATATCTACTGTAATAACTTAGCACTAGCACTATCTATGAGTTTTATTCAAATGTAATGACTGGGTCAAACTGCCACATAAGTATCTAAACCCGAATAGAACATTGATAAGGATTTGATGATTTAGAGCAAGATAAAGTCATCAGTAAATTCTGTTGATGTGTCTTTTTTTTTACCTCAAGTTGTCTGCCTGTGACACTTATAACTATTCCTGTTCTATCCTCCATATAATGTGAGGTGAAGGTACCAAAAGGCTACTGGGGAGCTTAAAGGATGTTACGCCTCTGTCATTGTCCGTGATCTGTCTGAGTGGCAACAGTTTCAAAACATCTCCCCTAAACCACATGAATTAAATGCCCGCCTCTCAGTACTTTGATTTTCTTTTCCATCGTATGAGTCCATTCTATTATACCGGTAGTACATTATATTTTGTGTGTCCAAAACTTGCATTTTATAAATTTTATCTGCTTGCTATGTTTGCATCTGTACCAATTTCCGCTATATGATGTATCTTGACGTAGGTGACTCTGAAGAGTTTTATCTCACATAACATGAGCCACGACACGACAAAACCAACAATGTGGTTGTGCGCCCAGCCCAGACTCAGATCAGCCTGGGCATCCGCCCAGTCTGATCAGAGTCTTCACTGTCCGCATGGAGGTAGCTTAGACCTTTAGCTACCCTTTAAGCGCTTAGCAAAAATTCTGAGCGGACCAGGCGGATGCCAAGGCTGATCTGAGTCTGCGCTGGGCGCACAACCACATTGTTGGTTTTCTCGTGTCGCGGCTCAATTATATTTTCTTTTTTTCTGTTTTTGTTTTATTCAGCTGTCTGTAACTGATATTTCGTTCACCAGTGTCTAACAAATTCATTTTCAGCTATCAATATTTACTGTATATTCATGAAAATCTTCTTGCTTTGTAAGTTTTTGTTATGTTTCACTCTATTCTATTGAATTCGATTGGACAAATTTACAAGACAGGTCACAATGACATAAAATGAAGAGATTTTACAACAAAACATGAAAAAAAGTTAATAGGCACTCTAAAGCTGAAAGAACTTCAACAGAAGAATCTTTCTGAAACGAAATGAAAGCAATATCAAATATGCCATCTATTGAGTTCAAGCTCTTCATTCATTTGGTTACAGTTTGAAAGCGCACGAGCACTAAAATGCGTGGGTATTTAAACATTGGCTCCACGTAAAGTAGCCGATTTTGATATCGTAAAGTGCAATTTGCCGTACTAGTGTTTTCAATGTCATCCTTTCATACAATGAAGCCAGTTAAGAGGATACTTCGAAAGAGTTACCTTTCTTAACCACGAGATTACAATATATCGAAGTATCCTGGCTGCTGGATTTATATCGTAAAACGATGAAAGGACCTGGTATAATAAGGCGCATATTTGGCCCCAAGAAAGCTTATATTTCAAAAGACCCATTTTGATAATAAAAATATATTCATAGGAAAGTTCAAACCTTGACTGTAACAGCAAACACAAAATAAACCATTTCTTGCATAATGTTTTTAATTTGAACATACCTATACCCCCAGCGGATTCTGTTGAAAATGATGAATTTGGAAGCCTTTGCGGCTTTCAAAATATATGAGCCCAGCATCCAGCACATTTTATATTTTGTATAGACAAACTTTTAATATATATACATGCCATGAAAATATTAAATGTGCTTGAGCCCCGGGCTCTATGTTTATTTTCAAATTTGTGTTACCAAACTGGCAGCGTTTGGAGCATTTTCACTGTTTTGTCCACATATAAACGCCCATATCTCCGCTCGTAGACAAAATAAACATATGTTGTGGGTTTTTATTTTCTTAGAACACAAGGAACAATGTGGTACATATTTTATTTTGATATGTTGAAATTTTTTGTTAGAGTCTCTCGAATTGCAAACTTGAGTGGGTGAGGTACCTGGAGAGGCCCTGTGCAGTACACAGGTAATTAGCAGTGCTATCTAACGTATAAGCATTTCATAAAAAGCCTATTATCTAGAGCTTTCAAAAGGTATTAAAACGACTTATTTCTTTAAAGGAAATGTATTAAACTCATTTTTGCAATTTTCCTTAGCATAGGAATGTCAGAAATCATGCTATTCTGAGAATAAACAAAATTGAAACCTATTTATTCTGTTGTTTACATACACACAAAAAAGGACAATTAGCAAATATAAGCTTTTTCAAAAAGCCGGCGACCGTTCAGCTTTTATTATTGGTAGAATGTTGTGTTGTTGTTGTTTTTTTATACTACTGCTTCAACAGAAAAAGACGGAGCTATTCCACTGCAGAATCGCTATAGACCTAACATCTACTATATTGAGACTTGCGTGGTGCTCTAATTTGTAACAGTCCTGACCTGTATCAGTCTTGTATAATATACACGGCACCGGAGTGTATCTTGAAGGATGCTCTAAATCAGCTTCCGGGAATGGCCACTGCAGCTAATCGATAGGGGGTTCAGATGACGTAACGTCATCGCGTAATTTACTAGTTGCGCGCTAAAAATACCCCCTTTTTACCACGTTGTATTGCTGTAGTTGAAAATAATTTTGTCATTATTTTTATGAAGAATAATGAAAACAGCCTTCTTTTTTAATTATAGAGCATTTTCAGTGCCAAAAATTCTGTTTTACATTTAAAATAACGTTTGATAACCACTGACCACTGTCGAGTTTCCTTTAACGTCATTATGACGTGGCCGCATTTTTCCAATTGTTTACAACATAGTGGGGTGCCTTGAAACGGTTTCCGCGGCAACGTGTTAGCGTGATAAGTCAGACTGACCAATCAAATGAATTCTGAGATAGTGACCTTTACGAGGTTGATTGCCTCGGTAAAATCCGATCGTTAACAAGAAAACTAGAGCAATTTGACTGAAATAAGCCGAATTCTAACAGGTAAATAACTGTTTTGCAAAACCGAGGCACTCAGATTTGAATTCTCTGACCTATAATCCACTAAAACCATTCCACCTCTATGCCATGAGCTATTTTATATGCCGCGGAAATCATTGTTTGGAGAGATGGTATAGGCGATATTAATGACGTTTCTCCACCCGCCGTTACGCTAAATTTGACGTCAGGATTTTTCATCACTTAATCGAGGGCTTCCCCGAAACTGATTATGCGGTCGATATTTATTGTGTTAAGCAAATTTAATCGAGTCAGTTTTGAACTAAATTATTGTGTTTTGCTGTCTTCCATACATTTTTAAATACAAAGCAATGGAAAGCGAAAGTGAAAGTATCTGTAAAATTTATTATTTACCGTAAATCAACTTTGGTCGGCGTTAATCAGTATTATTTGCCATTTTCCCCGCATGAAAATTATGTAAACACATAAATATAAACATATATTCAATTGTCATAAAATTCATATTCTCATATCATTTTCTGTCACAAGTCAAAAGATTTTATTCCAAGTATATCAAAAGTATCGCAGTCAACAATTAAAGATCAGCATACATTTAAGGAGTACTCGTAGCTCAGTGGATTTAGCACTTAGCTAGCGGTTTGGTTCTCGCTGTAGGCAAAACTCTTTTCAACTGTAAATAGGGTTCCATTGCACACATCTTTTCATTTTTCTCTTGTCGTCCTCATATGACTGAATGCTTGAAAAAGTCGTAAAATGCGTCATTTAATCTATTTCGCCTCCCCCTCCCATATTATAAAACCCACAGAAATATCAAAGAATGCCTACATAATAGTGCCTTTGTGTTGGTCAAACAGTACAAAGCCAAGATGAATATCAACTTGGAGTTTATTTTCTTTTGTCAGTCCTAAATGAAGTGGTTATTTAAATTTGTATATTTATTTTTTTGGTACCATCAATTTCCGTTATCGCACTAGTCTGCTGCGGCCGCTGCTAAAGTTGGACTATGCATCTTAAAGTCTCCATAGTACTTTCTACTCACAGTGATAGAACGTCTAAATCAACCTTCACGTTTGGTAATAAATGAGAATGTGGGTTTCACGTAACTGTTGCAAAGAGTAAGGGAAACCATGTGTTTGGATAACCAAATTTAGTGCTACAGATGCGGCTTTCCATATTCAACTTTTTTAATGTCTCTAATCCTCAAGAAGGCTGAAACAGTGACCTATAAATGCCACTGGCTGAAATAAAAAAAAATGATGGGAAAATAGCTCCACAATGTACTAGTTCCTTTCCTGGTTCCCCGTCGAACTATGCAATATTATGAAAAAGCGCGCCAGGTTTGTACGCTGTATTTTTACCGTTTATTGGTTAGTTGCCAATTTATAGTACCCGGACGATTTAAAGTGAAACTTAACGATGTTTAATTTGTTTAAACTATATCAGGGTCATTTACAATAATGAATCTTAAGGAAGAAGCTTGCAGCGATAACTCACAATAAAAGATTATACAAATAAAGGGTCTTTAAGTTACTTACTGATCAGCTGACAAACATTGTCAACTGGTCAGCCAAAAATAAATCATGAAAGGAACGTTCTATGGTCTGTGAAAATATTTCAAGGATTTGTATCAGGTCTTCTTTACTAAGAATGAATTTTGAAAGATCTTCTGGAAGCAAGACAGACATTAAAGAAACGGGTACACTGCTGAAATATACGGTAGATTTTACGGTAAAATAACTGGCAACCAGCAGCTGCCAGTCCTTTTACCGTTATTTTACGGGCGCCCGTAAAAAATGCAGGAATCATCAAGCAGAGTGGGACAGAAAAGAGCAGATGTCGTTTTGGTTAGATAGCCCCTCAACAATACAAAGTTATTTTAGAGTGCGCCAAGTTAACATAAAACCTCCGTTTCGTGATTTCCAATAATGTCTTACAGGCAAAAACCCGTAAAAATAACGGGAAAAGGACTGACAGCCGGTTTCCAGTTATCACACTGGTCTGGCATTCAACACAGGCAACGAGGCAACGTACTATAAAACACGATTGTTTTTGCATACTTTTTACATTAATTTCAAACTATCATTCTTACGGACCCGGCAATTTGTTATACCTCTTAGTCAGACCAGATTTTCGAAGAAATTCCGTCTAGTATAAATGCAGTGCTTGAATAAGCTTTTTCACCAATTCGTTACCTGGTCGTTGTAGCCCAAAAATTGTTTTCAAGCATTTCTTGAATATGCATATCAATTCAGTAAAACTTTTGAGTCCTATTTCAAGAGTAGGGGGTCGGATGGTCCGTGAGACTATACTTCTGAAACAAACTTATCCTGATGAGCAGAACATGCAGGTTCCTTGTACGTTGTCTTCGTTGCCTGTGTTGAATGCCAGACCAGTGTGGTTATTCTACCGTAAAATCTACAGTATTTTTTACAGTGTACAAGAGACTTGGTTTCATTTAGTCAGTTCAAGTGCAGTAATTTACTGTTGCAACACTGCCAATGCCCTCTCTCTCTCCCCCCCCCCCCCCCCCCCCCCCCCCCCAAGCACCCCGGCGGAACTATTTTCGAACTGACTCAGAATGAGTCCAATGATCCCATTATGCATAATGTGATATGCACTATGGTGATGTATGGGGACACTTTTTATATGGCTGCCACACTGCACTTAACATTAGTTGCACTGAACCGACTTCAATTTAACTGTTTTCTAACTGTCAAATGACCACCCTACAGGAATGGAAAAAAATATAATCTGCATTATTATAGTAAACCCGGGGATACAATTCTAAGTACGGTGGTTGTGGGAAGGGGGAGGAGGGGGTGCAGTCATGGTTGCGATCGGGCGATGGTGCCTGGTAAATTTCAGTGCCGAGGCGTCCGACTAATGTATATGGATAATAGAAGTGTTAGGGTCTACTGTGTTTGCAGTAGTTGTGGGTGTGGTAATTTGGATATTTCTTCTCTCGCCTGTCATATCTCTTCTTTCTCTCCCTCTCTGGGAGACAGCTCGACACAAATTGAAATACTGTTTCAAAGAGTTGTTAAACCCCATACTACCAACCAATTAACCAAGTACGGGGAGACTGATGCTAAATGTTATTTGCTATTTTGATAAAAGAACATATGTTCTTTACTCATGTATGACAACACATAGACACGCTTGGATGAGCTAAATTTCTTTACAAGAATATGCTATATTTACTAACCAGATGTGCATATTTTGCAATATAAGCATATCTTACAGATGTATTTAATTTCATGAATGAGATAGTGACTTGTATCTGTTGCGAGAAGTGGTAAGCGAGACGTGCATTTCGGGGTTTACCTTCTTTTTTCATAGAAATGCAGATTTTACAGAAAGTTTGGCCAACAAAAAAGCCACCAAGCTACCTTGGAAACAAGAGAACCACTTAAAAATGCGAGCAAATGCTCCAGCTTTAACTAGGTATTGAGGCATACACTAGATCATTTGTGAATTTGCTTTATCCTCTTTTCTCGTAATATCATTTCTTTCAGTTTGGCCGGCAAACACTGTTTTCGTGGCCATTTTGGGCAAGTAAATGGCATCCTGGTTACCATGGAAACAGTTGAACCACTAAATAATGCTTGCAAATTGTAAAACTTGTATAAATGAATTGTGTCAAACTACCTTTAGGATTTGTGACTGTTTCTAATTTTTTTTATTTTGCATTTGATGTCTTTTTATCATGGAAACTCTGTGTTAGCGGCCATTTTGAAGAAGAAAATGGCCGCCACATTACCATGGAAACAAACTCACAAATAAAAGATGCTAGCAAATGGTGCAGCTTTTATAATTGCTTCATACATTGTATCATTTATGAGTTTTCTTTATCATATTTTGTCGTTTTGTCATTATTCTCTTCATACATGTATAAAACTCTGACTTTACTGCCATTTTGAACCAGAAAATGGCAGCCTGGTTACCGTGGAAACGAGTGAACCACTCAAAAATATTTGCTGAAGGTGCCGCCCATATTACTGCATCATATAGTGTATATGAATAAGTCTATAAGTAGAAGACTTAAATCCTTGCCCCAATTTATGCTTAATGAATGAGAAATTCGGTGCCATCAGCACGTATACTGAATACATTGGAGCATGATTACAAAATTTGTCGCAATGGCTTATCGAAAACATGTCATAACTTTTGAACCAAGCACCATATCCTAATAATATACATATCATTTTAGAGGAAATTGAATATGTTTTCTCATAAAATTGGTAAAAATATGTATATTTGCATTTTTAAAAAGCACCTGAACCCCCTATAATCGAGCATACCACCACCAGTTGTGCTGCACCATCGCCTACAGTTACACCTAGCTGCTGTTCTTTAGACCTCAGCCTGCTAAGACTGAGTTTAAAGATGAGGTTCTCAAATAGATAATGCACTCAAGTTTAGGTTTAACCAATGTTTCGTATGCAGCAATCTTTTTTTACCTAAGTGCAAAGGACAAATTGTGTCGAAACATTTTTAGAGTCCTACTTGCCTCTGATGTAAACTCTGAGATACAGCCCGTTTCTAAAATACGCGAAATCTGAGCGTCTACAACGTTTACTTTCTCTAGACGATTTAACGGGTCAGTGACAGACATAACTGTAACATCTCAAAGACCTGTGACTCTTGTATTGAGTACACATGACAATATAACGGTAGTCAGATGTAATCAGTAGCCGGAAGTGTCAATCAATTTCTGCGCTCGAAAAGATGTTTAGCTGCTTTGACTAGCTAACAAATTCGGATCTGCTACCTTTATTAGATTAATTTGTTGAAAATCAAACCTATAAATTTTTGTCGATGGTGGATGAATAAAGATTTTACGCCCTTTTTAACATAATTACAGCCATATCAGGACGATGGGTTGGTGATAATGAAAGGCTGTTTATGAATGAAAAGATACCCACTTCCAACGGTCTCGAGCCCGGGATTTATGTACGAATGCACAGTCTAGGCCTAATCCCAGACTGGGCAGCTCGCTAATTTCCCATCGTCCCTTTTACCGACGCGTAAAAGGGCGTTAGGGCATATGTTGGCTTTGGTGACTCAGACCAACCTGTGTTTTGTGCACAACAGCTAAAGCATTACTGTTAGCCTGACGACTCTAACGTGTGTTACCGGGGTGGTTGGGTGGTGCGATGGTGCTGGGTATAACTTCCAATTCCGTGGCGTCCTACTGATTTGGATAATGGTGGGGCAAGGGCCTACTGTGCTTGCAGTAGGTGCAGGTGGGGCTGTTAGGACATTTTTCTCGAGCTATCACACCTCTCTTCTTTCTCCCTCTCTTTGGGAGACGGCCCGATATAGATTGAAATACTGTCTCAAAGGGCGTTAAACTCAAAACAACCAACCAACGTGTGTTACCAGAGTTACAGACTTTTGGATTGCACAGTTTTCTAGTGATTGTGTGTCACACCGTAGTCCATTTGTTAGAGCGCATAGCTATTGCACAGAAAGTCGCGGCTTCGAAACCCGGCCCGGCCAACGATTGAAAAATTTTGTCAACCCAGAGTAAAAAATTAACCTCTTGATGCATGACTGCATGCAGCTGAGCTGATGACTTCGACTATGGACAAGACACTCATTTAAGGCAACTTACAGTTTTTGATTCCATTTGTACAGCTCCTTCCCAAATAGGCGGTCATCAAAAACAACAGTAACATTTATTTTTACCTATTTTCTATTATAAATCACAGAGAGAGAGAGAGAGAGAGAGAGAGAGAGAGAGAGAGCAAAGTGGGAAGCTTTACAGGTGACCATATTGCTAGAAGACCACAGACAAGCGGACCTAAGAATACGTAAATTTGAAGAACCGCCTTGGAACGGTCAGTAAATGTTCTTTGCACACACCAAAAGAACTAGACTTCAAATCCATTTGGGATGAGCCGTATTGTCTGGATCCACATTATTTGGCCAGTTTCTTTTGGTTAAGAGTTGATCTTATAATGTATTTGATCAAACGTTAGAGAGGAGCCCCGGTAGCTCAGTGGGTTAAGCGCTGGCCTACTGATCTAGCGGACCCGGGTTCGAGTCCCGCTCGAGGCGAGAATCTTTCCTACCGCAAACGGGGTCCCATTGCACACAGCCTTTCATTTTCATCGTCCCATCGTCCTGATATGACTGAAATACTGTTGAAAAGGACGTAAAATCGCAAGTCATCCATCCATCCATCAAACGTTAGAAGTGAAAACGTTACAAAGTTCTCCATTGACCTTGAACGTTGTCACCAGCTTCCCGAGTAAACTTTAGGTCATTTTTTTGCTGAGGTCAGTTGGTGTAAACTGCACTGATAAGTAGGGGGCGTCTCAATATCTCAGTGCGCAACTCGCAGTTACCATATGCTCACTTTCTTTTCGGCTTTCTGATGATCGTAACCATTAGGGTCGATTTCCCGATCAAAAAACAGCAAGGAAGTGCTTTTAAGGTGCATGCCGGTATATATCGAACTGCATGCCGGTCTAGTTTTTTTCCCGAATGGGAAGTATTCTCACCATTGGGCACCTCTCTTTCGCATGGTTTGTGCATCTCAGTTGATATCTCTAAAAACTACGTTAATTTTCCTACAATTTGTCCGAGTCGGATCTTTTTACTACGGCCTTTTGTTGTAGCTGAAATTCTTCTGAGAGTAATTTGATATCACCTGTACCCATACTGAAAAAATTAACTTTTGTTCCGGCTCACCCATCTTGTTTCTTCGCTAAAAGGACTCTCAGGACTCTCGTCGCTGTTACGTAAGTTCGAATTAGTTCACAAGTGATGTCACGAGAAAGACGATTGTGCGACATCAACGAACAGCAGGGACTCAGCTAAGCCTGTACCTGCCCAAAGCTGATTTTTAGGCTGTTCATTCAAACATAAAAAAATACGTTTGATCTGGTACAGGAGTTTATAGTTTATTTAAGTCTCATTTTGGTGTACATCACATTATATACACACATATATACATATATTAAAACAAACATATAAAATACACCAAACTATTCTGTACAGAATTATAAGAGACTATATAAAAAGTAAGTTTCACCTAAAAATTTCTATCACAGTTGATTACCAAACACCATATAGCTGGACTCTCCCGCCCCGAATAAATGGAAGAGTTACTGATATCCAGGGCCGAGTTCCAAGTGATTGGGAGGGAGCCCCATCTACATGTTCCTCGGCCCAGGGTGTCAGTATTATTCATTTCTGTCTCCAGTGGTTTTAAACATTATATACATCTTCTATTTACATCTTTAAAATTGACTAAGCCATTTTGAATAAGAATTATAAGGTACTAACACAGCATAACTTGTATACATGTACAATCACAGCAAATAAAATACAAATTATGACATAAAATATTACCAATGTTTAAAACAATGAGGTCAGACAAAAAAAAAGAGATAGCCTCCATCCTGCACACTAAAGGGCCACGGGAAAGAACCTGCAAGCCACAACATAGTGACTCGCCAGGAACTGGCACCGGAGCTTCACGTGGAGCTTCTCCGCGAGCCACCCCCGTCTCTCGAGGAACAATGTGCCCAGAGCAGACGGCGGTCCAAGAGTTTACAGGGTGGATGCCCGAGTACTGAGTGTGACGTCATTGTTATATAAACAAATAATGATAAAACTAAAATGAGAAAGTAAGTCATTGAGTACCAAATCAGACTCATAGAAAACTCATTATCACAGTTTTATCCCTTATAACCCCGAACCCCTCTACGTGGCATATGCATCACCAGAAAATAGACAGCGTCAAGAGCAGACGACAAGTGGCGGAAACCGATGTCCAAACAGCATGACACCCGCTCCGACTTAGTGTGTCTTGTAACATATATTCCATGTGGGCGATTTTCTGTCAGATATAAATTTTTAATAACCTTTGTGAAGAATCTTTTAAATAAAACCCAGAAAAAAAGTCAAACTAGAACTCCACAGTGTATGACAGATATTGCAAACAACACAGAAAAATAAAAATAAAAAAAGATACGAATAAACAATTCAAATAAAATTATCTAAATAAAAGTGAATTACGTCTCAGTAGAATGTTAAAACAGGTTTTGGCACAAAAACGAATCAATCGGCTTTCGCTGAATAAGATTTTGAATTTCTCTAAGTTACTCAAATCGTTGAACCCTGGACAAATATCGGAGGCTTTATCGAGCAAAGTGACCCTGAGATCATTATAGACATTGCACTCAAGTATTACATGCATCTCATCCTCGATTTTGCTACAGAAAGGACAGATACGTTCTTCGACTACCAGACTCTCATAACGACCGGTCTCTATTTTTATAGGGGCAACGCCACATCTAAACTTCGCAAAAGCGGATCTGTGCTTTAGCGGTAATAATATTTTACAATACTCTTCTACTTTAAATTCCCTTTTCACGCCTGGTAAACTATCACAGGTACCTCCGGCGGAGGTACCGATAAAAAGTTGTGTCAGGCACCTGGAGCTGCCTGTGACTGTCCAAAAAATGACAACAAACGGTAGAAATTCCTCTTTTTTGACAAAATATAAAATAACCAGGGAGTTTATTAAAAATCAAAAAGTGCTATTCGACCCTTATAGACATAAAGTTTTGTCACACATTATATCCCCCTGAACTTTCCATATTAACCAAAGATACGACTTTTGAAGTGGCTTTGATGTCAGTCCACAGTACTCAAAACATAAAGAATTCGGCCGTTTTGGGTCTTAAATGCAGTGATCTTGCATACGAATCTATTTTTCTCGGCACACTGGTGTTAAGGTAACCTCCTTGCTCAAATATAAATGTCGATTGACTAAATAAGGCTTGATTTTTTCAAAACAACAGCTGGAGGTGCCTGCAATGGTGTGGAGGTGCCTGTGATGTAAGCAAATATAGTGAAAATCTGAATAGTTATTGTAGCTGAAAATATTGACGTCTTCTCTAAACCACTGCCTGGAAAGAATCGTTCATTCAACGTCCCATTAAGCTATCATAATGCGTATATCATGAAATTCCATGTTAAAATTTCTAAAACACCATCTCAAAGAGTTATTGCCCAATTTGTTTCCGCTTCTGTTAGTCAAACATTGACGAATTTCACATAGTTGCTGAAAATTAACTGCCTAATTCAGTGTTAGAATCGTTATAAAATGTGCGCTTAAATAAGAGTCAACATTTTGTGACTGGTGATGACTGTGATCGGGAGGTGCTGGCTGTGAGTCCTTCCAACTTGTCAGAAATTGTCGAGGTCACACGTCATGCCAGCTACATGTATGGTGTGTCAAATTGTCAAAATTGCCGATACCCGTCAACAGGCATACACGTACAGGTATCTATAGTGTTGATCCTTTTGGTATCTCATATATGTCGCTCGCAAGTGTCGTATGACGCTCGCTGTATGTGTTAACTTTGTGGTAACTGGAGTGATAGGTGCTACAAGTGATTCAGTCTAGGTAGTTTTGAATTGTTGGCGCTAGAATTAAATACACCCGTAAGGCCTACAGACTACATCATCGGCAGGTGACATGTTCTCAATATTACACCGTTTAGTATATTGAAGTGATCGGAATCTTACTGTAAATAACGTGTAATTCAAAGTCTCCGAACAGCCACTGCATCAAATTTGGTAACAAAAAAGCACTTTTACTACATAAAAGTCATCTTCTGAAACGTTGTTTTTGCAAACGTTTCGAGTAGCTAGCATGGCGTGTGACCTCGGCAATTTCTAGCGATTAAGAATGACTAACAGGCAGTCATCACCATTCACAAAAACGCTGCCTCTTATTTAAGCGCATTTCATAACTATTCTAACACTGAATTAGGCAGTAAATTTTCAACAGCTACGCACAACTCGTCAATGTTTGACTAACAGATATGGAAATAAAACGGACAATTACTCTTTGAGATGATTTGCTTTGGATTTTGGATTTCTGTTGTGAAGCATCAATGTTACGTGTTCTTATGTCCGCTTGTCTGTAGTCTTCTGGCAGTAAGGTCCTGTACAGCTGCCCACTTTGCTTTCTGGTTACTTTTGTAATTTAAAATATAAAATAGGAAAACAGAAGTTAGCGTTGTTTTCATTTGGGGTAGGTGAATTTCCACCTGTCTGTGAAAGAGCTCTTTATTCGGTTTACCATGCATGCTTTTTGTGAACTATTGTCAACGTATACTTACTTCCATCTTGGTTTTGAGAGCAGGATGTAGAATCTGATTGTATAAGTTCATGATCATTGTCTGTCGTTTTAACAAAACTATGCTTGATATTCGCATTATGATAGGTTAAATTGCGACGTTGAATGAACGATTCTTTCAAGGCAGTGGTCTAGAGATGAAGAATATCAATATTTGCAACCGCTATAAATCTTCAGATTTTCGCTATATTTTCTTACATCACAGGCACCTCCATTCCATCACAGGCACCTCCAGTTGTTTTTTTACCGATCCAGCCTTATTTGGAGTTTATCGGCATTTATATTTGGGCAAGGAGGTTTACTTTACGTCAGTGTATCCAGATCAACAGATTCTTATGCAAGAAAAGTGCATTTAGGACCTAAAACAACCGATTTGTTCTTGTTTTGACTACTTTCGACTGTCCTTAAAGCCACTTCAAAAGTCATATCTTCTGTGTATATGTAAAGTTCCCGGGGATATACTGTGTGACAAAACTTAATGTATATAAGGGTCGAATAGCATTCTTTGATTTTCAATAAACTCCCTGGTTATAATGTATTTTATCAAAAATGACGAATACCTACCGTTTTTTGTTTATTTTTGGTCCGTCACAGGTAGCTCCGGATGCCTGTCACAACATTTTATCGGTACCTCCGCGGAGGTACCTGTGATAGTTTACCAGGCGTGGTTTTGAATAATCTATACGTGCGAAGCTTATTACCACCATTTCCCCGCCTACTTGAATCAGTATTAAGCATAGTGGACCAGTCTGCTTCAAACTTTTCCATCATTTTGTCGGAAAGGCTATTCGGAAATGACTTCGGGATAGGATTTGAAATATTGCAAAATTGAGATAATCCAAAATTATTGAATTGATCCTTAACCCTGTATATCCAATTTTTGCAAGACCGGTTAGATTTATCATTACACCACCTAAAAAAGCGCTTGTTTAACCGGACCGAGTCCATGTTCACTAGCCGAACCCAATGAGCGGAGATGCATTTCCACTGCTTTACTATAGGGTGCTTCCATGCCATCTCTCCAAATAACGATGCTGTAGGAGTATATTTGCCGGTACCGAGGAAAAACCGCATTGCTTTGTTCTGAACAGCATTTATGCACGAAAACGATTTAGAACCCAAGATAGCTGCACCGTAACTAATTATAGGCCAGACCATGGAATCAAACAATTTGGTAAAAACATCGTATGGCATGCCACCCATATTTTTATATCTAGCAATCAAAAGACCAAGAGCTCGACCAGCACTCTGAGCAATAATTTTAGCCGTTACGTTGAAGTCTAGAAATTCCGTAAGAGTAATACCGAGATATGAATATCTGTCAACCGTCCCTATTTTATCTGCTCCACACGTAAAATCAAAGTCAGATCTTTGTTCTGAATTTGGCCGAAAATGAACAACATTGCTTTTTCTGGAATTAACCGTCATGCAGTTTGAATTACACCACCCATACAGTGTATTAATCATTACTTGAAGATCAGCAGAATTTTCAGCAAGGAAGACGACATCGTCTGCATATAGCATAATGCTTATAAGTTCGTTGTCAATCTGAACACCTTTACCTAATGATTTTATTTGCAACGCAAGGTCATTGATAAACAGGTTGAAGAGCAAAGGTGACAGACAACACCCCTGCCTTACCCCACGATTTACACCGAACCATTCCGTAGTAAAATTATTAACCCTAACACATGAGATACAGAGGAATACAAAGATTTTACAGCCCCAAATAATTTACCAGCCACTCCTATTCTAGATATTCTGTCCCATAAAATATCTCTATTTATGCAATCGTAGGCCTTTTTAAAATCGATAAAGGCACAATAAGTAGACAGCTTTCGCTTCCGCCTGGTATCTAAAAGTGTGGTTAAAGATGACAAATGGTCGACTGTACTACGTTTCTTACGAAAAGTAAAAAGTATGCAAAGACCAGGAACTGAAACAATCAAAATCCAAATCCAGCCCTCAAACCATAGTTGGAAACAACTAAGATTACAAATAATCAAGATACAGAGAACATATGGCCAACCGAGTGAGCAGCTTGTTCCCAAAAGGTGGCCACTCAGCAACCCAAACCGAACCAAAAATAATAAGAACATACATAAGGTAAAACATCACAGAAACTCTGACACCAAAAACAGGCAACAGAGAACCACAACAGAACTACCGCCTTGGAACGGTCAGTAATGAATTACTGGGGGGGGGGGGGGGGGCTTAAATCGATTTTACAGGCCCAACCTCACCCTCAGTTCCTGTAGTGGTACAAAACATTTAGTTGGTAGTTCGGTTCGCATGATAACCCTCTAACTCGTCAATGAATCATCACGGTAAACACATAAATCAAATTTCAACACCATGAAGAAGCAAAGACGAGGACTCAACAGATACAACGGGCCGTCTGACAGGTGGAGATCCCTGTCCTGCCAAACGACCCCACTGGAAATCTGAAGCAAAAGAAGGTCACCAGTTGAGCCCCGGTGGACCAAGCAACAGACAAAAAGGCTCCGGTCCCAACCAACTAAAATATATAGCTTTAGGTCGGGGCCATCATAGAGTCTGACGACCGATCCCCCGGTGTGCAATTAAAGAGTGCAGCAAAGTTATCAACCGTGATTGGGTTAATCACTAAGCATGCAGACTGTCGCATAACATTTAAATTATAGCCAATACGTTTGTGACGTATTATTATTTTTCGGAATTGATCAGAAAAATCAGTCCTACCCTTAATCTTTTTGAATTTGTATACTAAGTCACCATAAAATTCTGGTTCCGATAGGCCTTGGTGTAAAAGAAATTTTAATCCGACATCAAATTTTGAAACCAATTCATGGTGGAAATCCATTTTGTTCATCGACAATTTTGCCATTATCCTCAGACCACCTACCAAGACGGTCATTCAAAATCGAGCAATATATTTTATACATAGATGAGGCAAGCGCTATTCCTCGATAGGACAAAGGGTCCCTCCTATCATCTGTACATGACTTTGGGATAGGGTTAATAATGCATTTTCCCCAGTCTGATGGAATGACACCAACATCAAAACAAATATTATACAAAATATGAAGAAAAGAAACTGCTGTGTCATTACGAAGAACTTCGGATGGTATATTATCAAAGCCGCATGCTTTACCTTGTTTTGCACTAAAAATGGCTTTTTTGACTTCAAACAGCGAAATGTGCTCATTAAAAAGGGGATCAACAGGCAAACTGCTTTGATTGGTATAGGTAGCTATATGTAAATTTTCATAGTTTATATTATCGACATTAAAAAGAGAGCTAAAATCGGTTTCCACTTATTTAAGACATCATGCGTTCTTGTTGAAACACTGTCATTTTCAAGCACTACTTCCATTGGGATAGGCTGCTTTCTGTTTTGTCCTACTCCTACCCTACCGATTGTTTTCCAAAAGCTCACATCATGCAAATTACATTCATTCACTAACTCTGATTGAACTTTGAACCAGTGTTTACGCTTTGAGCGTTGCACTGCACTATCAAATAACTTTCTTTTCGAAATATAATTCGATTTAAACGACGATTTACAATGCTTTTCATCGCAACGTAACCACGAGCGCTCAGCAATGCATACCTCATTCCAGAGATTTGAAAGCCTGTCGCTCCACCAAGGCTTTCCTACTTTACGTTTCTTATTACTTACACCAGAAAGAATAGTTTTGTACGGTAACTCGTCATACATGTTTGCTCCAACAATACCACACCAGTCACTAAAAGCGGAATCAGTATCCCTTTGAGTACGTAGTGAATACTCTAGCTTAGAAATTACCTCGTTAACATTGCGTAAAACATCAGAACGTGAGAGAAAGCCGGATGGAATTGCACTTACGTCAAACTTATCAAAGGTTTGATCAGTTTGAAGGGTTTCCGATTCTGGAGTGTCGTAAAAAGACGAGTTCAAATTAATTTTCCAGGTAAGTACAGAGTGATCTGGGATGCTTGTCGGAGCAATCACACCAACATGATTCGCGCGCGCTATTAATTCCGAGGTTCGAACAACTTCGAAATCACAGTAGCTTGATAAACAATCGTGACTAACAAGGCAGTAGTCAACCACAGACAGACCTTTCACAGAAACTGACGTAAAATCATTACTCAGACAATTTCGACCGTTTACAATGCGTAGGTTTGTATTGATTAAGTCTCTCCATACGAGTTTGTTTTAAAATCAACAACGTTGCGCTGTGGGACAACATCGATACCTGCTGTAAAATCATCCAGGTCGCCACAACGACTATTGAAATCACCACAAATAAATATATCACCATCATTCTGATAATTGTATATACTTGTTAACAGCTGATCAAAAAAGGCATGCACATCAGCCTGACGAGAAGAATTTTCAGGAGGGAGATAACAGACACAAGGATAAATATAAGAGCCGGACAATTTATGTTTCATCTCTAGCCAAAGAATTTCTCAAAAGAATCATCGAGTACTTCGATATCAAATATTGAGCATATATTTTCTTTGATTAAAAATCCTACCCCTCCTGAACCCGTCCTGGCACGCACATGTATACCTTTTCGATTGTTTCCAAACATGTCATACGATTTCTTTTCACTCAGTTTGCATCATATGCAATTATTTGATACCTGAAATGTATCGTATTACGAAACATTTGGGGTAATAAATAAAAAAAACTAAATACACAAAAAGTGAGCTAATAGGTGAATAAATTAGTGATAAAAGTCCAGTCTGCTTCTTACGGTTGAACACATTAATATAACATTGACAAGTCAATTATGTAAAATGACCTTCTGATACTTAAGAGGGATTTTGAGCCATGTCACAAAAAACCCTGCAGACAACCAAGCTATGATTAATGAATAATCAATTCTAAACACGAAAAGTGATCATGCGTTGCAGGTGCTTTAGCTGCTTTGAATCATTTTTGTATACACAGAGTACCTAGAACTACAATCTTATGGTGCCAGAACAAAATAATTTAATTGGGATTATACGTTACAAGACAGAAATAAACTTTGTTCAGAATGAACGAAGCTAATAAATTTCATTATTCAAGCGCAAATATTCTGCTAATTTTCACTCTATGAACAGAATTATGTTGGTTTAAACTCATACAACTCGCAAACTATTTCGGATTACAAACTGAATGTAAGTATAATCAAGGGAGTGCATTAGGACATGTGCGAACAGCGAAGACTCAGATCATCCTGTCTTGTCAGCGTTACTCGTGTCCTCATTTGAGAGTCAAGGAAAATGTAGAGCAAATATGAGTGGGCTGATATGTCAGTCTCAGCTTTATATTTCTCGTCGCGCTGCTCAGATACTGATACATTTGAGCCGCGACACGACAAAACCAACAATGAGGTTGTGCGCCCGGCGCAGACTCAGATCACCCTGGGCATCCGCCCGGTCCGATCAGACTTTTCGCTACGCGCTTAAAGGGTAGCTAAGGGTCTAACCTACCTACATGCGGACAGCGAAGACTGATCAGACTGGGCGGATGCCCAGGCTGATCTGAGTCTGCGATGGGCGCACAACCACATTGTTGGTTTTGTCGTGTTGCGGCTCATTTGTACTTCGACACATATTTTTTACGTTCGGCTAGATTAACAACCCCTTTATATTTTGTCCCGGTTCACGCTTGAGCTTGGGGGTCCCATTATCATGAAATGCGAGCATTTTTCACCACCATTTGAAATTAGTTATAGCTACGACAAAAGAAGAAAATTCGAACTAACTTTACATAGTTATGCCGTTGATATATTTTCATTCGCGGTATTGTGATCCTTAGTTCCCAGCAGACACATAGCGTTGAAACACAGTCGTATTGATCTCAGTGTAACTATTCCAGGCCCCGAGGTTATAAAACTTGAGTAAAATTCTCAAACTCAAAATAAAGCACACTGATTGGCTGCTTCCGAGCACATGCTCGGAAGCAGCCAATCAGTGTGCTTTATTTTGAGTTTGATATTATTCTCAAGATTTATAACCTCGAACCCTGACGTTGTATTGACGTTGATATGACGCTGTTTCGATATTTCTTGCCTGCTGGGTTACGTCCTGGGCCAGGTGGTTCAAAGCATCCCGGTAACATCAAGAGTGTTGCTCCAAAAAGAAAAAAAATGTGAATAACTTTTGAAAAGCTTGTCAGATTTTTTCATCAAGAGCAGCAAAGTTTTTTCGAAGGCCTATCATATTTTTGCAAATCTTACGCCTCGTCCACCAACGCCATCGTTGGTTTTCAACAATCGGACCCTGGAGAAATGATGCCACCAGCCTACTATAGACGACAGTCATAGCCAACCTCTTATTTAATGATGATATGTTAGGTACTTCGAAACAATATATGAATACTGAGAATACAGCTGGGTGGCATTTTTGGCCCTTCAGTTATTAAGTAGTTTTGGTGAAAAAAAATAGCATCAATAACAATACCATCATCCCTGCCGATTGCGATCTTGACTTTGTTAGTGTCTCAGCAGAAGATGCACAGAAACAAAGGTCGCAGAAAGAGTTCCATCAAACAAACAAATGAATTTAACTATGAACTGATGCCCTAGATATGTTTTTATCTGATTTTAACTGTACACAAGAACCTCCCAGCTCGAATGTTTTAAGGTTGTTCACAGTGCGACTATGCCAATATTGGCCATGCACTTAATTGGTAGATGTAGATGTAGATAAGAAGGGGTAATAGTGATAATCGAGGGATAATTATCCTCCGTTCTCCGCAAAAGCATGTGTTGTGACCTCTCAGTAGAACCGTCTCTGCGAGACGATTCTAACGAGGGATCAAAATGACTCGGCGAGGGGTCACGACGTATTTTTGTTGATAAATACGAAAAAATAATCTCAAAATTATCGAATTATTTTAAAATGTTGTCTGGCTCAACGTACATTGTTTGACTCAACGTATATTTTCCTGCCAAAAGTTTCGACGGTCATGTCTCTTACGAGACAGCAGGTGTTTACAGGTCGAGTTCTGCCACTGTAATTACATCATATTCACTCATGATCGGTTTCCACAGCTTTTTATCCACGAGTTGGTTTTCAACACCCAAAGGTGGGCATTCGAGTTAAACAATGCCACGACGAAAACGGAGACGACACTAAAAGGCAAGAATTCACCAGGAAAGCAACCTCTATTCTTCAAAAAAGATTATCCTTTTGAGAAGAATACCGAAACGAAACTACGTCAATGGCGTACTCCTGCACTGTCTGGGGTTGAACAGAGCCTTCGTTGTTCGCATTTTTGCCAACAGCAAAACTTCATATCAGACTGAGTGAATGCTCAGGCTGAGTTTATTCTTCACAGTTAAATAGCTGTTTTCGGCAAAGTTCAGCCCCAATGATGTATGCAAAACGGTGCTTATGTCATACACGACAAAAACAGACTCAGATAAGCCTGCGCAGCGGCGCAGTCTGATTAGAACTTTGTCGTCCATACACCCCATGTATGGATTTTGATGAAAATGAAAGCACTATGCAGAGTTGTGGTCAGACAGCACTGATCCAGACTGGTTTGAGTCTTGTGTGTTAGCAGATACGTTAAGCTCCCATTTTGTTTGTTGGAGCTCAGTTATATCGGACGGTAACAGGACAATGCACAAGACATGCTATGGTATGGATTAACTGCCCTTTCAAGAGTATTTCTCATATATCTAGTCCATCGGTAGGCACGGGAGAAAACTGACCTTCTGGTGGCCGAACAGGTCCACCAGAAGCACGACGTCAAAATGACGTCATATCAACGTCGCTGTGACATTGTGGCGTCACACCGACGTCGGGATGACGTTAATTGGACGCTATGTGCCAGCTGGGGGGGGGGGGGCGGGGCATTTCGACGTGACACGGGCGAGACTCGAATCACAACACTTTACCACTAAGCCGGGGGCTCGCTGACAAGACAGAATTGCTTTTGCTTTAGTTGCCACAGACGAGCTTATTTCGTATGACAAGTCGTTGTACTGACAATCAAGAGAAAAAAGAGAGAAAGAGATTCAACTTTTGAGAGAAAGAGAGACTTTGGCTTCCCTTGAAACTTCACTAATCATTCATTTCAAAGAGAGAGAGAGAGAGAGAGAGAGAGCGAGCGTGGCATGGCTTAAAAAGTATTAATTCTGACATCACAAAACATTCCTTTGGAAGCTTAATTCCACTCAGTTACGATATTGATTATAATACCCTTTGTAAAGTACATTTCAGGTATTTTTGCCTCAAGCGATATCGGGAACGACCTGTCTTAAGGTGAATGGGCACACTTTTCAGGGAAGCAACACTGCCATTTTCATTTTTACATCCCTTTCTGAATGGAGCAAATTCTTTTCTTAAATTTTTGACCTTATGAAAATGACATCATTTGGATTCAAGCCGCGTCGTTGCCCAAACAAGCCTATATGTAAAAACAGCATGTTCATGATAGGCACATGTTACAGGATAGGCGAATGATACGGTGCAAGCTCTGACAAGACTGTACAGTAAGCTGCGCAGATACACATAACACGCAGATCTTTTTAATAGCGTTCCAAAAGTCGAGGCGTCTTCCCCGACGGGTAAAATATATGTGCTCTTTATTCATAATGAAGAAGTCGGGGTATGATCGAATCCAGCCAAGTTCGTGACTCTCCTTGGATTGTTACTTTATAGTCGCGACTCAATTAAAGTGACAGCTCCAGTGGCACGGACGGCGAATTATGTTACCTTTATTGCCTGAGTGTCTTATACTTGCAGATTGTTTCATCCTTACCCATTACTGCTAAACTATCACCGCCGTTTTAAACCACCAGGAACTCTGCACTTTTCTATCAAATAATAATAATAGCAAAGCCTTTTCTCATTTTATAGCGCATTATTTACGCAGTCGGGCTTGACTGCATATCCTTTTTCACTATTATTGTTCGATTGATTTCATCTTATGTTGAAGAGCATTGCCACGTGTTTGGTGATTTTTATGTTGATAATACCGCTGACAGGTACCGTTAAGTTTGTGACAAGACGCTTTGCTTTGAAGCTAAAATACCGTTGTCCCCCGGCACTTTAGTAGCGGAGAAACCCGTTATCCTGTCTAATTCAGTCTAAAAAGAGAAACACTTCAGACAGTCAGATTTTTCGAAAAACTGAAAACTGCCATATGTTGATCCCAAAATAAAGTCGTCTGCTATGAAAATTGCTATTTCATTCATTCGTGTTTGTAGATCTTTCTCCTTCCACGAGGAGAAACGCGTATTAACGTGTAAAGTCTTCGTTTATCAACTTGGCACCCCACATGTTTGTAATGAGAAGTGTCACATCGCTTACCTGAGTCACCCTGTAAACTGTCTGCAGCTGGCGCTTCCACTCTGCATCATACACGCTTGTTGTTATGCTCCTAACATGTTTGGTGTTCTGTTGTACAAATACGAGTCATGCTCCTTTTTTAGAAGTTCGTGTCTTGTTTCCGTTTTATGGTTTTTGATACAAAGAGCTATATCTAAATCACCCATGGCATTGTTGTCGAGAGCTTCCTTTCAGGGTGTTCGTTTAGTTTTAAAGATCATGTTTTGACTGATCAGTATTGACTGCAGTATAGGTTTCCCCATGATATTAGTCTCCTGTTGGTGCTTCCACTCTGCAGTAAGAGGTGTTCTCATAAGGGGGGCATCACTGGTTGGTTCCGGTATTTACAGGTACTGCATTCCGGAGGTTCTTCAGCGTGCTCGTTTAGCTTTTAACACCGTGATTTTGACTGATTACTGTTGAATGCGACCGTGTCCTGACACGGTCGCAATAAAACGAAAATTATTTTAAGCGTCCAAAAACGGAAGATTAAGGACTGAGAAACCTTGATTTGGTGCTACAAACGGTTGGCTATGATGATTCGCAATGCACAATTGTTTGAATCAAAAGCACAGAGACATCATTTTCAAAGACTGAACCCGTTTGAAAATTACGATTATATAGAGTTTGTAGAACTTTTTTTTTTCACAAAGACATATTGTGAAGACTGGAGCGGCTCTGAAGGCATCGGGTCGAGGACATACAACTTAACTTGGGAAATAACATAAAGTCGATGGAACAATTTCTATTTTCCCAACATTTTCCCACATTGTTTTCTACTGCGCATGGTCACACCGGCTTCGCGTTAAATTTGTTTAGTAATGCCTCTCAGGTTTTTGTCTTTTTTTATTGCGCTGTCCGTCTGTCTATTCTCTTGTCCTCAATCACTTAGCGTATCCTATTATTGTATGTTCACTTTGCCTACCCACCAACTCTCTTTACAAACTGTCGAACATGAGATATGGACGGGCAAGTTAGGCAGTAATTTACATGAAAATAGGAATGAAATGTTTAACATAGTTCGTTACACCAGGGGTAGAAACACACGTTATTTTTTTCTCTTATGGTAAACAAATTCTAATGGCAGGAGTGAACGGATACACTTTGAAACAAACTTGTACGGCAGCAGCATGACCAGTGCTATATCAGGTGAAGTTAACCTTTTGCCCAACAGTATAGTTAAAAGTAAAAAGTATGCAAAGACCAGGAACTGAAACAATCAAAATCCAAATCCAGCCCTCAAACCATAGTTGGAAACAACTAAGATTACAAATAATCAAGATACAGAGAACATATGGCCAACCGAGTGAGCAGCTTGTTCCCAAAAGGTGGCCACTCAGCAACCCAACCGAACCAAAAATAATAAGAACATACATAAGGTAAAACATCACAGAAACTCTGACACCAAAAAACAGGCAACAGAGAACCACAACAGAACTACCGCCTTGGAACGGTCAGTAATGAATTACTGGGTCTGCTCCCTTTAGAATTGCAGCAAAAATAGCCCGCTTTCGTGTCGTCTGCAGAGCTCTTGAATCAAGATGGCGTCCGTAAGAAGGTAAATAACAATGACGTAAAACATTCTTTTCCTGTGTTTTAACGTTTGCCCAAGCCTTCGTCTATTAACATGCTGCAGCCCTCACCGCTGCGCGGTTAAATATATTGAGAAAATCTCATCACGACCAGTGGCCAGGTAGACGCAAAATTTAGCATCAAACGCTAGGAATTTGGCCGAACGTCTAAAATACTAACTGTTCATGATATCAACGAATTCCTAGACACGAACTTTTAGCTACTCAAAGTACATTGTCGAGTCTTGTTGCCGCCTCGAGAAAAAATGCTGTTCAAACTTTCAAAGTCACAAGAAAGAAGCCCATCAGCTTATGTTTAAAAAACAAAAACAAACAAAGATCTCCAATTTCATGAAAATGCAGGAATATGTAAGAATTCGATATCCCTACTTCTCTGTGAAAGTTGAGTCCATTTTGTCTGATGGTCATGTTTATAGTACAAACATGTACTTGTATAACAGCTAACACTCAAGAGCGGAAAATATATGTAAAACAAGCATCTAGATAAATATTTGATCATGTCGAGCCTTTTTATAGCAGTAAAACAAGCTAACTTGTGGTTTTGCCATCGAAATTCAATGTTAACAAGGCCATACAATATTTTTAAGCACGATTAGGCTCGAATATCTCTGTCTAAAAACAACACTTGCCAAAGTACACAGTCTTAAAGTCCAGTCAACACGCCTGTTCTGGAATATGGATTCTTAAAAAATGAAAAATAAACGAGCAAATCCTTTAAAGAAAACAATAAAATATCCCCAGGGAGAGCCACAATCAAAACTCGCAGTTCCTCTCGGGTACCAAAAAATCACTGACATACAAGTAAAACGGCTAGTAAACGGTAAAGCGGCGATCCGTTTTACATATGTAAACGTTTTATGGCTTCATCTTTTACTACTCTTCTTTCCCTCGTGCCAGACTGAACAAAACAAATATAAAAATAAATATAGTTATCAAGTCACGAAATACGAAAAAAATACCCTGCGGCCTGCGTCCAATAAAGCAACAAAATCAAACAACAACAATGGAATCAACGCTTGATTCTGACATGTAAAAATGTTTGCTGTAGCTCAGTGACACTTCTGCTGCAGATTCCGTTTGTTGTATTTCAAGCATTGTGGTCACAATGCATACTTTGCTTCTAACTTTGTTTTATAATCTTATTTTATTATTTATTTTATTTATACAATGTTTAAATACATGACACAATTAGTTATAAATAACTATTCTATCTTGTGGTCTTCTTAAATACAACTACAATGAGACAGGACAAAACATTCTACAAATAAGAATATCTAGTATGAAACTTGCAGTCGTTGAGATGATTTCTCATATTTTACCAGGTTATTAAGTACTAAATCTTTAACCGTTTTTTATGCCCCCGACGTCCAGGATGAAATGGTTTCCGTTCAATATCTTTTGAAAGCATTGGTGTATTGAATTCATATTTCATACACAGGTATATAATCACAAAATACTGGTCAAGTTCGATGTTGGGTAAAATCCGTCTATTATTGTGGGAGTTATGGCTCTTTTTCGACTTCTGTTTCTTTGAAAAAATGGTTTCCGTTCGATATCTTTTGAAAGCATTGGTGTATTGAATTCATATTTTATACACAAGTATATAATCAAAAAAAAAGGTCTAGATCGATGTTGGCCAAAATCCGTCGATTATTGTGGGAGTTTTTGCCCTTTTTCGACTTTATTTTGTATGACAAAATGATTCCGTTCGATATCTTTTGAAAGCATTGGTGTATTGAATTCATATTTTATACACAGGTATATAATCATAAAAAAAGGTCAAGTTCGATGTTGGGCAAAATCCGTCGATAATTATGGGAGTTATGGCCCTTTTCGACTTCATTTTGTATGAAAAACTGGTTTCCGTTTGTTATCTTTTGAAAGCATTGGTGTATTGAATTCATATTTTATACACAGGTATAGGCAGGACAGGGATCTCCACCTGTCAGACGGCCCGTTGTATCTGTTGAGTCCTCGTCTTTGCTTCTTCATGGTGTTGAAATTTGATTTATGTGTTTACCGTGATGATTCATTGACGAGTTAGAGGGTTATCATGCGAACCGAACAACCAACTAAATGTTTTGTACCACTTCAGAAACTGAGGGTGAGGTTGGGCCTGTAAAATCGATTTAAGCCCCCCCAGTAATTCATTACTGACCGTTCCAAGGCGGTAGTTCTGTTGTGGTTCTCTGTTGCCTGTTTTTGGTGTCAGAGTTTCTGTGATATTTTACCTTATGTATGTTCTTATTATATTTTTGTTCGGTTTGGGTTGCTGAGTGGCCACCTTTTGGGAACAAGCTGCTCACTCGGTTGGCCATATGTTCTCTGTATCTTGATTATTTGTAATCTTAGTTGTTTCCAACTATGGTTTGAGGGCTGGATTTGGATTTTGATTGTTTCAGTTCCTTGTCTTTGCATACTTTTTACTTATATAATCATAAAATACAGGTCAAGTTCGATGTTTGGTAAAATCCGTCAATTATTGTGGGAGTTATGACCCTTTTTTGACTTCATTTCATACAATAATGGTTTCCGTTTGTTAGTTTTTGAAAAGTTACTTGTTTCCGGGCTATTTCTTTTGGAAAGTTGCATGGCATCCATTTCTGTGATAAGATACAGAATGTTATCACATATCACAGTCATGACACCCCCATCCAAGCTATATTATGCCCCCCCCCACCACCACAACAAAGAAAGATCTCCAATGTCACGGAAATGCAGGAATATATAAGAATTCGATATCCCCTGCTTTTCTGTGAAAGTTGAGTCCATTTTGTCTGACGGTCATGTGAATAATACTTGTATAACAGCTAACATCCAAGAACGGAAAATGTATGTAAAATAAGCATCTAGATAAATATTTGATCATGTCGAATCTTTTTATAGCAGAAAAACAAGCTAACTTGTGGTTTTGCCATCGAAATTTAATGTTAGCAAGGCCAAACAATATTTATAAGCACGATTATGCTGGAATATCTCTGTCTAAAAACAACACATTTGCCAAAGTACACAGTCTTAAAGTCCAGTCAATAAGCCCCCCCCCCCACCCCACACCCCACCCCCACCAATTAGATTAAGTAGAAGATGTATGAGTCAGGTACGTGTAAGATATCGAATGTGCTGATCAGATTGTACGGATGCACATGTAAATATGCATATTTGTTGTTGGTGGGGGTTTTGATTCCGGAAATGCTGTTGAATTTTGATTCGGGTCTGTATGTGTTGCACATAACAATGAGGATTGGTTGGCTGACCGCCCCACATATAACCTTAAACGGTCTTATCAGGATCTACACTTTGCAAAGGCAGATTATGATCTATACTGTTAGAGTAGTTCCGTGCCATGGGGTGCAGGGGATTGCTGAGTTAAGAATTTTTGGCATGCTTGTGCTTTTGTCTACATTTAACTTTTATTTAACAGACATAACCCTTGCTGGTGAAGGACCACATGAAAAATATCGTTGAAAGGCCGTAAAAGTTTTCTCTGAGGGTTTAATAGGTTAAACTGTTTATGTAACAAAATTATTGAAGCTAAGAAGGTTGGCAGAATGCCTCCGAGAAACTCTTCTATAAAATAATATCTTATGATCCGATACTGTCGCACCTCATTCGTTACTGTCGTAAGACCCCCCTGTAAGTATCGATAGGTTATCTGCCCTTAAAGGAATAAATTTTGTAAATTTTTGACATGGATAGATAAAAAGGATAATTTGCCATTGTTATGTGTCATAACATACATTGTTTTAGCATTCACATACAACAAAACAGGAGTTTTATTGAACTTGATCCGATACTGTCGAGTCCACTGTAGTTCTATACAGTGACACTTAATCCTCGTTGTATTTGTTTAGAGTATGACAATGGTATACTATGCTTGCAGTAGGTACGGAT
The DNA here is from genome assembly GCA_963989385.1 of Ctena decussata. Lineage (NCBI taxonomy): Eukaryota > Metazoa > Mollusca > Bivalvia > Lucinida > Lucinidae > Ctena > Ctena decussata. Next base: position 76,233,325 of record OZ022511.1, on the reverse strand, counting down.
GGGGCCTTGCAAATTTGGAGCTCTTTATTAATTTTACCTCACTGCAGCTGGTGTTGTGCCGTGTGGCGGTCGTAAAACGTCTCCCCGTACATCATCCATAGTGAAGAATGTGTATATTTTTTTTCGTCCTTTGAGATCAGAGAATATATTTTGAGAAATCTGAAATTTTAGATTGGTTTATCAATTCTAAACCATCGTTTTATATATTATTTGGACCCTTTTTGATGCTAATCAGCCTTTGAATCGACTGCCCAATTAAGATTAAGAAAGGACCTGGTATGATATGGGCCATATTTGGCCCCCCTCTCAAAATTTATTCAAATATTGTTTTTTATTAGTCACCTTATATTATCAGAAAATGGAGATGTTACGGCGCGTACAAAGCAAATTACAGCCATTTGTTTGTCCTTACCTTTCTAGCCTGTTTTTAGCAAAATTTAGGGGGTAGAGATACATTTTGCACTATATAACAAGGAAAGGAATTCAAAAGCAGATGATAAGTATCAGATTATATAATGTATGTAATATTAATACTAAATCTCTTTTACATTTATTGGTCTGCATCTTATCACTCGTATAAAGTGCGATAACTCGTGACCGATCACTGAAATTGTCGGATTACAGAAACGCTTCATTAAACAGTTTTTCAATCGAAAATTAACGTTTAAACGGCCTGCAACCATTGCAGTATTTTGTCTTTCAAGAGAATTTAGATAAACCATTCATTTCATGATCAATTCATGTGCAGCAGTCACTTTTTCTCGGAATAGTACATATAAGTCTGAAAGAAATCGGAAGATTAAATATTTTTTAAACAAATATGGGGGTATGGACCAACTTTGCATTGTTCTTGAGAGTTGATGAGATGAAAATAATAGAAAATGGTTACACAACAACGAGGATATTTTAGCAAATTAAAATATTTTGCATTCGAAGTAAAACTTTATTTTTAAGAAAGAAAAAAGGGAGATAACTCATGATTACATTGAAACTGCATAGCAATTAATGGTAATGAACACATATAGTTCTATAACTGCTGACTTGTTTGGCAAACATAGGCCAGATTTTTATGAGCTTCCTTTTATATACTTTGTTATTTAAACAAAATAGAAATTAAATTTTTACCCTACCCGTTTCCATTGCAACGATTTTTAAAAAAATAGATGGAGCGAAACAAGACAATATACATCTTTCATACTTGTTTTTATCGTGCGGCTCATTATTTTCGAACATTTTTTAAAGTTATTAATATGCCCACCATATATTTAATTAAAAACCTCTTAATTGCAGCTAATCGACAGATTATGTCGTGTATTCCATATATAAGAGTGGGTGGGGTAACTAAGACACCGAGTTATTCATATGGTAATACTGGGTAACTGGTTATTCACAGTCTGGTCATATTATATATACAGCCGTAGGTATTGGAAACAAAGGGCAATGAATATTCTTATTAAATCATGCATTGCTCATACTTTGCTATAGCCGGAAAATGGAGTACTACACAAATTCTTTAGAGCTATGGCAAAGTCTAAAAAAAACACATATAAGAAGACAATAAAGATATGTTTTTTTTTAGACTTTTCCATAGCTCTAAAAAACTTGCGTAGTACTCCATTTTCCGGCACCCGGTAGCGCGTTTTTCTCGAGGTTAGCAGCATACCAAGATCGCGCGAGTGAGAATATCGCAAGGCAAATAACTATTCTGAATTTCTGCCACTGTTTGATCAAAATGACTCTGTGCTACAGTTGGTTGACCTATTCCGACGCACTCGCCTGTTTGAAAGTATTTTGATTTTATCTCCGGCGGAAAACAATATTTCGGCGAAATATGTTTATGGACATTTTTTTCAACACTTAATGGTCAAAGCCACGTATAGGCCTAGCAATGGGTTCGTTTCTGTATTTGAGGTACCTAGAACTGGGTTTGAAACTAGTAAACACTGCATATTTAGCAAGACAATTTAAACGCGTTTTCAGACCAATTGTGAAAAACGGCCAGGACAATATCTGTGTAAACGGATGTGTGGTGAAAATAAAAATATGTCCATTCCCCACTCTGCAAGGAATCTCTGCTGATAAATGCTCCGTTTGGCTCTGATCCTGGCTCTTCTATTGGGATTATCTCTTCAGCTTTGGGTTTAAGCCTGTTCAAGATGACCATTGGCATGGCTTTGCTCGGATGACTGCTGAGGCTAATGGTACTGTAGTTCTGGCAAAGCTGTAGCTTGCCCTTCTTAGGAAGTGCATTTATCAGCGACTTTGTCCACGTGGTTAGCTAGTCTCCTGTTCTCCAGCTCTTTATCAGTCTTTATCAAATCTTTGTAAAAACAATCATATCTCCTTGTCTGCGTAAACAAATTCCGCTGGTCTTTTATCAACTACGAGGGACTTTGAACAGTGCTACTACTGCAATCTTAACTTTCCCACCAAGATTTTTTGACGCTGAGTGCTGTCCAGAATACTCATGTCGCCATAACACTCATGACTGTATAGCTCAGAGCAATAGTCTATCTATCTGCTGAGAGTTTATCGTGCTTTTGTTAGACTTGTCCCAGACTTGTTCTGGATGGTTAGGGTCTACCCCGTTCTCTGAAGTCTAATTCACACCAGCCCAGCTGAGGTGCTCACTTGCAGTTGTATTAGTTAAGGTAAGTTCCAGTTTCTTTGTATCGAGTATACCTTCTGAATCAGTCCTCCTTTGCTCTCTTCAGTGCTTCTGAACCATTTTGTAAACATCCCTGCATTCTTTCGCTCCTTCTGCTTCATACCGCCTCCTCTTCAAATCCCTCCTCTCATTGCAGAGGTCGAGAAATCCAGTGCCCAGTGCCTTTACCTGCGATTTTCGTTTCCAAGTATTTCTTTGGCAGTGTCACTAGCGCGCAGAAAAATGTGAAGAAGTCGCACTAGTTTAAATCGTCCCGTCCGGGCACGATTTCGAATAAAGTTTGATTTGATTTTACTTTTTTGCGGGTTGACACTTCCATAGAATATCTGCTAGTAAAGTACATCCGACATATATATTGGAAAACAGGCGTGGCCCCGTCTTTCTCAGTCAGACAATACCCAATTTGATATTACTTGGTTTCATTTTATGAAATGGGAGCAACTTTAACATGCATTTTAAAGAGAATCTTACAAGTGATAAGCACAACAAATATTGTTTGATTTGAGGTCTGAAGCATGTTTCTGCACCCCCATACCCCTCCCTACACACACCACCACCACTACCACCACTTTATGGATTTATGAGTACAAATACCGTCTTTCGGTCCCATCTTTAATGCGCTGTCCAAACTGCAACAATATTGTAGATGCATGTATCCTTCAGAATCAAGAGTTGTTTCTGACAGCAGGTGAAGCGTCGTCATGAATGATGAAGCGAAAACTATATTTTGCATCATATGTCCTAGTATTACTTACCAAAAAGAAGGTAAAGCGGTCTGTTTTCGTTGTTTTATTTAGTAATATATCTTGGCGATCCGTAGATTGTCTACCTTCAGTGCCCAAAGAGTTCCGGTCGCACGCGCGTCCTTGTAAGTCAACCGTGTTCAATCAATGACGTTATTTTATTTAGAAAAGTTAAAAATTAGGTGTCAGCGCAGTCAAGTGCACAGCTGAATTTTTCACACATTGTTAATGTTCTTAAAATGCATTATTATGCAAAAAAATCAGCTGTGCATTTGCCTGCGCTCAGGTAGTTTTTGGCCCAAATGCAAGACGAAAAATGGCCAAATTGCCAAAATCAGCTGAGGAGTGGTACATTTAGAGGCTCATAAGAAGTTAAATATCATTAGAATATAGATTATTTTCATCAGAACTGATGGTTAAAGGTTAAAACTAATACTCAGAGTACATTGAGTGAACAGAAGTTAAAAAAGAGCAATTTTGAAAATTCATAAATGAGGGGGCCAAATATGGCCCAAATCATACCAGGTCCTTACAGTATGTTTTTCTCTGGTGTCGTCACCAGATGTTGTCAGGGTCACTGAAGAGGCTTTATTAGCCGAAACTACGTAGTCTGACCCACGTTCCTTCCTCTGAATGTATTCTCTGCTCTTGAAGGAGCTCTTTAAGATTTTAATATCACCTACACCTTTGTATTTAAAACTGTCTCATTTCCGAGAAAGGTATGTCACATGCGTGCGTTTAGCACACACTTACGTATATACTATATGTGATTTGTTCATGGCATAATTTTATTACCCTAGCTGAATTATTAATGACCTTATCACGGCGTTTGCAAGACTTCTTGGATGACCCAAGTGTTGTTACAAGGATATTATGTCATTATCAGTATTTTCTGACCCCCCCCCCCATCTATAGGCCCATTTTGAACAATTGCGACTTGATGACGTGATGACTTTGACTTTGATATAGTTAATTTTCCATTTTTGGATGGTGACGTTCCACGTCGTCCCTCTTATGGAGTATATATTTCTCAACTTATAAGATTTGCTAGAGTGTGTAGTCATGTAGATGACTTTAATGCTCGTAATAAATGTTTAACTGCTAAACTTCTTCAACAGGGCTATCGGTATCATAAGCTTAGAAAGGCTTTTTCTAAATTCTATCGCAGACACCATGAATTGGTTTCAAAATTTGATGTCGGATTAAAATTTCTTTTACACCAAGGCCTATCGGAACCAGAATTTTATGGTGACTTAGTATACAAATTCAAAAAGATTATGGGTAGGATTGATTTTTCTGATCAATTCCGAAAAATAATAATACGTCACAAACGTATTGGCTATAATTTAAATGTTATGCGACAGTCTGCATGCTTAGTGATTAACCCAATCACGGTTGATAACTTTGCTGCACTCTTTAATTGCACACCGGGGGATCGGGCGTCAGACTCTATGATGGCCCCGACCTAAAGCTATATATTTTAGTTGGTTGGGACCGGAGCCTTTTTGTCTGTTGCTTGGTCCACCGGGGCTCAACTGGTGACCTTCTTTTGCTTCAGATTTCCAGTGGGGTTGTTTGGCAGGCCAGGGATCTCCACCTGTCAGACGGCCCGTTGTATCTGTTGAGTCCTCGTCTTTGCTTCTTCATGGTGTTGAAATTTGATTTATGTGTTTACCGTGATGATTCATTGACGAGTTAGAGGGTTATCATGCGAACCGAATAACCAACTAAATGTTTTATACCACTTCAGAAACTGAGGGTGAGGTTGGGCCTGTAAAATCGATTTAAGCCCCCCAGTAATTCATTACTGACCGTTCCAAGGCGGTAGTTCTGTTGTGGTTCTCTGTTGCCTGTTTTTGGTGTCAGAGTTTCTGTGATGTTTTACCTTATGTATGTTCTTATTATTTTTGGTTCGGTGAGGGTTGCTGAGCGGCCACCTTTTGGGAACAAGCTGCTCGCTCGGTTGGCCATATGTTCTCTGTATCTTGATTATTTGTAATCTTAGTTGTTTCCAACTATGGTTTTAGGGCTGGATTTGGATTTTGATTGTTTCAGTTCCTGGTCTTTGCATACTTTTTACTTTTACTTGATTTGGTCTGTCCGTAATTGCGTAAGATTTTTTTTTGTATCACATTTTTAGGCACTAGTTTTTAGGAACTATTAAAGCTAAGTATGCATATGGATAATGAGTAGATTATGATTGAGAATAGGGCTCATTGCTTATATTCTTCCTTAGTTTGTGCATTTTTCTGTCTTTTTATGGTAAATTTGTGTCACAGTATTTTTAGGAGCTGTGCAAGCTAGAATATTAAAACATGGTATACATATGGAAAATTAGTGGTTGTATGGCGGCATTGAGACTCAGAGTCATTGCTTATATTTTTCTACTTTTAAGCATTTTTCTTTCTTTCCCTTTTTGGCATGTTAACATTGGTTTAAACAATATTTTATTTAGTACAAGCTACATGGTTACAAAACAGTACAATATACAATATGGTACAGGCTCTCACAATAAGCGAAACGCTATTATAAAAGTCATCTCCTGAAAACATTGAAAATTTTTGTCAGAGCTTTCTCATTCAATCTTGATACTTTGTATACATATAAACGGTCGCTGGATTGAGAATCGAGCTAATTGCTTAGACTTTTCAATTTATCTGTCCATTTTTCTGTCTTTTCACTGTAAATTTGTGTCACAGCACAGGCGCTTGAAGTTTTATGCTAATGATGCCGCCAAATATCCAGACTATGAGCTATTATGAAGAAATGGCCTATAGACTGCGTCAAGTTTAAAGGGTTTTGAGTTGTTGTTATTTAAGCATAGAACTTCAAGCGCCTGTGGTCACAGTAATCACTGGAACTATTCAAACTAGAATCTTCAAACGTAAAATTATTACTAATATACATATGAGCCGCGACACGACAAAACCAACAAAGTAGCATATGCGCCCAGCGACGACTCAGACCAGTCTGGGCATCCGCCCAGTCTGATCAGAGTCTTCATTGTGAGCTTAAAGGGTAGCTAAGGATCTAAGCTACCGCCATAATGACAACGAAGACTCTGATCAGTCTGGGTAGATGCCCAGGCTGATCTGAGTCTCCGCTTGGCGCATATTCCACTTTGATGGTTTTTTCTTATGTCGCGGCTCATATGCAGAATGAGATGTTGTTTCTTGGGAATGAGACTCAGACCCATTGCTCTTACTCTTCCTTTATTTATCCATTTTTCGATCTTACCCTATTTCACACTTTGTAATTTTGTGTCGAGGTATTCTCAGGAACTATTTTAAGCTATTATCTTTGAACTTAGTATACATATAGACAATGAGTTGTTATAATGTGTGATTGAGATTTGGGCTTATTGGTCTTATTAATTTCTTTATTTGTCTATCTTAACGTCTCATCACGGTGTAACAGTTTTCTCAGCAACTATTCTAGCTACGCTGTTCAAACTTGGTAGCCATACGAGTACTGGGCCCGAGGTTATAAAACTTTTTTCATGCTCAGCTGAGTTGAGCATGAAATTTTAGCTGCTAATAAATAGCAAATTACTGATAAGTACGGTTGTTTTCTTGCTTAGTTTGGCTGAGTATGAAATTTTCTCTGCTTATGAATATGAAAATGCCAACATTAGTTGGCATTTTCATATTTATCAGCAGAGAAAATTTCATGCTCAGCTGAGTTGAGCACGAAAAAAGTTTTATAACCTCGGGGCCTGACTTGATGTAATGTGTGATTCAGAATCAGGAACAAAGCTCTTATTCTTCCCCTCTTACATTTTCTCAGGAAATGTCTGCTGGCTAGCTGGATTTGATATTTATTGCTTTTGTAAACATGGCTGTGCATTACTAAAGCAACACAGCGGGGTTATATAGTCAGATCTTCTGACAGTTCTAGTTTCACCTAATCTGTAATTTATCATGAAGGCGACAACTGCTGACTGATAGATTATTTGAGCCGTGATACGACAAAACCAACAATGTTGCATGTGCGCCCAGCCAAGACTCAGATCAGCCTGGGCGTCCGCCCAGTCCTATCAGTGGCTTCGCTTTCCCCTAAACGGTAGCTAGGGATCTAAGATAGCTCCATGCCGACAGCGAAGACTCTGATCAAATTGGGCGGATGCCCAGGTTGATCTGAGTTTATCTGAGTCTTCGCTGGGAGCACATGCCACGTTGTATGTTTTGTGGTGTCGCGGCTCATTTGTTTTGGGTTAAAATCAGTTTAAGACAGTATTTCAGCCTTGCCAACAGACCTTTTGTGCACAAACTGAAAGCAGATTTGATCCTTGCCCTCAAATGTGCGGCGGGAGGGATGGGTTTCTGTGTTAGACAATAATTGTATTTATATTGAACTTTAAACGAATAATCAGTTTGTCAATGAAAATCCAGTCTAGTAGATTTTCTACGTAGTCAAAATAATTAGCAAATTCCATAAAAGAATATTTTTCACATAGATTGAGCCTTATTGTAATGAAAGGTTAAGATATTTGTTGTGAATTTTTATGAGATTCATTACAAAAACATCACATAGTTGAAACGAACTTGCGCTACTTGCTATTATAACCTTACAAGGATAGGCAAAGAAAGTATGTATTTAATTAAAGAGATGGTGAAAGGTTATGCTTCTCCGAAACATACTGAACTGCAGCTTTCAAACCGACCACACGTCAACATGGTCAAGCCATCAGACAGATTAATCTCTGCATGAGTGCAAATATGAGATATGATAGAGAGCAAATTAAGAAGGAGATATGGCTTTCTATTTGCTATCGTTTTTGTTATCGTACACCTTCCCCCCTCCCATTACCGCCCCTCCCCCTCACCCCAACACCCCGAACCCACCCTCTGTACAAGATGCACTGAAAACTCTTGCTGTATAATATAGTTTTGACCCGAAGGGATTATGAAGTCGTCTGAAAAGAAAGGGTTTAGCACGGTTTTGATCAAACCGATGTGCTGTGCTACATGTAACTGATGTGAACAGCATTGCGCATTATATTTATGCTGGTAGATGCATGCTTGGGGTTTTATTACTCTTTGAGACAGTATTTTAGTCAATATCGATTCGTCTCCCAGTAAAGGGATAGATAGGTTAGACAAAGGTACAAATACTCCCGATCCGCACCTACTACAAGCACAGCAGTCCTTACCCTTCCTTTCACCATTGTCACTGGGCGCCCCATTGTAGAACGTTTCACAGTTTTGTTCCACCCTACCACTCCCAGGGATGTTCAATTTTCCTCTCAGAGTATCCCCTTAGAGATGTAGCAATACACTTAGCCAAACTTAAGTTGAATGGGTTCCCTTTCAGGAGCAGCAACTCTGCCATTTTACTTTTGCCTCCCTTGTCAACGGGAGTTAAGTCCTAAATAAAAAAAAAATTCTCCTGTACGAGCAAATTCTTTCCTTTAAGAAAAGTTGCTATGGTAACAGATATGAGACGGCATTGGTTCCGGAGCATGGCAAACAATTTATGCCATGCTCCACCAATTTTTCAATGACATTACATACTGAAATTCTTTCAACAGAAACTCCAGATTTTTTCAGACAAAGAGTTATTATCAAGTCATTTAATTCTGTGTTTTGAATGTTTTGTGCTTTGTCAAACTTCTTATCCCATAGTGTCAACATCATGTTGACTACTGGGCAGAGTAAGCTGTTGGGTAATGCTATGTCTTTCATGGGCGCGAGGTGTGGATAGAAAAAAATCTGTAACGAGTGACAGTGTTCAGGAGGAAAACTTGCCGAGTGATGCCGAACTGTGATCCCGAATGACTGATTCTTCTATCCACACCTCACAACCATGTGATATACTTTTTCTTGCATACCAGTTCTTCTTATGCTACTCCGGACGTTAAAGTGAAGAGCCGGAGGTCGGTCGATGAAAGCGCCGGTGTCTTTTAAAATTAAATAAAAAACCTCTAAAACACTAAAATTATACATTTTATGAAGTTCTACGTTTACAGTTTACCGTTGTAAATAGAAGACGTCATTTTGTAATTTTCATGACGTTATCGTCTGAAAAGCCAGCGTCGCTTGACGACGTATATACGAGGGGTGATCATTAAATAATGGAAACTAGCATTTATCTCGTTAGCTATGTGTCAAAACAGCATTCCAGATATGTAATGTCTAAGAAGCAAGAATATTACAATTAAGTTCTAAAGTACTTTTTAGGAATATCGTTGCCATGGCAACGATACCTTAAGTTTATAAGGGTTTAGTCTCTAAATTTTTACATATCTACTTATAATATATTTGCTGCTTGTAGGTAACAAAGAAAGGACAAAAGTTTGTGATTGTGTGATAGTTTGATGCAAGTCTCAAACACTAAAAGAAATATATAGTTAACTTTACATTTCTTTTAGTGTTTGAGATTGAGACTAGCGTTTGATATTTTATTCCGTAATTTTCGATATCATGCTAAAATTAACTATTATGTGCTCTCAAACCTGGCAGAAGTGCAGCCCATGAAAGACTTTTGATCGGGCAAACTTTTCGGTGATTTTAATCCGAAGGGTCCCGAAATGTGACGCCATTGCCCTATAATAAGCATAGTCTTGGGATAGTTGTACAGCAGAATGTGCCAAGATTATCCTGTACTTGACAACCGATCGATCAATTTTAGGATGATATCGAAAATTACGGAATAAAATATCAAACGCCCTAAAAATCAACATTTTTAACCCCTGCTTTAGCTTAAATTTATGCCAGATTTCAGAATATTTCCATTAACAATCATTATATGCGTGTTTCTAGAGCCAATCCATAACTTAAACGGAAGATGTTCGTAGCTTTTCAAATTCTCTTCACATATTGGACATAATAAGCATAATACAAACGACTCTTTACCCAAATGAAGTCGAAAAATTCACAGGGGGTACTCAGCATGAATATGAGGTCATATATTGCTATGGTAACACGTTAGAATTTAAATTCAAACATGATCTTGAAAGCTCAAAAGACACTCTTTGGTGTTACATGAAGAATCCTTTTTTTCTGTACAAAATCTTCTAATCTACAAAGTTGTTTCCATTATTTAATGATCGCCCCACGTACTTAAAGCCCCGGTCCCACAGAGCTTGCGATCCCGGCGCGACCTATCCGCGACTAAAAAAAATGGCAGTCGCTATATAACAATGCATTGTCTATACATGATTTTTATACGGTCCTGGGTAAGATACCATGGGTGAGATGAAAGTATTTTTATGAGCGTGTGGTGCGAATAGAAAAATCCGCCACAAGGGTCACTTATTGGCATCACGAGGCTTGCCATGCTAGAAATGTTTTCTAGTATAGGAGATAAAAGCGTGACGTCACTGATAAGATACCTGGGGGATTCCCCGAGTCTGGTTGGCAGAAAGGTTAATACAGCATTATAGAATATAGTTAATACGCGTGATTGTTTGTGTAAATTATGAATTTAAAACAGCAAAATTTTAATGTTTCAGACAGATAATATGTAAGGCTTACATTGTCTTTAATGAAATTGAATTTCATGATTTATTTGCGTGCTATGATGCTTCAAAAATATATTTTGTTTCTCCTTTCTATCACAAATGTTCATAGCGCAAATTTATAAAAGTCTAGATGATGTAGCGTGTAAAAGGGGAAACGGAAAATACAACGAATGAACGAACGAACAAACAAACCATTAAATGAATGAATGACTGAATAAATTGCAGTGAATCGTTGATGAATGACTTTTTCTTTTATATTTCATAGTTCAAGCTTTTGAACTTCATGTAACTTTCAAAAAGTACTGTTGGCTTAGCTCTATTATAGAATTTTATAAACTGTTATAAAATCAATATTTTAAGTGGCATTTACTTGTTTTATGATATAGCTAAAAGCTTACACTGAAACGAGATGAAATGCGAAATTAAATTTTATCATTGAATTATTGTTAGCATTAAACTGTTCTTAACTTGTTAGGTCTCGTATTCACAAAATACAATATATACATTTTATCATAGATACTCTAATAAAAAGTATCTGAGTCTGTATCCTATGTTAATTTTCTAAATTAAAAATATTTGTTTCCTATTGTATAATGTATCGCGGTCTTTAGTAGATCCTTTGATTAAGGATGTCTGGTCATAATTCAAAACACGCCGCGGGTGTCCCGTGGTGACAATTTCAAATAAACATGTATCTAAAATAAACTGTTTGTGCGCCGAGTGCGGCTAATTATCCGTTAGCACAAACGTATGGCTTCCTCTATTTTATTTATTTATTTTTTCTTTCTTTCTTTCTTTATTGTTCACAGAATTTTAAGAAATCGCAACCATCGAAATATATTATTATTTCTATTATTTTGATTTTTAATTTTCTTGTCCCTAAATCCGATCGACATTTTACAGTAATTTCGCTTAAGTTCTCTTAGATATAATATTCTAATTTTTTTCCATCTTATCCTATTTATACTAATAAATACAATTTATAGTAGGAAAGATTAAAATACTGATCTGCAGTATTTTCATTTTATTCTGTTAATATTTATTCAGTCGTAGTTATTGAGAAAAACAGCCCGGTTACGTTAATACGCGTTTTACTAGATGAATTCAATTAATTAAATGATTTCTTTTTCGTATGACAGGTGACTAAGACTTTATTTCCAATTGTTTTAAATCAGTAGCTATTTATTCGCACTTATTTTAATTCTTTTACGCATTTTAGCGATTACACTTCAGACTATCCTATAGAAAAACACTGTCCGCTGGCAAATCTTTTGCCAACCAAGCTACCCACGTGATCATCCGATGACGTCACTGCGGGGATTCCCGTTATCTCCTATACGTTTGACTTTCAATGAAGTGCACAATTTTAGTGCTTCAGAGGTTTCTAGTATGTCTTGAAAGAAGCCGTTCGGCTCTTTACGACAATGTCCGACTTGGCTTTAACTGCCCTAATTTTCCGTCCACTTGACGTCGCCATCTCAAAGCAAAAAAGAAAAAGAAAGAAAGAAAAATCCACTTTACGACGCAGGTTCGTGAGCTTCTATACAACCAAGACATCATGAATGAGATAACATGAGTGGGATCAAATTTTCAGGTATCTGTGGCTGAAACACGCGGATACCCTTATCTGGTGTGGGGAAAAAAAGGAAAGAGAGAGAGAGAGAGAGAGAGAGAGAGAGAGAAAAGAAAAAGAATTTTCGGTAGAGGTTATGCTCATGGATACTTTATCCGGTGTGCAAGAATCAAATTATGTCAATCTACTGAGTGAAGCATAATTGTCCTTTTTGCACTTGCGTTCCCTTTCAAAAATAAATTAACAGTTCCGAAGAGAAAGTAGCGGCATCAGCTGGCTAAATAGTTGCACGTGAATAAGTTTTGCAGAAATGATTGTTATTAGAGGACTAGAATACTTTCCGGGTTTGATTGATCTTCTTGTGGTCGTCTGCGCTTCATTTTTTGACTACTTTAAGTGTCTAGTCTGGTTCCTTGTTTTTCTACAGTCCTGTTAGCCTTGTTAGAGGACAGAGAGAGAGAGAGAGAGAGAGAGAGAGAGAGAGAGAGAGAGAGAGAGAGAGCTGACCGTCTTGGTTCATGTTTCGTCTTTTACGTACACAACACGGAATTAAATGACTTGAGAACAATTATTTGTTTGAGAAAATCTGAAGTTCCTGTTGAAAGAATTTCAGTTTGTAATGGCATGAGAAAATTGGCCGAGCATGGCATACATTGGTTGCCATGCTCCAGAATACATTGCGTCATATATCTGTTACCATAGCAACTAAGAGTTCATATTGATGTCTATGTGACGTCCTCATGATATCATTCTTCCATGGTATTAAGCAAAACAGTTGGTAATTCCATAGTTGCTATGTTAACAGATCTATGACGTCATCTCACTATAATTCGAGAGAAGCATGGCATACATTGTATGCCATGCTCCTCTCGAATTATAAGTGAGATGCTACCCGAAATTCTCACAATCAACCTTGATTCAACGTTGCATGCCTGCTGGATTTGGTCTGATTGTACTTAATCAACATGTTATATTTATTACCACTGTGACATTAGTGTACATACGTTAAAGAAATAAGAAATGTTGGATGACTAGGTAGAGTTTTTAAAAATTACCAATGGACTATTCTAGCCTTATCAAATGGATCAGTCCATTTTTCAATTTTGGGGTGCCTGGTTGAATTTATGTTTATCATGTCTATTGTATTTAAGGAGAAATACCCATTTGTCTTATGGAAAACAGTGCAGACCAAGATCAGACGTCGCAATGGTATCACACCCAAGCTAGGAAATGTCTCACAAATAACACTACAAATGATTTGCAACCAAGAAAAGCCGAACTGAAATAATTATTCCCATGTTAAACTGATTTTTGAAATTGCTTTTCGGTTATTCGGGTGTTTTCCGTTATTTCTGTGCTTTTCGGTTATTCTATGAACCCCACTTTGCGCTGATCTGGATCATGTCCTATTTATGGGACGCCAGGCATTGGTTTCTCTTTTTTCATAACATGTATATATATAATACAACATACAAAATGTACTAGGATTGGAACGAAAGCAACTTGCTTAATTAGTTGTTCTCCTAATCTGTTAATAAAATTAATTCTGAAGTAATATCCTTTGGAGTCAAGGTTAAAGTGGTTAAAGTGGTCAAAGTACCCAAATGATAATTTTATTATTGATAACATAACTTCTTGAGATGTTAACATACTAGTGAGTGCGACATTCGGAGAACTGATAGAACTGAGACGGTTGACTAATAGATATCGGAGAAGTCTAATTTCGCAACTATCTCGTCTGTTCCTCTGTCACTCAGGATTAATCTGGTGGCTTTCTTTTGCTCCTGTTTTTCAGTGGTGTTGTTTGACACCCCCAGGGACCTCTAGGTGTCGCAAAACGTTGTTTTTGTAGAGTCAGCAGCTTTGATTCAGCATACATTTTAATTCGTGATTTTTATTTATTTCTATTTTATTTTTTATTATTTATATATTTTATTTATTTTTATTTTTTTTTGGGGGGGGGGAGGGGAGGGGGGAGAGTATATTTTGACGTCATTTGGACATCGTGTGCCCGCCGGGGTCAGTATATACATATATTTTTTTTCGTTTTAGTATACTCCCATTCAATGCGCCTTGTAAACCTATTCAATCTGTTGTATTTGTAAACCCACTTGCCATGTTGCTCTTTTTGGCGAAAAGCATTTGTATATGTTTAATGTCAATAAAGAATTTGTATTGTATTGTATGTTTTTTGTTGTTGTTATTTTCTGTGATGATTCATTGAATTGATGGGTAATTACATGTAGGAACACTCATGGGGTCAACCAGCTAAGTAAATGTTTCGAACCATTGACGATCACGTAAAGCTAGTATACTAGTATACCCCAGTAACTAAACTGACTGTCCCAAGGCGGTACTTCTGTTGTGGCTCTCAACCTCAGCTTGTTCTTTGCTTTCCTTCACCTGTTGTGTGAGTGGTGTTTTTGAGTTTGAGAAACTGAAAGATGACCACCTACCTGGGAAAAAGCTGTTTATTCGGTTTACCATGCGTGCCTTTCGTAAACTGTTGTTTACTTATGTATATCTTTTTTTCCATTTTTGTTTGAGGCGGGATATAGAATCTGATTGTATAAGTTCCTGATCATTTCAGGTCTTTTCACGTTATGTAACAGTTCTTCAGAACTGTCATTTATATTGATTAGAGGCCACAAACCGACACGTTGTTTAAATTGGAGTTTCTTTTTGTATTTTCATTTGTTCATTCATTTTATTTCATTTTATTTTATTTATTCTATTTATTCATTTTTTGTATTATTTTTATTTTTTGCTTTATCAGCGTGCACAAATTTTACGTCTTTGGAAGACGTTTCATTTATACTGAAGTTTATACTAATGTTGGCATTTTTATATTCATAAGCAGAGAAAATTTCGTACTCAGCTAAACTGAGCAAGAACATTGTACTAATCAATAATTTGCTATTTATTAGCAGGTAAAAAATTCATGCTCAGCTGAGTTGAGCATGAAAAAAGTTTTGATAACATTAGGGCCTGATGTTTCCAGAGGATCTTCTTCAAGAGTTCATTTTATCTTTTCTGCAGAAGTGTTGATTGCCTTCTGGCGACCATAAAAAGTCTTCCAGTACCTCATCTTAGCAAAGACTTTACTGCTTTTTTCTGGTACTCTGGGCTCAATATTTACATTCTTGGTGTATTTACTGAAATAGTCCAGGAGCCCAGGAGAAAAAGAAGAGGTTCGCTCTCCTTTAACAGTAGAGTTTGGCAACCCTGTGCATTAAAATATACATTTATTTTACTATAGATTTTGACCCAGAGACATTTCCAGAAACGCCCATGAGACTAAAAAATGACCATCTGCTCACCTGAGTAATTTCTACAGAGAATAAGCCTGTTCTGTTCTGTTGTGCTTCTTCCGTAACTGAAAACAGCCTTTTATACAGCGATAATCTCCTCAACTTGGGGGTTGAACCTGTTCAAAGTGACTTTCAGCATGGCTTTACTTAAAGCCTGATGGTTCTGTAGTTCTGGCAGAGCTGCTGTTGGCCCTCTTGAGGGAGCGCAGTACCAAGCGACGGAGTCAATGGAGTCGGCCACTCTTCTGTTCTTCAGAACTTTATTACAGACCTTTCATGGTCTCCCCGCCTACTTGGACAAGTTCTACTGGAATATTATCAATCCCGGCAGACTTTTCCTTTTTCAGTGCAGCTACTGCACTCTAAGCTGCCCCGCGAAGGATCGGTTGTAGATCGTTTTTGAGTGCCAAGTGCAGTCCAGAACTGTATTGTCACCAGGACACATGGTTGTATAGCTCTGAGCAATATTCTGTCCATCTACTGAGAATTTGGTGCTCTTTTAGACATGTTCCAGACTAGTCCTGGATATTTTTTGATCTAAACTGTTTCCCTGAAGTTAGATCCTTCACCATCTGTTATGCTAATATTTTGTTAAGGCAAGTTTCAATCTCCTCGCACTGTCCTCTTTTGCTTTCTTCCGGGATTTTAACACTCTTGTCAGCTGTCCTGTATTCTTTCACTCCTTCTGTTTCATATACCGACTCTTCTTCGAATCTCTCCTCTCATCAGTGAGATCTAGAACATATCTAGTGACCCAGGGTGTTCCTTCCCAAGTATCGTACTGGCTTTGTCAGTCAATGCTGTCTTGTAGGTTGTCAGAATGCTATATATGTCTATGTCATCATCCCTCAGACTGACGAATAGTGCAAATTTCCCACCTATTGTTTCTTGGAACGTGCATGTCCACATCTGGATTTGTGAACTTCTCACGGTCAAACCTCAGTCTTGGCTGGGTTGTCTTTCTAGTCTCCTTCAGACGAACCTAAGAGGTAATCATCAACAGGTAATGTACACTTTCTTTGTCTGAGCTAAGAAAGCTCCTTGTCCTCCTCATTGGAACGGCTTCCTCACCAAGATGTAGTCAATCTGGTCTTAATGCTTCCTGTCTCGGCTGTGCTATGTCCTCTTTGTGGACGGTTTGTGGGGCCCAGGTATTTCTCAGTTCAGGTGTTTAAGTTGCAAATTTAGGAGTTTGAGACCTCTCTTATTTGTCCCAGCACTGCAGTAGGGTCCACATACGTCTCTCCAGTCTGTCTGTGATTCTCTTTCACTTGTCATTCCAATCACCTTGTACAACCAGAATGTCCTTCGTAATTTACTGGAGTTACTGGTAGAAATGGTTTACTTCTTGTCATCTTGCTCAAATCTTTATGATTGTGTTGTGACATTGGAAGGAGCTGCTTGCAAATGGAGAGTCTGCTGCAGACTGGTTGGCAAACCTTGTGTCTGTCATCCGTTGACATTTCACCAAAGTTCTCAATGCGTCTCTCAGAGCTCCTGTATATTCCAGTGGTTCCTGTTCATTTTGTTGATCAACTCTTCAAGTTTCCCGGATGGCCTCAGAGCCCTAACATACCAGGTTCCTACTGAGATGTTCTCCCTACCTCTCATTTTCTAGACCTTTGCCACATCAGTCGCACACTTATCAACTACTTACTAACGTCAAATGGTAGGCGTGATCATTGTTAAGCCGGCCCCGACAGACCCAGCATTCAAGTATCATTGGGGGTCAGTCAGTAGCGCGTCTGACTGATAAGCCAGAGGCCCTGGGTTTGATACCCGATCCGGCCACTTACTTCCATTTCCTCTTCCGCTGATTCAAGAAGGGCAATTGTCAGTTACTGGTGAAAGTAAGTGCACTTAGTACTGGTTAACCGCCGCTTAGGAGGTCTAAGCCTGCCCAAGAACAGTATTGTTAGTTTAACTTACCGTCCCGACATGACCATAGCTGTTTACCTTGGACATTTAAAAATAACACAACAACAATCATTGGGTCTGTTTTTCAAACTGTTACTTTGGCAAAAGTCAACCTGATGGAGCCGATACTTTTCCAGGCTGAGTTTGTTGACCACAACCGAATTCCAAGAATATTGCTAGCCTTGGCCATGAACAGGTGTCCGTTGGCTAAAAGAATTATTCCAACCCGGGAGTTGGCATCTTCTAGGAAGATGTTTACTCTATGATGTTGGGTCTACACTGTAAAAAATACTGTAGATTTTACGGTAGAATAACTGGAAACCGGCTGCCAGTCCTTTTCCCGTTATTTTTACGGGTTTTTGCCTGTAAGACATTGTTGGAAATCACGTAATGGAAGTTTTATGTTAACTTGGCGCACTCGAAAATAACTTTGTATTGTTGAGGGGCTATCTAACCAAAACGACATCTGCTCTTTTCTGTCCCACTCTGCTTGATGATTCCTGCAATTTTTACGGGCGCCCGTAAAAATAACGGTAAAAGGACTGGCAGCTGGTTGCCAGTTATTTTACCGTAAAATCTACCGTTTATTTTTGCAGTGTACACCAACACAAATTGACCCCTAGGCTTGGGAGACTCATGGAGGTGGAACTTGGAAGTGGCGTCTTGTTTTCCCCAAGCAAGCCACTGAATATAATACAATCAGACTTAAAGGGCTAGGCTGATTAGGCCTATCCTAATTCACTGTGAGCTTTGAAATCTAGATGTTATACGAAGCTGAGCAAAGCTCGAGCGGGTCTTGCAAGTAACACACGACTGTTGAACTCATGTTGGTGCTCTACACTGGCCGTTGACTTCTTCTAAGAAGTCTTCAACCCAGTGATTCTGTTTTCACAGGTATTCTTTAGCATGTTTCGTTCACAGACAGCAATGAATTCCTAGCTGGACTGCCAACCAAGGCTAAAGACTGCACCTACACTGTAAAAAAAATCCGTAGATTTTACGGTAAAATAACTGGCAACCAGCTGCCAGTCATTTTACCGTTATTTTTACGGGCGCCCGTAAAAATTGCAGGAATTATCAAGCAGAGTGGGACAGAATAGAGTAGGTGTCGTTTTGGCCAGATAGCCCTTCAACAATACAAAGTTATTTTCGAGTGCGGTCAGTCAACATAAAACTTCCATTTCGTGATTTTCAACAATGTCTTACAGGCAAACGCCCGTAAAAATAACGGGAAAAGGACTGGCAGCTGGTTGCCAGTTATTTTACCGTAAAATCTACGGATTTTTTTTACAGTGTACCCTTCTACACATGGTTCTTATTACCCTCCCAGGCTGATAAGATCCGTCTGTCCACTTGCAACGTTAGTATTGGGCAACATGGTACGATGACGATTAGGATATACTTTGCACTTATGCATTTTTAAGTTCGAAACAGCCTTGGTTCCACAAGTATTTAAAATAAAACTTTATCTTTATACAGTTTAATGGAATCATATTGTACGTTTTGAATAAATTGTATTTTAAATATAAATATGTCCATATAAAACGTACATAAAATATGTAACATATATAAATCAGTAGCGCACTCCTCCTTTAACAGGCTACCACCTTGTATTGGAACTTTATAAAATGCCTGTATAATTATAAACTAATTTTGATATAGATTAAAATGGGGGTGCGGCTTTACGAAGAGTAGCCTTATATAAACTTATTATTTATGACTGACATGTGTTCCAAATTTGCATCAAATTAGACATATTTATTTAAACATAAACAGTTCAGTGTTCAGCAGCAAAATTCCAACCAAAATGCGTTATTCCACGTCAATGAGAGACAGTTGTAGTTTAAATGTAAATAGTTTGGCCATTGGTTTAAGAGAATTTTGCATTCATTTATCTCATTTTACTGTGGCACGCCCGTTATCTCGAACAAAAATGTTATGCACTTAAAAACTGTCACAGGCTATATTTAAACCCTTCATACTTAAATAAAATCAAAATCTTAAAGAAGTGATTCAGAACATAACAATTTATAGGGTGGGGTCAAAATTATTAAAATTATACTAATGGTAATTTTCCCTTCGTGGGGCCCTTTTGGTGGTATTTAGAACACATATGTGGCAATATATATATGGGAGTAATTAAATATAAAATTAAAACAGCCGAATGTTTTTTCAAAATTTAAAAAAAAATGAGATAAAATAGTTATTTTTGTCATTTTTACAAATTAACCCCTCTGGCGCCCAAGGGGGATTTCTCAGAATGTCTCCGGGCTTTATTATGTCCAGAGGAGTACAGGCTATAACATCCACATGGGTGCCAAACTCTACTCTTTAGGGAGAGCAAAAGTGTTTTCTAGCGTAGATACAGATTTCGGGCCTAGCACTAAAAAGCCCTATAGTAAACCATCAGAACATAATGTAGTTAACATTCCGATAATTACATTGAGACACGCGACGTCAATGACGTCAAAATAAACAATGGCTCTCTACAACCTGATTGGACGTCAGCAACGTCATGCCGTCATGCATGCCGTTCTGCTGTTAGCACAAAAAACTGCGTGTACATGTTTAACTGCTTCAATTCTAACGCTTGTATAAGATTTCCATTAGATTTGATCGAAACGAACGTAAATATAAGCAATGAACTTAATTTTTATGATGTTTTTCGAAGTGTTAAC
This sequence comes from Ctena decussata, assembly GCA_963989385.1. Taxonomy (NCBI): domain Eukaryota; kingdom Metazoa; phylum Mollusca; class Bivalvia; order Lucinida; family Lucinidae; genus Ctena; species Ctena decussata. The sequence continues at coordinate 76,212,973 of OZ022511.1, read as the reverse complement.
TACATTGGGTCACTAGCAAAGTTTACATGAACCCCTTCCGAGTTCATTCACTTTGCACGTGTCCCAATGTAGTATACACTTCGATAAACCTCAGAAAAATGAAATCCATTCCTTAAATGAACTCATTCTAAGTCAGATTGGAAATAAGAGCTCTGCTGAAGCCGTTGCTAGGAGACATGGGCAGTGTTCAAGCATTACTACTCCTAGTGAACAGAAACAAACTCAAGTTAACTGAGTCTGCTCTTTTCGTTTCTCTGGTGCGCTCATTGTTTTCAAAATTTATTGATAAAATCAAATGAATGCTTTTCTTCCCTCTGCTGAGGAAAGAGTTTTAACACAAAGTATAGATAGTCAGCATCCAACTTATGTCGGAGTGACATGTCTCAGCGTTTATTTCAAATCGTTTTTACATGCTATAAGTTTAACATGCAGTATCCCAGCGGGTACACAACGTCGAAATGACGTCATATTAACGTCCATGCGACGTGATGACGGGATGTTCCTGCTCGGATGGAACTGATCAATATGACTAGTTTTCCCGAGGACCTTATCTCAACTTTGGAACTATGTAAGCCAATGGTGTGTTATTTTTTTTATCATATGACGTCCCTGTTATTTAGTGGATAACGTCGTATCATAAGATCATATCACCACACGTCTTATAACTCTTTGGCGCGTACATGTAACGTCATTTACAACGTCCATGTCAACAATGCGCTTTCTTTTCGAACTAATGTTGAGTTTGAAGGCGTTAAAGTCCCATTTTAAAGGGTCATATGATAAACAGAATGTTACACTCGTGGTCGTTTCATAAGAAATTTATGCAACTCGCCGAAGGCCGTTTCATAAATTTCACATGAAATGACTACTCGTGTAAGATCCTCTATTTATAATAAATCGGCTGCAAAATTCCATCTTATAACAGGGGGTATGATAATATAAATGTGATATCATGTCACTTTAGAACTGCGCTTGCGTGAATGATATCTCTATAGGCGTTTTCTGAAAATGTTAGACTACATACTGACGTCAATCGTTATAAAACGTTTGATTGGTTATATATTTACACTTGCCACTGACTTCCCATAGGTAAACCGTATAGAGCAACTGGCTTCATACGCCGATGAAAGACAGTTGATCATGTGACGTTGTCGTCAAGCGACGTCTTAGGTAAACAATCGTCTCGATTGGTCCATGTAACGTTCGATTGACGTCACGTTATGGCGACGGCTGTATAACGTTATGGCCGAATTCGTCGTTTTTGTATTTCCTTCAACGCATATTTTGCATATTCTACATTGAATTACCACGAAAACAGTACAGAAAGTCTCTTAGAATAAAGTGTAAATATAAGAATGAAAATTTGATTTTTCAGCGTTCATCGTGTGAAGAAGCCAGTGGTCGTCGCTAAAATTCTACAAGTAGCGCTTCATGGAATTTTAGCTCCGCCCACTGGCTTCATCACACGATTAACGCTGAAAAATCAAATTTCAATTCTTAAATGACCTTATTTAAGGCAACGAAGACGCCCACAAGTTCGGACAAAAATGCGTTTGCTTATCATTTGTTTGACCCTCATTATGCCTTAAAATCTTGTTTTGATGCATGGTCAATAGATTCGACCAGAAATAAATAGGAATGGCTCCGCAAGCATCGCAATTCTGTGCAGTCTCTGGTTTCACCTGGTACACTTGATGTCAAAAGACATAAAGTTGAACATTGTTTTACCAATGAAATATAACTGGTGCTCAGTTCCGACGCTCTTAATTATTTCAAATGTTCGTACATCATGAGTACGTTCATTGACTATGTTCTCATGTCTCTACCGATAAAATATACAGATATAAGACATGACTGTAATAAAACCTAGTATGATCTTTTGAGGTGTATATATACAACTCCATACTTTTTCTGCCATTTTAAAAAAGGGAAATAACTTCCGTGACCGCTGAATGCTTTCCTGAAAGACGTAGCCCTTTCAAAAAAGGGATCTACTCTTCAAGGAAAGAATTTGCTCCTATGGGAGCAAATTGTTTTGTAAGAGTCGATTCCCATTGAGAAAGGGAATCAAATATAAAACTGGCAGAGTTAGTTTCCCAGAAAATATACCCAGTCACCTTAGAGATGTTCACTTCATTCATTTTATCAACTCATCAAAAAGCGATGTGTTTCTTTGCTCTATTTTTTATTTCACCTGTCCTTCTACTTGATACCTGTTTGTCTCTTAGGCCCAATTTCACGTCGGCGAATCATTTCTTGGTGATTTAAACTGCGGTGGCGACTTCGCTAAACTGCCTATAAAACCATGGTTTAAATCGATTTCACGTGTGCAAAATTTACCTGATTCAGTAAAACCATGGTTTTACCAAGTTGATTATTCTTTCATGTAAGAAATCATGTAAAATTGACTCGCAAAGGATCTAGTATGCGCAAAGGAATTATAGAAACTTCAGAAGACACGCCTTTTTAATAGCGCAGCAAGATATCGCAGCAGAACAAGGGCTGCCTCAGAAAATATTATTTTTTGGTAGCGCATGGTAACTAGCACCATTATGAAGGCACCACCCTCACTCATGTCACGCCTTCTTCGGGACGCATTGGTTAAAGAGGCTTAGTGGGGGCCGCCTGCGCTCGTTATTTAATACGTAGGCATCTGTTACTTGATTTTTGCAGCTACTATGTCTCGCGGAAGGTATCAGTTAGAGTTCGGCCGTAGCTTATCGAGACGTTCCCACTTCATTTCTCTATCAAAAGCTCTAGATTCAGCGACACAGTAGAAGTCAAATACAGAAACGCGTGCTTGTTGTCCCATATATGGTAAAAGTACGTTTATAGTATCAGAGCAGCGGAAAAAAGGGCCACCCCAGATAATCTCAGCATTTTGTAGCACAGCTGAACTAGGGCTAGTTTAGAACACTTCACTCTGGTAGCACATCTGAACCAGCGCTGATTCAGAAGACATTACCCTTCAGCAGGGCAGCGAAATTAGTGCTACTTGTTCTTTAGAAGTAATCAATCTTATGTATCCTCATACAAACATCTTCTAAAGTAGCACCTTTTCCGCTGCACTACTGAAGGATGGTGTCTTCTGAAGTAGCGCTACATGTAACTGCTACTGCTAAATTGGATGCCATCTGATATACTAAAGATCTAGCTCCGTTGCGCGACTAAAAGGGGATTTAATCTGAAGGAGCGCTAGTTCCGCTGCTCTACAAAAGAGTGATGTTTCCAGAAGTAGCGCTACTTCCGCTACCCTGGTGAGGGGTAGTGTCTTCTGAACTAGCGCTTGTTCCTCCCCGCCACTGAAGGGTGGTTTGATTTTGTTTCGTTTTTGTTTTTGTTTTTCTTTTCTTTTTTCATTGAAGAAGCGCTTCTTCTGCTACGCTTCTAAAAGGAGACAGACTTACTTCTGCTGTAATGCAAGATTAACCTGAAGCAGCACTTATTATGCTGCTGTTCTGAAGTGTGTCTTATAATTGTATGTACACTTTGCCTAATGCCATCCCCATCTTTGAAAAACGAAACCCCTAGCTAGCCAGTAATTTACATGCAAAGTACATAGCATCACTTATTCGAATGAGCAGTCTACTCTGTTCAACATACTTCCGCAGACCGAGGATGGCCAAACATGTTATTTTTATCGGCAAGCTAAGTAAGGACAAGCTGACAAGGATAAAAACGGACACCGAAAGTGAGAAAAAAGGGGATAAAAAACATGGGAGGCATTAATGAAACAATTTAATGCGAAGCCGATTTAATCATGCGCAGTAGAAGAAAAAACCTGGAAAGTTAAATTGTAGGAACTAGAAAATTGTCTCTGTAAGATACGAACGATGCCCCGGTACAGCGCCAGTCACAGGGCCGTGTACATCCCTAAAGCACCTTTTAAAGACAAACACTATATACAAGGAATCCATTGGAAACAGGAACAGTTGTTTATATAAACTCCATAATCCTATAATGCGAAAAACTAACAAAAATGACTAAGTTCGAAAGGCCGTAATTCTGTCAAAATTGAATTTATTTATATAAAAAGCCACATGCACATTTTCATTATGCCCTAATATGTTGTTTTTTTCCCAAAAAGAATTCATTGAAAACAGTAAGAGAACTTGATTACAACTTCATATCCTATAGTGCAAAACAGCTGCCCAAAATGAATAAGTTAACGATTTACTCCCTTTATAATAATAACAATACTGATTTGATGAAATATTTCATGCAATACCTCCGACATGGTCTAACTATACATTTGAATTAGAGTTTAGATAATAATATTTGATAAAAGTGACTTTAAACAAAAAATAAGATAATTTTTGTATACAATCGCGGACCGCGATTGAAATCGCATTATTGGACAAAAATAATTTATTCATACGTCACAATCACGTGCACGAATAAGAAAAATACCTCTACATGATCACATGACATACGTGGTCAAAATCGATATTATTACAGGCAGTGAGGAAATAGGTAACTTGCATTTTAATTTGAAGATTATTTTTCATTTCACATTTATCGAATAAATATGCATTTTCACAAAACTTTTACGGTTAATTATGAGACTGCTACATTTTGTCTAACGAAATTTTGTTAAAATATTTGTTTCTGAAAACATGAAATAAATGAGGGAGACAATCTTTAATCAGGCCGTAATTCTGTCAAAACAAATTTTTACTCTAACAGAAATCTGCATGCACATTTTTATTATGTCCATTGCAAGTATGCCAGGTTTGAAAAAGGTGCATTTAAAACTGTGGGAGGAGTTGATTACACAAACTCAATAACCTATAATATGAAAAAAAAAACTTGTTGAAAAGCCGTTCCAGGGCCTGGTACAGGGCTGGATCAAGGAATTTTGGTAGGGGGTTCAAATTAGCTGATGGTGGTTTGAATAATGCAATTTGACCAATTTTTCCTGAAATTCCCCATGAAAATTGAATAATTTAGGCTGAAGAGGGCGTTCATGTGAACCCCGAACCCCCTCTGGATCCGCCACTTTGTTAAGTTGTAGGTCATCCACCCGGTGCTTGTGAGCCAATCCAGCCTTCGCAGTTCTGTTGTTTGTGAAACAAAACTATTTTACAAATTATGCACCATCGTATTATTCAAAAGGGTCCAGTCTTTGAAAATGATTTCTTGGGCTCTTAGAAACATTAATGAGCCGTGACATGACAAAACCAACAAAGTGTGATCAGAGTCTTGGCTGTGCGCTTAAAGGGTAGCTAAAGATCTTAGCATAACCATGCGGACAGCGAAGACTGATTAGACTTGGCGGATGCCCAGGCTGATCCGAGTCTTTGCTGGGTGCACATACCTTTTTTTGTCATGTCGTGGCTCATTGTGCATCACGAATATCATTTATGTCGAGAAAATCATCATAGTCATCCTTTTTTCTCACAGAATCAATGTTTGTCAGTCCTTAATCTTTTATTTTTACGACGCTCAAAATGATCCGTAGTTTTATTCACAATTAAAAATAATCTTTGAACGTGAAATTCATTCCGAAGATTATCTGTGTAAATAAGCAACCAATAGCTTTAATTCTCGGTTTATGGGCGACGTGAAATTGGGCCTTAGAATTGCTGGATCATATTTCGTCTTAGGTGAGCTCCGTGCGAACTACCGAGATAAATTGCGGTACTGAGCTGCGTCACGTACAAAGGAAACATGGAGCACAAAACATGACTCAACATTGAATTCGTTGAATCAACGTTGATTCAATGTTGAGTCAACGTTTTTGCTCGATTGGACCTTCGTATGTGCAGCTCCAGTACTGCAATTTATCTTGATAATTTATCATGACTCGACCGTTTTGCATCAATATTGATTCAACGAATCAATGTCAATTTAATGTTGAGTCAACGTTGTGCGATCGCAGGGGTGGCTTATAATCTACTTATCTGAGCAAAGCAAAGTCAAACCCGTCTGTGAAACCGTGCAGCCTAGCTAGAGAATTTGCTTTGTGTTGATTCCTTAGAGGCTATATATTAAGTGCGAACAGCAAAGGCGCTGACCAACTTGCATGAGCACGCTGGTCAGAACCTTTGCTGTTCGCGTATACATTACGCACCCTTTTTGCGTGTCGCAATTTCATTCAGAAATATATTTGCAAAAATACAGAACTTCGCAGTGCGCGGATATACTATAGTCTACGTGCTCCGCGGCAAAGTTACTGAGAGAACTGGGAGCGGTGATGGTCTAGTGGTAACGCGCTAGGCTACCGATCCAGGAGTCGCAGGTTAAACTCGTCGGTCCATCGGATGAGGCCTTACACCTAGGTACCCGTATGCGGGAGAGGGAGAAAATATGGATAAGCGAGAGTGTCGGAACATTTGGCGTTAAAGGCGCCATTGCTCTTATAGCATGAAAAAATCCCTGCAAGTTTCTCATCATAGAATGGCCGTGTATAGCCAACTTCAAACAAATAAAAGACCCTTGAGTCTCAAATAAAACAGGTTTGAAAATCGAATTGAGTCATTTTAGTTGCCTACAAAAATGACCTTTCGATTTCAAAATTTAAATATAGGCGCTAACGGTAAAATACGGTGTACAAGCGTGGCGTCCTTTTCCGTATGCCGCTTTTGTTTTTATGGGAACCAGACATTGTGATGCCAGTTGCGTTTTTCAAAAACATGTTCCTATTACTTTTTCCAGTTATACGGATGACTCAATTTATGCACACCACGTGAAGGTTGAAGCCCCTTTCATAATGATTTTTGTTTACACGTTTTTACCACTCGTTTAAGGCCACGATAATGAAATGATTACGAAGTACAGAAAGATCCGGCTTCGGCGTCCGCGCCAGCGTCAGCGTCACATTCAACTTGGATGTTTTGGTGATTTTTTTTCAAAGACCCATTTCTCTCTAGCTCATGGATGGGATCACTTGATACTTGGCCTGTGCTGGGTAACTTACAGTGCCGGAACGTCAACAGTAGATCAAGGGCCTACTGTGTTTGCAGTAGGTGCGGGTGGGGGTTGTTTGGACATTATCATTTCTCTTTTCTTTCTCCCCCTCTCTCTGGGAGACGGCTGAAACGGCTCGATATAGACTGAAATACCGTCTCAAAGAGCCGTTAAACCCAAAACAACCAACTAACCTGTGGTTAGCGGATAGCTTTACAGAGTGCAGTTTTTTTCTTTCATGATGCGAATAATGAATTTAGTCAATATTTGAATTGATATTAGGTGAGTTTGAGTTTTTACATAATTACATAATGCTCCACCACAACACACTTGGTGAAATGGATATCAAGGTCAAGGACTTTTAAATTTATTTCAAAATTTTCAGTTTTCGTTTTCTAAACAAAAAAGTTTTACATTACAATGACATATTCAGCTGTTGTTAGATATTGATACAAAATTTTATATAGAGTACCACCCCATCCGCTCACTGACCTTGAGGTAAAGTTCGTGGACTATGAAGTCTGGGGTATGGTCAAAGGTTTCTAAGCGCAAACTGTTTCATAATGCCTTGACAGATTTAGATCAGCGCAGTGCATATTAAGGTAACTTTCGAAATGTTGCTGGTGTTCGGAAATGGCTGTATCTTCCTTTTGGGTCATAGTCTGACTTTTTGTTTAAAGTAGTACCTGTATTCTGAGCCGAAGAACTAGGAAATATCTTAAAAGCACAGTTTTACTTGCAGTCGTATTATTTTCATCTGTAATTAACGTATTTTTTTTCTCAAACCCGAACAACGGATTGACGGACACACGGAAAAGCGGACGCCTATAACACCTTACTAAAGCAGGTGCGATAAAAGAGTGACCAGAGATTGTAACGTAACACATTATCATGTTCTGTCTTTGAACTATACCACACTTAATTGTTTCACCACTTCTTACGTCATAAAAACCGAGTCATTCCCCAGATTCTCATAGCTTTCAAACTCATATAACCCAGTATACAAATTATAAGAACACGATGAAATCTGAATCATGCTTTATTTTCATGATATATGTTTGAAATGATTTTATATAAACTCTACAGACCAAGTTCAAAATGCTCCTATTTATTAACCCTTTTCGGACTGGAGACCCGTTTTAGGACATCTACAAACAGTGCAGACCCAGTTCAGACGCTGCAGAACGCGGCGTCTGATCAGGATCAGCATTGTTTCCTTACAGGAATGTCTTTGCAAAAAATGAAAACTGTCACAAGAAACTCTTACAATTGGAAAGGACTCACCCAAATGATAAGGCTGGACAAATCCACTGGTCAAAATAAATAAATATATAAGTAAATAAATAAATAATAATGATAATTAAATAATATAATAATAATAACAATAATAATGATAATAACTATAAACAAATAAATAAATACGTTAAGATCTGTGTTGTTTACCATTTATTTTTATCGTTCGACCGAAATGCAGATGCATGGTATCCGTCTGTCTGTCCGCCAACAAGGTCTTATGCGTTCTATTAGAACATGACATTTTTATTTAGGTATATAGGAACACCGTCATGTGTTTTCAACCATGTTTACAAAGGGAAACAAATTTAGTGGCATTCCTTTCCTGAGCAACACAATCCTTCCACAAAGATGTCTACTCTCTATTTCACAGATGATTGAACATAGAAAAAAATATTCACCTGTTGCGTTTAGCTAAGTTTCTAAGTAGCCACAAGGAATAGAATCTTTAAACTTGCTCCATAGATACATTTGGGAAAGATCTACTGAAAGCAGGGATGCATATCAGGCCATGACCTGTATTTAATAGTTGACTGAATATAGGAAATATATTCACCTGTTCACCTGTTGTGTTTAGCTCAGTTTCTAAGTACATGTTTTACCACAAGGGCTAGTTTTCAAACTTGCTCCATAGATATATCTGGGGAAGATCAACTGAAAGCAGTTATGAATATCAGGCCATGACTTATATTTCCTGTAAGGATTAAATAAGGAGAAATTAGTCACCTGTTGTGTTTAGCTCCGTTCCTTAGTCACCACAAGGGATAGAGTCCTCAAACTTGCTCCATAGGTACATCTGGGGCCGTATTCATAAAACGACTAACGTGGTTGCTATGCTGTTGCTAAGGCTGAATTTCTATGAAGGAAATTCCCTACAACTATGAAATTTGCTCTGGAGGAACAGTGTTTTGAGACTGTTCCTCCAGAGCAAATTTCGTACTTGTAGGGAATCTTCTTCATAGAAGTTGGGCCCTAGCAATAGCATAGCAACCACTTAAGTTGTTTTATAAATACGGCCCCTGGAGAACATCTACTGAAAGCAATGATGCATATTGGACAATGGTATATATTTCGCGGATGATGCAACGTAATAAAAATTCACCTTTTGCGTTTACCTCGGTTTCTAGGTAACTAAAACGGATAGAGTCTTTAAACTTGCTACACTGGAACACCCGCGAAAGATCTACCGATTTTGTACTATATAGAAACAGAAGAAAACATAATATTGGTAGACTTTGGTATATTTTGTCAAGTTTTCTAGAATACCTCGTCTTGCAAGACTACTTTTATTTTGAAGAAAGAAAATGACTACTCTTATTTTGAAGACTTGTCTATATGCACTGAAAAAAAATTGTAAAAAGATAATGGAAGAAAAATCTAAGATAAAGTTCTATATCAATGACCTTAACTTCAGGGTCACCCAGTCTAGTAGGGGTATTCTGTGAAAACTCAAGCCAGTATCTAACATTAGTTCAAGTATAAACTAAATCCACCCAAAGCACTAACAAAACCCCAAATTTCTAAGCGCATGACTTGACCTCAAGGTCACTGAGTGGGCTGTGGCTGGTACTCTCTAAAACTTGGGACCAATATCTAACTACAGTGCAAAATTCAGTAGAATCAATTCATGAGCAAAAGGAGATATACTAAATTGCAAAACTTTTAATGTGAGTGTGGCCTAATTTTTAACCCCTGAGCCCCACCCCAGGGTCTGACCCTGAGGTATAGTGTTATGTAATGAAAGGTTATGCTATGATATGATTATGGTCCAAATATGGACGGTAAAACATGCCAGTGCTTGCTGAGATATGAATGTTTAAAAACTTTGTCGTGAAACTGTAAATTGAGTTTGACCTATTTTTGACCCCTGACCCCCAACCCAGCGTCTGACCCTGAGGTATAGTATTATGTAATGAAAGGCTATGCTATGATATGATTATATTCCAAATATGGAAGGGTTATTACGAGTGGCTGCTGAGATATTGAATATTTAAAAAAAAAACTGTGTCGTTAGACTTTAAAGTGCGTGTCACCTAATTTCTGACCACTATGCCCCACCCCAAGACCTCATTCAGGGGTATGGTGTCACAGAATTAAAAGAATATGCTATGATATGATTAAATTCCAAATATCAAAAGTTTCTGGCCTGTGGTTGTTGAGGTTTAGAACTTAAAACAAAACTTTGACGTAAAACTTCAGAATGTGACGCCAACACCCACGCCAACGCCGACGTCAGAGTGACAATAATAGCTCCCTGTACTTTCGTACAGGCGAGCTAAACAGCTCACTTTTGCATAAAATAATGACGCGGGGTGATGATGTCGTTAATCTATGGGGGTCTTTTTGCTTCCTTACACCGACGAATCACTCGGGCTTTATTCGGTTTATGAGTGATTCGCCGGCGTTTACACACCGGTAAAATCCGCAAAAATAACATTCATATCTGGAATAACAATCAGACAATAGTTCTGCTGGAAGTAATGAAATTCTGAAAAGATAAATCGGCTTGAGGCAAGGAACAAATTGTTGAAAGTATTCGGTTTGTGAGTGATTCGCCGGCGTTCGGGCTTTATTCGGTTTGTGAGTGATTCGCCGGCGTTTACACACCGGTAAAATCCACAAAAATAACATTCGTTTCTAGAACAACAATCAGACGAGTAAGGAAATTCTGAAAAGATAGTTTGCTTGAAGCAAGGAACAAATTGTTGAAAGTATTGTATAGAAGATATTTGATTTTTTCAGTTTAAGATCGATTTTTATTCCACCGAATGAACAACAAAAGCAGTATTTTCACGAGTGGCGAAGCCACGAGTGAAAATACCACTTTTGGTTTTCATGAGTGAAATAAAAATTCATCTTACATTGAAAAAGTCAAATTTTCTATTTCTTTTATGCTTGAAAATCGCAATAATTCTGTATATTCAAGAGCGTCAGCCTTCACGACAGTAACACAACTTTTTTTCTAGCCGTTTTGCGTTAAATTTGATTCTTCCAACGTGTTTATTGGGTATGATATTGGTTGGAAACACAGTTTGCAACTGAAAAATACTTTCAAATATCATTTTGATAAACAGATCTCAAAATAATTGCCAAGAAAAAATACCTATAGGAGACTTAGGCGGCCTGACGTCGCGTGCAGTAACAATGTTACGTTGGCGCTTTGAGTGACTTTATTAACATCGTTATGACATGCAAACATGCGTGACGTAATTTTTGTCTAGCCAGATAAGATTTAGCCAGTTAATCAACAAAAGACTTGAGGCTATTTCACAAAAATCCTATTTCTGAAACAGTGAAATCGAAAGTGATAATCTCACTGTTTGAAACAGTGAGATTATCAATTTCAATTTCACCGAAAAATCTCTATAATTCATTGAAAAGTATAAAAGAAATAAGCAATCATCGGAAATTAATTTTCTCCATGTCCACAACTCACCCACCACACCGACATAAAATATCAACAATATTTGAGCCGCGACACGACAAAACCAACAAAGTGGCATGCCCAGAGAAGACTCAGATCAGCTATCGCTACATGTGCTTTCAGGTTAGCTAAAGTCTACGTTAGTTCCATGCGGACAGCGAAGACTCTGATCAGACTGGGCGGATGCCCAGATGCCAAGGCTAATCTGAGTCTTCGTACGCCGCACATGCCACCTTGTTGGTTTTGTCGTGTCGCGGCTCAAGGACAATAACGGTAATAAGACTCCACGAAAGGGCAGTCAAATGAACAGCTAAAAACCTAGCTTTACAAAACATATAAAATACTTAAAGAACATAACACATACCGGTATCAGATTTAATAAGAACTAGCAGACAAAACAAGTGTTTTTTTTTGTTTTTTCGAAACCACACCGAAAGCACCGCTTGGAAAGGACAGTAATAAAACGGTTTTACGGTGCTCCAGTCCTTATTCTAGCCTCTGATTATACAAGACATAATCAGGGGCCGTATTCATAAAGCCACTAAAGTCGTTGCTATGCGGTTGCTAAGGCTAAATATCTATAAAGGAGATTCCCTACAACTATGAAATTTTGTCTGGAGGAACAGTCTTTGTAACTATTCCTCCAGAGCAAATTTCATAGTTGTAGGTAATCTCCTTCTTAGAAATTTAGCCTTAGCAACAGCATAGCAACCACTTAAGTCGTTTTATGAATACGGTCCCTGAAGCCAAACGCATAAAACGTTTGTTTTTCCCTTGAGTACGCTCGCGGGCAGCGAAATGTGAAATATTGCTCACGCTATAAATCTGCCATACTAAATTTTGACGTTTTTTGTTTGTTTTGTTCTTTTTAAATTTTACCGGCCAATAATCTAGAATACAGTTATTGGCAGAGTAGCTATCTCGTTAATGTCCACTGACTCCGAGCTGTTTTGCGTTATACGAGGGGCATTTCAGAAATAGTGTAAATGAGTCTGCCATTCCTATGAATGTTGACCGATTTTTAAAGTTTATGCCTTAAAATTTACTGAGGTTAACCTATCACCCAATGGTTTTTACTAAAATAATTTGGGTCACTGGTATTTTCTTCAAAATATGCCTTGACGATTGCTGTTAGGGTAAGAACACTGGGTACAAACGGACGAAATATTTATATGAAGACAGATTCACTTTTTCTTGGCTCTGGATACACGCAGCTCTGGATTGATACCTATATTATCTGTTATGTTGAAATATTCCAGTATAAAAAGTATTGTATCAGCTTTGCTAAAACATAAGATTTATTTTGCAAAATAGACTAATCATGGAACAATGCGCATTTCTGATGATGTCATTTCCTGAGCTAAATGGATAGTGAGCTATTTAAACTTCGGTTTTGAGGTCATTTTAAATGAAAGTGAATGTTTGATGACAGATATAAAACACAAAACAAATAAACTTTAATTCGTCATGCTTGTTTTCTGTTATAAACAATTATTTATGGCACCTAATGCTCTTCTGTCAGTGGCCTACCTGATTTTTTACAATAAGTTTCCCCACCCACCTACTTATTTCAATGTCAGTGTGTCATATAAAATAACAAGTGTTTCAAGTCTTTATGTATGAATTTTGCTTTCAATATGTCCCTCTTACTTTTGAAATTAAACAAAGTTAAATATATTTAGCCTGTTTTGTTTTTATTAGAAAATAATTTCATTTTATCGTTTTTTATTTTACATGAATTGTTGCGACTTTGCAACTTCCGGCGTGGGTTTTGCACACGTATCATCCATCATCAGTTTCATCAGTGATTTGATGATAGTCGTAACAAAATATATAGTGGCCTTATCATTTCAGTAATAAAATGTCTGTCATTTGTTGAAATTGGATGTGAATAAGTAAAATATCACAATTTATTGATATAATGCATTTATAATAAATGTGCATTTATAACCACATAGCAGGGAAAAAATCTCGTTTATTATGTTACTTGTGTAGAATCTGAAAACAATTTCTATATAGCTTTCTTATTTAACATTTAAAGGACAATATAACGTGTTTCTTCATTAGAATACATCATTTTCTCATTGAGCAAATAGCAAAAGAACACAAGAGACTTTCAGTGAAAAAGGACAGGTTCCAGTATCGACACCCTTATGACGTATAAGCGCATGCTGTCACGCATGAGTGACTTAGAAATTCTTTTAATGCACACCATTCTAAAGCACTTGAATTTACCTTTCCAGTGATATATAACACTACTGCTTAATATCAGCCAAAAGGCTACCCCAAGATAATTTACATTATTTCTGAAATGCCCTTCGTAGCTACATATAAAAATACACGTAATATAAAGAACTTTATGCATATTAATAAAGTTTTATTACACCATCAGACAGCTTTGGCGATCCATAATAAATTGAGCTTGATCGGGCCATTAGTTCATAAGAAATTTGCTAAGCATGATTAGATGTTGTTTGGTTTCTTTCTAATAAGCGAGTGAAGCAGTTAGCCTTGACATACTTATAGGCCACAAAAGCAAACAGCACCGGGGCTCGACAAGTTGTCCCTGGACAAAAATCTAGTTTTATCACACGCGTTCTGCGGCGTCTGATATGGGTCTGCAACGTTTTCCTATGTCCTGTTTTATAGGATGCCGGGCATAAATAGGTTAATAAGCAATAAATGAGGTTACTTGGAAAACAGAACTTACTACTGACCGTTTCAAGGCGGTTCGTCTGTTGCCCTTCCTCTTTGTTAGACGACGGGTGTTATCGAAACTGGTTGCCACTTGTTTTGATATGCTTTGTGATTGTGGCCTCTCCTGGCTATCTTCATTTGACCCGCGACATGACAAAACCAACAAGGTGGCATGAGCGCCCAGAGAAGACTTCGCCCAGTCTGATCAGAGTCTTAGCTGCCCGCGTGGAGCTAGCTTAGACCCTTAACTACCCCTTAAGCGTAAAGCAAGGAGTTTGATCAGACTGAGCGGATGCTCAGGCTGATTTGAGTCTTCGCTTGACGCACATACCACTTTTTTGGTTTTCTCCTGTCGCGGCTCATTTATATTTCACAGTAGTTACAGGGTAGGGGGTAGGAGCGGTCGTGAACGGAATATACTGTCTTGTACGGCCACCAAACAAAATCAAACAAAAAAGAAAAAAAAATATTTTGCCGAAACTCAAAAATAAAGAGGCCTAGTTTCGCAGGGTTATGATATGACAGCATTTTCCTGAAGATCCGACAGGCACCTATTCAAACGTGTTTTTTGCTCAACTGGGATCAAGGCAGTACTTTAACTTAAATTTTCATTGATAGACATACTTGATCAAAATCAACAAAGTGGCATGTGCGCCCCATCAAAGACCGTCAGATCAGCCTGGACATCCGCCCAGTCTGATCAGAGTCCTCGCTTTGCGCTTAAAGGGTAGCTAAGGGTCTAAACTACATGTACCTCCATGCGGACAGCGAAGACTCTGATCAGGCTTTGCGGATGCCCAGGCTGATCTGAGAGTTCGCTGGGCGATCATGTCAGATTGTTGGTTTTGTCGTGTCGCGGCTGAAATACTTATTTTGATTCTTATTAGATGCCACCGCATATGTGTGTCAGGAGAAATGATAATTATTTATCCTGATTATACCGGCCATGTCTTATAGACCTAGTATACAGGCCTATGTAGAATTGTTTAAGGTTTTATGGCGTGAAGGCAATAATCCAGCAGGCACATGACGTTGAAATAACGTCGTACTGACGTCGATGCGATGTAATGACGTCGCATCGACGTCAGTGCGACGTTATTTCGACGTCATGTGCTTGCTGGGAAGGACTCGAATTAGTGTACGATTTTGCTTCTTGAACCTTTATTATAAGAAGCCAAGATTGATTGATTGACTGAGTTGTTGCTTTACGTCCACGATAAACAGCTATGGTCATGTCAGGACGGTCAGTTAACCTAACCACACTATTCCTGGGCAAAACAATGACCCTAACCACCTCCAACCATCATCCCTTACCACAAATTAAAAAAGCAGAGGGGCATCATTAAAGATGAGCCCTTACGAAAGCGGAAGTTAGATAAGAGACAATGTTAGGAAGCAGGAGAGGGAAGGGGGATTTTTACATCTATTGCACAAACACATAAATACTTAGCTAAAATTAGTAGACGCATGCAACATAAAAAATGTGATAACTCACGTAAGATCATGGTTGAGCTAAAAAAAATTCAAAGCTCAGAAAAAGAAGATCATACAAGCTGCAAAAAAAAAAAAGAAAAAAAAAAGAAATTTGAGAAAACAAAGAAATCAAAGTAAACAGAAAAAAGAAAATAGAAAAAGCAAACAAATCAAATATAAGGCAAACTGAAGTAGAAAATAATCTAAAACAGGAACTAAAACTGATTATCTTTTGCATAATGAACATTTGCACGCAGTGCCGCTCCATGTGTCGACCAGCCTCCTAAACTCCCTAAAGTCTTCGACTTTCCGTAGCTCATTCGGGAGGCTGTTCCACACTCCAGCGGCCTCGTAGCGAAATGTTGATTTACCGTACTTTGTGGTAGAGAATTGAAAGTCTTTTCATACAAATGTCATGTTATTGCACTAAAATCTTAAAAAGTTCCTTCAAGAACAGAGAATACATACAGAAGTAGGAACATGGGCCAGACTAACCCTTTTTAGATAGGCACGTGGGACTTACTAGATTAAGATATGTCCACCTACAGCCCTCAGCAACGCAATCATGATAAGCGATACGACATCGATAGGCGTGCATTTTGTTGATCCAGAGTGAATTCAAATATTTTAAGCAGGTGGACATATTGTGCTGTTTTGTTTGTAGTCTATTTAACGCAAACATAAGCTACAAATACTGCACTTGGAAGTAAAGAACTCGTACAGGAATAATAATAGGAGTCTTTTTATTCACAGGGTATAATCGATTCCGCTAATTTTCGCTTCCTGCAGAGACTGTCCGTCATATTTGGCTTCCGCCGAGACTGTCCGCGAACTCTTGCTTCCTGCAGAGACTACTGTCCTCGAAAATGGCTTCCTGCCGAGACTGTCCGCGTGACTCTGCTTCCTGCGGGACCCTCGGCAGGAAGCAGAATCACGCGGACAGTCTCTGCAGGAAGCCATTTATCATGTACAGAAATCTCGGCAGGAAGCAAGAGTTCGCAGACAGTCCCGGCGGAAGCCAAATATGATGTACAGTCTCTGCAGGAAGCGAAAATTAGCGGAATCGATTATACCCTGTGTTATTTAGACTCTCTTTCTTACAGCATTGTCAAGAATTAAAAGCACATTCATCCCGAAGTATCACTATTTTTCAACCTTGAGACGCTGCAGAAAGCTGAGCTGATTCATTTTTATGTTGAGCGGTTGCCCAAAATGCACTGAATCACATACGTTAACATCATTGAAACTTCATCCCTATAATCCTTGTGATGACAAACTGTCGGTAACAGACAATTTCGTTAGGGTAACCCGAGCCGAGTTGATCCAAATGTACTGAGCGACACTAGAAGTATGCCTATTATGTGGGTTTGTCAGTCAAGGATTCTTATTTAATGGTTGTGTGTTATTTCAATTTTGATATATTACTTTTTTTAAAAAAATAGATCCCACCCCAGCCACCATGTGGGAAAGACAACACAAAATTAGACACCAACAAAGACATGATCAGCGACAGCCCAGGTGAACGTCCATTTCTCATGTAGGTTGTCATCGGGCAAGCAATAGCATCACAAACAATATATATCAATAACAGACATAACAACAAACAACACATAAAGCAACCATGAAGAGCAAAACAGAAGTGCCGCCTTGGAAAGGCGAGCAATGAAATTACCGGAGGGCATTAACCGGTTGGCAGTCCCTCGCCCTTGGTTCTGCTGTGAAAACACAGTTATGGTAGCACGCTATAAAAATCATCGTTTAAAATGTGCGTGACTGAGATCACCCATAACTAAAATCTAAAAGAGTTCCTTCAAGAGCAGAGAACACATTCGACAGAAGGAACATGGGCCAAACTTCGAAGTTTCGGCTATTCAAGCCTCAACAGTGACCCTGGCATGATCTGGTGACGAAAACCAGAGAAAACATACTGTAATTTCTCAATTTCATAAAGGCAGTCGATTCAAAGACTGATTAATAACTAAAGAGTCCAAAAGAATAAAAAGCGATGATCTAGAACACGAGTCTAAACCAATAAAAAAATTCTGACTTCTCAGAATATATTCTCTGATCTCAAAGGACACAACTAAAATATAATCTGCTCTATGGATGATGTACGGGGAAACGTTTTTACGGCCGCCACACAGCACAACACATGCTGCAGTAAAGTAAAATTAAAAATCTAAAAGAGTTCCTTCAAGAGCAGTGAACACATTCGACAGAAGGAACATGGGCCAAACTTCGAAGTTTCGGCTTTTCAGGCCTCATCAGTGACCCTGGCATGATCTGGTGACGAAAACCAGAGAAAACATACTGTAATTTTTAATTTCATAAAGGCAGTCGATTCAAAGACTGATTAATAACTAAAAAGTCCAAAAGAATAAAAAGCGATGATCTAGAACACGAGTCTAAACAAATAAAAAATTTCTGACTTCTCAGAATATATTCTCTGATCTCAAAGGACAAAACTAAAATATAATCTGCTCTATGGATGATGTACGGGGAGACGTTTTATGGCCGCCACACGGCTGCACCAGCTGCAGTAAAGTGAAATTACAATCTAAAAGAGTTCCTTCAAGAGCAGAGAACACATTCGACAGAAGGAACATGGGCCAAACTTCGAAGTTTCGGCTATTCAAGCCTCAGCAGTGACCCTGGCATGATCTGGTAATTTTCTATTCCACTTCGAGCGAATGTGTGAATTGTTCATGTAAGAATATATGGAATATATGTCTTAAAGCACAAAACGTAGGTACTGTATTTTAAATTCGCTTAATTATAAATGTGAATATAGTCTGTGATACAGTAAATATTTTGCTATATAGTATGCAATGGTATGTCGTATTTTAGTTTCTGTGTATAGGTTTGTGCATTTGCATGGTGTTCTAAACACTGTGATTTGCGCTTGGTTGGTATTTGATATCACGGTTGTGGAGACTGGGTCAGGGGCGTGCTGTTTAGACATTGGTCTGCCACATGCTCCCTGTACCCAGTTCTCCAGCTACAACTGTATTCCTCTTTTGTGTGTGTGTTCATCCAAAGTTTTAATTGAATATTGTGTTTTAATATTACTGTATATACATGTGTTTTATGTATCAATCGTCTCTCATAGCCCTACAAGGGCGGCTTGCATATAAATCTCTGTATATATGAATTTTGCCTTTTATGTATATGTGAGGTGAGACTTTAATAGAATTATCTTATCTTATCTGTAAAGCGCGGTTGGATACAATGTATCATGGGTACTGATCAATAATGTAAAAAAGACCGAAATATTTACTAAACCTTTTATCCTCGGTTTTCTGAATAATTGTATGTTTGGGAATATAAACGGAAAAAAGGTCATTTTAGGAAAAGAAGAAGAAGAAAATTTTTTAGGCAAAAAAAAAAAAACAAAAAAAAAAAAAACGTTGATACATGTAATTGGTTTGCAAAAGTTATGGTTTTGACCGCATTAAAAACTTGTGAGATCGTTTTAAAAATATATCAGGCAGCTTGAAATAAAATGAGGTTTTCGAAACGAAAACGGAAAAAAATGATTTAAAGAAAAACATTTTTAATTGCGAAATTTTATTTAATTTATTTATTTGTCATTACCTGTTCGATTCACGAATATCTTTTCAGTACTTCACTTTCCCCAGCATAAACATAACCTTTGACCACAAATACCAATTATCAAATGGAGATTAACATGCACATGTGTTTGTTTACTTCCACGATTTGGAAGCAGAGCTGGGGAAAGTATAGGACTGTGTTTGTCGATTTTACGGACAAGCGTACAAATGTATTTTTGTTAGCCTGTTATTCTTAACCTCTTTCGCATAAACTTATTAAGTATTGGCAATCGGTTTATATGGTATGATCACAAAATAGAGACTGAGAACAAAAAAACAAAAATAAATAAAATAAAAACAAATAGAAATTCTGTCTGTAAGACACTAATGATGGACCTGTATAGTGCTGCCACAGGGCAGTGTATATTCGTCAAGTGTCTTTTAAAAAGCGATCTCAAAGAGCTATCTAGTTGGCCTGACTCTTAAAACGACTCAGTTGGCCTGACTCTTAAAATGGCTAAGTTCAAAATGCTGTATTTTGAACAAAATTACTTGCATATGTATATACGTTCCATTTACATCTTTAATGACTACGACGTTGTAGCAATCTGAGATAAATCCAGAAAAAGTAAAATGATCCCCATACCCACCTAAAAAGGTTCAAGAGGCTGTAATTCTGTCAAAATAAGAATGGTTTCCACAGTAATACTATAATACGTCTTGCAAAGGCCAGCTTGTCCAGTTTTCCACGATATTACCTTGATGGTGCAGTAAATCTTGGACATACACAACCTGACCTGACCACTATGGATTTTGCAAAGGCCTTTGACACAGTACAACACAAGAGTCTATCATATAAATTAGATTATTATGGGATAGGAGTGTCCACTAATAAGTGGATCAGCTCGTGGTCTTATGGACGCTCAAAACATGTTGTTTGAGATTGCAAGGCGTCAGACCCATTCCCAGTTTTATCCCGTGTCCCTCAAGGCTGTGTCCAAAGACCGGTCCTATTTCTTATTCTTACCGATTATCTTCCAGTTAACGTTAGATCTTCTGTTCGCAGAAGACTGACTTCTAAAGGAACATTTTCCCCCTAGGGTAAATCCTGCAAGAAAACCTTGATAACCTTTCACGCGGGGTGGACGATTTGAAAATGAGAAAAATGTTCTTGAATGGGTACCAAGGTATCTATTTGAAATGCATGACAAAATAACTCGACAAAATACTATTTTTATGAGTATCTTCTGTCTGGTTACATCAGAACTGTTAATAAAATTGTCTGAGCCAAATTTATATCAGTTGCACTTTAATTGCAAAAGAAATCTAGACAAAAACATTATAAATATATAAATGAGCCGCGACATGAGAAAACCTACAAAATGGTTGTGCGTCCAGCGCAGACTCAGATCAGCCTGGCATCCGCCCAGTCTGATCAGAGTCTTTGCTGTCTGCATCGAGGTAGCTTAGACCCTAAGCTACCCTTTAAGCGCTCAGCGAAGCGTCTGATCAGACTGGGTGGATGCCAAGGCAGATCTGAGTCTGTACTGGGCGCACAACCACTTTGTTGGTGTTCACGTGTCGCGGCTCAAATATTGACTATCAATCTGCATGCAAGGCCATAAATCAGCAATGATGCATTGGTAAATACCAGCTTAAATGAATAAAAACGTGAAGAGAAAAGAACTCCGAATGGCCATAAATCGCGCACCAAACACAAAGTGACTTTTCTTGGTTAGCGCGTACTACACAAGTCATTGTCATTAGAAGGTATAGATAGCAAGAGGTCTCAATGGCCCTGAATCGCACACTGAGCGCGAAGTGACCTTTTATAGATCAGCATCAGGGATAAGTCACTCTCAACATGATTTATGGTAACATTTATTTCTTTGTTTTGGGTTTCCGGCTCTTTCAGACAGTATTTCAGTCTTTATCGAGCCGTCTACCAGAGAAAGGGAGGAAGAAAAAGAGAGTAGGACAGACGAGAGTAAAAAAACAAACTAACCCCTCATCCCTTATCCCACACCTGCTGCAAGCACAGCCGGCTCCTGCCCTACTGTTCTTCAATTTAGCAGGACAGACCTGGCACTGAAATTACTTAGCTCCATTGCCCAACCTTCCCACCTCATATGATGGCTTACTTTTCTACAACTGATAAGAATGCTGAAGCATCATGCCTTATTTGCAAAATGTACTATTCATCTTAGAGTTATTTGCCATTGAGTGCTCAAAACCCATATTTTGTCTTGTCCCAGGCAAAACTCGTTTATTTTTAATTGCAACTTTATGAAACTTGCAGATAATCAGGATGTCACAGAATGACTTTCGAGCACTGTAGCGTATGTGCTAAACTTATACATCTTGGGTATAAACAGGAAAAACATTTTCCGATTCTGTTATTTCCATTTTAGACAGTGTTTTTAACGAAACAAATGGTGCTTATATTGATGCAGATGATATAGTAAATTCATTGCTACAATACAATACAATACAATACAATACAAATACAAATATTTTTATTGGTCTAAAATCCAATTACAGGATTGTCACTATAAACATCACAAAACCTGCAAATAACACATGCTGTACCAAACCTCTTATATTACAAACTTATATACGAATACTTATTAAATCGGTTTGATAACGATAAGAAAGCGTTTTTCACTTCTACTGACCGTAAAATATATAGAGGATATAGTCTTTGGTCATGTCAGAATGTATGTGACGCCTTATCATATCTCTTAGATAATATTTACATCAGATTTGGTAATAAGTTATACAGACAAATTGTTGGTATTCCGATGGGTACAAATTGTGCTCCTCTTGTGGCCGATTTGTTTTTATTTTGTTATGAAAGAGATTTCATGACTTCTCTTTCTGTTGATAATCAAGCTGATATCATTGAGGCATTTAACTCAACCTCTAGATATTTAGACGATCTTCTGAATATTGATAATCCTTATTTTGAAAGCATGGTTAACCAAATTTACCCACCTGAACTTAAATTGAATAAAGCTAATACTTCAGATACCGAGGCCCCCTTTTTGGATTTACATCTATCTATTTCTAACGATTTTGTATCTTCTAAAATTTATGATAAACGTGATGACTTTGACTTTGATATAGTTAATTTTCCATTTTTGGATGGTGACGTTCCACGTCGTCCCTCTTATGGAGTGTATATTTCTCAGCTTATAAGATTTGCTAGAGTGTGTAGTCATGTAGATGACTTTAATGCTCGTAATAAATGTTTAACTGCTAAACTTCTTCAACAGGGCTATCGGTATCATAAGCTTAGAAAGGCTTTTTCTAAATTCTATCGCAGACACCATGAATTGGTTTCAAAATTTGATGTCGGATTAAAATTTCTTTTACACCAAGGCCTATCGGAACCAGAGTTTTATGGTGACTTAGTATACAAATTCAAAAAGATTAAGGGTAGGACTGATTTTTCTGATCAATTCCGAAAAATAATAATACGTCACAAACGTATTGGCTATAATTTAAATGTTATGCGACAGTCTGCATGCTTAGTGATTAACCCAATCACGGTTGATAGCTTTGCTGCACTCTTTAATTGCACACCGGGGGATCGGTCGTCAGACTCTATGATGGCCCCGACCTAAAGCTATATATTTTAGTTGGTTGGGACCGGAGCCTTTTTGTCTGTTGCTTGGTCCACCGGGGCTCAACTGGTGACCTTCTTTTGCTTCAGATTTCCAGTGGGGTTGTTTGGCAGGACAGGGATCTCCACCTGTCAGACGGCCCGTTGTATCTGTTGAGTCCTCGTCTTTGCTTCTTCATGGTGTTGAAATTTGATTTATGTGTTTACCGTGATGATTCATTGACGAGTTAGAGGGTTATCATGCGAACCGAACAACCAACTAAATGTTTTGTACCACTTCAGAAACTGAGGGTGAGGTTGGGCCTGTAAAATCGATTTAAGCCCCCCCCCCCCCCCCCCCCCCCCCCCCCAGTAATTCATTACTGACCGTTCCAAGGCGGTAGTTCTGTTGTGGTTCTTTGTTGCCCTGTTTTGGTGTCAGAGTTTCTGTGATGTTTTACCTTATGTATGTTATTATTATTTTTGGTTCGGTTTGGGTTGCTGAGTGGCCACCTTTTGGGAACAAGCTGCTCACTCGGTTGGCCATATGTTCTCTGTATCTTGATTATTTGTAATCTTAGTTGTTTCCAACTATGGTTTGAGGGCTGGATTTGGATATTGATTGTTTCAGTTCCTGGTCTTTGCATACTTTTTACCTCTTTTCACTTATAAAAATTAATATGATTATTATAATATATACTTGTGAATATACCATTCAATCCTATGTTATCATTAATTTATGATTCCATTATTAAGTAAATTATTCCTTTCGTTATACAAGTCAAATATAAAAGATATACTAAGGGCATTCAAGTCATAATCTTTACTTGACATTATGAAAATAAATTTGTCTGAATTATTCATAATACTAAATGCTGGGTAAATATCATTTATATTATTAAACCAAGATTTTCTGATATTTTCTAGGTTAGGACATGACAATACAAAATGTTTTTCATCTTCAATGTCTGTACGACACAACTGGCATATTCTTTCTTGCAGTGGTATTTTTCTGTATCTACCTTCCTCAATTAAAAGTTTGTGACAACTGATACGAATTTTTGCAAAGATACTTATTTCTTTCCTAGGATTGACACTGGTCAATAAATACTTCTCAAGACAGTAAGATGATTTAAAAGTACGATAAGTTCTAAGTTTGTTTCCATTTGCAGCATTAGCACTGTCATCAAATAAAGATTTATTCCAGAATGATATGTAAGAATCCTTTAACCTAACTTCTACAGCATTCAATAGTTTTTGTTTAGAAAAGGTTCCCTGATTTTCCCATACGTGATAAAAATTAATTTTCTCTAAGAATAGTTTAATGTTATGACAAAATCCTAAATCACAACTAGTCTCATCATTATAAGCACAACATACCAATTTGTTATTGTTCAGTTCTAATACATGCAACCAAAAATAGCCATCAGAGGAGATGGCAATCCCCCGACCGAAGACCCCATGGGCCTTGGTAAAAAGGGTGCACTTCAAAACACATATTAGTAATATATTGTCGTTCTTTTATGCTTCTGATTGACATTAACTGTTAACAGATGCATGATTATCTAACACTCAGACTAAAACAGTATGCTTGACTGCTAAAAAGAGGTAATATCTCAAACAGCCACCATATACACAAATGTATAGCATACGATACATTCAACTTTCAAAATGTGTGAATAACTTCTAAAGTACAAGCCCTACAAATCTAATTTTGAGCTCTCTAGTAAGTGAATTTGGACAAAGAATCCAAATCTGGGAATTTTTTTTTTTTTTTTAGGGGGGGGGGGTTGGGGGGGGAGGGGGGAGGGTGCGGGAGGGGTCACGGGAATGTGGAGGGGTAAGAGAGAGTTAGGATCACTGATAAGATATCACAGCATGATCATCAATATTCTAAAAGGTACACGGTTATTCAAATTCTGGAGCTGGCCAGGGTTATACAGTTATGGAGCAGAGACTCAAACAGCAGCTCAAACTACCAAAGGGAAATAATTCACTGAGTCTAAAAGAAAGAGTTATCATTCATGTATGAGACAAATTGTCATGACCTGTTCTGCATATCTGTGAAGTATCATGAAAATATTCCAAAAGGTATTCAAGCTATGGAGCGGACACCTAAAATTATCAAGGGGAAATAACTCAAAAAGTAAGAAAGCAGAAGTTGTCATTCTTGTTCGCGACACATCGTCATGACCTGTTCTACATATCTGTGAAGTATCATGAAAATATTCCAAAAGGTATTCAAGTTATAGAGCGGACACGAAATCAGACCTAAAACCATCAAGGGGAAATAACTCAAAAAGTAAGAAAGCAGGAGTTGTCATTCTTGTTCACGACACATTGTCATGACCTGTTCTACATATCTGTGAAGTATCATGAAAATATTCCAAAAGGTATTCAAGTTATAGAGCGGACACGAAATCAGACCTAAAACCATCAAGGGAAAATAACTCAAAAAGTAAGAAAGCAGGAGTTGTCATTCTTGTTCACGACACATCGTCATGACCTGTTCTACATATCTGTGAAGTATCATGAAAATATTTTAAAAGGTATTCAAGTTATAGAGCGGACACGAAATCATACCTAAAATGATCAAGGGGAAATAACTCAAAAAGTAAGAAAGCAAGAGTTGTCATTCTTTTTCGCGACACACCGTCATGACCTGTTCTACATATCTGTGAAGTATCATGAGAATATTCCAAAGGGTATTCTAGTTATAGAGCGGACACGAATCTGCCAAAAAATCACACCTAAAACTATCAAGGGGAAATAACTCAAAAAGTAAGAAAGCAAGAGTTGTCATTCTTGTTCGCGACACATCGTCACGACCTGTTCTACATTTCTGTGAAGTATCATGAAAATATTCCAAAGGGTATTCAAGTTACAGAGCGGACACGAATCTGCCAAAAGATCACCAAAGGGGAGATAATTCAAAAAGTACAATAGCAAGAGTTACCATTCTTGTTCGCGACACATCGTCATGACCTGTTCTACATAACTGTGAAGTATCATGAAAATATTCCAAAGGGTATTCAAGATATAGAGCGGACAAGAAAGTGTTTACGGACGGACAGACGGACGGACGGACGCCAGGCTCATCGCTATATCCCCCGAACCTTTCGGTCGGGGGATAAAAAACAGCAGCTCAAACTACCAAAGGGAAATAATTCACTGAGTCTAAAAGAAAGAGTTATCATTCATGTATGAGACAAATTGTCATGACCTCTTCTGCATATCTGTGAAGTATCATGAAAATATTCCAAAAGGTGTTCAAGCTATGGAGCGGACACCTAAAATCATCAAAGGGAAATAACTCCAAAAGTAAGAAAGCAAGAGTTGTCATTCTTATTCGCCACACATCATCATGACCTGTTCTACATATCTGTGAAGTATCATGAAAATATTCCAAAAGGTATTCAAGTTATATAGCGGACACGAAATCAGACCTAAAACAATCAAGGGGAAATAACTCAAAAAGTAAGAAAGCAGGAGTTGTCATTCTTGTTCGCGACACATCGTCATGACCTGTTCTACATATCTGTGAAGTATAATGAAAATATTCCAAAAGGTATTCAAGTTATAGAGCGGACACGAAATCAGACCTAAAACCATCAAGGGGAAATAACTCAAAAAGTAAGAAAGCAGGAGTTGTCATTCTTGTTCACGACACATCGTCATGACCTGTTCTACATATCTGTGAAGTATCATGAAAATATTCCAAAGGGTATTCAAGATATAGAGCGGACAAGAAAGTGTTTACGGACGGACGGACAGACGGACGGACGGACGGACGGACGGACGCCAGGCTCATCGCTATATCCCCCGAACCTTTCGGTCGGGGGATAAAAATTAACACACGATTTTAAACAGAATATTGCAAGAGGGAATATGACAAGTTCTGCCCTAACAGCATTATTAGTTGCCGACTTATGTACACCAAGTAAAATCTTACAAAATTTTAACTGAACTTTTTCAATGGCCAATGTATCGTATTTCTGCTCTATGACTGAAAGTCTATACATAATCTTCCCTAAGCACCATACTTCACTGCAGTAGAGTAAAATAGGCTTAACACAATGGTCGTACAATTTTAAGAAACGTTCAACATTCATATTTTCAGAAGCAACTGCTTTCCTTATGCAGACTAAATGCTTTGGAAGCTTTTTTACACAAGTAATTTATAGCCTCGGAAAATGAACCAGAAGGCTTAAAAATGATACCCAGATATTTATACTCATTAACAATTTCAACAGTTTGATCATCATACATAAAATAAAAACCCATCAGTATTTTTCCTGACTTATTGAAAATCATAACTTTAGTTTTTGCGACATTAACATTTAGGTTCCATCTCTGGCAAAAAAGTAAAAGCTTATTCAACATTCTTTCTAAACCATCAGCACTAGTTGACAATAAAACAATATCGTCTGCATACATCAGACAAGATAATAAACGTTCACCTACCTGGACCTGATAACAACTTTCATCAAAATAGTTTCTTAAATCATTGATAAATAAAGAAAACAGAGTTGGACTTAATATACATCCCTGTTTCACACCTGCTTTCGTTGAGAAGCTTTGACTCAAGGCACTCCCTATCTTGACAGAACATCGAACTGACTGATACATGGAGTTCATTATCTCTAAGAAAGGACCTGTGATATTATACTGTTCCAATTTATATGTACCTGACATGGATAGACAAATTTTAGCGAAGTTCTACAAGATTATGATAACGTTGAATACTGTGAGCTGTTGGACGCTTTGGACTCTCAAGATATGAGGCTTCAACCAAACAAACAAAACACACAACAGATTTTGAAGCAAGTGGCTCATAAGAAGTTAGTCCAAATTCCTGCATTAATATGCCGCGACATGAGAAAACAAAACAAAGTGGCATATGCGCCCAGGGAAGACTCAGATCAGTCTGAGCATCCGCCCAGTCTGATCTGAGTCTTCGATGTCCGCATAGAGCTGGCTTAGACTTTACCCTTTAAACACAGAGAAGACTAATCACATCTTATCAAATACAGCGCGACGAATTAATAAATGCAGTGTCTCCATATCAGCATCCTTCTCTTAGTCTATTTTTGTACGGCGACCTGTCCTTGTCGTTTGAAACTAACAGTTTAATATTTGATAACGTTTACAAATACATAATAGCAACAAAACGCTTCTAAACGCACAACACTCGTGTTATGCAGGCAGACTAAGGCAAATGTTGTTCAGCGTAAATGCTGTGACTGCTGCTGAGACCCGTTCCCGCTCTCTCAATCCTGTTTAGTATTTGTATATGTTAAGATTTATTTCTTATTGCCTAGTTCCCTCTTCTAACATGTCTAATGATAGCTCGCTACCTTTCTCGGTCGAAAATTTTTACTGACACCCCTTTTTGTCCTATTATTCTTTTGGAATTGCATTGCTTTTTTCCTTTTCTTTGTTATATGTTGTGGCAAGGAGGTTATCATACGTATTATTTTTCTCAGCAACTAGGCTTTGTTTGTTTGTTTATTTCTTCTTTCA
The DNA here is from genome assembly GCA_963989385.1 of Ctena decussata. Taxonomy (NCBI): domain Eukaryota; kingdom Metazoa; phylum Mollusca; class Bivalvia; order Lucinida; family Lucinidae; genus Ctena; species Ctena decussata. The sequence continues at coordinate 76,184,499 of OZ022511.1, read as the reverse complement.
AACACTGAATGCTGTTTTAATTTTGGTTTACCAATGTAACCTATATTCTATAACATTTAGAGATCCGCCATAATTTGTACAAATGTTTCATAATAGGGAGAAGAACTCTATAAGCACACAGCTTCCGTTCTAATCCCATAGCTTGTACTCATATGTTATTTGTACATGTATGTATATATGAATGTCATTTGAAAAGCGAAATAAATATGTTTAAACCAAGACTAATCAGACTGGGCGAATGCCCAGGCTGATCCAAGTCTTGGCTGGACCCTCATGTCACTTTATTTGTTTTCTTGTGTCGTGGCTCATTTCTTTCGGAACGAACTCCGCCCAATTTTTAAGTTTTCAATCAAAACTCTTCAATCGGAACTAGGCCTCCCTCATTGCGATATAGATGGGCTGCCTGGTGTCTCTGCGACAGAGCCGCTAGTAGCTGTAGCAGGACCTCAGTGACCTTTATCTCAGGTTGGGTAAAAGTCCTACAAATTCAGATGCAACATCTCGACATGACTGATTTATTTTCGATTTCTACTAGGACGAGAATCAAACCTCGACAACAACAACAAAAGTAGCCATCAGAGAAGATGGCAAATCCCCCGACCAAAGGCCCAATGTGCCTTGGTAAACAGGGTGCACTTCAAAACACATATAAGTAATATATTGTCATTCTTTTATGCTGCTGATTTGCATTATCTGTTTAACTTGGCATGAGCATCAATATTCTAAAAGGTATAAGGGTATCAAAATTGTTAAAATTGTGTAGCAGGCCAGGGTCATACAGAACTGGAGCAGAGACACAAACTGCAGCTAAAACTTCCAAAGGGAAATAACTCGGAAAGTATGAACGCAAGAGTTGTCATTTATGTACAAATTGTCATGACCTGTTCTGCATATCTGTGAAGTATCATGAAAATATTTCAAAGGGTATTCAAGTTATGAAGCGGACACCTAAAACCATCAAGGGGAAATAACTAAAAAAGAAAGCAAGAGTTGTTATTCTTGTTCGAGACACATTGTTATGACGTTTTTTACATATCTGTGAAGTATCATGAAAATATTTCAAAGAGTATTCAAGTGACTGAGCCGACATGAAATCACACCTAAAATCATCAAGGGGAGATCACGCAAAAATAAAAATGCAAGAGTTCTCCTTTTTATTCGCGATACATTGTCATGACCTGTTCTACCTATCTGTGAAGTATCATGAAAATATTTCAAAAGGTATTCCAGTTACAGAGCGGACACGAAATTACGCTTAAACCATCAAGGGGAAATAACTCAAAAAGCAGAAAGCAAGAGTTGTCATTCTTGTTTGTGACACACCGTCATGACCTGTTCTAATTATCTGTAAAGTATCATGAAACTATTTCCAAGTTTATTCAAGTTACAGAGTGGACACGACTCTGCCAAAAAATCACCAAAGGGGAGATAACTCAAAAAGTACAACATCAAGAGTTACCATTTTTGGACGCGACACATCGTCATGGCCTGTTCTACATAACTGTGAAGCCTCATCAAAGTACCATCAAAATATTCTAAAGGGTATTCAAGATATAGAGTGGACAAGAAAATGTTTACAGATGGACAGACGGACGGACGCAAGGCTCATCACTATATCCATAAAAATCATCAGAAGAAAGTGAATCCTACTAGCAGGATAGGCCTCCAGGCGCTTGAATTTCGTAACAGCTAACCGTTACCGGAGGACTGGAATACATAAATGTCTGTCTGGAAAAAAAATCCAAGTATTTCTCAGGTTTGTTACTGGTAAGTACGAGGGATGATAAAAAAAATACGTGGACTTTTGCTGTAGACATTTTGTTATGGTTAGTAACCCATTAAATTTGCAGTAAATACAAATTCGACTTTCGATTATCCAGGGATGTACTTATTTTACCGCTCAAACTTTGGGAAGTAGTCTATATGTGTCGATGACGGTACTGCGATTTGCTTTATTATTTCGAATTGTTTGTTTTATATTTGGCCATTTTGACTATTTGCAGTAGAGCAATGATTGATTGACTAAAATTGATCAAAATTATAACAGCCCTGCAAAGGGGATATTAGTTTGTGAAAACGGAGAAACAAATGAAAAAATGCAATGTTAAAACGGGACAAAACTTGAAACGTCATTAATGTCATGCTCTACTGTAGCTGTACCTTCCTAATAATAAATGAAAGGAAATACTTATTGTCATTGAAATTTCTTCAAAATTTCATTTAACGCAGCTAAATGATCGTTCTTTTCTGCGGTATGAAAACAATTACTAAAACTGCATTACTTTTATAAGTCTAGTCTAGTCTATCCCATAATCTCACGAGGTCGTTGGGGCACCATCGATGACTTTTCAACAACCCATTTCCGCCTAGTCCTGTCTTCAGCTGCCCTAGTTGAGCTAGCAAAATCCATCCCTGTCCATTCCTTTACATTGTTTCGTTTCCCACCTCTTCTTCTGTCTACCACTTCTTTTTCCTTTCACTGTGCCCTGTAGAATTGTCTTTGCTAAGCCAAAAGACCTTGAGACGTGGCCAAACCACTTCAGTTTCCGTTTCTTGGCCAAGTTCAGGAGTCCCTCGCCTATTTGGATCTTTTTGCGAACATCCTCATTAGTGGCATGGTCCTTCTACGAGATATTCAGTAACCTTTTGTAGCATCTCATTTCAAATGCCTTGTTGAGCCTTCTTTTTTTTTAACTTTGCTGTCAAGGTTCATGACTCCCAGGCATACAGAATATGAATATGACAAAAGAGCGAATCAGTTTTATCTTCGATCCAAGACACATGTTGTTACAGTGTATCTCTTCATATTGGCTTCAGTCTTCAAGATATAAGGCGAAATACTGGTCCATGAAATTCAGGTCACTGTGTCTTACTTTTAGTTTGAGGTCAAACATCTGGTCATACTGATTTATTATCCCAAGTACAATGTACATTCAAGTCTTCAAGATATAAGACTAAATCACTGAAGCATGAAATATAAGTCACCAACACATACATTTAGTTTAAGGTCTAACATCGGGTCATACTGACAAATTATCCCAAGCTATTATGTTTATAGTTCAATAGTCTTCGAGATATAAGGCAAAATCGCTCGCCCGTGGAATATAGATCATGGCCCAATATGCATCACTGCCTTCAGTAGATCTTCCCCGGAAGTATCTATGGAGCAATTTCGAGGACACTATCCCATTTGATACTTAGAAACTGAGCTAGTCGCAACAGGTGAATATTATTTTATGTTCAGTCATCCATGAAATATAGTTCATGGCCCGATATGCATGACTGTTTTCAGTAGATCATTCCCAGATGTATCTACTGAGCCAGTCTGAAGACTTTTTGGTTGCTCAAAAACTGAGCTAAACACAACAGGTGACTATTTTTTTCTATGTTCAAGCATCCGTAAGATATAGGTCATACATCGCAGCTTTCAGTAGATCTTCCCCAGATGTATCTATGGAGCAAGTTTGAAGACTCTGTCCCTTGTGTTTACTTAGAAACAGAGCTACACGCAACAGGCGAATATTTTGCTTACGCGCACAAAGGCGCAAGCGTACATGCACGTGCACGCACACGAAGAGTATTGCATAAGCAATACTTTGCTTCGGAAAGTCGTGCTAAAAATGGCAGAGCTGCTTCCACTGAAATAATGCCAATTTACCTGAATTAGATTTCCATCACCATCAAGCACATTTAATTATTTATAGCATGACTTACTCGAATACAAATTTGGGTTATGATTCCAAAACAACAAACTCAAGCGTAGCAAAATAAATCATTTATTTTCTATCGGGTGAGTATACAACATTAAAACATATTACAGAAAACGTATCGTCATATAAAGAGATGAAAAGCAAACCAAATCCTAAATACTAAATAAACAGGGTCTTAAATGAAATAATAACATAAAGAAAAGGCAGAGAGATTCATATGAAAGAATGCACAAATGGTACTCTTAGTATGAAGAGAGAGGACACAGAAAAGACTTTGGACAGGATTTTGGTACGTTGACCAATTTTACTCGAGAGTCTGGTATTGGTTGGTCGGATGGTTGTTTTGGGTTTAACGGCCCTTTGAGACTTGAGACAGTATTTCAGTCTGTGTCGGGCCGTCTCCTAAATGAGAGAAGGAAGAGAGAAATGAAAGACGAGAAAAAATGTCTAAACATTCCCTACCCGCACCTACTGCTAACACAGTAGACCCTTGTCCTACCATTATCCAAATCAGTTGGACGCCCTGGCACTGGAAGTTATCTGCAGTACCATCGCACCACCCGACCACCCCCGAGAGTCAAGTGTTAAAAGTTCATAATATACAAGCATGCATATATTTCAATGACAAAAATTATCGGAATGCAATACAGAAATTTATCTTTCTTTTAACAGAGTGGCAAGCGAAACGTGATGCATTGAAAATATGGCATATCACCCGAAGAAATGAACATGGTACTTCCTGTACGAAATGGAAATCATCGACAAACCACAAGTTAGGTGACACTTACCTTGTGGTTTGTCGGAGACTTGCATTATGTATGGGAAGTATCCTAAGTGAGAATGCGGATCTCCTTCATTAGAGTTTAATCTAAATCATAATTTATACGGCTACTAGCAATACAATGAGAAAGTAAGCATGTTACATGTAAAGACCTCCGACTCGATAACATACTCCGGTAGCACTAAAAGTGAATTTACAAACTAAAACAGAGAAACAGAACGCGTAGAAGTTCTCCTACGTGCATGGAAGCCTTCCTCAACCAGCATATATGAACGCACGAAGGTAAATCACAAAAAAACTGAGCCGCGACACAGCAAAATCAACAAAGTGACATGTGCGCCCAGCGCAAACTCAGATCAGCCTGGGCACCCGCCCAGTCTGATCAGAGTCTTCGCTTTGTGCTCAAAGTGTAGCTAAGGGTCTAAGCTAGCTCCGTGCGGACAGAGAAGACTGAACAGACTGGGCGGATGCCCAGGCTGATCTGAGGCTTCCTGGGAGTGTGTGTGTGTGTGGGGGGGGGGGGGGGGGGGATTCCACTTTGTTGGTTTTGTCGTGTCGCGGCTCAGTACCGTTGATCAAAAGATGAAGTAAGGGTTCTTTTCTCCCTATAATGTGAACATTTTAAGCGTTCAATGGTTTGTATGAATCCCTTAGTAATTTTCTAAAATGGTAAATATGATATTTGATTTTTTCTTCTCACTTTTTTCAGTTGATAAACCATCGTGGTCGCTTACTTTATAACTAGCTTCTTAGCTCTTGTCTGTTTGACCAGAAAAGGTCTGCTTCAGTCATCAACTTCAGAAAATTCAATTATTATCTCGGGAGAATGTGAACGCGAAAACACACAGAAACACATAACTTTTAAAATTTAACAATAACGTGCATTTTTGAATTATCACATATATTTAAAATTCCTTTAGCGGGTTGAATTTAAAATGGATATGTGATACATTGTTTATTTGAAAGATCTTAGCCATTTTAGAGTTCAGTTTTCTGTTGACACTGATTTTCATCCACCATTCATATCATGGTTATCCAAGTCGCTGAATGACAGAGCCTTATAGAAAGGTGAATAATTAATGATCATTTTGAGACTTCAGGTTTTATTTCTGCTCTCATAAGAAGCTCCTGGCGAAGTGGTACCAATGTGGAGGGAGTGGGGTATTGTCAAATTGTCACTATCCTAATACTACCTTCTATAAATACTTTTTATCTACTACGCGAGTGCTATGTCTTTGTTTTTCTCGTGAATTTCATATTCGAAAGTTCTTTTCAACAATCCGAAGAGGCTTAGGCGTTTGCTGACTTGCCTCATAGGGGGTCGGGCACAGTAACATGAGACTGATATTAATTGCATTTTCTGAACCCAGTGGTTAATGCCATTCTCGCACTGTTTTATTAAAACTGGTATTGTATAAAGTACAGGTTTACATTCAAAGTTGTGAGCACAAGAGGAACACATACACTTCGCCATATTTAGTCTCACCGGAAACCGATTATGATCAATATCCGGCACGTATTTCCATGGACACATGCTTCTATAATTGTACAGTGTGTGCTGTGTGACGTGTATTGGTTGACACACCGAGCTTTCTATGAAGGCACTAAGGGTAGCGTTTACGTAATCATGATGAGTTAAATCGAGCCAGCGTAAATGTTGGATTTCGCTATCTATGAGGGATGTGTAAGGTGAGTTGACGCAGTGGTTGTTCCCATGGTGGCCAGATGCCAGCCGCATCGCAAGTACACATATGCTTGATAATAACAGCTGTGTCTGAAATTAAAAAAGAAAAAATGTATTAATTAAAAATAAAACGTTTACACGATTAAGACAAATACAGTCAATCCTGACTTAAGGGGTCACTCCAGGGAAACAGACAAAATGGCTGCAAAAGATAAGTGACCAATTATTACAGGTCCAAATTTACTGTATTCTGGTCCACAGGACCTTGAAAAGGTAGCTATTCAAAGCAGAAGCCATTAAATAAATCCGACCGCATAAGCAGGTTTGACTTTATGCAAATGTGTATTCACATATTGAAATTTTGTCAGAGTTTCAAAACGTAAATGCATATTCATGCCTGTTTAATATTAGTGCCACAGACGCGCGTTTCTGTATTTAACCGCTTCAGTGTAGCTAAAATCCATGTGGTCAAAGTACCCCAAACACAAGTATGAACTCATAAATTGTATAAAACATTGAAAATTCCGAATTATTCTAGATACACAGACACAAACCCAAACACAGAGGTGTGATCAGGTGCCCGCGATTAATAAACATCAACGCACCCGCCATTTCTTTGTATCTGTGGACTAAGTCAGTGAAAATGAAAGTCCGGTATTCGAAAGTCTTACAATACTCGAGGACTTTAAAAACGCCTCACCTAAAAGAAATTGAAATGCTGCATTTGTTATATCATCAGCTAAAATAAAACTAATGGTAAATTAAATTGCATGCATAAAGCAAATGCATGAGATAATCGTCAGTACAATCTTAGAATCTAAAAGGTTTAAATACACGCGGCAAAGATAAAAGGGTGTTTTAAAGGTAGGTTCCTGGGCTAGCGATGTCAATTATGTCCACAAAATAATATCGTCTTTTTCTGAGCAGTATTGAATTCTCTTATTTTTCTGAATTTGTTGCTACTGAGAAATTCGACAGATGTTGAAGAAAATAGTCGTTTTCCCTTTTGGTTTATTTTCTTTCGTTGGAATTCCAGTTCTAAAAATAACTGTTTATTATGTCTATAAGTGCGCAATTTCTGATGCCTTTCTCCAAAGGTCAATTTTCCCTTGACGTGAGCTCTCCTAGAGGTCCTGGCATGGCGGATGGGATAAAACTATCCCAAAATGCAATGCAGCATGACATCAGCTGCGTTATCTATTTTTGGCGCGAACTAAAAATAGCGCTAACTGGTGTGCGAAGCAGAGTTAGGAAATCCCTTGCAAAACAACTTTTCTAATATTTTTTTGATTTACACTTTTTAGTGAAACTTATTAATTCCCTTTTATAAGTGCTTTCCAACAACTTGGATGAAAGTTCATCAAAATTATGATGCATTCCAAAGTACAGGAACTACCTTTAAAACGTGGGATTTCAGCAAAACGATTATAATGTACCGTCCGAATGCTTATCGGAGTATAGCGAGGTTCCCGTCTCCCGCTATATTTCAGCAATTACTGAATTGAAGTGAGGTAAACAAACGCTCGTGGAATGCAATAATGGCATCAAACTTTGAAACCGACGACAATAAATTCATTCAAACAGTATTTTACGACCAATAGTGGTCTACTCTAGAACTGCGTGTAGTTAAAATGTGCATTTTAGAGTTCGTTCAGAATGGAATCATTGACGTTGACGTCATTCACTGCGCTGATAAACAGGTGTTTGGTTCTGATATCAAAGTATCCGCTGATGTTGACGGATGCGTAGAAAGTAAATCTGTAAGATGATTGTATCGGATGCTTTTCATGTGAAATGTAAAACGTCAAATTACGTTATTTTCCAGAAAATCACTTTTCTGAGATTCCAATTTGTGTGTTCCAGTTTTCAATTTAAGCCCTCTGACAGCACATAAAGTCACGGCGACTTTAATTTTCTGTTTTTGCAGTATGATATCTCTCACGGCAAAGTTGGGATCGACTTTAAGGACAGTATCATAAAGATGTTTAAAATAAAATTAAGGGGAAGTGACGTTGACCTGTCAAGTGCAAAGGTCGTCACGTATGACATAAATTAGTGCAATTTCTTTTATTTGATCAGTTTTACACTTTCAAAAAAAGTCTAGTCATCTTTAATAGCTTGAAATGTGGAATTACCAAAATACACCACAATTTGGGGTGAGGCGTTTTTAAAGTCCTCGAGTATATGTTTCGACCGAGACCTCAAATCGAAAATAAATTTAGAAACGGACATATTGTAGGATCAACGAGGTCATGGTGTCTCCCATAGAGAACACAAGCTTCGCTCTGCAATAACCATGTGACAACCATTTACCGGTGGACAGCTTCCCTCTATCAAGAAAGTTTTGATATTTGAAACAGCCTCTAGTATTGCGAACTAACTGAGAGACATAAAACTCCGTATGTAGGAGCCAAAGGAATATCGCTATTCAAATATGAAAAATCGTCCCTTCTGTCATAAAGCTGAGTAACAAGCTTTCCATTGTCAATATAACAATTTCAGTTAACTTTTTAAAGTATGCATATGCACTTGATTTCTCTGATTAAACATAAAGCAATACCTTCGTATTGCCAAACGGTGCTCCGAATGTACAGATCCTATTTCTTACAACTGCTTTATGTTTACATTTCAAATACGCAATTATACGAAATATAGACACTGCAAGAAGATATTGCTTCAGTCTTTCTACATGTTTCGCAAAATCGAGTAAGCTTCCGCAAGATTTATGCGTCAGCTTAACAAATCACGTGTCCTTACTCATAGACCATTTTGATCCAAGTCAATCGATTTGGTTAAATGTCGATAACAAGGCATATCATTTTAAGAGTACAATGTTGTTTGATGTTGCATCCAAACGTGATTCAGTTTTCATTTCTGTGATATTTTCCTTTCTTAACCCGCCTATCTTCAAATGTATATTAAAAGCATGCACGATCCTCCGAGTTCTCGAAAAACAAAACGCATATTAGCAAAAAATCATCTCTCAATCAGTTTCTTTGTTTTTAATTTCGTATGGTTACGCAGCCATATTAGTAAGAATCCCTCTTGAAACCACGCTGCCATTTTCTTTCTCTCTCTCTCTCTCTCTCTCTCTCTCTCTCTCTCTAGCACTCCAAATAAAAACTAAATGTATAAACGTTGCATACATCTTTTGTGATTCCTCAATGTTACATGCTCTTATGTCCGCGTGTCTTTGGTCTAGAGCAATATGTTACCTGAATCTGCCCATTCTGCTTTCTGTTTTGTCTTGTTTTGTAATTGTAAAAGAGAACAGATAAAACTGATGTTGCTGCTAGTTTCAGTTAGGGTAGCTGAATGACCACCTGTTTGGGAAAGAGCTTTTCGTTTGGAGGGAGGGTGGGAGCTTTTCGTTCGATTTACCGTGATTGACTTACGTGAACTGTTGTCAGTTTGTGTCAGTGCTTCTTTCCCTATTGGTTTTGAAGGAAGTATGTGGAATTTGATTGTATTAATAACTGATCATTGCCTGTCATTTTACTTTCCAAGAATAAACTCGTAAAAAGCTGTGTTTTTCTTGTGGGGAACAAGACTCGGATTTATATCATCTTTACGTGACTTACGACACGATACCTGGTCTAATTTTCACTCATGGTCAGCAAAATGTTGCAAAGACATATCAGTTTGTTTCGTTTTTATTTAGAAGAATTTTTTATAAGGTTAACGTCATTTAGTGCTTATAGAAAACAGTTTAATATGTGGTTGATTTTATAGGATATGCTCTAAAACGGTAAAAATCCCTGAGGAGGTAAGTGAACTATAAAACCAAAATCATGTAGCATCACCTTACTTTCGATTAGTTCGGTAAAATTAGAAAATAAATAAAATAAAATAAGTCTACAAAAGGTTCACAGATTTCTCAGCGACATCTATGTATATATGCCAACCGTTACTATTGCCACTCATATCACAGCACAAGAGAAACTAGTTCTTCTGGGGCCGTATTCATAAAGCCACTTAAGTCGTTGCTATGCGGTTGCTAAGGCTAAATATCTATAAAGGAGATTCCCTACAACTATGAAATTTGGTCTGGAGGAACAGTCTTTGTAAGACTGTTCCTCCAGACCAAATTTCATAGTTGTAGGGAATCTCCTTCAAAGAAATTTAGCCTTAGCAACAGCATAGCAACCACTTAAGTCATTTTATGAATACGGACCCTGGTGCTATAATATGAGTGGCAATAGTTTAGCATCTGCCATAACAGGTTGTTTTCTGGCTACCGATACCAATTCCGTTAACAACTGAACGCTTTGAAATACAGTTTTTTCTCTCGTTTATTTTCTTAGCGAAAACAACTGGTGTTTTCCTGGACTAAAAATAATTTGCTACACGTTCTTAATATATCCCTTGTCGTGAGCTCTTGAGGAGTTAACGGCATGGCGGAGGGTTAAACACTATTCCTAATCGCAATGCAACATGCCATTAGTCGCGTTTTCAGTTTTTGGCGCGAATTCGAAAATAGTTCTAACCAGTGTGCGTAGTTCTCGGAAAAAAAACTAGTTTAATATTTTTCACTTTACACTAGCATAATGCATTCGAAACTCCAGGTAACAGCCTTCGACTTTTTTCTTAGATCACCAGAAGAAGCTATTTTATAGACTTTGTAACTATTTTAAATTTGAATTTTTAATACAAATAACGGTTTTCAATGCATACTTATGGTTTCAAAATTGGCAATATAATCTGAACAAGGGCAAGGGTTGGTCGACCGCAAACCGGTTAAGCCCCCAGTAATTTCCTTACTGGCAGTCCCAAGGCGGCACTTCTGTTTTGGTTCTTCTTGGTTGTCTGGTGCTATGTCTGTTATTGATAAAGAGCCGCGACACGAGAAAACCAACAATGTGTTTGTGCGCCCAGCGCAGACTCAGATCAGCCTGGGCATCCACCCAGTCTGATCAGACTCTTCGCTAAGCGCTTAAAGGGTAGCTAAGGGTCTAAGCTACCGCTATGCGGACACCGAAGATTCTGATCAGACTGGGCGGATGCCCAGGCTGATCGGAGTCGGCGCTGGGCGCGCAACCACATGGTTGGTTTACTCGTGTCGCGGCTCATATATTGTGACTGTTCACATGGCTGCCACTGATAATGTCTTTGGTGCTGACAATTTTTGTGTTGTCTTTTTCCCACATGGTGTCTTGGGTGGGATCTGGGATTGAATTGTGTAAGTTCCTGAGAATTTTTCTATTTATTTATGTTACAGAGACAAAAAAACAAATGGACAAATTAGAATGAAAATCGTCTTATCTAATTTCAGTGTTATTTTCAAATGAACGCATTAGCGTTGTTATTAGCGCGTACGTCGCTTCCAATTTTGCACAACTATGCGCCCTCACTGTGCTTAAGGCGCCGAAAATAATCGTCGAAATGGCAAATGTTCAGTATGAATCTGGTTGGTTGCTTGGGTTGGTCGGCTCTTTGGTAAAAGAAGTTTTCATTCTATATCAAGCCGCCCGCTTTCAGAAAGAGGGAGAAAAATGAAATAAGGAGAAACGAAGATAAGCTAATCTTGCACCTGCTACAAGAACAGTCGGCCCGACTAGGACGCCCAGGCAATGAAAGCTATCAAACACCATCGCCCGCCCCGACCAACCACATTAATTATGGTTTTTTGTTTAGTTTTATTCCCAATGGGATCATATAGCCCATTCTTGTTGGTTGTTGGTTGTTTGGGGTTTAACGGCTCTTTGAGACAATATTTCAGTCTCTATCGAGAGAGGGTGAAGAAAAGAGAAATGATAGGCGAAAGAAAAAAGTTACCCAGCGCCATCGCCGGACACGGCACTCGGGATTGTATACAGCCTTGAAAGCGGCATTACAGTTATACGAAAAACTCCATAAAATAAAACTGGGATTGTGTGTTTTTTTGTTTTCAAAGGCAAATTTTATTGTGATTTTAAGACTACCTAAGGAGATAAAAAATCACAAGAGTCTACTGATAAAAAAGTTCGAATAAACCAGACTGTCATTTCTTAACTTTAAAACCGAGTAATATACCAAAAACAGCTTAGAAGACACCTCTTTCATGAAAGTTAAAAGACGAGAGACTCAAACCTCAGTGTCACAAAAGAAATTTATTATAGAAAAGCTTAAGTATCAAATAGCAATCAAGATATTTAGCAAATCCAACGATATATCCTTAAGATACGTCTTCGATTTATTAAGTTTTGACCTTGGTAACTGGAAGCGGCGTCAAATTATATTTACCATATGAGCTGCGACACGACAAAACCAACATTGTGGTTGTACGCCCAGCGTAGACTCTGATCAGCGTGGGCATCAGCTCAGTCCGATCAGACTCTTTGTAAGCGCTTAAAGGGTAGCTAAGAATCTAAGCTACCTCCATGCGGACAGCGAAGACTCTGATCAGACTGGGCGGATGCCCAGGCTGATCTGAGTCTGCGCTGGGCGCACAACCACATTGTTGGTTTTGTCGTGTCGCGGCTCATTTATTATATCCTTTTCAGCCCATTTATGCCAAGCGTCGGATTGCGGGAACGTAGCCGCATCACGCGGCATCTGATCAAAGTAGGGACTGTTGTGTTTGCATTCAACCGAGAAATTTCTTATATAACCCTTTACAATCAAGCCAAACCAAAAGTCTAAGAAGAGTCCACTAATCAGTTAACTCAATGCGATATATGAAGCATGAAAAGTGCAATAAAACGTATGTCTTTTTAAGCATGGCTTGTTTAAATGCTGATGATATTTATGCAAATAAGTGTGAACCAGTTTGCACTTTATATATGCATTTATTTTAAGACCTGATAAACCTGATAAGCACGGGACAGAAAGGTCCGTAAAATCACCTATGAGATATTTTTGAAGACTGATTTGAACGGGAGAAGCATATGGCGGCTGTATAATTTCATTCTTTGATACATGCAAGCTCATACCAGATTGCCTACCTGCTCAGTCAAGTCTGTTGCATGCTTACCCCGCGTTATCAGGGATTCTTTATGGAATTTTAATTCAACAGGTAAATTCTCTTATTGTTCCTCATTTTTTACTCAAAAACAAACTAATACCAGCCCTGAATGCAAAGAAAATGTTCCCATACATCGAGCAGTGAGGAAAAGGCATAGTGGGAACAGGGCGTGGGAGAATGCCTAAATGAGCCGCGATACGACAAACCAACAAAGTGGCATGAGCGCACAACGAAGACTCAGCTCAGCCATGGCATCCGCCCAGTCTGATCAGACATTTCGGTGTGCGCTTAATGGGTAGCTAAGGGTCCAAGCTAACTTCATGCGGATGCCCAGGCTGATCTGAGTCTTCGCTGGGTGCACATGCCACTTTGTTCGTTTTCTCAAATATGCCATATCAGCAAGAGAATGCCTTAATATGCAATATAAGCAAGCCAACAAAGTGGCCTGTGCGCCCAGCGAATACTCAGCTAAGCCATGCCAGTCGCCCAATCTGATTAGTCTTCGCTGTGCGCATGGAGGTAGCTTCGACCCTTAGCTACCATTGAAGCGCACAATGAAGATTCAGATCAGGCTGGGCGGCTGCCCAGACTGATTTGATTCTTCACTGGGCGCACATGCCACTTTGTTGGTTTTGTCGTGTTGCTAATATAATAATAACGCAGTTCCAAGCTATTTGCAATTTGATTATAGTGTTGTAAATAATAACTTGATAACCTTCCATTAGCGTGTGAGTGTGTAGGTTTTTATTAGCTTTGTGAGGTTACTTTCATATTCTATTTATATGTATAGCATGCTTAATTAAATACGGTCGTTAAAATAAAACAGGAAATAGGTTACTAGATACGGTACGAGAAATTCCATATTGCTTTTTCCCAGTAGTCACCCATCTCAGTTGTTGGTTGACGGCTTGGGATTTAACAGCCCTTCGGTCTCTATCGAGTCGTCTTCCAAAAGCGTAAGATATGATAGAGGAAATTTGCTAGTCCTCTATATGTGCGTGTAATACAGCGTTTATCTGTATATTTTGTGCGTGTGTGTGTGTGTTTTTATTTTTCTCAGAGTGAGTCTGACTTTTATTACAGATAAAAGTATCCATTTCTGAAAATAACAATAACGCTCCACAGCCTTTGCAGATAATATGCATTTTGGTTGAACTGAGGAAGCATGATTATTTTAGTTATTTGTTTTCAGCACGTTTATTCACCACTTCATGACATTCAAACGAGTCAGCTAAGTGCAAGTGCTTTCTGTTTGCTCTATTATTAACATAGTATGCCACCGAATGTGAAATATTAAGACTCTATGTCTTTTAAAACTGAGACGCGACACGACAAAACCAACAAAATGGCATGTGCGCACACGACGTTGGTTTGCTTGACAATGTATGGCATATTTAGGTATTCTCCTGCTGCAATGGCATAGTAAGGCATTCTCCCATGATCAGAGTCTTTGCTGTGCGCTTAAAGGGTAGCTAAGGGTCTATAACAAAAGCGAAGATATTATTTTTGGTTCGGTTTGGGTTGCTGAGTGGCCACCTTTTGGGAACAAGCTGCTCACTCGGTTGGCCATATGTTCTCTGTATCTTGATTATTTGTAATCTTAGTTGTTTCCAACTATGGTTTGAGGGCTGGATTTGGATTTTGATTGTTTCAGTTCCTGGTCTTTGCATACTTTTTACTTCTGCTAAGACTAAGCGGGTGCCAGGCTGATCTGAATCTTCGCTCGGTGCACATGCCACTTTGTTGGTTTTGTCGTGTCGCGGTTCATTTATTTTCTTTCAAGAGACATTTAAAATAAACCACTAAGATGCAAATGCCAGCTGTGTGCGGTATTGTTTAAATATCCACAGGCTCTGCAAATAATGCAAATACTGTGCACTGTTTTTCCATATTACAAAAACATAGATATTCTAGTGTTTTTTTTTTCTTTCTTTCTTGTTAAAAATCACGTCGTGATATTAAAAGAACGTAATTAGCTTTGTGCTCTATTAAGTACTGTGTCATTATACTCCCGCTACAACGCGTGGGTCTTACTTGTAACTAAATTATCATGTATCAAAGATTTTGAATATCTACAGATGGAGGTGCAATTGTTCTACATCAGTGCAAGAGAACTAGAGTCTTGATTAGTGAGTTCTCTTTGCTCTGGCCTTGCATTACACAGAAGTAGGATTACTAGGCAAGGGCCTGGTCCAACACAAGCGGCTTTATATGCCTATTCAAAGAATCCAATATAATTTGTCATGGGCCAAATATGGAAGGATTCTGAAATGCAGTTACAGAGTTATTAGCAGTAAAAAAAACTTTGACGCAATGAAAACGTTCGTCATAGTTAATAACCCCTGGCCCCACACAGGGACTTGGATAGTTCACATCAAAAGCATTACTTTAGAGTTACACTGAGCCAAACATGAAAATAACCTGAATTGTGGTAACAGATATATGAGTGATCGAAAAAGGTTTGACATTAAAGTTGACTAACAGACGTTCAAACTAGCGGACAAACTACTAAAGAAAATAGGTTGGTTGGTTGTTTTTGGTTTAACGGCCCTTTAAGACAGTATTTCAATTTATATCGGTCCATTTCCCAAACAGAGGGAGAAAGAAGAGAAATGAAAGACGAGAGAAAAAAAATGTCCAAACAACCCCATCCGCACCTACTGCAAGCACAGTAGTTCCTTGCCCAACCATCATCCAAATCAGTAGGGCGCTCCGGCAAAGGAAGTTATACCCAGCACCATCGTACCACCCCACAAAAGACAATAAAAATATGAACGAACGAATTGACGGTTGGTTGGTTGTTTTGTCTCTCTGAGACAGTACTTAAGTCAATATCGAGTCGTCTCCCAGTGAGAGGGAGAAAAATAGAGATTTGATAGACGAGAGAAAAAAATCCAAAACAACCCACACCCGCACCTCTTGCAAGCACAGCAGGCCCTTGCCCTACTTTGACCAAATTAGTTAAGACTCCCGGCGCTGGAAGCTACCCAGCGTCATCGCTGGATCGCAACCACCCCCACAAATGGACGGACGGAAAGACAAAAAACTATAAACCCCTGACTACTTCGTATGTCGAAGGTACAAGTGGTACATGGGGCCCTGAATCGCTCACCGGAGGAATTTTTCCTGTGACTTTTGAGATGTTTATGGGTCCTGGGTCAAAGGTCAAAGAATTACCTTGACCTCTTGTACTCTATCATTGTAGCGTTTTGCACTTTCTCTTCTTGTACTCTATCATTGTTGCTGAGAATATTCCAAATGGTTAAAGAGTTACAGAATGAGTGCTAAATAGGTAGGTAATCCAGAGTTGTCCTTGTTCGCAACAGATTGCCACAATGAGATGCATATTACTATTAAGTTTCGTTAATATATTTTTACTGGTAAAAGAGTTATGGAAACACATTGTAAAAACAGGAAGGGTTATGGAGTAAACACAGTGCAAAACAGTAAGTATAATTAACAGGGGCAATGATTGTGTATTTAAACAATTGTAAAATTATCTCACGTTTTTCAAAATAAATTACATATCAAACACCATCAGTATATCAAAATCAGCTTCGCAGGTGAAGTGATGTTGAATTTGCGCGGACACGAAGTATGTGCTATACATTCAATGCAGAATTTATAAAGGGCCATAACTCTGGAAAAAAATTATCAAACTAAAACGTCCAGGTGATATGCGCATCCACCCTTGAAAATTAACGTACCCATGAAGTTTCGTTATAAAATCCAACCAGTAGTTGCTGAAAATTCCTGTGGACACGAAGTATGTGCTATATATTAATGCATAATTCATCAAAGGGCCATAACTACGGAAAAATTATTAAACCAAAATGTCCAAGTGATATGCGCATCCACCCTTAAAGCTTAAAGTTCTCATTAAGTTTCGTTGAAATCCAATCAGTAGTTGTTGAGATTTTGAGCGGACACGAAGTATGTGCTATATTAATGCAAAATTCATCAAAATGCCATAACTATGGAAATATTAACAAACCAAAACGTCCAGGTGATATGCGCACCTACCTTTGATACTTAAAGTTTCTACGAAGTTCGTTGAAATCTAACCAGCGGTTGCTGAGCATTTGAGTGGACAAGAACGGGACGGACGGACGGGCGGAATTATGGGCGGACAGACGGACGAAGCGGCGACTGTATGTTCCCCGAATTCTTCGGGGAGCATAATAAATATTCGTGGGAACTTTTCAAGAACTTTTTCAGTAACGGAAATCTTCAAAAGTGAGGCAGATATGAAATCACACAAAAAGTTATACAAAAGGTCATAATTCTGTCACAATTCAAGTAGAGTCTCTCTGCACATTGTCTGACAGTGCCTTATCTTTGTACGAAGTAAATCAAAATTTTAAACAGTGTTACAGTTAGGCAGCAGACATGAAATCACTGCAAGAAATATCCAAGCGGGCCCCTGACGTCGAAATGACGTCGATGCGACGTCATTACGTCGCATCGACGTCATTTTAACGTCATGTGCTGGCTGGGATACAAAGGGGATGTTTTCGTCAAAACTGAAAGTACGGTTATGATTCTGAGAAATTAAAATTTGAGAGCGATTTAGACTTTTATATTATTTGGATCCTTTTGAAACTAATCAGTCTTTGAATCGACTGCCCAATTAAAATTAAGCAACTACAGTATGCTTTTTTTCTGGTTTCGTCACCAGATATTGTCAGGGTCACCGACGAGGCTTTATTAGCCGAAACTACGTAGTCTGGCCCATGTTCCTACTTCTGTATGTATTCTCTGCTCTTGAAGGAACTTTTTAAGATTCTAATTATGGTTCATTTTCTTTACACATCGTGTGATAGTATTATATATTTGTATAAACTTCCATGAAGAAATCTTAAACGGTTTAAAAATATGGAGCGGACATGAAGCTAATACAAAATTACTATATGAAAAACACAAAGGGATAAAATTCTGTCACAACTGAAAGTAGAGTTAAGGCTTTTTTCGCTGCAAATTGTCTGATATAGTGCTTTTGATTTGTATAATTTTCATAAACAAATCTTAAAAGGTTTAAAAGATATGGAGCGGCCACGTAGCTAATATGGAATAATAGATGAAAATATACAAAGGGGCACAATTCCGTAAAAACTGGAAGTAGGGTTATAGTTCTTTTCTCTGCACATTGACTGATGGTGCTAATTATTTTTACGAACTTCCAGATCAGAAGTTTTGCTTTCCTTTAAGAGTAGTCTTCACTTTTATGAGGGACCAGGGAAGCAATAGGCATTTACAAAAGTTGTTCTCCTTAGCAGAAAGAGCAGGAAAACAAGGAAGTGGATGTGGAACCAGACACCTTAAAACCAGGTAATTGTGCTTTATCGCTTTGATGTCATTGCGTGATTTTTTGACACTTAAAAGAATATAAAAATAACTAGAATAATTAAAAAAATCGTATATCCGCTAGGCAGCTCTTCGCAAGAAATTTGTTTATATACAGTGTAAAGACCTCTGACATTTGTTAGGTACATTCGCCCATAAACTCGTCAAAAATAAACTTTTGATGTACCAAATAATTTATTTAGAACTTGTTGCTCTCGATTTCTCGTGACTTACTTCAAATTTGAGCCGCCACATGACAAACCAACAAAGCGGCATGTGCGCCCAGCGAAAACTCAGATCTGCCTGGGCATTCGCCCAGTCTGACAAGTCTTCGCTGTCAGCATGGAGCTAGCTTAGACCCTTAGCTACTCTTTAAGCGCACAGCAAAGACTCTGATCAGACTGGGTGAATGCCAAGGCTGATCTGAGTCTGCGCTGGGCGCATATGCCACTTTGTTGGTTTTCTTGTGTGGCTGGTCATTTAGTTTTTGATCTTTTAGTACATGTTTGGTGGAGAGGAGTACAAGTTTCATAACCAAATGTAATGGAAATAGGAAAATTTTTACAGGTTACTCCCCCACCTCTCGCCCATCCTCAGCAAGACATTTTGCGTGTATACGTGTTTAACACATTATATGAGCCCCGACACAACAAAACCAACAGAGTTGCATGTGCGCTAAGCGACGACTCAGACCATCATGGGCATCCGCCCAGTCTGATCGGAGTCTTCGCTGTCCGCATGTAGCTAGTGTAGACCCTAAGCTACCCATTAAGCGCACGGGGAAGACGCTGATCAGATCGGGAGTCCAAACTGAAATGAGTCGTTGCTGGGCGCACATGCCACTTTGTTGGTTTTGTCGTGTCGCGGCTCATATATGAGTGTTATGTTGAGACATGTAGTGAAGAGGTGTCCCGGGAGACGGTCTACAGCTGAAAACTGAAGAAAAAAAAAAATGAGGTAATCTAAAAATAAGGTTAAAGTCTCAATTTAAAAATATAACAAATCGCTAGCAGCTTTTGTGTTTAGATCAATTTAAGCGAGAGGCGTCGTGGTCGAATGGTTTAGGGACGCTTAGTTATGGTGTAGAAGGTCGCGGGGTCGAATCCGGATGGGGCAAGCCGGCGACTGGAGAACTATCTTTGTCAAACCTAGTAGTAAAGGTACTCTAAAGAACACTAGGATATGGGAAACCTTAACCTTTTACCAATGTTAGCATATGTATCAAACAAAATTTCATAAAAGTTGGACTTACATGTACTTTGGGAGGCTACCAGTATGAACAAAGTTTATCGTGATTATATATTTTAAAAAATCACTCTTAAACTTCTTTAGGATTCATCACTTTATAGATTAATGCTAGATATGCCCAGCTTTTACTCCACGAGGAAGCTGTAAAAATTTGTTGTAAAAGCAATTCTGCATCGGCACTGCATTTACCGTCATTGATACGGTATACTGGTTCAGAATATGAATTCCAAGTTTGCAGTGACTGATTGTTTGGGTTTAACTCTTTCGGCGCCAAATTTTTCAGACGACAAATTTTCGTCTGCTCAAATCATCAGACGACAGATTTGTAATTGGAAATTCTAACAATCTAAAGACATTTTTCATAAAATCAGGCTTTTTAAAATCATATTTGAATGGCAAACAGTGTAGATCCTGATCAGACGGCTCTTTTAAGAGCCGGCTGATCTGGATATACGCTGTTTGCAAAGTCGCATTTTTGCGACTTTGGCGCCGAAAGAGTTAACGGCCCTTTGAGACAGTATTACAGTCTATATCGGGATGTGTCCCAGAGAGCTTGATAAAAACTCAAATGTACCTCATTATAAGCTGGAAACCAGAAAAAGCATTTTACATAGAGAATCACAAATCATTGTGAAAAGCGGTTTAATGCGACAGTCTGCATGCTTAGTGGTTAACCCAATCACGGTTGACAACTTTGCTGTCCTCTTTAATTGCACGCCGGTGGGTCGGGGTTCAGACTCTATGATAGCCCCTACATAAAGCTATATATTAGTTGGTTGCGGCCGGATGTTTGTCTGTTTCTTGGCCCACCGGGGTTCAACTGGTGGTCTTCTTTTGCTCCAGTACTCCAGTGGTGTTGCTGACGCCCCAGGGATCTCCGGGTGTCTCAACACGTTTTGGCTGTCGAGTCCTCATCCTTGCTTCATCACGGTATTTTCTTGATCTTAATTGTTGACCGTGATGACTCTCTGATGAGTTAGGGGACCTCCATACGAACCGAACTACAAACTAATTGTGTGCACCGCAGCGGAGGGTGAGGGTGAAGGTTTGGGCCCAGTAAAACCGGTTTAACCCCCCCCCCCCCCCCCCAGTAGTTATTACTGACCGTCCCAAGGCGGTACTTTTGTTGCGGTTGCCTTTGTTTTATGTTCGGTGCTGTTTAATTTATTGTGTTCTCAGTTTAATCCTTCTATCATGAAAATAGAAAATAGGTAAAAATAATTGTTAAATGTTTTTCATATAATTTGCTTAGTCCGTTGTAACCCGTCTGTTGGTCTAAATTATTTAGTTTAATAAAGATAGCTGAGTTGCCATCTATTTGGGAAAGAGCTGCTGACTCGGCATATCACTTGTAATTCATTGTTTGTTGGGATGTCTTTGTCAATCTTTCCCTTTGATGTTGGGGATAGGGTTTGGGATCTGATTCAGTCAGTTCTTGAAGTGTAGTTACTCTTTAAATTAACAATCATGATTGGTTATAAACTGTGGAATCGTGTGTATATATTGAGCCATTTGCCTTGCAAACATAAGGAGACATGTTTTTAACAAACTGACAATTTTCTCGACAATTTCCTTTCTCTGATTCCTTGTCAGGCAAGGCAATATTAACAAGCGTGTTCGATGAAGTTATATTAATATCCCCCGACGAAGTGGCAATGAATTATAAGTTTTTCTCACTTGTTATTTAGTACATACTTGGGGCGTTTGAATTAATTCAAGAGCAATAACTCATGCGTTAGTGATACTATTCTGACAAACAGTCTGCGTGTGCATCTATGGTGATACGTATTTATATTCAGTTTAAGGAAATCTCATTCATTGGATATCTTAGTTAAAACCAACTTGTAGATTTTAAATGAGTTCACGAGCAATAATAACTCATGCACCAATGATGCCATTCTAACAAACCTTAATGTGCACCACTGTGTTATGACAATATATATCGGTATTTAATTAAGTTTCATGAGTCTACTCAGTTATGTCTCAATTTAATGGTTTAAATAGATTCAAAAGCAATAACTCATGCACCACTGACAAAATATTATGTGCATCATTACGTTATGATGATACATAATAAAATAATAAAAAATAATTCATTTCATAAAATACAATTTCCTGGTCTGGTTTCCCGTCCAGCAATGCTATATAAACATAGGCGGGATAGTGACTGGGGCTCCACGCCTCAATGTACATGTATTTTTACCATTTTATTCACCTTCCTGAAATCGAGTCATTTTAGTTGCCAACTAAAATGACCCAATAAGCTTTCAAACACTTTCTTGTGTGAAACTCAAGGATGTTTTATTTGTTTAAAGCTGACTAATCACGGTCATTTAATGTGAGAAGCTTGCAGCGAATTTTTCATGTTGATAGAGCAATGGGGCCTCTATTATGGGGGAAATTCACATAGAAATCCTTACTCTCTTTGAAGTTCTTATAAGGCATCTGTTTGTGTAGAACTTTATTGAATGGCTTTAATTTAAATGACATTCATTAAGCGTTGGTGTGGTTTTAATTTTTTATGACTTGGTGTTATTTCAGTGCCACTAATTTAGTGGAAATAGTAACAATTTTATTACAGTTTATACGATCATTGTATTGCTTACGATAACATACTTGACGTCTTACAATATTGAGGGTCATAAGAAAGGTTCACAAGTTTATTTAGAGGGATTTACTGTTTTCACATTGTCCTTCCTTCCGCCCGTCTGTCCGTCCGCAACACATTAATTTGCTCCGATTTGTATCAGATTTGGTCCATGGATAAGTTTAAATGTATGTTTCAGGGTTGTTTTCGGAAGGGTTTTAGTGCTGAGTTTTCCCCTTTGTAATTCTCGTTAAAACAAATGAAAATATCAATATCTCTGGAATGTTTTTTAATGAATTTTGACCAGTTTTGTGTCAGAATGAGCCTCCAGTGGAGTCGCGCTTTAAAATTTCCAGTGCCATCCAAGGTGGCTACTGCTACTAAAAAATAACAAAACATGAAACTTTGATTACACTTCTTTCTTCTCACGATGACCTTTGCTACCATGGCAGCGCATTGCAGGTGCGACATAGCATTCCCCGGAATAGCCGTTTTTAGCTGTTATTGCTTTGATTTTATTCAAATTGGTTCATACATGTACATGCAGCATAAGAAAAGAGTTGACACGTATTTTTCAGTTTTTCTCCGGAAGGGTTTTCCTGCTGAGTTATTTCCCTTTGTAATTTGTAAATAGTATGGTCGCAACTCCTCAAAGATCGTTTCACGGATTTTCTTGAAATTAAGTATGTGAACCTATACTGGTATGAGGATGTGTGCACTAAGGGTACGATTTTTAATTATGACCCCATTAGCCCGAGTTATGCCCCTTTTTGAATTTTTTGCTCTATTTGCATGGGGTTTTGGCCGTACTGCTTCGATTTTATTCATATTTGGTTCATCGATGCAACATAAGAAACGAGCTGACGCTAAAACCGTTTTGCTGAATTTTTATGAAAATAAGCAATTTTGCTCTGATCACTTGGAGGTTTGGTCCCATTGGACAATATAAGAACAAAGTTAACATGTATTTGTTCTCCAGTTTTTCCCGGGAGTACTTCTGAATAGGGGATAGTTTGTAGTTTCTGTAACATGTACCGGTATATTGTGTATATGTAAATGTTGGATGACAAAGCTAAGTGCTAAATGCGGGGGTATTTACCTGTCATGCTTACTGCCACGTCTAGTGTTTTTAGACAAGTACGAATTGGTTATTGAACAGTAGCCACTGTGACAACACATGATGAAGCTTTCATGGTTGGTTGTGGTGGGGTTTAACGGCCCTTTGAGACAGTATTTCTGTCTATATTTGGCCGTCTCCCAAAGAGAGGGAGAAAGAAGAGAGAAATGATAGACGAGAGAAAAATGTCCAAACAACCCCCACCCGCACCCACTGCAAGTACAGTAGGCCATTGCCTTACTATTATCCAAATCAGTAGGACGCACTGGAAGTTATACGCAGCACCATCGCACCACCCGACCGCCCCGAAGCTTTCATGATTTAAGTATTAATAAAAGTGCTCTCGCGTTACAAGTGGACTGACACACTGGTGTGTTTAGTCCCCGTAGCTAAGTGTGTTAAGCCCTGGCCTAGTGATCAAGCTAAAAAAAGAACGTCGCAAGTCATACATCTATTCTTATTGATGGGTAGGAAGAAGTCAGCTCTTACCCGCCAGCTGACTGCTAGGCTGTCGTAAATAGTGTACAAACAGTCAAAGACTGATTGTAAGCCGATAAACAATAACACAACAGGGTCCAGTTGTTCGAAGTATCGTCAGCCTGAACCCAACTCGTTTTACCATTTTATAACCAAATACACCGATATTTTTGTTGAATAAATGTGGAGTGCAAAAGCTTCTCACATTTTTCAACGAAAAGTATTGGCGTATTTGCGCTATTAACGTTTGAAATTTTAACGAAACGTTAGCTACGACGACATTAGTTTTGAAAAATTGGGCCCAGAAGTGCGGCCTCAGACGGTCAGAAATAAATAACTTGGGGATCGATCTCCCGTCCTGCTTCTCCGATCTTTCGGAAGAGGATTTTTTTCGGAGGTCCCACCTAAGTATGACCTGTTGTTAGCAGGGCATTAAATCAGAGCTCGCTCACTCTTTACATCAGGAGTTTCAGCCTCTATCCTACTAATATTGACAAAAATAAAGAAGCAACCTTTTCGAATTCTGCAGGGCCAAGAACAGTCAGTTGTCAAAAATATTTCACCAAATTCCGAATTACCATTGACTTGCATGTATATTTATTGCGGGTTAAAAACTAAAGTTATCGTTTCGAAATTTATGTGAAAAGAAAGCAAAATAACTTCTATATTGAAATATTATTTATTAAACTCGATACAATATAATGTCTTAACAAGAGCTCCGCAAGCGGGGCAATATACGCCCGTGTCTGAATGGTTTTTTGCACCGTTTCATCCTTGTCTACATTGCTATCAAGTTTATCAAGACATTCCAAACATTAAGGTTCTCAAATGAAAAGCCTTAAAAAAGTAATCAAAGGGATGCATAAGAATAGCCTTAGAAAATATTCAAAGGGAGGTTACTCCAAAAATAAGTAAGGGGAGGCAATCGTTCTTATATGTGACATATTGTGATAGATATGAGGTGTACAAATATAGTCTGACAAAAGAATCAAAGGGAGATAACTCAAAATCTAAGTCAAGGGGGGTGACCATTCTTGTATGAGACACGTTGTCTTAACCTCATAAACATTGGTATAAAGTTTCATCATGATATTCCAAAGAGTAACCAAGTTATGGAATGCTAAAGAATTGCCATACAAACTGCCATAGTCGAGTTTTTTCAAAGGGCTGTAACTCTGCTAAACATCATCGGAGCAAAATTTCCATACAATATGCGCTACTCCACAACGTAGTCTTACTATTCACAAAGTTTCAGCTTAATTGGATGAAAACTGTAGGAGGAGTTATCCGGAAACGAACACCCCAAAAATTCTAAGTAAAGGGCTGTAACTTCGCTAAAAATCATTGGAGCGTAACCTCGAAATGATATGCGCTGGTCCACCTCATAGTTTTACTATATACCAAGTTTCAGCTCGATCGGATGTAAACTGTAGGAGGAGTTATCCGGAAACGAAAACGGTTTACGCCGGACGGACGGACAGACGGAAGCGCCATATAAATATACGTCCCGTTTTTCAAACGGGCGTATAAAAATGTAGCTGGGTAAAGATTATAAAAAAAATTAGAAACATTTTTTTTTACATTGACGTCGCCAAAATTAAATTAAACAATAACACCAGGTTTCAGAGAGCCACAACTTTGATGTCACTCGAGGAACAATAATGGAACATTCGTAAATATCGCTTTCTTCGAATAGTTTTCTTTTAAATTGCATGAACAGAAGCATCGTAATTAATTTTCTTGCACTCTGAAAAATGCACGTAAGTCAACGAGAATTTGAAATTTGATCAAATACTTTTGGCCTATGAGTGTAACTTAATAATGCTACAATGGGCAATCGTAAGGCTTTGATTTCTAAATATAATGTTGTGCATACCACAGTTTTTCTTTTTAACGAACAGTTCTTGTCATTGTCTGTGACTTGAATATAGAGCCAAATTATGTTAACTTTTTTAGACAAAAGATTCCAACGAAAATGAATGCTCTGAATGATTCCCTAACCAAGGCAATGTCATGGGATATTGTCCCCTGGTCTCGCCGATTATTATACAGTGAACAGAGAAAATCGTGTTGTGATCTTACAATCTGATAATTTGAAAATGCGAGAGCTTCTTTTCTTAAAACAATAAATAAATAAATAAAATCAGTATGAGGAAACAGATGCAAGTTATCAATCAAGTGCAGACGATTGTTTCATAGACATCGAAAAACTGGAATTGGTTAATACGTTTAAAAACGCCATCAACGTACAGTTTGATGGACGTAAAAACTGACGTGATCTTCAACTGATAATGACATATTTTCTCAAAGCCTGCGATTGTTGTTTTACAGGTAATGATACAAGACTTTAGCGTTACTGGGTGATAGGCATTTATTACAGAGAGAAAAGTCATTTTCTGCTGCTTCAAATCGTAAGCAAGACTTTGCTATTACAAAACTGTAAAGTTGCTCTATCTTTTGAGTTTATTTTTTACAGAATGATATAATCATGTTGCTGGAGAACCTTCCTTACATATGAAGAAAACCATGCAGCAAAATGTGATTAAAGGCCCCATTGCTCTATCAGCGTGGAAATTTTATCATAAGGTATCGCTGCAAGCTTCTCAGTATAATTTCGTCAGGGTAAATGACAGTGATTAGCTGGCTTTAAATAAAAAAAAAAACAAGCAAATTCGGTGAATTTATATCCCCCGCCGAATGGCCCTGATTTATTTATGGTTTCTTTTAGGTTACATAAAATTTTGTTCACTTGTTACTTAGTTATGGCTGAACTTGTGGATTGTAAATAAAATCAAGGGCAATAATTCTGGAATAAGAGAGGCATAAGCTGAAGCTGTTCTTAAACACTTGTCTCAGCATCACTGCACTATGAGGATTTCTTTTAATTCAGTTTTAAGAAATTTTGTTCACCGACACCTCAGTTATGGCTAATTTGTGGATTTTAAATCAATTAAAGGGCAATAAATCATGCACTACTGGAGCGATTATGACAAAACTTAGTGTGCTCTGCTGTGTCATGACAATACATAATTATTTTAAGCTTCATAAACTTCCATTCATTGATTATTTAGTTATGACTCAATTTGTTGATTTTAAACCAATTCAAGTGCAATAACTCCTTATTTACTGAAGCAAATCCAACAAAACATAAGATACACCAATGTGATATGGAGATACATATTTAGTACAAGTTTCATAGAATTATATTCATTAATTACTTAGTTATGACTGAATTTGTCAACCTTAAATTGATTCAAGGGCAATAACTCGTGCACTACTGATGCCCTCCTAATGAAACTTTATGTGCATAACCAGGTTATGGTGATACGTTTCATGTAGTTTTGAATATTGGTTACTTAGTTATGACTTATTTTATTAATTTTAAGTCCATTAAAGGGCAATAACTCATGCACTACTAAAGCCAGCCAAACGAAACTTCACGTGCATCAGCGTGTTATAGTGATACATATTCAGTTTATGTTTCATGAAGTTTTGATAATTGGTTACTTAGTTATGACTCATTTTATTAATTTTAAGTCCATTAAAGGGCAATAACTCATGCATTACTGAAGCCAGTCTAAAGAAACTTCACGTGCATCAGCGCGATATAGTGATATATATTTATTTTAAGTTTCACGAAATTCTGTCTAGTGGTTACTTAGTTATGGCTCCGGACGGACGGACGGACGAAATGACGGACGGATGGAAGGACGGACGGACGGACATGGAGTAAACTATATCCCTCCGCCTTCGGCGGGGGATAAAAACATCCTTGAGTTTCACAAAAAAGGGTTCGAAAACTGATTTTCGATTTCATTAAGTTGAATAAAATGGTTAAAATACAATGTACAGGCGTGGGGTCCAAATCACTACCCCATCTATGCTTATATAGCATCGCTAGAAATCTTACAGAACACGAAATTTTATTTTGTGGAGCAATTTGTTATTTTTCAAAAACTTGTTTTTTTTTTTTTTTTTTTTTTTTTTTTTTTGCCATCAACCCACATTTTATCTTCATACGTGAAGGTTGAACCGCCTTTTACAATGAATTGAGTTTAGACGTTTTTACCACTGATAGGACTAAGGAGACTTTAACTCTATGTCTTCGCTGAGGCAAAACAACGATATGATACCCTCATTTTAAAACATCATCAAGTTTCCCCTGTTTTAAGACACGTTCGCCATTTACGTTATTATTATTATCCAAATTTCTTTCTCTCGGCATTAGTAAAACGCAAGCCCTTAGCGATTGGCGGGGGTGAGTAATGGAAGTTCTAATAACCGGTTCAGAACTACTATAGAATTAGCAGATACTATTATGTTTAATTATATCTGTGCTTTAATTTCTCCACAAACGTAGCGAAACAGGAATTCTCTCAAAAGGAAGCTATTTGGACTACAGATCAATTTGTTGTCATCATAGATACCCTTTAATAAATTTTAATAGTTGTTTTGTTTTCATTAAAGACGCAACCTTGAACTTATGAACTTCAAATCGTTGTTTTTTCTCCATTATCTGCAAACGTACCATTTCCGTAATGATGCTTTCATTCAAATAGGTTGGGGCTTTGTCACAAATTGTGGCTTTGTCACATATTCATTTATTTATTTATTTATTTTTTGTGACAACTTATGCACCACACCAGAAACCTGTCATCATGGTCAAAGTTGACCGAGGACAGTAAAGATAGAAAGAAAGAGAGAAAGAAAGAAAGGAGATGTTGGGAGTGATATAAACTGAGGCTCATCAGAATACGTTGATCATTCATGTTTCGGACCACTGCACCTGAATAGCTCCCTATTCTGTTTTCTGTTTCGTTTTGTTTTTTAATTTAAAGCAGGAGATAGTAAATATAGATATTGCTGCTGCTTAGCGAAATGACCATCTTTTTGGGAAAGAGCTGCTTATTGGGTTTACCGTGCATGTCTTTCGTGAACTCTCGTCAGTTTGTGTTTGTGTTTCTTTCCATTTTGGTTTTGGAAGCGGGATGTGGGATTTGATTGTATTAATTCCTGATCATTGCCTTTCTTGCACACAGGATAAGTATAAGCATATCCGCGTGTTTCACCTGTAGCAGCAATTCTTTTCTTACCTACCACATGTATCATTTTCTTAAAAGTAGTCGACTCTCGACATTTCAAAGTCGAAGTTCATCTCAAACTTCTTATATCTTAAAGTAAATTTACTGGCCCCAGGAAATTTGAGATTTACAGACACTTCGGCCCAAACCATCTGGGCCGAGATGGTTTGGGCCGAAGTGTCCTGTTACCAGTAGTCTGAGATACCCGGAGTTGAAATGTAAAGAAAATTAGAAAATGTGTCCGAAATATATACTTTTAATATAAAAGTATTATGAGATATCAGTGTTTGAGATAAGGAAAGTCAACTGTAAGGTTTTTGAAGGACATGAGGTATTTGAGGCTGAAGATGTTCAGGTGCCAATATTATTGTTGTTGCTTATTTTTCTATATAGATGAACGCACAGACAGAAAAACACACACAATATAAAAGAATTTACCTGCATAAGTGATTCATGCAATGTCATTTAAGCTAAGTCACAATTCCCACTGTTGGTACTTCTCAGAATATTAATTGTCTCCTCACACTATAGTTGATAGCATATTAATGATCTTAATTGTTCTTAAACTTTATTTATACTTAATCATTTTGGCCAGACTCATTAGTCTCATAAAACATTTTGCACTATAATCTCCAGTTTCATTTTATTGTTATATTTACTTACAACCAACCTACTATATCCCTTTCCATAAGTAATGATACCGGCACTTAAGGCGACAGTTAATGCAATGTCTATATATCTATTCTCGGCACCCACGTATCTTGTCGCAAATTAAAAAGCATAAGCGCTTTCACTTTATCGTGTCGCTGAGTAACAGTTATGAACTTTTATAGCATATGGCTGGAGAAGACCCATCCTTCTTCTATACCGTGGATTAAAAGACTTTGAGCCGCGACACGACAAAACCAACAATTTGGTCGTGCGCACAGCGTAGACTCAAATCAGCCTGGGCATCCGCCAAGCCTAATCAGAGTCTTCCCTTAGCACATTAACGGTAGCTTAGGGTATAAGCTACCGCCATGCGAACAGCGAAGGCTCTAATTAGACTGAGCGGATGCCCAGGCTGATCTGAGTCTGCATTGGGCGCACAACCACATTGTTGGTTTTGTCGTATCGCGGCTCAACTGTGTTTGCGTACATCTCAATGATCTTCCGACATTATATTTTCAAAAGGATGTAATTTTTGTGACTTCCTGTTTGCTACTCTAAATGTAGAACCCCCTCCCTTCCAAAAAAGGGTCTAATTTTCAAGGAAGGACTTTGCTCTTACGTTAGACAATTCTTTCTTTTTATCAGTTGGTTCCTATAGAGAAGAATAGCAAAACCAAAACTAGCAGAGCTGATTATCCTGATGTGTACCCTTTTTTCTCACCCACTGGACAAGAAAATCGCTTTCTAGAGGTGTCTGAGATTTTTCTGTCTCGGCCTGCTATCTCAGACAAGGCTTAGAAAGCTGTCTCAAAATGTCAATCATTGTTATACAGGACAGCTCAATTAGTTACATACTTCAGTTCAACACATCCACTTGCTGCTACCTGTGTCATGTAAATTGCATGCAGAATGAAATGACAGCTATCGATGTGCACAAAGTGTCACTGAAGATTTCTGATTAGCTGACAGTCATGAAAAATGCATGCAGAAGAAAATAACACACATGTCAGAACTATTAATATAAAATAAGCTTGAAGTTAATAAAGGAATGACGTCAAGAAGTTATCAATGGTTTTCAGTGATTATTCTGTTTTCTAAAATGTAATGGTCGAGCAAAGATGGGCAAGCCTCGCATGAGACTAAACTATTTGAAAACTTGCCTGAGATTTCCTTGTCTCGGCATCAACTCCATCATAGATCCTATTTACTTAAGACATAATTTATTGTGAACTGTTTGAAAAAAAGATCTTGTTAAGTACCCCTGTTTGTAAACTGTTTATGCGTGCAGCATCACATACAACTGAAATTTAATATAAAGTTATGACCCCTATCTTTTTATGCCAACGGCGACATGAAAAAGCGACACTGTTCTAGTAAAATTATCTGCTTGAATTTGCGTTAATTCCAACTAGGCTACGGTTCATTCACTTTTGTCGAATTTTATCTGGTCAGCTCTGAGATGGAAAGGCATAACTACACAAGAGGACCATTGGTCCTGTAGCTCACCTGAGTCCATTCAGCCTCAGTACTCTAGGGTAAGTTACTCTAAGACCATCAGTCAATTGGTTCTGGAGAAGAAATTTTTTCAAGGTTGTTACCATATATGAGCATGGAGGCCATGTTGGTCATGTAACCTGGACATTTGAACAACTTTTCATTCCCTTAACCCCTGGAGGCTCTATATGAAATTTGGTTTCAAAATTGGTACAGTGAATTTTGAGGAGATTGTTTGATATTGTCAAAATGAGACAGTTCTGGGTCAAAAGTCAAAGAATGTCTTTGACCTCTTGTACTCATAAATCTTCATATACTAATTAAGATGACTGTAGATACCAGTATTTAGGCCTAAATCTTCAAAACTTTCCATGAAATCTTATGTTCTAGCATTTTCCCACATTTGACCTTGCCGTAAAATAGTCAAGGTCAACCCAAGGTCATAATTTGAACAATCTTGATAGTACTCTCGAGTACCCAATGATACATACCAAATTTCAAGGCCATCAGTCAATTGGTTCAGGAGGAAAGGACTTTTAAAGGTTTTTACCACATATGTGTATGGCGGCCATGTTGGTCATGTGACCTGGACCGTTTGAACAAATTTTCATTCCCTCAACCCCTGGAGGCTCTATATGAAATTTGGTTACAATTGGCCCAGTGGTTTTTGAGGAGATTGTTTGAAATTATCAAAATATGAGAGTTCTGGGTCAAAGGTCAAAGAATGACCTTGACCTCTTGTACTCACAAATCTTCATGTACTCATTAAGCTGACTGTATATACCATTTTTTAAGCCTTAATCTTCAAAACTTTCCATGAAATCTTATGTTCTAGCATTTTCCCATATTTGACCTTGCTGTAAAAAGGTCAAGGTCAACACAAGGCCATAATTTGAACACTTTTCATAGTACTCGAGTACCCAATGCTACATACCAAGTTTCAAGGCCATCAGTCAATTGGTTCAGGAGAAAAGTGAGGAAGGCTTATACTAGGCCCAAATTCTTATACTGAACTCAAACTCTACCTCGACTCAAACATACCAGATAAGTACCTTTGGTTACCTAAAGGTCCAAGATTTTCTTGAGGTTAAGTCAATCGTATTCAGACTTAACCTCCAGCTGTATTGAGTACAACTGGAGTCCACTCCAATAATTAAGGTATTTTCGAGGGAAGCTGAAACTCCTACGAGGGTGACTCGAGTTCAGTTATGGGAAATATTTTAGTGTTTTCATGGGTATGTTTTGGTATGCTATGGGAATGTGAAGGAGCACGACTACACAGTTTTGAGAGGAGCCACTGACATTCCAAGATATACATAATCAACCTATATCTTTTTAATTTGACAGATTCATACTTAGCAGCAAGGTTGCTGCGTTTTACAGACAAGCAAGCAACATCGGTGAATTTATATTCTCCCCTGACTTGTTTATGGTTTACTTAAAGTTTCATAAAATTTTGTTCACTGGCTACTTAGTTACGGTTGAATTTTAAATAAAATCTAGGTCAATAGCTCTGGCATCAATGAGGCATAAGTGAAGCAGGGTTCGAGGTTATAAAACTTGAGAATAATCTCAAACTCAAAATAAAGCATACTGATTGGCTGCTTCCGAGCATGTGCTCAATCAGTATGCTTTATTTTGAGTTTGAGAATGTACTCAAGTTTTATAACCTCTAGGCCAGTTCTAAAATAACTTGCCGCCCCAGCATCACCTCACTATGATGATACATTGTAGACTGGATTCCCCTAATATCACGGTAGTTAATTGTTATGAAAGCTAGAAATGAATAAGAAGGGCTAGACAGATTAAATAAATTTTAGGTATTATCCTTTGGACATCCCATATTCTTCTGGACTATGGAAAATCTTATCTTTCTCTCATTTGTTGACAAACAAGAAATGATAAGCCACTGTGGTGTTGCAGCTTTAAGCCAATAGAGAGTTCCATAATATCAAGGTATTTATAAAAGCTGCAAGTATGGAAAGCAAGTAGTATCAAGATTCTTAAAATTTAATGCATAAATAACATAGGTTTTCATGAATATTTTAAACCAATTTGTATAAGGTATATCAAATTTTACTAAAATATGAACAGAAACTTATATCATAATGCATTTACAAATGGAGTTTCCATAAATTTGACAACTAGTTGGCCCAGGGGCAGCATAAGCAGTAAATAATTTCTTGGTGAATCAACTATTATCCATCAAATTACTGATTTATAGCTCTAACAGTTATGTACTAATATTTCAATAACACTTTTTGTCAGTAACGTCTATTAATACATCAGGCTCATCAAAAGAACTTTATGTGCTGTGATTCATCTATTACAAACATTCAATTTTTTGTCTTAATGGCTTCCCATACTTTTCGGCAAAACTTTGGACTGATAACTCTTGTAATCATATGATTTGTTGTTTTTAAGAAAAAGATTGGGATACCAGAAGTGGGATGTCACAGAAAAAATATAACCATGGCCACTATTTTAGTGAGCTATGAGTCTTCTTTGGCCAGGAGATAGAACCACAAGGAAAACACGCTAATTTCATGATTCATATAAAAGAAAGATTGTACTCAGCAGGAATCAAGACAATTCCCCAAAATTTCTTCACAACACAGAAGTAAAAACTTGTGGTTGAAGAAGTAGTTTTGTTAATACCCAGTACGCAGTACGTTTGTAGAAATACAAGAGGAAATGTAATTGCCGTGATATCAAGGAACCCTTGATATTACGAGAAACGACTATAATTCAGTTTCAAGAAATTTTATTCAACGGTACCTTTGTTATGGCTAATTTGTGGAGTTCAAATTAATTCAAGGGCAATGATACTTGGCAGTAAGTGCAAAACTTAATACCACCTCACCCCTTTACCCGCTGAAATATGTTGAAAAGATGTAATAAATTGAATTCACGAAGTATGCATTTCAACCATTATTTTCAAGGTGCAGTCACCTGATATATGGCTGTGTTCAGAACCAGGTTAGTTTGTTAAAATATTTCTCAGCATTTAACTTCTTCATGCACACCTTCAGTATGTCTGCAACGTATCTGCAAGGTATTGAAAAGATCCAATAAAAGCTTTGAAAGTAGTTGAGCACTATCAGCCATAATTTGATTTGCAAATTTAAAGGTTAGAAAATTACTCAGTTCAAAAGCCCACAGCGTCCGAACTCACTGTACCATCTCTTCCGGTTTTCATAGCGTTGAATCGAGAGTACAAAGTTCGCTTATAACCAGTAGTCGGAATTCGTTATGTTTTGTGATTTTATCCGGAATCTGCTGCGTCATTTATAAATTTTCAGCTTGGAAAATGTAAAGAGGTAAGTTTAATATAATTTGCTCTTCGGTCTTTTACTTTGTTATCCTATACAATGAAAACCTCATGGCCGTCACAGAAATTTTATTCCGAACAGCTTAATTTAACACGAGTTTGTGTCGTGCAAAACCTAGCTACATGTATCATCCAATTACCAAAACTAACAAACTGTAGATTGATAACGCCTTCCGTTTATTTTAAAGATTTTTTATAAAACATGTAAGAAAAGGCTCAAAATGGTTGTAGAATCATGCCAAGGGCAATTTGAATACTGTACCGTTTACATCCACCCATACACAACATTGCACAGGACAATAAAGTAAAAGACTGAAGAGCAAATTATATTAAACTTACCTCTTTTACATTTCCGAAGCTGAATAACTATAAATGACGCAGCAAATCCCGGATAAAATCTCAAAACATAATGATTTCCGACTACTGGTTATAAGCGAATGTTTGTACTCTCGATACGACGCTATGAAAACCGAAAGAGCTGGTACAGGGCGTTCGGATACTGTGAAGCCTGTCAGTTTGTCAAAAAGTATTTTTAAGCATCAAACTTCTTAATACTAATCTTCAATACGTCTATAACATATCTGGAAAGTATTAACAAGATCCAATGAATGCTCTGAGAGCAGTTGATTTCACAGATTATGCACTATCAAACATTATTTAATATGTGCAGTGGTCGAAAAAAGGCTAAGTTCAAGACCCTGTCAATTTGTAGGAAAAATGCAACGTTAAACTTCTTACACATCTTCATTATGACATTGTCATTGTCAGTTGCATATCTGAAAAGTATTCGAAAGCTCCAATGAAAGCTCGCAGAGGAGTTAATTTCACAAGTATACACTATTAACCACTATTTAATACATGACTGACGTAGTTCAAAAACCTTGTCAAATATATGTATTTTCAGCATCAATCTTCTTCATGCACATCTTCAATATGTCTGTAACATATTTGCAAAGAATTGAAAAGAACCAATGAAAGCTCTATGAGGAGTTGATTTGACAAAATATGCACTGTAACCCATTATTCTAAGAAGAGTTGATTTGTCAGTATGCACTGTCAATCATTATTGAATATGTGCATAGGTCGGAAAATGGCTAAGTTCAAAACCATGTAAAGGGTGTGTGGAGGAGGGTGGCATAAAGCCCTTTTTCTACCCAACAGCAAAATGTTTTGTTTTCAGCTGGTGATTAGTCTATAGTGTCCGCTATTTAATCAATAGTGGTAAAGCTCCTTAAGCTCTACTTTTGGGAATAATTGGATTATAAACGTGGGTGGGGTAACTCAGCATGAACAGGGGAAGTCGTATTATGGGCTATAGTTCTCCTTCGAATTCAAAGGAAGTCACACGTACATTCCTTTATAATTTGAAATAATGCCTTAGGTGTGAAATCTCCTTCGAATTAAATTTTTTGTCTTAAGTATCACTTTCAGAGAGACGGTCAATTTTCGTTATTTTTTTATACTTTCAGTCTCAATTTTATAATGATAGGGATATGAAGTGTAGACAGTTGTCAAAACTTGACTTAAATTTGAAATTGAAAATCTTGCTGTGACCTTCAAACAGAGGTCAAGGTCACCAAAACGTCAACATTTTGCACTCTATTAACAATGAACCCATATTAGTTTGATAGGAATCCATTCATTGGTTCAACAGATAGGAACATATATAGAAAGGGTATATTGAATTCAAAGTATGAAGTGGCCTTAATTTAAGAAACACGAAGACTTAGAGCGCTAATTATGATTTAATGTCTACGCCATCATCTTCAAGGTCAAGGTCAGAGTTAACATAATTTAATCAGATTTAATTAGACTTTCTGTACCTTTGCGCATACTGCCAGTTGGTAGAAATGTACCGAATCTGAATGTTTCAGTATGTAAATCAATGCTTAATATTTATATAATAATGACCTTGACCATAATTTGAAGGTCAGAAATAGATTCAGAATTGAAACTGCTATTATGTCCTTGTGAAACCGAATATTTACTTTAAAATCGGCGATTCAATACAAAATATGTATATCTATTAACGATGTGAAAGTTTCATATCTGTCGCGTATAACTGACAGAAGTTATATGAGTTTTCTACGATATTTTGGGACAACCCTCGTATTATGTTTATACGACTGACCAAGTCTGTCCCATACATATGCACGAGAAAGTAAAACTTGCCTTTCTGTTTAAAGTCAAAGGTCATCCTAAGAACATCTATCTCACTGAGGGCCTCATGGAAGATTAGCTGTTACATGAATATATGTATTTGCTAAATGTTGTAACCCTCTATAAATAAAGTCTTTACTTACTTACTTACTTACTTATCTAGTACATGAATTCAATCGAAAAGGCCTGTTTGGTTTTGGGTTTACGTCTTTTTGCGGCTAATTGGTCAGGCGACCACAACGATTCGAACACATTTTTGTTCGCCTAATTCCATGGAGGCTTCAAATGAAATTTGGATTTAGTCAGCCCAGTGGCTTCGCAAGAGATATTAAAATATGTTGAAATATGCGTGAGGCAGGGTAACAGTCAAAGAATGACCTTGACCACTGTTACACAGAAGTCTTCTTGTACTCCCATGCACCTGTAATACAGTGGACTTTCTTTACAACGACTGCATTTGTTCCCAAATATTTTGACGTAAAACTAAATTTCCTGTTAAGAAAACATATTTTGAACAATAAAGCCATTTCGTGCATATCAAAATGACGTTATAAAGAATTTTGCTGTTGTAATGAGTGCCGTTGTAAAGAGGGCTCGCTGTAGTTCAATTGTTTGTGATATGTAATAGTTATACCATGGTTTTTTCCGCATGTATGAGGAGTTAATCCACGAGCTTTAGCAAGTGGATTATCCTTCGAACAGGTGGACAAACCATGGTATAACTATCTTATACCACCCTTACCAGTGTAGACCTTGCTCATTGCCAAGTATTATGTGCTAAAGTTGGTGTTTTCTGGTAAGGGTGTTACAATGCTGTATAATTCCCCCGTATCCGACTGCCTGTCTGTTACCGAATATGTACATGTACTGTTCCATTTTCTCGTTATAACAGAGAATTAAATTATTTGAGAACGAATTATAGATTTGAGAAAACCAACTTTTCTAATGTATGAATTTCAGGTACCATCTCACTTATATTTTGAGAGTAGCATTTTGTATGCCATGCTCCTCTCGAACTATAAGTGAGATGATGCCATAGATATGTTACCATAGGAACTATGGTATTTCAAGCTGTTGTGCTGAGCACCTTTGATTAATGACGCCTCGATGAGGTTACTTAGACATCAATATGAAGTCTTAGTTTCTATGGCAACATATATGACGGCATTAGTTCCGGAGCATGGAAAAGAACGTATGCCATGCTCCGCCAAGTAAATGCAACTTGGGCATTTACTAGACATCTTCATTCACTCAGGATGAAGATGGACTTAACGTCTCCAGTCCTACAAGTGGTAAAAATCGTCAAAAAACAAACCATTATGAAACCTGTACAGCCTTCAGAATTAATAAAAAATGTCGGTAGACGTGCTTTTTTTTGTATCAGATAACTGGCAAAAAAGAAAGAGCAAGGTATTTTGGAAAAATGATAAGTCTCTCCATAAAAATACGGTTTTTCGTCTCTGGTTCCCCGTTAAGCCCCCCAAATCATCAACCGCGGCACAATCAATGGGATCCTTGCTTAATATGTTTGTGCACTGTATTTTTATCAACTGTTAAATGCCTGTAGCTTGTGTTTTTACCATAAAATATTTACACTTGCCACTGACTTCCCATAGGTGAACCTTTTAGAGCAATTAGCTTCTTACACCGATGACGGACAATTGATCATGTGACGTTGTCGTCAAACGACATCTTATGTAAACAAACGTCTTGATTGGTTGTGACGTTCGATTGACGCCACGTCAGGGCGACGGCTGTTTAATGTTATGGCCGAACACGTCGTTACTAACTTTTTTTCGGCCCATATTTTGCGTATTCTACACTAAATTACCACGAAAACGGCACAGAGAGGTTCACAAATAAAGTGTAAATATAAGAATAAAAATTTGACTTTTCAGCGTTCATCGGGTGAAGTAGCAAGTGGTCGTCCCTAGAAATTTCACAAGAAGCGCTTCGCGCTTCATAGAATTTTAACTCCGCCCACTGGCTTCATCACACGATGAATGCTAAAAATCAAATTTCAATTCTTAAATTAAGCTTGTGAAATCGAAAGTAGGTCATTTTAATTGGCAACTAAAATGACCTAGTAATTTTTTTTCAAATCTATTTTATGGTAAACTCAAGGACGTTGTGATTTTTTAAAGCCGGCCAATCACGATAATAATCATTGGCGAAACTGTGGTGACAAGTTTGCAGCGGTACCTCTCGATAAAATATTTCATGCTGATAGAGCAATGGTGCCTTTAAACGCCAGAGCGATCGATTGTGTGGTTGTTTTGGGTGAAACGCTTCATGAAACAGTGTTTCAGTCTATATCGAGACGTCTTCGAGAAAGAGGAAAGAAAAGAGATATGGTAGCGAAGAGAACAAGTAGCCCGAGGGCAACGATCGCTCACCTGTCAATATATGCTCAATTTATGTAAAATTGGTAGTATTACAGTCCCAGATTTATGCTACAAACCAAATTTCACGGCATTTGGTCCAGTGGTTCTGGAGAAGATTTTTCAAGGTTTTTGCCATATCTGGCCATGGTGGCCATCTTGGTCCTGTGACCTGGACCAAATATGTAAACTTTGTTCCCCGCTTTGCCTGAAGGCTGCATATGAAATTTAATTTAAATTGGCCGTGTAATTTCAGAGGAGAAGTCCTTTAAAATGTTGACGCATTACAGACTAATGTCTTTTAGCCAAGGTCACTAAATGACCTTCAACCCTAGAATTTCTAGGGGTTCAAGTTGTCTGCATTTTCATATCACAGAGCACTACAGCAACAAAAAATGCACTTTTTTCTAGCTTTTTCAATTCAAAAGTATTTGAGACCAAAGTTGACCTTGTGGCAAAACAGGCCTAGGTCAACTCAAAGTCATCATTTATATAAACTTTGTAGTACTAGAGTCCCAGATGCTACATACCAAGTTTCAAGGCAACTGGCCCAGTGGTTCTGGAGAAGAAGATTTTTTTAAGGTTTTTGTCATATATGGGCACGGTGGCCATCTATGTCAAGTGACCTGGACCAAATATTTAACGTTTCTTTCCCACTTTGCCTGAAGGCTGCATATGAAATCTAATTAAAATTGGCCTAGTAGTTTGAGAGGAGAAGTCCTTTAACAACACACAACAGACAAAAGACCTTTGGCCAAAGTTCTTAAATAACTGTGACCTCTAGTATCCATAGGGGTTGAAATTGACTGCATTTCCATATCGCAGAGCATAACAGCAACAGAAAAATGCACTTTTTCAGCTTTTCCCATTCAAAAGCCTGTGGGACCGAATTTGACCTTGTGGTAAAATAGGTCAAGGTCAACCTAAGGTCATCATTTACATAAACTTTGTAGTAGTGGAGTCCACAATGCTACATACCAAATTTCTAGGCAATCCGCCCAGTGGTTCTGGAGAAAAAGATTTTTAAAGATTTATATCATAAATGGGCATGGCGGCCATCTTGGTCGTGTGACCTCGGCCAAATATACAAACTTTCGTTTTGCCATCCTATTAATTCTCTCTATGAAATTTGGCTTCAATCGGCCCAACGGTCTCTGAGTAGAAGATGTTTGAAAATGTTGACATGCAATGGACAAATGACCTTTGGTCAACGTTACTAAATGACCTTGACCTCTAATATCCATTGGTGTTGAAATTGACTGCATTTCCATATCACAGAGCACAACAGCAACAGAAAAATGCACTTTTTTTTAGCTTTCCTAATTTAAAAGCCTAAGGGACCAAATTTGACATTGCGGTAAAATAGGTCAAGGTCAACCCAAGGTCATCATTTTTATAAATTTTGTAGTACTGGGGTACAAGATGCCTCATACCAAATTTAAAGGCAATCGGTTCAGTGGTTCTGGAGAAGATTTTTAACGGATTTTACCATATATGGGCATGGCGGCATGCTGGGTCATGTGACCTGGGCCAAATATATAAACTTTCTTTCCCCCATCCTGTTAAGGCTCGTCATGAAATCTGGCTTCAATCCGCCCAAAGGTTTCTGAGATGTTTAAAAGTGTGAGCGCCGATGACGCCGACGACGGACCAAGGCTTTACTATAAGCTCACCTTAACAGGTGAGCGTCAAGGTGAGCTAAAAATGTCCAAACAACCCAAGTCGCACCTACTGCAAGCACAGTAGGCTCTTGTCCTACTGTTATCTAACTTAATAGGACGCCCGATATTGAAAGTAACCCAGCACAATCTCCCGACCACGACCCTCCCTCAACACACACGCACAACACCTACCCGCCACACCTATTGCAACTACAGTAGCTCCTTGCCCTACTATTACCCAAATTAGTGGGACGCCCCGGCAATGAAAGTAATTCAGCACCGTCGCCCGACCACGAGACCTTTCACCGCTAGAGCAAACGGAAATTGTGGACGAACGGACATTAAATTGTCTTGGCACATTGAAAATAGGGTCATTGTCACCATAACGGATTAACACCGACCGAAAGTACTCATTCGATATCAATCAAATTGCTACTAGTACAGCAAAACCAAAGTATCATATTTCTTCATCCCTTTTGTAATTACATGTTATAAAGGAGCCGCGACACGAGAAAACCAACAAAGTGGTTGTGCGCCCTGCGCAGACTCAGATCAGCCCGGGCATCCGCCTCGTCTGATCAGTCTCGCTTTGCGCTTAAAGGGTAGCTAAGGGCTAGCTAGCTCCATGCGTACAGCAATGACTCTTATCAGACTGGGTGGATGCCCAGGCTGATCTGAGTCTGCGCTGGGCGAACAATCATTTTGTTGGTTTTCTCGTGTCGTTACTCAAATTGTTTTGAAATCAAGAAATATTTTCGGGTTCTCAGCTACGAATTATTTTTTGGATATTTTGAAGCTGACAGCGGGATCGAGGCACGAGCGCAGTTCGCGTGCGAATATCAATGTGAACAAAACCACAGAGTTCAGTCCGTTTTGAAATAAATGTGGTCAGATTTATGGTCTGTTCACAAGACTGCGATTATAAGTGATCTAATCTTGGCCGGCTGACGGTCTACTCTTTTTTTTTTTTTTTTTTTTGCTTATGAATTTTATAACTACTTAACTGATTTCAATGCGTCCCTAAATAATGCCAAAGTAATTTCAATGTAATACCACCTCTAAAAAACAAATCGTTCCCATTGTGTTCTATCTTATCGTTGCTGTAACTATAAAAGTATGTTTTTCTTGGAAATAAAATATGTTGAAACCAAAAAACAAATATATTCAACTTTATAATGTAATCGTTTCAAAAATTTGTCTTTTAGGTAAATAAGTTGATTTAGTACAGCATGAAATAAGGAAAAAGACATTTTCTCTTCTCCAAACATTTCACACAATTACAAATGGTGTGCGGGGAGGGATTTTTTTAAGGCACTGAAAATAGATTTCATAAAGAGGCTTAATTTCTTTAGTAGGCTCAGATTTTTTCAATCAGATTTTTTTTTCAGTTTATTAACTTTATCTGATTTTGTGTTGTCTTTTACCACATGGTGTCTTGGGTGGGGTCCTGGGATTGAATTGTGCCAGGTCCTGAGAATTTTCCTACTAGCTTCCGATTACTATAAAAACTTAAGTGTAACGCAGATGCCTAATTGAAAATCAAGATGGCCGAAATAGGCACACTTTAGCTTCGCATCCACACTAAAAAGTCACATGTTGTCCATGCTAACTATGTACCTTGTTTTATGTATCTAGTTTCTTGCTTTTATCAAAAATAGCCATCAGAGATGGCAAATCCCCAGACCGAAGACCCCCATGGGCCTTGGTAAAAAGGGTGCACTTCAAAACACATATTAGTAATATATTGTCGTTCTTTTATGCT
Organism: Ctena decussata; assembly: GCA_963989385.1. Classification (NCBI taxonomy): domain Eukaryota; kingdom Metazoa; phylum Mollusca; class Bivalvia; order Lucinida; family Lucinidae; genus Ctena; species Ctena decussata. The sequence goes on along the minus strand of OZ022511.1, from coordinate 76,142,088 downwards.
TCTGATTGACATTAACTGTTAACAGATGCATGATTATCTAACACTCAGATTAAAACAGTATGCTTGACTGCTAAAAAGAGGTAATATCTCAAACAGTCATCATATACACAAATGTATAGCATACGATAAATTCGACTTTCAAAATGTGTAAATAACTTCTAAAGTACAAGCCCTACAAACCTAATTTTGAGCTCTCTAGTAAGTGAATTTGGAATTTGGACAAAGAATCCAAATCTGGATTTTTTTTTTTTTTTTTTTTTTTTGGGGGGGGGGGGGGGAGGGGGCACGGGAATGTGGAGGGGTAAGAGAGAGTTAGGAACACTGATAAGATATCACAGCATGATCATCAATATTCTAAAAGGTTCACGGTTATTCAAATTCTGGAGCTGGCCAGGGTTATACAGTTATGGAGCAGAGACTCAAACAGCAGCTCAAACTACCAAAGGGAAATAATTCACTAGGTCTAAAAGCAAGAGTTATCATTCATGTATGATACAAATTGTCAAGACCTGCTCTGCATATCTGTGAAGTATCATGAAAATATTTCAAAAGGTATTCAAGCTATGGAGCGGGAACTTAAAATCATCAAAGGGAAATAACTCCAAAAGTAAGAAAGCAAGAGTTGTCATTCTTGTTCGCGACACATTATCATGACCTGTTCTACATATCTGTGAAGTATCATGAAAATATTCCAAAAGGTGTTCAAGTTATAGAGCGGACACGAAATCACACCTAAAACCATCAAGGGGTAATAACTCAAAAAGTAAGAAAGCAGGAGTTGTCTTTCTTGTTCGCGACACATTGTCATGACCTGTTCTACATATCTGTGAAGTATCATGAAAATATTCCAAAAGTTATTCAAGTTATAGAGCGGACACGAAATCATACCTAAAATGATCAAGGGGAAATAACTCAAAAAGTAAGAAAGCAGGAGTTGTCTTTCTTGTTCGCGACACATCGTCATGACCTGTTCTACATATCTGTGAAGTATCATGAAAATATTCCAAAAGTTATTCAAGTTATAGAGCGGACACGAAATCATACCTAAAATGATCAAGGGGAAATAACTCAAAAAGTAAAAAAGCAAGAGTTGTCATTCTTGTTCGCGACACACCGTCATGACCTGTTCTACATATCTGTGAAGTATCATGAGAATATTCCAAAGGTTATTCTAGTTATAGAGCGGACACGAATCTGCCAAAAAATCACACCTAAAACTATCAAGGGGAAATAACTCAAAAAGTAAGAAAGCAAGAGTTGTCATTCTTGTTCGCGACACATCGTCATGACCTGTTCTACATTTCTGTGAAATATCATGAAAATATTCCAACGGGTATTCAAGTTACAGAGCGGACACGAATCTGCCAAAAAATCACCAAAGGGGAGATAATTCAAAAAGTACAATAGCAAGAGTTACCATTCTTGTACGCGACATATTGTCATGACCTGTTCTACATAACTGTGAAGTATCATCAAAAAATTCCAAAGGGTATTCAAGATATAGAGCGGAGAAGAAAGTGTTTACGGACGGACGGACGGACGCCAGGCTCATCGCTATATCCCCCGAACCTTTCGGTCGGGGGATAAATAGTGCACATTTTGACCAAACTCTGTTGCAAATCTGCCCTGCTGTAGGTTAGTATTTGGAATATCATTATGAGAAATGATAGCAATCTGTACGAGGTTGAGATGGCGTGTCGTATATAAGAATGATTGCTCCCCTTTAGTTGAGGAGTGGCGTCCCTTTGATTATTTGTAGATCATTTTTGTACACACCGTAACTTATACTGTAATGAGACTTTATAGCAATGCGTATTAGGTTAAGACGGTGTGTCACATTAAGAACGATTGCTCTCCTCTAATTATTTTAGAGTAACATGACTTGATTATTTTTCAAGGTTGTTCTTGTGCGCGTTATAACTAGGTAACTGTATGGAATATCTAAAACAAGAATTCCGCGGAATGCGGTGTCTCGCCTGCTGGCGCTTTGTCACAAAACAAAGGTAAATCAGCAAAGATGTATGCATGAACCAAGTTTCTTGGCTCTAGCCTTTACAGTTTCTGAGAAAATGACCTAAACGCGAAAACTTGAAAAAAAAAATGCAAAGTCAGTCAACCGTAAACTGTTGGTAAAGACTCAATAATGATGATGACTTTGAGCTTTTCTCTTTCAGATGAATGTATGACCCAAGTTTCATGGCTCTAGCCCTTATAGTTTATGAGAAAATGACCTAAACGCAAAAACTCGACAAAAAATTGCAAAGTCAGTCAACCGTAAAATGTAGGTCAAGACTCAGAATTGATGATGGCTTTCAGATCTATTCTTCCAGATGTATGCATGTACCAAGTTTCATGGCTCTAACCCTTATAGTTCTTGAGAAAATGACCTAAACGCAAAAACTCGACAAAAAATTACGAAGTCAGTCAACCGTAAAATATAGGTCAAGACTCAGTATTGATGACAGCTTTGAGATCTCCTCATCCAGATGTATGCATGTACCAAGTTTCATGGCTCTAGCCCTTATAATTTCTGAGAAAATGACCTAAACGCAAAAACTCGACAAAAATTGCAAAGTCAGTCAACCGTAAAATATAGGTCAAGACTCAATATTGATGATGGCTTTGAGATCTACTCTTCCAGATGTATGCATGTACCAAGTTTCATGGCTCTAGCCCTTATAGTTTCTGAGAAAATGACCTAAACGCAAAAACTCGACAAAAGTTTACGCCGACGACGCCGCCGACGACGACACCGGAAAAGCAATACATATGTCTCGCCTCTGCTTCGCAGGCGAGACAAAAATATATATCAGTGTGTATTAGGTTAGAATGGTGTGTCACACGTAAGAATAACTGCACCCCTTCCCCCCACCCCCACACAGACATAGCTTCCTTAATTTGGAGATACAACCTATTAATTTTTAAGGCAATTCTTGTGAGAACCCGCACTAGGTTACCCTAAGGAATATCTAGATGAAACTTGATAGCCATGTGTATTAGGTTGAGACGGTATGTTGCATATAAAGATTATTGCACCCCCCCCCCCCCACCTCATACACACACGCCGTCTGTATATTTGGAGTTACATGTCTTTGATTAGTTTTAAGGCTATTCTTGTGAATATGAAAATAGCCTGATGAAACTGTAAAGCAACGAAGATGGGTTTTAGACGGTAGGAGGAGAATTCAGATTTTCCATAAAACATATGTTGTGACCCCTCATCAGAACCGTCCCAACGTATCGCTGAAACTGTCTCACTTCAGTTTCGTCACTGGCTAACTTCAAACAAACCAGAGGACCAACAGTCCAAGAGCTAACCTATGACTACTGTCAACAGAAACAAGAGGGCCATGAGGCCCTGAACCGCTCACCTGAGGTGAAATTATCACAATAAATCACTTCTAAGCTAATGTCAGATTAAGTGAGCATGCTGTCATCTTGGACCAATGACCAAAGGTTTCACCATATATTGGCAAAAAGGCCTGACCCAGTTAATGTCTGACTAGGAATGGATATTCAGTAAGGGCTGGGTATCTAATACATGATGGATGATAATGTGATTTTACACAAAATGCAAGAATTTCCAGCAAAAAGAATGATTCTTGTTTTCTTTCCAGACAACTTGTTTATTTCAAAAGAATCCATACTCATAAGTAAAGGTTATTTTGGAAGGGAAACCCTACATCTTTTAGGTGGATAAGAACGATAGTTTCGCACTAGGTAAACAGAAAGAAAACAGACAAAACTAAAATGTTCTTTAATTCAATTATTTTTTTTTTCTTCAGAAAAACAGGAACAAAATGGGTAACAAAATTGTTCATTATTTCCTAAACATTCAATGAATTTTCATGAGGTAAAGTGCAGATACCTTGTCTTAAACTTGCAGCAAACAACTATTTAAGTCTTTTTTATGCTACATGCTATAGTTTTCAACAGTATTTCTAACAAAGGCTTTCTGACTGTCCTCCAGCTTGTCTGGAAAAGTACAGCATGAATGGAAATCACTCTTAGATGATGGCTTGCTGCAATAGTGACAAGCTAGCTGCACTTTACTGCATGTAAATTTTTTGAGTATTAAAGAAAAATTATACATTTTCTTCCTCGTTCTGTCAAAATTTAGGTAACTAATTCAAATTTACAATTTTACACATCTTACGTTTATTTCACCTGCTATTAAGCTGATATATCAAATTCATGATTTAAAACTCAAAACATGAAACAACCATGGGCATAAAACACTAAATAAACACTGAATCAACATTAATTCAACATGGGGTTGCATCAATGTTGATTCAGTATTGTGTGCCTGCTATGAAGACAATGAAACAAAATTTAGAGACACTTCTACATAGCATATTCATAGAATGATAGCTCAAATAGGATATCATTTTAGACTGGTAGTATACTGTCTCAGAAAAGAAATGGTACCTAGTACCAACTGTCAACTGGTTTATGAAACTTTGATTCAGTCCATTTCTATGACTTAATTCAGTCCCCGAGATATATTCATCAGTCAATTTCAAATCATACATATACCAAAATTTTGTTAACAAGACTCAAGAGATAAGGGAGTAAAAATGAAAGTAAACTATTAGGTCTGTGCTTCATTTGCATTTTCATAGTGGAAACGTCAAAAAGTTATGAATGTCTCTGTCTGGTAAGGCACTTCGGAACTAATCAGGACCTGCTATGAGGTAATGTCACTGGCTATAAATAACTATCAAAATGAGACAAAATGTTCCGCATGGAAGAACATCCATATGATGTTGGTAGGAGTAAGCAATGCTGGCAAAAGGGTGTATCATAACATGCACTGTTGGAACAGCAGTCACTTGTGTTGTCACCAGTATGCTGTATGTTGTGACAACTGATTTGTTAGGTTTAATGAGATGACATATTATGTCTTAAACAGTTGTGAAAATGTGGCTTGCACATGACATCTTCATTACACACCATATCCTGTAGTGCACACAGGGGTCAGAGGAGCATTCACTGTGTTTCCTGCATTCCCTGCTGAGTATATCATGATAACCTTTAACAGCAGAATGTTGATTCGCATTAAATAGCACTGGTTCTCCACTAATTTGGGTCCTTAGACTACTGAGCCCTGTCATAATCTATTAAACAGAATATGTTTATGTTACACTTTTGAGCATGCCTTCTTACTGGCAATGGTTATCAAATGTTCCATGAATTGTTAATCATCCTGGTAGAAAATCAAGTACCACACAATGATGCATAATAGACTGCAACATCCTAACAGCAAGAAGCGTTTTTGATTCCATTAAGCAAGGGCTTTTCACAGTCCATCTTAGATATTTGTTTTGTTGGTGTATTATCCAAGTTCTATACTTTACATGGGTTGTTCTACATGCTCATTAGCAAATTCTTGCCCTCTCAGTTACAGTCAGATGGCTGGCCAAACATCAAACTTCTGGTCCACTTGTCAATTAATTACAAACAGGTGCTTGATACTAGTATATCCATTGGTCAACCCTGGTATTTTTAAAGTGTCATATCAGTGTAACTCTGTATCATTTCTTTCTTTCTTTGAGCAAGTATACTACAGTTCACTCTCACTAGGATTTTTGTTTAATAGGGATGGCCATAAATACAACTTTGGCTATATTCCTTAACAAATGGTTCTGAAAAAATATCCTAACTATAAGAAATAAAGTATTATACACGAAAATGATAAAAAGTAAATACAGTAGAAATACAAAAATTTGGTTTTGGTTTGAAAACAAAAAGTCTACTCTTACTTGATGAAAATTCAGCAAGATACTGTGTCTCGCCTTCAGCTCTTTGTCACCAGACAGATAAACCAGACAACCCAACTAAAGTTTATAGGCCACTGTCACCACTGGAAAGGTAATACCTATGTCTAACTTTCTAGTATTTGAAGGCAAAACAACACAGTAAAATATGTTTTCATGAAAGCAGTGGAGAAAGCGACTTATCCTGTATTCAGAAACTATACCCTGAAAATTAATACTCCTGTATTATTCCTAGTCAAACTTACTAATCACTTCTCCAGAATCTGGAAGAAATGTATTACTGTATTCATTGGAAACCAATTTTGGAGTATTATACAAACAGTGCAGACCCAGAATGCAGTATCTGATCAGAGTCTATACTGTTTGCTTACAGGAATTTCTATGCAAAATACAAGATAAGAGAAACTAGAAAATTGTGTCTGTAAGACACTAATGATGCCCCCGTGCAGCGCCTGTCACAGGACATGTGTACATCCCTAAAGCACCTTTAAAGGACAAATGCTATTTACATTTACAAAGAATCCACTGAAAACATTTCACAAACTTTATACCCTATAGTGCAAAATGCAGCCCAAAATGACTAAGTTTAAAAGGCCATAATTCCTTCAGATTTTTTTTCCTATCATAACCAACATGCACATCTTCACTGTGTCCACAACAAGTCTCCAATGTCTGAGAAACAGCCAATGAAAATTGTGGGAGGAGTTGATTACACAAAGTACTTACCCTACAATGCAAACATATGCCTACAATGACTAAGTTCAAAAGGCTATAATTCTGTCAAAATCAATTCTAGCTCCAACAAAAACCCACATGCACATCTCCAATATGTCCATAACATGTATGCATAGTTTGGAAAAGATCGATTGAAAACTGAGGGAGGAGTTGATTACACAAACTCCTCACCCTACAAATGTAAAAATTTGCCTAAAATGACTAAGTACAAAAGGCGGTAATTCTGTCAAAATCAATTCTAGTTCCAACAAAAACCCACATGCACATCTACAATATGTCCACAACATGTATGCAAGGTTTGAAAAAGATCGATTGAAAACTGTGGGAGGAGTTGATTACACAAACTACATACCCTACATGTACAATGCAAACATTTTCCTAAAATGACTAAGTTCAAAAGGCTGTAATTCTGTCAAAATTAACGCGAGCTTCAACAAAAACCCACATGCACATCTTCAATATGTCCACAACATGTATGCCAGGTTTGAAAAAGATCCATTGAAAACTGTGGGAGGAGTTGATTACACAATCTGCATACCCTACAATGCAAAAATTTGCCTAAAATGACTAAGTTCAAAAGGCCGTAATTCTGTCAAAATTAATTCTAGCTCCAACAAAAACCCACATGCACATCTTCATTATGTCCACAACATGTATGTGAAGTTTGAAAAAGATCCACTGAAAACTGTGGGAGGAGTTGATTACACAAACTCTATACCGTAAAGTGTGACGAACGGACGGACAGACAGACTGACGGACGGACGGACAGACAGACAGGAGCAAATCTAAATGCCACCTGACTATCGTCACGGGGGCATAAAAATCAACTGAAACCGCTAAAACTAAAAATTGACTCATCCAAATGATAAGGATTGACAAGTCCACTAGTCAACAAAAGGTTAAAGACAAGAACAAATGCACAACACAGACAGAAATTACTATAATGACCCTAAACATTCGGACAGACAGTTCTGAGCAAAGTCAGCAAACATTGTAATGCCAGATAAAACTGCTCCTGAAGGCGCAGTTTGATCAGGGTCTACAATTTTGCCATTCACTAAGCATCATTTGGATGCATTAACATGTGTAAAATCCACTTTCTAATAATTTTATAACAATGATTGTCCTACTTTTAGCTGTCCGAAATTTTAGGGTCATTATGGGTAACATGCACATCAATTCTGGTATGAAGTATGCAAGCTTATGTGCTAAAATGCCCTTCAACACTGTAACTAAATCTTGTTAAAAGTACCATAATTAATTGGCTATAATGGATGGTGGTTTTCCTTATCTAGAATGACCCTAAATATCTAAATCAATTTTAGTAAACTTTGTTATAAGATGAGGTTTTCCCTTTCAAAAGAATCCCCAAAATCTGGATCATGCACATATAGATTTCTAGATTTTTTAGATTGTTTTTGGAAGGTGAAAAGCTCTGTCTTAAAACTGAAGAAATATAGTTCACAACCTAACAAAACAGGCCCACTGTATCTTGGATATATGAATAATGAAGGACGTTCAATTTTGATGTCAGTTTTAACATATTTCAGTCATATTAGGACACTGGAAGGGTGATAATGAAATGCTGTGTGCAAAGAAACCCCATTTATGGTTGAAAAGAATTCCACCTTCCGCCATAATCAAATCCAAAACCATCAGATCAGCAGGCCAGCAGTAAACCAATGTTACTGGCGCTCCTGTATCTTGGATACAGCATACAGCAAAGTCAACCTGCTTTATTTTTCACTCAGACTTCAGTCAGTTTTCAAGTCACAGGCTGGCCAGACCTGGATTGTAACTTGTAACTTTCTGTACCTTAACTGACCATCTCTATGCACTTAACCATTGCACCTCTCTCATTGGTTTTCTGTCCTTAAACAATCCCAGAAATCTAGATCCATCTTCCAAGATGGATCAAGGGTTTTGGGGTTGTTTTGAAGGGAGTACCTCTATCTCTGAACCTGGATTCTAACCTATAACCTTCTATACCTTAACTAATCATCCATGGCACCTCTCTCATTGGTTTTCTGTCCTAAAACAGTTCCTGAAATCTAGATCCGTCTTCCAAGATGGATCAAGGGTTTTGGGGTTGTTTTGAAGGGAGTACCTCTATCTTTGAACCTGGATTCTAACCTATAACCTACTATACCTTAACTAATCATCAGTGGCATCTAAACAGGTTTTCTCTCCTAGAACAATCCCAAAAATCTAGCTCCATCTTGTAGGATGGATCTAGGATTTTGGAGCTGTTTCGGAAGGGAAAACCTATATGTAATAGATGAATAAATATGGTAAGTATAAAACTAGTGAATATGTCTTGTACAGTGATAATGATGGCAAATAACAGAATTTGGTTTGGTTGGTTGGTTGGTTGATTTGATGCTTAACGTCCACGGTAAACAACTAAGGTCATGTCGGGACGGTCAGTTAACCTAACCAAACTATTCCTGGGCAGGCTTAGACCTCCTAAGCGGTTAACCAGTACTAAGTGCACATACTTTCGCCAGTAACTGACAACTGCCCTTCTTCAATCAGCCGAAGGAGAAACGAAAGTATGTGGCCAGACCGGGATTCGAACCCAGGACCTCTGACTTACGAGTCAGGTGCCCTACCGATTGTGCTACCCGGCCCGGCAATTTGGTTTGGTGGCCACCCAATTCTTGCTATAACCACCAGCAATACCAACCTCTGACAGGAGGCTGGTATTGCTAATTACCTTGTGGGTGAATTCTATGTGTTCTCTGACATGCATAATATGTATTTTATCTATGCATCTAGTGCACAATAAACAAGTTTGTGGTCACTCCAGTAAGCCTCAATAACATCACAGAATGCCAGAGAGTTTGTAAAAATCAGATCTATCACTGATCCAGAATCAAAAGTTGCCTGATGGATGTGTTGCTCACATTTAAATCGTTTCCTCAAGAAATCCACAAAACTTGAAGTGTTGTCATTTGCACTGATGTTAAAATCACCAATTATCACAAATTTGGTATGCATATCAATTAATGGGATGAGATGATTCTGAATATCATTTCTTAAATTGGTTTGCACACTTTTAGGGAATTTGTAGAGATATACAACTTGGAAACGTCCCTTTTTGTTGCTGTATATGGTAGCCAACATAAATTCGCATACATCAGAATGGAACTTTTCTATTCTCTGAATTTCAAAATAATCCTTAATATACAAAGCAAGTCCATGGTATGGCCTGTTCCCAGAATCATGTCCTGTTTCATCCATTCTCAACAGTCTGAAATTCTTCAGAGCAAAATCACTATTATCATCTCTAGCACAAAGTCTGGATTCTGCAAACCCAATCACATCTGCTGACAAAACATTTGGCTCAAATTCAATGTCCTTAAAGTGCTTATGTAAGGACCTTGCATTATTAAATGCAATTTTGATCTTGTGTGAATCAACTTTATATAAAGGAACATAACAGAGTTCAAGAAGTGCCTTTGTTTTTAACCGCTGCATCTCAATTTTCACTTGTTCATCCACAGCCATGGCTGTTTCATTCAAATTCAAAATATATAAATTTTCTAGTTTTCTTACTCTACTAAGAGCAACATAATGAATATGAGGTTGTTTTCTGACTCTTGTCTGAGACAAGTCTACAACAATTTCATCAACTGTTGACCCCTGAGCTTTATGGATTGTTTTACCTGCTGATGGTTTCAAAGGAAATTGAATTCTTTGGTATGTTTTGAAGTTGTATATAAATGTTCGTTCTATATCAAATATTGGAGTCCATGCTTTATCTATGTTTGCACTGTACAAACCCCTTTTAGAAAATTTCTCCCGAGTAAACTGGCCGATTTGAGAATCTTGAAACAAAACCCATATAATACTGGGACGATCTGTGCCTTCCATTTTGTACTCAATGAATTTGACAACACATGTAGACCCATTTGTCAAACCATCTTCAACATTTACATTGACTGTTATATCATAAATCATCCCAACTGCAATTGTTAACAACTTTTGTAAATTAGCAGTTTTGTTTGAATCATCTGGAAGTGCTTCAATGAGTTTTTTGCATTTGTTAATGGAAATATTCGCTGAAACAACTGTATCATGACATGGGATAACAACTTTTTCTTCTGATAATCTATTCAAATAATTCTCATTGTGTCTATCTACAAACTTGTTTTCAGTGAATAAATGAGGAGCCTCTTTTGGATAATTTGTCATATGGGGGCTGATACTATGTTTCTTTAATTCATTTATGTCATCCTCTGTCAGCTCATTCTGTCTAAGACGATTTAGCATCTGAGCAAAGTCAACATCATCTTTTTGTCTCATGATATCAACCAGTTCATACAATCTAAAATAATCCTTCCATAAATTATTTGCTAGAGCTGAAGCACCCTTTGAGGGGTCACTGAATATCCACTTGTCACACACTGGCATCAGCTGGTACAAATCCCCCACAGCAATGATGCTTAAACCACCAAAACTGGTTTTTGTTCCAGTAAGCTATTGCAAACGTGTATCCAGAAAGGTCAGTGTGTTTGTTCCTACCATAGAGATTTCATCTATAATAACCACTTTCAAATGTCTGTATTTCACTCTAAATGTGTTCAGTTCATCAGCTGACAAAAGGTTGGTACCTTGTTTGAACTTCTTTAAGAAAGCTGAGGCAATAGTGACACCATTGATATTATATGCAGCTTTGCCAGTGTAGGCACAAAGAAGAACTCTAATATCATCTGGATTTTCTCCTTCTCTCAAATTTAGAAATCTATACAGACTTTGATACAATGCTTTAATTAGCACCGATTTGCCAACACCAGCTCCACCTGACAAAAATGCATAGAGTGGTTCTTCTTTGAATTTTATCCAATACAGAACATGATTAAAAAAATCTCTTTGTCTCAAATTCAAACTCCTGAGCAAATTTAAGTACTGTTCATCAGGTAACATGACTCCATTTATTTCTACTGATGGTACTGAACAAGCAGACTGTATTTCTATACCAATATCATACTGTCAATGTTCTACTACTCGATCTGGATTGAAATATACAAAGTTTTCAGCTTCTCTTTCACCTTCTTCTTCTGCTTCTCTGTTTTCATGTTCTGTGTTTGGTGCTATCTCATCATAAGCATCTTCCTCTTCTGCCATTTGCCTTGCAAGCTCAAGTTCTTCAATATGATGTTCATACTGGCTGCGTTTAGATTCAAGCTTGTCTTTCAAGACATTGTAATGTGCTTCATATGTTTGAAATGAACTTAACAAATCTTTCGCTTCATTTCTCCAGGGCATAAACAGCATAAGTCGTTCTCTGTAGTAATTTTCTGAGTCTTTCTTCACATCATACCTCACATAACGTATAATTCTAGGAACTCTCCTATGTTTATACTTTGTCCCATTCTTTGCTACATATAACAAGTTTGATCTATGATATTCAGAGTCAATACTCTCATCATTACCATCTTCATCATTTTCATCACTAGAACCACAGGAATTGCCTTCATTTTCATTTGTGTCTTCAGACCTCTCAGGTAACCTATTCCCTTTAGGATAAACAATGTCAACTGTAGAGACATAATCTGCCAAACAGAAATTCTGAAGTTGTCTAGGACGTTTCGCATACCGCTGAATTATATTGTCTGCTTCTATGTCAGTAGATTCTGCAGGAAGTTCATCAAGCACAGTTTTAGATTTCAGTAAAAACACTCTTTCTTCTGGGATAGAGGTATTGATGAAAACAATGTCCCTTGTAGCTTTTGTTAAAGGAATCTGCAGAGCGAGATATACTGCTTCCTGTGCACTCACTTCAACACAGTTTGAAAATACATTCCCAATATGTCTTACTTGTTTCTTTATATCAAAATTTCCTCTGCGAGCTTCTTTTGCTGCAGCATCAAGCTGTGCGCTCATGCCTCTTTGAGATTTGCTTATATAACCAACAACATATGCTGCACAACCATACGGTTCAAGAACTATCTGAATATCAAGATTTGCCTTCCAGCCAAGAAGAACTGTTTTGTTAAACAAATTAATTCTCATCTCATTCGGACTCCTCTTAAGGAAAATTTTGGGAGCACTAAGTGAACTTCTTATACACTTGAGATAATTTTCAAAGTCCATCTTGGCAACTTGCTCCAAAAACTCATCAAATGCAATTTCAGAGACATCTTTGTACTCATTCATTGACTTTTGAAGCTCTGAGTGTTTCTTTTTGTATTTTACTATGTCTTCATCAAGAGGATGCAATAACATTGTTCTTGGAAGAGGAGGCAAAGGAAATCCAAATCTACATATTGCCTTTCCTTTCTTTCTGCAAGACTTCGAATGTTTATGTGACTGAAGTTCAACAAGCTCCCCAATTTCTTCATCTTCAGCACTGCAAGTAAGGTAATTATCAACAAACTTAATTATTTCTTCCTCCGTGTTTTTTCCAAACTTAGGAGCATTTTCAATCCAAATAAGCATGTGGATATGCGGAGACCCACGTTGTTGAAATTCTACTCTATAGAAGAAATCTATCACTTTTCCAACAGGTTCAACCTCACTTTTAAGGACAGTGTTCAAGAATTCTTGTACTCTGTGATCAAAATATCTGGAACAAGTTACTGGGTCTTTCTGAACAAGTCTTGTTTTCTCTTGCCAAGTTAAAGCCTCTACATCCTTGTCTGAATACTCAACTGCATCATTCAGTTTTGCTAACATTTTCAAAAGATCATTCCATCTGGTATCAGCTGCTGACAAAGATACAAACCAAGTAGGTAAAGACAATTGCCTGATCATTGCAAATATGTCTTTCTTTCTTTTTTCTAAATAAGCTGGTGAATTTCTAAGCTGACGAAATATACAATAACCTTCATCAAGTTTCACAAGTCTCTCCAAATAACCTGGATCTCTTGCCTCAGCGGCAGTAATTTTTTTGCCTTTACTTTTACATCTTCTTACTGCTAAGTTAACTTTGTCACTTATTTGTTTCATTTGCAGTTTTTTATGCTTAAAGAAAATGTTTGGAACAGACTGAGCAGCCCTTCTATCAACACTTCGTAGCTCCCATTTAACAATGTCACTGTAATGAACTAAAGTTGTTCTCTCAGTCTTATCAGGACGCCTCTGACCACAGAATATAGTAGGAAAACATAAATACTCTGCATCTGTATCTTGATACAAGCTAAGGGGATGTCGTCCTTCTCCAGGAGCAAAGGTCAACACTTGATCAAACTTATTTTCAATATTAGCATCATCCACTAACGTATCAACATTTCCAACATGCTCATTATTATCTACCTCACTGAATCCATCTGATTCATATCCATCACCTTTTTCTCTGTCTTTAGGTACTAAAGGAACGGTTTTATCTTCATCCAGCACTGAGTTATTTATGTCAATATCAGGAATTGTATTTTGTACGGACACATCTAGAAACTCTCTTACAGTATCCTCTGCACTTTCAGTTACTGCTTGAAACCAGTTGTTGTCAACTGTAATGCCAGAATTTTTATACATATCACTATTAGTTAGAAGCCAGTGTAATGCTGCCAGAACTCTCATGGGTCTCACATTTTCTTTAAAATCTATTTTCTTATATGAAAGTTTTTTCTTCAACTGGATGGCAATTGTAAAATTTTCATCCATGGGTCTTGGAAGAGAGTCAACAGTGGGTTGAATATCAACAGGTACATTGATTACATTTCCTTTAAGTGAATACTGACCACCACGTGGCAGTTCTCTAATTTGCATGAATGGAATACGCAGTGCTATTAATCTTTCTTCAAGCTGGTGCAAATCTAGCTCTGAAGGTTTGTTTGGCCATTTCATTCCATTGGCGACAGACAGTTTTGGAACTTTACCATCTTTTAATGCTGACAAACAAGTGTGACATATCCACTCTTCACTATTGACTGACTCTAATTTTGTGCAGTAATTCAAACTGCATCTCATAATGTTAGTGTTTTTCAGCATTGATACACTTTTTCGAAACCATGTTTGGTGACAACAAGTACATACAAACAGAGGTCCTACGGCAATATTTTCATGAAACTGTTTAATACATTCTTCTACACTTTCATGTCTTTTTCTCTCAAATACTTCACCCGGCTCAGTTTTATGCACTTTTTCTTCAGCAATTTTACGCCTTTTGTTTTCCCTATTCAGCTCAAGTCTGTCTTCCAATTTTCTTTTCTCTTGTCTACGCTGCTGCTGAGCAATCCTTTCACATTCTTGAACAAAAGGTTTTTGCCTTTGCTTACGTTTACTAGCAAGTTGATATATCCTCTCTATTTCTTTAAAATCTGGGTCTTGTCTGTCTGCTAGTTTCTGAGCACATTCTTTCGCTAATGCACCTGGTATCTTTCTTGCACACTGCTTTTTAGCACGTTCTTTAGCTAACACATCCATATTTTTTCTAGTAGACTGTTTTGATGCAAGCTGATTTACCTTTTCTTTTTCTTTAAAAGCTGGATTGTTCCTAGCAGACTGTTTTTTAGCACATTCTTTTGCTAGCACATCCACATGTTTTCTAGCAGACTGTTTTGAAGCAAGCTGATTTACCCTTTCTTTTTCTCTAAAAGCTGGATTTTTTCTGGCAGACTTTTTTGCGGCAAGCTGATTTACCCTTTCTTTGTCTTTAAAAGCTGGCTCCCTTCTAGCAGATTGTTTTGAAGCAAGCTGATTTACCCTTTCTTTTTCTGCAAAAGCTGGATTCTTTCTAGCAGACTTTTTTGAAGCAAGCTGATTTACCCTTTCTTTCTCTTTAAAAGCTGGATTCTTTCTAGCAGACTGTTTTTTAGCACACTCTGTTGCTAACACATCCATATTTTTTCGGGCAGACTGTTTTGAAGCAAGCTGATTTACCCTTTCTTTTTCTTTAAAAGCTAGCTTCTTCCTAGCGGACTGTTTTGAAGCAAGCTGATTCACCCTTTCTTTTTCTTTAAAAGATGGCTTCTCCCTAGCAGACTGTTTTGAAGCAAGCTGATTTACCCTTTCTTTTTCTTTAAAAGCTGGCTTCTTCCTAGTGGACTGTTTTGAAGCAAGCTGATTTACCCTTTCTTTTTCTTTAAAAGCTATCTTATTTCTTTGTTTCTTTTTAAATGCAGCATAGTATGCAGTGCGTTTTTTCCTTAATTTGTCACTACAGGTTTTCTTCTGCATGCTCATTTCCACAGCAATATCTTGTGTTTTTTTCTGCAGTCTGATATTTTGATCCTCAAAATAATTTTCCAGAAGGCTTTCTGAATGATCAGTTACCAGATGGTGCTTTGGAGAAGAAACCACAGTGTCAATCTGATCTATGCCAACATGAAAATTTTCTGTAAATGTCAGAGCAACTGGCAGCAAGTCATACTGTGTTGTCATGTTTATTTGCATGCTTTCATATAATGCATACATGTAAGTGATCAAATCATCTAAAGAACTGAATCTTATCAAAACTGAATATCCATCGCATGACGAAAGACCATTTTGAGCATGAGAATGTGAATCAAAAAAACTGTACATGCCATCTTTTTTGTAAACTGCAGAACATATTGCACCAATCATGACCAGAATATATGAAGAAGAATGGAATGCTGTGTACATTGACTGATGAAGAGTTGGAGAAGATGTGTTGCCAAACTGCTGTACTGCAATGCCAGAAACAACATCTGACTTTATGATATGTATATCTCTTTTGAAGACATTTACATTTTCTGGAATTTCATCAAAAGTTAACAATCTACTTGTGTATTTCTGTTCAGCTTTCAATGAAAATAAGATTTTTTGGTATAGAATATCTCCTTCGATAAGTATTTGGTCTATCTCAGTACTTGAACAAGTATTTAAAAACTGAGCATGAATAAGGGCACAAAGAGCATTTGACACACACTGGCTTCCCCGAGATTCTACACTGAATCTGTCACTTCCTTGGTGAAATGAGCCACAAATCAATGACTGTGAATGAAATGGCTTTAAGCTCTCTAAACAATGATTGCAAGAGCTGGATGGAAAACTATCAGTTACCGGTGTAACAACCTGTGTGTTCTTAGCAGAATCTGACTCAAACGATGTCGAAAATGAAATTTGCTAAAAAGGTTGACTTCCATTATCATATTCAGTCAAACAAGGAACTTTAGTTTTGGTCAATCTATCTGGGAAAGTACTGGTACCAGAATTGTGTAGCAAAGTATTATGATCTGTATTTTGTGAGTCTATTTGATAATACTTCTCTTCAATGCTGGTTTTATAATCTTTGGTCAGCTGACTTTGTTCATTTCTGTACTTTGTGAATCTACTTTATAATCTTTGGTCAAAAGACATTGTTTATTCCTTTGATGTGCCTGCACGCTGACAGGACTTGCCTCTATGAGGCCCTTGGTCATGACAGACTCTGAAGTCTGCATGAATTTAGGAGTCGACTCAGGAGTCAACCCGAATTTAGGAGTCGACTCAGGAGTCAACCCGAATTTAGGAGTCGACTCGGGAGTCAACCCAAATTTAGGAGTCGACTCAGGAGTCAACCCAGTCTGGCTGTCACAGCTTCTGTCCAAAACCATCTTCCTGGCTGCAGAGCGTCTCCAGTTCTTTGTTCGAGGCATTGTCCTCTTCCTCAGTAATAAGGAACAACAGTTCACTACTGTTAAGTCAGTCTATATCCAGAGAAGATCACACACCATCCAATCACAAAATAAACTCAATTCACTATATAATATCTCACACTTTTTAGTCGTTTGTCGAAAACAATAGTTCATATAAAGGTTGATTTGATACCTATAAAAGAAATAAATATTATCAAACAGTACAACCTATTCATGCCATAGTTTTGAAGATCAGAATCTATCACACTTGTTTTATTTTAATTTTTTGAAAAGAACAGCATATACTAAGCTTGAATTTACTCCAAAAAGTTTTCCAAACTGTATGAAATTAGTCATGCTGTGTTTTTCAAGATTTATAACAAATGTATTTGACCATTTGTTTGTTGTAATTAAATGACAGATTTAGTGCACACATTTAACAGAAAAGATGAGTAAATTTGTCATTATCTTTGTTCATGGAAAAAAATATAAACTGCAACAACAGCACTGTCAAGAGTATTATGACTATTATTCTTTCTATGATTATTAGTATTATCATATATAGTGTAAACTCTTAAAGTTAAAACAAAGTCAATAATAAAAATATTCTGCATGATCAGCAAGGCGATTACAACCAGGAGGAGGCCCATAGACTGCACTGGTGGAGATATCATCTCTATTATTCAGCAGCACTGATTTACAGAATGTTTATAACATAAATATCAGTTCTGCTGATGTAATAAAGAGAAATTGACATGTATAATCTTCTTAACCAGTGTCACTTAATTACCTGGTACAAAATATAACAGTATCCTTTAACAGATATAAATTGTGGGAGAAACCATAAAATTTCAAATATTTAACATTTTCAATCTCAAAAAAAAAAAGAAAAAAAAAAGCAATAATGTTGTGTTATTGTTTAACGTCCACGGTAAACAGCTATGGTAATGTCGGGACGGTCAGTTAACCTAACCACACTATTCCTGGGCAGGCTTAGACCTCCTAAGCTGTTAACCAGTACTAAGTGCACCTACTTCCACCAGTAACTGACAACTGCCCTTCTTGAATCAGCGGAAGGAGAAATGAAAGTGGCCAGACCAGGTATCGAACCCAGGACCTCTGGGTTAATATAAGTCAGACGCCCTACCAATTGCACTATAATGACTGCTGGAGAAGGCATCCATATAATGATACTGTTATATGGATAACTCCATGGGTACGCTTTTCAATAAGCCAGTGCAAGACATTAATGAGTTCAAAAGGCTTGGACAAGAAGTATTCTTGAATTCATCTTCTGCCAACTATGTTCTATGTTGCAATGGGTTTTGTAGTACAGCGATTAGCACTCCTGACTTCAGATCAACGGATCTCTGAAAGTATAAAGGGGAACTGAATAAAATTTCACATACAGTCCAACTTGTATTAAGCAGGCACCTAAGGGATAGTCAAAATGTGCTTGCTGAAGACAGGTGCTTGCTTAATACAGGTTCATTTCAATGTATTTGCCTGTTTTGGGAACTGAATACATGCTTGCTTAATACAGGTTGCTTACTTAATAGAGGAGGCCACTATGACAGGTTTTAATGTATTAATAGAGGGCGCTAAGAGAAAGTGCTATAACCTAGAACCATAATACTATAAACTCACCAGTTAGAATTTCCCAATAATTCCAACAAAAAAAAAATGAAATAAAGAAGATGTAAAAAAATAAGCAATTTGTAGTATAAGCCAGTTCTAAAAACTGGAATAAAATCAGCAAAAGTTCTTCGGTATAATTTGCAAATGCCAGTTTCATGAAAATATGAAAAATCAGCTGAATGCTCTGTCTATGCATTGTCACAAAACAGAGTTAAACCAGAACATTCAACGTAAGTTTACAATCCCAACACTCAAATGCTGGAAAAACTATACCTATATCTCAGTTTCAACTAGCTACTGGTTGCCCTATATGAGCATAGTAGCCATGTTGATCTTGTGTCATGGACAAATTTGAACAAATTTCTATTCCCTCAATCTCAGGCCGCTGTATGCTTAAAATTGGCTCAGCAGCTTTTGCAGAAAAATTTGAAACTGTCAAAATATGAGACATTAGTCAAAGGTCAGAGAATGTTCTTGACCTCTTGTACTTAGAAGTCTTCATGTACTCATTTAGATGAAGTCTGTACCAATTTTCCCATTTTTGGCATTGCCCTACAAATGGTAAAGCTCAACCCAAGGTCATCATCTGATTGCTCTTGGTAGTACTCAAGTACCGGATGCTGCATACAAAGTTTCAATGCCATCAGTCAATTGGTTCTGGAGAACAAGATTTTTAAGGATTTTTACCAGATATGGGCATGGCTGCCATGTTGGTCATGTGACCTGGACCATTTGAACAGAATCCTTCCCTCAGCCCTTAGAAGCTCTATATAAAATTTGGTTACAACTGGCTCAGTGGCTTTTGAGAAGATGTTTGAAATTGTCAAAATATGAATCCTGGGTCATGTCAAAGGTCAAAGAATGACCTTGAACACTTGTACTCACAAATCTTCATGATCTCATATACCAATTTCAAAACCAAAATCCTTGTCTCTTTCAACGAAAATCTTATGTCCTAGCATTTTCCCATATTTGATCCTGACACAAAAAAGAATCGCTCACTTGGGCAATTGGCAAGGTGGCTATTTCTTATCATGTCTGAAATTGTCAAAATATGAGTCTTGGGTCAAAAGTCAAAGAATGACCACGACCGCTTGTACTCATAAATCTTCATGTACTCATTAAGACAAACATATATATCATTTTTAGGCCAAAATCTTCAAAACTTTCCATGAAACCTTATCTTCTAGCATTTTCCCATATTTGACCATGCCGCAAAAAAGGTCAAGGTAAACCAAAGGTCACCATTTGAACAGTCTTGGTGGTACTCTAGTACTCCATGCTACTTACCAAGTTTCAAGGCCATAAGTGTATTGGTTCTGGAGAAGAAAAATATTAAAGATTTATACCATAAGTGGTAATGGCGGCCATGTTGGTCATGTGACCTGGACTGTTTGAACTAATTTTTATTCAATCAACCCCTGGAGGCTCTATATGAAATGTGTTTACAATTAACCCTTTGACTTTTGAGGAAATGGTTGAAACTGTCAAAATATGAGAGATCTGAATCAAAGGTCAAGAAATGACCTTGACCTCTTGTGCTCATAGTTCTTCATGACCTCATTAAGACATCTGTATATACCAATTTTTCGGCCAAAATCTTCAAAACTTTCCATGAAATCTTATGTTCTAAGATTTTTACATATTTGACCTTGCTGTAAAAAAGGTCAAGGTTAACACAAGGTCATAATTTGAACAATCTTGTTAGTACTCAAGTACCCAAAGCTACATACCAAGTCTCAAGGCCATCAGTCAATTGGTTCTGGAGAAGAAGATTTTTAAAGGTTTTTACCATATATGGGCATAGTGGCCATGTTGGTTATGTGACCATGACGGTTAGAAAATTTTTTCATTCCCTCAACCCCTGGAGGCTCTGTATAAAATTTGGTCACAATTGGCCCAGTGGTTTTTGAGGAGATTGTTTGAAATTGTCAAAATATTAGGGTTCTGAGTCAAAGGTCAAAAAGAATGACCTTGACCTCTTGTACTCACAAATCTTCATTTAGTCATTAAGTTGACTGTATATACCAATTTTTAGGCTAAAATCTTCAAAATTTATCATGAAATCTCATGTTCTAGCATTTTCCCAAATTTGACCTTGTCGTAAAAAAGGTCAAGGTCAACACATGGTCATAATTTGAACAATCTTGATAGTACTAAAGTACCCAATGCTACATACCAAAACTCAAGGCCATTGGTCAACTGGTTTTGGAGAATAAGATTTTTAAAGGTTTTTACCATATACGGGAGCGGTGGCCATGTTGGTCATGTGACCTGGACGGTAGGAATAAATTTTTGTTCCCTCAACCTCTGCAGGCTCTATATAAAACTTTGGTTTCAATTGGCTTAGTGGCTTTTGAGGAGATTGTTAGAACTTGTCGAAATATGAGAGCTCAGGGTCAAAGGTCAAAGAATGACCTTGACCTCTTGTACTCGTAAATCTTCATGTAGTCATTAAGATGACTGTAGATACCAATTTTTAGCCCAAAATCTTGAACAGTTTCCAAGATATCTTATGTTGTAGCAACTTGCCATATAAAACCATAAGGAAGCAAATTTGACCTTACCGTGAAAAAGGTCAAGGTCAACCCAAGGTCATAATTTGAACAATCTTGGTAGTACTCGCGTACCCGATGCTACATACCAAGTTTCAAGGCCATCGGCCTGTTGATTGTGGAGAAGAAGATTTTTTCAGGTTTTTACCATATATGGGCATGGCGGCCATATTGGTCATGTGACCAGGACCGTTTGAACAACTTTTCGTTCCTAAGGTCCCAGGAGGCTCTATATGAAATTTGGTTACAATTGGCCCAGCGGTTTCAGAGGAGAAGTCGTTTGAAATTGTGGACGGACGGACGGACGGACGACGGACGGACGGACGGACGACGGACGACGACGGAGCCTTACCATCCTATAAGCTCCCCCGGAGCCGCTGGCTCAGGTGAGCTAAAAAACATCACTTTGCAAATTTATTACAATTTTGAAACCGGTGGCTTTAGAGGAGTGCATATTATATTTTTTTAAGATCTCATTGTCTTTTTTTTTTTTTTTTTTTTTCATTTGATGCTTAACGTCCACGGTAAACAGCTATGGTCATGTCGGGACTGTCAGTTAACCTAACCACACTATTCCTGGGCAGGCTTAGACTTCCTAAGCGGTTTACCAGTACTAAGTGCACATACTTTCGCCAGTAACTGACAACTGCCCTTCTTGAATCAGCGGAAGGAGAAACGAAAGTATGTGGCCAGACCGGGTTTCGAACCCAGGACCTCTACTTTATAAGTAAAGTGCAATACCGATTGCGCTACGCGGCCCGGCTTTAAGACCTCAGTTACCTCTGCTGATCTCTAGAAATGGTTAAGAGATGACATTGACCTTTGGTGGTCTTATGTCTTCATGTTTTTGTTCAGTAAACCATATTTTCCAATTATTATATCAGGGCTTAAAATATATCGTGTTACAAGACACTGTTTAAGCTATTTCCCATATACAAGAGGGCCATGGGGGCCCTGTGGATCACCAAAGTATCATGTGCACCAAGAATATTAGAGTTATCTTACCGACCTTGGCATGAAATAGGTCATGGTCAACCCAGTGTAATAATTTGAAAGCAGCCGTGGAAGTGTAGTGGATAACATGCTGGATAATATGAAGAAACTATGATGGAACTGAGTCCCCAATGCCATATACCAAGTTCCACTGCAGTTGGCCAATTGACCTAGTGACCTAGATTTTGAACCAATGTAGCCCATATTCAAACATACGCTGGATATTATTCAAACAAACATTCTGACAAAGTTTCATGAAGATTCAATGGACAACGAAGCCTCTATTGCGTAAACAAGGGATTTCAAAGACTTGACCCAGTGACCTAGCTTTTGATCAGACAATACCCATTTTCAACCTTAGCCTAGATTTTATGGAGATAAACATTCTGACAAAATTTCATGAAAATTGAATCAAAACTGTGCCCTCTAGAGTGTACACAAGGTTTTTCTAAGATTTGACCTAGTGACCTGATTTTTGATCCAACATGACCTAGTTTCAAACTTGGCCTAGATATTGTGGGGATAAACATTCTGACAAAGTTTCATGAAGATTTTTCTAATATTTGACCTAGTGACCTAGTTTTTGACCAAACATGGACTCACTATCAAACTTGGCCTAGATGTGATGATAAACATTCTGACAGTTTCAAAAGGATTCGATCAAAACTGTGACCTCTAGAGCGTACACGAGAGCGTTCTAAGATTTGACCTAGTGACCTGGTTTTTGATCCAACATAGCCCAGTTTGAAACCTGGCCTAGATATTGTAAGGATAAACATTCTGACATAGTTTCAAAAAGATTGGATCAAAACTCTGCCCTCTAGAGCGTACACACTGTTTTCCAAAAATTTGATCTAGTGACCTGGTGTTTTACTCGACATAACCCAGTTTCAAACTTGGCCTATATATTGTAAAGATAACATTTTGACAGTTTCATGAAGATTGGCTCAAAACTGTGCCCTCTAGGGTGTACACAAAGTTTTTCTAAGATTTGACCTAGTTTTTTACCCAACATGACCCAGTTTCAAACTTTGCCTAGATTGTATACAGACTAATATTCTGACAAAGTTTCACAAAGATTGGATCAAAACTGAGTCCTCTAAAGTGTACTCAAGATTTTTCTAAGATTTGACCCTGTGACCTTATCTTTGACCCGACATGACCCAGTTTCAAACTTGACCTAGATTTTATAGAGATAAACATTCTGACAAAGTTTC
The DNA here is from genome assembly GCA_963989385.1 of Ctena decussata. NCBI lineage: Eukaryota > Metazoa > Mollusca > Bivalvia > Lucinida > Lucinidae > Ctena > Ctena decussata. Next base: position 76,118,650 of record OZ022511.1, on the reverse strand, counting down.
ATGAAGATTGGATTAAAACTGTGCCCTCTAGGGTGTACACAAGGTTTTTCGAAGATCTGATATAGTGACCTAGTTTTTCACCGCCATGATCCAGTTTCTCATTTGGCCTAGATATTGTAAGGATAAACATTCTGACAAAGTTTCATGAAGATTGGATTATAACTGCCCTCTAGAGCGTACACAACGTTTTACTAATAGATGATTTAGTGACCTAGTTTTTGACCCAACATGACTCACTTTCAATTTGGCCTAGATATTGTGACGATAAAGATTCTGACAAAGTTTCAAAAAGATTGGATCAAAGCTGTGCCCTCTAGGGTGTACACAAGGTTTTTCGAAAATTTGACCTAGTGACCTCGTTTTTCACCCGACATGACCTAGTTTCATACTTGGTCTAGATATTGTGAAGATAAACATTCTGATAAAGTTTCATGGAGTTTGAATCAAAACTGTGTAATCTAGAGTGTACACAAGCATTTTCTAATATTTGACCTCGTGACCTAGTTTTTGACCCATCATGACCCAGTTTCATACCTGACCTAGATTTTTAAAAGACTAACATTCTGATTAAGTTTTAAAAAGATTGGATCAAAACTGTGCCCGCTAGAGTGTACACAAGCAAAAGTTGACAGACGTCCGGACGTCCGTCCACACATACGACGGACATCAGAGTATCCCAAAAGCTCACCCCGTGCACTTCGTGCTCAGATGACCTAAACAAGAGCTGTCGCCTGACAGCATAGCTCGCCTGAATAGGTGCTTGCCCATCACACAGTCGCTTTGGAGGTGTGGACTTCTATGCATAAAACTTCAGGCAAGCATGTCCATAATGACAACACATTTATAAACAAAAGCTATCTAAGAAATAAGTCTTAAAATAAAATTAAAATAAAAAAATCCACATGAAATTTCAAAGTCCATGACCTTGAGGTCAAAGAACTAAGCGGTAGGGGTGGGGGTGGGTGGGTGTGTGCGTGTGTGTGTGTGTGGGGGGGGGGCTAGGATGTAACAAAACCTTGAGCCATTATCTAACATCAGTCCAAGTATTAGTATCAACTGAGTCCATCGTGGCACTGTGAAATTATGTCTTCATAAATATAAAACTTTAACCAAAATCTTTAAGACAAAATTATAAGTCGATGACCTTGACTTCAAGGTCATCCAGTGGGGTTAGTATAGTATATAGTGATTTGTAAAAACTCAAAAAAGTGTCTAACATCAGTTCAAGTGTAAACTAAATCTCTGCCAAGCATTATGAATCAGTATGCAATTAGAAAACTTTAATAAAGAACAAATTTCCAAAGTCCGTGACCTGGACATCAAGGTCAATGTGCGGGGTTGGGGTAGTACTCGACGAAACTTTGGACTAATACCTAACTAAATGGCAAATATAAAAAGAATTCATCACTGGGTTCAGGAGATATGTGTCTTTAAAAGACTTTAACCAAAACATCCAATCAATAAAAAGACAATTTTCTAAGTCCATGACCTTGACATCAAGGTCACTGAGGGGGGGTGGGGGTAGTACCTCGGAAAACTTTGGACCAATATCTAACTACAGTGCAAGTATCAAAGGAATCCATCCATAGGTTAAGGAGATATTGGGCTTTATAAAACTTTAACCAACACATCCAGTCCAAAAATACTCCCAATTTTCTAAGTCCATGACCTTGACATCAAGGTCATTGAGTGGGACGGGGGTGGTACCCTGTTAAACTTTGGACCAATATCTACCTACAGTGCAAGTATCAAAAGAATCCATCCATGGGTTAAGGAGATAAAGGTCTTTAAAAAACTTTAACCAAAACATCCAATCCGGACGCCGACGCTGACGCGGACGCGGACGCCGACGCCGGGGTGACAACAATAGCTCTTCCTGAACTTTCGTTCAGGCTAGCTAAAAAGGTAACGTATCAAAAATGACTTTGGTATAAATTAGGTCAAGGTCAACGCAAGGTCATCATTTGAACAACTTTGAGGGGCTCGAGTCCCGAATGACCTTGACATTCGGCCATATAGTCTTCATCTGCTCATTAAGTTAACTGTATACCAAACAATTGCTCATGATGATTTTGGAAGAAAACTCTTTGTGGGATTACTGGGATGTTTTCCTTTGGTCAGACCCAAATAAGTAATTCATCATACATTGAATCCACCCATGGTATGCCGCATTTGTACAGTAATAAATAGATATTTGACTGTAACAGGAATATCCACACTTAATTCCGATGAAAATAAATGAGTTCCGCACTTCTAGGTTTTCTATTAAATATGACTGCATTTGTATAACCATTTGAGCCGCGACACGAGAAAACCAACAATATGGTTGTGCGGCCAGCGCAGACTCAGATTAGCCTGGGCATCCGCTGTCCGCATGAAGGTAGCTTAGACCCTTAGCTACCCTTTAAGCGCTTAGCGAAGACTGATCAGACTGGGCGGGTGCCCAGGCTGATCTGAGTCTGCGCTGGGCGCACAACCACATTGTTGGTTTTCTCGTGTCGCGGCTCAGTTTATAACCTGAACCAGACGTATTTATTCTGATTCATTTAATGAACTGTTTGTTTAACGAGAAGCAAAACGGTTAAATTTTGGTCGGAGCCCCGACATGACAAAACCAATAAAGTGGCATGTGCGCCCAGCGAAGCCTCAGATAAGCCTGGGAATCCGCCCAGTCTGATCAAAGTCTTCGCTGGCCACAAGGAGCTAGCTTAGACCCTTAGCTATCTTAAGGTGCACAGCAAAGACTGATCAGACTCGGCCGATGCCCAGGCTGACCTGAGTCTTCGCCAGGGCGCTCATGCCACTATGTTGCTTTTGTGTCGCGGCTCAAATAGGAATTTGACTAGCGCTCCTAGCAGTATTTCCTGATTGCCCATAATACTTTTGTCATGCTGTAATAATTATTAAGGTTCAAAGCAAAGTAAGAGCCCCCGTAGTTCAGTGGGTTAAGCGCTGGCCTGCTAGGCTACCGGTTCGATTCCTGCTCTAGACAGAAATCTTTTCAACCGTAAACAGGGTTCCATTGTAAACAGCCTTTCATTATCACCTTTCCATCGGCTCGATATGACTGACATACTGTTGAAATGGTCGTAAACTAGACTGTAATTACACGAGATTGTGGCGTTCGTGGCGGACTATTCCTTAATATTGATAGAGAACTCTCTCCTTGCGTTTCAAATAATTGAGCCCTGACACAGCAAAAGCCAACATAGTGTCATGTGCGCCACGGAAAGATTCAGATCAGCCTGAGAATCCGCCCATTCTAATCAGGTTGGTTGGTTGTTTTGAGTTTAAAGCCCCTCTGAGACAGTATTTCAGTCTATATCGGGCCGTCTCCCAAAGTGAGGGAGGGAGAAAGAAGAGAGAAATGAGACGAGAGAAAAAATGTCCAACCCCCACAACTGCAAGCACAGCAAGCCCTTACCCTACTACTATTCAAATAAGTAGGACGCCCCGGCACTGGAAGTTACACGCAGCACCTTTGCACCACCCAACCACCCCCAGTCTAATCAGGCTCTCCGTTGTGTGCATAAGGGTTGCTGCTCCATGCGGACAGCAAAAACTGATCAGACTGGGTGGATGGAAGATTTATTATTCCTCTTGGTGCCTCCCACTTAAGATGAATGGGGGAAGCAACTCTGCCTAGCCTTTTTGGAAGGGAGGGAAAAAGAAGACCTAGTAGGTCTTCTTTTTCCCTCCCTTCCAAAAAGGAATCTACTCTTTAAATAAACATTGCTTCCTGCCCTTAAGGAGCAAATTCTTTCATTAAAGGGTAGGGTAGAGTCGGACAGCGGGTAAATCCGGACAGTGACATTGCTTCCTTTATAGTTGTTGTTTGGAATTAAAACTAAATTAACTGGGCAAACAGTGAACAGCCGTCTCTTCTAGATTGTAACTATTTGCAACGGTATGTCCGAATTTAACCGCTGTCCGAAGTTACCCGACTCGACCCTAAAGAGTAAACCTCTTTTCGGAAGGGTTTCCTTGCCCAGGGAAGCAGACCGGAAGTCACAGATGTGACAGCTCAGCATACTCTCCCTGTCTCCGCACAAATGGGAGGTCTTGCTGGTTTTGGTTGGCTTGTTTATTTAAAGGCCCTTTTAAGGTGAGGTGGGAGTAATTGACAAAACACATGATTTTATTCATACTTCCTTATATTGTACATTTTTAGTCCCTCTTTCAAAAAATGTAATAAAAAAAGTGGGGTCGCCGATGTCGTTTTTAAGATATCTGACCTTGAAAACGTCAGTTTTTCCACTTTTTAGACCCGACGTTATAATGGCGTTCTACGGAAAATGCACATTTTTGCTCGTACCTCTTGGATAAAAAACTTCATTCTGAGAAAACAAAACACATTTTTTTCTTCAAAAACTAACACAGTATGACCCGATGATAGAAGTTCACATTAAAGCAATAAAAATAGCAGGTCGCCGACTTAACTTTGGAGTTAAAGTTCATTAAATGCCCTGCCTGCCGTCTCTTTAGACTGAAATGTTGACGTTGCGCATGGTGACGTTAACGTTACTGAACTTTTCGCGCCACATATCAACAATCGCTTTTTGTAGGCTATCGGCAAAATTTGTCTGGAACTTTCATCACTCATAATTGTCATCGTTGGGAAAGTGCAGGATGAAGGCAGATGTAATACTTTTCTCTAAATCTCTGCTAATCCATCTTAACCAAGTACTTTTAATTAAAAACAAGAGCTGTCGCCTGACAGCATAGCTCGCCTGAATAGGTGCTTGCCCATCACACAGTCGCTATGGTGGTGTGGCCTGCTATGTATAAAACTTCAGGCAAGCATGTCCATAATGACAACACATTTATAAACAAAAGCTATCTCAGAAATGTCTTAAGTGAGTGAAGTGAGTGAACTCGGGTTTAACGTCCCACCAACAACGAGGTCATATGGAGACGGGACCTCAGCTTTAAGTCTCATCCGAAAGACCAGAGAAGCGGGAGATCGATCTTGCGACCCCTGGATTGGTAGACCGGAGTGTAATCCACTACGCTACAGCAGCTCCTCAGAAATGTCTTAAAATAAAAATAAAAAATCCACATGAAATTTCAAAGTCCATGAGCTTGAGGTCAAAGAACTAAGGGGTAGGGGGGAGGAGGGCAGGGCTAGGATGTATCAAAGCCTTTAACCGTTATCTAACATCAGTCCAAGTATTAGTATCAACTGAGTCCATTGTGGCACTGTGAAATTATGTCTTCATTAATATAAAACTAATCAAAATCTTTAAGACAAAACTCAAAGTCCATGACCTTGACATCAAGGTCATCCAGTCGGGTAAGTATATAGTGTTTTGTAAAAACTCAAAAAGTGTCTAACATCAGTTCAAGTGTAAACTAAATCTCTGCCAAGCATTATGAATCAGTACGCAATTAGAAAACTTTAATAAAGACCAAATTTCCTAAGTCCCTGACCTTGACATCAAGGTCACCGAGCAGGGCTGGGGTAGTACTCTGTAAAACTTTGGACTAATATCTAACTACAGTGCAAATATAAAAAGAATTCATCTATGGGTTCAGGAGATATGTGTCATTAAAAAACTTTAACCAAAACATCCAATCAATAAAAAGACAATTTTCTAAGTCCATGACCTTGACATCAAGGTCACTGAGGGGGGTGGGGGTAGTACCTTGGAAAACTTTGGACCAATATCTAACTACAGTGCAAGTATCAAAGGAATCCATCCATGGGTTAAGGAGATACTGGGCTATAGAAAACTTTAACCAAAACATCCAGTCCCAAAAAACTCCCAATTTTCTAAGTCCATGACCTTGACATCAAGGTCAAGGAGTGGGGTGGGGGTGGTACCATGTTAAACTTTGGACCAATATCTAACTACAGTGCAAGTATCAAAAGAATCCATCCATGAGTTAGGGAGATATAGGTCTTTAAAAAACTTTAACCAAAACATCCAATCCGGACGCCGACGCTGACGCTGACGCGGACGCGGACGCGGACGCCGTGGTGACAACAATAGCTCTTCCTGAACTTTCGTTCAGGCGAGCTAAATATCGGAAGCATTGCCATTATGCCCTCCCGTACACTTGAAGGGCACCCGAGACAGTTGACGGGCACCCGAGACAGTTGACGGGCACCCGAGTTGGCGCGGGCTTCCACGTGTTATGACATTTGAACAATTCCGTTGTCCACTTGGCTTTGTTACAGTGTAAGCGAGTCAAGTTTTCCAGTTCCTGACCCGACCCAAGAAAGGGCCTATAATATTCTGCACGGTAACCTAGCGGTCCAACGACTGGACTTCGTCGACTCTCTTTCTCTCTCTCTCTCTCTCTCTCTCTCTTTCTCTCTCAGTAAAAATGATAGGCAGCTTTGATTCACTTTTGCGCCCAGGAGATACATTGATATACACTTGAAACAGAAATAAGAAATGAAAAACAGAAAAGTGAAAGTAAGGCAAGGAAAAAGAAACGCCACATTGTTTTTAGCTTATTGACAGAACAGATGTTGAATTATCGTATCAACGTCGATAAAAGATTCTGACGACATTGCGTCGACGTTGATAAGGCTGCCTGGCGGTGTTCAAATGCTAGGGACAGTCTAAGAATTTTTGATATAACTGAAATTTAGCATAGCTTTTGCTGATTAGTATTTAAAGTGTGGATGGTATGAAAACGACTATCTATGGCTGCTACCATGTTAACTGTTAAGTACGTGGTGGAAGTGTAGACAGTGATCTGACTATTCATTGTACGATTCTGGATTCAATTTAACGAGGCTTTGTTATTGCAACTCAACAGCTGCGAACTCCATCTAACAAACAATGAGGAAATTTCTCCCCACGGAAAACTAGCTATATTTTTTTCAGGGTCTTCTCCACGGCACGTTCTAACTCAAAAGCTGCGAACTCCGTCTCATAAAATGTTAAAAACTGTCAAATATCCCACAAGTAGTCTTCCGCACGGAAAACTAAATATCTTTTTCAGTTTCTCCTCTCCGGCACTTTCTACTTCCTTTAAATTTCGCCCAGCGCTCAGACTCCTTGCATTTTGTGAGCAGACCATGAAGTGATCACAGAAGCGGCTAACGTTGACGCCATTTTGTTTTTATCAAATGGAACGTTCGGCGTCATTACGTAACGTAGTGACGGAAACTGCCGCACGGCGGCGCTGAATTACTCCCACCTCACCTTAAATAGTATTTCAATGTATATATCGATCGGTTTCCCAGGATCGGATAGAAGAGTAAAAACATTAAAAAAATAAATTCCGCACTTGCTGCAAGTGGATCTAAAGCCGGTCCTTGTCCTACTATATTTATCAAATTAGTCGGACGCCTTGGCACTGGCTAGTTACCCATCAACCCACCCATAATTTGTACAACCGGAAAAGCAACGTAGGAGTAATAGTATGAATCGTTTTGCACCCAGTTTTCCTCCCAGTGATGAGCGTAAACTTGTTGTGTTATTGTTCAACGTCCACGATTAACAGCTATGGCCATGTCGGGACAGCTAATTAAGCAAACCACACTATTTCTGGGCAGGCTTAGACCTCCAAAGCGCTGGAGTTGTTCGGTGGTGCTGAGTATAACTTCCAGCGCCGGGGCGTCCTACTGATTTTGATAATAGTAGGCCTAGGGCAAGGGCCTACTGTGCTTTCAGTAGGTGCTGGTGGGAGTTGTTTGGACATTTTTTTCTCTTGCCTATCATTTCTCTTTTCTTTCTCCCTCTCTTTGGGAGACGGGCCCATATAGACTGAAACATTGTATCAAAGGGCCGTTAAAACCCCAAAACAACAAACCAACCTATCACAGCGGTTAACCGGTAAAAAGACAAAGAGCCTTTACTTTCGCCAGAAACTGACGTCTGCTCTTCTTTAATCAGAGGAAGGGAATTGAATGTTAGTGGCCGGACTGGGTATCGAACCCGGGACCTCTGGCTTATAAGTCAGATTAGCTACAAACTACGCTACGCGGCCCGGCATTAAATGTGTTGTACCTGCATTTTTATTTTAAATATGCCGGTTGCAGATGACAAATCTCTTGAGGAAAGCGATTTCTTTCAGGTTCCCTGTCTAGCAACGAAATTAATTGAAGTGGCTGATTCTTCATCTGGGGCCGTATTTATAAAACGACTTAAGTCGTTGCTATGCTGTTGCTAAGGCGAAATTTCTATGAAGGAGATTCCCTACAACTATGAAATTTGCTCTGGAGGAACAGTCTTTGTAAGACTGTTCCTCCAGAGCAAATTTCATAGTTGTAGGGAATCTTCTTCACAGAAATTCAGCCTTAGCAACAGCATAGCAACCACTCAAGTCGTTTTATGAATACGGCCCCAGGCTTTCAGCTACCGGACACTTATCTCAGAGACAGAGGGTAAAGTTGGGTAAATTCGGACAGCAGGTAAATTCGGACAGTGACATTTGTTTCCTTTATATGTCAGTTGTTTGGAATTAAAACAAAAATAACTGGGCAAACAGTGAAAATCCTGATGAGACGGCTCATTATCTCATCTGGATTCAGTTTCACTGTGTTTTTTATGTCCAAATTTACCTGCCGTCAGAAGTCACCCGACTCGACCCTATTTGGCAGGCAGAATCCTAGTCTACAATTCGTCTTGTAGGCTACATTATATTTTTACCAAATTTTAGAAAAAGTAAAAACTATGCAAAGACCAGGAACTGAAACAATCAAAATCCAAATCCAGCCCTCAAACCATAGTTGGAAACAACTAAGATTACAAATAATCAAGATCAAGTATCTCTGTGACAGACTGTGTGAATCTGGTCGATAATTTGTCATCAGTTTCTGCAAATAATTTCACACCATTTCATTCGTATTCGGAAATTGTGTACTAGATCTATATAGTTCAAATATGAATCCATTTTTTGCTGTGTAAACTGAACAAATGCTGGACGAGGCAGGGGCGGGCGTAACTAGGGGCAATTTTATAATACGCACAACCATGTTTTATTCTCTACTTCTTGAAGGGAAAGGTAGTATTTCAGCCACTTTGGTAATTGGTATTGAAATCTTGTCTAATTTATAAATTTTCAGCATGCAAATATGCAGGTGCGTTTTGAAATTTTGTCAATTTTGACAAAATTTCAATACGCACTTGCGTATTTGCCGTATAGGTGGCTACGCCCTTGCGAGGAAAACTATACAAACTAGAATTTCACAATCATAGCGCAATGGTGAAAATACAACGTAAAAACAGGCACGAGGTTTCACGTCTAACATACAATCTACGTCATTAGCACGTCACATTCTCGAACATGGTGTCCGGAATCTGGCTATAGTTTTCAAAGCTGATGCACCGGTTTTGTGTGTGTTTTCACAAACAGAGCATTCTTCTAATGAATTTCATTTTCTAAAATTTTGTGAAATTAGCAAAGACTGACTAAACGTGTTTCACCTCGCCAGTGATTATTAAATGATATACAGTGGACTCGACAGTATCGGATCAAGTTCAATAAAACTCCCGTTTTGTTGTTTATGAATGCTAAAAGTATGTATCTTATGACACAAAACAATTGCCAAATATCCCTTCTATCTATCCATGTCAAAATATTTACTAAATTTATTCCTTTAAGGGCAGATAACCTATGCAGACTTACGGGAGGGTCTTCAGGTGCGACAGTATCGGATCATATGATATTATTTTATAGGAGAGTTTTTCCGAGGCATTCTGACAACCTTCTTAGCTTCAATAATTTTGCTTCATAAACAGTTGGACCTATTTTAAACTCTCTGAGGAAACTTAAACGGCCTTTCAACGATATTTTTCATGTGGTCCTTCACATGCAACGTTTTTTTTCTGTTAAAAGTTGAATGTATACAAAACTACAAGCATGCCAAAAATTCTTAACTCAGTAATCCCCTGCGCCTCATAGCATGGAACTACTCAAACAGTAAAGATCATAAACTGCCTTTGCAAAGTGTAGACCCTGATAAGACCGTGGTGTCTGATCAGGATCAACAGATTTACGGTGATTTTCCGCCTCAAGGATATTTCAGTGCAATCAGTGTATAAACACGACATGGTCATTCAACGAGTTCTCTGGCATTAATCTGAGTCTACACAGTGTACAGATGTCCATCCGATGAACGCCAGTCATTACTGGGTTCACATTCATGCGAGCTGATCTCGAATGTTTCAACAGAATGTTTAGCAGAAGCTTGGTTGTGCTACGCATAACCTTCATTTTCATACACTATAATGTGGGGCTTGGGATGGGGGATATTTTACAAAAAGGATGTCTTAGTTTTAAACTGATTTTCTTTGAAAAAAGACACAGCAGCCACTCAGGTAGTTGATTTATGATTTGTTTTCAGCATCAGACCATACATCCAACATGCAGTTACCAGCTGAGGCCTGTATTTCAGTTCAAATTATATAATGATCCGTTACTGTCGCACATCGGTACCTCATTTTTCAAGCCTTTGGTTTCATCAAATACTGAGATGTCACAAAAATAATGACTGCCTGCAATTTTAGGGATGCCAGGACACATTACAAAGCAAAATTGGTTTCAATCGCCTAATGATAAAGTAGTTTAAATAACCGAAATCTATCTTGGGGGTAACGAGCAACAGCCAAAATGCAAGCGCCGCTGAAGAGGGGCCAAGCTTTTCAACAACTCTGATTTGTTTTTCAGACGCAGATTTCGATCGAATTTTTCACCCTGCACTTTGCCATTGGTCGAACTTGGTGACTGTAATATAATGGTAAAAAATATTTGCTTCATTTGTGAGAAAAATTGGTGATAACCTAAGACTGATCCGATATTGTCGATGATCCGATACTGTCGAGTCCATTGTATTTGCTATATAGGTCTTCAGCGTTCAAGGAGGTCAGCTTTATGACAAAAGTATCTATAATTCTAAATAAACGAAGTAACGCATAAACTGCAAAATTGGTGGCATTTTCAAGCGTAATTTCTATACTGGTTCTTTCGCATATTGCTATCATTGATAATTTCGGTTAGCGTGTGTTTTAGTTTCACGTAGATTTAAAGAATTTGGGAATTGAATTCGTCTTTCATTTTAAATTCTCCCAAGTAATTTTCTAGAAACTTCGATGTCAACAATGGGTGCGTTCGAGTGAAATTATCGTGTACTCAAATACACGTGTTGAATTAATACGGTCGTTTCGGTTCTGCGTCGTTATATCGGCGCGCTGCTTAGCAAGTCCAAATTTAGCAGGTTCTAATGCAAAAATCCGACCAATGAACGTACGTCACCCCCCATAAATAACGATTTATTTTTGTATTTTTGCTCATATGTCTAAACGGATGAAGAACTAAATGGTCATAGTCCCGACGGCCCTGGCTCGAAACGACCCATTTTCTTCCAGAACGATAGTCAATACGAGTAGCCAATCGAACTCGCCCATTGAAGAATAAAGCTCAACGCACATGGTCTTTCGAAAAGTTGGACGGACACACGGCGCCAAGTGTGTGCGGCTATGGTTACGTACCGCTGAGCCACTTGGGGAACGTCAAGTGAATTGAACTTTCGAAAAGACAAAAATTAAAAATGTCTAAGGTTAACACACATGCGCCAGGTAAGAAAGGGCATTTTTTCCAGCGAAGCAGCCAAATCAATTGCAATGATTCAACGAAGCTAATAAGCCTTTAGTCTTCAGGGGGCTTGAATATTTTCCCCCATAACGTTCCAGGACCCAATTTTTCCAGAAAAAAAAAATACCCAGGACAGGTCACATAACCAAGATGGCAAACATTTATTATGGTAAAAAATTTCAAAAATCTTCTCCCCCAGAACCACGCCGGGCCGCGTAGCGCAATCGGTAGGGCAGTTAAGAGCACCTGACTCATAAGTCAGAGGTCCTGGGTTCGAAACCCAGTCTGGCCACATACTTTTGTTTCTCCTTCCGCTGATTCAAGAAGGGCAGTTGTCAGTTACTGGCGAAAGTATGTGCACTTAGTACTGGTTAACCGCTTAGGAGGTCTAAGTTTGCCCAGGAATAGTGTGGTTAGGTTAACTGACCGTCCCGATATGACCTTAGCTGTTTACCGTGGACGTTAAGCATCAAAACAACCCATTCTCCCCCAGAACCACAAATCCTATGATCTTGAAACTTAGCATGTCGCATCAAGGACTCAAAAGCTCAACAAAATTTATATAAATGATGACCCTGGGATGACCTTGATCTGTTTTACGGCAAGGGCAACTTTTGAGTCACTTAGGTTTTTCTATAGGAAAAAAGTGAAAAAAGTTGATTTTTTTAGAAACAATGCAGTCTGCTACCTGAAAGTTTGTAGATGCAGACAACTAATTAGGTAAATGAAGCTTTAGTGAGTATTCATGGTAAAGGTCATATCCTCACCTGGGCCTAAGGCCATTTACATTGAAAAATTAAAACTCGCTTTTTTATATAAACTTGACCATTATGAAATATTTCCGCGCTTGCGCGGGCTCTTTTCTAGTGGTATTTTAAATGGAGAAATGTGTGATTTGCCTTTGATCAATTTGTCACATGCCGTTGGACATGTGCAAAATGAGGGGGTGATGCGATGGTGCTGTGTATAACTTTTAGTGCCGGGGCGTCCTACTGATTTGGAACATACAAAAGTGAGTCACGTTTTTCAAAATCCCATTGACTTGCGTGTATTTGTCAGTGTGCAAGAAAATTAATTGTGCTGCGTCTGCTCAGCAGATCGCAATAAAATATATAGTGTTAGAAAGGTAGGTGAATTAGGCAATATACAAAAATTACTCAACAGCCTAGAGTCTTTAGTTTTCGAAAGACAACAGTTTATACAACGGTCAAAATTTAGAAACACAAGTTTTTCATTGACGTCAATGGTAACGTCGCCGTAAAACGGACAAAAATCAGGACCAACCGCATTTAAAATACTGCAGTTCAAATATGCGTCATTAAAAAATTAAATAAAATATGTTTTTATTGCCATAATAATTAAGCTTTCTAACGGTATAATTTTTAGTTCAATCCTGTAGGCAGGCTATACACAGTTAATTTTCTTGCGTACTGAAAAATACATGTAAGTCTATGGGTTTTAAGAAAAATGTGACTCACTTTTGGCACGGTGTAGTAGGTCAAGGGCCTACTGTGCATGCAGTAGGTGCGGGTGGGGGTTGTTTGGACATTTTTCTCTCGTCTATCATTTCTCTTCTTTCTCCGTCTGTTTGGGAGTGGCCCCGATACAGACTGGAATACTGTCTATAAGGGCCGTTAAATGCAAAACAATCTATGTGCAAAAATTTATGACGTAGGTTTATACCTGAAATTTGAGAAGAGCTTGTTTTATGATTAACGTTGCTTTATGATACTGATACAATGAACGCAGTTAGAACGCTCAGAAGCAAGGGAAAGATAACCCCAAAGAAATAGCTGTCAAGAGGACAAAAAGACAAGATTCATTGTGTCAAAGGGACACAATTTATTTTTGTGCTGTTATTCGAGGATGTGGTGTAACTCGGTTCTTGAGCATTTTTCCATTTGTTTAAAATAAGACAGCAGATTTCTCAACCAATTATTGGCCATTGTCATTGAATAGAATTATTACATTGCATATACAAAGACGTGACAACAACGAATGATTTTAATTTTAGATAAAACATATACAATAGTATATAGTAACATCAAAATTTATGTTGATGATTCTTTCAAAATGTTACACATTTGTCATTTTACAAGCACAAACTTTAAGTAACGCACCCTCTCAAATCGAGTAGAACAATTCTAAACTGGTTTTACCTTGCTCAGCAAGGATTGCGAAAAACAGACTGTTGAACTCGCTCAGTATGAAATCATAATAAAGTTGAACCAATTTAAGGTTCCTATAAAAGGCAGATGGTATGAGACGAATGAAATGAAACATTTTAGTGGTGGAGCGATTAATCGCTTATAATCGAAAATCAGTCGTTTCTTGGTCAAATTTGCGATAATCGTTTTCTTTTTTTCAGAATTTATTTATATAAAATACGAGTATATATAACAAGACAAAACCCCAAACAAAAACAAAAGACTAAAACAGTTTATTAAATGAGAAGCACTTTTTCTTTATATTTCCATTGTGCAGTACGGAAAAACTGAGATCTAACTTGCAGTGTCCCCCAGTAATTCATTACTGACCGTTCCAAGGCGGTAGTTCTGTTGTGGTTCTCTGTTGCCTGTTTTTGGTGTCAGAGTTTCTGTGATGTTTTACCTCATGTATGTTCTTATTATTTTGGTTCGGTTTGGGTTGCTGAGTGGCCACCTTTTGGAAACAAGCTGCTCACTCGGTTGGCCATATGTTCTCTGTATCTTGATTATTTGTAATCTTAGTTGTTTCCAACTATGGTTTGAGGGCTGGATTTGGATTTTGATTGTTTCAGTTCCTGGTCTTTGCATACTTTTACTTTTTCTAAAACATTTCAAATGCAATAAATTAAATATGTAGCTTTATGTAGAAAAAGCAGCAATTACATAATCGATACTCAGTCGGTGTCTGTAAACAGATAATTGTGAAATTTCTACCGATTCCTAACACTAATGAAAATATTTAGTCTTCACTAAATATTTAGTGTGAAAGATTTAGTGTGGCGGCCGTAAAAAGTCTCCCCGCACTCATCTATAGTGCAGATTATATTTTCCTTTTGGTCCTTTGAGATCATGGAATATATTCTGAGAAGTCAGAAATGATCATACGTTTAGATTCATTTTCTAAACAAATTTGAAATATTTTGGTATTTTTCGACTTATATCAGTCTTTGAGACGACTGCCATGTTAAACCTGCAATTTACTGTTTTTTTCCTCTGGCACCTTGTGCCAGATTTAAAGGGTCACTGATGAGGCTTGAATAGCCGAAACCGCGGTATGGCCCAACTTCTTACTTATGAATGTTTTCTTTGCTCTTAAAGGATCTAAACTTTTATCATTATTCACATACGTCCGATAAATCAAATATTCTATAACACAGTAATAACTATCTTATATTGGCTAGCTAAAACTTTTATAGACAAAATCAGCTAGCTTTTGTATAAAACCAGTGTCTTTGCATGTCATTAGCCAAAGCATTTTTGCATAATCACAAAGGATGTTGAAAGATGGAACCAAATTTATTGTACTTTTGAAGAACATACATCTTTCTGAATCGTAGAAGAGACAACTGCAGAGGAAGTGTTTCTAATTTTCGACTTATTTAAGCTGCAATATTTACAAAGTAAAAAGATAGGCAATGATCAGGAACTAATATATAAAATCCCACATCCCGCTCTTGAAACCAAAAGACAAAAACACAAAGAAGACAAAAGTTCACGAAAGACACGCACGGTAAACGGAATGAGCAGCTCTTTCCCAAACAGGTGGTCATTCAGCTACCCTTATTAAAAATAGCAGGAATATCTATTTTAAAATATTTTATATTTCAAATTGCAAAACAAAACAATGGAAAACAGAATGGGCAGCTATTCAGGTAAACAGACTGCTAGAGACCATAGACAAGCGGACAACTAAAAACAAATAATACAGAGGAACCACAACAGAAGTACCGCCTTGGAATGGTTAGCAAAAAAAAATAACGGGGGAGGGGGCGGGCTTAAGGTGGACGATCCCGGAAGAACTCTGTTCTTGCTTGTTTAAAAAACAAACAGAGTTATTGTTCATCATCAAATCGACTAACTGTGGAGTAAATACAGTTATAATATACACTTACAATATCTACCGTAAAGATCCTAAGTTTTCGGACACATAGGTCTGTACAAACAGTGAAAACTGAGATCAGACTGTTCCTTAGGAACCAGAATGATCAAGATCTTCACAGTTTCCATTCCATCTGCGCATTTTTGTCGACATTACTCTATGGTAGAACCGAATAACAGGAAAATAAATAATAGGGCAAGGACCGGCTGTGCTTGCAGCAGGTGCAGAATTTGGGCAGTCTGTTTGGGGGATATTTTGAACTTAAACATTGTTTTTCTAGGAAACGAAACGGTGAAATGTTTTTTTTTTTTTTTTTGTTTTATTCTTTAACATACGACGTAAGTTTTACTAAAATAATACGCATAAGCATGCCCCATCGATTGATAATATTTTTCATGACGTTTTTCATGAAATTCAATTTTCTTGCATTTTTTCAAAGAATGTAAAAATATACTTTTTAACAAGAAAACTGCAATTTTATGTTATCAGTTTGTTTCAAATATCATATATAACAGATTATATGATTTGCTGAAATGAAGGTGCATTCATGTGCTAGAGATATGAATTTTACTGGAAAATGTTTAAAAATGATATGTAGAAATACAAAATATTGTTTTTTAGGAAAACAAAACGGTGAAAATTGTTTTTTTCTTACCCAAATGTTTTATAGCTCTTTGGGTTATTTAGATGGTATATTGGTTTGAATGCCCCGCCAATATTTCTATTCAGTATTCGTCTACCTTAAACTAGTTTTACTTGAACTAAACCTCGCCCTCTGTCTCTGCGGTAGTTCGAAACATTTAGTTACCTGTTTTGTCCACTCAAAGGTTTTCTAATCCATCTTCTGAAAGTGAATTCTTTCTAAATCTGCCAGATTCTACTACCAGTCTGTGAGACCTTATTTTCAGCTGAATCAGTTTCGTCTGCTTGCATTAGTAGCTGTCTCTAAACAGTTTTCCGTTTCAAAGGACGATACAGTGTTCCTCAATTTAACCTGATTCTGCACTGCCATCTTGCGGAGACAGATTTGGCTGGCTGGTTGTTTTGAGTTTGTGAGCTCTGAAACAGTATTTCAGCCTATTTCAAGCCGTCTCCCAGAGAAATGGAGAAAGAAAAAGAAGGGAAAATGTCCAAACAACCTGCACCCGCACCTACTGCAAGCACAGTAGGCCCTTGACCTATTAAAATTTAAGAACCAAGCATTTTTATCCCCCGACCGAAAGGTTCGGGGGATATAGCGATGAGCCTGGCGTCCGTCCGTCCGTCCGTAAACACTTTCTTGTCCGCTCTATATCTTGAATACCCTTTGGAATATTTTCATGATACTTCACAGTTATGTAGAACAGGTCATGATGATGTGTCGCGTACAAGAATGGTAACTCTTGCTATTGTACTTTTTGAATTATCTCCCCTTTGGTGATTTTTGGTAACTCTTGCTATTGTACTTTTTGAATTATCTCCCCTTTGGTGATTTTTTGGCAGATTCGTGTCCGCTCTGTAACTTGAATACCCTTTGGAATATTTTCATGATACTTCACAGAAATGTAGAACAGGTCATGACGATGTGTCGCGAACAAGAATGACAACTCTTGCTTTCTTACTTTTTGAGTTATTTCCCCTTGATAGTTTTAGGTGTGATTTTTTGGCAGATTCGTGTCCGCTCTATAACTTGAATACCCTTTGGAATATTCTCATGATACTTCACAGATATGTAGAACAGGTCATGACTGTGTGTCGCAAAAAAGAATGACAACTCTTGCTTTCTTACTTTTTGAGTTATTTCCCCTTGATCATTTTAGGTATGATTTCGTGTCCGCTCTATAACTTGAATACCTTTTGGAATATTTTCATGATACTTCACAGATATGTAGAACAGGTCATGACGATGTGTCACGAACAAGAATGACAACTCCTGCTTTCTTACTTTTTGAGTTATTTCCCCTTGATGGTTTTAGGTCTGATTTCGTGTCCGCTCTATAACTTGAATACCTTTTAGAATATTTTCATGATACTTCACAGATATGTAGAACAGGTCATGATGATGTGTCGCGAATTAGAATGACAACTCTTGCTTTCTTACTTTTGGAGTTATTTCCCTTTGATGATTTTAGGTGTCCGCTCCATAGCTTGAATACCTTTTGAAATATTTTCATGATACTTCACAGATATGCAGAACAGGTCATGACAATTTGTCTCATACATAAATGATAACTCTTGCTTTTAGACTCAGTGAATTATTTCCCTTTTTCCCTTTGGTAGTTCGAGCTGCTGTTTGAGTCTCTGCTCCATAACTGTATAACCCTGGCCAGCTCCAGAATTTGAATAACCGTGTACCTTTTAGAATATTGATGATCATGCGCTGTGATATCTTATCAGTGTTCCTAACTCTCTCTTAACCCTTCACATTCCCGTGACCCCTCCCGCACCCCCCCCCCCCAAAAAAAAAAAAAAAAAAAAAATTTCCAGATTTGGATTCTTTGTCCAAATTCACTTACTAGAGAGCTCAAAATTAGATTTGTAGGGCTTGTACTTTAGAAGTTATTCACACATTTTGAAAGTTGAATGTATCGTATGCTATACATTTGTGTATATGGTGGCTGTTGGAGATATTACCATTTTTTAGCAGTCAAGCATACTGTTTAAGTCTGAGTGTTAGATAATCATGCATCTGTTAACTGTTAATGTCAATCAGAAGCATAAAAGAACGACAATATGTTACTAATATGTGTTTTGAAGTGCACCCTTTTTACCAAGGCCCATGGGGGTCTTCGGTCGGGGGATTTGCCATCTCCTCTGATGGCTATTTTTATATCTGTTGTATTATGACTAGGGGACGGACGTGTTCTGCATGCTTCAGTGAGGGACTTTCATTTCTTGCTGGATGTTTTAGCTTTTATTCTGGGAGACATCTCTGGGTATCATCTAAATTACTAAAACACACTCGACAAAAAAGCCTGTTTGGTCAGTCTAATTCCTAGCTTTCGTTTCAAAGACTTAATACTTGGGTTTATTATACCCCCCCCCCCCCCCCCCCCTCACACACACACAACACACACACACAGAGGCAAACTGTGTTTGTGGAGGGTATACGGTTTTCACGTCCGTCCGTCCATCCGTCCGAAACATTTTAAATGTTTGAATGAGGTCTTTGAAAATTCGTGAATATGTGCAAAAAACAAGATTACAGCAGTGGTTTCTCGTCAGTAGTCAAATACCCATTGGTCATCTGCAGCTTATGAGGCTACAAGTTTCGTTTATATGTCATTGGAAAGTCCCGACAGCAAGCCTAACACCGACAACAAACCTAACAAATTATCTGAATCTGCAATTTCTTAATTTGGACTCCGTTATTTTCAAGAAAAAAGTTTGTATATTCAATGAAACATTAAGACATACAGGATGACAAACAGTGGTAACACAGATCATTACCATGATGTGAGGGGATTGCTGGGGTCGGGCGATGGTGATGGGTAGCGCTCAGTGCCGGGGCGTCCTATTAATTTGTTGTGAAGTAGGACAAGGACTTACTAAGCTTGCAGTGGGTGCGGGTGGGGGTTGTGTAACTTTGTTTTCTCTCGTCCATCATCTGTCTTTTCTTTCTCCCTGTCTCTGGGAGATGGCCCCATATTATGGACAGAAATACTGTCTCAAAGGTCGCTGAACCCCAAAACAACCATATCAACCGTATGTGAGTGTCTGAGTATTTCATGTATGGCAGGATGAAAGAGTCTTTCATCCTGCTATACATGAAATACTCAGACACTCACATACAAGAGTATATGCAGGTTTAACTTTTGGCGATTCGATTTTGGTAGGTTGGTTGTTTTGGGATAAACGGCCCTTTGAGACAGTATTTCAGTCTATATCTGGCCGTCTCCAAGAGGAGATAGAAACAAGAGGGCCATGAGGCCCTGAATCGCTCACCTGAACAATTGGCAAAGTGGCTTTTTCTTATGT
Organism: Ctena decussata; assembly: GCA_963989385.1. NCBI lineage: Eukaryota > Metazoa > Mollusca > Bivalvia > Lucinida > Lucinidae > Ctena > Ctena decussata. The sequence continues at coordinate 76,099,054 of OZ022511.1, read as the reverse complement.
TTTGAAATTGTCAAAATATGAGTCTTGGGTCAAAAGTCAAAGAATGACCATGACCTATTGTACTCATAAAGGCAACCATATATACCATTTTTTAGGCAAAACTCTCCATGAAATCTTATGTTCTAGCATTTTCCCATATTTGACCATGCCGCAAAAAAAAGTTAAGGAAAAACCGAGGTCATCATTTGAACAGTCTTGGTAGTACTCTAGTACTCCATGCTACTTACCAAGTTTCAAGGCCATTGGTGTATTGGTTCTGGAGAAGAAAAATATTTAAAATTTATACCATAAATGGGTATGGTGGCCATGTTGGTCAGGTGACCTGGACCGTTTGAACAAATTTTCGTTCAATCAACCCCTGGAGGCTCTATATGAAATGTGATTACAATTGGCCCTTTGCCTTTTGAGAAAATGTTTGAAAATGTCAAAATATGAGAGATCTGGGTCAAAGGTCAAAGAATGACCTTGACCTCTTGTACTCATAATTCTTCATGACCTCATTAAGACGACTGTATATACCAATTTTTAGGCCAAAAACTTCCCATGAAATCTTATGTTCTAGCATTTTCCCATATTTGACCTTGCTATAAAAAAGGTCAAGGTCAACCAAGGTCATAATTTGATCAATCTTGATAGTACTGGAGTACCCAATGCTACATACCAAGTTTCAAGGCCACTGATCAATTGGTTCTGGAGAAAAAGATTTTGAAAGGTTTTTACCATATATGGTCATGGTGGCCATGTTGGTCATGTAACCCAGACCATTTGAAGAAATTTTCATTTCCTCGACCCCTGAAGGCTCTATATAATATTTGGTTACAATTGCCGCATTGGCTTTTAAGGAAATGTTTGAAATTGTCAAACTATTCTGAGAATTCAGGGTCAAAGGTCAAAGAACCACCTTGACCTCTTGTAGTCATGAATCTTGATGTACACATTAAGATGACTGTATTTACCAATTTTTAGGCCTAAATCTTCAAAACTTTCCATGAAATCTTATGTTCTAGCATTTTCCCATATTTGACCTTGCCGTAAAACGGCCAAGGTCACCCCAAGGTCATCATTTTGAACATTCTTGATAGTACTGGAGTACCCAATGCTACATACCAAGTTTCAAGGCCATCAGTCAATTGGTTCTGGAGAAGAAGATTTTTTTAGGTTTTTACCATATATGGGCATGGTGGCCATTTTGGTCATGTGACCTAAACCGTTTGAACAAATTTTCATTCCCTCATCCCCTGGAGGCTCTATATGAAATTTCGTTACAATAGGCCGAGTGGTTTTTGAGAAGATTGTTTGAAATTGTCAAAATATGAGAGCTCTGGGTCAAAGGTCAAAGAATGACCTTGACCTGTTGTACTCACAAATCTTCATCGTACTCATTAAAGATGACCGCATATACCAACTTTAAGACCTTAATCTTCAAAACTTTCCCTGATATCTTAAGTTCTAGCATTTTCCCATATTTGACCTTGCCGTAAAATGGTCAAGGTCAACCCAAGGTCATAATTTGAACAATCTTGGTAGTACTCATGTACCCGATGCTACATACCAAGTTTCAAAGCCATCGGTCAATTGGTTCTGGAGAAGAAGATTTTTCAGGGTTTTTACCAAATATGGGCATTGGCGGCCATGTTGGTCATGTGACCTGAACCGTTTGAACAAATTTTCATTCCCTCATCCCCTGGAGGCTCTATATGAAATTTGGTTTCAATTGGCCCAGTGGCTGTAGAGAAGATTGTTTGAAATTGTCAAAATATGAGAGTTCTGCGTCAAAGGTCAAAGAATGACCTTGACCTCTTGTACTCATAAATCTTCATGTACTCATTAAGATGACTGTAGATATCAATTTTTAGCCCAAAATCTTCAACAGTTTTCAAGATATCTTATGTTCTAGCATTTTCCCATATAAAAGCACAAGGAAGCAAATTTTAACTTGCCGTAAAAAAGGTCAAGGTCAACCCAAGGTCATAATTTGAACAATCTTGGTAGTACTCATGTACCCGATGCTACATACCAAGTTTCAAGGCCATCGGCCTATTGGTTCTGGAGAAGAAGATTTTTTTAGGTTTTTACCATATATGGGCATGGCGGCCATGTTGGTCATGTGACCAGAACGGTTTGAACAACTTTTCGTTCCCCCTTCCTCTGGAGGCCATATATGAAATTTGGTTACAATTGGCCCAGCGGTTTCAGAGAAGAAGTCGTTTGAAATTGTGGACGGACGGACGACGACGGACGACGGACGACGGAGCCTTACCATCCTATAAGCTCCCCCGGAGCCGCTGGCTCAGGTGAGCTAAAAAAAGAGAAATGATAGACGAGAGAAGAGTGTCCAAACAACCTTTATCTGTACCTACTGCATCCACTACTATTATCCAAAGTAGTAGGACGCCCTGGCACTATAAGTGACTCACTACCACCGCCCGACCCGACCACTCCCATGGCGATTCTGACATAATCGTTATGAGAACTGGAAATAGAAGAAAGCTTGCCTAATACATTGCCATTTAGATATGACGTATTTATCTTTCCAGGCTCTGAAGACGGTAGGATCTGATAAGACGGAGAAACTTTCAGCATTGGAACGTAACTTCTTGATTCGGCAAAAACTAGGGCAAGGAACTGCTGTGCTTGCAGCAGGTGCGGAAGAGGGGTTTCCCTGGTATCTCTAGTCTAGCAGGTGCGGAAGAGGGGTTTCCGTGGTATCTCTAGTCTATCTTATCTTTCTTCTTTCCTGATATAGATAGACCGAGATTCAAATACATGTATCAAAACAATGTTGACTCTCATCAAAGTACAAACAAGAACCGAGTGACATTAGACTTCAGGCATGCAGGCTTCTTTAAGTTGTCGATGGTTAAAGTAGTGGTGAGGATAAAACCTCTGTATGCTGCAACACTTAAAAAATTATGCTTGATACACCTCCAAGCAGCAATAATTCAAACAACTCTGGAGTAATGACCCGAAAACAGTCTTCACCGCCAGATATTGTCAGGGTCACTGATGAGGCTTGAATAGCCGAAATGCCCATGTTCATTCTTTCGAATGTGTTCTCTGCTCTCGGAGGAACTCTTTAAGATTTTAATTTGACTTTACTGCAGCTGGTGTTATTCCGTGCGACGGCCGTAAAACGTCTCCTCAAACATCATTCATAGTGCTGATTATATTATTTTTATACGCCCGTTTGAAAAACGGGACGTATTATGTTATGGCGCTGGCGTCCGTCCGGCGTAAACTTTTCGTTTCTGGATAACTCCAACAGTTTACATCCGATCGAGCTGAAACTTTGTATATAATAAGACTATAATCATAGGTCTAGCAGCGCATATCGTTTCCAGGTTACGCTCCAATGATTTTTAACGGAGTTAAAGCCCTTTACTTAGAATTTTTGGGGTGTTCGTTTCCGGATAACTCCTCCTAACTTAGTTTTTTTCATAACTTAAATAGCAAGACTACGATGTGGAGTAGTGCAGATTATACGGAAATTTTGCTCCAATGATTTTTAGCGGAGTTACAGCCCTTTGAAAAAAACTCGTCTATGACAGTTTGTATGGCAATTCTTTAGCATTCCAGAACTTGTTACTCTTTGGAATATCATGATGAAACTTTATAACAACGTATATGAGGTCAAGACAACGTGTCTCATACAAGAATGATTACTCCCCTTTACTTAGTTTTTGAGTTACCTCCCTTTGATTATTTTGTTAGACTATATTTGTACACCTCGTATCTAACTAACCATTTGGACTTTTGTGATGAAACTTAATAGTAATGTATATTAGGTTGATACAATATGCCACATACAAGAACGATTGCGTCCCCTTAATTTTGGAGTAACCTCCCTTTGAATATTTTCTAAGGCTATTCTTGTGCAAGCTGTAAGTAGGCAACTGTACAGAATACTTTGATTAAATTTATAGCAATGTGTATTAGAATGAGGCTGTGTGTCTTATATTAGACTTATTGCTCCCTATTCCTTATTTATGGAGTTACATCCGTTTGATTAATTTCTATGACTATTCTTGGGAAGTCATTACTAGGTATCCGTATGTAATATCTTGACGAAACTTTATAGCAATGTGTATTAGGTTGAGACAGTGTGTCTAAGAATAATTCCTCCTCCTTCCTTATTTTCTTTTTTGAGTGACATCCCTTTGACTATTCTTTAAGGCTTTTGTTTTGAGAACCCTATTGTTTGGAATATCATGATAAGCATAATAGCAATGTAGACAAGGATGAAACGGTGCAAACAATCAGAAACGGGCGTATATTGCCTCGCTTGCGGAGCTCTTGTTGTCCTTTGAGATCAGAGGATTTTTTCTGAGAAATCAGAAATTTTTTTATAGTTTTAGACTCTTATTCTAGATCATCGCCTTTTATCATTTGGACTTCTGCTGACATTTATTAGTCTTTCAACCGACTGCCTTCAAAATGAGATTTAGAAATTACAGTATGCGTTTCTCTGGCTTTCGTCGCCAGATATTGTCAGGGTCACTTATGAGACTTGAATAGCCGAAAGTTCGAAGGGTGGCCCATGTTCATTCTTTCGAATGTGTTCTCTGCTCTCGGAGGAACTCTTTAAGATTTTAATTCACCTACTCTTGGCTTTAGCTACTCTGCGGATGCGCAGGCTATTCTGAGCCCTAGATGTTTGTGTAGGTTGTGAGCTCCTATCTTCATCCAATACTTTGAATCTTAATGAGATTTAATTTCATCATTATTAGATAATGACCGGAAAGTAGACGACAACACATAACATATCCACTTCAAATTTCACGTAGGCTATCTCGATATCAACTTATTATGATTGCGTCCTGAATTTTATTTACATGTTCCGCGACATGACAAAATCAACAAAGTGGCATTAGCGCCAAGCAAAGACTCGCATCAGTCTGGGCATTCGCCCAGCCTAAGCAGTCTTCACTGTCCGCATGGATTTAGGTTAGACCCTTAGCTACCCATAAGCGCAAAGCGAAGACTCTGATCAGACTGGGCGGATGCCCAGGCTGATCTCAGTCTTCGCTAGGCACATGCCACTTGGTGGATTTGTCGTGTCGCGGCTTACATACTCTTGCAGTGGCATATGTAACCTTGAGAGTGCCACTTAGTCTTCAAGGCCCCATTGCTCTATCAGCATGAAATATTTTATCGTGAGGTATCCCTGCAAACTTCTCACTACAGTTTCGCCGTTGATTATTATCGTGATTGGCCGGGTTTGAAAAATCAAAACGTCCTGAGTTTACCTTATAATAGATTTGAAAAATAACTAGGTCATTTTAGTTGGCAACTAATATGACCTACTTTCGATTTCACTAGCCTTATTTCATGGTAAAAACACAAGGTACAAGAGATAAAAATACAAGGTACAGGCGTTTTAACAAATGATAAAAATACAATGTACAAGGATCCCATTGATTGTGCCGCGGTTGCATTATTTTATTGGTTAACGGGGAAAGTTATGGATAAAAGCAACTAAAGACATGTTGGTCATGCTCTCAATGTATGCATTTGAAGTTATGTTCAAGTTATAATACACTTTAGTTTTTTTAATGATATAGAAAATGTCAAAAATATCTGCACAGGTTTTATCTTAGCCATACTTTTGAATCCACCATTAGTATATTCAAGAGTTTCATGCTTCTTGTAGACTGTTTGTTTTGAAAATACATGTACATAACATGCCTGTGTAATCTAATGCAGTAAAATGATGACTTTCAGATGAAAAGTTGTGATTTTACTTTTTTTTTTGTTGTTGTTGCTTGTAACGTTGATTGTGGATACACTTTACAACTGCCTCATTGAGGCGGTTCTGGCGGGTGGCTGCAGTCGTTGTTTTGGAGCGGAAGTGGGAAGCAATGTGGACCCCTGTGGACTCCGGTTTTAATATGTAAGGGATATAGGTAAAGGAAGTTGACCTAAGTTTGTCTGCTGCTTCCCTGACACTTTGTGGGTTAATGTGTATATATGAGTTGAAGACTGTTTTATTATGTTTTTCTGATGTTAATATGCTAAAGTGTATAAAACATGGCTGTATGCTTGATAGACTGGGTAAATTTGATTTGACTATACTGGATAGTGGATATTAATGCCCTTCATAGATTTTCTGTTGGGTTTAATGGTATTCATATATTACATATAGTAATGGTAATATGGTTTTGTTTCAAGCTGGGTGCTGACCTAGATCAGACTGCTCCTGAGAATAGGCTGCTCAGGGCCAGACCTGTATATCATTTTAAATATGTATTTTGAAGGCATTTCTCTATGATAGAACCTTCAGTTAGAACTAGTACACCATGGCATTTCTTTATGATAGAACCTTTTAATACGAAATCTAGTATATTCTTATTGAAGAAGTTAATTATTGTGTGTATTAGGGCAGGTCCAGTTATGAATTGAAGTACAGAGGTTTATTTTGGGTGTTCTTGCCGGAGCTCATATCTGAGTTCTTCTGGTATGAACAGTCAAATATGGGTATTCAATTTTGAACAGTATCTGTAAAATGTCAATATCAAAGGGAGGTAACTGCAGTAATTGAATACCAAAGAAAATTATTATAGTTCTTTCCCTTGGATATATTTTGCTGTTGCTGAATAGTATGTGCAAAAGTTTTTTTCCCTTCTTTATCTGAAGGTATTATTAGAATGGTTTCAAAGTCCTTAAATATGTTGTTGGAATGTTAACAGTTTGTTTAATCGTGTTAATGGAGTTCGCACTAACAAACTAGATGATCCCATTTTCTCACAGAGATTAAAGTCCGAAATAATTATCTTAACAGAAACACATGCATGTAAGAAGGATATACTAAATATTGAGGGTTACTCTTGCATCTCAAACTGTCGCTCAGAACAGCCTAGTAGGCTAAGAGGAGGAGTAGCAATTTTTATGAAAAATAATATAAAAGCAGGAGTTAAAATTATTGACAACTCTCAAAGTGATATGATATGGATCAAACTATGCAAGAATTTCTTCAAATTTAGGAAAGATTTATATATATGTGGTATTTATATTTCACCAGCCTCTTCAGGGTATACCAAAAGAACAGGCATTGACAAAATACTATTTCAAAAGCTAGAATCTGACATTGTTAAATTCACACCCGACAATCTTGTCATGATCATGGGGGATATAAATGCGCATGTCAATTGCAATGACCTTGACTTTATCAGAAATGAGGAATCTGACGTTATGGAGGACTCCTTACCCGCTAATTATTTAATTGACAATAGTCATATGTTGAGAAACACTGCCATTTATCAGACTACAAATGAATATGGCAATAATTTGCTAGATATATGTATAGGGTCCCAACTGAGAATACTAAATGGCCGTACGATTGGAGATACTATCGGTAAACCTACATATCATGGCTATAATGGTTCATCCATTGACGACTATTGCATTTGTAGTGCGGACTTCATGAACTCGATAAGGTATTTTAAAGTTCTTGATTTTGATGTTACTTTTTCAGACCATTGTCCAATTTTGGTTAATGTTCAGTCATTGTATTGTCATCATGACAAAACTTCATCACAAAGAAAGTCACCCAGAAATGTTAAATGGGATGATAATAAAAGAATGAGTTTTCTAAATCACATTAATATGATTAATAAACAGCAGTTTATGAAACGTCTAGCTGAATTTTCAAGTAAAGCATCTAATATGTGTAACAATATAGATGAAATGGTGTCCCATTTTTCTTTGACTTTACAGCAGGCTGCCCATATTAATAAAGCCAAAAACTCTATGAAATTTTCACAAAAAAGGCGCAAACGTAAGAAAACCTGGTATGACAGGGATTGTGATTCATTGTACAGGGAAACAAAGCATTTAAGTCGATTATTAGGCAATGATCCTTATAATATAAACTTACGGCAAAAAGTGTACTCTGCCCGTAAACTGTACAATAAATTAATACGTAAAAAGCATAGACAATTCAAAGGCAAAATGCTAAGCGGCCTGCTGGAAAGTGAAAAGAAAAATCCTAAAGAATTTTGGAACACAGTAAATGAATTGATGGAGAAACAGAAATCAGACCCCTCTGCTGATATTTCCCCTGAAAAATGGGTAGAATATTTCAAATCCTTAATGAACATTGATTACTCAGACAATTTTACAAGTTCTTCAAATGAAGAATATTTTGGAGAAAATTTGGATAATACAATTCTTAATGGGGATATTTCATCCGAGGAGGTCTTGAAAGCTGTCAAGGGGTTGAAAAATGGTAAGTCGTGTGGAATTGATGAAATATCTAACGAAATGCTTCAACTATCAGTCCCTGTCTTAGCTGATGCATATGCATACCTATTTTCACATATACTTAGAAATGGGACATACCCCTCTATGTGGAGGGAAAATTTGATAAAACCCATCTATAAAGGGGGTGGTACCTCAGATAGGAATAATTATAGAGGTATAGCAATTTCTAGTTGCTTTAGCAAATTGTTTAGCAAAGTCTTATTTAACAGACTGGACAAATATTTGGAAGATAATGACATAATAGGGTCTGAACAGATTGGATTTCGGAAACACTGTCGCACGACTGACCACATCTTAACCCTAAAAACACTTATAGACAAGGCTTTCAAATCAACTTCTCATTTATTTGCTTGCTTTGTAGACCTAAGTAAAGCATTTGATACTATCAATAGGCAGGCTCTCTTTCATAAAATGAGTAAATACAATATCAGAGGCCCATTTCTGAACATAATTCAAGATATGTATCAAAACTTATTATATTCTGTTAAGACAGAAAATGTTTTAAGTAGCTCTTTTGAAACTAAGATTGGGGTTAAGCAAGGTTGTGTACTAAGCCCCACACTTTTTTCCTTATATCTAAATGATTTGACAAAATGTTTCGACGAAGAATGTGTCCCAGTAGCGTTAGGCAACAGTGGAGTTAACATTTCTTGTCTGATGTATGCTGATGATATTGTACTTTTATCAAAAACTGCTAATGGATTACAAACTCTTCTTCATAAATTAGAAGAATTTTGTAATAAGTGGAATTTAAGAGTAAATATAGATAAAACAAAAATCATAATATTCAATAAAGCAGGGAGAGTCTTGAAGGGTTACAATTTTTTATATGGAAATAATTTGCTGGAACATGTAAATGAATATAAATATTTAGGCATATATTTTAGGTCTGCTGGTGTTTTTACACAAGGTATAAGGTATCTTTGCAATAAGGCGCTTAAAGCCATTTTCTGTATTAGAAAGGCTCTTATGTCAGACAACATGAATACAGGGTTATATGTTACTTTATATAATCATTGTGTGAAGCCAATTCTTTTATACGGAAGTGAAGTATGGTCTTTTGATTCTCTTATTAATAAACCTGGAATGACTCAGGTGGAAAACAGATATGACTTATTTATTCCTGAAAAAACTCAACTAAAGTTCTTTAAAAATGTTATGGGGGTTCATAAATACTCAGTAAATGATGCTGTTAGAGCAGACTTAGGAGTCTTGCCAATAGCAATTTATGGTTTACAAGCATCTACAAACTTTTGGGTGCACCTTGTCAATTTGAAAGAAAGTTCTTTGGCTTATCAAGCATATAAAGATAGCATGAATTTTCCCAAAGGCTTTGCCCAAAAATTTAAGATATTTTTAAATAATATTAACTTTTCTCATCTCTGGAATAATCAGAACACATTTTCTAAACAACGGTTAGTACATGCAGTAATGAATAAACTGAAAGACTCCTATATTCAATTCTGGAAAGATAAAATTCATGATGACAGTAAAAATCAGCCCAATGGTAATAAGTTGAGAACTTACAGAACATTCAAAACATGTTATGAAAGGGAAACTTATCTGTTTGTTAACGAGTTATCAAGAAATGAAATCTCAACGTTTGCCAAGCTTAGAATAAGCTCTCACGACCTTCATATTGAAAAAGGTAGGCATAGAAAGACTATACTGAGCGAAAGGAAATGTTTTTTATGTAACATGTCTGTTGAAGATGAAAAACATTTTGTTATGGAATGTGGTTCACTTTCAGCATATAGAAATACATTTTTTGATGAATTAGTACAAATTGTTCCATCTTTTTTCAGTAAAAATGTAGATGAAAAATTTGCTTTTATAATGGAATGTAAAGATTATGACATTGCTTATATATGCATAACAAATATTTGCAAAATGTTTAGAGCTAGAGACACACTGATAAATAGTAATAGTATTAATGCCTTGAATAGAACAAATGCTGATAATGCATGATGTGATGGATATTGACACTCTTTTTGATGTTGACACTCTTCTCTTTGGCAGTCAAATAGTTGTGTATATTTCTTCAAATATGCAGGAGTATTTTGCTTGCGACTGGGAATTGTCTTGACTTTGAAAATTGTCAATTTTAATAGTTGGATCTATTAAACACAAACATGCAAATTATAGTATCTAGGTCGATCTGACAATCATATTTATTACAGTCAGAAGCAGACAAGAAGTTAAACAAGCTGCTCCTGTGGATGGTAGAAGGGCAAAGTTGCGGTTCATACTGCACAGTGGTGTAGGATGCTCTGCAGGTTTGCCCTTCTCATATCTTATGAACATCCTTTCCAGCTTAAATGATTGATTTGATGGCTATAGGTTATTTGATGATTATAGGTTAAGAACTTGATAACATATTTGTATAAGGGTCTGTTTGCAAGTGTAATTGTATTTTGTGTTATTGTATACATGTGACTGGTGACAGTCCTTTGACTGGACTTTATACCAATAAAATTGATTTGATTTGATTTGATTTATGGACAGGTTCATCATTTTTCCAAAATACCTTGTTCCTTCTTTTTTGCCAGTTATCTGATACAAAAAAGCACATCGACCGACATATTTTCATTAATTCTGAAGACTGTACAGGTTTCATAATTATTTGTATTTTGACGAATTTACCCACTGGTAGGACTATGGAGCCTTTAAACTTGCCCTTTGATAATCGATGAACTTGCCCTTTGATTTTTCTCGGCACTGATAAAAGAATGTCAGCATCAGCTGGAACTAACGTGGTGCTTTTTACTTACAGTCTTTGACAAAAGTGGAATGCATATCTGTGTAAACTTGGTTGCAGTGATCCCTTTCCGTTTTCCTCACTTGAAAATGTATGCCTTTGCGGAATTAGGTTTACGCATTTTCATCAGACAATAAACATCACAATCAAGGGGGTGGTCGGGTGGTGCGATGGTGCTGTGTGTAACTTCTAGTGCCGGGGCGTCCTACTGATTTGGAACGTTGTAGGATAAGGGCCTACTATGCTTGCAGTAGGTGCGGGTGGCGGTTATTTGGACGTCTGAAAGTGCCGTTAAACCAAAACAATCAATCAGCTCCAACCCCCCATAGTATTTTTATATTTAATGACGACGTGCTTTTATTTTCTTGAAATTTTTGTTATGGCCATTACGCAATTACCATTTCAATGCCGGAGGGACATACTGATTTGGATGAATTCTCTTGGCTGTTGGGCTGGCAACCACCTGATCATGTGTTGTCCAAAAGAACTACAAGTCGTTACCACACATCACTACCTCATAAGGTTAAAAAGTTTAGGTTACCAGGACATTGTTAATTGCATTTCTGCAACCGTTTCGCCTCTCATATATTAACAAGTCTGCAAAAATTATGGTTGATCTGAAATGTAAAATGTCTAACCTTAGTCAAAATTTTTCATAGCATCATTTTTCTTCAGTGAACGCAAACTTTGCCGAGAGAATTCTTTAAACATTAGTCAAATCATAAGTAACCTGCCTTCCGCTGCTCTTCAAACTCGCGTTATTACCGACGGGTCGTTTCTGCTGTAGACTTCTTTAAGAAACTGTAATACGGCTTGCTGTTCAGTCAAAGTATTGGCTTGAAAAACGCTTTGTCTTCTCGTGATGCAATTAGACAGATTAACATAACTTTTATTTTCACTCACAACACACAAGGTGAAACATGAGGATAGAACATAAAGTATTTAATGGTAGTATGACGAATTTTAAACAATTTGCAATATACCTAATCCCTAATATTACAAGAATAGCCAGAGGAAAATTGCTGATACAAATACTGAAGTGCTCCGGATAAGAATAAACAGGAGTAGCAGCGCTAACCCAGGGACATCCTTCCACATTCCAGACTATAAAAATACGCTGCTGTGACCCATCATAAGAACCGTCTCGCCAGTAAGACATGCTGTTCAACCAAAGCTTTTGTTATTTAAAGAATATTCCTTTAAGTGAATTATGTCCCCCCACCAAAGATGAGGGGGGACATATTGTTTTCAGTGCGGTTCCCGGTGCGTCAACGTCGGCGTCCCACTCTTGTATGCGCGATATCTCTTGAACCAATTGATGGAATTTCACCAAACTTGCATGGATATATCATTGGGACAAGGTTAAGAGCTGATTAGATTTTGGTGACCTTGACCTCATTTTCAAGGTCACAGGAGAACTTAAATTGCATGAAAATTTCTTGTATGCACAATATCTCCTGAACCAATGGATGGAATTTTACCAAACTTGCATAGATATATCATTGGGACAAGGTTAAGAGCTGATTAGATTTTGGTGACCTTGACCTCATTTTCAAGGTCACAGGAGAACTCAAGGTCACAGGAGAACTTAAATTGCTTGAAAATTTCTTGTATGCACAATATCTCCTGAACCAATGGATGGAATTTCACCAAACTTCCATGGATATATTATTATTGGGACAAGGTTAAGAGCTGATTAGATGTTGGTGACCTTGACCTCATTTTCAAGGTCACAGGAGGACTTAAATGGCGTAAAAATTTCTGGTGTGCACAATATCTCCGGAACCAATGGGTGGAATTTCACCAAACTTGCATGGATATATCATTGGGACAAGTTTAAGAGCTGATTAGATTTTGGTGACCTTGACCTCATTTTCAAGGTCACTGCAGGACTTAGCTGACAATTTCTCGTACCCATGATATCTCTTGAACCAATGGATGGAATTTCACCAAACTTGCATAGATACATCATTGGGACAGGTTTAAGAGCTGAGAAGATTTTGGTGACCTTGACCTCATTATCAAGGTCATTTAAGGACTTAGATGACAATTTCGTGTAACCACTATATCTCCTGAACCAATGGATGGAATTTCACCAAACTTGCATAGATACATCATTGGGACAGGTTTAAGAGCCTGTTAGATTTTGGTGACCTTGACTTTATTTTTAAGGTCACTGGAGGACTTAGATGACAATTTCTTGTACTCACTATATCTCTTGAACCAATGGATGGAATTTCACCAAACTTGCATGGATACATCGTTGGGACAAGTGCTGAATAAATTATGGTGACTTGACCTCATTTTCAAGGTCACTGGCGGACTTAGATGACAATTTCTTGTACTCACTATATCTCCTGAACCAGTGGGTGGAATTTCACTAAACTTGTATGGATATATCATTGGGTCATTTTTAAGAGCCATCTATGTAGGATATCTTTAGAACCAGTTGATGGATTTTCTCCAAACTTGCCTTGTATTTTTATTGCACAGGTTTTTTATTCATAAGGGGGGATTGGAAATGGGCTGGTGGGGGGGGGGGGGGGGCATCAGTTTCTCTGAAAAACATTTCTAGTTGAATATTATCCTCATGTGCTTGCAGTAGGGTAAATTGAGATTTAATTTTTTGTGCTCTCGGCTTCCTTTCTTACATTTTTTTTCGAAGACACCGCTAAGTATTGCTAGAAAAGTTTCAGTGAGCTGCTTTACACACATACACAAACACACACAAAAACATTCGGGCGAGCGACGCCGTTATTTACAGTAGTAAACTAAACCAGAAGAAGCACTGAACCTGAACTTCGGCAAAATTTTTAGAATATGGATAAAAACATTAAATCACCAGGTAAATTAACAGTTGCTTTGTTAGGAAGTTTGAGATGAAATAACTAATTCCAGCTCTCCTGGCTAGGCCCCAGCCCTACTGACTAGCTTCGTTTTTTCCTGGCCAGTCAGAATACTGTGGGAACCTGGTCACCCTATAATTGATGTATCTTGTTTACAGTCTTAAAATTTTCCGTTGATCCATCATCAGTCTCGTACACTATGAAACGTACCAACTTCCATTCATCTTAACAAATCAAACCCAACATATTATCTCTTCATAATTCACAGTAACTATTTGTAGAAAAATTAGTTTCGTCAAAAATCATCATCATTCTCATCTGACATCAGAAAAAACATCTTGCGGTGTAATTGGTAATAGTGTTTTATGACATGCTAAAATGTACCTTTTAGTAAAGTAATCAGAACCACGATGTGTGATTGTAATGATTGTTCGTTCATAAACTTTCGTTCATATAGCCTCATTATTCTGGAATTGCCAATGGATGTATATTTTGCCACAATAAGGAAATAAGCATTCAAGTTCTGGAAGACATTGAACATTTTCCTTTAACGAATGAACATTATTGATATGTCAGGAGTCGATCTAGGGATCATTTGAAAACGCTGCTAAATAAACATTCAAAACATGCACCTACAAACGCATGTAGCTGTAACTAACCACAGAAGGATGATGGATATAGTAGTCATAAGATAAGAGGAGGTCAAGCGTGTTACTTTAACTATTTTTCTTTATTCCATGAAACTGGACACACTTGGTTTAACTTACGCCAGAGTCAGAAGGAACACAGGGTATAATCGATTCCGCCAATTTTCGCTTCCTGCAGAGACTACTGTCCTCGAAAAATGGCTTCCGCCGAGACTGTCCGTGATCTCTCTGATGCCATTCTCCAAAGGTCAATTTTCCCTTGTTTTGAGCTCTCCTAGAGCACGGGTGGTAAACCTAGGAACTACCACGAAATTGTGTTAACGTAATTTTGTTCCCAAGCCACATACGGGACATAACGGGGTAGTTTCCAGGCCAAAAAATTGATAAACAAAGGTTGGTGTCATTTTGGTTTTTGTTTTATTTTACTACTATGAACGAACAATGGTGAAATCGGCCAATATGGTTCCGTGTAAATATGTCTCAGCGTCCCCTCTAGCCCCAAATTTTATATGAAAAGTTATTTTCTTTCTTTAAGATTTTTGCGCCCGCACTGAGTATCGGGTCAATTTTCCATAAAGTACAGTGCCAATTCGAAGGAATTGAGCTCGTATCCATCAAATTATATTGAATTTGATATCATTTGCCGATGAAAATGATACAAAGACACTTACTAAACGTTCCTGCACAGAAAACAGAAGCCAAGAGTTTACTCTTAAAAGATTCAGGCCCCGTTTGTCCTGTGTGGTAGTTTCCAGCTCACCGTGGTAGTTAAAATGCTATCGTGGTAGTTGCCAAGACTTTGTAGGATTTTAGTAGTAGTTCCCATCAGCAGATGTTCACTACTCAGGGGCTACTTCAAATTTTTAAAGACGGGGTGTTCGGGCCGAACCTTGAATACCCCTCTTATTCATACAAAGACCTTTTCAAACAACCTTTTGTCGGATAAAATTTGTCGACTGCCTGAATTTTAAATTTAGTGGGCTATTGAAATGATGAGAAGAATGAAAAGAAGGGATATTCACATAGCTAATTTGTTGTTGAATAAACATGCCTTATAATTATCTTATAACATGCACGTTCATCGTCGCACTCACATGTATATAAGAAGTGACCCAACCCGAGGGACCATCGAATTACCGCAAACCACTGCAAACCACCCCAAACCACCGCAAACCACTTTTGAAATAGGTTTCCTGATATGAGGAGAATATAGAATATGCTTCACTTCATTAACTTTTTGCACAGATGTCTGAAAATACCCAAAATAGCCATTTTACCTCCCCCAATCGGGGTACAAATGTCTAATATGGAAACAAATGCGATAGGTAAATTCTCTTCTACTGTACTATGGAAAAATAAGTTTCGACAAGTAGACATTACAATCGGACGATGCCAAAACAGGAAAATATGAAGTTATGAAAACGGTTGTAAACATGTATTTAAACGAGTAAACAATTTGGAAGACCACATTTTGGAAAGGGGCTTCTTCTTACAACTGTATAAGCTCTTAGTTTTATGGGTATTATTTCTCTCAGTGAAACGCATATCAATTATAAAATTGAGTCACGACTGGTCCCAATGCACTTATCAATGTTTTCCCCGAGAGGGAGGCGGCGGGATACCCATGGGGAATAAGACAATTTTGAAAACTTTCGCTCCAATTCCCTACCCATAAGCGAATATGTGGTGTCACAAATTCCTTTGGTGGGCCATCAAATTTGTTATAAAATCTAATAGTCTATTTAGAACTTCCAGAAAAGTATCAAATGTCCCAACCCCGTTTTTAGGTGTTCTATCTAATTCCCATGGGTTGGGATTTTTTGGCTGTCTAATCCCCATGGTATCTCCCCTACCCCCCCCCCCACCCTTTCGGAAAATATTGATAGGTGCACTAGTATTGGCGATTCTTAAACGAGCGGAAAATATGTAGATGGGAACTACTACATAGTCTTGGCAACTACCACGATAGCATTTTAACTACCACGATGCGCTGGAAACTACCACACAGGACAAACGGGGCATGAATCTTTTACGAGTAAACGCTCGGATTTTTTTTTCTGTGTAGAAACGTTTATTAAGGGTCTTTTTATCATTTTCATCGGCAAATGATATCATATTCAATTTAATTTGACAGATACGGGCTAAAATCCTTCGAACTAGCACTGTACGTTGGGGAAAGTTGGTCCGATGCTCAGTGGGGAAACAAAAATCTAAAGAAAGAAAATAACTTTTCATATAAAATTTGGGGCTAGAGGGGACGCTGAGACATATTTACACGGAACCATATTGGCCGATTTCACCATTGTTCGTTCTTAGTAGTAAAATAAAACAAAAACCAAAATGCACCAACCTTTGTTTATCAATTTTTCGGCCTGGAAACTACCCCGTAATGTCCCGTATGTGGCTTGGGAACAAAATTACGTTAACACAATTTCGTGGTAGTTCCTAGGTTTACCACCCGTGTAGAGGTCCTGGCATGGTGGATGGGTTAAAACTATCCCAAAATGCAATGCAGCATGACCTCAGCTGCGTTATCTATTTTTGGCGCGAACTAAAAATAGCGCTAACTGGTGTGCGAAGCAGAGTTAGGAAATCCCTTGCAAAACAACTTTTCTAATGTTTTTTTGATTTACACTTTTTAGTGAAACTTATTCATTCCCTTTTATAAGTGCTTTCCAACAACTTGAATGAAAGATCATCAAACTTATGATGCATTCCAAGGTACAGGCACCTACCTTTAACTTTAATTCAAGCATAAAGGTAAGCAAATATTTCTCTTCTTTCCTGCCTTTAACTTTAATTCAAGCATAAAGGTAAGCAAATATTTCTCTTCTTTCCATTTCCTTTTTCTAAAATTTAAAGAGTTAATATACTTCAGGAACCGACGGAATCAGATCCCAAACCCTATCCCCAACATTAAAGGGAAAGATTGACAAAGACATCCCAACAAACAATAAATTACAAGTGATAAGCCGAGTCAGCAGCTCTTTCCCAAATAGATGGCAACTCAGCTATATTTACAGAACTAAATAATTTAGACCAACAGGAGGGTTAAAATGAAAACACAATAAGTTAAACAGCACCGAGCGTAAAACAAATGCAACCGCAACGAAGTGCCGCCTTGGAACGGTCAGTAATATGTAATGGGGGTTTAAAAACAGTTTTACTGGGCCCGAGTAGAGTCTCAGTGAGCTGTGTTACATACACCACACACACAAATAAAACAAAATATAAAACGACAGGAGATACTGTTATCAGATGGCAGAAAATGAGCCGTTTAAGTTTCCTGGGTAACTATAAGTAGCCTAAAGACAGGGAAACCGAAAAACAAATATACGTCTAAAATAATCGTCAAGATAAGATGACATGTTTTTTGATGACCGAAAAATGTTTGGTGACAGCCAGAGGATACCATTCTTGAACAGGAAAGTTTAATTAATATTGATTCGGATTCTTCTGGTGCTTGTAAAGATATTGACATGACCGAAAAATGTTTGGTGAAAAACAATGGACAAGCCAAATAAACCACTTCTCAGTGTGATTCCCCAAACTCTTCTGGATTGCATCGATGTTCTAGACAGAAAAAAAATCAAACGTTTCTTGGAACTTAACTAGAAGTTAAAAGGATTCTCACTTATGTTCCGATGAAGACGTTTGGTGCCAAAAATGTCTCGCCGTTGAAGGACGGTCACATTGCTTTCGGATATCAGCAAGCAAGTCATCAGGACATAGCTACCGATTAATTGCCATTGGAAAAAGCGGAAACACAAATCCCCGTCTTCCATTGCAAGGGATCGTGCAAGAAGACAGAGGTTTTGAAAAAAAGAAGAATTCTAGCCCAACCACTTCTTCGTTGAACGAATGGCGACAGCCAGAGAATACCATTCTTGAACAGGAAAGTTTAGTTAATATAGATTCGGAAACTTCTGGTGCTTGTAAAGATATTTACAGGCATTTGGATTCGGCTGTGGCTTCAACCACTCAAAGTCTTTGTAATTAACTGGTTTACTCTTCTTTAGAGTCCTGTTGTTTTGAATTCGGAAAACCCGGACGATAACTCGCCCAACCACTGTGCTTACTGTTACTCGCCCAACCACTGTGCTTACTGTTATTCCTTAGGTTTGGTTTCAACCCAATACTAAGTAAAAAGATGGGCAATGATCAGGCATTAATACAATCAAATCCCACATTCCGCTCTCAAATCCAATAGGGAAAGAAGCACATATACACAGAGAGTGACACAAGTTAACAAAAGACACGCACAGTAAACCGAATGAGCAGCTCTTTCCCAAATAGATGGTCATTCAGCTACCCCAATAACAGCATCTACATCTATTTTTACTTATTTTTTATTTTAGTTACAAAACAAAACAGAAGGCAGATTGGACAGCAATACGGATGACCAAACCGCCAGACACCATAGTAAAGCGGACACAGCACAATATAACGTCAGGGAACCGCAACAGAAGTACCGCCTTGGAACGGTCAGCAATAGATTACTGGGGGGCTTAAACATTTTTTACTGGGCCCAAACCTCGCCCCCTGCTTCTGCAGTTGTTTGAACATTAAGTTAATTGTTTGGTCCGCATGAAGGTTTCCTAACTCATGTATGAATCATCACCGGAAACAAATCACGGATAAGGCCTATGATGAATCAGAGATGAGGACTCCACGGAAAGATCGTATTGCGACACCAGGAGACCCCTGGGAAGTCAGACAACACCACTGAAATACCGGAGCAAAAGAAAACTATTAGTTGATCCCCGAATAACCAAGCAACAGACAAGACAAACTCCGGCCCCAACCAACTAAATTAAGTAGCTTTATGTCGGGCCCATCATTGAGTCTGATGCCTGACCAACCGGCGTGCAATTAAAGAGAATTCAAAGTGTTTAACCATAATTGGTGTAAACATATTTTATTTCAATTTCATACAAGTTATGTACAGGTTACAAATAGTATACAATAGCAAAAGGATCTGAACGGAAGCCAAGGGCTTATTTAGTTCATCTCCTGTTTAACCATAATTGGGTTAACCACCACTAAACATGCAGACTGTAGCATTACATTTATATTATATCCAATACATTTGTAACGAAAGATAATTTTCCTGAACTGATCAGAAAAATCGGACTTACTTACATTTTTTTGAATTTATAGACTAAGTCACCATAAAACTCTGGTTCCTATAAGCCCTGTTGCAAAAGACTTTTTAATCCGACATTGAATTTAGAAACCAATACATAGTGTCGGCGCAAGAATTTTGAAAATGCTTTTCGAAGTTTATGATATCTATAGCCCTGTTGGAGCAGCTTAGCTGTTAAAATTTTATTACAGGCATTGAAGTCAGTCAAATGACTAGACACTCTAGCAAACCGAATAAGTTGAGAAATGTAAACCTCGTAAGAGGTAGTAACATCACCATCCAAAAATATTTTCCAATGTCAAAATCAAAGTCATCGCGTTTGTCATATATTTTGGATGAAACAAATCCGTTTAAAACAGATAAATGTAAATCCAAAAATGAGGCTTCAGTGTCGGCTGCATTAGCTTTGCTTAACTGTAGCTCAGTTGGATACATTTGAGTCACCATGCCTTCAAAGTAAGGATTGTCAGTATTTGAAAGATCATCTAGATATCTAGATGTAGAATTAAAAGCTTCAACAATTTCAGATTGTTTATCATTAGAAGAGAAGCATTGAAATCTCTTTCGTATAAAGATAAAAACAAATCCGCTACAAGAGGAGCACAATTAGTACCCATCGGAACACCAACAATTTGTATAACTTAATACCAAATCTAATGCAAATATTATAACAATACCAAATCTAATGTAAATATTATCTAAAAGAGATCGGTTTTGGTGTTCAGAAGTAAAGAAAGCGTTTCTTTCGTTACATGCAAGAAAAGTTGAACCTTCCCTTTGTCCACTCAATTAAATCTAAGTTTTTCCTTGATCAAATTATGTGGCAAAGTCGTATAGAGTGTAGAAAAATCATAAGCTTTTCCTTGATCAAATTATGTGGCAAAGTCATATAGAGTAGTTGACAAACTGGTCGCACGGAACCCTCTCAACTTCAATTTATTAATTATTTCACCAGAATTTTTCAATATACCAAACCAAATTTTTTCCTGACATTTCATATACTTTTTCACAGTACCTTATGAGATGTTTTTTGACAGCAGTGAGGCAAGAGGTTAATAATTTAGAAAGTTCAGTAGTAGTACAAGAACTAGAATTGGCAATAAATCGTGCTTCATACGTTTTTTATGAAGCTTTGGTACCAATAAATCGTAGGAAGCCTATCTTGGCGTTCCTTAACATTAACAGAAAACTTTAGGGGTAAATGGCTACAATGTCTTTTAACTACAGAACTCTCTTCTGCAGATGTCTCTTTGTAGGCCCTTGTACCGCCAAGTTCCTGGTTTAAAGTGTTGATGTTATGTAGCCGTCAAACATCAACAACGTTGTTTGCGGCCTTTTCTGCTGGAACCCAACATACTTTCTATGAAATTCTTGGATACCTCGCTGTAGATGTCGAAAAGTAGATTTAGGTTTAGGGGAAAAAGGCGATTGTTGCGAATAAAATTTTATACGTTTATCTACTAAGCTGAAAGGGGCTTACTTTCCATGCCTTTAAGGCATGAGGCTCAACATACTCTCGTTTACACCATCGATCACACCATCGATCACCGAACTCATTTAATGCAGATGCTATTTCTTCCGCACATGAATGCGGGAAGGAAATCTGTATTTAGGACCCTTAGAAACTAAGTAAAGAATTCTTGAAACTGAAATGATTTTTAAATTTCCAGTTATAACATGACCCGCTGCCGGATAAAAGAATTTAGAATCTTTACAGTCTCATGACTCAGGGGTGTTAGCATGAATGTCAAGATCTGAAACAAGTTGATTAAAATTAAATAAAGTGTTTCTAGTCCAGGCAAACTGGCGATTTTTCCCTAAACCCAAAACAAATTGCAACAAAAGCTTTTTTTGCATTTTTGTTGAGAACTAACAATCACACATGACATATAAAAAGTAGGATAAAATCGGACAATGCAAAAATTATTTTTTCTGCATTTTTACGAGCGCCTATTTACGTGTTAAATATACCAATTATCTGTATTGTTTAATATGACATAACATTATTGCTGTAAGTTTTATTTCTAAGAACCTATTCTGTCTCTGCAAGAATTGAATCTAGAAGCTTAAGATTGAATTCGGCACATTTTCTTGTTGACTGTAAAGCCATCTAGGTCTAAAAATGGTATAAATTACCCCACCCACTTTATTCTGCCTTAAAATCTGAAGTGAATTTTTGAAGGTCAGTAACTGAACTGCAACAAAAAAATATGTAATTCTGATGACTTTGGCTAGCATAAACATGCTTCAATTTAGAATATTATCTCTGAATGCATGAGAAGCCCGAAACAAGGGCACAAAAGCAGAATACTACATGCATGATAACACAAACAGCGCAACAGACCTTTAAATAGTCTTTGTAAATCTCCTTGGCAGGAAATATGTAGGGGGCCCTAAACATTGCTACATACTAAATATGTAAGCTCTGGGCCTCATGGTTTCAGGGAAGATGATTTTTAAGTTTTTCCAGTTAGAAGTCTGTGGGAGCTAATGACCCCTGGGGCATGGCCAATTTGGACCCCAGGGGCATGGTTGGTAGGATTTATGTACGTGACAACTAAACATTCCTGAATACTTAATATGAAAGCTCTGGGCCTCATGGTGTCAGAGAAGATTTTTAAGGTTCTTAAGTATATAGCTCTATATAAACAAATGACTCCCTGGGGTGGGGCCAGTTTAGACCCCGGGGGCTTGATTGACAGGAGATATGTAGGGGACCACTAAACATTGCTACATACTAAATAAACATATAAGATCTGGGCCTCATGGTTTCAGAAAAGAAGATATTTTAAGTTTTCCCATTATAAGTCTATGGGAGCCAATGATCCCCCGGGGGCGGGGGCAATTTGGACCCCAGGGGCATGGTTGGAAGGATTTATGTATGTGACCACTAAACATTGCTACATACTAAATATGTAAGCTCTGGGCCTCATGGTTTCAGAGAAAAGATTTTTTAAGGTTCTCAGCTATATAGCCCTATATTAACAAATGAGTCCCTGGGGAGAGGTCAGTTTGGACCCCATGAGCATGGTTGGCAGGATTTATGCAGGTGACCACTAACTATTGCTACATACTAAATGTATAAGCTCCGAGCCTCATGGTTTCAGAGAAGAAGATTTTTTAAAAGTTTTTTTCCTTCATAAGACCATGGGAGCTAATGACCTCTGGGACGTGGCCAATTTGGACCCCAGGGGCATGGTTGGCAGGATTTATGTACGTGACTACTAACCATTGCTACATACTAAATATGTAAGCTGTGGGCCTCATGGTTTCAGAAAAGAAGATTTTTGAAGGTTCTTTACCTATATAGCCCTATTTAAACAAATGGGCCCCTGGGGTGGGGCCACTTTGGACCCCAGGGGATAGATTGGCAGAAGTGATGTACGGGACCACTAAACCTTGCTACATACTTAATATATAAGCTCTGGGCCTCATGGTTTCAGAGAAAAAGATTTTTTAATTTTTCCCATTAAAAGTCTATGGGAGCTAATGACCCAGGGGGTGTCCAATTTGGATCCCAAGGGCATGGTTGGCAAGACTCATGTATGTGACCACTAAACTTTGCTATATACTAAATATGTAAGCTGTGGGGCTCATGGTTTCAGAAGAGAAGATTTTTGAAGGTTCTTTAGTTATATAGCCCTATATAAACCAATGGACCCCTAGGGTTGGGCCACTTTGGATCCCAGGGGATGGATTGGCAGGAGTGATGTACGGGACCATTAAACATTGCTACATACTGAATATATAAGCTCTGGGCTTCATGGTTTCAGAGAAGATTTTTAAAAAAAGTTTTTCCCATTATAAGTCTATGGGAGCTATATGTTGCCATGGCAACAAGAGTTCCAGTCTGATCTGCCTTTTAACCTTATGCAGTCAATCCTCCACCCCAACATTGCTACACATAAAATTTGATCAAGATTGGGCAGATGGTTTAGGAGATATTCATGTTTAAAAGTGAACGACGACGATGTGCGACGGACTACGGACCAAGGCTATACTATAAGCTCACCTTGACAGGTCAGCTAAAAACTTAAAGAAGATCCCATATTTTAACATGTAGTTTCCAAGTGACTTAGTCCATGACCTTGACCTCAAGGTGACTGAGGGGGGACAAGGGTGTAAAACGTAAGACCATAACCTAGCATAAGTGAAAGTATCAACTTAGGCTATCTATGGGTTAAAGAGATATGTGTGTTCAAATAACCTAAAACACCCTAAAGGTGGACATGGACGCGGAGGCGGACACAGGAGTGACAACAATAGCTTTTCCTGAAGGTCGTTCATGCAAGCTAAAGCAATTACTTCTTTCCAGAGGAGTGGGCGGGGTGAGGAGGTGGCTGTTAAGCGGGAAGGAGGTGGGGGACAGGGGATATAATTTGTAATTTTGAACCAGAAAAGTAAACAGTTTACCATCTGTGAATGCAAAAATGGTATGGAGGTCATCACCTACTATCCCTAAGCATGTCCAAATGATCTGCATATTTAACCCTCTAGTGGGTTATCCTTTCAACCCATGAAGTATTTAGCCGGGCCGCATAGTGCAGTCGGTAGCGCGTCTGACTCAAGAGCCAGAGGTCCTGGGATTCGATACCCGGCCCGGCTACTTACTTCCGTTTCTCCTTCTGCTGTTTCAAGAAGGACAGTTGTCAGTTACTGGCCAAAGTATGTGCACTTAGTACTTGTTAACTGCATAGGAGGTCTAAACTGGTCCAAGAATAGTGTCGTAAGGTTAACTGACTGTCCCAACATGACCATGGCCATTTACCGTGGACGAGAAGCACTCTCCTCAGCTGTCCCGTCATTTGATAAATAGGAGTTATATCAAGCTGTTTTCTTCTAATTTTCTGCCCCAATCTGCATTTATAAACATTGATTCTGTTTACTATCTTCATTACAATCCATATTGTCCATCTGAATAGAGGTTATTGTAAAAGCAAAATTTGCACTAGTGGGTGGGGTAAACCAATAGTAATAAACCATATGATCAATCGGTTATGCATAATCAGCAAATTTAACAGTAGACAAAAGCTAAAGAACGGTATATAACTGTTTTTCAGTGACTTCTATGGATTCAATTTGTTTAAAAATAATGTTTAAAAGTGGCTTTCCGACAAAAAGTAGCTGTGCAGTGGTTTCAATCCTTTGAAAACAAGACATGAAAAAATCAAGTTTCGCATTCTCCGATTTTGTCCTACTTTTAGTATGTTAAAAATGTAGGTCTAAGGAGCTTATAACTGCAAAGAAACCTTTTGTTGCAATTTGTTTTAGGTTCACCCTCAATTTGACTGGACTATTCGAATGGGTGTGTTATATTTATAACAAATTATTGGTGGTTCAGAATTTTTGAAATATGTATCTGACTCATCATCAGAAGCATAAAGGTCGCTGCCTCTGGGGTAATCAAAGCCAGGTATTTCATTTGCTTTTACTTTTCTTTTTGGTCGTTGCACTGGAACCTCGGAAAGATACAATGTAAGTCAATAAATTCAATTCTATTTATAAAAGGAATTTTTTTTTGGAAATACATTTTGTGATTTGTTTCAAAATCGATTGATGGACGAAGAGCATGTTGAGTGTAACATCTAGTCAAGAACGCTTGCTTTTAAAATCCTACCCTCAAGTGCTCTTCAAACTCACAATGTGATAACAGGGGCTGTGTTTTTTTTTCTACTGAGGAGTCTACAGACTGGCCGTAAGTCGTTTCTGCTTAGCTTTCCTTTGAGTAACTGCAAACTAGCTTGCTGTTAGCTTGTAAAACATTATGCTCTATGAGACTCGAATACAGCCTCCTGTCCTTGCTGTATTTAGAACGAATTGTTTGAATTTTTTGTTCTTTCATCTATCCTTTTAGCTCGCCTGAACGAAAGGTCACCCTGGCGTCCGTGTCGGCATCCGGATTGGATGTTTTAGTTTAACCCATTGATGGAGTCTTTATCATACTTGCACTGTAGTTAGATTTTGGTCCACATTTTTACAAGGTACCAGGAAAATGAAGAAACTAGGGCCCGGACAACATTTTCCACAAGGTACCAGGCCTATCCCACTCATCGACCTCTATTTCTAAGTACAACATTTTCCACAAGGTACCAGGCCTACACCACTCATCGACCTCTATTTCTAAGTCATGGAAAATGTTGTCCGGGCCCTAGCTTCTTCATTTTTGGTCGCAACTTCTTGTCACTTGCAGGTATCCAGGACAGCCAAAACATCTCGGACCAGTTCGAATTTGGGCCAGGTTGGATCCTTCTTTTCAGAGTTACTTGCCCTTGAGCGATAAAATATTTTCCCATATACATTGTCATCGCTCGAGCCCCTTGATTTGTGGACCAAATTCGTTTTAATTTCACACAAGTAATTAGTATGACAATATCTTAAATAAGTTTGCGTTTCAGCGTCGTAAGGTCAAGGTCACAGTGGCTATTTTTAGAAAAACTGTCATCGCTGTAGCACCTTCATTTGTAGACCGAATTCATTTTAATTTCACACAAGTAATAAGTATGACAATATCTTGGACAAGTTCTAGTTTCAGCCTTTTGATGTCAAGGTCAAGGCCACAGTTGCTATTTTTAGTAAAACTTTGTCATCCCTCTAGCGCCTTCATTTATGAACCAATTTTGATTAAAACTTCACACAGATGTTTAGTACGACAATATCTTGAACAAGCTCATGTTTCAGCATCCTAAGGTCAAAGTCAAGGTCACAGTGGCTATTTTTTAGAAAAAAACTTTGTCATTGCTCTAGCACCTTCATTTATGGACCAATTTTGATTTAACTTCACATAAGTGATAAGTATGGCAATATCTTGGGCAAGTTTGCGTTTCATCTATCTGGGTCAAGGCCAAGGTCACAGTGGCTATTTTTAGGAAAACTTTGTCATCGCTCTAGCGCCTTCATTTACGGACCAATTTTGATTTAACTTCACACAAATGTTTAGTTTGACAGTATCTGGAACAAGTTTGCGTTTCAACGTTCTAAGGTCAAGGTCACACAGTTGCTATTTTTAGAAAAACTTTGTCATCGCTCTGGCAACTTCATTTATGGACCAACTTCACAAATGTTTAGTATGACAATATCTTGAACAAGTTCGTGTTTCAGCATTCTAAGGTCAAGGTCACAGTTGTTTTTTCGAAAAACTTTCTCATCGCTCTGGCGACTTCATTTATGGACTGACTTTAATTTCACTTCACACAAATGTTTAGTATGACAATATCTTGAACAAGTTCGCTTTTCAGCATTCTAAGGTCAAGGTCAAGGTCACAGTGGCTATTTTTAGAAAAACATTGTCTTCGCTCTAGTGCCTTCATTTATGGATTAATTTTCATTTAACTTCGCAATGACATTATCTTTGACAAGTTCACATTTCAGCATTCTAGGGCTAAGGTCAAGATCACAGGGGCTATTTTTACAGTCAGTACAATTATCTAGCCTTCCCGGTAAGCATATTCTGTGACAAACAGGTAGGCCGGAATTTTTCAATTATACCGCATGTGCTGTCCGCAAAATTTCTTTTCAGCAATGTCTAAAACCAGTTGCCGATTATGATGAAGCAGCTTCCGCTGATTCAAGAAGGGCAGTTGTCAGTTACTGGCGAAAGTATGTGCACTTAGTACTGGTTAACCGCTTAGGAGGTCTAAGCCTGCCCAGGAATAGTGTGGTTAGGTTAACCGACCGTCCCGACATGACCATAGTTGTTTACCGTGGACGTTAAGCATCAAATCAATCATTCATCAATGATGAAACAGTATTCTCGTATAGTTTGCATAAGAATACGCAGAATTAAGAGTATAAAGATTTAGATGTTTCCGAGGACGCCGTCAAGTACATTAAAAAAGACTGATACTGACGACTCTTAAATATTTGGTTATCTTGGCGGTCTACCATGTGTTCAAGTTCGTTTAATCATATGTAAATTTTGTAAACGTTTACCACATATACACGAACCGTTACCCTTTATCCGTGTACACGTAGAATCCCTAGTGGTGCTATTTAGATGAAAGCGGTGCAGGTAAAAAATTAGGTCACTACGTCAAATCTTAGAAAAATCTTGTGAACACTCTAGAGGGCACTGTTTTTATCCAATTCATGAAACTTAAACAGACTGTTTAGTTTTATGAAATCTGGGACAGGTTTGTAAGTTGGTCTTGTCAGGTCAAAAACTAGGTCACTAAATCAGATATGAAAAAAACCTTGAGTACACTCTAGAGGGCACAGTTTTGATCCAATCTTTGTTCAGAAAGTTTATTTCTATGTTATTTAGGACAAGGTGGTTTAGTGACCTCCTTTATTAACCAGTTTTGTCACCAGTATAACTTCACAGCTGTGTTGGACTTGTTTTACTTCAAAATCTGCACTCTTCTAAAACCACTGGTTTAAGAATTGTAACAAATGATTGAAGTAACAAAATGTATCTGTTGACAGTAAGATCGCAGGTGAGCTACAGGACCATGGTCCTCTTGTTTTTTCAAAGACCCATGTCTCCTGTACCCATTGATGGATTATTTTGATATTTGCACTGTAGTTACACATTAGTCCAAAACTTTACATAATACTACTCCAACCCCGCTCAGTGACATTGATGTCAAGGTCATGAACTTAGGAAGTTCTGGTCTTTATTAAAGTTTTTAATTGCATACTGAATCATAATACTTGGCGTAGATTTAGTTTACACTTGAACTGATGTTAAACACGTTCTAAAGCTCTTACAAAACACTATATACTTACCCCAATTGATGAACTTGAGTCAAGGTCATCAACTTAGAACTTTGTCCTAAAGATTTCGGTTAACTTCGAAGAAGTTAAGGGGCGCTGACCGTACGTCCGTACGTAACGCCTCATTTTCTCAAGAATCATAACTGCTGGGGGCTTGATATTTCATAGGTGAGTAGATTTAAAAACCTAGAGGACACGCATTTTTTTCCTTGTCCATCAGCCTTGAACTTGCAGAGTAGTGCCCCTTTTTTAAAAAAAAAATTAATGAAAGTTTGTTCCCAAAATCCTGGAAATACCGTTTCAGCTAGGATGCTCATATTTAGCATACTGCTAGGGGCTAAGGTGTAGATTACCTGATTAACTTTTGGGCGAATTCCGTCAAAAAATGACTGAATTATGCCCCTTTGTTGAATTTGGCATTTTTCCAATTTTTGAACCGTTTAGCCTAGAACCCTAATATTCTGGTATACTACTAGTATTTGATTTGCTGATAATTCTGATGTTGGTTGCATAATGATACATCCACTATTGACAGAGTTATTTCCCATGTCTCATCTGTATAAAGCATAATAATGGGTTGTCTGTTTCCCAAGAGCAATAACTGCTGGAGCCTTGATATTTAGAAGGTGGATAGAACATGAAAAATAAGCAGACCCGTATTTTTCCGTCTGCCATGTACTTACAGAATTATGCCCCTTTCGAAAAATTACATGAAAGTTAGTTCCCAAAATCCTGGTATACCGTTAAAGCTAGGATGCTCATATTTAGCAGACTGCTAAGGGCTAAGGTGTAGATCACCTGGTTAACTTTTGGGCGAATTCCGTCAAAGAATGACTGAATTATGCCGTTTGTATAATTTGGCATTTTTCCAACTTTTGAACCGTTTGGCATAGAACACTAAATTTTGGTATACTATTAGTATTTGATGTGCTTATTATTCTGATGGTAGTTGCGTTATAAAACATTCATTATTGAAAAAGTTATTTCCCTTTTCTCATCTGTATGAAACATAATAATGGGTTGTCTGGATGTCAAGAACAACAACTGATGAGGCCTTGATATTTAGAAGGTGGATAGATCATGAAAAATATGCAGACCTGTATTTTGTTTTTCTTTTCTGTCTGCCATGTACTTTCAGAATTATGCCCCTTTTTCGAAAAAAAATATATGAAAGTTCCCAAAATCCTGGGAATACCGTTTAAGCTAGGATGCTCATATTTAGCATACTGCTAAGGGCTAAGGTGTAGATCACCTGATTAACTTTTGGGCGAATTCCGTCAATCAATGACTGAATTATGCCCCTTTGGCATTTTTCCAACTTTTGAACCGTTTGGCCTAGAACCCTAAATTTTGGTATACTTATAGTATTTGATGTGCGTATTATTCTGATTGTAGTTGCGTTATGATGCATTCATTATTGACAGAGTTATTTCCCTTTTCTCATCTGTATGAAACATAATAATGGGTGGTCTGTTTCTCAAGAACAATAACTGCTGGGGCCTCGCTATTTAGAAGGTGAAAACTACATGAAAAATAAGCAGATCCGTACTTTTTTCTTGATTGTCTGCCATTTACTTACAGAATTATGCCCCTTTCTCCAAAAAATTACATGAAAGCTTGTTCCCGAAATCCTGGGAATACCGTTTGAGCTAGGATGCTCATATTTGGCATACTGCTAGGGGCTAAGATGTAGATCGCCTGATTAACTTTTTTTTCAATTGAACTTGTTAGGGTCAGGCATATAGTTGGGGGTATAGTGTTTTACAAACACATTTTCTAGTTTCACATTGCCACGATGGACTCAGTTATACTTGGGCTGATGTTCGATAATGGTTCAAGATTTTGATACGTCCTGCCTCCCCCTATCCCTCAGTTCTTTGAACTAAAACTCATAGACTAACATTTCATGTTTTTTTTATTTTATCTGAACTTATTTTTGAGATAGCTTTAGTTTATAAATGTGTTGTCATTATGGACATGCTTGCCTGAAGTTTTATACATAGCAATCCACACCACAATAGCGACACAGCGATGGGCAAGCACCAGTTCAGACAAGCTATGTTGTCAGCCGACAGCTTTTGTTTTTTATTCCTTTCCCTGAGATAGCCACAGAATATAGGCACGCGGACTTAACAACATGTAACATAGGCACCAAAACAGAAGCACCGCCTTGGAACACTTAGCAAAGACTACTGGTCGGTAGGGCGTGGGCTTACACTAATTTTACTTGATCCAAACCTCTCCCCGTTGCTTCTGCGGTGGCTCGAAACATTAAGTAAGCCATTTGTTTCTCATGAAGGTTTCCTAACCCATCAATTAATCACCACAGGAAACAAACAAATCACGGATAAGACCTATAATGAATTAGAGATGAGGACTCGACAGAAACAACTACAGAACTCTCTTCTGCAATTGTATCTTTGTAGGCTCTAGTACCGCCAAGCTATTGCTTTAAATTGTTACTTTAATGTAGCCTCCAAACAACAAGAACGTTGTTTGCAGCTTTGTCTTCTGGAAACATAATAAATTTTCCATAAAAATTCTCGGGTACCTCGCTGTAGATATCGAAAAGTAGATTTACGTTTAGGGGGTAAATGGTAAGTATTTATGAAAAGAATTTAATACTTTTATGTACTATTTTGAAAATAACTACTCTACGTGGATTTATGGCAAGATCACCGAAATCATTTAATGTAGATGTATATCTTCCCTACATATTTTTATGCCCCCGAATGGACTTCGGGTGGCATATTAAAATTGCACCGTCCGTGCGTCCGTCACAAATCGTGTCTCGCCAATAACTTAAAAACTACTGAAGCAAATTCGATGAAACTTCACAGATAGAGCACATTGAGAAGGTGTGTCGCGCACAAGAGTTTGGTTTCCACGCCCAAGGTCAGGGTCACGGTTGTGTCAAAGGTCAAATCATGTCTTAAATCGTGTCTCAGCTATAACATAAACTACTGAAGCAAACTTGATGAAACTTCAAATATAGAGCACAATGAGAAGGTGTGTCGCGCACAAGAGTTTGGTTTCCATGCCCAAGGTCAAGGTCATCGTCGGGGGTAAGAGGTCAAATAGTGTCTCTGCAATTACTTTAAAACTACATAACTGAATGTCATCAATTTCCATAGACATATAAAGAGTAATGAGATATTTTGTCACATATAATATTTATATTCCTAAACCCAAGGTCAAGGTCACTGTTGGGGCTTATAGGTCAAATAGTATCTCTGCGATTACTTTAAAACTACATAACTAAATTTTATCAAATTTTACAGAAATACAAAGCATAATGAGAAGGTTTGTCACACATAATACTTATACTCCTAAACCCAAGGTCAAGGTCACAATCTGGGGTCAGATGTCAAATCATGTCTCAACAATTGCTCAGAAATGTACCAAAGCAAATTTCCTTAAATATTGCAGAAAGATGAGCTTAATGAGAAGGTAAACCACACACAAGATATTTGCTTTCTCACCCAAGTTCAAGGTCACTGTGTGAGGTCAAAGGTCAAGTTGTTTCTGCCCAATTACTAAAAAGAATTCTTAAGCAAACTGTATTTAACTTCCTGAAACGGTAAGACATAATGAGACGGTATGTCACAAACAAAATTTAGGTTCCCATTCCCAAGGTCAGGGTAACAATCAGGGCACAAAGGTCAGATTATATCTCCAAACAGATTGGAGCCTGCTGAAGTGAATTTTTCATCAAACTTCACAGAAAGGAAAAGCATGATAAAAAGGCATCTCACTTGCAAGATTTGGGATACCTTGCCCAAGTTCAAGGTGTTCAAGGTCACAATCAGGGTCAAAGGTCAGTTTAAGGGGCCTTTGGGGGCATTTGGTACATACTGTAACATTTCTTGTTTAAAACCGATAACGGAAGGAAATCTGTATTTTGGACCCTTAGAAACTATGTAACAAATTCCTGAAATTGAAATGATTTTCAAATTCCCAGTTTTAACACGACCAACTGCCGGAATAAAAAGTTAGAAACTTTAAAGTCTCATGAGTCGGGGATGGGGGAGGGTGTTAGCATGGAGGTCAACTTAAAAAACAAGTTTGTTGAAATTAAATATAGCGTTTCTCTTGGACATGTTATATTTATAACAAATTGTTGGTGGTTCAGAATTTTGAAAATCAGCAGGTATGAATGAAGTGGCTCTATCCCTAAAAGTACTATGTAAGTCAAACAGGTCCATTCCTTTATTTATAAAAGGCGCTTTTCATTATTAAATTCATTTTTTGATTTGTTTCAGAATCGACCAATGAAGAGCATGTTGAGTATAACATCTAGTCAAGAGCGCAGCATCAAACAATGGATGATTTCTATCGTAGACCTTATTAGTCGCAGTATCTATAACACGCAATACAGAAATAGGTAGAGAAATTAAAAATGACGGTATAGAGTGTCTACTATTTTCCTTTAAATAATTCGACGAATCCTTAATTGAAGTAGTGTTTTCTTTTTACGTTGTGCATTTTTCGTAAGATATTTGCGTTAAACCATGAGACCATTTCTATTTCTGAAATTCCAAAAGGGAAAACAGATCAAAATCGGGCATTTTTGAAATGTTGCCTTCATGGTAAATATAATTAAGTTAATCCAAATTTTTATTCTCTTTTTATTTTAGCACTCCTCTAGTTTTTCTCAAGCAGCTGTTGAATCCCATTGTTAAAGCTGAGCTTAACCTTTTTGGGTTTAGATTTAAATTCCTGATACTTAAATTTTCATTTCTTAAGCTTCATATATTCATAGAGGGAAACGACAGGAAGTTCAGAGCAGAAGAACCATAATTGTATCCCACGGTATTCTGGAGTTACTTCCCGTCTGCCAAGATACAAGATTTGATTCTGATAACCAACATAGAAGAAGGTGTCCTCCGATAAACAAACACCCTATACACTCGAGTGTAAACAGATTCACCCCTAAACAGGCACAAAATAGCCCATATAGAAATTCTTGTCATACTCAATGCCAGTTCGAACTGAGTATAGAAAGAGTCCATTTTCACTCAAAAAGGCTAAGACTCCTAAGAAGAAGGCTGCAGCAAAGAAGTAAAGAATTCGGAATTAAAAATGTCCTTTTCAGGACCATTAATTCTTTCCGAAAGCACCCTTTTGTTGTTGTCTGTTCGAAAATAATCCTAAAAATCTGGACGTAGCCCCTGTTGAAGGTCTCAGCAAAACCGACACAAGGTATGAAATGGAGTTGCATGTAAGTGCTAAAAAGACCAAAGTGATGACAAACGGTGCCAGTGACGTCAGAATCTTGCCCATGCTGTTCTACTGATAGATCTCTTATATCTCTCACTTCATGGTGCTCTGTTTCTCTCTCAGCCATTTCTGCTATGTAACTTTCACTTGCTGCCAGCGATAAAAGAGAGGGTTGGTTGGTTATTAAGTTATTTCTTTTTGTTCTATTTTTAAAGTCAGTCACTCAACTATCCGTGACGCCTTTTACGCGTAACATCACGTGTACAATGATGTTTATGGATGTATGAAATTGTCACTATAGGTTCATCAAAAGAAATTTTCTACGAGTGTAAATATTTAACAATACATACATGAATACTGCGATAGCTGGTCTTGTTATTTTATACAGGCATAATAAAACCCTTCATGTTATGCCTCCATATACAAATATATACCTGTAATGGGAAGCTTTTCCCACATCAATGAATGGTAGAGTAGGCCCTGAACATATCTTCTAACAAACTGAACAGTTCCTGTGGCATCTTCACCACCATCGCTATTGTCGACAGACTTGTCACTGACGAGGCTTTATTAGCCGAAACTACGTAGTCTGGCCCATGTTCCTACTTCTGTATGTATTCTCTGCTCTTGAAGGAACTTTTTAAGATTTTTATTTTACCTCACTGCAGCTGGTGTTGTGCCGTGTGGCGGCCGTAACAAGTCTCCACGTACATCATCCATAGTGCAGATTATATTTTATTTACATCCTTTGAGATCAGAGGATAGATTCTGAGAAATCTAAATATTGAGATCGATGTAGGCTATTATGCTAGATCATCGTCTTTTATAGTATTTGGATTCTTTTGAAACTAATCAGTCTTTGAACCGACTGCTCAATCAAAATTAAGAAATTACAGATTTCATCACCAGATATTGTCAGGGTCACTGACGAGGCTTTATTAGCCGAAACTACGTAGTCTGGCCCATGTTCCTACTTCTGTATGTATTCTCTGCTCTTGAAGGAACTTTTTAAGATTTTTATTGTACATATCTTCTACCAAACTGAACATTTCCTGTGGCATCTTAACCACCATCGCTATTGTCGACAGACTTGTATTGGGATTTTCTAAAAGTACACAGACAGGATCATACATGAATGATAATCAACCTCTCAGGATATGTCAGAAAAGAAACCTCAGGAGATTAAACGTTAGCTTCTTAAAAATTATTGTAACCTAATTTGACTAACACATCAAATTATATACCAGACAAGATATTGCTGTTCCATAACGCTTTTAATGGTTTAGAAAGGTTAAAAAATGTAAACTTTTATTTATTTTACACCGATTGCACTGAAAGCTCACGCGAACTTATTTAAATACTCTCGATGGCACGGATGTTGGCTCGTTTGTGGTCCTATACTGCTGGAGGAAACCGGAGTATCCGGATAAAACCACCGACCTCGGACGGGCAACCACTACCCTCCCACATGACGACGCCAGGATTCGAACCCGGGCAGCAGAGGTCGCAGACTACGCTATCCGGGCCCCAAAAAAGAAAGGTTAGCTGCTAGGGAAGATTCCATATATTAACTGGTTAGCTCATACAGTAAGATTTTATGCGTTAACTGGTTAGTTCATTCAGGAAGATTCCATACATTCATAGGTTAGATTCCATATAGTCAAAGAGGGAAAGGGGGTGCGATTGTGCTGGGTATAACTGCCAGTGCCGGGGCGTCCTACTGATTGGGATGATAGTTGGGGAAGCGTCTGCTGTGCGTGCAGTTGGTGCGGATGGGGGTTGTTTGGACATCTTTTCTCTTGTCTATCATTATGTCTCCCCCCTTAAGGGTCGGGAGACATATTGTTTTTCCCCGGGCGTCTGTCTGTCTGTCACAAATCGTGTCCGTTCTATAACTTGAAAACCGCTCAAGCTATATTCGCGAAACTTCATATAAATATCAATCAACATGAGACGACGTGCAGAGTGCAAGAATGGTAACTCTGGCATTTATGCTTTTTGAGTTATTCCCTTGGAACTTAGTCCATCACAAAATTGTCACAAATCGTGTCCGTTCTATAACTTGAAAACCGCCCAAGCTATATTCGCGAAACTTCATATAAATATCAATCAACATGAGACGACGTGCAGAGTGCAAGAATGGTAACTCTGGCATTTATACTTTTTGAGTTATTTCCCTTGGAACTTAATCCATCACAAAATTGTGTTTCAATTGTGTCCGCTCTATAACTTGAAAACTGCTCCAGCTTTATTCACGAAACTTCATACAAATATTAATCAACATAAGGCAATGTGCAGAGTGCACAAATGGTAACTCTGGCATTTATAATTTTTGAGTTATTTCCCTTGGAACTTTGTCCATCACAAAATTGCGTCTCAGTCGAGTCTGTCTTTAACTTTAAAACCATTCAAGCTATATTCATGAAAGTTCATACAAATATCAATCAACATCAGACGACGTGCAGAATGCACATTGGCGTTTATCCTTTTTGAGTTATTTCCCTTGGAACTTTCTCCATCACAAAATTGCGTCTCAGTCGAGTCCGTCTATAACTTTAAAACCATTCAAGCTATATTCATGAAAGTTAATACAAATATCAATCAACATCAGACGACGTGCAGAATGCAAGAATCATAACTTTAGCATTTTTACTATTTGAGTTATTTCCCTTAGAACTTTGTCAGTCACAAAATTGTGTCTCAGTCGTGTCTGCTCTATAACTTGAAAACCATTCAAGCTATATTCACGAAACTTCATACAAATATCAATCAACATTAGAAAAATTGCAAAATTTAAGAACCATAACTCTTGCATTTATACTTCTTGAGTTATTTTCCTTGGACCTTTGTCAGTCACAAAATCGTGTCTCAATCGCTTTATTACTTGAAAACCGGACAAGCTATATTCACGAAACTTCATACAAATGTCAGTCAACACTAGATAACCTGCAGAGCACAGCATTTATACTATTTGAGTTATTTCCCTTGGAACTTTGTCATTCACAAAATCGTGTCTCAATCGTCTAAGCTCTATAACTTGAAAACCGTTTAAGCTATATTCATGAAACTTCATACAAATATCATTCAACATATAAATAGACGACGTGCAGAGCACTGTAACTCTTGCATTTATATTTTTTTGACAAAACTAAATATGAATATCAGTCAACATTACATGACATGCAGAGCATAACAACTATAACTCTTGCATTTATACTTTTTACTTATTATGAATCCCTGCTTCAGGATAGGGAAACATATTGTTTTTCCCTTGGCGTCTGTCTATTAGTCTATCACAAAATATCTTTACTGGATACGAGCTCATTGTTAGCATAAAAAATGACCAGTATTTGCATTAGAAATTGTATTTAAAGTTTCCGTTTGAAATTGTATTGAATGACTGATCCTTTTGACATCAGAAAGGGGGGAGACATCTGTTTTTTCGTAGAAAAAACAATTCTAGTTCCTCTCGTTTTTCTCCCTCTCTTTGGGAGACGGCCCAATATAGACTGAAATACTGTCTCAAAGGGACATTAAACTCAATCAACCAATCCATATAGTCAAACATAAGTTCATTGCAAGCACTCGCTTGCAGGAGCTTTGAATAAGCGGGAGCTCTATAACAGAAATTTGGTAAGGCACAATTTTATCTTTACGATACATTACTTTCAACGGGATTTCTTTGGTAACGACACCAAAACGGAAGTTTTCTCACCTACTAGACAAAGTTTGTTCTATTTTGAGTGGTGCTGGAAAATTCTGTGTTGCCCATGGGCTGGAACAGCTCACAGGAGTTGAATTCTGTGTATCACTACGCGCTCATTGAAATCCGGTGCGCTCAGCTTGGCGATTCTGTGCTTTATGCATTATTTTTTATTTCATAGGAATGACTTTCCACATAAATAAAATTCTATGAAAGGTAATTCTTTCCTTATAATTCCATTATAATCTGTTTCTATGTCTTAAAGTCGGAAAAAGATCCGAAATAGTCAATGTTTCACTGTGCCAAACACTGTCGAGGGTGCCGCCATTTTGAAGATGTTACCAATTGACGTTTAAAATGACGCCGACGTTACGCCATAATTAACGTCATACACTCGCTTGTTGTAGTCATCTCAATACAAATTTTGTTCTTTAAAATGAATTTCAATTCGAAATTCCAAAAATGCAGATTTGACAAAGACCTAGTTCTTGCTTGTTTGTTCACTTCAGAAGCCACGTGGCTGACACGTCTGTACTACTGTATTATATCTCTTGCACAGTCTCACACACAATACAAACCAGCATCATAAGCTTTGTGTTGTTTGCATTACAGTAATTCGCAGTTTAAAAATATAAACCGATTTTTATGTTGTCTTAGTAATGATATGAAATGGTAAAAAGTATGTGAAATAAACTATAATTTTATTATATGAAGAATGTAGCTTACTCTATCTGGGAACAGTGGTACAAGCTGTAGACCATCACAAACTCTCTAATGAGTCTGAAGTGCTTATTCAAGATATCTAAGATATTTAGGGGAGGTGCGAACTCACACAACTACAATACACCTTAAGGTATTGTCTTTTTACGCTCCAGATATCACTTATCGGGATACTTGAGTTCGGCTTTAGACCTTTTAATTGTTTTCATACTGACTGCAAAGCCAGCAACTACACTCCCTCTATGGAAGTTATATAAAAGTCAACGCGCTAATGCAATTTGGCTAGCAATAAAGTCTCTTCAGTCACTGGTCCCTGTTTTACAAGTTCAAGTTGTTACAGAAGAGATCTATACAGTATAGCATAGCATCTCAGCCTACTACAGGACCTCTACGAGAACACGTATACCAGTTTGGGCTAATACAAGGACACTGGTAATACTGTGTTAGACTTTTTGTAGAAACGCTGGTGCTGTCTCGGGCTACTTCAAATCTTTTCAGTCACTGGTCCCTGTTTTTTACAAGTTCAAATGTTACAGAAGAGATCTATACAGTATAACATAGCGTCTCAGCCTACTACAGGACCTCTAAGAGAACGTGTATACCAGTTTGTGCTAATACAAGGACACTGGTAATACTGTGTTAGACCTTTGTAGAAACGCTGCTGCTGTCTCAGGCTACCTCAAATCTCTGTACAGGCTATACCAGTTTTAGCCTCTAGAACATGGTACCAAGTCAGGCAGCTAAAAGACCTACTAATACTAGCTAATAGTTCACAGACTATAACCTTAATAAACATATTATGTTCATTTTTTACATTAAGCTTAAGAATTAGAATTGGTCATGTATATAACCTTGTAGCTGAGGCTAGAACAAAACTTCCGTATACAATGGGTTATCAGCTAAATCTTCAAGAAGACCTTTGCAAAACACCGTAATGCCAGCTCCTGCTATTTAAAGTCCACAGCAATGGACATTACGCTACCATCTAATCATATTACAAGGCCTTCAGAGAGAAAACGCTTTCAGGTTTTGAAAATAACAGGATTTGTACAACGTTTGCTTGCCAGCTTGATTTAGTGCAAGGCTTCTAGAGACTTTTAATGCTAGACTGATCGTAGTCAGATAGGCAGATTGTGATAGCCCCTTGTTTAATTAGACATTCAAAACTATTGTGGCACCCGCTCAACGTGCTATGATGATTTTACGTCACTGCAATAAAATTTTCACATAGTACATGACTTCTGAGTATGAGTAAAACCTGATGTCATCAGAAGCAACCTATCATAAGAACACCACACTGTTTTAACAGGATGTCTGGGGAGACTGTAAAGTCAGCTCTGAATCCTACAATGCCCATACTAAGATTGTTGTACCAGCTTAGTAAACTACAAAACATTTAGACTATGTTACTTGATGTAGCCATTTCAGAAGCTTCCCATAATGTAGTTCCTCTTAAGTCACAATCCTCTCTTACACTGCAAATACTTTGTAACCTCTCTTGGTCAGATATAGAGGTTCTTACATGAGAGCTCATGTATTATTGAATTTATTAAACGAGTTGGGGAAAGAGATAAGATGCGAGGAAGATGCGAGGCTCTGCCGAGCATCTCATCGTTTTCACCAACGAGTTTAATAAATTCAATAATACAGGAGCACGAATGCAAGTTTCTGTTTATCATACGACGCTAAAATTGCATTTTATTAGCAAATTTTGCACTAAAACGTCACGATTTCGCTATTAGAAACGTGACGTTTTATGGACGCCAACGCCTAACGTTACGACGTAACTTGCATATTTATTATCGTTTTAATGCATGGCTTTATTTCATTCTCAGATACGATGTCATATGATAAATGTAATTAGGGCAGCACAGATGCTTTTGCAACACTTTCTCGTCTCGGAGCCCATAGAGTGCAAACTCAAGACCTTTCCATTTCTTTATATTGTCTTGTTTTGTTCTGTCTGCCCTTTTTATGGCGTTCCTCCCCTGTCAAGGCCACTGAAAACCTCTTTGAAGATTTATTCAAGATTTGTGGCTACTGAATGTCCTCTGTCAGTACTGTGGTACCAGCTTATGCTAGTTTCTTTCATTGGTATCTGCAAGATACTTACGTTCATGTAATTAAACTAGTTTGTTAATTTTTGTCCTATAAAGAAACATGACACTCTATTCACTCTGAGTATACAATGGTTTTTTTCCCTGTAGATTCACTCTGAGTATACAATAGTTTTTTCTGTAGAAAATAATAAGTACAGTTTCCACAATGGTAAGCTAAATATCAGTTTCAATGTCAAGTTAGATGAGAATCTATCTATAAAAGACATAATTCAAACAGCGAATTAATTTAAACTTGATTGTATTTTCAGACATGGAATGAGAGACAATTTTTTATCACGAAAAGTTTCATGCGTTATGCATCAATTCATCATGCCAACATTGAAAAAAACACACAGAACATAGTGTTTTGTGAGCAAAATGGTTCCATACAGCCAGAGAAGGCAGCTGTTTTTATATTTGGATGCCACACAAATCCTATTCTAA
This sequence comes from Ctena decussata, assembly GCA_963989385.1. Lineage (NCBI taxonomy): Eukaryota > Metazoa > Mollusca > Bivalvia > Lucinida > Lucinidae > Ctena > Ctena decussata. The sequence goes on along the minus strand of OZ022511.1, from coordinate 76,058,500 downwards.
GAAATGGTGATACTGAAGGAACAAGTTAAGCAAGCAACTAACCCTGTGCCTGGCACAGGGTTAGCTGCTAACCCTGTGCCAAGCACGGACTGTGCTGCTAACCCCGTGCCTGGCACTGCGTCAACTCGTCAACAGTTCTTTCATTCACCCAGAACTGGGCATCGGAATGGATAGTATCTCAGTCGAGAGAAGGTAACAGATTTGCCAGCATGCAATAATGGCGGCCCCCCAAGATCCGGCGGTCTTGTGCTTGGAGACCATCATGCACAGGTATGTCCTCTGTTCGACGGGTTCATCGCCTGGGACTTTCTCAATGACAGCCTTTAAGAGGTCTTCTATCGTCATTTGCATGAGAACGCCCGGCTTATGCCCGTCCCAGAGGGCAGGGCACAGATGAGATAGTTACGAACGCTCATGAAGTCTGTGCGAGTAAGTTCGCCCTGTAGCAGGGTCCTAATATGTTTGACATATTCTGATTCGAAGTATGCCTCTCTGATCTGCGGGGGAAGGCGGCCGTGGAAGGACCTGGCCTCCGACTGAGCCCTTTCCTTCCTTCCACGGCGCACAAAAGAGTTTTGGATGTTGATAAGAGATTGGCGGATATTCTGGTTGCGTCCGGCAGTAATGTAAGATTTGTGAAAAATGTATTCTAGAAACTTCATTATAGACCTTACGTAGAAGGCCACGGAGAGGGACTTCATATCAGCTTCCAGCTTCGAAACGAAGAGCTGGAAGTTAGAAGCTGTTAGGATCTTTAGGTCAAAACCACCGAAGTTTTGAAAGAACCTGTCCACTTCGAGGGCTGCCCTCTGGGCCATGTCTTGGGAGCGCCCTCCCCCGAGATAGGTTAGCTGCCACTCCCAAAACCTTTTGATCACAGGATGAAGCCTCTTGGTCTTTGTAATAAGTGCATCCGGTATGGATCGCCGGTCCACTGGTGAGGGACCCGAGCTAGGAGTCATCCCCGGTTGAGTCGGCCGACTCTCCCGAGGTGACTCTCGCTGGGGTGTCTCACGAGTGGACCGGGGATCAGAGGACTGTGGAGTTAATGGAGGGCCAACTACGGGTTGTACCCTTTGTGACTGATGTCTATAAAGAGACCTCATGGCCTCAGAGAGCCCCTGGTGTCTCTCCCGGAGGTGATTTGCTATCCTGGTTGTGGTAACTCCACAACCAGGGACCGCACACCTGCGTCTGTAATGGCCCCCGCCCCTTTAATGATCTGCTTCCTAACCCTCGAGGATTTATTTAGCTGCTTCGCCTCGGTCATTCCATGCTTCCTGGATTTGAGATGCTTTACGAGGTCAATCACCCACTTGCCACACCCTACAGGGCAGACAACCTTTTTTCTGATTCTTTTAGGGGCCCTCTTCGCATTACGGGGACTGCGGGTCCCTAGCCTAACACCAACCCTATCCCCCTTGGGCGTGTCAGCGATGATTCCGGTCTCGGAGCCAGAGGCCGGGGGACCTGAACCATCGCTGTCACCTCCTTGATCCCCCTCATCAGAACCGCCCCCCTCCGTCCCGCTACTTACCTGCCCCCCTTCCTCCTCAGTTCTCCTTCCCCTCCCTATCGAGTACTGCTTCCTGCGACTCTTCTCCCTATTCCCCCGTTCCAACCCTCTCCCTCGCCCCCCTCTCCCCCAAAATCCAACTTACGCTTCACCGTATCCTTCCTCCTTTCCCTAGACCCCGACTCCCCACTAGACACTGAACCCTCCTCCAATTCCCCCCTCTTGGGCCTATAACTTTCACCAGATGATTGGAATTCCTCCCCAGATGATTGCAATTCTTCGGACTCCTCGTCGCCGTACTTCCCCGCAGGGGTGACTTCTTCTCCCTCCTCCCCTGACATTATCCCAACGGCCGGACAACCCTCCCAAAGACAAAATATTAAGCACACAAGAGGCTAACCTCCTTAACCCTAACCCAAAAAAATAGCCTTATGAACAACTAAAATAACCCTACATTTTGACCAAGAAAATACCTAGAAAAAAAATAATTTTAGCTAATTTAGACCCCCGACAAATACAAAAAGATGAAAAAAATAGTAATTCACAGTTAGATTTCAAGAAACAAGAAAAAAACTACCTTAACCTTTTATAATATTTTAATACAGAACAATGATTTAGATAAAAACCGCCGAAAATAAAATTTTCATAGGAGCTTGACAAAAACACGTCCGACTCCTATGAAATCCTAACCCTAACTGACACTTTGTCAACAAATTTTTGGTCGATAAGACTAAACTTGGTATCAAATTGAAGCTTATAAAAAGTTATTTAATCTGATATATACTTGTATAGATCAAATCTTAATAGTTAAGGAGATATTCGAGTTTGTTCGAAAAAACTGAGTTCCCTCCACTACAAAAAAAAAAGAACATTTGATGATTACTCTCTTAATTTTTGGTCCATAAGAACAAACTTGGTATCAAATTAAAGGGCTTAAAATGTTCTTTAATCTGATATTTATAAACCTATATGGGCTCCTCCATTTCAAAAGACATTTTAGTTCATCCCTTTTTAAGAGACTACATTAATATATATGTTCCTCTCATGTCAGAAAACTTCAAACTAAAAGTTTTTCAACTAAAGTTGCTTCGATCTTCTTGATTTTGGTATCATTGGAAAGCTCTTGAAAAGTTCTTTTCAAAACATATAAACATTGATAGTCTACGACGTCTATGAGCTGAGATATGAACTTTTTTTCTCCAAAATGTCGCATTTCGCAAAAAAATTCTAATGCGCAATTGCGCTGTACTCACTCAATTTTTCGTCTAAAATAACAAACTAAAGCTTGTAAAACGTACTTTAATCTGATATATATGCACTGGTGAAATGATAAGAATTAAACAAAACAACTATATTTTCTTTTTTTTTTTAAAGATTTACAACTGGCCTTCTGGCGTTTTTCGGTCACAAAGTTGCGACTGCTAAATCTAATCCGGGAACTGTCTTAGATTGTTTAATTTGCCAGGGTTATAAAGCCCGGGTCCCATAGTGGAAGATAAGGGACTATAAGTATCCTCTCTGATAGTTAACTCTATAATATTAGGCCTTTAAAACCTCTTCCCACGAGATGACACTGGCCTTTTAGCCTCTTTAAGATTTCCCGTTATAACTCAGCAAGGGCGTGTCGTAGCAATAATCTTTAAACAGGGTTAGATAGCCAGGCTCTAATCCTGTAAGATAATGTAGGATGCAGTACTATAATTACCCTCTCCTAGCTTATACAATATAGGTAACAGTTATTATTCGCAATTAGCAATTGGCCTTTTGGCCTCCATTTCCTATAATTTCAAAACTCTACTACAACAAAATCACTGGGAGCAGCCTCTTGAAACTTACACAGATACTTCTTCTGTATCTTTACTTTACACAAACCTTTAGGTGACATTCTAATTTAATCCCTTCAAACAAAAACGATGACCCTATGGGTGATGCTCAAAATACATTTAAAATTCATAAAAAAATCCATAACTTCAGCCACAATAAAAATTCTTACAACTTTGAACAACGCATATAGCACTATAAGCAGATATAAAGGCAGTCTCCCTATGTTAACCATTGAGTCTAACCTGACCGTTCAATTGCACACATAGTTTAAACTCACCACAGGCTTAAATAAACCTGCAAAAAAAACATAATCTTTACCACACTAATACCTATGTATGCGTGCTACTGGTTCCCGGCTCCAACATGCTGGTTCCCTCTGTTTTATAATAGTTACTATGGTATAACCATATTTGTAAATATACATTTTATAATTTGTAAATATACATTATAATTTACTTACCTGAAACAAGTGGTCCATAATGCTTACATCAGCAAATAGGTCTCTCCTTGGTCTTCAAATAAACAAATCAAGTTCCCCTTATTCCCTCCCCTAAATACTAGTCAAGACTTGCCAATAGTTATAAACACTTACCGGAATTTGGATCCTGGCTTATTTCGCGTCCGAATCCTATGTTCTTTCGTGAATAAATACTTCTTGATACGGGCTATTTGAATCACCTAGGGTTTTTGGCCTACAATTGGGGAAGAGTGTGGTACAACATGTATATTATGTAAACCAGAACCAAAAGGCCAAAATACCGGGGGTCCAGGGTTAGTCTTTAAATCCATTTCTAAGGACCAGGAAAAGTTTAAATTGCATAACATTTAATACTTAACCTATATACAAAAAATATTTGAAATTTAAAAAAAAAAATTTGACTTCGAAAAAAACTCAGTTTTTTTGACTGAACCCTAACCCTAACCTTAAGCAGTGGGAATTTTCCCTTCCCCTAATTTTCGCTTAGAACAAAATGTCACCTTAACTATAGGCAATACGCTTTTGAAAAGTAGCCTACTCGACGTAAAAGGATGAAAGATAGTATGTCATGGTCTTATAGGACAGATAGGACTTATAAGACACTAACCCTAAGGGTACATGTTAAAAGGTACCCTACCATGAATTTTTTTTTCTAGCGCTAATAACCCCAGAACTTGCACGTAAAGGTCACCGATATAACTTTTGTAGCCCAAAATAACTAAAACCTTCATGAAAGGACGTAAAATAAACTCAAAATAACTTGTTTTAACGAACCCTGAAAATGAAACCCTAAGGCTGCGATGTCGACCCAAAGTGGCCATAAAGGCCACGTAATAGGAACCAAAAGGCCATATTGGCCTTTATGTTTCCAAAATGGGTTACAAAAAGGCCAAAAGAAGGCCAATTGGGAACCAAAAGGCTGCTGCGATGATAACCCTAACCCTAACCCTAACAATGGATCCCGGCTGTTTTACAAACTTTTGGATATGACAAACATTTTAGTATATAACATTGCTTGTAGTATTTTTATGACCACCTACCCTATGAAATATGCATCTTTTCTGGCCAAAGTCGCCCTACTATTAATTATTTTATCTTAATCGTTGCAAATCCGGTCCCTCCGAGTCCGAACCCTCTGCTGACAATGGCACTTGTCAGCCAAGACAGTCGGGGGCACCAAGGTGCAGGAAGTCAAAACTTGCACCTGCACCCTCGAAAGCAAAGGAGCAGCCTGCTCCCAAGCCTGCGGAGAAGCCATCTCCGCCGTCACTAAGTCGAGCGCTAACGCCAGCACCGCCGTAACCGCCAAAGCCGACGCCAGCCACGCCTTCAAGACATTCAGCGCAACCTACGAGACAAGCGCCGCCGCAGAGATCTCTACCAAAGCCAGCAGTACAGCCGCAGCTACAGACCACAGACCAAAAAATGGCATCTCCCGAGCCACCAACATCACCAAGAGTCAAGGCACCTCCCAAAACCAATCGGAACACGTGGAAGTGGGCCCTCTCAAAGTACCACATAGAGGCTGTCAGGCTGAACCACACAGGAGATGAGGTACTGCAACTAAAGACTAAGGACCGAAAAAAGGATCTCTGCTACGCGATCATCAATCACCAACAGCCACACCTGTATGTCTTCAAGGGACCGGACAGCAAGTACCACCACTCACACCTTTACGAAGTGTTCGGGAACGGATTCCACCAAGGACAAGTACCACCAAATCCGGTTCGTGCTCTACGAGAGGCAGTCAGCCAGGCCAGACAGAAACAAGTACACGTCGTTGGACATCTGCCAGGCTCTTCCTGAACCACGGAACAACTTACAGCCGCAAGAGTTAGTATTTCCGTCTACAAATCTAGCTCGACGCGGCCCAAAGAGAGAGCAACCGCATTCCACTTAGCTCTCGAGCAAGATAGAACAACCACGATTCGCAGCCAAATTGGCACAGGTTTTCTATCGTTCCACGCTCACTTTTAGACTATCTGCTCTAAATTCTAAATTCACAGTGCTTCCGCCTTTGGACTATCCAGACTGCACCGTGTCTCATTTGGGCAGGGAGGCTCAGCGTGACTTGCATTTTGCTGAGATCCTCCATTTTTGCAGCCCCCACAGGAAGCACTGGTAACTTAAACGTCTTGCAGTGCCACTATGGAGTAAGTCCGTGCGACTGTGGAGACGAAAAACACCAGAACCTAAAGAAGTTAATAAGTCATTCTATCTTAACAATAGTGTTGCCGATCGGCACGACGGGGACGTGTGACAAGGACTTATGATAAAAGAAAATATCTAAGAATAAACAAGATATTTTTACTCCTATCATCATTCGCCAACCATTTTTCGCACATCTTTTATAGGTGTCTTTTTTTTGTATCTATTTATAAGACATTTCTTTTTATGGTGCGTTTTTATTTTATTTCTATTTTTTTTTTTAGCTCACCTGAGCACGAAATGCTCAAGGTGAGGTATTGTGATCGGTCTTTGTCCGTCGTCCGGCGTCAACTCTTCTTTAAACGACTTCTTCTCCAAAAGTGCTAGCCGGATTTCAAAATAATTTCACAGAAATGTTCCTTGGGGGACTCTCTACCAAAATTGCTCAAATGGTTCCGCTCTGCTGAACAATATGGCCGCCAGAGCTAAAAATAGAAAAACCTTTAAACGACTTCTCCTCCAAAACTGCTGGGCCGATTTGAAATAATGTCACAGAAATGTTCCTTAGGATACCCTCTACCAAAATTGCTCAAACGGTTCCGCTCCGCTGAACAATATGGCCGCAAGAGCTAAAAATAGAAAAACCTTTAAACGACTTCTCCTCCAAAACTGCTGGGCAGATTTTAAAATAATTTCACAGAAATGTTCTTTAGGAGACCCTCTACCAAAATTGCTCAAACGGTTCCGCTCCGCTGAACAATATGGCCGCCAGAGCTAAAAATAGAAAAACCTTTAAACGACTTCTCCTCCAAAACTGCTGGGCAGATTTTGAAATAATTTCACAGAAATGTTCCTTAGGAGACCCTCTACCAAAATTGCTCAAACGGTTCTGCCCCGCTGAATAATATGGCCACCAGAGCTAAAAATAGAAAAAGGTTTAAACATTATCGTTTCTAAAGCCAATGGCTCGATTTCAAAAAAATTCCACAGAAATGTTTGACTCATGGCTCTAAACAAAAATTGCTCAAACGGTTCCGCTCCGCTGAACAAAATGGCCACCAGAGCTAAAAATAGAAATAAATCTTAGAATGACACAGAGGGCACAGTTATGATCCAATCATCATGAAACTTTGCCAGAATGTTTATCTTAATGAAATCTAGACCATCTTTGAAACTGGGTTATGTGGGGTCAAAAACTAGGTCACTGGGTCAAATCTTAGAAAAACCTTGTGCACACTCTAGAGGGCACAGTTATGATCCAATCTTCATGAAACTTTGTCAGAATGTTTATTTATATAAAATCTATGCCAAATTTGAATCTGAGTCTTGTTGGGTCAAAAACTAGGTCACTAGGTTAAATATTAGAAAAATCTCATGTACACTCTAGAGGGCACAGTTATGATCCTATCTACGTGAAACATTGTCAGAATGTTTACTTTCATGAAATTTATACCAGATTTGAAACTGGGCTATGTCAGGTCAAAAACTAGGTCACTAGGTCAGTTCTTAGAAAACAGTGTGAACGCTTTTGAGGACACAGTTTTGTTCTGATCTTCATGAGACTTTGTCAGAATGTTTGTCTCCAACGAATCTGGACCAAGGGTGCAACTTGGTCATGTTGGGTCAAAAAGTAGGTCACTAGGTTAAACCTTAGAAAAACATTGTGTACACTCTAGAGGGCACAGTTTTGATAACTTTGTCAGAATGTTCACATCCAAGAAATCTAGACCAGGTTTGGAACTGGGTCATCTAGGGTCAAAATCTAGGTCATTAGGTTAAATCTTATAAAAACCTTAGGTACACAATAAAGGGTTAATTTTCCATTTAATCTTTGTGAAACTTTGTCAGTCATATGGATGTCTCTGAGGTTAAGTTCGCAGGATACTCAGGTGAGCGATCCAGGGCCATCATGGCCCTCTTGTTTTTTTTTTAATATTTTTTTTTTTTTTGCTCTTTTTTGGGAGCATTTTCTCACACGTCTTTTATAGGTGTCCTTCTTTTATATATATATGACATCTTTTCATGGTGCTTGTTTTTATATATTTTTATGAAAAATTTGAATGCCATTACAATACCTACAGCTGAATCTGTCAACAGGAGACAAAAAAGTGACTGCATATAGCGAAACCTAAAATTAGTTTCCAGATCGTCGAAGTCTTATCTGAATCTTTGCTATTGTCATTCGGCACTGGTGACCGATTTGGTAGGCTGCTCGCCTGACAAGAGAGGTAACTAGATTTGAGTTCCGTTGGAATAAGATTTTTCTAGACCGCACGACGACGTTCCATTGCACAGACATGACTGAAATACTATTGTAAGGGGCAATAACCATCATCTGTTGACTGATCCATACATAACAAAATATATATAACATTTTAACTGCGCCCCGACAAGTGAATATATATTGTTTTCATAGAGATCGTACTTCTGAATGACTGTCTTAACTCGCATATCATTTTTTAATTAAGCGGCTTAACAATTTTATATAGTTTTTCCTTAAGTGCATGGGCGGCATTTCTGTATGACTCTTGAAATTTGTCTTGCACTCACATTTGGTTTTTATTTAAATTGTGCCCTAACGAGTGAATATAGTTTTTCATAAAGGGCCTTCGTGCCATATTTTTCAGTTACTTTCTGGAGCTCAGCTTAACCTTGTAACTTTAAAACCATCTTGGTCTTTGTAATTCTCTTTTTTCGGCGACTAAATGTACAAGCTCTGCCGCAAAAATTGCTTTTACGAGATTAGTGTCCTCTTCTGACCAGTGTTTTCTCTCTCTAGGAATTTTGAGTGTCTTCTGCTGAAAATTGGTGCCACTATTTGGTATCTCGGTGGCAGTCTTCTGTGGAAGATTGGTGCCAGCATTTGGTTTCTCGGTGGGAGTTGATTGGCCGGCACCTGATACAGTTCCTTTTTGATTTGGTCGCGGCTTTGGGTTGTTAGCTTCATCACTGCAGATGGACACTTTATCAGTGACAGGATCCAACGATATGCTAGCCTCTTCCGGTCTCAGCCCTAACTCTTGGACAAGTCCGCTGACATCTACCGGCTGCTGGCGATCGTAGACAGACAAGTCTAAAGGCTCCCTTCGGAAACCGTTTGCAAAATCCGCAGTTGCACATATAATTGTGTCGCTCTGCAGTTCAGGGTTGTCTGTGAACTTCGGTATGGCATGGCTTACTATGGTGCTCAACTCGATGTCGTATTTTGCTTTAACCAGTTCTTTTAGGTCAGCGACGGTTCTATAGATTCTGCCCTTGAGGAACGTCTCCATCTTATTAGAACGCCTTTCAGCAAATTGGTCCATCGCGCGGGAGATAACCCTGTCGGCAGTTTCGTCAGAAAATAAAACTACTTTAGTTTCTCACAGAACTCCACTTCACTTGGCAACAGGAAATCTGAGTTGAAAGCCTGTTCCTTCGCCGTGTCAACTGAGTGGTCGCTGATAGGCTGCTGGGTTCCTTCCTGCTGGGTTTCTTCGTGCTCTTGTTCCTCTTCTGTTCCTGCCTCGCTTGCCTGAGTTTCGGAATCTGCAGTCTGCTGAATTTCTAGCTGTTGTGGCTTTTCAGTGGTCTGGTCTATAACAGTGACACCTTGGTCCTTTTCCGCGTGGGCAGCTGCAGAAAAAGTGCGACTTATGGCCTGCACTACCTTCGCCGAGGACTTTTGGCTCATTTTCAGCTGGTAAATCCCTTCCGCTGTTTTGCTGGAGTGGCACAGCTGTTGAGAAAGTGGCCCGGCGCGGCTGTGCTGGCAGACATGGCATTGCCAGCGTAGGTGATGAGCATGGGCGTGTTCTCGTCTCTCTGGCTGTCCTCCCTTTGTATTGTCTGTAGCGCGAAATAATGTATCATGGTATGATACTGCTGCTTCAGGCTGAAGTTCGCCACACCACGCGACGCTGATGTCTTGTAATGGGACACTCCGAAGACTCTATCCCATTTTCAATTTTGGCCTTAAACACATTGTTGGGGCGAATGTCCTGATTGCCGATGTTCGCTGAGCATTGGTGCAGACAAGAATGGCCATAAGTCCACCTCTGATTTGACAATAATTTTTTACTGTGTCAAACGTCTCCCCTTTTATAATGATGTCCTCAATCTGTTCTATATGATGAGAGTTGAGGAAGGCCTGGACGGTTGATGCGGGTAGGAGTTCCTCGTGTTCTTGCAGTGCATACTCTGCACGACGCAGTCCCACTGCTTCCTTTAGGTTGGAGCTCAGGTTAGTGGTCTCTTCAACCAGTCTCGTAGGTAGTGCTTCTGGCAAATCATCTTTCTCCGTTTTACAGAACTTCAAGAAGTACACAAATGAGCAGAGAAGGAGCTCTTTAAGGTGCCTGGCAGCATCACAAAGCGCTGTGCCTCAACGTACTCATATAAATCGGTAGTAATGACTTCCAGTTCCAGGGCGGAGGTCTCTTCAAGAGCCAGAGCGCGCCACACTTTTAAAGCTTGAGAGGCATGTTGGCTGGCATTTTTAGCGACAGATTCTTGCCTCTCATGGTCTGCAACCATCTTAGAAAGTCCTTGATGATGAGGCTATGTGCTGCTTCTCTGAATGTCTTGGTACTTGAGCTCTACCATACTAAACTGGTCATCAAGTGAGAGGCCTTTTGCTTTTTCTCGCAGGGTATGCGACTGCTCTGTTGATCTCTTGAACCGACGGATGTTGGAGAGATGATCTGCCAGATAAAAGACGACTTCCCCACAGTCTGGGCATGTTGATGCTTTCGTCCCTCCACTGGTTATGGTCTTCTGCAATTTAACTCTTGCTTTTGCTCTTGTCCACTCCATTTTGTGGAAATCCATGTAATGTTTGTCCAGGCGATTGCGAAGTGCACCACACAAATCACAGGCGAACACCTTTGCTACATCCTGAGACCCTGTTACCGACATGGTGTCACTGGAAACTGTGGAAGGCAGGGGCTGGTCTGAAGTCTTCTTTTGTGAAGTAGAGGAGGTTGTATCAGAAACATGTGCCGCCTCTTTCCTTGCGCTCATCTTCCCAATCAGTATCGTCGCAGCACTCATTCCTGGGGTTGGTGCTACAATTGATGGGCTCCTGGCAGTCTCCAGGTCACAGTGTTGCTTTTTTGGAGTGTTTCCAATGGATGAAGGATTCTTGAACTCTTTCCCCTTTCCTCTTTTTCTCTTGGCCTGCTTGGAAGAAGAGGTAGAATTTTGGCTTGACACACCAGAGTCCCATTGGATTGTCGATACATTCGTAGATCTCTTCGACCAGACATCTTCAATGTCATTCATCTCCTCATCAGGACTTACCTGAAGGTACAACAGTGACAGTTTTTACAGATTTGGAATATTTGGACTCAAAAACTCTAGTCTAAAAATCACCCTTCAGTGGGCTGTGACTTCATATGGCTTAAAATGTAACTAGTATCATAGTCATTAATGAATGAAAGTAAAAAGTATGCAAAGACCAGGAACTGAAACAATCAAAATCCAAATCCAGCCCTCAAACCATAGTTGGAAACAACTAAGATTACAAATAATCAAGATACAGAGAACATATGGCCAACCGAGTGAGCAGCTTGTTCCCAAAAGGTGGCCACTCAGCAACCCAAACCGAACCAAAAATAATAAGAACACACATAAGGTAAAACATCACAGAAACTATGACACCAAAAACAGGCAACAGAGAACCACAACAGAACTACCGCCTTGGAACGGTCAGTAATGAATTACTGGGGGCTTAAATCGATTTTACGGGCCCAACCTCACCCTCAGTTTCTGAAGCGGTACAAACTATTTAGTTGGTTGTTCGGTTCGCATGATAACCCTCTAACTCGTCAATGAATCATCACGGTAAACACATAAATCAAATTTCAACACCATGAAGAAGCAAAGACGAGGACTCAACAGATACAACGGGCCGTCTGACAGGTGGAGATCCCTGGCCTGCCAAACAACCCCACTGGAAATCTGAAGCAAAAGAAGGTCACCAGTTGAGCCCCGGTGGACCAAGCAACAGACAAAAAGGCTCCGGTCCCAACCAACTAAAATATATAGCTTTAGGTCGGGGCCATCATAGAGTCTGACGCCGGTCCATCGGTGTGCAATTAAAGAGTGCAGCAAAGTTATCAACCGTGATTGGGTTAATCACTAAGCATGCAGACTGTCGAATAACATTTAAATTATAGCCAATACGTTTGCGACGTATTATTATTTTTCGGAATTGATCAGAAAAATCAGTCCTACCCTTAATCTTTTTGAATTTGTATACTAAGTCACCATAAAATTCTGGTTCCGATAGGCCTTGGTGTAAAAGAAATTTTAATCCGACATCAAATTTTGAAACCAATTCATGGTGCCTACAGACAAGTTCCTAAGGACTCTGTAACTTAAGGGAGTAGGTTTACAGAACAGTCATACATGTTAAAATAGTCGTTTTTGATATCTTAAAATTTTGAGTCAAATACCCCATTCTAAAACCATCTCTCAGAAGGCTTTGACTTAGATTTGGTTAAAATGTAACAAGTAACATAGTTACTAATAAATGAGCCTAAAAACAAGTTCATTTGGACTCTGTAACTGAAGGGAGGGGGTTTACGGAAATGTCATATATGTTAAAATAGCTTTTTTTCATAATTTCGAATCAAATACCCCATTCTAAAAATCATCTCTCAGTAGGCTTTGACTAAGATTTGGTTAATATGTAATAAGTAACATAGTTCTTTATGAATAAACCTAAAAACAAGTTCATTTGGACTCTGTAACATTAGATTTGGTTAAAATGTAACATAGTTCCTTATGAATAATCCTAAAGACAAGTTCCTATTAGTACTCTGTAACTTAAGGGAGGGGGTTTACAGAACAGTCATACATGTTAAAATAGTCTTCTTTTGATAATATCTTAACATTTTGAGTCAAATACCCCATTCTAAAAATCATCTCTCAATAGGCTTTGACTCTCAGCAGGCTCTCAATAGGCTTTGACTTTGACTTAGATTGGTTAAAATGTAACAAGTAACATAGTTACTAATAAATGAAGCTAAAAACGAGTTCTTTTGGACTCTGTAATTTAAGGGAGGGGGTTTACAGAACAGTCATACATGTTAAAATAGCGCCATTTTTATAATTTCTTATAATTTCGTATCAAGTACCCCATCCTGAAAATCATCTATCAATAGGCTGTGACTTAGATTTGGTTAAAATGTAACAAGTAACATACTTACTAATGAATGAAGCTATAAACAAGTTCTTTTGGACTCTGTAACTTAAGGGAGGAGGTTTTCGGAACAGTCATATATGTTAAAATAGCGCCATATTCATAATTTCTTATTATTTCAACCCAAATACCCTATTCTAAAAATTTCTCTCCACAAGAAGTGGCTCAAATTTGCTTAAAATATTACAAGTAACAAATTTTGTTATGAATGAAACTACAGTAAAGCCAGAGAAAAACTTGACATAAAGTGCAACTGATGTGCACTAGCCCAGAGACAGGTGTGCACATGACTTTGAGTAAGCTCAGAGACACAGGTGCACTCGACTTTGCGACCCAAGTGCACTAGACAAATTTCCAACTCAGCAATCACCTGTGAATTCAATGTGCACATTCATGTTCAGTATATTTGCTATAACCCTACTCTACAGTTCTTAGTTCAACATTGTAAGACACCATTTATTCTTGATTTTTCTTTTTTACTTTCTTTTTATTTAACTATTTCATTCCCTCTTTTTATTTAACCAAACATATCAAATTTGATCTTTTTATGTCATTTGAAGTCTGTAATCACCATCTATTTATTAATGAATACCAATCAATTAAAAATAGTGGTAAAAGGTTGGGATAATTAAATTAAATAGAACATTATATCAAAGTAATTTAAAGGTGCGCAAACAATGATTTTTTTCTAATACCCCTTTCTTTAATTGGTCAGTAGTTTTTCCTAGTGACAAAATTATGAGTTGGTGGAGTGAGAAGTGCCATAATATTTAAATGTATATAATGCGTTATTCCCAACACACTTCTTTAATGCTTTTGTTGTTATAAGACAATAGAAGATGACAGCCAGACGGAAGTCTCTTTCAGGTAAGTATTTATCTAATTGTTACCTTATTTATTGCAGAGCACCTCGTTTAGTAATGCTCATTTAAATATGTTTATTTTAGTATATCGATGTTTTGGAAGAGCTTGCTTAACGCTGCGTATTTAAATATTTATATTTCAATATATTTATTTACATAACGTTACACGATAATAAATTTGGCTAATTATCTCTATCACTATTTCTGAAGTAATAACAGAAATTTGTGGACTTATATATATAATTTTATATCCTTACAACTCTATAATCACTGATTATCTATCTGACAAAACCATGACATTCCCTGTCCGCCAAGCGAAGACGCATTTCAGCCTGGGAATCCGTCCAGTCTGATCTGTCTCTATTTTGCTCATGCAGTCAGAGAAGATTCTGATCTGCCTCGGTGGATGCTTAGGCCGATCTGAGTCTTTGCTGAGTCATTTTGTTGGATCTGTCGCGCAGCGGCTCGAATGAGATGGATTCGAATAAGGCATCTGTCAATACATGTATCCTTGGGCAAGAAGATTTCTTGTTTGTGTAAATGTTTGATTACTGTGTACTTAAAGGTCTGGATTTTGCTCTTCAAACCCATAATGGAATCTCCTCCAATAAACGGGTAATAAGAATATCGAATGCATCTCTTAATCTCCTCATTATTAGAGTTATAAAATATCAAAGTGCTGAGACCGCTGCCAGCTTCAGGGTTCCCGGTGGTGTATATTCATGAATCAATCCAGTAAAACCTTATACAAATGGAGATCAGAACCATATATTTTGAAGAAAAACAACATAAAAAGGAGAAAATGCAAATAAAAAATAAAATAGATAGAAAAATAGAATTGAACTGAAAAAGGAAATTTAGAAGAAACAAATTTTGATATATATATATATATATTAATATTTTCTTGTATATCACTTACAAATCGTACTTACTTTACTTTTTACCATTTTACATATATCGCCATTATAATTTTCAATTTTAATATTATTAACTTTTTAATTCATTTTATTTTTTTTATTTATTTATTTATTTATTTATTTATTTATTGGTTTAGTAGTTGAAATATTCTGCAATTTAATAAATTTTGAATTTTCAAATAAAAAAAGACAACGCAATTTGTAAAGATAAAATTTTTGTTTCAAGGTTCGCTGCACAGATCCCTAAGACTACAATTTGATTGTGAAACATATGTTTTAAAAGATCATTGATAATCAGTTTGAGGAAATAAGTTTAGTGATTAAAGCAAGGTATCGGTTATTGATTTCCCTCAACTAGTCCACATTAAGACATAAGGTATGAAAAAAATAATCTACAAAGACATCTTAATTCTTTGTATCACATGTAGTCACCGTGGAAAGGAAATATTCCTGTTGCATTAGGTGTCGTAATGGGTTGCAAATTGTGTAGACTCTGGTTAGGCTGTGGACACATTTGAGCCGCGACACGAGAAAACCAACAATGAGGTTGTGCGTCCAGCGCAGACTCAGATCAGCCTGGGCATCCACCCAGTCTGATCAGTCTTCGTTTAGCTTTTAATGGGTAGCTAAGGGTCTAAGCTACCTTCATGCGGACAGCGAAGACTCTGCTCAGACTGGGCGGATCTGAGTCTGCGCTGGCCGCACAACCACATTGTTGGTTTTCTCGTGTCGCGGCTTATTTCTAGTTTCTTGATGAATTGACCGCAATTGAAAATTGCATGTGTGTTCTCTTTCCCTCATTTTTTTAAATCTTAACTAAGCGTGTTCGGAAAACACCAGCCCTTTTTCATAATAATCGATGAAATCTTGTTATCAGCCGGAGTCAACTATTGATAAGCCTGAGGGTGTGAAGCGAAGTGTCGGCACACTTCATGTACAAACATTGCGATCGTGAAACAGATACCTGTTTGATCGAATTAACTTACTAAAGAATTTGCTTGATGAGAGAATTTAGAAACACTTCAACTATTTGCAGGGGTAGACATAGTTGTTTTGCAGTGCTTCAGATAAGAAGGGGTAGTGAGGTAATTTACAGATAATTTATCACATTTCTCTATAGAAAAGTAAGTTGTAAGCCCTCATTAGAATCGATTCACCGAGACGGTTCTAATAAGGGGTTGCAGTCTGGAACTCTGTATTTGTGATGCTTTTTCGAAATTTTGCAGAAGTAAATTGTCGTCTGCCTTTTAGGAGCTTAGAGGGTTTATAAACTAAAGGAGGGTTTTGTCTACTTTTGGTGACCAGATACACTTTCAGAGGAAGCAACTCTTATCATTTTCATTTTGTTTCAATATACATGTAGGGTTCAACCCAAGAAAGAATTGAAGTGAGCCCCTATGATCAAATTCTTTCCTATATGAGTTTATTTTGTCTAAGAAAGCAGACAAGAAAGTCACGAAAGTCGTTCCCCATTTTAAGAAAAAATGCGGAAAAAACGTAATAAAAATTGCAGGAAAACATGATAAACTAGTAAACTGTCTTGAGCCTTGCAGACAAGGCATCTCATACTTTGAAGAACGAAAACAGCGTAATTTGCAAATAGCGTAGATTCGTAGCGTAGCCTACACTGTTTGCCCACTAGTCTTTGAATTCTTATCCATTTCTTTAATATAGCGCGAACATAGGAAAATAGCTGAATTTGCAAATAGTGTAGATCCTGATGAGGCGGCTCATAGTGGGCAGCCTCATTTAGATCTGCACTGTTTGCCCTCCAGTGTTTGAATTCTTATCCATTTCTTTAACATCTAAAGCGCGAAACAAAAAATGAAAATTGCTGAATTTGCAGATAATGTAGATCCTCATGTGGCGGCTCATAATCAATAGAATGAGCAGCCTCATCTAGATCTACACTGTTTTCTCTCTAGTCTGTGAATTCTTATCCATTTTTTTAAACACATAGAGCGCTAAAGAACGAAAAGCGCGGAATTTGCAAATAGCGTAGATCCAGATAATGCGGCTCATAATAACCAGCGTCATCCAAATCTACACTGTTTGCCCTCTAGTCTTTGAATTCTTATCCATGCATTTCAATTCTGCGCTGGGCGAACAACCACATTGTTGGTTTTGTCGTGTCGCGGCTAATTTATTTCTGACTTTGTTTACCTAAGACGCCGCAGAAGTGTGAATACATGTATCTACTCAGTTTTAGAGTTTATTGTTAAAACAACAGTACAATAAACTAAGATTCAAAAGCGTAATGAAAGTGGATTTAGAACAAACAAACAGATTTACCTTTGAATATGCTTGATCCACAACTCATTGTGTTAGTTTTGTCATGATTCAAGATCAAATAAAAGAATAAAATAAAGTTGATAGTTTAATACCTTACAATATATCTTTTCTGATACTTAAAATAGATTATTATAATATTTTAATTGTCGTCTATGATATTTAGAATAAATTATGTGATATGAATCATTTTAATTGCTTTCTCAAAAACTGAAAGAAAGAATTAAAGACAGAAAAAATACACAAATTAAGATAATTTTCACTTTTGCAAATAAAAGTAAAAAAAAAAAAAAAAAAAAAAAGAAAGACATTAGAAATTAAAGCAAAAACAAATTTAAAATTCTTATATTTTCTTTAAAAATAAAGTTGATAGTTCAATAGCTTACAACACATGTCTTCTCTTTACTTGAAATAGATTATTACAATACTTTATTTTATTTTCTGTTATATTAAGACTAAATTAACATATGTGTATTATGTTTAATTGGCTTCTAAAAATACTCAAAGAAAGAATTAAAGACAGAAAAAAGACAAAAAATACACAAACTAAGATAATTTTCACTTTTGCAATTAAAAGAAAAAAAAAGAAAAAAGAAAGACATCAGAAAATTAAAACCAATACAAATTTAAAATTGTTATATTTTCTTTACTCTTGCAATACAAATTAAAAAAAGAAGAAGATGATCTGGGTAGTTCACAAACTGTTTGTCCATTCCATGACTGGCTAATCATAAAAGTATGTGTTAAGGTTCAATCTGAACTCTGAACTTCAGGTGCACTACGGTTTGAGAATGGGGTGCAACTCAATGCTCAAAGCTAGCTCAGGTGTAGTGCAACTCATGTGCAACTGGGTTGCACAAGGGTGTCAAGTCTTTCTCTGGCTTTACTGTATAAACATGTTCCTTTAGATCTTGTAAGCCACATGAGATGGTTTTCTGAACCGCCATAAATGGTAAGAAGTGTAGTTTTGGTATCGATTCCCACTGCAGGTGGAATTCTTCTGTATTCAGTGCCACATTCGGTGGCTTCATTACCATCAGATCATCTGCTAACAATAGTAGCAACAACAACTACAACAACACCAACAATGCAACAACAAATCATACTATATGTGTTGTAATCGAATGAGTTCTAAGTTGGAATTCTCCTCATTTTATGGATTGTACAAAGAATCACTAGCACCAGCCTATTTTGTAGCAGTAGCAGCAACAACAGCAACAACAACAACTTCCATTTCAGTTGTAGCATCAATATAGCATCTCAGCCTAGTACAGGACCTCTAACAGAACATGTATACCAGTGAGGGTTAATACAAAGACACTGGTAATACCGTGTTAGACTTTTGTAAAAACGCTGGTGCTGCCTCAGGCTACCTCAAATCCCTCTACAGGCTATACCAGTTTTAGCTTCTAGAACATGGTACCAAGTCAGGCAGCTAAAAGACCTACTAATACTAGCTAATAGTTCACAGACTATTACCTTAATAAACATGTTATGTTCATTTTTATATTAAGCTCAAGAATTAGAATTGGTCAAGTTTATTAAGCTGAAGAATTAGAATTGGTCAAGTATACAACCTTGCAGCTGAGGCTAGAACAAAACTTCCGTAGACAATGGGTTATCAGCTAAATCTTCAAGAAGACCTTTATAAAACACTGTAATGCCAGCTCCTGCTATTTAAAGTCCACAGCAATGGACACTACGCTACCATCTAATCATATTACAAGACCTTCAGAGAGAAAACGCTTTCAGGTTTTGAAAATAACAGGATTTATACAACGTTTGCTTGCCAGCTTGGTTTAGTGCAAGACTTCTAGAGACTTTTAATGCTAGACTGATCGTAGTCAGATAGGCAGATTGTGATAGCCCCTTGTTTAATTAGACATTCAAAGCTATTGTGGCACCCGCTCAACGTGCTATGATGATTTTACGTCACTGCAATACAAGTTCCACCTAGTACAGGACTTCTGAGTATGAGTAAAACCTGATGTCATCACAAGTAACCTATCATACGAACACCACACTGTTTTAACAGGATGTCTGGGGAGACTGTATAGTCAGCTCTGAATCCTACAAGGCCCATACTTAGATTGTTGTACCAGCTTAGTAAACTACAAGACATTTAGAATATGTTACTTGGTGTAGTATTTTAGAAGCTTCCCATAACGTAGTTCCTCTTAAGTCACAATCCTCTTCCTACACTGCAAATACTTTGTAACCTCTCTTGGTCAGATATAGAGGATCTTGCATGAGAGCTCATGTATTATTGAATTTATTAAACGAGTTGGGGAAAGAGATAAGATGCGAGGCTCTGCCGAATGCAAGATCCTATTTATCATACGACACTAAAATCGCATTTTATTAGCAAATTTTGCACTAAAACGTCACAATTTCGCTATTAGAAAACGTGACGTTTTATGGACGCCAACGCCGACGTAATTTGCATATTTAATCCACTAGTGGATTATCGTCTTTAATGCATGGCTTTATTACATTCTCAGATACGACGTCATATGATAAATGTAATTAGGGCATCACAGATGCTTTTGCAACACTTTTTCGTCTCGAAGCCCATAGAGTGCGAACTCAAGACCTCTCCATTTCTTTACATTACCTTGTTTTGTTCTGTCTGCCCTTTTTATCGCGTTCCTCCCCTGTCAAGGCCACTGAAAACCTCTATGAAGATTTATTGAAAATTTGTGGCTACTGAATTCCTCTGTCAGTAGTGTGGTACCAGCTTATGCTAGTTTCTTTCATTGGTATCAGTAAGGTACTTCCGTTCATCTAATTAACCTATTTTTTTAATTTTTGTCCTATAAAAGACCTGGTATCGTAAGAAACATGAACTCTATTCACTCTGAGGATATAATTGTTTCTTTTGGGGTTTTTTTCTGTAGAAAATGATAAGTACCGTTTCCACAAGGTAAGCTAAATATCAGTTCCAATGTCAATTTAGATGAATATCAATAAAAGACATAATTCATAATAATGATGTGGTAACGTAAGCTACTGCCAAAACACAGTAGTCTTAAAGCAACAGCTGTGAGATTTTAACTGCTTCACAAATATACTATAGTATTAAACATTTTTCAAGGTGTGAGGCGAATTTATTGTTGGTTCAAAGACAAAAGGAGTAGACAACAATTGGTACCTTAGCAAAATAAACCGGTTTTACTGCCACTTTTAAAGTCGTCGGCCATCTTGAAAATGGTGTAATTTTAGGTGCAACGGTTTTTTTTTGTCCCCCACCTTTTCGAAGAAAAGCGGAGGGACATAGTTTTCGGCATTTCGTCCTTCCGTCCATCCGTCCTTCCGTCCTTATTTCCGTCCTTCCGTCCCCCTAATGTAGTAGGTACCTTGTGTGCGCAACTCCTCCTAGAGTTTTGTGCCGATTCTTTCGAAACTTTACAGCTGTTTTGTCATGGTCTGAAGATACGCATGTGGTTTGGATATAATCCTGAGATTATTTTTTGTCACTTTTTCCACAAGTTGAACTTAGTAATTTTTTAGGCATTTTTACTATCAAAGTGACTAGATAGTGGGTACCTTGTGTGCGCAACTCCTCCAACAGTTTTATGCGGATGCCTTTGAAACTTCACAGGTGTCTCGGTCATAGTCTGAAGATACGCATGTGGTTTTGATATATTCCTGAGATTATTTTTTGTTACTTTTTCCACAAGTTGAACTTAGTAATTTTTTAGGCGTTTTACTATCATAGTGACTGGATAGTAGGTACCTTGTGTGCGCAACTCCTCATACAGTTTTATGCCGATGCCTTTGAAACTTCACAGGTGTTTTGGTCATGGTCTGAAGATACGCATGTGGTTTGGATATAATCCTGAGATTATTTTTTGTCACTTTTTCCACTCCACAAGTTGAACTTAGTAATTTTTTAGGCGTTTTTACTATCATAGTGACTAGATAGTGGGTACCTTGTGTGCGCAACACCTCATACAGTTTTATGCCGATTCCTTTGAAACTTCACAGATATTTTGATCATGGTCTGAAAATATGCATGTGGTTTGGATTATTTTTTATTACTGTTTTCGCAAATTGAACTTAGCCATTTTTCATACATTTTTACTATCAAAGTGAATAGATAGTTGGTACCTTGTGTGTACAACTCCTCCTACTGTTTTATGCCAATTCCTTTGAAACTTCACAGGTGTTTTGATCATGGTTAGAAGATATGCATGTGGTTTGGATATGATCCTCACATTATTTTTTTATTACTTTTTTCACATTTTTAACTTAGCCGGTTTTCCAGCTCATACACAGTGGAGACCTAGTTCCAAGGCGGGGGACATAAATTCGTTGAATTTGCTTCTTTTTTTTTCTTTTTAGCTTTCCTGAGCCGAAGGCTCCGGGGGAGCTTATAGGATGGTAGTCTCCGGCGTCCATCGTCTGGCGTCCGTTCGTCGTCAACATTTTCAAAGGACTTCTACTCTGAAACTACTGGGCCAATTTCAATTTAACTTCATATGCAGCCTTCAGGCAAAGGGGGAAAGAAAGTTTATATATTTGGTCTAGGCCACATGACCAAGATGGCCGCCATGCCCATATATGGTAAAAACCTAAAATAATCCTCTTCTCCAGAACCACTTGGCCGATTGCCTTGAAACTTGGTATGTAGCATCTGGGACACTAGTTCTACAAAATTTATTTAAATAAAGACCCTGAGTTGACCTTGACCTATTTAAAGGCAAGGTCAAATTTGGTCCCTTAGGCTTTTGTATGGGATAAACTGAAAAAGTACATTTTTATGTTGCTATTAAGCTGTGTAATATGTAAATGCATTCAAATTCAACCCCTGTATAGTTCCAGAGGTCAAGGTCATCTAGTGACCTTTGGCCAAGGTCACCTGTCCATTGTCTGTCAACATTTTCAAAGGACTTTTTCTCTGAAACTACTTGGCCAATTTCAATTAAACTTCATATGCAGCCTTCAGGCAAAGGGAGAAAAAAGTTTATATATTTGGTCTAGGTCACATGACCAAGATGGCCGCCATGCTCATATATGGTAAAAACCTAAAAAATCTTCTTCTACAGAACTAGTCGGCCGATTGCCTTGAAACTTGGTATGTAGCATTTGGGACACTAGTACTACAAAGTTTATATAAATAAAGACTCTGAGTTGACCTTGACCTATTTTATGGCAAGGTCAACTTTGGTCCCTTAGGCTTTTGAATGGGAAAAGCTGAAAACATGTTTTTTCTATATTGCTGTTGTTCTGTGTATTATGAAAATGCATTCAAATTCAACCCCTATGAAGTTCTAGAGGTCAAGGTCATCTAGTGACCTTTGGCCAAGGTCACCTGTCCGTTGTCTGTCAACATTTTCAAAAGACTTCTTCTCTGAGACTACTAGGCCAATTTCAATAAACTTCATATGCAGCCTCCAGGCAAAGGGGGAAAGAAAGTATATATATTTGATCCAGGTCACATGACCAAGATGGCCGCAGTGCCAATATATGGTAAAAACCTAAAATAATCTTCTTCTCCAGAACCACTGGGCCGATTGCCTTGAAACTTGGTATGTAGCATCTGGGACACTATTACTACAAAGTTTATATAATTGAAGACCCTGAGTTGACCTTGACCTATTTTATGGCAAGGTCAATTTTGGTACCGTAGGCTTTTGAATGGGAAAAACTGAAAAAGTACATTTTTATGTTGCTATTGTGCTGTGTAATATGGAAATGCATTCAAATTCAACCCCTATGAAGTTCTAGAGGTCAAGGTCATCTAGTGACTCTTGGCCAAGGTCACATGTCCGTTGTCTGTCAACATTTTCAAAAGACTTCTTCTCTGAAACTATAGGCCAATTTCAATTAAACTTGTGTTGAATATTTTAAGTTCTTTTTCTCAGAAACTATTAGGTCTGGTTGTTTTGCTTATCACCATTTTGGCACTGTTTTTTTTTTTATGTCAACAAAATAAGATGGGTAAATTCATAGCGAAGACAAATGTCCAAAAAGTTCATATCAAATTAAAGTCTCAGGGCTCAGGGGAGCGATCAAGACCTAATGGTCCTCTTGTTTTTTTATTGCCATACAACAGATGAAGTTTTTTTTTGCAAAAGATCATCATCATATTTCAATTCTCATATCGACGTTACCCCCGCACCTCAGCGGAACGAATCCATAGCCGCTTTTTATTAACATAAAGCGTCTCGTGGTAAAAGCCACAAAGCAACATAGAATTAAGAATAGCATTGGAACTGCCGCCTTAGAACAGCCAGCAGCATAGACTACCAGGGGATTTAAAAACAATTATGCCCCCAACTTCGAAGAAGTTGAGGGGGCATATTGGGTTGGGCCTGACCGTCCGTCAGTCCTTCCATCCGTCTGTCCATACATCCGTACGTAGCTCTTCATTTTGTCTTGTCCATCAGCCTTGAACTTGCAGAGTTATGCCCCTTTTTTCAAAAAAATAAATGAACGTTTGTTCCCAAAATCCTGGGAAAACCGTTTGAGCTAGGATGCTCATATTTGGCATAATGCTAGGGACTAAGGTGTAAATCACCTGATTGACCTTTTTTGGGCACATTCCATAAAAAAATAACTGAATTATGCCCCTTTGTTGACTGGCATTTTTCTAACATTTGAACCGTTTGACCAAGAACCCTAATTTTGGTATACTATTAGAATTTGATGTGCTGATCATTCTGATGTTGGTTGCGTTATGCTACATTCATTATTAACAGAGTTATTCCCCTTTTCTCATCTGTATAAAACATAACTATGGGTGGTCTATTTCTCAAGAACAATAATTGTTGGGGCCTTGATGTCTATAGACTGAACAGAGCATTAAAAATGAGCAGACCCGTATTTTTTTCTTTTCCGTCTTCCATGTACTTACAGAATGATGCCCCTTTTTGAAAAATTACACGAAAGTTTGTTCCCCAAATTCTGGGACTACTGTTTAAGCTAGGATGCTCATATTTGGCATACAGCTAGGCGCTAAGGTGTAAATCACTTGATTAACTTTTGGTCGAATTCTGTGGAAAAAAATAAATTGTGCCCCTTTGTTGAATTTGGCATTTTTCTAACTTTTTAACCGTTTGATCGAGAATCCCTATTTTAGGAAGACTATTTTAGTATTTGATGTAATAATGCATTCATTATTGACAAAGTTATTCTCCTTTCCTTATCTGTATAAAACTTTATAATGGGTTGTCTATTTCTCAAGGACAATAATTGGTGGGGGCTTGATATTTATAAAATGGATAGACCATGAAAAATGAGCAGACCCGTATTTATATTTTCTTTTCCGTCTGCCATGTACTTACAGAATTATGCCCCTTTCAAAACATTACATGAAAGTTTGTTCCCAAAATTCTGGGAAACCCGTTTGAGCTAGCTAGGATGCTTATATTTGGCATACTGCTAGGGGCTAAAGTGTTAATCACCAAATTAACTTTTGGACAAATTCTGTCACAAAATTAGCAAGTTATGCTAGACATCTAAAGTTTGACACCTTTAGGGGCAAGCATATGGTTGGGGCATAGTGTTTCACAAACACACTTTCTAGGTTTTTTACTGTCGCCAAACCTCTTCCTTCCTGGCCAAGATGCAATTCATCATACAAAAATACATTCGCGTAATGGCTCCCTAACTCAATCAATGCACCATAGCGACGACATAAAATTCAACTTGATCACTATGGTAAATCAAAAAAAGTACTCTTGGCTAACCAAACTCCTGTAAGCCAGAGTTAAGGCTTCATTTCTTTGGTTAGCTGATACAGTAAGAATCCATACATTTCTATTTTGAGGGTGCTGTGTTTATTTTTTATTTTTAAGAGTTGTTCACCTTTTTTAGATGTAGAAATTCCTAACTTGTGCCTGCAACTCTCCCTGTATTGTTCCCTGGAATTATTTGAATGTAATGCAGATTGTCGTGGTAGTATATGGACAGATGCATGTAGTTTAGGATTTTTGATTGGTTTATTTTTCACAAGAGCCATGGCCCTTGGTGACTTAGACATTCTGTTTGTAACTCCTGCCACATTTTCGTCGCACCTGCTTTAGCAAGGTGCGATATAGAAGTTCAGTTTTCCGTCCGTCCGTCAGTCATTCCGTTCTTGCTTCCTTCCGTACGTCCTTCCGTCAACAATTACGTCGACCCTAGCGTCGACCCTAGTTGTAAGTCCATTTGTCGCAAACTATAATACCTACAGTCATCAAACCTGGCATAAAGCTTATTCTTACAATATTCTCGAGGGCTGTTGCTCTTATTTTGTTTTACCCTTGACCTATATTTTATGACCTGCTGACTTTGTAAAACTTTCCAGCAACAATTACGTCGACCCTAGCGTTTAAGTCCATTTCTCGCAACTATGATACCTACAATCATCAAACCTGGCATAGAGCTTCTTCTAAGAATGTTCTCGAGGACTGTTGCTCTTATTTTTACCCTTGACCTATATTTCATGCTCTGCTGACTTCGTAAAACTGTCCACCAACATTTACGACGACCCTAGCGTTTAAGTCCATTTCTCGCAAACTATTATACCTACAATCATCAAACCTGGCATAGAGCTTCTTCTAAGAATGTTCTCGAGGACTGCTGCTCTTATTTTTACCCTTGACCTATATTTCATGCTCTGCTGACTTCGTAAGACTGTCCACCAACATTTACGTCGACCCTAGCGTTTAAGTCCATTTCTCGCAAACTATTATACCTACAATCATCAAACCTGGCATAAAGTTTCTTCTGAGAATGTTCTCGAGGGCTATTGCTCTTATTTATACCTTGACCTATATTTCATGCTCTACTGACTTCGTAAATTTTTCATTTAAAATTATGTTGATGTTAGTGTTTAAGTCCATTTCTCACAAACTATGATTACTAAAATCATCAAACCTGGCATCAAGTTTTTTCTTAGGATGTTCTTGAGTGCTGTTGCAATTAGTTTACTTTGACATAAATTTTAATGCTTTGCTGACTTTGCAAAATTTTACACCCAAAATTGTGTCAGCCCTAGCATTTTAGTCCTTTTGTCTCGGAGTATGATACCTGTATTCATCACACCTGGCGTAAAGTTTCTCTTTGGAATGTTCATGAGGGATGTTGCAATTATTCCTACCCTTGACCTATATTTTATGCTATTCTGACTTAGTAAAATTTTACATCTAAAATTGTGTTGACCCTAGCATTTTGTCCATTTCTCATACACGTTCTTTTTGATTATAGTCTTTATCACTGTGGAAGCGCAATGCAGGTGCGACATAGCATTCTGCGGAATTCTTGTTCATTTAATGAAGGCTATTTTACCATAACTTGAAGATGAGCATGAGAATTAATCCGTTTTCTTGTGATATTTTTGGGAGAGTTCTGCCCCTGTTCCGACTTCAGCCAAACGTGGGATGGCACTTTTTCCAATATTGGAATAGGTAGCGTTTTGCCTTGTTGAAATGACGAATAAGAGTTCGTTTAGTGACAGCTCCTTATTTGACTGCAACATTTGGAAGTCTAATATGTTCTGTGCTGGCAAACTATTGAAATACTGAGCCTCGACACGACAAAAGCAACAGAGTGGCATGTGTGCTGAGCGAATACTCAGCTCAGCCTGGGCATCCACCCAGTCTAATCAGAACTTCGGTGTCGGCATGGAGGTAGATCAGACCCTTGGCTACCCTTTAAGAGCATAGCGAAGATTCTGATCAGACTGTGCGGATGCCCAGGCTGATCTGAGTCTTCGCTGGGCGAACATGCCACTTCCCTGGTTTTGTCGTGTCGCGGCTCAATTATTATCTAATGGTGCCTGCTCTTCTACATCTTATCTAATGGTGCCTGCTCTTCTACATCGTAAAGAACTTCCAGTGCCGGGGCGTCCTACTTATTTGGAACATTGTAGGGCAAGGGCCTACTGTGCTTGCAGTAGGTGCGGGTGGAGGTTGTTTGGACATTCAGTTCTCCTCTTTCTCCCTCTCTTGGAGACGGCCCGATATAGACTGAAATACTGTCTCAAAGGGTCGTTAACCCAAAACAACCAATCAATCAATTACATCGTAAAGTAACGATAGGAATTGAGTTGAAGAAGAGAATGATCATTCTGGAGTTGATACTTAAAATCTTATATCTTCGGAGCATAGTAAGCCAATGGCTTTTCTGCTCCACCGCTGATTTTCTTTTCACAATTGCCTTCGTTCTTCGGAGCATAGTAAGCCAATGGCTTTTCTGCTCCAGCGCTGATTTTCTTTTCACAATTGCCTTCGTTTTACCGGTTTAAAGGCCCCATGAAAACTTTTATCATGTGGTATCATAACAAGCTTCTCAGTATATTTTCGTGAGTGTAAATGACCGTAAATGATGCGTGAATCCAAACGTTTCAAGTAAGTTTTTTTGCGTTGGACGGTTTAGCTTTTAGAAAATATACACAAAAGCTTGGCGTCGTCAGCCCGGTTCCGCACGAGGTATTGAAAAATATAAGGAATTTTTATCAAACATAAAAACAGCTTCTATACATTGCAGATGACTTTCTGGCTGTTTCAATCCCCGTTTGTCTGTTTTCAAGGCATGCAAGAGGGTTTGAAAGAGGGTTTGCAAAAGGCATAAGAAAGACAAACAGGGAATAAAAACAGCCTAAAAGTGGTCATCTGCAATGTATAAAATAATGATTTATCACAGAGTTCATGTTAGTTTTGATTCAATTATTGTTCAGAAACTGTTTTTGTTTCTCATAAAAATTCCTTATATTTTCTAATATCTCATGCGGAACCGGGCTGACGATGCCAAGTTTTTGCGTATATTTTCTATATGCTAAACTGTCCGTCACGGAAAGCTTACTTCCAACGTTTGGATTCACGCATACAGTAGTTCTGTTCATTTCTTTGCGACTGACAAGGTCAGAGACTCAAAATCAAGAAAGAGAATGAGACTTTTCCCTACATGTATATATCGCCGAGATTGACCTTGAACACATGCTCCACCGTACTAAATGCATATCTAGAAAAATGCAAGACCATGCGCCTAATCCTTTCATGTGCCGAAGAAACAATCTATATGTGACAAAATAGCATTCTTATATTTTGCACAAATAGATTTCAGAGAAAATAAATACCTCAAACCTTCTGCCGATGTCAAATCTGTTTACGATTTTGGCTCCTCTTCTGCAAAATCGGAGACTCCTCTCACGGATTGGCGTTCTGAACCGCGGTTTCGCATGAGAGCGATTTGTAAACGTGTTTATCCCACCAGAAATAACATGGGACTAAAAAATAATTTGGATTAAAAATCGTTTTAAGTTCCACTACAAATTATCTTTTTTACCCTCCCAGTACACCATAGAGGGAGCCTCTTCTTAAAAATATTATTTCTAGGAAATTGTGATTGTTTTTGGACGACATAATACTTACTCAGTTCTTCAGAGGTCATCTTATCTTCACTGTCCCGTCTGGAGCCGACCAACCTGATTGGGGCGGGAGTGTGGGGTTCGAGCTCAAGCCCCGGATCTAGGGGCGGGCTTGAACCCCGCCATCTGGGCTTCTTTGTCTTGTATTATATGTAGGCATCCAGATAATGAGAAGTATCTGCTGACATTTTGAAATAATTTATCCATTTTGTTAGATAAAAATATATGTTGTGACATCTCAATAGAATCGCATCGGCGAGGCGATTCTAATGAGATATCGCAACATATATTTCAAGGGTAAAACAACATTATCAAAAATTGTCATCAAATTGATCCCTAAATATGGTAATACATTTTCAAGCCCCAATCCCCCACCCACATACAGACACATACATCTCGGCACCTCCCAGCCCCACCAGTTATCCAGAGCCCCACCAGTTCGTGGTGGTCTGGATCCGGGCCTGGGGCTGGTGGTGAGGCTTCTGGTGGTGGTGGTGCTGGAGGCAACTAGAGCAATGGGACTAATGCTATGTTCCCACTGTCGTGAGATCCGTTTACGAACGCCACGATTGCCCATTCGTAGCTTATCTTGGAATTTCTATGAAATTTCAGGTGTGGATACGAGGTGATGCGAGTCGTTACGTTACGGTACGATTTGTTGCGCTTGGGTGCAATATGGTCACGATTGGTCAATCTTAGGTGGCACAATCTGTCACGATCTGGTCTCCCGTTTAGTTATGATCAGATACGTTCCGATAGGATTGTCCCGATGGAGTTCACGATTGGGTCTCGATCATCACGATCGGGTTCCCCTATTTGGGACGTTCTGGTACGTGCAGATACGTTCCGATACGATCATCACGAACCAATGCACTGTGTTGCAATAAGATACGATTGTGGTCGCGATGTGTTTCTCGATCAGGATCGAGGATAAGCACGATTTGAGTACGACTGGAACCCGACGGGTTATATACAGCCCGACTGACCTTGGACTTCATTGTTTCTTGACCTTGCATTATTGAACGAACACTAGAACCCACAACCATCGATGATGGCAGGAGTTGAGGATGACGACAACGGGACACCTGCGTTATTACTATATACTCATATTATCGCTAGAGAGGAAGAAGACAAGCAGTAGCCAGACTAGCCACGAACCAAACCACAAAGGGCCAGGAGGGCTGCAGTCAGGCAGTTTTGGATGCAGCCTTTGTTTCAATCGCATTTACTCGCATCTTCTTGTTTCAACTCGTGTCTGCTCGTAAACAAAGCGTAACAGATCGTGTGAGATCGCAGCAAATCTCAACAGAGCGTGGTGTTTGTCTGGTCCAAGGTTCATCCCGATCACCCGATTAAGAGGCACAATTAGATGCGATCTGTCGCGCTTTGTTACGATCCAATATGATCTGATGCGAATATCACGACTGAAAATTAATCGTGCTGATCGTAGAAACTTTTTAACCGCCAAAGATTTTTCTACGATCAACACGATTGCCACGATTGACCTCAAGACCTGTTAAGCTCTGATAAGATGTGATAGGATCACCACAATTAGTCCACGATAAAGACCACGATTTCAATCGTGCCGCGAATCGTGATAGTGGGAACATAGCATTAACAGTGTGTCACAGATCGTGACAGATCATTTGAGATCGCAGCAAATCTCAACAGAGGGTGGTGTTTATCTTGACCAAGATTGATCCTGATCAACACAATTTAGAAGCACGATTAGTTAAGGTCTGTCGCACTTTGTTACGATCCAATAGGGCCTGATACAGTGATCACAATTGACAATTAATGTTGTTGATCTCAGAAAATTTTTGAACGGTCCAGAAAATTTTCTACGATCAGTATGCTTTCCACGACTGACCTAAACATCTGATAAGATCTGATAGGATCATCAAGAATAGTCCACGATTAAGACCACGATTTAATCATGCTGCAAATCGCGATAGTTGCAACATAGTATACAGTGATGACCTGATCAAACTGCGCAGACTTTCAGACTGAGTTTAGCCTTGCTTTGGTGTACTTTTTATACGCCCGTTTGAAAAACGGGACGTTTATTGTTATGGCGCTGGCGTCCGTCCGTCCGTCCGTCCGTCCGGCGTAAACTTTTCGTTTCCGGATAACTCCTCCTACAGTTTACATCCGATCAAGCTGAAACTTGGTATATAGTAAGACAATGAGGTGGACCAGCGCATATCGTTTCGAGGTTACGCTCCAATGATTTTTAGCGGAGTTACAGCCCTTTACTTAGAATTTTTGGGGTGTTCGTTTCCGGATAACTCTTCCTATAGTTTTCATCCAATTAAGCTGAAACTTTGTAAACAGTAAGACTAGGATGTGGAGTAGCGCATATTATACGGGAATTTTGCTCTGATGATTTTTAGCAGAGTTACAGCCCTTTGAAAAAACGCGTCTATGGCAGTTTGTATGGCAATTCTTTAGCATTCCATAACTTGGTTACTCTTTGGAATATCATGATGAAACTTTATAACAATGTATATGAGATTAAGAAAGCGTGTCTCATACAAGAATGGTTACTCCCCTTGACTTAGATTTTGAGTTACCTCCCTTTGATTATTTTGTTAGACTATATTTGTACACCTCATATCTAACTAACCCTTTGGACTATTGTGATGAAACTTGATAGTGATGTATATTAGGTTGACACAATATGTCTCATATAAGAACGGTTGCCTCCCCTTACTTATTTTTGGAGTAACCTCCCTTTGAATATTTTCTAAGGCTATTCTTATGCAAGCGATAAGTAGGCAACCGTATGGAATATCTTGATGAAAATTTATAGCAATGTGTATTAGGTTGAGGCTGTGTATCTTATAGATATAAGAGTAATTGCTCCCCCATCCTTATTAATGGAGTTACATCCCTTTGATTAATTTCTACGGCTATTCTTGGGCAAGTCATTACTAGATAACCGTATGGAATATCTTGACGAAACTTTATAGCAATGTGTATCAGGTTGAGACAGTATGTCTAATAAAAGAATAATTGCTTCCCCTTGCTTATTTTATTTTTAGTTACATCCCTTTGATTACTTTTTAAGGCTTTTCTTTTGAGAACCTTAATGTTTGAAATGCCTTGATAAACTTGATAGCAATGTAGACAAGGATGAAACGGTGCAAAAAAAAACAATCAGAAACGGGCGTATATTGCCCCGCTTGCGGAGCTCTTGTTCAGGTGATGCTACACCCTGTCCGAGGTCCTGGGTTCGATACCCGGTCTGGCCACATACTTTCGTTTCTCCTTCCGCTGATTCAAGAAGGGCAGTTGTCAGTTACTGGCGAAAGTATGTGCACTTAGTACTGGTTGACCGCTTAGGAGGTCTAAGCCTGGCCAGGAACAGTGTGGTTAGGTCAACTGACCGTCCCGACATGACCATAGCTGTTTACCGTGGACGTTAAGCAACACAACTTCTGCGGATCAGAGTACTAGGACACCTGAAGTCCAGCACAATGTGCTCCCTTTATCTACCGATACCGCTACGGGAAAGCAGCAAGGACCACGGAATTCAGGACCTCCTGTTGGTGATGAACTTAGAGAAATGCCTGAAAGAGACCCACAATGTTCGAGTTCTTTTTTATGCACGGGCCGTGCCTCCCACCTCACATGGAAAAAGTAGATGAAAGGCCTTTAAAGATTACTACATTAAACGTGAAGAATATTGAAACAAAAAACAGTTCCTTTATAAATTGTTAAAATCCTCAGATATTATCTGCCTTCAAGAAACTTGGTTATACAACTTCCAGTTGTACCAGCTTTGTGAGATTCACAGTGAATTCATTGGATTTGGAAAGGCTGTGGACGATGACAATCCTATTCCTCCGATTCAGAAACCTCGAGGCTATGGAGGGGTTGCCACCTTGTTCCGCAAAAATATGAATGTTAGAGTAAGGAAGTGTCTGGATGGGGGTTCCCGCATAACAGTTGCAGAACTGGTCACAGATCCTTTATTGTGCATCATCAATGTCTATACGCCTAGCAGAAACAGCAGGACTGCTGACAGCTACGAGGATACCTTAATAAGGATCAAGAAGATTCTCGACAAATATTCAAGCTCACATGCTGTGATTGTGCTTGGTGACATGAATTCATCACTTATGAGCAAAGGAAGCAACGCCCAGGACAATCAACTTCGTAAGCTCTGTACCAGGAATGGGCTCACCTCCCTACAGAGTGGAGCACCTACCTTTCATCATGTAAATGGCAGAGATACAGCTGAAATCGATTACGTGCTTCTGAGCGAAAAGGCAAAGTCTCTCACTAAAGCTGTTAGAGTTGAAAGTCATACCGATTTAAGTACTTCTGATCACGTTCCTGTTTATGCAATTCTTAAAGTTGCGACAGTTACTAAGCCAAAGCCTGTGAGCATTAAACTCAAGCCGAGATGGGATAAGTGTGATAGAAATGCATATGAGGAATACATTGGTGCTGAATCCATTTCATTGTCCAAAAACAGATTTTGAGTTCATTATGTCCCTTGGTCATCTTACTACCATTCTGAAGAATGCAGTTTACATTAGTATTCCTTAACATCGTGCTACAAAGGACGTAAAAAGAGTGCATAGAAGAATTTGGAAACCTGAAATTAACAGAGCCCTGATACAATGTAAGGAGACGTGGTGGCAGTGGAGGCAATGTGGTGAGCCGGCTGAAAAGGAACATCCTCTTGTAAACAGAATTAAACAGTCCAAAAGAGAACTTAGAGAGGCACAGCGTCGTGCAGAAGCTAGGAAGACTATGGAGAAGGTAGAACGGACTATGTTCTCAGATGGCAGTGACAAAGAATTCCACAGACTGGTTAAAGAACAGCGTAAGACAGAAAATTCCTCTATGCAGTTTCTTCGAGTAGATGGTAGAGTCCTCCAGTCACGGGAAGAGGTGTGTGAAGGATGGGCTACCCACTTCGGTTCCCTTGCCACTCCACTTTGATAAAGAAGTCAAGGAATCCTATACATACAATATTTACCATATCCTCAATGTTTGTAAGAACACCTGTTCCCCAATTACGCCAGTTTCTGCTGTAGAGGTTGATGGAGCCCTAAAGAGGTTAAAACCAAATAAAGCTGCTGACTGTCTGGACTTAACGTCTGAACACTTCATCTATGGCAGAGTTGCTGTATTACACTACCTTAAAGACCTGATAAATTACATCTTTGACTGTAAGCAAGTACCCTCTGTCTTTAAGGAAGGATTAGTGTCCCCCATCTTTAAGAAAGGAGATAAGACGTATTCTGCCAACTACCACGGTATTACTGTCACAACGTTCATTCTGAAGGTTCTTGAGCATGTTTTAAACAGACGTTACAACCTCATTCTGGAGCAGACACAATCCAGGCTCCAGAAAGACTTTACGTCGGGACAGTCCTCTAATGATGCTGCTATAATGCTGTCGGAGTGCATAGCGGAAGCAAAAAACTCACGAGAGCCTTTGGTGGTTGCGGCCCTGGATGCCCAGAAGGCCTTCGATGTTGTAGACCATGACTTCCTCCTCAGAAGGCTGTACTTTGAGGGTATTACTGGCGCGGATTGGCTCTTACTTCGAGACCTCTACTCCAATCTTACATCAGTTGTGAAATGGGAGGGAACTCTCTCATCTCCTTTTGTTATCAAGCGAGGCGTTTGTCAAGGAGGGGTCCTTTCCACATCTCACTATAAGAGGTACAACAAACCCCTCCTGATACAGCTGGAAAACAAGTTCTCTGGGGCAAAGATAGGCTATATTCGTGTACCGCATGTCTCAAGAGCAGACGACCTCGCAGTGTTGAGCAACTCCCTACCTGAATTGCAAATGATGTTATCTTCAGCTGGCAGTTTTTCAGACCGGGCAAGATTCGTAAATCATCCATCAAAGAGCTGTGTACTGACGTATTGGGAGCAATTCTCCCAATGTCCCAACACCGTATATTCTTTGAATGGATAGTCTGTGGGTCAAGCGGAACATTCAAAACTCCTGTTTAACTGTTTAATCATATTTTATTGCCTTTGAAACAAGCAATGGGGTTGGGCTACAAGTTCTCACAACATTAGTTACAGCCCTTCCCCTACAACATATTTACAATACGTTAACATGGCAACTATACAGAAAGAGAATAACTAAATATATGGATGAAGAACAAAAATGTAAGTACAATTATACATACGCATTATACATATGCCAACACATGCATATAGGTACATGCACAAGCATGCACATACATGCACATATGAATTGCATAGGCATTTAAATATATCAAGATATAGAATGATATAAAGGTGATAAAGTAAATAAATAGTATAACTAAGTAAATACGACTAAAAGGAAACGAGAAAGAAGGAAGAAAAAAAAGAAGAGAGAAACAAAGAGAAATTGGCGATGCCGCTCGAAGAGGGATTCCAGGAACGTGCGAAAAGAGCGCTCCCAATCCAGCAATCAAAACTCCTTGGTGTGCAAAGGGAGGTAGGCAATAGAGTGAACATTGCTGAGAAGATTGCTCTTGGGAGAAGGACAGCTTACTCCGCTTACTCCCTGATGAGAGCTGGCCTCTATAGTGGAAGTTGTCTAAAGCCAAGTGTCTGCTGGAAGATATGGTCCACATATGCTGTCCCTCGTTCTACCTTTGGTCTAGAAGCTCTTGATTTGAAACGCAGTGACTTCAAGCTGCTCGAACAGTTCCAGAGGAAGTCCTTAAGGCAGATACAGTTCCTCCCAGACAAAACACAAAGTTCCGTTGTTCTTGCACTTCTTGGGATGTTGCCCATTGAATCCGTGATTCACAAGAATATTCTTAACCTGTTTGGACGCTGGATTATGAAGGAGGGAATTGAAAGAGAAATTGCCTTTCGCCAGTTAGCCACAAAATCTTCAAAAGAACTCAGTTGGTTCAAGAAAGTTAAAGAACTCCTGTCCTACTACAACCTGCCTTCAGCATCTCTGTTGATGGAGAAAGCCCCGACAAAGAGTAATTGGAAGAAGATGGTTAATTTTGCTATCAACTCGGCTGTGGAAGCGCAGTGGAGAGAGGATATTTCTTCAACGCCTTCGTTGAGAAAGTGTCAAGGTTGGTGTGTCACATTATGTCTGGTCAACAGTAAGAAACAGCGTACATGATAGTCGCAGAGCGCAGCTTAAATGTCGTCTACTCACCGGCACGTACACGCTACAGAGCAATCTGGCCGTGTTTGACCAGTTCACCATAGACCCTACATGTAAGCTTTGTGATACTTTCTTTCTATCGATACTGCTCTCGGTCAAATATGACCATGATGGCAGGTTTGTGGTGTGGCTCATAAGTTATCACACAAAAAAAAAAACAAAAAAACAAAAAAAAAAAAACTTGAATTTGTGACAACAAAACTTAAACTTGACCCAATTGTATTCACAAATAACAAGTCTGAAATTAATATGCTTGAACTGTATAGCAGAGAACTTATATCATCCTTACAAAAAAACTCGCACTAAACTCTTGCTTGGTAAAGAAAGACAACAGGGTCTCTTGCTCCCCATTACAAAGTTTCTGGAAGGCAGTTTCAGCAAGCGACAGGAACTCAAAGTCCAGAAAAAGAAATTGAACCGTCACAATGACGGTTCGCCGACAATTAACTGGCGGGACACTACGAAGCAACAACAACATAGCATTAAAGCGATGATTTGATCAGACTGCGCAGACTTTCAGGCTGATTTTAGCCTTGCTTTGGTGTACTTTTCTGGTGATGCTACACCCTGTTCTATTAAGCATGACGTTCCAGGTGCGCCGAGAACACAACGGCAGGATTTTACGAAACAACAACACTATGGTTCTGGGTTTTACCCAAAATCCAAGATGTCAGCCCCCTGTGTTTGTTAATTTGTTTACTTTTTCATATCTTCTTATTTCTGGTTGATCTTCGCTTCTTATTAAGCTTATTTAGAAGAAAATGAGCAGGCTCGTCAGGCCTATTACGAGGTAAAGTTCAAAATTCAGCTGCATGGGCATTTTTCAACGAATTCTGTTATTACAGTGGGTGGGGTATGTGGGAGTTTTATTTATGGTTTTGGTTTGATTTGTTGCTTTACGTCCACGGTAAACAGCTATGGTCATGTCCGGAGGGTCAGTTAACCTAACCACACTATTCCTGGGCAGGCTTAGACCTCCTAAGCGGTTAACCAGTACTAACTTAACTTAAGAAAGGGGAGGGATCGGTAACGAGGATCAAGGAAAGTGCACACGATTGGGAGACTAGTACACAGTTTATCAGTGTCTTTCATAAAGTACCTACGCTGAAGGTCATCTGATACATATTTTTTAAAGCAGAAACAGCAGCGCTATCTTTGTCATTCTGGGAGAGGTGATAATTGATTAGACTGAAAAGAACTGGGTAAGTCCCACTGAGGGTAGGGTACTCTTCAGAACACATCATACGAGTGGCCATATATAAGGGTTTGAGTACAGGAATCATACCCTCAATTATGGTCCACTGGTCATCCGTCATATCAAGTACCCTAGCATCAG
Source organism: Ctena decussata (assembly GCA_963989385.1). NCBI lineage: Eukaryota > Metazoa > Mollusca > Bivalvia > Lucinida > Lucinidae > Ctena > Ctena decussata. The sequence goes on along the minus strand of OZ022511.1, from coordinate 76,021,428 downwards.
TGGGCTTTGTAACCTTTGGATCGTGAAGAACAGCATATACTGCCAAACGTTGTTCTAGTAAACGTTCAAACATGTCATACGTCGAATTCCATCTCGTTGGACAGTCCAATATCACAGCATTTTCAGAGATACCCATTTTGTGTCTGCCTAATATCGATGGGTGAGCGCAAAACTGACGTAACTACATTTTACAAAACCTTTCAGGAGAAGCAAAAAACTTTTTCTTGTGACACACAGGTCTTGTTTCAAATTGCCCATCTGTATAAAGACTTCCATACAAATGCTAGCAACTACAAGGAAGCCCTTTTTGTGATAGCTTTATTGATGTTTGTGTTTTGGTAACACTTTGAGTTACAACCTTTTTTGGCATATTTTTCAGTATTCAAAAGAATAAAATCTTACCGCAAAACAGCGGTAAGTTGACTTACAACCTTTTTTGGTGTCATTTTTCAGTAATCTAAAAATAAAAATGTACTGCAAAACAGACGTAACTGACTCATAAACTTTAACAGCATATTTATTAGTTGTCTTAAAGTCAAGTCTTACTGCAAAACAGCTAAAATAACTTACAACTGTTCTTCAAAAAATACTTCGGAGGCATTTTTAGACCACAGAGTCCGAGCATATGTGTCCTACTTATGCATTTATATTTTCACTGAGATTTTTGTGTCATTGAAGTAAAACAGATAAAGCTGATACTATCTGTTTTAGCCATTTGCCCTTTTTGTTTTTCTGAGGTTGTTTGAATGTTTCTGTAAGTTTCTGTGTTGTTTTAATATATTTTTGGTCTGAAATATGGTGCAGCTCAGGTGTGTGGTGACAGCCTGAGTACATGTCTACTGAAACACTTCTGAGAAGTATACAAAGCACTTCTTTGCCATTCTGAAAGTTGAATCAATTCTCCAAGGAGGCTACTCATTATATCAACAATCCTAAATGACTAAATATTCTTTACCAGGACCCTAGAAAATGTCAAAACAGTCCTTAGTGGATAATAGTTTGTGATATAATACTCGTTTCTTCTCAGACTACAGGTACGTGTAGTGGGTATTTGTTAGAACCATTTCAATTGTAAGTTTTTGGATTGACCTATTAGAACCACCTCATTTTCAGAGATAAAAGTTATAACCAAAGCTATAAAATTATTTTTGTTCCCAGTCTACCAGTAATTTAATTTCCTGATGTTTTCTGTCAACCCAACACTCCCTGAACCTATATTCAAACCGGTTTTGCTTTATTTTTAAACCTAGCATAAAGGATTGTAAAATTTTCTCAAATACAAAATGTTTGTTTTAATGACTTAGTTGTTTAAACTGTATAGTATATTCTAATTGATGTACTTATAAAAAAAGGATAACATTAAAATTTTTGAGGGGGTGGGGGGGGATAACTTAATGAAACTTATTATTCAGAGAAGTGAATCTTGGGGTTTAGTGGTTGCAAACTGTTTTTTAAGACATGTCTGCAGAGTTTAAAATTAAATTTTTTATCTCCCCAAATGACAATTCTAAGTACAGTTATTCCCTAATTTACATTATTCCAGAAATTGTATACCAAAAACAATAGTAGTAGTCTGCCCATATGCAACCTGAAACCAATTTGTAAAATGTTCACGATTCAAACCTTATCCATTTTTATACCCCGCCACTAACGTATACCCCGCCACACGTTAGTGGCGGGGTATTATGTTTTCCCGCTGGCTGTCCGTGTGTCTGTCCGTCCGTCGTACGTACGTCCGTCTGTCCGTCCGTCCGTGAGCACTTCGTTTCCGTTCGATAACTTGAGTATTTATTAATGGATTTTATTCATACATGGCATTGGTCTTGGGAAGATCTCGGTTGGGATTGTTAATGGGCAAATTTCGATGTCTTCTTATGGAGTTATTGTCCTTTTCATGGTCTTAAAAACAGTTTTTGGTCTGTAGTTCTTTTACACTTTGAAATATCTTGATGAAATTTCACAGAAATGATCGAAGTAACATAAGCTTTCAGTTATAAGCAGAATTTTGTCCACCTGGATTATCTGCCCCTGCCCTAGGGCTATATACATGTATGAAATAATGAAAAAAAAATGTATGAAATTAGAGTTGAAAGGGATTTTTCTGAAACTTGTAACAAATTATCATATTGATATAAGCTTTATCTCTTGATCAAAATTTTGTCCCCCAGTGGTTATCTGCCCCTGACACATGCTGTATACATGTATGAAATCATGAAAAAATCAATATAAAATCAGATTTTCGGTATATCTTGATGAAATTTCATAGAAATGATTAAAATAACATAAGCTTTCTGTTACAAGTAGTATTAAGTCCACATAGGTTACCTGCCCCTGCCCCAGAGCTATATACATGTATAAAATTATGAAAAAATTCTGTTCATGAGGTTCATGTAATGATAAAAAAAAATGCAGGGGCTGACAAATCCATTGCCCGGACGCCCGGGACAAGCTCCAAATCTGGCTGGACAAGTGCTATTTCCAGCTCGACGCCCGGCCGGGCAAGTAAAAGAAAATCCCCAACACATAAAAATTTGGAAAGAATAACTGTAAGCGTGTTCAAAAAGACAGCCGCACTGCTGTTTATAGCTATAATTATCATGATTTTCTCACCTTTAGTTACTGAAAGTTTGTTTATTGTCACCCATCCATTAATCCAGTGTAATGGTTACTGACGGTGTTTGCGACACCTGTCAATCATTTAGCGAAATTTCACAACTAGATGTGGACCGTTGACCAATGAGTTTTCTTCTCGGATGCATGATGAGCTTGAGTCAAAATACAGAGTCTAGACAGGTCGGTACTGTTTGATCTACAAAGCGATCTTTATTCTAGAAATTGGGACAACCGAACAGTTAAAAAATCAATAAAAAATTTTATTGCGTCTAACAGAAGAAAGTAGAATGGCAAAGCAGTGTAGACTTTGATCAGACTGCTCATATTCAGGAGGAGCAGTCTGATCAAAGTCTACACTTTTGCTCAGACATATGTCTCAATATTCAGAACTTTTATGGTAATATATTTGGTATACCGGTATTCTTTGATGTAAAGTGCAAACGACCTGAGTCAACCAGTACAAAGCATGCTTATTTCCTGCCGAATGTCACCTGGACAGTGTATGCTATAAAGATAAAAGGAAAGGCTTCCACAGTTACCTTAGGTATTTGGATCAAAGTGTAATATTGCTTGGCAACCAGAGTAGTCCCTGATCAGACTGCTCCTAACATAGTTGGATCAAAGTGTAGTAATGCTTGGCAGTAAGAGTAGACCCTGATCAGACTGCTCCTAACATAGTTGGATCAAAGTGTAATTATACTTGGCAGTCAGAGTGGACACTGATCAGACTGCTCCTATGCAATTTGAGCAGGGTCTACACTATCTGCCAACATCTTTGTCTACTAATGGTCTATACTCTAAACTCTTTGCTCAGACAAGATTTCCAAATTTTAGGGAATGTATGATTGTACAGAACACAGGAGCTTGACCTTGAATATTTTTCTCCTAAAGGGCTTGTCCCTACGATGATAATATTAATAATTATTACTATATTCTATAAGCTGGAGGCGACCCCTTTAAAAAATATAACCAACGTCAAGCTCCTGTGGTACAGAAGGGTAACTTTTTGTTTTTGTGTGTGTGTGTGAAAAATCTGGGCAAGCAACTATTTTTGCCGGACAAGTGAATTTTGTTTTTACTTGTCCTGTGGGCAAGTGGAATTTTTTTGGATTTGTCAGCCCCTGAAAATGTATAAAAGATAGAAGACGGGGTATTGGTTTGCAGTGGCGGGGTATTACGCAGTCGTTTACGATGCTTTTATTTAACATCTGAACTGAATTTAATTGTATGTTTTGTGAATAACTTTATGAGACATCATGTCAAAGGCTCATGAAATTTAAGTCTAGGGTTATCCTAGTAAATTTTGCTGCTTTGTTTCAAGTAGTATTAGCGTATTAGCCATCTTCTCTTCAGTTCTTATTTTGCATCATAATAGTTTACATGGTTCCCAGATACACAGTCATTAGTTTCTTCATATGCACTGTTTTCATTTGGTTTACATAATTAAAGCAAACTCAATTTTACATTTGTCTATATTGGACAGAGGGAACCCACGTAATACTATGCTAGACAAATGACAAACAGGGCTGCTGTACTTGTTTTCTGTTTTGTAACTATGCCCCTACTTCCAGCTTAACAACTGGGGAAACTGGAAAACAGACATCTTGGATTATTTTTATGCAATTCTTTACCGTTCAAGACTTTCAGTGTGAATTTACTCTCAGTATCTCTGCCCCCTTTAGGTGCTCCAGTAGCTCATTGGGTTAAGCGCTGGCCTGCTAAACTAAGGGTTTGGTTTTGATTCCTGTTAGAGGTTGAAACCTCTTAATCTTTAAATGGAGTTACATTACGCTGCACACATCCTTTCATTATCATCCTTCTAATGGTTCATTATGACTGAAATATTGTTGAAAGGGAGTTAACCTGCAAGCATCCATCCATCCATTCTTCTTCCCCCTTTCACCATCATGAAATGGCAGTTGAGAGTGCACTAGAGTTTAGTAAAATGAAAAGGTAAGGCTGATCATTGTGTATCATGGTTATTTAGCCATGCTTAAAATTTAGCTGTGGTTAAAGTACAGCTCAGAACAATATTTTAAGGTTCATGGAACAGTTGCTGATCCTAGGCTGGGAAAGGTCCCTGATACAAAACCTTAACTATCAGGCATTTTCAAACTCTTACTTTTATTATTCTTCTTGTATCGTTAGTTTCGAAACTGATTTCTTTATCAGAGGCCATAGCGTCTTTTGGCAGCGAGTGATTTTGGAATTGAGAGCATTTCACTGCATTTCCATAATATTTACTTTACAGTCTTGCTGTTTCAGTGTTTCAAAGTTTTTGTCCCAGTCACTGTTATGCCTAAGAGAGTTTGCCTATCTGAAGTCACTTATGACCTTTTCAAAATAAAACATGGGGCCATAATGACCCTCACAGACCGAGTCAGTCTGTTTGTATTTTATGCACTGAGTCTCTTTAAAATATCCAATGGCCCTGGAATGGGGCTATTGGTGGCCTTAATGATCTAAGACTTAGGCTGCCCCAGTTGATATGTCAAGAGGTCATATCTTGATTTGTTATGTTACAAAAATGAATTGAAGTAAGTAATGGCTTTATTTTACGAGGCCCTCAATTTGAAATTGAAACAGGATTCATTTCACACTGTTTCATGGTGTTTCCAAAATGTTACCCTATTCTTATTGTTTTATTGATTTCAAAATAATTGTCCGACCTTATATTCATATGAGAGCTAGGCCATTGATACCTTAATTGTTTTGTTCCTTAACAAAAGTAATTTTGAAACAGAAACAAACTTTGTTTCAAACCATTTCCCTGTGCTTCCAAAATAGTATTTCTTACTGCTCCATTGTTTCAGAATATTTGCCATGTTTGATTCCCTCTGTTCATGGGCAGTATGTGATTCAGAAACAGAAACTGAGTTAGTTTCTCACCATTTTTATTGTTTCTAAAGTGCAACAGTTACTGTATATTCTTGTTTCATTGGATTTCAAAGTATCATACATTTCAGAAAGCTCTCAGAAAAACAAGAGTCCCAATAAAAAAGTAGGAGTCAGGGACTTCAAAAAAGACGCCAAAGGATCCCTGCAGACCTTGTTTGTCCGAAATGATAGTGGAGCCACATACTTCAAAACCTAACAAAACTGATTTTGAAACAGAAACATGGTTTCCGTCAAACTATATCACTAGTATACACTTGGTAGACCTAAAATACTGTTGAAATAAGTGTAAAACTGCAGGTCAGCCATCCATCCATACTAGGTATGAATTTTTATTGTTTCATTTGTTTCAAAATATTTGTCCTAGTTGATTTCTTTTAGAGATGTTGTATCTTGTATGGTTACAGAAAGAAAGTACATCTATGGTTTGTTCATTTCACTGTGTTTCCAAAATCTGACTATATAAATGTATTCTCTTTCCAAAATTTTAGTATGCACACTATTCTTGTTTCATTAGTTTCAAAACATTTGCCCAAGATGATTCATATACCTGGTAGATAGGTTGTACATGTACCTTGTTTTTATTCTTTAACAGAGACAGGATGTGTTTCAATGTACACTGTGTTTCTAAAATGTTGCTATGTATTTTTAAATATGTTAAAAATATTTGTTCTCGTAGATTTCCAATTGATGAGCTGTAATGAATGTAATTACATATACAAAGTGATTTTGAAACTAGAAACATGTTTTAGTTTCAAACCATTTCATTGTGTTTTCGTGTGTATTTCAATCCTCGTAACTATGATCCCCCCAATCCTTGTAACTATGACGCTCAATCCCCCCCCCCCCCCCCCACACACACACACACACACAGTTACCATGTAGATACAAAGTGATTTTGAAACAAGAAACACGTTTAGTTTCAATCCATTTCACTGTGTTTCCCAAATGTTGCTGTGTATTCTTGTTTCTTGTTGTTTTATTTGATTCTAAATATAGTAGTATCGGTGAATTTCCTGCAAAGGATCTGTATCGCTGTTCAGTATATAACAAAACAGTTATTTTGATACAAAAGCAGTGTTTTGTTTTCAACCATTTCACTGTTTCAAAACTATGGCGAACAGGATATGATCCTGTTGTTTCAAAATATCTGCCCCAACTGATTTCTTCATGTTTCATTATGTAAAGAAAGTGATTTTGAAATAGAAACACAGTTTGTTTCACTATGTTTCTAGTCTGTTACAATATATTGTTGTTGTGGTATTTGTTCCTTAATATTTGTCCCTAAAAATAAATCAGTCACATGAGTTACAACCCTTTTGCAGACAAACTGGAATTAGCTGCTGACTGATTTTATCCCGCAAAACAGTTGTAAGTGGACTTGCGTCAGTTTTGCGGGAACTTGTTGACTGCTCTGAGTTAGCTACCTTTCATATTTTAGCAAAAAATGGGAAAAATAATAAGAATATGAGGTTAATTATTTTACAGAAGATGTATCACCTACTTTTGATTAAAAAAGTGTGAAAATGTCATTTTGTGAAAAATATGTAGTTACGTCAGTTTTGCGCTCAGCCATCGATATGAAGTTCCGTGTTCACATTAACCGACTTTCTGAAGTGATTCACAATCTGTTTTGCTGCACCAATCGTGCGAGTAATGGAAGTAACTTTTTCAAAAGCACCCCTGATAGACAGCTGTAATGTGTGTCCAAAGCATCGAACATGGGTAATTGAATCAGGCAAATGAGATGCGCATGAGACCATGTTCGATGCATTGTCCGTCACAAGGGATGCAACCAGGGATGCTTTTATACCAAACTCTGAACAAACGTTCATGATATCCGAAGCAATGTTCTCCCCTGTATGTCTCTCTGTGGTTTTCCTGGTTGCAAGAATGCAGTTTTGAAATGCCCAGCTTTCGTCAATAAAGTGCCTGGTCACAGTTATAAACCCTTCCGTTGCTAAACTGGTCCAGTGATCACAAGTTAATGAGATCCCAGTCTGCGCCGCAATGCACTGTATAAGATCAGCCTTCACTTTATAATAGCTGATCAAAACATACTTGGAGATCGTTTGTTTACTGGGGACGTTGTAAGATGGGTTCAGTTCATGGCAGAAATCTTTGAAACCATCCCCTTCCACAATACTCATGGGACGCAAGTTCCGCGCGCACATGTTAGCCAGTTTCTCAGTGCAAGTTTGCCATTTGAGTTTCGACATGGTGGACACAACAGGGGTTCTAAACGCTGTTATAGGTGGCTGGACACTTTTGCAAAAGGTGGCTGCAGCTTGGTCAGTATTTAGAGACTTGTGCACATGTTTTAGATGATTGGACATAGCCCCTGTGCTACCGCCCGTGTAGGAGACCTCAACCGCACACAAAGTGCATTTGGCTTTTTTCTTCTCTCCAGCTTCAACTACGTTGAAGTACTTCCAAACTTGTGAGCGTTTGTTTTGCTTTTCAGCCATTTTTTCAATGGACAAGAAGTGACGAAAAACAATTACGATTTCATGACGTTTATTATGGATTATTGATCATGTGTTTGGTTCGTGTAAATGATATGCAAATTCTGTAAACGTTTAGTACACATACACGAACCGTTACCGTTTAAACGTGTAAACGTAGAAGCCCTAAACTTAAGTGCACATACTTTCGCCTGTAACTGACAACTGCCATTCTCGAATCAGCAGAAGGAGAACCGAAAGTATGCGGCCAGACCGGGTATCAAACCCAGGACCTCTGACTTACGAGTCAGGTGCCCTACTGATTGTGCTATGCGGCCGGGCATTTTATTTATGGTATAACCAGCTAGATGTGGGCATGAAGAATTGTGTGTGGTGATATAAACATTTTTTATTCGATTTAAATAACTTTTATTTATGTCAGCCATGGTTTTTCTGATGAAAACAGATAGCATTTGGTCACCCTCTGGTGGACTTTCACAGAATTTCAGTCAGTTTGGCCCTCTGGTGATAAACTTTGAGATATTCTTTAATCACATAGTGCTCAGTGGTTTTATGATATATCATAATACACTCACATCACTGGTCCATATCACGATATATATACAGTGCTGTAGGCCTAATTGGTGCACTTAAGCAAAGAATCGTTAACTGTCTAAATAAGAACAGTAAAAAATAAACAACAGATATTCTGTTTATAAAGTATGATAATCACCCTTTATTTCATCTAAAAAGAATCCAGAATCTGGTATTGATCACAGAAACTCAAAACTCATGTACTATTGTACACGAGGGACCCGTTTTTGTCGGCCAATCCGACGCAGCTTCTAAAAATGTCTTATTCCTGATATAAATAATGGGCTAAATTGTGAAACAGACTATAATCATGACATCACTCCGCGGGCTGCAGAAGGAGCTTGTGGAAAGTTTCAACGATTATTTGCTTTAGCACTGTGAAATCATGATCCTTTGGACATTAGCTGAGTGAGTTATTTTATAATTCACTTCTTTACTATGTGCAATTATGCAAGGCATGCAAAGAGTGATGATTATTATTTACAAATGCTGCTGAAGTGAGTTGACCTACATTCATGACGTGTATTACAATACTCAAAGCCACTGTGTTTGTAAACTAAGATTGCGAAATATGGTGTGTATTCAACTTCATATGCCGAGCTGCAAGTATGATGGCTGCACCAGTTTTCGGGGTATTAATACTTGCTCGCAACATAAAAACTGTGTGATGAATATAGATCACAAACTGATAGTCTCCGTGTACATAAAATATATGTTTAGTAAAATGTAATTTACATTATATGTCCGCATGCCTCTATGCTTACATATTGACTTGAAACGAAACAGATACTCAACTGAATCTGCTCTCAAAAAATGCCCCAGTTTTCAGGGTACGTTAAAGAACTCGCCTTCAAAATGCATCGGCTGCATATCCTAGTGATAAGAACTGCCTTGGTGAGATTTACAATTCATTAGGCAGTTAAAACAATCTTTGAGTTATCAGGAAAAAGTTCATAACCAAATAAATCGCCGTGTCATCTAAGTGTTTCCCCCAGAAATAAAAAAGGGCATGGTAAATTTTCTCAGAAAAGGGCACTTTAGCGCGTGAATTTTCACAAAAAGAGCACTGTATATGCTTTCATTCAAAGACCCCTGTTTTAATGGACATTGGCTTACAGAGATTATACTGCTAATAAAGCATTAAATCATGTCATTCTTTTCTTATTTATAGCTGCAGTAGCATCTTTATCTTGAAATACAGCAAACATAATTAAGCAAATAGAGCCTGGATATAACTAAGCAATAGAGCCTGCATATGATGATAATACATAAAAAATTTGCATCTGCTCTGTATTTTTTTTTTTTTTTTTTTTCTTTTTGTGTGTCAAGCTACTCTTTTTTTGTTTGTTTTTCTTCTAAATATCAAGAAACATAAATAGCCTAAAACATTTCAATACCCTAATTATTATTACAATTTATATTTTATTACATGTATTTATCATTATTGTCCTTTAATTATCCTTTTTTATTTATAATTCATTAGCATTAGGTCTGTATTTGAAAAAAAAATCTGGCACAGAATTGCCTCACTTGAATTTCTATTCATATCTGTTTCAGTTAGCTCTGTTTATCTTCTTAACACAAGTGAGGTTTGTTTAAGGGTACTCAGAGATGTGGAATCTATTAGAAATATATATCACGATGTTCAAATTCTATTTTGGACACAAAAAATGGCATATACAAGACAGAAATATCAAACTTGCATAATATGCGTAATTATTTTTACACCTTAATTTATCAAACGTCTCGAATGTAATCCATATATAATACGCATATCGGAAGAAAGGCCTTACGGGGTGAGAAACAAGTGAAGACAATGATCAGCCTGCACAACGTAAATGGCATGTTGATTTGTGTAATTGTGAAACATGGCTATTGACTCCTTTTCACTCAACAAGCCTCACTTTGATCTGTTCTGCCGATCTGTCAGGTATTTTCACGGATCAGTAAGTTTATTAGCGAGTGGACCATAACAGGATTAATGCCAACAGTTGTGTTTACTTACGCTGTCTAAACAATTGAGGCAGTGAACTATGAATACACGTGTGTATCTCCTTATTGGCAGGTAAAGTTTAGAGCAAAAAGGGCATGGCGCTAGAAAAAAGGGCATGGCGTTGGGGAAAAGGGGCATGGCGCAGCGCCATGCTGAAAGGGGCTAGGGGAAACACTACATCTTTGTCGGTACTTTCCATAAACTTTACAGTGTTTTCAATATTGCTGCTTCCACGGTCACCAACTACGATGTCACAGATGACGTCAAAACTAACGTGCTCTCATGCGTCAATTAGTGTTCGATGAAACATGCTGATTCAACTTTCTGTTTGCAAAAAAAAAAATTATCTTTAGAGGTTCCTGACCAGAGAAGCAGTATAATCTACTAGAAAACCCCTAATTCTGGAGCACCCCGAAAACAGGTACATCGACTATAACATGTGTCACATGACAACTGCAAATATCTGCATACAGCCAAGTGTAACTAACCCCTGTAGCCAGAAATGATCTTCTGTACCCCATATAAAGATCTCCACTTGAAGGACTGCTTGGAAAACAGACGAAAAAAATTATCAACACGTGTTTAACAATAAATAATGATACGTAACGTGCGCCGAATAAGCCGATGCGCCCAATAGGCCGACACGACACTAATGCCACAATATATGCCCTATGCTCCTATTTCCGCAGGGCTCAGCCTAGAGGGCGATATGGGAGAAATAGTCTCCCTAAGCTGGCTGACTTCTCCCTATTTGAGCTGAGGGAGAAGTGAAAATGTATAGAACATATAGGAAATCCAAAATTTGGGCCAGAACTTCTCCCTTCAGTCCTAAAAACGTCGCAATACTTCTTCCTGTCTGAAAGCTCTAGGCTGACCCCTGTTTCGATAACACTAAATGAAAGTCAGTGAAATAGTGTTTTCACTAGCACCTTGTAATAGTTTAATAGTGTAAAATAAAATGTCTGGATCTGGACTTACATGTCAAAAATGAAGTCACAGCATTAAAGAAATGTTAGTTAAATCTTTCTTAAAAATCACTGCCCAGTGTAGGGGACTTTCTCCTAAGCTCCGTTGGTCAAACAGAAGTTTTGGATCATTAGCTCACCTGAGCCGAAGGCTCAGAGGTGAGCTTATAGGATGGGAGTCGAGCCGTCGTCCGTCCGTCCGTGGGTGGGTGCGTGCGTCAACACTTTCAAACATAAATATCTCAGAGACCAGTGGGCCGATCGCAATCAAATTTTATCTGAAGCATCATTTGGGTGGGGGAAAGGCTGCATTAGGTTTTGGTGCCGATCAGCTCAGAACTCTGGTTTCCATGGCAACAGATAGCCCCCATAGAAAGGCTGCATTAGGTTTTGGTGCCGATCAGCTCAGAACTCTGGTTTCCATGGCAACAGATAGCCCCCATAGGGTTATAATGGGGAAAACGGCGTCATCACGTTTTCTCAACTGTTTTTGATTAGATCCTTATCATACTTGCAGGTAATGATGACATACACAAGAGCTTGGATGAGTTCGAAATTTGGTCGGATTCGAGCACAGACTACGGAGTTAGCTGCCCTTGAGCGTTTGAAAAAAATCCCATAGGGTTATAATGGGGAAAATGACGTCATCACCTTTTCTCAACTGTTTTTGCTTAGATCCTTATCATACTTGCAGGTAATGATGACATACATAAGAGCTTGGATGAGTTCGAAATTTGGCCGGATTCGAGCACAGACTACGGTGTTAGCTGCCCTTGAGCGTTTGAAAAAAATCCCATAGTGTTATAATGGAGAAAACAACGTCATCACATATTTTTAGAAAAACTTTGTCATCGCTCTATTGCCTACATTTCTCAACGGATTTTAAAATAACTTCACACAAATGTAGGGCGTGACAATATCTCGAGCAAGTTCGACTTTCAGGATGCTGCGCCCAAGGTCAAGGTCACTGTGGCAAATTTTAGAAAAACTTTGTCAGCGCTCTAGCACCTACATTTCTCATTGGATTTTAAAATAACTTCACACAAATGTAGGGCATGACAATATCTCGAGCAAGTTCGACTTTCAGGGTGCTGTGCCCAAGGTCAAGGTCACTTTGGCTATTTTTAGAAAATCTTTGTCATCGCTCTAGCGCCTACATTTCTCAATGGATTTTGAAATAACTTCACACAAATGTAGGGCATGACAATATCTCGAGCAAGTTCGACTTTCAGGGTGCTGCGCCCAAGGTCAAGGTCACTGTGGCTATTTTTAGAAAAACTTTGTCATCGCTCTAAGGCCTACATTTCTCAACGGATTTTGAAATAACTTCACCCAAATGTAGGGCATGACAATATCTCGAGCAAGTTTGACTTTCAGGGTACTGCGCCCAAGGTCAAGGTCACTGTGGCTATTTTTAGAAAAACTTTGTCATCGCTCTAGCGCCTACATTTCTCAACGGATTTTGAAATAACTTCACACAAATGTAGGGCATGACAATATCTGAAGCAAGTTCGACTTTCAGGGTGCTGCACCCTAGGTCAAGGTCACTGTGGCTAATTTTAGAAAAACTTTGTCATGGCTCTAGCACCTACATTTCTCCATGGATTTTGAAATAGCTTCACACAAATGTAGGGTATGACAATATCTCGAGCAAGGTTGACTTTCAGGGTGCTGCGCCCAAGGTCAAGGTCACTGTGGCTATTTTTAGAAAAACTTTGTCATCGCTCTAGCACCTACATTTCTCAACGGATTTTAAAATAAATTCACACAAATGTAGGGCATGACAATATCTCGAGCAAGTTTGACTTTCAGGGTGCTGCAATCAAGGTTTTTGCTTAGATCCTTATCATACTTGCAGGTAATGATGACATACATAAGAGCTTGGATGAGTTCTAAATTTGGCCGGATTCGAGCACAGACCACGGAGTTAGCTGCTCTTGAGCGTTTGAAAAAAATCCCATAGTCTTATAATGGAGAAAACAACGTCATCACATTTTCATTTTTCATCGGATCCTCTTCATACTTGCAGGTAATGAGGATATGCATAAAAGCTTGGATTAGTTAGCATTTCGGCTGATCCCACCACTGACTATGGAGTACCTGCCCTGAGCATCCAAAAAATCAATGTCGCCACTTTTTCTTGGTTTCTACTGATCCGATCCTTTTCAAACTTGCAGGTAATGAGGAAATGCATAATATCTTAAACAAGTTCAAATTTTGGCCAGATCAGGCCAACCACTACGAAGTTAGCTGCCCTTGACAGCTCTGTCTATTGTGCTCTTGATGTTTTGGATGTGTTTAATTTTCAGCCTGATTGGACCACTGACTGTGGAGTTAGCTGCCCTTGAGCATCTTAAATATCCCTATAGGTTTACAATGTCTCTCAGGTGAGCAATTGTTGCCCTTTGGGCTACTTGTTGTTGAAAGGTGGGAAAATTTTGTGAAGTATAGTGCATTTCAGAGAAGTGAAATTTGTTACGACCTGGCAGTGGTAACAAAAATAGGTGGAAGTAAACCAGCAACAAGCCTGTTTAAAACTTAACAAAATTAAAACTTAACAGAATTTTATTTACATGTACATCAAATATAAAACAGTCATTAATTAATCAAGAAAATATGTAATTTACGATACTTTATTTTGATCTTGAATGTCCCTCAGAATGTCCTATTTAAAATACAAGTCTTTTCACAATTTCTGATCCCATATATTAAAGTCAGCAGAATATTCCTATAATCCCAGAATGAAAGCCACAAAATAATCCAATATATTTAAATTCCAGTATAAACTTATTTAACTGTAGACTGGTGAAAGTTTACAAAGATAACTACATGAAAATTGACTAAATGACTAAATGAAAATTTGTGATCTTTACATATATTATCTAGGAATACTCAGGAAGGAACATTCAGGAATTAACCAGAGATAGATTTTTACTAGACAGTTCTCAATTCTGACATGTTTTTATACCAGAAGATTCTTAATGTTTACAACAGAAATTTCTATTATTTTCTGCATTACTAAAATTAGTTATTCTTAGAACATACTTGAACTATCATGAAAGTTCCCTAAATTTCCTGACGCTTCCACAACATTCTTTTGACAATGGGGAGCAAATTCCAGAACTTTCTAGACGATTCTTTCTGTTTCGGGAACATTCTAAATTTTCTCCAATTTTCCAGAATGTTCTAAAGGACAATGTAAACAACTTGTTTATTTCAAACTGCTAAATCATGGTAAAAGAAAATATTTACACCAGTGAAACACCATATTCATAACAATTTGCTTAACTCACATTTGTAGAAAAATCTGTTTCAGTGAAAATTTTGTTTTCAAATGAAATCATCAATCTCTTCCAAACTGATCTAGTTCTTGGGGTTTGTAGTAGACTTCAGTCAAGACTGAATTGGATCCAGATCATCCAGTAAGGTTTTGACTGGACCGACAGGATTTCACATGCTGATTCTGTTTCTTCTGAAATTAATTTGGAGTTAACTAGAATGATAATTCCTCCCACTTTCTGATGTTATTTTTTTTTACTTCACAAAGAAAACTTAATATGTGACCCCTCATAGGAACCATTTTACTGAGGTGGTTCTAATGAGGGCTTTTTTTTTTTCCTTTTCCCATTTATGCCTTAACCCCAGAAGGGACACAGACGGTGTACTTTTGTACACTCCGATGTTGCAGGATGAAAGCCTACATATAGCCATGTAGCTATAGTAGGGATCTTTAACCTGCACAGGGGATGACTCTCCCTGCACAGGGGGGCCTCCAGTTAACATCCCGATCCGAAGGACGGCACACTTGTTAGCATCATCCCTGCAAATGATGCTAGAAAAACATGTTCGGACATAGGAAGATTTCACCACTGGTGAGGCTCGAACCCACGACCTCTGACTTCAGAGTCAAGTGCACTAACCACTGAGCCACTGGGCTGACAATGTATATATGTATAGTAATGAATAAGGAAAATTATCCATAAATTATCACTGTTAGCCCTTCTTATCAGTAGTACTGGATTCCTACTAAATATTTTTCTTCAGATTTCCAGTCTTTGGTGGGACAAGTACAAGATGTCTGTCAGGAGAAGGTAAGCAGTAGTTATCAGAACTCCAGGTTGAGAATCAGTAAGTGAGCCGCGACACGACAAAACCAACAGTGTGGTAGTGCGCCCAGCGCAGACTCAGATCAGCCTGGGCATCCGTGCAGTTTGACCAGATTCTTTGTTAAGTGCTCAACAGGTAGCTTAGGGTCTAATCTACCTCCATGCGGACAGTGAAGACTCTGATCAGACTGGGTGGATGCCCAGGCTGATCTGAGTCTGCGCTGAGCGCACAACCACATTGTTGGTTTTGTCGTGTCACGGCTCAAGTGGTTTTCTTATGATAGTTCTGGAAAATGTATTTTATCATATGACAATCTGAGAGCGTAATAAAGCCACACATTAAAAACGATAATCAACTAGTGGATTAAATATGCAAATTATGTTGTAACATTATGCCTTGAAGTCCATGAAAACGTCCCATTTTCTAATGGCGAAATCGTGATGTTTTAGTGCAAAATTTGCTAACGCGATTTTAATGTAATATGATAAATAGAATCTTGCATTCGTGCTCATGTATTATTGAATTTATTAAACTTGTTGGGGAAAGCTGATAAGATGCTCGGCAAAGCCTCGTACCTTATCTTTTTTCCCCTAATCCTTTTATAAATTCAATAATGCATGAACACTCATGTAAGATCGTCTATATAAAAATAAAGCTCTGGAATATTAAGTAAATTTCAATATGACAATTACACGCAGGTTTCATCTCCATGTCGTTTTCCATTCAAGAGCTAGCAGGGTGTTTAATAGTAATTTCAAGACATTTATTTTTTGATTTCTCATGGAAGGTATACTAAATGCAACTTGCTGATTGTGTATAATAGAGGCATAAAGCTGATACATAGATTTACAAATACAAATGCTTGCAGGCAGGTCAAAGCCATATCAGTGTTTGGTAAGTTTTGATGGGCGTCTTTCTATTATTCTTTTTTAACTGCAAGAAACATAATTGGTATCATTTTCTGCCCTTCACTGAAGTAAGGTAGATAAGTTCATCATTTTTTCTTCACTAAGTTGTTCATGAAAGACATAATTGAGCTGCGTCACGACAAAACCAACAAAGTGGATGTGCAGCCAGGGCAGACTCAGATCAGCCTGAGCATTTGCCCAATCGGATCAGAGTCTTCGCTGTCAGCATGGAAGTAGCTAAGACCCTTAGCTACCCTTTAAGTGCTTAGCAAAGAGTATGATCAGACTGGGCCGATGCCACGGCTGATCTGAGTCTGTGCTCGGCACACAACCACTTTGTTGGTTTTGTCGTGTCGCGGCTCAATTATGGTTTAGAAGAAAAGTTTTTAGGGGTAAAAAGTAAAGTACATGTACATGTAATAACAATGGGGATTGTTCCCCAGTAGGGATAATATGACATGTCATATGGTGGGATTCATAGTCCCTTAAGCTCCCCCTATCCTCATTTGCATTAGAAAACTTTTATTTTCAAACCATTTTTTGTCAAATTTTGTAGACATTTTGCTAATAACATATAAAAGTTAAATTAAAAAACTTATATAGTTAATGATTTATTAAGGTTAGAATTTACTATATATTTTAATCATTTTCACTGTCTATGTGGCACTACCGGTAGTCCCCCAAGCGGCTGAAAGTGATCTCATCTCTCACAGCATGTTCAGTCAGTGGCACTTTCTGACTGGCCAGTGAATGGTAGTTAAGTAGGTGCTAATTAGCTTTGAGTGGCATCTGGGAACCCTGAATTTGTCATGAAGTGACATTACTTTTGATAGCTCCTATACAGAAGATTCTTGTGGCCAACAGAGGAGAGATAGCTTGTAGAGTGATTAAAACAGCCAGAAATTTGGGTATCAAGACAGTGTCTGTGTACAGTGATGCTGACAGGAACTCACTGCATGTTGCCATGGTAATTATATCCCCAACAAATGGGTACGTCGTGGAGTCAAAGGAGATTGCATTCTCTAGTATATCTGCACATTTGTCCCTTTGTTAGCATTTTGTATGAAGGTTTTGAGGTTGGTTCCTTTTAGGGGATAAATGTACTCAAAATTGAAACTTGGGGAGGTAAATTGTTTTTGTGGTCGGAAATTTTGTTTTACAGCGTTGCACCAGCAGAGCTGTAAAATGCAATTTGCGACCTTAAAACCGACGATTTACCTCCCCAAATGACAATTTTCAATAGTTATCCCCATTCTAATGCACTTTTCGTATTATTTCTTTCACCTTTAAAAGTGTGTCATTATGCAACCATATCAAACACTTCCAGCGACGTAAAACCAGAAGTCAGCCAACGAGAAGCGACGTTAGGTAATGACGTCCGGTTTCCGACAGCCTATAGCAGGATATATTATACTATCGCAAATTTTTGACGTTATCCATAATCCAATCAGACGTCGCGTTACATACGTAAGTGCATTAGAATAGATAGTGAGGCTGGTTGGGCCTGATATTAATAGCTGATATTGATGCTTCCATCTTTAACACTTAAAGCACCAGTGACGAAAATAGCACAATTTGCAAACAGCGTAGATCCTGATGAGGCAGCTCATCATGAGCCGCATCATGTGGATTTACACTGTTTGCCCTCTAGTCTTTGATTTCTCAATATGAAATGTTTTTGACAAGGCATTTTTTGAATTTTTGCAGACGTAAATTTTGTCATCTGCTTTTTGATGCTTAAAGAGTTAAAGATAGCGCAGTCCATTACATATATTTAGAATTAGAAAAGATATTTTTTAGAAAAACAAATACAATAGATCAAAGCATGCACTAGTTATTCTAGTGGAGTTGCTTATGTCACAAAAATATGCTCCCGTGTCCACATTTTGTTAATCAGGGTTTATATACTTCAAAATGTTTGTCAATCTAAGTAGAGTCAGAAAATGGTTCCTGCGAATTTTTTCATGACCTTTATAAGGTCAAGGTCAAATGCACGGCACTATAGTTTTTCACCTTTATTTCATTTCTCTCCATTTCAAGACATTAATGTCGTGTTTCAAAGGCGTAAATGAATTTAGTTTTATGAAAATTGTCATTTGATGGACGAAATCAGAAAAACGATAAGAAAAATTGATTTTGGAGAGCTTTAGCGAGCATTTTACGGGTATTTGCAGTACTTTTTCCACATAAATACAATGAAAATAGAGCTTTATATAGACTGGGTTGACAAAACATTCATTTACAGACTTCGTATGTTATTATATAGCAATCCCTTAAATTATGAAACATAGGGTTGGGCCGTAACGAACACAGTTGTTGCCATGGCAACCAGTATTTTCGGCCAGCAAACCTTATATCGAATCGGATTTCTATATCCGCCATGCGCTAGCTGATTCATTTTATGGTCAACCGTTCGAGATAGAGAAATAATATGCAGAAGGCCCATAGGTTCCTTATTTTTGTAGGTAAGTGGAAATATATCTATCGTAAGTCGAATGGTCACACTAAACACCGTATAAACTGACATCGTAGGTGTGAGATTTCGGAGAAAGTCTAGGGTACATGAAAGCTTGCTGTACATTTCTGTTTTCAGTTAACCAATACTAGTGTAGTGTAAGAGATTTACAAGCAGGTAAATATAAGAAGCGAGGACTGAGCTTGCACAGAAATCATCTTGCCAACTAGGAAACAGCTTTTATGGGAAGCACTAAATACCACAGACTACCACAGACTACCACAGACCACCACAGACTACCACAGACTACCACAGACCACACCACAGACTACCACAGACCACCACAGACTACCACAGACCACATAAAAATACCCATAACAAACTAAATTTCTTAAATCATCAAATATTGTTAAATACAATAATTAAAATGGTACATTTGATCAAGCTGCTAATCAATTTTGGCTTTAATGAGCTAACTGAAAAATACTGTGGATGGTGAAATTAGGTGTTATTAATGGAATACTTTGTCTTTGAAAGTTACTGCATTTGGAGAAAATAGAAATACTTTTATTTTTCGTTTCTAACTGAATAACTTCAAAGAATAAAATTTCTGAAGGAATATCTAAAGTAAACAACTGGAAGTTTTAATTTGAGAAACAATAAAATAAAGAGGAAAAGTGGTAAACTTAAATATATTGAAGAAGCTTATTGTTTTGTGGAGTTCTGTAAACACTAGAGCCAATTAAAAAAAAAGATCTCATTTTTGTGCACTTAGTGAGGCATACTGCTTTTGTTTTTAGCTCACCTGAGCACGAAATGCTCAAGGTGAGCTTTTGTGATCGATATTTGTCCGTTGTCCGTCCGTCCGTTCGTCCATCCGTCGTCAACAATTTCTTCAAACGACATCTCCTCCTAGACCAGTCGGCCTATTTCAAAATAATTTCACACAAATGTTTCTGTTATAGCCCTGAACCAAAATTGCTAAAATGGTTCCGCTCCGCTGAACAAAATGGCCGCCAGAGCTAAAAATAGAAAAACCTTTAAACGACATCTCCTCTGAAGCCAATGGCTCGATTTCAAAAAAATTTCACAGAAATGTTTGACTCATTGCCCTGAACCAAAATTGCTAAAACGGTTCCACTCCGCTGAACAAAATGGCCGCCAGTGCTAAAAATAGAAATCTAAAAATAGAAAACCTTTAAAAGACATCTCCTCTGAAGCCAATGGCTCGATTTCAAAACAATTTCACAGAAATGTTTGACTCATGGCCCTGAACCAAAATCGCTAAAACGGTTCCACTCCGTTGAACAAAATGGCCGCCAGAGCTAAAAATAGAAATAAATCTTAGAATGACACAGAGGGCACAGTTTTGACCCAATCATCATGAAACTTTGTCAGAATGTTTATCTTAATGGGATCTAGACCAAATTTGAAAGTGGGTCATGTGGGGTCAAAAACTAGGTCACTAGGTCAAATCTTAGAAAAACCTTGTAGACACTCTAGAGGGCACAGTTATGATCCAATCTTCATGAAACTTTGTCAGAATGTTTATACTAATACAATCTAGGCCAAGATTGAAACTGAGTCATGTGGGGTCAAAAACAAGGTCACTAGGTCAGATCTTAGAAAAACCATGTGAATGCTGTAGAGGGCACAGTTTTGTTCCAATCTTCATGAAACTTTGGCAAAATGTTTATCTCCAACAAATCTAGACCGAGGATGCACTTGTGTCATGTTGGATCAAAAACTAGGTTACTAGGTCAAACCTTAGAAAAACATTGTGGATACTCCAGAGGGCACAGTTTTGGTTCAATATTCATGAAACATTGTCAGAATGATTATCTCAGTGAAATCTAGGCCAATTTTGAAACTGGGTCATGTCAGGTCAAAAACTAGGTCACTAGGTCAAATCATAGAAAAGCCTTGTGTACACAGTTGTGGCTTTATTTTGCATTGAATCCTCAGGAAACTTGTCAGAATGTTTATCTTCATGAAATGTAGGCCAAGTTTGAAACTATATAATGTCTGATCAAAAACTAGATTGACAGGTCAGATCTTAGAAAAACATTGTGTACACTCTAGAGGGCAAAGTTTTGATCCAATCTTCATGAAACTTTGTCAGAATATAGATTAGAAAGTGCAAAACTGCTCCAATTGAACCATCATCAAATAGATGATCTTCCATGTTATTTCATCATAACTCAGGTGAGCGATTTAGGTCCATCATGGACCTCTTGTTTACATTTATTGGTCTTTGTGTGCATTAGTCACACTTTTTGTTATGATATAACTGATGAAGGGTGTATGATAGGGTCTTGAAATTTCATCTGTTGTAGGAAAAAGTAAGTGACCCTATTTTTTCTACTCTGGGCTACCAGTAAGTGTGGAATTATGCATCTTTTTTATCAAAAAAAGTAAAATGCATGCCCATTGACAAGTATCCTGACAAAAAACTATTTGTGCATGGAACTAATATTCGGTATGGGCTGGTGAGTAGGTGCTCTAATTGAATTTTTAATAAAATCTGTTAATTTTTTAAATTTTTTACCCCTTTTGACTTTTGTAATGTCTTGGGGCATAGTATTTTGCTAAAAATGATTTTTTGTTGTCGTTTTGTTTTACTTTGCAAATGTACAGTAAGTTTTACTGTTATTTTATAATTATGGAGTGTTTGTTATCATTTTTAGCTCACCTGAGCACGAAGTGCTCAAGGTGAGGTATTGTGATCGGTCTTTGTCCGTCGTCCGGCGTCCGTCGTCCGGTCGTGCGTCCGGCGTCAACTTTTGCTTTAAACAACTTCTTCTCCAAAACTGCTAGCCGGATTTCAAAATAATTTCACAGAAATGTTCCTTGGGGGACTCTCTACCAAAATTGCTCAAATGGTTCCGCTCCGCTGAACAATATGGCTGCCAGAGCTAAAAATAGAAAAACCTTTAAACGACTTCTCCTCCATAACTGCTGGGCCGATTTTGAAATAATTTCACAGAAATGTTCCTTAGGAGACCCTCTAACAAAATTGCTCAAACGGTTCTGCTCCGCTGAACAATATGGCCGCCAGAGCTAAAAATAGAAAAACATTTAAACAACTTCTCCTCCAAAACTGCTGGGCAGATTTTGAAATAATTTCACAGAAATGTTCCTTAGGAGACCCTCTACCAAAATTGCTCAAATGGTTCCGCTCCGCTGAACAATATGGCCGCCAGAGCTAAAAATAGAAAAACCTTTAAACGACTTCTCCTCCAAAACTGCTGGGCAGATTTTGAAATAATTTCACAGAAATGTTCCTTAGGAGACCCTCTACCAAAATTGCTCAAACCGTTCCGCTCCGCTGAACAATATGGCCGCCAGAGCTAAAAACAGAAAAACCTTTAAACGACTTCTCCTCCAAAACTGCTGGGCCGATTTTAAAATAATTTCACAGAAATGTTCTTTAGGACACCCTCTACCAAATTGCTCAAACGGTTCCGCTCCGCTGAATAATATGGCCGCCAGAGCTAAAAATAGAAAAACCTTTAAACAACTTCTCCTCCAAAACTGCTGGGCCTATTTTGAAATAATTTCACAGAAATGTTCCTTAGGAGACCCTCTACCAAAATTGCTCAAACGGTTCTGCCCCGCTGAACAATATGGCCACCAGAGCTAAAAATAGAAAAAAGCTTTAAACATCATTGTTTCTAAAGCCAATGGCTCGATTTCAAAAAAATTTCACAGAAATGTTTTACTCATGGCTCTGACCAAAAATTGCTCAGACGGTTCCGCTCCGCTGAACAAAATGGCCGCCAGAGCTAAAAATAGAAATAAATCTTAGAATGGCACAGAGGGGACAGTTATGATCCAATCATCATGAAACTTTATCAGAATGTTTATCTTAATGAAATCTAGACCATCTTCGAAACTGGGTCATGTGGGGTCAAAAACTAGGTCACTGGGTCAAATCTTAGAAAAACCTTGTGCACACTCTAGAGAGCACAGTTATGATCCAATCTTCATGAAACTTTGTCAGAATGTTTATTTATATAAAATCTAGGTCAAATTTGAATCTGAGTCTTGTGGGGTCAAAAACTAGGTCACTATGTCAAATATTAGAAAAAACCTCATGTGCACTCTAGAGGGCACAGTTATGATCCTATCTACTTGAAACATTGTCCGAATGTTTACTTTCATGAAATTTATACCAGATTTGAAACTGGGCCATGTCAGGTCAAAAACTAGGTCACTAGGTCAGTTCTTAGAAAAACAGTGTGAACGCTTTTGAGGACACAGTTTTGTTCTAATCTTCATGAGACTTTGTCAGAATGTTTGTCTCCAACGAATCTGGACCAAGGGTGCAACTTGGTCATGTTGGGTCAAAAAGTAGGTCACTAGGTTAAACCTTAGAAAAACATTGTGTACACTCTAGAAGGCACAGTTTTGATAACTTTGCCAGAATGTTCATATCCAAGAAATCTAGACCAGGTTTGGAACTGGGTCATGTAGGGTCAAAATCTAGGTCATTAGGTTAAATCTTATAAAAACCTTAGGTACACAATAAAGGGTTCATTTTCCATTTAATCTTTGTGAAACTCTGTCAGACATATGGATGTCTCTGAGGTTAAGTTAACAGGTTATTCAGGTGAGCGATCCAGGGCCATCATGGCCCTCTTGTTTTAAATTTTTATTTAATTTATTTTTAGCTCACCAGAGCCGAAGGCTCACAAGGTGAGCTTATAGTATAGGGTCGGTCCGCCGTCGTACGGCGTCCGTTCACACCTTTAAGCATTAATATCTGCTAAAGTAGCTGGCCAATCTTGATCAAATTTTATGTGTAGCATGGTTGGGGTGGGGGATTGATTGCGTATAGTTTTGGTACAGACTGGTTTAAAACTGTGGTTACCATGGCAACAAAAAGGTCCCATAGACTTATAATGGAGAAACTGTTGTCCGGGCCCTAGCTTCTTCATTTTTGATCGCAACTTTGTGTAACTTGCAGATATCCAGGACAGCCAAAACATCTCGGACCAGTTCGAATTTGGGCCATGTTGGACGATTCTTTACAGAGTTACTTGCCCTTGAGCGATAAAATATTTTCCCATAGACTTATAATGGGGAAAATGTTGTCCGGGCCCTAGCTTCTTCATTTTTGATCACAACTTCTTGTAACTTGCAGGTATCCAGGACAGTCAAAACATCTCGGACCAGTTCGAATTTGGGCCAGGTTGGATCCTTCTTTTTTGAGTTACCTGCCCTTGAGCGATAAAATATTTTCCCATAGACTTATAATGGGGAAAATGTAGTCCGGGCCCTAGCTTCTTCATTTTTGATTGCAACTTCTTGTAACTTGCAGGTATCCAGGACAGTCAAAACATCTCGGACCAGTTCGAATATGGGCCAGGTCGGATCCTTCTTTTCAGAGTTACTTGCCCTTGAGCGATAAAATATTTTCTCATAGACTTATAATGGGGAAAATGTTGTCCGGGTCCTAGCTTCATCATTTTTGATCGCAGCTTCTCGTAACTTGCAGGTATCCAGGACAGCCAAAACATCTCGGACCAGTTCGAATTTGGGCAAGGTTGGATTATTCTTTTCAGAGTTACCTGCCCTTGAGCGATAAAATATTTTCCCATAGACTTTGTCATCACTCTAGCCCCTTGATTTGTTGACTTAATTCGATGTAATATCACACAAATGATAAGTATGACAATATCTTCGATGAATTTGCGTTTCAGCTTTCTGGGATCAAGGTCAAGGTCACAGTGGCTATTTTTAGAAAAACTTTGTCATCATTCTAGCACCTTCATTTATTGACTGATTTTGATTAAAACTTCACACAAATGATTAGTATGACAATATCTTGAATAAGTTTGCATTTCAGCATCGTAAGGTCAAGGTCAAAGTCACAGTGGCTATTTTTAGAAAAAACTTTGTCATCGCTCTAGCACCTTCATTTGTGGACCGAATTCATTTTAATTTCACAGAAATAATGAGTATGACAATATCTTGGACAAGTTAGAGTTTCAGCCTTCTGGGGTCAAGGTCAAGGCCACAGTGGCTTTTTTTAGTAAAACTTTGTCATCCCTCTAGCGCCTTCATTTATGGACCGATTTTGATTAAAACTTCACACAGATGTTTAGCACGACAATATCTTGAACAAGCTCATGTTTCAGTATCCTAAGGTCAAAGTCAAGGTCACAGTGGCTATTTTTAGAAAAACTTGGTCATCGCTCTAGCGCCTTCATTTATGGACCAATTTTGATTTAACTTCACACAAGTGATAAGTATGGCAATATCTTGGCCAAGTTTGCATTTCATCTATCTGGGTCAAGGCCAAGGTCACAGTGGCTATATTTAGAAAAACTTTGTCATCACTCTTGCGCCTTCATTTACAGACCAATTTTGATTTAACTTCACACAAATGTTTAGTATGACAGTATCTTGAACAAGTTTGCGTTTCAGCATTCTAAGGTCAAGGTCACAGTTGCTATTTTTAGAAAAACTTTGTCATCGCTCTGGCAACTTCATTTATGGACCAACTACACAAATGTTTAGTATGACAATATCTTGAACAAGTTTATGTTTTAGCGTTCTAAGGTCAAGGTCACAGTTGCTGTTTTACAAAAAACTTTGTCATCGCACTGGCGACTTCATTTATGGACCGATTTTGATTTAACTTCACACAAATGTTTAGTATGACAATATCTTAAACAAGTTCGCTTTTCAGCATTCTA
Organism: Ctena decussata; assembly: GCA_963989385.1. Lineage (NCBI taxonomy): Eukaryota > Metazoa > Mollusca > Bivalvia > Lucinida > Lucinidae > Ctena > Ctena decussata. Next base: position 75,995,750 of record OZ022511.1, on the reverse strand, counting down.
AGATCAAGGTCAAGGTCACAGTGGCTATTTTTAGAAAAACATTGTCATAGCTCTAGTGCCTTCTTTCTGTCTGTCAGTACAATTATCTAGCCTTCTCGGTATGCCTTTTCTGTGACAAACAGGTAGGCCGAATTTTTCAATTACACCGCATGTGCTGTCCGCAAAGTTTCCTTTCAGCAATGTCTAAAACTAGTTGCCGATTATGATGAAACAGTATTCTTGTATAGTTTGCATAAGAATACGCAGAATTTAGAGTATGAAGATTTAGATGTTTCCGAGGACGCCGTCAAGTACATTAAAATAGACTAATACTGAAGACTCTAAGACATTTGGTTATGTTGGCGGTCTACCATGTGTTCAAGTTCGGTTAAACGATATGTAATTTTGTAAACGTTTACCACATATACACGAACTGTTACCCTTTATCCGTGTACACATAGAATCCCCAGTGGTGCTATTCAGATGAAAGCGGTGCAGGTAAAAAATTAGGTCACTACCTCAAATCTTAGAAAAATCTTGTGTACACTCTAGAGGGCACTGTTTTTATCCAATTCATGAAGCTTAAACAGACTGTTCAGCTTGTTCAGTTTTATGAAATCTGGGACAGGTTTGTAAGTTGGTCTAGTCAGATCAAAAACCAGGTCACTAAATCAGATATGAGAAAAACCTTGAGTACACTCTAGAGGGCACAGTTTTGATTCAGTCTTTGTTCAAAAAATTTATTTCTATGTAATCTAGGACATGGTGCCCTAGTGACCTCCTTTATTAACCAGTTTGTTACCAGTATAACTTCACAGCTGTATTGGACTTGTTTGACTTCTGCACTCATCTAAAACCACTGGTTTAAGGTTTGTAACAAATGAGTGAAGTAACAAAATGTGTCTGTTGACAGTAAAATCGCAGGTGAGCTACAGGACCATTGGTCCTCTTGTTTAAATTTGTTTTTGTTAAAATGCTAGCAGTTACTGCCTCAATATTCTGAACAAATCTGATCACAGTAGGTGTACCTCTCATGCACCAGTTCCTTGATGAGTCAGTATGTGATGGCTCACAGGATCGGTCTTTTGGCTCCTTTTGTGTGTGTGCTGGCGTACGTACCACGAGTTTCTTTGATCGGATTGCTTCCCTGCTGAGTTGAGCATGTGATAGGCTGTATATATCTCTCAGTAAATTTTATAATGATGATGCTTGTAAATAAGTACTGCTGTGATAAGTCTCTTATAATTCTAAATTGAATGGCTTGGTGTATTTTTATTTTGTAACATGTATATATGTATGTGATGTTGTACACCTGGATGAGACTCTAATAAACTAATAAACTGCACTCTACATGGAAGCAGGTGGGGTAATTATGTTGTTATTATATACTTGTGCTTATTATCATATTATTAATGGTATCAGTCTGGAACCAAGAGCTAATTAACACCTTAGGGGTAAAGTCTTTAAATCAATTAGAAGTTAAGTATTTATACATGGATTGTCATAAAAGCTTATAGCAATGCATTATCATCCAGCCTAATTTAGGTTATTATTCTTTTTATTAAAAAAATGGACATTCTATGTAAAAGAAATTCTCAAGACTTGAAAATGTGATTATGGCAATATTCCCTATGCTTGGAGAGCATGGATGTCATTGTTACTGCTCTTATATCTAGAAGAGTAAGGATCAAATAGTTTTGAGTGAACCTGAAATTAAAGACAATTACAATTCAAGCATTTTGGTGCAAATTCAATTATTTGATGAAATATAAAAATTATTGAAGAAAGGCATGGTACAATTCTGTAAAAATGTAAGTGGAGTTACAGTACTTGTTCTCTGCACATTGTCTGACGATGGTTATACTTTTACTAAGTTTCATGAAAATTTCTTTTACAGTTGTAAAGTTATAGAGCTGACATGATTTCCATACTTATAATTACAAAGAAGCTTAGTTCCGTAAAAAATCTAGGTGGAGTCATGGTAATTGTTCTCTGCACATCATCTGATCCTGCTTTTATTTGTACAGTTTGCGAAAATATTTCAAAGGGTTTCATAGTTATGGAGCAGACACAATTTCCATACTAAAATTTAAAAAGGGGCATAATTCCATAAGAAATGTAGATGGAATTACAGTACTTGTTCTCTGAAGATTATCTGATGATGATTTATATTTGAACAAAGTTTTGAGAAAATGTCTCAAAGGGTTTCAGAGTTATTCAGCGGACAAGATTTGTGACACACAAATAGACAAACTATGGGAAAAAAAATGTCTCCCTCATATGGGGGGGAGACATATTCCCTAAATTGTGTAAACAATTTGTATTAGCAAAACATGAGTAAATCATATTAGTGGTGCTGCGGATATATGACATTTCGTCGAACGATACTTTGTCTACTGAACCATTTTGTCAAAAACGCTTTTGGTCGATTCATTTAGTGTCATTTTGTTAAATGTCCACTTCCTCGAAACACGTTTCGTCGAATACTTTCGACTAAATATTTTATGCACACCCAGCCACTGATCATGTGACTACAGATCACATGACTGTGAGGCTACGGACAGTGGCGAAGATAACCAAATCTGAGCCTGAATATAAACAAGTGCTTCGCAGGGGGCACATAATACTCCCGTTTTTTTGTCATGATGGAGTTACAGAATAAACAAGATTGTTAACAAAAGGATGGAAAGGCAGACAAACAGGGACCAGAACTCTGTAATTAATGACTGCAACATTATTTAAACATTTAACACATCAAATACTATTAGTATACCAAAAATCAGCTTCCAAGGTGAAGCGGCTACCATGGCCATATATGCTACAAACATTAAAAAATGTACTTCTCCAGAACCACAGGGTTGATTGCCTTAAAACTTGGTATGTAGCATCTGGGACTCTTGTACTACAAAATTTATATAAATGATTATCCTTGGTTGACCTTGATCTATTTTACAGCAAGATCAAATTTGGTCCCTAAGGCTTTTGAATGGGAAAATTTAATATATGCATTATTAACCAATTCAAAATGTATAAAAGGAGAACTGAAACATATGACCTTTTGAGTTTATCTTTAATTTGTACGTTCTGTCTAATTCTGCCTGCTGTAGCTTTCAGAAAAACCTGTGCAAAACACATTGGATGTTTCAGTTTTGATTAAAAAGTGCATTTTTGGAACAAAAAAACTTAATTTTCTCAAAAACTATTAGAGCAAAATGCCGATAGCGCAACATGAAAGAGAATTCAAAAGTAGGATTAGGAATGAACAAACAGGGATTGTGTGGTATGTGTAGCATAAAGAACAACACTTTATTCATAAAGTATTCAAAGGGGTATAAATCTGAGGAAGGAAAGTCAGAATTATAATTCTTGCATAAAGCTGTCAGGGGTCATGTTATTATTGTCATTATTGTGAGTTTTTGATGCCATAACTACCTAATCAAATATGCAAAAGCTATGGCAGATCTGTTTAAGACAGTGATCAAAGTGCCTCCAAATCATCAGGATTTGTCTTACTTGAAATTTTGAAAACAAATAAAATGTTCAAAATGATGTCTTTCTTCAATAACTTTTATATTTCTTCTAATAATTGAATTTGCACCAAAATGCTTGATTTGTAATTGTCTTTAATTCCAGGTTCACTCTAAACTATTTGATCCTTACTCTTCTAGATATAAGAGCAGTAACAATGACATCCATGCTCTCCAAGCATAGGGAATATTGCAATAATCACATTTTCAAGTCTTGAGATTTTTGCAAAATACTTTTTACCTTGAATGTCCATTTTTTAGCTCACCTGAACACGAAGTGCTCAGGGTGAGCTTTTGGGATACCCTGATGTCCATCGTCCGTCGTACGTGTGTCAGGACGTCCGGACTTCCGGACGGACGTCCGTCAACTTTTGCTTGTGTACACTCTAGCGGGCACAGTTTTGATCCAATCTTTATGAAACTGTGTCAGAATGTTAGTCTTTATAAAATCTAGGCCAAGTTCGAAACTGGGTCGTGTCGGGTCAAAAACTAGGTCACTAGGTTAAATCTTAGATAAACCTTGTGTATGCTCTAGAGGGCACAGTTATTATCCAAAGTTCATGAAACTTTGTCAGAATGTTCATCCTCATAATTTTTTGGACAAGTATGAAACTGGGTCAAGTGGGATCAAAAACCAGGTCACTAGGTCAAATCATAGAAAAACCTTGTGTACGCTCTAGAAGACACAGTATAGATCCAATCTTTATGAAACATTGTCAGAATGTTTACCTCCGTAAACTCTAGATCAAGATTGAAACTGGGTCATGTCGGGTCAAAAACTAGGTCACTGGGTCAAATCTTAGAAAAACCTTGTGTACACTCTAGAAGGCACAGTTTTGATCCAAAGTTCATGAAACTTTGTCAGAATGTTTATCTTTATACTATCTAGGACAAGATCGAAACTGGGTCATGTCGGGTCAAAATCTAGGTCACTAGGTCAAATCATAGAAAAACCTTGTGTACGCTCTAGAGAACACAGTTTAGATCCAATCTTTATGAAACATTGTCACAATGTTTATCTCCATAAACTCTAGGTCAAGTTTGAAACTGGGTCATGTCGGGTCAAAAACTAGGTCACTGGGTCAAATCTGAGAAAAACCTTGTGTACACTCTAGAAGGCACAGTTTTGATCCAAAGTTCATGAAACTTTGTCAGAATGTTTATCCTTATACTATCTAGGACAGGATCAAAACTGGGTCATGTTGGGTCAAAATCTAGGTCGTTAGGTCAAATCATAGAAAAACCTTGTGTACGCTCTAGAGGACACAGTTTTGATCCAAACTTTATGAAACTTTGTCAGAATGTTAGTCTTTATAAAATCTAGGCCAGGTTCGAAACTGGGTCATGTCGGGTCAAAAACTAGGTCATTAGGTTAAATCTTAGAAAAACCTTGTGTACGCTCTAGAGGGCACAGTTTTCATCCAAAGTTCATGAAACTTTGTCAGAATGTTCATCCTCATAATATTTAGGATAAGTTCGAAACTGGGTCAAGTCAGGTCAAAAACTAGGTCACTAGGTCAAATCTTAGAAAAACCTTGTGTACGCTCTAGAAGGCACAGTTTTCAACCAAAGTTCATAAAACTTTATCAGAATGTTTATTCTTATTATATGTAGGAGAAGTTTGAAACTGGTCATGTTGGGTCAAAAACTAGGTCACTAGGTCAAATCATAGAAAAACCTTTTGTACGCTCTAGAGGACACAGTTTTGATCCAATCTTTATGAAACTTTGTCAGAATATTTATCTCCATAAACTCTAGGCCAAGTTTGAAAGTAGGTCATGTCGAGTCAAAAACTAGGTCACTAGGTCAAATCTTAGAAAAATTTTGTGCACGCACTGAAGGCATAGTTTTGATCCAATCGTCATGAAACTATGTCAAAATGTTTATTGTCTGTATATTTAAGCCCCCTATGAAACTGAGTCATGTCGGGTCAAAAACTAGGTCACTAGGTCAAATCTTAGAAATTTTTGTGTACACCCTAGAGGGCACAGTTTTGATCCAATCTTCATGAAACTATGTCAGAATGTTTATCTTTATGAAATCTAGGTCAAGCTTTAAAGTGGGTCATGTGGGGTCAAAAACTAGGTCACCAGGTCAAATATCTGGAAACCTTGTATACGCTCCAGAGGGCACAGTTTTGATCCAATCTCAATGAAACTTTGTCAGAATGTTTATTCTTATAATATCCAGGCCAAGTTTGAAACTGGGTCATGTCGGTTCAAAAACTAGGTCAGATATTAGGAATACATTGTGTACGCTCTAGAGGTCACAGTTTTAATCCAAACCTAATGAAATTTTGTCAGAATGTTTATCCTCACAATATCTAGGCCAAGTTTGAAACTGGGTCATGTTGGGTCAAAAACTAGGTCAGATCTTAGATAAACCTTGTTAACGCTATAGAGGACACAGTTTTGATCCAATCTTTTTGAAACTTTGTCAGAATGTTTATCATCACAATATTTAGGCCAAGTTTGAAAGTAGATCATGTTGGGTCAAAAACTACATCACTAGGTCAGATATAAGAACAACCTTGTGTACACTCTGGAGGGCACAGTTTTGATCCAATCTTCATGAACCTTTGTCAGAATGTTTATCCTCACGATATCCAGTTAAGACTGAAACTGGGTCATGTCAGGTCAAAACTAGGTCACTAGGTCAAATCTAAGTTATGCTGCAAGAACTAACATTGCAATGATGCCAGCCACAAACTCCTTGGAATACATTAGTTTCACCACAGTGAGATAATGATGCTACCATTCCATCATCTGTCTTTGCTTAGTTCAGTCTAGTTCAAATCCATCAAAGGAACTCAACATGAACGGGAACTTTTCGGAGAAGGAACTCAACATGAACGGGAACTTTTTGGAGAAGCAACTCTGCCATTTTTAGCTCACCTAAGCCTTACAGTATTGGTGTTAGCTGCCTCGGTCATCCATCCATAAACATTTTCAAACATCTCTGAAACCACTGGGCAGACTAAACTCAAACTTCATATGGAGCCTGCACATGGGTCAAAGGATTGAAAGTTCTTCAAATGATCTTGGTCACATGACCAAGGTGGCTGACATTCCCATGTATGGTAAAAACTCTTATAAATCTTCACCAGAGCCAGTGAACTGATTAATGCTCAGGTGAGCGATTCAGGGCCACCATGGCCCTCTTGTTAACCAAAATTAGGCTGGATGATAATGCATTGCTATAAGATATTATGACAATCCATGTATAAATACTCAACTTCTAATTGATTTAAAGACTTTACCCCTAAGGTGTTAATTAGCTCTTGGTTCCAGACTGATACCATTAATAATATGATAATAAGCACAAGTACATAATAACAACATAATTACCCCACCTGCTTCCATGTAGAGTGTGCATGAGAGGTACACCTACTGTGATCAGATTTGTTCAGAATATTGTTTTGCAGTAACTGCTAACATTTTAACAAAAACAGACTTAAAAAATAAATAAATTAAATAAAAATTAAAAAAATGTCAATAAACACTCCATATAAAATAACAGTAAAACTTACTGTAAATTTGCAAAGTACATGTAAAACAAAACGACTACAAAAAATCATTTTTAGCAAACTACAATGCCCTCTAACCCTCTTAAAGCACCTGGTTACAAAGTTCAAGACATTACAAAAGTCAAAAGGGGTAAAAATTTTAAAAAATTAACAGATTTTATTAAAAATTAAAATAGAGCACCTACTCACCAGCCCATACCGAATATCTGTTCCATGCACAAATAGTTTTTTGTCAGGATACTTGTCAATGGGCATGCATTTTACTTTTTTGATAAAAAAAGATGCATAATTCCACACTTACTGGTAGCCCAGAGTAGAAAAAATAGGGTCACTTACTTTTTCCTACAACAGATGAAATTTCAAGACCCTATCATACACCCTTCATCAGTTATATCATAACAAAAAGTGTGACTAATGCACACAAAGACCAATAAATGGAAAAAACAAAAGCAGTATGCCTCACTTAGTGCACAAAAATGAGATCTTTTTTTTTAATTGGCTCTAGTGTTTACAGAACTCCACAAAACAATAAGCTTCTTCAATATATTTAAGTTTACCACTTTTCCTCTTTATTTTATTGTTTCTCAAATTAAAACTTCCTGTTGTTTACTTTAGATATTCCTTCAGAAATTTTATTCTTTGAAGTTATTCAGTTAGAAACGAAAAATAAAAGTATTTCAACTATTTTCTCCAAATGCAGTAACTTTCAAAGACAAGGTATTCCATTAATAACACCTAATTTCACCATCCACAGTATTTTTCAGTTAGCTCATTAAAGCCAAAATTGATTAGCAGCTTGATCAAATGTACCATTTTAATTATTGTATTTAACAATATTTGATGATTTAAGAAATTTAGTTTGTTATGGGTATTTTTATGTGGTCTGTGGTAGTCTGTGGTGGTCTGTGGTAGTCTGTGGTGTGGTCTGTGGTAGTCTGTGGTAGTCTGTGGTGGTCTGTGGTAGTCTGTGGTATTTAGTGCCTCCCGCTTTTATAGCCCAAGTCGACAATACCAAGTAATCGAATATGACGAAGATATCTCGCCATGCTATTATATTAAGTAGCCTAAAATGTTAAAGGAAATAATATCAAAAGTACAAAAAGGATCGGGTCTCTGTATCGTGTCATGCGCACTCCTGCAGGGAATGCTGGTTTGTGTTCATTATAAATATGAGTCAAGAAGCAACTGAGAGACATAATTTTACATGAAAATTTTGTTTTTGCTTGTAAAACCTGTCATTACTATACCAGTGTTCTAGAGACTGTTTCAATCTGTAATATCTGTATTGTCAATGTTCAGATCCCCGACATGTTGGTATAAAAAGGTAAAAGATAAAGACCTATTATCCTGCCAGTAATTGTTTACTCTTATTGGTCCTGATATAAATCTTATTTATTTTATCTGTACATTTCATAATTATTCTATACATAAGTTCTTTCTGCCTATATTCAATCTTTCTTATTCTTTTCTTGGTCACCCGACACATAATGGTCAAGGCTGACAGAGTGTCATACAACGTTAACATAGAAGTAGAAGTTTCCAAATTATTAGCAAGGTGCACTAGTTTCTTTTCTCTATGGAGATATTATATCTATAGTCCTGCAATTTAAATTTATAAAAGAGAATGTTTCGAATATACACTAATGTCAAAAGTGTTTGTTAGTTCGTATGTGCTACTCTAGGCTCAATACATAATGAGTCGTAAACTTACAAGCATCGAAGTCGCGAAATTAAAACTAGGGAGTATGATGACCTGGAGGATTCTAGAATTATGTGTACTGCTCCTAATTAATCAACAGCTCTGATATCAGACGTATCGGTATAGTGTAATGTGATATGGTGCAGGGTTTAGAAAAGCCTCGAAAACTTGTGCCAGATCATACAAAACACACGATGAATCCATATGGAAGCTATGATATAGGCTGTTTATCTCTATATACTCTATATAAGAAAGACTCAAGAAGCGGACAAAAAAGGAAAAGAATCTGATTTGCAATGCTCATGCTGACAAAAGAGTTAAACATGCATTACTGTCCATGCAGTTCAGGATCATATTCATTATCAAGATAAACGTGTCGAACCCACACCAGCTGTCCCACAAAAATATATTCTACCGCACAGACCGTTGATAAAAAGCTGTGAAAATCATGGAATTTTTTCATGGTGCAATAGAAAGATAACAGTTCGATTCATTTCCTTATACAGACGGGGTAATATACCACCCCGGCAGAATGGGAAGGGGGTGGGAGGAGGTAAGGCAGTGGATAGACAACCACCTGTGATCTGGTTCATATCATGTTCGTGATTGATTTACTTGAACGTATGTTATAGCGATAATATTCTTCGCGACACGACAAAACCAACAAAGTGGCATTTGCGCCCAGCTCGACTCTGATTCTCCTGGGAATCCGCTCAGTCTGATCAGAGACTTCGCTGTCGGCATGGAGCTAGCCTAGACCCTGAGCTACCCTTCAAGCGCACAGCAAAGGCTCTGGTCAGACTGGGCGGATGCCCAAGTTGATCTGAGTCTTTGCTGGGTGCACATGCCACTTTGTTGGTTTTGTCGTGTCGCGGCTCACATATGCTAAAAGTGAAATCGTTACTTGCGAGTACAGTTGTGTTACAAGTTTGTTGAGCATAAAGATCTATTGTTTAGTATTCATTCATAAGCTTCAAGTCAGTTAAGAGTTGGTTGCTGAGGATTCAAACTGACTGCTCAAAGCTAATACAAAACACGTTTTTTTTCTTCAAGAGACTTTAAAAGTCACACAGCTATACTTCAAATATTGCAATCTAGTTCATTGCACATATAGGATGTTCTGTTTGAAATTCAGTTAAGGTTTAAGAGCTGTTAAAAGTTAGTCGCTTAAGGCACATATTGGAAGCTGTGGGCGGATACATAGAGGTTTTCAAGATATTTTTTTTAACTCTGTCGACTTTATTTTGTCTACATAATTTGTAGGGCATAAAAGATAATCTTAGTGGAATGTGGTCGAAAATTCCAAATCTCATAAGAGTTCGTTGCTAGAGGCTTCAACCGGTTGCTAAGGACACATTTATCAACAGATTGTAGAAGTCCGACAGTTTCTTACAGTCTCGAATTCGCTAAGAGTTAGTTGCTAAGACTGGTTGCTATGGATGCTAAGGATAAATGTATAAATAATTGTTCTAGAACAAGTGTATATTAAATCGTTTTTTTTTCTTCAGCAAATTGTTTAAGTCCAATACTTACACTTCAAAAGTATATACAACAGTTAATATAATACATTGTAAATAGAAGACGATTTGTTTGGAATTCTCTCAATAGCTCTAAATCTGTTGGAAGATGGTTGTCAAGTGCTTAAATCGGTTGCTAAGGACAAATATATACCCATATTGTTTCAGCGAATTTTCAAAGTCAGCCGGCAATGCTTCAAATTGTCTTCAAAGTTTGTTGCACATTAAAAGATATCCCTTATGAAGTTCAGTACAATGTCTAAAATTTGTTAAGAGAAAGTTGCTAAGTGCTAAGGGTCGTTGCTATGAACAAAATATACGCCTCTTTTTCAACAAATTGTTATAGTCTGTAACTGGTTTGATAAACATCTATATAAGCATTGATTACATGTATAGAAGATTTTTCATTTGGAATAAACTAAAAAAATCCAAATTTGTTACAAAGCGGTTGCTATGGGCTCAAACTGGTTGCTAAGGACATAAGGATACCCATATGTTTCAACAGATTTTCAAAGTCAGGCAGTTCTGCTTTAAATATTTCTTCAAATTGTCTTCGTAGTTTGTTGCTCATAACAGATATCCAGAATGAAAGTAAATCAAAAGTCTATAATCTGTTGATAGGAAGTTGCTAAGGACTAAAATTTGTTGCTAAGGACAAATGTATAGACTGGTTTGTCAACAGTTTGTTAAATTCCATTACTTGTTTGTTAAATATAACTAACAATTGTCTGCATAATTCATTGATAATAGAAGATATCTCATTTGGAAATAAGTAAAAAATCCAAATTTATTAAACGGTGGTTGCTATGGGCTCAAACTGGTTGCTAAGGACAAATAATTACCTATATGTTTCAACAGATTTTCAAAGTCAGACACCTGTGCTTTAAATATTACTTTCAAATGTCTTCATAGTTTGTTGCTCATAACAGATATCCAGGATGAAAGGCAACCTAAAGTCTAGAATCTGTTGGTTGAAAGTTGCTAAGGACTGAAACTGGTTGCTAAGGACAAACGTATACGCAGGTTTTTCAACAATTTGTTAATTTTCATAACTCGTTTGTTAAATATTACTTACGGTTGTCTGCATAACACATTGCAAATAGAAGATATCTCATTTGGAATTCAATCAAAAGTTCCAAATTTGTTACAAAAGATGGTTGCTGTGGGCTGAAACTGGTTGCTAAGACAAATATAAATGCATCTTTTCAACCACGTGAAAATCTATCAGCTGTCCTTTAAATATTTACAATAGTTATTATCATGATTTATTACACATAATAGCTATTCTTCGTGGAATGAAGTCAAAGGTTTCAAATCTGTTAAAGGTTGGTTGCTAAGGGCTGAAACTGGTTGCTAAGAACAAAGATATACACATTTCCTTCTAAAAAATTACAGGAGTCCAACATCTATACTCAAAACAATCCGTTTTGCATATAACAATCAAGATTTACTGCCACAAAACCCATCGGGTTTGCCCAACAAACTCCAATGCTTATCTTTAAAATGCCTAGTTTTTAGAAATATGCTTGCATAAATCTGATGCCATGGCAACGGATTTGACAATTAAGATATAATCTTGAATACAGTGGCCTGCTAAACTATTTCAACCGTAAGAATGATCTGAGAAATGCCATATCCAAATCGCGTTTAACGAAACAATAATCATAGTGTTTATATCTATATATTTTCTTTTGACCTTTAATGAAATGACCTTGACCTTGCCACACTAGCGGTCAAAGTCAATTGTAAAATGAATTTTTAATTACTAACATTTATTTTCTTTCGATAATACCAAGATTTAGTGCCTTATCTTACACTGTGCCCACCATAAATCACGACTTTTAAAGTTTTCCTTTCTATTTTGAAGCGTTGACCTTTGATCTTTGACCTTGACCTTGAAAAGTGATAGAAAAAAATCGCAGGAACCATTTTTGAAAACTACTTGTCAAAACAAAAATTTTGGTATATAACATTCCTGATTAACAAAAAGTGGACACGGGATTACATAAGCAACTCCACTATTCAGCCATTTCTCTTCAGATAATTAGAGTTTTACAATAACCCAGAATAATAAAGTTTCCTGTGTATGTACATGTACAAGAAGGCACAGTTCATGTAAAAAGCTATTTAATAGGATGCTTTTTGGGATATCGGGATAAAGAACAGGGATTTGTTCAAAGCATTTTTAGCTTAACGAAGTCTTAGTCAAGGATACATTAAGTCTTCTAGTACGCATAAAACCAAGTGTGCTAATATTTTTTGCCAACAAAATGTGAGGAGCTTTTGCAGGGCAAAAGCATCTCACATTATTTGGCAAAAAATGGCAGTGTTTTTGCATACATTACGTCTGAAAATTTAATGGCTTGTTCAATAGCAGTGTTGTTAGGTTTGAACAACTGGGCCCAGAAATATAAAGCAGAGCACTTTGAAGCCATGATTCGTGATTCCCAGAATTCCCCGATTAGTCACAATCTAAGGTTCTTCTTTGAAAACACTGCTACGCTGTTATATGAACAGCAACAAGGGGACTGAACTGCATTTGTATTTTCAGGCTGATGAGGCCTACAGAATTGGTCCAGCAGCAGCCAGCCAGAGTTACCTGTGCATGGATAAGATCATGGCCATAACTAAACAGTCTGGTTCCCAGGCTGTGCATCCTGGCTATGGTTTCCTGTCTGAGAATACTGAGTTTGCTGAGCTATGTGCTAAAGAAGGAGTGATATTTATAGGACCACCCTCTTCAGCAATAAGGGACATGGGTATCAAAAGGTATGACCACATGATCACCAGAAAAGTTAAAGCTAGGCTTACCTATTTACAGAGCTCCAGAAAAGAGGGGGTATTGAAGATAGTTCAAAGATAATTTTTCTTATTTCTTAACGGAAACATACATTGTGACCTTTTATTAGAACCGTCTCACCGAGACGATTCTAATGAGGGTCACAATGTATGTTTTTATGGAGAAATATGGCTAATCATCCCTATATTATCTCTGTTACCCCTTCCTATCTGGAGCACTGCCTATTTAGGCTTATCTATGGTAAATGTTTCTCATAGTCTAGTGGCTACAAAGGCAGTGGGGCTTAGAGGACAGTTGGAGCCCATCCCTCTTCATTTGCTGCCATATCCTTCCTGGATTAAAAAAAAAAGTTACCCATTTGTTGCTGGGTTGACAGTTTTCTAGTCATTTGGTAGCTGCACCTGGATTCCAACCTGCTACCTTCTGCACCATAACCAAGCATCTCTAACCACTCGACCATGGCAACTCTATTGGCTAATTTAAATCTGTCAAAAAATAACACATTTTATACTTTTATATAAATCTAGCCATTTAAACCATTTTCAAACAACTAGACAATTAGGGGAGTGCAAAATAAGGCTTATCTAAGTCAAACCATTCAGAATTATTTATTAGCATATCAGTATATTTTCTCAAGTGTGCAGTGTGCTGTTTACATGTTCTGTCACTTAGTAGATGTTACACCATCAGACATTCTAGAGATATAGCTTACTTTAAGAAATGGCATTACATGTATACCCATCAGTTCAGTCTGAGACATTATCAGGAGAGGTGTATGTAAGGTAACTGAGGACACCTCCATACTTTTCTGCCATGTTATAAAGGGGAACCTCATTTGTGGCGTCCTGTTTGCTTCTCTGGCCAATGAAACCCGTCCAAAATGGGTCTACTCTTAAAGGAAAGAATTCGCTCTTGGAGGAGCAAATTCTTTTCTTTAAGAGTTGACTCACATTGAGAAGGGAGGCAAAAATGAAATTGGTGGTGTTGTTTCCCTGAAAGTGTACAGTTTTACCATGAATTGACATATTTTATTTCAGTACATCTAAGCATATTATGTCAGCAGCTGGTGTTCCAATAATTGAAGGTTACCATGGCGAGGACCAATCAGAAGCAAGATTGAAACAGGAAGCTGCTGCCATTGGTTATCCTGTGATGATCAAGGCAGTGAGAGGAGGTGGTGGCAAGGTGAATATGTAGCTTCATGAGTTATTGGAAAATGAAAGTACATGTACATATGCATTGTATTCATAGGTCCTTTAGGTGAGGAGCCCTTGTAGCTTTGTAGGTTAAGCACTGGCCTGCTGATCTAGCAGTCATGAGTTCAGCCGCCTGGAGGCTGAAACTTTTCATACCATAAACGAGCTACATTGCACAGTCTTTCATCATCACCTTCCATTATCTGATATCTTGAAAAGGACATAAAATTGCAAGTCATCCATCCATCCTGAAGGTGAGTAGATGCACTGCTTATGGCTGAAGGACTTAGCCATTTTCATTTTTGCTTCTCTTTTCATAAGGGGGGTCAACTCGTAAAGAATTTGCTTCTGTAGAAGCATAGTTCTACCTTTAAGAGAAGACCCCATATTTTAAAGGGCTTCTTCATCCAGGGAAACATTCCAGGGAAGCATATTATTACACCACCATGCTTCAGCCATTTTTCTAAGCGAAATAACTTATTTTGCTAAGAAAAATTGCTGAAGCGAGATGATGTAACACTACATCTTATATAAGGAAAGTGCATGATTTTTCTGAAATAATTTTGGTTAATTTGGTCAGGTTTAGGCTATGAACATCCTTTTTTTCCTGCTAAATTCTCAAAGCCCAGTCATTATTCTGAGGCCAAGAGCTCAAGATCAGAGGGGTATTTGATGATAACGGGGATAATTTTTCTTATTTCTCATTGAAACCATATCTTGTGACCCCTTATCTGAACCGTCTCGTTGAGACGGTTCAGATGAGGGGTCACAACATATGTTTTTATGCAGAAATAACAAAATATTTTCCTAAATTATCACCAAATACTCCCTCTTATCTAGAGCTCTGTGATCAAGTACAGTTCAGTCTCAAGACAAGGATTGTTTATCACATGAGATTTGTTTTGCAGGGTATGAGAATAGCAATGACGGCGGCGGAGTTTGAGAGTCAACTTGAGTCAGCTAAAAGAGAGGCAATGAAATCATTTGGAGATGAAGTCATGCTGCTAGAGAAATTTGTAGAAATGCCAAGGTAATAATGAGTGACATCACTGAAAAAGTTACTAAAGGTGAATGGGCACGCTTTCAGGGGAGGAATCATCATTCTCCTGGAGCACCTAAAAATCACACACATTTTGTCCTTCCAATATAATGAACAGAAATCAGAATCAGTATTGATCCCTATCCTCCAATTACCATTCCATCCTTGTCCCTTTCTTCCTGCTAACCCCACCACTCCACCCGCCACTCCACCCTTTTTACTCACACACACACACACATTGCTACCATCAAGGAAAATATATAAAAACAAAAATGTTTAAAAAAAGATAATCAGCACAGATTAAATGGAAGTTTGTTTTGTAATATGTCTTGGTGAAGAGTTGACAAAAACTTTCATGAGTATGACTCAAGTGAATTATGTCCGTAGGAACCCACAGCTGTTATTTTGACACAGAGTAGCGACTGTGACCTATCTCAAAATTGAGCTGTCCAATTTGGAATTCCAAAATGGACTGCGGTAAATCTTGAGATTGACCTGATTTCAAAACAGTTACCAACATGATGCACTGTTTGTTTGTATGTAATAAACCGAAAGTAGAAATCGAAAGTAGATCTACAACGAAAGGTTTGAATATCTTTGTCTTTTTTCGATAAAATTTCTGTTGTAAATTTACAAACAGGAGAAACATTTTGAATTAATATAGTATTCACACAGCGCAGTATGACATATGCATTATTTGACCAATGAAATCTTATGAAATCTGGAACAATACTGAAATTATATGTGGCTGCACCGTGAAAAAAACATACTGTAAAGATTAATCACCATTAATATTTCACAGTGATAAATAGCTTCTGTTTTCAAGTGCTTTGTTAATTACATACTAATGGCTCATGTTTCAGACATGTAGAAGTGCAAGTGTTTGGTGATCACCATGGTAACTATGTGTACTTGTTTGAGAGAGACTGCAGTGTACAGAGACGACATCAGAAAATCATAGAGGAAGCCCCAGCTGTAAGTTGTTATAGTGTCCAACTTGCTTTATTTCCGGCGTAACAAATTTGGTTATATTTGGCTTATTATAGTGATATGAAGAGGGGTTTTTCAAGGATAAGGTTCACACTAGGCATGTACATGTAATGTTTCATTTAAGTATACATACTGACTGAATTTAACCTGCTGATATATGACCAGGGGCCATATTCATAAAACAACTTAAGTGGTTGCTATGCTGTTGCTAAGGCTAAATTTCTTTGAAGGAGATTCCTTACAACTATGAAATTTGGTCTGGAGGAACAGTCTTACAAAGACTGTTCCTCCAGATCAAATTTCATAGTTGTAGGGAATCTCCTTTATAGATATTTAGCCTTAGCAACCGCATAGCAACGACTTAAGTGGCTTTATGAATATGGCCCCAGGTTTACTTCTATGCTGATAGAGATCAGGTGACGTCAGCTAAATTCCGCTGCTAACCTAAGGTCAAGATATAAGGTTTGTGTTTAACTTTGAATTCTTACCTTTTGAACTTTTGAGATTGTCTATTTGTCTATCATTTAATATCTTTATTAAAATTTGATGATAAGTTTGAAGTTTGTGGACATAATTGATATAACTTTGGTGTATATATTTAATTTATCTTGTCTAACGTAGGCTTGTACAGTGCTCCAGATAAGGTTTTCATGTAATGAGTAATGTACTGACTGATTTGAAAAAAAAAGAGTAACGAGAAATTTTAATGAGTAACTGCTTATACATTTTATTTCCTTTCATATTCTTGTGGAAAACTGTTATGCACATGTCATAGTTATCTTTAAATGTGTTAAAACAATATCAGGGCTCAAATTATAAAGGAGTACCTTTATGATAATTTTCAGTATTGGCTTAAAATATGCATCATGACATCCACTGAGACAGACACCTTGGCCTTCATGCATATATCACATTTCAATTTTCTCTCCTCCTCGGACACAAAAGTCAGCCAGGGATACAGCTTTTGCCAGCCTTTTATCGTTTTATCTGTAACTTTTGAACCGTCATGCTTCCGATCAGTCTCTTTCAATTTAAAAGAGTTTATAAATTCGCATGGCAGGAATTTAACAACCGATTTGGCAGAGATCGGTGGCATTCGGTGCTTGGTTTGGTGTCGGGAACTTTAAGATACTCCCGCCTGAAGACAGTTTTTCATGGCCGACCACGTTTTTATGCCCCCGTGACGATAGTCAGGGGGCATTAAGATTTGCTCCTGTCTGTCCTTCCGTCCGTTCGTCACACTTTATGCTATAAAGTTTGTGTAATAAACTCCTCCCACATTTTTCAGTTGATCTTTTTCAAACTTCACATACATTTTGTGGACATATTGAAGATGTGCATGTGGGTTTTTATTGGAGCTAGAATTAATTTTGACAGAATTACGGCCTTTTGAACTTAGTCATTTGAGGCAAAATTTTGCATTGTAGGGTATGTAGTTTGTGTAATCAACTTCTCCCACAGTTCTCAATGGATCTTCTTCAAACCTTGCATACATGTTTTGGACATATTGAAGAAATGCATGTGGGTTTTTGTTGGAGCTAGAATTAATTTTGACAGAATTATGGCTTTTTGAACTTAGTCATTTAAGGCAAAATTTTGCATTGTAGGGTATGTTGTTTGTGTATACTCCCACAGTTTTCAATGGATCTTTTTCAAACCTTGCATACATATTGTTGACATATTGAAAATGTGCATGTGGGTTTTTGTTGGAGCTAGAATTAATTTTGACAGAATTATGGCCTTTTGAACTTAGTCATTTAAGGCAAATTTTTACATTGTATGGTATGTAGTTTGTGTAATCAACTTCTCCCAAAGTTTTCAATGGATCTTTTTCAAACCTTGCATACATGTTGTGGACATATTGAAGATGTGCATGTGGGTTTTATTGGAGCTAGAATTAATTTTGACAGAATTACGGCCTTTTGAACTTAGTCATTTGAGGCAAAATTTTGCATTGTAGGGTATGTAGTTTGTGTAATGCAAATTTTTACATTTGTAGGGTGAGGAGTTTGTGTAATCAACTTTTCCCTCAGTTTTCAGTCGATCTTTTCCAAATTTTGCATACAATTTACATGTAATGGACATATTGGAGATGTGCATGTGGGTTTTTGTTGGAGTTAGAATTAATTTTGACAGAATTATAGCCTTTTGAACTTAGTCATTTTAGGCATATGTTTGCATTGTAGGGTAAGTACTTTGTGTAATCAACTCCTCCCACAACTTTCATTGGCTGTTTTACAGACATTGGAGACTTGTTGTGGACACAGTGAAGATGTGCATGTTGGTTATGATAGGGAAAAAAAATTCTGAAGGAATTATGGCCTTTTAAACTTAGTCATTTTGGGCTGCATTTTGCACTGTAGGGTATAAAGTTTGTGAAATGTTTTCAGTGGATTCTTTGTAAATACCATTTGTGCTTGAAAGGTGCTTTAGGGATGTACACATGTCCTGTGACAGGCTCTGCACGGGGGCATCATTGGTGTCTTACAGACACAATTCTCTAGTTCACTCATTTTATCCGTTGAATCAAAGATTTTCAATCAACTTTCATTTTCGCACAGGTAGTTATTGATTGTCAAAACGCCGGCTTACGCTGTTTTTGGATGGCTTATCCAGACCGGTACACAGTTAATTCAGTGAAATAGTTGCGGAAAAAATCTTGTGGTGATGAAAAAAAAACAATAACCAGTTCAGGCATTATTCGGAACAACCTTTGACCTCGAAATCGACTGGCTAAGAATGAAAACAAAAACAACGTGTTTTCATTGTACTACGCTCGGAAAAAATGATAAATGCGTATCCAGGATTTCATTTTCGTACCTGGTATGCACTATTTTTCAAGTACATGCGTATTCAGGTGGATTATTTTTGTAATTTACGCGTTACGCATGCTTAACTGGAGCACTGCTTGTATGATGCCTAATCAAAACATCTTTGTTAATAAGAGTCCATGCCACATCATAAAAAGATAAAAAAAATTGAGCAGTTTCTGTTTATAGATTGTTATGATTATCTTTTATGTTTTAGCCTGGGTTATCAGAAGAAGTTCGAAGATCATTAGGAGAGGCTGCAGTGAAAGCTGCAAGGGCAGTTAACTATGTTGGGGCAGGTCAGTACAGATTCATCTGCTAGTGTGTTGATAATTATGTGTTCTAAGAGCACCAAAACCAGTGACAAAATATACTGCCGTATATTTGCAAAGTTTAAGGAATATTTAAGTGAATTTATGCAAATATAGTGATCAGGGCCCAGTTGTTCAAAGCATCGTTAGCTTAACGAGCTAGTTAAGAGGTCAACTCGTTAAGTGTTTTGCAACTTTATAACCAAATACGATGATATTTTTTGTTGAAAATATGTGAGAAGCTTTTGCAGTGCAAAAGCTTCTCACATTTTTGCAACAAAAAATATTGACATATTTGTGATATTAACGTTTGAAATGTTAATGTCACGCTAACTAACGACGTCGTTAGTTTTGAACAACTGGGCCCAGGTTTTTTTTTCAATTCATTAATGTTCGCCAGATCCCATGAAACCAGGGAGTGGTTGTAGTCTGGCAATGGTGCTGGGGAACTTTCAGTGCAGGGGCATCCTAATGATTTGCATAACAGTAGGGCGAGGGCCTACTGTGCTTGTAGTAGGTGCAAGTGGGTTCGTTTCTCTTTCCTTTCTGCTTCTCTCAGGGAGACAGCTCAATATAGACTGAAATACTGTCTCAAAGAGGTATTAAACTCCCCCCCACCCACCGAAAAAATAAATAAATAAACAAACAGCCCCACAAACTTTCTTTTTTTTTTGTCTCTTCAGGACCTGGAGAATGAGAATGATAATCACTGCAAATAATAGCCAAATGGAAATAAATTTCACTACAGTTACAACTGCCTCTAAAGATCAACACTGCAACTTGTATATATGATGGTATTTGTATTATTAATTCTACACTGTAATAGATGCTTTGAATATTCAAATATTATGTATCCAAAAGAATTTGTAGAGCGGCAAACAATGAAGGGTCTGATTAGACAGCAGATATGTAATTCTATGATACAGGTACTGTGGAATTCATCATGGACAAGAACCAACAGTTTTATTTTATGGAGATGAACACACGGTTACAGGTGGAACACCCTGTTACTGAGATGGTCACCGGAATGGACTTGGTGGAATGGCAGATTAAGGTAGAGAACCCTAGTTAAACTATAGTCAACACTCGATTTCTTGCACACCAGATAAGGATATCCGCGTGCTTCCCCTGTACCTACAAATCTTATCTCACCCAGGTTATCTCACCCAGGACCGGATAAAAATCACGAGCATTCGATGCATTGGTTGTAATGGAGGTCACGTAACTGCGTCGTCAAGTGACGTTGGCTTTTTAGATGATTACATCACGAAGACGGCCAAAAATGACGTCAGTTTATGCATGCCAGACGTTCACGTAAAGAACCGAATGGCGGTCATTGAAAGCGGCGCCTTCTTTTAAAATCGAATAGAAACCTCTGAGGTACTAATATTACACATTTTAACATGTTCTAAAGATAATATAAAACGTGGTGTGCAAGAAAAAGTATCTATCATGGGTGTGAGGTGCGGATAGAAAAATCCTTCACTCGGGATCACTGTTCGGCATCACTCGGCAAGCCTCGTGATGCCAAACAGTGACCCTCGTGAAGGATTTTTCTATCCACACCTCATACCCATGAAAGATACTTATAATCTCGAACACTGATTTCTCAATGTACTATCTTATATCAAAGAATATAGTTTAGACTAATTTTTATTTACATTTCAACTCATCTGGGACCAGAAAATTCACTTTGAGATATCAGTAGCTTGGGATGAACTTTGACTTTGAGATATCGAGAGTTGACTGTATAATGTTTAGGGGAGAACTTCTTTCTCGTTACAGATATCGTTAATATAATTCACTAAGTTCAGATAATATGAATTACAGTCAACTGTCGATATCTCGAAGTCAAATTTCAGCCCAACCTTCTGATATCTCAAAGCAAATTTTCTGGTACCAGAAAATTTACTTTGAGATATCAGTAGTTTGAGATAACAGGAGTTGAAATGTAAAAAAAAAAATAGGAAATATATTCTTTGATACAAGAAGATATTATGAGATATCAGTGTTCGAGATATCAGGAGTTGACTGTACATCACATGTAGGACATGGACATCTAGGAATCTAGACTAGAGTAGAATTTGACAGGCTCTATACAAAGCCTCTACCTAGACTAGACAGATTCACAGATTTGTTCTAATCATCCCTGAAAGCATAAAGGGTAGAGTTGGGTAACTTCGGACAGCAGGTAAATTCGGACAGTGACATTGTTTCCTTTGTATGTCAGTTGTTTGGAATTAAAACAAACATAACTGGGCAAACAGTGAAAATCTCGATGAGACAGCTCAACATGAGCTGTCTCATCTTGATTTTCACTGTTTGCAATGGTATGTCCAAATTTACCCGCTGTCCGAAGTTAGCCGACTCTACCCAGCATCTTTTTCATCACACAGCTGAGTTGTTAGTTTTATATCACACAGGTAGCAGGTGGAGAGAAACTACCAGTGACCCAGAATGAGATCAAATTGAAAGGTCATGCATTTGAAGCCCGTATCTATGCTGAAGACCCTAACAACAGTTTCATGCCCGGGGCTGGTCCCCTGTTGCATCTGTCTACACCACAGGCTGATCAGAACACTAGAATTGATACTGGAGTCAGACAAGGTAAAAATACATATGACGGTTGTATCAGTGCTAGTTATTCATACTCTAATAACTGTTTGCAGTTTTGGCTTAATCATGATTTCAGGAATAAAAAATATCTGTCAAACAGGACATAAAATTTTATTCCTGGAATTTTAATATGTGTCTATTAAAGCATTACACCATTTCTGGTATGACAGTGCAAAATCATGTTACCGTATTAATCTTAAGAAACACCCCTGCTCTGATAAAAGCCCTCTGCCTCTTTACCGTAAAGAATGTTACATTAATTTGCATGAATTCCTGTTTGGTTTAAAACATATTTTATTTTCAAAAATGCACATAATAACATACAAATAACACAATTACACAAAGCAATAGGATCAGAACGAAAGCCGATAGCTTATATAGCTCTTCTCCTGAACACGAATAAATTGTGTACTATTAGGCAGAGACACAGATCTGTGTGTTTTGGCTAGGTGACGAAGTATCAGTCCACTATGATCCAATTCCTGTTTGCTTCTCTGGATAAGAGTTGACCCCTACTGAGAAGGGAGGCAAAAAAGTATAGTTGCTTCCTCTGAAAATGTACCCATCACCTTTATATTGCTTATTAGAGATGTTGATTTTACTAAACATTAGGCTTAAAATATCTCCCCCACTTAAGCAAAATGCAATGCCAGGGGGTGTTTAATAGGATTAATCCAGTAGGCATAGCTTTTATGAATATCTTTTTTTTTTCCTGAATCTGGATATGAAAGTTTTTGAATTTGGGATCTAATTGTGTTTTCAAGCCTGTAGCTGATAGCTATAAAATAAATAAGGTCTTGCGTGTACATTCTCTGTGCTCTGTTGGGAAGAACAACTGAAATGTGTACTTTTTGTATCTGTGTGTTTTTGCTAGGTGACGAAGTATCAGTCCACTATGATCCAATGATAGCTAAACTAATTGTATGGTCTGAAGACCGACTGTCAGCACTCAGGAAATGTAGGTCAGCTCTTCTAGATTATCAGGTTAGTATATTTCTTCTGAAAAATAGCATTTATATTGCAAGTTGGCAAGCCAAACAAATATATAAACCAAAACTAGAACAGTGAATGTGACTCTCCAAAGACTTTTATGTAATCCTTTGAAGCAAATATTCTGTCTGTCACGTCTTTGACATGAGTACCAGACAAAAGTGTCTATCACCAGACCAAAAATCAAGATGTTTAGAAAATATGAGACTGTATGATTTTGCATAAATGGGGCATCCTAACCTACATCAAAGTGATGGTGTAAACTTCTGTGAGCTGAGCAGATTTCTTCGAGGACACAACATGTTAATTCAGCTTTGAGTTAATTATGATTACTCTACAAACTAGAACTGTCGGAGAATCCGACTATACCCCTGCTTAGCTGCTTAAATCAAATGGTGTTATTTTCGTTACAAAAGGCATAGAAAGAGAACTCATTGTCACCATGTATACCAAATATCAATATTTATTATAAATCCCTTTAATGTAATACGGAATAAAATGATTTCACATTGACAGAAAGATAAAATAATAAATACATGTAAGACAGAAGCCTTTATCAGTCTGTATACCAAATATGAACATTCAAACTTGAATGGTTGCTTTGAAATCTGTTACAAAAAAGTGCATTATTCAAAGTCAGGAGAGAAAGAAAATTCGAAAAATACAGGAAAGAATAAGCAGGAGAAGGCTGGTTCTCAATCCCTCAATACAACAAGTTATCATCAACCTGCATACAAAATATTCCAACTCTAACTTACAGAGCCATAGAAATCAATTGCAAAAATTTCATAATTCAAAGTAAAGAGAGAAAGAAAATCAGACAAATACAGGGAAGAATAAGCAGGAGAAAGCTGGTTCTCAATCCCACGATACAGGAAGTCATCATCAACCTGCATACCAAATATGTCTACTCTAGCCTGCACGGCTGTGAAGAAATCTTTGATGAAAAATTTCAATATTCTAAGTATGGAAAGAAAGAAAATTGGACATATAGAGTCGATTCGTCTAATGTCGTACGGTTTTGGACGCCATCACACACTGCGTTGCCGTTTTTAGCGCCTACAGTGGTCTTTCCCATTACAAATCACGAGGAATATCTCTGCTTTGTTCGTACTGCAGTTATACATACGTCAGGGACAACTAAAATAGCTCAGAAAGCAATAAATCGTTCTGGGGTCACATAGGCTAATGTCGTACAGTGGGCGGGAAATGTCGTACACCGAAGAGAGTAATTCCGTACGTCGATCAGCAACAAAAGGAGACAGTCCCTAACTGTCCCTTAAGTGTCCTGATACGGCAGACTATTTGCTTTTCAATTCCATTATGCTGTGACACTCTTCACATGACAAAAATAATAATAATAAACTATATTGTAGGGTTCTGAACGCGCAGAATGTGAAGACAAAAATAATAATAATAAACTATATTGTAGGGTTCTGAATGCGCAGAATTATAATTTGGGATTGATGAGATGAAATAATGATATTTTATGTTGGGGTAGAGTACTAACATAACAGAGCACCAAAAGCTGAATACGTAAGTCCCGTAGTGTAGTGTAGGAAGTGAAAAAAGAAAAACCTGAATATAGTGGGGCTGAATTACATGTATTTTGCATGGGCAAAAGTACTGGGGTGGATAGGGTTGTGGTAAAACAGGACAGATGAGAGCATGTGGCTATCAGACTTATATTACTACTCGAGCGTTGCTACACAAACCATTGTGTAAATATCAAATATCATCCCATCTGATCCAATTACCAAACATTTTAATCCCTTCCCAATCTTACTCCTCATATTTTGTGCACTGCCAATTTACCATTCCCATTTTATCCTAACATGAACTATCATTATGTATGTACTTCCCTACCTCACTTAAGATTTCCATTTTTGTCATCCAGTCTGTCTTTCCTTTCATTACTTCGTCAGTCTAAATGACATTAACCTACCCGCACTAGTATGAACGTGCCTCTCACATTTGCCCAATCTTAGTCGAATGCATTCGAACTTCAACAAACCTACGTATACCAACCTAGGAGACCCGCCATGTCTACATCCTACCCTACTTTCCTAAAACAATGATCCTATGATACTTTCTGTTTTGTTAGGTGTGTGGCCCTCTCCACCTTACCCTGTAACAAGTCTGGTATAGTAACCTTCAACACCAGCTTAATTCTAGTAGCCAGTAACCAGTTACCTGATGAGCTCCCATCTCATCATATCCCTTACTTTATTTTACCTACTAAGTATCGTAAGGAGATGGGTTAGGAGGTAATTTGTAAGTATTTCATGAGTACTCACAACATGCACACTGCATACAGGAGGTTCTAGTACACGATAACACCACTGTACGAATTTACCCTCCAACGAAAAATAACGCTATTTTGAAGGAGTCTAATTTCGTACAGGTTTTATATGGCGAATTATGTAACTTAGGAGACTGACCAAGACATTTTATTTGCATTAAAATCGTATTACTGTTTCCTAAGGACAATTTTAGAGGGAGATTTCACGCTAAAGTTCACTGAAAAAGCAAGTAGTAAGGGTTGTCAGACGACACCATCCTTGTCGAAGGGCCAATTAAAATTGTCTCGGAACCAATGGATTCAGTTCTATTCACTGGACCATACGTATTGACCAATCGAAAGTAGTTGACAAACGGGCATATAATGGTGAAACCGGACACTGTATTCGTTGAAAATAACGACACTACAACGGGTTGTTCCATGCAGGAGGAAAATGCATGAGAGACAGACGTTATTGCGGAAAATTTGATGGTGTACGAAATTACCCGAGTGTACGAAATTAGGCGGATCAACTCTACAGGGTTGAATAAGCAGGAGAAGGCTGGTTCTCAAACTCACCATACAATAAGTTGTCATTAACATACATCCCAAGTATGACTACTGTAGCTTGCACGGTTGTGAAGAAATCTTTGACGAAAAATTTCATTATTCAAAGTATGGAAAGAAAGAAAATTGGACAAATACAGGGAAGAATAAGAGGAGAAGGCCGGTTTGCAATCCCACAATACAATAAGTTGTCATCAACCTGCATACCAAATATGACTACTCTAGCTTGCATGGTTGTGGAGAAATCTTTGATGAAAAATTTCATTTTTCAAAGTATGGAAAGAAAGAATATTGGACAAATACAGGGAAAAATACGCAGAAGGCTGGTTCTAAATCCCACGATATAACATGTTTTCATCAACCTGCATAACAAATATGACTACTCTAGCTTGCATGGTTGTGGCAAAAATCTTTGACGAAATATTTCATTATTCAAATTATGGAAAGAAAGAAAATCGGACAAATACAGGGAAGAATAAGCAGGAGAAGGCTGGTTCTCAATCCCACGATACAACATGTCTTCATAAACCTGCATACGAAATATGATTACTCTAGCTTGCATTGTTGTGAAGAAATCTTTGACGAAAAATTTCATTATTCAAAGTATGGAAAGACAGAAAATTGGACAAATACAGGGAAGAATAAGCAGGAGAAGGCTGGTTCTCAATCCCACGATACAACATGTCTTCATCAACCTGCATACCAAATATGACTACTATAGCTCGCATGGTTGTGGAGAAATCTTTGACAAAAAATTTCATTATTCAAAGTATGGAAAGACAGAAAATTGGACAAATACAGGGAAGAATAAGCAGAAGAAAGCTGGTTCTCAATCTCACGATACAACATGTCGTCATCAACCTGTATACCAAATATGACTACTCTAGCTTGCATGGTTGTGGAGAAATCTTTGAGGAAAAATTTTATTATTCAAAGTATGGAAATAAAGAAAATTGGACAAATACAGGGAAGAATAAGCAGGAGAAACTGGTTCTCAATCCCACGATACAACATGTCGTCATCAAGTTGTATGCCAAATATGACCAGTCTAGCTTGTATGGTTGTGAAGAAATCTTTGACAAAAAATTTGATTAAAAGGGGAGGGAAAGACGGATGGACAGATGGATGGAAGGAAGGACGGACGGACAGACAGACAGATTTAAACCAGTATACCCCCCCGACTTTTTTCAAAGCGGGGGTATAATGAGTCCTTGAGCGAACTTTGATTCCTGTTAAAGCAATCTGATCAGGATCTGCTCTGTGTGTTATTCTGCTAGCAGTTATTTGACACATAGCAGGTAATGAATCAAGTTTATCAAATTTTAGGATGAAAAATTATAGTGCATTTAAGTAGCAATTATCATAACCAAATCTTTATGATTATTAAAGGATACACTTTCCATTGTCCTTTCAGGTTTTGGGTTTAAGCACCAATATACAGTTCTTAACCAGTCTTGCAGAGCACCCAGAATTTGAGGCTGGACATGTACACACAGACTTTATACCTCAACATTCCACGGACCTCTTCCCCAAGCAGACAATACCTGACTCAACAATCTGCCAGGCTGCTGTTGCCATGGTGATCAAACAAAAACAACAGATAATGGAGAGAGCCATGAATACATTAGGTGAGAGAAAATTATTCTTAAAATCTAACTGTTTGAGGTACCATGGGTTCTTCAGACAGTGCAGACCCAGATAAGACAGATTTTAAGGGGCATTGTTTTCACAGTTTCAGCTGTTATTCACAAATACAGATTCAGCAGTAAATTGTTTTCAAACTTAAAAGTTTCAGCTGTTATTCACATATACAGATTCAACAGTCTGCATTAATTGAATAATTCTGATGGTGGACAGGGAAAGGCTGATCAGTCTGCATGCTGCAATAACAGGCTGATCTGGCTAGATAACTTTTACACATATTGCAAGACAGTTTAGCTTTTCACACAGCACATTTAAAGATTAATGAGCCGCCTCGTGACAAAACCAACAAAGTGCCATGTGTGCCCAGCAAAAAGACTCAGATCAGCCTGGGCATCTGCCCAGTCTGATCAGAGATTTCACTATGCACTTAAAGGGTAGCTGAGGGCCTGAGCTGATCTGAGTCTTCACTGGATGCACATGCAGCATTGTTGGTTTTGTCATGTCGCGGCTCAAATAGTCTGTACAACATCACGTCTCCCTTTACTGCAGTTTTTTTTCAGCATGCTGACCCCTATCAGAATTGCTCTTCAACTTCATGACCTTCTGGCTATTATCAGCTTTTCTCTTCAGATTTTGTTTTGCCTCCAAATTGGCCTTGGTCCTTATCAGCACAATTCTTTACTTATATTTTTGGACTTCACATATTTGCACCCTGGCCTTTATGTAAAGACCAGGGGGCTGCATTTTGAAGTAAAGTCTTAGGCTGATTAATATACTATGCAAAATATATTTAGCAAATTTTTATATTTTGCAATTTTTCTCATTACTGAAGTGCAACATTGAGCGAAATTAAATTGAATTGAAATGAACCATATTTGGGGCTTAAGATACCATGGGATTACAGAAGCCATCTTTAAAATTGATATTGGGGAAAAGCGATAAGCGTGGAAGGGGTCATTAGCTGAAATTCGCACCCATTGAAAAGCAACATAAAAATGGTAAGCATGCGATTTTTTGCACGGTATTTCTAAACAGTTTCATGCTCAGTTTTCTTGTCAAAGCTATTGATTGTGTAAAAGATATGGTTAAGCTGAACAACTGACGAATCTAAGCATGCGCCATTGACGTTAAAACGTGTAAATTCGGTCCAATGTGCAATGATTCAGGGGTGCTTTAGTTCAATGCAGAATCAAAACACGAGGAAAACAATAGGCTAAAATTAAAGGTCACACCATGATTGACTTAACTGTGAAGTTTCTTCATTGAAGTATAACGTAACTGTGAGAAAATGATGACGTTAGTCTGAGACTTTTGACTTACACTCAGTAACCGGGAAGAATTTTCTTTCTGAATTGTTTACATTATCATATTGGTAGCTACCAAACAATTATACACTCAAAAGGGATTCAAGAAAAACCGATTAGAAACAAGTTTTTAAGACGATAATGTAAAAACAAGGGAAAACGTCAAATTTTCAAACTTTGTAAACCTCATACTCATAGCATATTCAAATGTTTTAGAGCGTTTTCCTTCATTTTAACAGCAAACCAGCTACCTCATTATGGTTGTGGCTTTTGCACATGATCTTAAATGTAGTTCAGATACAATGGTCATAAAAACTGACGTCACGATAGTTCAAACGCTACACTTGAGCAATCTGGATTCTTTTACCTGCTAGTCCATCTCGAATGATCGGCCTTTATATCTTTATGCAGTAAAGTGACAATAAAATCCTAATATGGTGGATCTGACACATCCAAAAAAATTGCTATATTTATTGTGCATAGTATATTATCAGTGACTTCCCTATTGAGGAATTACTGAAAAATTATTTTATTCTATATTTCAGATCCTTTCTCCCCATTTACCCTGTGCTCAGCAGCTAGAGTGAACCAGAACCCTACAAGATATATCAGCCTTAACAATGGAGAGAAAGGTTGGTTCTCTAGAATCTTAATATGAGCAACGACATGACAAAACCACCAAAATGGCATGTGCACAGTGTGAAGACTCTGATCAGCCTGTGCATCTGCTCAGACTGATCAGAGTCTTCACTAAGTGCTTAAAGGGTAGTTAAAGGTCCATGCAGACAGGGAAGACTCTGATCAGACTGGGCGGATGCCCAGACTGATTTGAGTCATCCCTGGGCACACATGCCACTTTGTTGGTTCTGTTGTGTCATGGCTCATACCATGAGAGAAGATTTCATGGCAAGTTAACTTGATTACCCTAATTATAGGGACATGTTTAAATGATAAGTTGATATTTTGCTGTCTTAAAATTTGAATTACAGTCAACTCTCCATATCTCGAGTCAAGTTCATTCCAAACTATTGACACCTCAAAGTAAATTTTCTGGTCTTAGAAAATTTATCTTGAGATATCAGTAGTTTGAGATAAAAGGAGTTGAATTATTTGTAAAAATAGGAAATGTGTCCAAACTACATTCTTTGATATAAGAGAATTCTTTGAGATATCAGTGTATGAGATATTAAGAGTTGACTTTAGTTAATTTTACTGTACTGTGATGTGATGCTTCACGAAATTGGAGTGACAGTGAAGATCCTGATCTAGCTCTTTTGAGAAGCCTTCTTAACAGTATCTATTTTGTTAGCCTGGCCCTTTCTTTTCGGGGCCCACAAAATAGATGAGCTGCCTGGTGCCTCTGCAGCAGAGCTGTTAGTAGCTGTAGCAGGGTCTGGGGCCGTATTCATAAAACAACTTAAGTCGTTGCTATGCTGTTGCTAAGGGTAAATTTCTATGTTGGAGATTCCCTACAACTATGAAATTTGCTCTGGAGGAACAGTCTTACAAAGACTGTTCCTCCAGAGCAAATTTCATAGTTGTAGGAAATCTCCTTCATAGAAATTGAGCCTTAGCAACAGCATAGCAACGACTTAAGTCGTTTTATGAATACGGCCCCTGAGTGTCATTTATCTCAAGTGGGTGGAAGTTCTACAAATTTGGAGGCAACGTCTCAACATGATTGAAATACTGTTTACTGGAACGTTAAACTACAAGAACAACAGCAACATGGTTAGCCAATAAATTTATACCCTGATACTGATGGACATTACATAAAAAATTGTGGACTTTGCTTTAAGATAGAGCTGTGATGTCATATTTGATGGGAAGCTTCAGGTTTTAATAGAAGGGGAGAGAACCTTGATAGTTTTCTTGGAATAGTGTATATTTGTTTGATTCCTTGATTGTTGATCACACTTGGCTGATCTGAGTCTCCGCTGGATGCACTTGCCACTTCAGTGGTTTTCTCGTGTCGCGGTTCAAATAATCTTTTCTTACCATAAATTTGGGCATGGATTATATTATTTGGAGTTTCAGATATCATGAAATTTTGTAGGATAATCATGAGATAATTTGTGTCCATACTTAAAAAAAAACATATGTTGTGGTCCATCATTAGAACTGTCTCTGCACAGCAGCATCATTGGGACACCAAAAAAAACATTCATTTTGGCCATTTGTTTCAAATGGAAAATCAGTTAGACCTTGAGCTGACCATAGACCCCCCTCCCCCCCCCCCTGGGGGAATTTTGGACACTATGATTTTCTGAAACTACATTATATATGAAACAAAATGACACATGTTAGCCCTCTGTACGTTGGGGCATTAACGTGTAACATCAACGTTACTTACACTACCCAAATTTACATATTCACGTTATAATAGAAAAATACACATTGGTATACACATGTTAGTATTCGCCCTAAATAATTTTGGGTTTTGTCTGCTAGTACATAAATCGCTGTTTCAAAGTAATTGACATTGTCAACAATAAGTTGACTAACCCGTATAACGTAGTTTACGTTGTATTTGACGTTTTTCCCCTTCAGTGTCTAAATACATGTAATATAAGGAGAAAATTGTAAGAATGAAGTGAAGAGAAAAGTAATTGTCATGTATATGACTGTTTCAATAGTCTAGTATAAAAAAAAACAAAAAACTAAAGTCTTACAAAACTCATCAGCAGTCACAATAAATATGTAACGTATATAACCACAACAAAAATTCGAAAAAAAAAACAACCAGACTAAATCTCTGAATTGGTGGACTGAAGTTTATACGTGCTCCATCAATCTTCTTTGATTCATACACAGCT
The DNA here is from genome assembly GCA_963989385.1 of Ctena decussata. Classification (NCBI taxonomy): domain Eukaryota; kingdom Metazoa; phylum Mollusca; class Bivalvia; order Lucinida; family Lucinidae; genus Ctena; species Ctena decussata. The sequence continues at coordinate 75,964,138 of OZ022511.1, read as the reverse complement.
TAGATAAGTTAGGCAGCAGTTAGCAGTGGATATATTAAATGTGGACAGAAACTTATTTTTGAAGAATTTAACCTACAAAATGACGAGAAAAGCTAAGAAAGCCAACATCAGCTGCATTTCATTTTTAATATTATCTATATTATGTCTTAAGTAGACACTGTTGTATATGTAAATATAAGGAAACGCCAGTTTTATATGTCCTCAAACTATAAAAAAATCATTGGATAGTGTATATTTAAAAATCAATCTAACAGTAATGTTACGTTACATAATTGTAATATGTCGGGGGATAAGATTTGTGAGTCATCTGTTATCAAAAATTTAGTTCCCGGGCAATATGAATTATTCATTGCTGTAGTATTAGCTTACCACTGGTAGTCAGATGGCAATTTAGCTCTTTGAAATACACAAAAACTCAGCAAGACGCACATAAATTGTTATAGCTGAAGCATTTCGACCTTGCCTACAATTCAGTTTCACTTAAAAGTGACTTCATAAAGATGATTTTTTTTTAAATTTTATGCATAAATTGAAATAAATAAGAGTTGATATATGCTGCAACTGATTAACATTTAGGTTCTCGACATGATGGGGATAAAACCAATTTCGCTACCTGTGCTGTTGGCTGAGCCATTCAATTACCCTACATACAAATATGCTACTGTGACTGCCAGCCGAGGCAATCAAAAGCAGAACCAACTCTCCCAACAGGGATAAACACCATTTTTCTATGCTGTCAGTCGAATCGTCAGCCACGAGCCTCTTTGCACAGTAACTGCTTTACATAGATTAGCAAATATGTGTGGCTCCCGTGATCATAACTTACATATTAATTTGTGATCTACATGATCTTTTTATGCAGCCCCCGGCCATCAAATGCATTACAAACTATTAACAATGTGAAAATTCAAGGCTGATAGAAAGTGACATACTTTATAACGCATACATCATTCTGTCATCAGCTTGTTCAGGAGTTCTATTTTTCATTAAGTTGTTACAAATATTTAACTGGTCAGGTAATTTTGCAAACCCCATGGTTTTATTCCCACTTGTTGTTATTATCACGGACTAAAGGTGTTACCAAATAAAAATTTCAGTCAGACAATTTTTCAATATGTAAGCAACTAAAATTGTTGTTTGGATATTGCCAAAATGCTGTATTCCCTAACAGTATTTAACTAATTTGGACAAAGATGATAAGATAAGCAGTAAGATTTTATAAATAAGCAGTTTTCAACCATATTAATTCCTAAAAAGTAAACAATATGGTAATACAAGGTCACAGAGATCAAATGCAGTAAGTTATTTAGGTTAAACCTTCCTTGGCATGTATAGGTATGAACTATTTCTATTGTTTGATTATTTGCTCTTTAGAAATACTGTTTTGCTAGTTTAGGATATCGGAAATGAAGAATCCATAAACTCGCAATGAATACGTTGTATACGTTACTTGTTCGGCCTTTCTTTTCTTTTTCTTTTTTCTCAATATTATGCTGCAAAGCGTAACTACAGTGTAGGCAAATACTTTCTGAAGGAGAACAACTAAGATTTGCTCATAGATATCTGAACAGCGAGGACTAACATTAATATATTCTGTCATTTTCATTTGCCATTTCATTATATGTGCAGAGCTACTGGAACACTGTCCCTGAAACATTTTTGTCCAACTAAACGCATCTTTCTGTTCTTTGGTGAATAGATGCTTTAATAGATGATTGAATGTAGTTAAATTCTTTAAGAGATTATCGAAAGTATTTAGACTTTAAAAAGAAAGAAACAAAAGCATAGAAATATAGATCATCTTAAACACAGCATTTATAGATTGCTACAGTATGCTAGTAAACTGCCAGTGTCTCTTTTCTGTATTAAATGTTTCTGATACTATCCTCCCAAACTCCTGGTTGACACATTATTGTTAAATACATAAATAAGCTAAATAAAGCAATGTATTGACATTACCAGTAATTATTTTCAAAAGTTTGTTTCTTAACTGTAACTCAGCAATGTTGTTTCCCTTGGTTACGTAAAATATACGATAGTCTTACAAAAGTAAGAATACGCTGCAAGCAAATATCTACATTAGCTTTGATGCAGAACTGCATTTGGCTTAAGTCTTCAAACTTCAGGTTTACTGTTCTGCTTTATAGTTTTTTCAGTGTGCACATAAAAACTATACCAAATCCTGTCAGTAAACAAGGTGGTACTACATTTGCATTGTTAATTGTCAGTAAACAAGGTGGTACTACATTTGCATTGTTAATTACTGATTATTTTATAATTTTATACTAAACACGTCAAAAGCGCTTAGCTTTTAATGTTATCATACTGATTGTATATCAGTTGCCAGCAAAAAACCCGTTTTACGTGTGCAGAATATGTCAATGCCCTAAACATTACAATTTGCAGTATACTGTGTTTAATCACGTATAAAACACACCTCATGAATCCCTAAGAGTAATAACTGAGAAAACTGTTGCTAGGTCCAAGTACACAGTATATCATAACAAGAGGGCCATGAGGCCCTGAATTGCTCACCTGGGCAATTGGCAAGGTGGCCTTTTCTTATCATGTCTGAAATTGTCAAAATATGAGTCTTGGGTCAAAAGTCAAAGAATGACCATGACCGATTGAACTCATAAATCTTCATGTACTCATTAAGACAACCATATATACCATTTTTAGGCCAAAATCTTCAAAACTTTCCACGAAATCTTATGTTCTAGCATTTTCCCATATTTGACCATGCCGCAAAAAAGGTCAAGGTAAACCCAAGGTCACCAATTGAACAGTCTTGGTGGTACTCTAGTACTCCATGCTACTTACCAAGTCTCAAGGCCATAGGTGTATTGGTTCTGGAGAAGAAAAATATTAAAGAATTATACCATAAGTGGTAGTGGCGGCCATGTTGGTCATGTGACCTGAACCGTTTGAACAAATTTTTATTCAATCAACCCCTGGAGGCTCTATATGAAATGCATTTACAATTGGCCCTTTGGCTTTTGAGGAAATGGTTAAAAATGTCAAAATATGAGCCATCTGGATCAAAGGTCAAGAAATGACCTTGACCTCTTGTACTCATAATTCTTCATGACCTCATTAAGACAACTGTATATACCAATTTTTAGGCCAAAATCTTCAAAACTTTCCATAAAATCTTATGTTCTAGCATTTTCCCATATTTGACCTTGCTGTAAAAAAGTCAAGGTCAACACAAGGTCATAATTTGAATAATCTTGATAGTACTCAAGTACCCAATGCTACATACAAAGTCTCAAGGCAATCTGTCAATTGGTTCTGGAGAAGAAGACTTTTAAAGGTTTTTTACCATATATGGGCATAGTGGCCATGTTGGTCATGTGACCAGGACCGTTAGAAAATATTTTCATTCCCTCGACCCCTGGAGGCTCTATAAAAATTTTGGTCACAATTGGCCCGGTGGTTTTTGAGGAGATTGTTTAAAACTGTCAAAATATGAGAGTTCTGGGTCAAAGGTCAAAGAATGACCTTGACCTCTTGTACTCACAAATCTTCTGGTACCCATTAAGATGACTGTATATACCAGTTTTTAGGCCAAAATCTTCAAAACTTATCATGAAATCTCATGTTCTAGCATTTTCCATTATTTGACCATGCCGTAAAAAAGGTCAAGGTCAACACAAGGTCATAATTTGAACAATCTTGATAGTACTCAAGTACCCAATGCTACATACCAAGTCTCAAGGCCATCGGTCAACTGATTCTGGAGAAGAAGATTTTTAAAGGTTTTTACCATATATGGGCGTGGCGGCCATGTTGGTCATGTGACCTGGACCGTATAAATAAATTTTTGTTCCCTTAACCCCTGAAGGCTCTATATGAAATTTGGTTTCAATTGGCCCAGTGGCTTTTGAGGAGATTGTTAGAACTTATCAAAATATGAGAGTTCAGGGTCAAAGGTCAAAGAATGACCTTGACCTCTTGTACTCGTAAATCTTCATGCAGTCATTAAGATGTCTGTAGATACCAATTCTTAGCCCAAAATCTTCAACAGTTTCCAAGATATCTTATGTTGTAGCATCTTGCCATATAAAAGCATATGGAAGCAAATTTGACCTTACCGTAAAAAAGGTCAAGGTCAACCCAAGGTCATAATTTGAACAATCTTGGTAGTACTCGCGTACCCGATGCTACATATCAAGTTTCAAGGCCATCGGCCTATTGGTTCTGGAGAAGAAGATTTTTTCAGGTTTTTACCATATATGGGCATGGCGGCCATGTTGGTCATGTGACCAGGAACGTTTGAACAACTTTTCGTTCCTAAAGTCCCAGGAGGCTCTATATGAAATTTGGTTACAATTGGCCCAGCGGTTTCAGAGGAGAAGTCATTTGAAATTGTGGACGGACGACGGACGGACGGACGGACGGACGGACGACGACGGACGACGGAGCCTTACCATCCTATAAGCTCCCCCGGAGCCGCTGGCTCAGGTGAGCTAAAAACACCCAGACTTATATATGTTATTGTTTTTTACGTCACAGTGGGAAAAAACCTGATTAAAGGTATTATAATAAAATATTTTAAATGTTAATGTTATTTACGTTACTTCTAGTAATGACTTATCATAGAAAATAAACCAGAATGCATTTTTTCTTTTATATTTAATGATTCTTTCATGAAGAAACTGCTACCAACGAAAATAAAATGATTCTAGCATCAAATTATGTGAGTTTAACAAAAATAGCCCTCGGTAACGTATATAATCGATCATTATGGCCGACTAAATTGCGTTCAAAATATTGTGGAACTGTTCCTTGCTGTTTAGATAGGCTGGCATATTCAATATTACCTTTTCCTGTTGTTTTTTAATTCATACAGTGTAGTTCAAGCACTTGAATCATACAGAAAGTGATAATTGTAATATGGAACATTTATAAGGGGGAACTGTGTTAAACGTCCTATTTCTCCCAAAGTATACAAGATAGGATAATAATTTTTGCAGATCTGAAAAGATCAATAAATTGTCTTTAATACAGTAACAAAGATATGGTCTAATAATAAAGGAGTAACTTACAAAAAGAAAGTATTTTGGATAGAAATAACAATTTTAATGGAGTGTAAAGACAAATGTCACGTATATGACACCATGTGGGCTAAAGTGACCTGTCAAACATATTCACGTTTAGCTACTGGATTGTTCTATTAGACTCCACTATAACTTTAAACATAGGAAAGTGATTTCTATTTTTTTATAATTTTTGATCATTTTTATTTTATGTTTATTTTTTTGATGGGTAACGTTTGTAACAGGCTGTTACAGCTTAACGCCCCACTCGCCAGAGGGCTAACATGCTGCAAAATACTTCTAAGATGCTGGGCTTTAAGAAAAATATGGTCTACAAAATTCCCCCTGGGGGGGGGGGGGGGGAGGTAAACCATTTCTGGCTCATGGCCTAAGTGGTTTTTAGCGTGCCTTTACAAAGCAAAGGAGAGCTTATGCTTTAACCCCAGCGCTACAGTCCGAGTTATTCATTTTAGATTTAGCTCTTTTTCACACAATTTGTAAGGGCTAGAGTAATGAAACTTGGTACACACTTATATCAACACATGATCACCTGAATGCATGCACCATTTATGACCTCGACCTACTTGTCATGGTCTACTGACTTTGAAAAAATTTAGGTTAACGTATGTTAAGCATTTGTGTTCAAGTCAGTTATGTTTTCATTTCCAGACTTGAAACTGGAGGTAGTGACGAACAACAATGGCAGCTATGATGTATCATTTGACGATAAAACTTACTCTGTGTCTGCGGAGTTGAAACAGGAAGGGGAGAGAACTGTGATAGTGTCGGTAATTGACGGCGTCAAAACTTCGGCTTCGGTTGTCCTCATGGGGCACTCTGTACATTTGTTTACTTCAGTAAGTGAACCTTATACACTGTATACTACCCTAATGTGATTAAGTATTGGGACACCTAAGACAACTAATTTTCCATTTGGACAAATGAAAAATTAATGGTTTTAGGTGTCCCAATACTAAAGCATTTTAGGGTACTTAATTTTATGATATTTTTCCTTAATTTATTTTTCTTCCAATTTTAAGATTGTATGCCACGATACTGTCTAGAGAATATATTTATCCCAAATTTACAAGAATTGCAGAAATTAATATCACAGATAAAATGCAGTGACATGAAATACATCTAAAACCATGTATTTTATGAGTGTAGACATATTTGTCATTTTAACATAAGGGGTTTCTGAAAGATGTTTTATCTCTCATCATAAATGTTTCATTCTATCAAATGGTACAATAGATACCCATGAAAGACATGTAGGGCTTGGTTTCACCTATGTAAATTGATAAGTAGTGAACAAATAATGAAGAAATTCGATACAGTGCCCCCTCATTAGAACTGTCTCAGAGAGGCATTTCTAATGAGCAGCCACAATATATGTATTTATGGAGTAAGAATGGAAATCATCTCATAATTATCATCATACTTAAAATTTCATCTCTCTAACAGAGCTTTTGATAAGAGGGAGTATTTAGTGATAATAAGGGATAATTTTTATTAATTCTGCATTAAAACATATGTTGTGACCCCTCACTAAAACACCAGGAGGCCCAGTTGTTAAAGAAAAAAAAAACGATATTGTTAGTTAAAATCCCATACATTAATTTCTGAAATATGCTAAATTTTTTTGTTGCATTGCGAAAGCTTCTCAGATTTTGTCATAAAAAAATATCAGTGTATTTGGTTATAAAGTCATAAAACACTTAACGAGTTGACCTGTTAACTAGCTTGTTAGGCTAATGATGCTTTGAACAACTGGGCCCAGTTGGTTGGTTGGTTGGTTGATTTGATGCTTAACGTCCACGGTAAACAACTAAGGTCATGTCGGGACGGTCAGTTAACCTAACCACACTATTCCTGGGCAGGCTTAGACCTCTTAAGCGGTTAACCAGTACTAAGTGCCCAGTTGGGAAAGGAAACCAATCGAGACTGCATGCAAAGCAAAACAAGACAAGTGAAAAGCCAAGAGGTCAGCTCTTTCCTAGCAAATGGCTGGAAGGCTATCTTCAATAATGTACAAAAAGTCAGACTTATAGAAAGCTGACAGTGACTAACTGTAAACCACAACAGAAACATTGCTTTGTAACAGTAGGCATAAAACTATGGAGTATGTTTTACAGGAGGGACAAAAGGAGCTAAAACTTCCAGTGCCAAAGTTTATGTTATCAGCCGGAGGGGTGGCAGGAGCTGAGGATGCAGTGGCCCCAATGCCCGGGGTCGTGGAGAAGGTAGCAGTGACCCCTGGTATGGAGGTACAGAAAGGTGACCCCTTGGTGGTGATGATTGCTATGAAGATGGAGGTAACGTGGTTTTCATGTTCATCATTTGAGCCTCAACATGACACACCAACAAAGTGGCTTTGTGCCACGCAAAGACTCAGATTACCCTGGAGTTCTACAGTCTGATCAAAGTTCTCACTGTGCGCTTAAAGGGTAGCTAAGGGTCTAAGGTAGCTTCATGCGGACACCAAAGATTCTTATCAGACTGGGCGGATGCCCAGGCTGATCTGAGTCTTTGCTGGGCACAGTGCCATTTTGTTGATTTTGTCGTGTCACGGCTCATATGTGTTGTTACATTTACAAAACCATTAATCAGGTTCCTGTACTGCAAAACAGTCATGGTGGCAGGGATACATTTGCTGTTTTGTGAATCAACTCTGTCATAAGACTGCCATAATGCTGTATATTTCTATCAGTGGAAATTCTACCAAACTGAATTAACTGAATATTTTTATATACATTCTCTAAACATTTTAAAATCACCCAGTGGAAAAACTGATAATGAGATAATATCAAAGTCATCCTTTGTTTTTCAATTAGTTTACAGTCATAGAGACAAGTTTTTAAATGCATTTGCTTGCTGTCTTACATTGTTTATTAATATTTCAGTATGTGATAAGAGCTCCTAAGAGTGGTATTATAGAGACAGTATTCTACAAAGCTGGTGACACAGTCAAGAAAGGTGTAGCTCTGGTACATTTTAAAGAAGAGGCAGGGGACAAAGAGGACCAGTCTGATTCAGAGTAAAATAAAACTGACACAGTCAACATGAGAAATCTCATGTTGACTGTCTCAGTTTTATTTTACTCAATTTGTTATGCTTCTAAGACTTATTATAGAGACAATATACTACAAAGCTAGTGACAGTCAAGAATGGTGTATTTCTGTTTCATTTTGAAAAAGAGGCAGTGGACATAAATAAAGAGGACCAGTCTGACAAGTAAAATAAAACTGACACATTCAACTTGAGATTTCTCATTTTGACTGTATCAATTTTGTTTGAATCAGACTGTTTAGGGATGTATTGTTCTGCAAAGCTGGTGACACAGTCAAGAAATGTGTATTTCTGTTCATTTAAAAGACTTAAAAGGACAGGTCTAACTCAGAATAAATTAAAACTGACAAAGTCAAGCTGAGAAATCTCATATAGACTGAGTCAGTTTTATTTTGGCTCCAAAGACTGGTATTTAAAGAGACCATAATTATGCTGGGAATATCATGGGAGCCAGTCAGGTTATCATGTAGAATGATTTCAAAATTGCGGCATATTTTACTGTTCCTGAAAGATTTTCTATTTCTAGCTCCAGAAAAGGAGAGGTTAATAATAATTGTTGGATAAAGTTTCTTATTCTCCACTAAACCATATGTTATGACTCTTCAACAGAATTACCTTGTTGAGGAGGTTCTGATGAGGACTCACAACATATATTTTTGAAGGATATGAACAAAAATATCTGAAAATTATTATGCATTCCCCCTATCCTAGAGCTCTGATCTGTTAATGATAATAATTTGGTTGGTTGGTTGGTTGATTTGATGCTTAACGTCCACGGTAAACAACTAAGGTCATGTCGGGATGGTCAGTTAAGCTAACCACACTATTCCTGGGCGCAGGCTTACCCCTCCTAAGCGGTTAACCAGTACTAAGTGCACATACTTTCGCCAGTAACTGACAACTGCCCTTCTTGAATCAGCGGAAGGAGAAACGAAAGTATGTGGCCAGACCGGGATTCGAACCCAGGACCTCTGACTTACGAGTCAGGTGTCCTACCGATTGCGCTACCCGGTCCGGCATGATAATAATTAATGATATTAATTAATACTTAAGGTGAATGGGGACACCTGCAGATTTTTCCTCCATTTTTTACAAAGGGAAATAATTTTTGTGACTTCATGTGTGCTTCCCTTGTTAACTAAGGCATTCCAAAATGGAGTAGCTGAAAAGAAAGAATTTGTTCCTAGTGGAGTAAATTATTTCCTTCAAGAGTTGACCCCCGATGAAAAAATGGAGATAAAAATGAAAATGGCAGAGTTGCTTCCCCTGAAAGTGTAACTATTCACCTTAAGACCTGTGTTATGTGCTGTTATGATGTGATAAAGAAATAATATGTGACCTATGTAGTTCTAGTGTCTTTCTTCTTTACCCTGTGTTTTTGTGCAGGCATGTAATTTTGAATGGCTGTTCGATGGTCAATGAACACTAAACTCCGTTCATAAATTCTGAAACTGGGTTTTTCGCTGATCATACTTTTATTATCTAATCAATCCAGGTAAGACTTTCCATAGTGATAATACTAGACTTCCGCCGATTTCTCATCAATGTGTCCTCTGACTCTGCCCTTCGTATGATGCTGGGCCCACCTGCACAAAAGTGCAAATAACAGATTTTCTATCCCAGACTAAGTCCATCGGACAGGTTGGAAACGCCTTTTAATACCATAGAAAGTGGTCGCTATAAATAGTTTTGTGTACGGGTGGGATTAGTATTCTAACACATGTTCTGCGCGTGCCAAATCAGTCAGCGTGACAACAAGCTAATAATTCGTGTAATTCTGACTCGATTCGAAATTGATCACACCGCATAAATTCACACTGGACAAGGCTTTCAGTGTTTCATCATAGTCCTTCGCCACCTGCAAAAAAGGTTTACGCGTCAGTGCGATGTAATGATGTTCACTGGCGCTATTTTAACGAAAATATAACAGCTTTCCGCGGTATATAATAAAATTCTAAAGTTTTAAAACATATATTTCCCATATTGAGTTAGGATTGCAAAGTTAAAGTCTCCATAGGCCGATCAGTGATAATTACGTCAAAACACAAATCATTACGAAAAACGCTTCAACCTTAACGGTCGATTATAAAATGTGGGTTGATATGCGATCCATATAACTGGCAAAAAGTTTGGGAAATATGTTTCTTGAAAAGAACAAATCGCTCCACAAAATATAGTTTTTCTTTGCTCGTTCCCCATTGAGCGATCCAATGTAAACAAACGCGGGACAGTGATACGGCCCCACGCTTGTACATTGTATTTTAACCGTTTTACTTAAATTGATGAAATCGGAAGTAGATCATTTTAGTTGGCAACTAAAATGTCCTAGATAATTTTTCAAACCTTTATTATGAGAAACTCAAGGATGTTTTATTTGATAGACTTGGCTAATCACCATCATTTGCAATGACGAACCTATAGTGAGAAGCTAGCAACGATAATTCACGACAAAATTGTTCATGCTGATAGAGCAATGGGGTCTTTAAAATACAAGGCCACAATCGTCCACCTCTCAAACTTACTACAGCTGCCTTCAGTCGGTCTACGCCGCCCCTCCTCAACCCATCTTCCTCTAAAAATAATATACTATCCCCCACATTACCAACAACCCGTCCCTTCAATTAGTCTACCACCCAAACTCCCACCCCTCGACATTACCCGCGTCCCAAACACTCACCTTCAATCCACCACCCAAACCTCCACCCTAGTCTCCAGACACGCCCAACTCCACGAGCATCGGTTTCAGCGGAACCCTATTTTCAAACTGTCACAAACAAATACACTAAGGTCTGAATGAAGAGCCTTTGGAAGCAAGGAATATGGCAAGACTCGGTTTAATTGAGTAGGTTCATATGCAGTACTGTAATGGTGCAACACTGCCTACGCCTAGCACCGGCTTTAGCGGTACTCTATTTTCAAACTGACTCAAAATGAGCGTTCAAAATACAGTCTAAAGACTTATGGATTTTCATCACGCAAATTTGTGATGGTTAACCATGCACTTTAAAGGAACTGTCATTATGGCTTACCATAACATAAGTTAAATTGTTACCACAAAATGTCACTACATGTCCGGAGGGTGAAACGTGATGGAAAGCCATATTGTTAATTTCTTCTGGTGTTGTGGCTGACCATAACATAACCCAAAACCCTCAAGTACTTTTCAACTGAGAAACTGGTGCAAAACCTTGAGTAACCCACACAATAAGCATATGTTGCGAAAAAGCAAGCATTGCAGACCATTTTGAAAAACGTACCCGGACTTCAAAATGCTTTTTTTCTGGAATCATCCTTCGTGTGTCTTTGCTGGACGACCAACACTTATTACCCGAATGACCAGCGTGATACCCACGTGGAATGTATGTGAATATGTATGACTGTAGGCTGTCAATTTTCATCAAACGGTCTTAGTTTGCGGACGGGTTTTTAGCTCGCCTGAACGAAAGTTCAGGAAGAGCTATTGTTGTCACCACGGCGTCGGCGTCCGCGTCCGCGTCGGCGGTCGGATTGGATGTTTTGGTTAAAGTTTTTTAAAGACCTATATCTCCTTAACCCATTGATGGATTCTTTTGATACTTGCACTGTAGTTAGATATTGGTCTAAGGTTTAACAGGGTACCACCCCCACCCCACTCCGTGACCTTGATGTCAAGGTCATGGACTTAGAAAATTGGTAGTTTTTTTGGACTGGATGTTTTGGTTAAAGTTTTATAAAGCCCAATATCTCCTTAACCCATGGATGGATTCCTTTGATACTTGCACTTAAGTTAGATATTGGTCTAAAGTTTTCGAAGGTACTACCCCCACCCCCCTCTGTGACCTTGATGTCAAGGTCATGGACTTAGAATATTGTCTTTTTATTGATTGGATGTTTTGGTTAAAGTTTTTTAAAGACATATCTCCTGAACCCATAGATGAATTCTTTTTATATTTGCACTGTAGTTAGTTCTACAGAGTACTACCCCAACCCCTGCTCAGTGATCTTGATGTCAAGGTCAGGGACTTAGGAAATTTTTGTCTTTTTTAAAGTTTTGTAATTCCATACTGATTCATAATGCTTTGCAGAGATTTAGTTTATACTTGAATTGATGTTAGTCTCTTTTTTGAGTTTTTACAAAACACCTTATACTTACCCCACTGGATGACCTTGAAGTCAAGGTCATCAACTTAGAATTTTGTCTTAAAGATTTTGGTTAAAGTTTTATATTTATGAAGACATAATTTCACAGTGCCACAATGATGGACTCAGTTGATACTAATCTTGGACTGATGTTAGATAATGGGTTCAGGGTTTTGATACATCCTAGCCGCCGCCACCCCCCCCCCCCCCCCCCCCCCCCCCCACACACACACACACACACACACACTCCCCCCTACCCGTCATTTTTTTTTTGAAATTTCATTTCATTTCTTTTATTTAATATTTTATTTTAAGACTTATTTCTGGGATAGCTTTTGTTTATAAATGTGTTTTCATTATGGACATGCTTGCATGTAGTTTTATGCATAGCAGTCCACACCAGCATACCTGCTGTGTGATGGGCAAGCACCAATTCAGGCGAGCTATGCTGTCAGGCGACAGCTCTTGTTGAAATGTGCCGTTTCATGCACGTAACTGCAGCATCAGACGCCAGGCTAAGATACATGAGACTTTGATGAGAAATCGGCGGAAGTCGACTTTATCACTATGCACAGTCTTACGTGGATTGATAAGATGATAAAAGTATGAGCAGCGAAAAACCCAGTTTCAGAATTAATGAACGGAGTTTAGTAAAGATTTTGTTCTTTACCAATCAATGCCATGTGGACTCTTATCACCTCACAGTTCTACTACGTCCATTTGCCTTATTTGGGTTTATCATATGACGTCGCATCTGAGAGTGTAATAAAGCCATGCATTAAAAACGATAATCCACTAGTGGATTAAATATGCAAATTACGTCGTAACGTTATACGTTGACGTCCATTAAAACGTCACGTTTTCTAATGGCGAAATTGTGACGTTTTAGTGCAAAATTTGCTTATAAAATGCGATTTCATGTCATATGATAAACAGAATCTTGCATTCGTGCTCCTGTATTATTGAATTTATTAAACTCGTTGGGGAAAACCGATAAGATGCTCGGCAAGCCTCGCATCTTATCTTTTTCCCCAACTCGTTTAATAAATTCAATAATACATGAGCACTCATGTAAGATCCTCTATTTAATAACATTATTGTTTCAAGAAATTCCTGTTTTTAATGCAAACAGAGTAGACCTCAATCAGGTCTGTATTCAGCATAAGATTCCACTTATGAGACATTTTAGTATTATTGAGTAAACATTCCATTTCTTCTACGATTCACATAAGTACAATGACACCTCAGGACCTTCACTGGTTACTAACATTTTTAGCTCGCCTGAACGAAGTTCAGGAAGAGCTATTGCACTACCCCCAGCGTCGGCGTCAGCAGTGGTGTCGGCATTAGCAAAATGTTAAAGTTTTACGTTAAAGTTTTTTATGTGATGGGCAAGGCGCTGTCAGGCGAGCTGTCTTGTCCCTGTGACAGGTCTTGTTAACAAGCCTGATAGGACAAAGAGGCTAATCCAGTTCAAAGATGAAAGAACTGGGTAGAGAAAGGTTAGTTGGTTGTTTTTGGTTTTAATAACAGTCCTTGTATAGAAAGGATCAGATCTGAAATAATGTGGGGATCAGTAAACAGCTGGGCCCCGTTGTTCAAAGCATTGTTAGCCCAATGAGCTCGTTAAGTGGTCAACTCGTTTAGTGTTTTATGACTTCATAACCAAATACACTGATATTTTTTGTTGAAAAAATATGAGCAGCTTTTGCAATGCAAAAGCTTTTTACAATGTTTTTGAACCAAAAATGTTGGCATATTTGAGATATTAACACTTGAAATTTTAACGAAATGCTAACTAACGATGTCGCTAGTTTTAAACCGGGCCCTACCAGCTAAAGAAAGAATATAACAAACAATTAACATTTCTAAAAAAATATCTTCATATAGCAAGCAATTGTATAACACAAAGTAAATACCAATCAAGCTCTTGCTGAGTTTGAGCTGTGTAGTAACTATTGGAGATCCAGTCTGTTTTGAGCTGTGAAAGTTGACTGGTTACATTTTCCCTGCACAGTCTTGTACCTTCTAAACCCTCTTCGAGAGATCTTATACAATAAGAATGCCTATCATCTGTCACTAATAAATTAATTTTTAGATCGTGCACAAACCCTTTGTCTATTTTCACTTTCAGATTGGCTGTATTATTACTATTATTACAATTGCTTAATTTAGTTGTAAACTGCTGTTCTATAGTGAAAGATGGGGTCTTCCCATAAATCCATTCCCACATCTTGAGATCATCTAAGCATTTCTGAATACCTGGATACCTTGTTTCATCTATAGGGTTTACTACCTCTACTGACGGGTTCTGAAAAGAGAATAACCCTACCATTTTTATTCTATTAGACATTTTTTCCTCTTCCAAAACAACCCTAAAGCTCTAGACCATCTTATAAGATGGCTATTTTTCAAAAAAAAAAAAATCTAGAGCCATCTTATAAGATGGCACTAGCCATCTTATAAGATGGCTCTAGAGTTTTAGGGATGTTGTGAAACGGGAAACCCAACTAGTAGCAGGGTTACACAAGACTGATTTAGGTATCTGGGATCAGTCTAGAGGACAATAAACTGTATTATAGCTTAATTATCATGGCATATGAGCTGCCACATGACAACCCCAACAAAGTGGCATGTGCACCCAGCAAAGATTCAGATCTTCCCTGTGCATGGAGCTAGCATAGACCCTGAGCTACCTTGTAAGTGCACAGCAAAGACTCTGATCAGACTGGGGGATGCTCAGGCTGATCTGAGTCTTTGCTGAGCGAACATGTCACTTTGTTGGTTTTGCGGCTCATATGCATATGTTTGAACCTGTTGCTGGCACATTGTAGATGCTTAAAAATTTGAAAAGATCATTTATTCTATTGGTGTATATTTCATTAAGGTGACAAATGTGATAATACTATCTAAGAAGGGCAAAGGGCATATTGTAAGATTTGTGGAAAACTTTGGTACAGTGCAATTGAAATAAAACTTGGATCATATATGTGTAGAATGCGTAAATCAGAGCTTTAGATAAAAGGGAGTACTTGGTGATAATTAGGGATAATTTTTGTTAATTCTGCATAAAAACATACGTTATGACCCCTCATCTGAACAGTCTCAAAGAGACAGTTCAGATGAGGGGTCACAACATACGGTTTCAATGAGAAATAAAAAAAATATCCCTCAATTATCATCAAATACCCCTCTTATCTAGAGCTCTGGTAAATGTGTACGGAGAATGTGCTAGAGGGTTGGAATAGGCACTTTTGATGAGGATAGTCTACTTTAGATTCCGTGCCACTGTTGCATACCTGACACTGGCTGACAAATTGTGAACTGATGACATCTACAAGGTTGTAGAAATCCATGTCTGGTGCCCGGTCTCTTAAATTAGCAACTGTCATCCTAGTGCTCTTTGTTGCATTGCTGGTTACTCCTCTCTGAAAAGCAGAATAGTTGATATAAATTTAAGGCAGAACACCCATATCATCTGAAAAAACTTAATTTTCTGTATGTTCAGCCATTTGCCACAATTTTGTTGCTTTTTTGTTTTGTTTAATTTTTCAACAAACTAGATGGGGAAAAGAAGTGTATCAGATGTTATAACACCCTTACCAGAAAACTCCAACTTTAGCATGAAATATTTCGCATTATGCAAGGTCTACACTGATAAGGGTATGTAAACCCTTAATGTCAAGATGGAACTGCATGTCTACACCATGTAGACCCTGATCCTAAGGAGCAGTCTGATCAGGGTCTACGCTGTTGGTTAATATGGATGTCTTTTGAAAACTTACAGAGTAACTTTACTGCTTTGGACAAAATCCCACTATTACAGTCACTGCAACTGTTTTACTTCCCCTTTGTAGAAAGCACTTTCATATGAGGTTATGTAAATACTTCTTGCTTAATGATAGCTGTCATATCCATTATCACAAAGGGCTCTTAGACATTACACAGTCACACTGAAATTTTCTTATGCTCAAGTAATAGTTATACCGTTATACATGGTTTGGTCACCTGTTTAAAGACAGGAGTGGTACTATAAAAGAAGGATTAACTTCCACAGTGTCATTGGATGGACACACGGTGCCAAGTGTATGCAACTATGGTTACGTACCGTTGAGCCACTTGGAGAACATCGATAGGAGAATTTAACTGAACTGAACTGAACGGTGTCATTCTGTCTCTTGATCACATAGTGTCAACACCTCCAGTCAGCCAATGAAATTATTGTAATTGGTAATTCTGGTTCATTGATTGGTTGATAAAATTTTCACACCTATACCTGTACAAGTAACATAAGGTATTGCTGGGAACCAGACCCCCAGGCAGGGAAGTCCTGTCTTTAAGCGAGTGGATAACTACCCCCACAGGCGGACAAGCTATGGTATAATTATTTATACAAAGTCAAAGTCAAAATTTATTTAACGTCGGTGACAGTAACAATTAATACTAGCTATGAATAGCTATTTACCGACCATGAATAGCTATTTACCGACCAACGGGTACACACTTCTGAGCATTTTACAGTAATTTAAAGGGGAGCTTACCATGTTAGAACCCAGTAATGAATTCAGCTTGTTTGTATCAACATCATACAGTAAGGTAAAGTGATGGTAGGTCCTCTTTCCTCCCAGCTTTGATGCTGTGCCAGAAATCTGTAATTATACAGTACCACCCTTGGTTAACTGTATATACAAAGGGCTGTTACAAAACGAAAAAGAGTCATAGTTACCAAACAACCTGATGACTAGGTCGTTTGGTAACTATGCCTTTTTTTAGTTTAAACATATTTTATTTCATCAACATGACAAAGTACAACATGTCGTCAATACAAGCTTAAGGATCAGAACGAAAGCAATAATACTTATTTAGTTCTTTTCCTTAGCCTTTTTTTTGTTTTGTAACAACATAAAAACATATATTGTGACCCCTCATTACAACCGTCTCACCGAGATGGTTCTAATGAGCAGTCACAACATATGTTTTTGTTGAGAAATAAGAAAAATTATCTTTGAATTGTCCTCAATACCCCCTCTTATCTGGAGCTCTGTCAGTTATCTTCAACTCTTTAAGCACCAGTGACGAAAATAGCAAAATTTGCAAACAGCGTAGATCCTGATGAGGCGGCTCATCATGAGCCGCCTCATCTAGATCTACACTGTTTGCCCTCTAGTCTCTGAATTCTCAATATGAAATGTCTTGGACAAGGCATTTTTTTGAATTTTTGCAGACGTAAATTTTGTCATCTGCTTTTTGGTGCTTATAGAGTTAAACTTCTATAGCGTGGGAGCTGCTTGCATAGCCTAAAGACTGCGCTACACATGTTTTCATAACATCATGACAAAGACAGCAGAATCGTGACATGGCTTTTGCTAGAAGCCAAAACTTGTTGAAATCCAATTAGGAAATGCTGCAATTTCCACGCAGTTTTATTACGCTATTAATCATGCCACTGTAACTTTTATTCTTCTTTAAGAGTTTTAAATTAAATTCAGCAAATGATATTAATCGTAAAATTTAAGATAATTTGAACTATGGTGCAACTGATTTATTAGCAATAACGCAGAGTAATCACTGAGGAAATGATTCAATTTCAATTTGTACAACTCAAAATGAAACGAATATAAATCCTTATGACAGACACCATTTTTTATTACCCATAATTTACCTCAAGGTAAATGGACTTTATCTTAAGGTACATGGATACACTTTCAGGGGAAGCAACTCTATCATTTTCATTTTTGCCTCCCTTTCATTTGGGTCAACTCTCTTAAAGGAAAGAATTTGCTCCTCTAGGAAAGTCTTTCCTTTAAGAGAGTTGATATCATTTTGGAAGAGTTTCATCCTGGGAAGAACAAGGGCGGTCCCAAAAGTTGTCTCTTAGAAAAATGGGAGAAAAATGGAAGATTAACTACTTCAATGTGCATATATACTGGGAAACCTGAAAAAATAAATTTTCCATTTGGGACAAATGGAAAAATTATTTTAGATGACCCAATACTTAAGCACATTAGGGTATTCGCCTTAATACAGCTTATAACCAAGTACTGTAATTTTTTCCTTAAAGAGCTGACCCCTATCTAGGAGGGCAAAAAAGAAAATGACAGGACTTTGCTCTCCCTGAAAGTGTATCCATTCACATTAACTCTTTAAGCACCAAAAAGCAGACAACAAAATTTACGTCTGCAATTATTCAAAAACTGCGTTGTCCAAGACATTTCATATTGAGAATTCAAAATCTAGAGGGCAAACAGTGTAGATCCACATGAGGCGGCTCATTATGAGCCGCCTCATCAGGATCTACGCTGTTTGCAAATTATGCTATTTTTGTCACTGATGCTTTAAGTTTTAATGGAACCATCTTGCCAGGGCAGTTCTAATGACAACATTTGTGTTTATTCTACCTGCACACACACACAAGGACAGACAGACAGACACACACAGACAGACAGACACACACACACAAGGACATACACACACAATTTTATGTCTGGATTATGCTCCATTCACTATATATAATTTTATTTTATGTACCCATGGATCCCGTTGGCGTCGGCATAGCTTCTTGTCTGCACTCTATCTCTTGAAGGAAAGCATGGATTTTTTTTACCAAACTTGCACAGATACATGTACATCACTGGGTGGTGGGAAAAACTGATTAAATTTTGGTGACCTTGACCTTATTCTCAAGGTCACAGGAGGTCAAAGAATAATGAAAAATACCTTGTCTGCACCATATGTCCTGATGGAATTGATTGATTTTTACCAAAATGGCACAGATATATCATTGGGAGATGGCAAAGAATTGATTAGATTTTGGTGACCTTGACCTCATTTTCAAGGTCACAGGAGGTCAAAGAATAATGAAAAATACCTTGTCTGCATCGTATCTCCTGAATGGATGGATGGATTTTTACCAAACTGGCACAGCTATATCACTGGGAGATGGCAAAGAACTGATTAGATTTTGGTGACCTTGACACCATTTTCAAGGTCACAGGTGGTCAAAGAGTGTTGAAAAATGCCTTGTCTGCACCATATCTCCTGAATGGATGGATGGATTTGAACCAAACTTGCAGAGATATATCATTGGAAGATGGCAAAGAACTGATTAGATTTTGGTGACCTTGACCCCATTTCAAGGTCACAGGAGGTCAAAGAATGTTGAATAATGGTTTGTCTGCACCATATTTCCTGAACAGATGGATGGATTTGAACCCAACTGTCACAGATACATCACTGGGAGATGGAAAAGAAGTGATTAAATTTTGGTGACCTTGACCACGTTTCCAAGGTCACAGGTCTTAACTTGGCAGCATTTAGGGAAAATTATACTGCTGGGAAAGCGCAGATGAGGGGACATCTTTTTTTGTCAAAAAACATTTCTAGTTTTTTTTCTTTTTTGCTTTTTGTTTACGTATTTTCTTTTGTTAGTTCAAGATCTTCTTACGTAAAAACATCATAAATAATAGAAAAACAATCTTAAACTAATCTACTAAACAGGTTCTTTCAAGGAAACATTCATAATATCATGAAAGCAGGTTCCAGTGGGAATCAAAATGACTTTCTTTTTCTGTCTAAATGTTGAAGTTTGTCTGACAATAATTCTCTTGATAAATGAAACAAAAGACATATATATCTTTGTCATATAAAAATGGAAACAAATGGTTTTTAAGAAATTTATGTCTCCCACCCACATACCATCAATTTTTTAAGAGACAGCTAAAAACATGTAATTTTCTGAAAGAGCCTCAACACGAGAAAACCAACAAAGTGACATTCTGCCCAGTCTGATCAGAGTCTTCATTGTGCACTTAAAGGGTAGCTGAGGGTCTAAGCTACCTCCATGCTGACAGCAAATACTCTGATATGACTGGGCGGATGCCCAGGCTGATCTGAGCCTTAGCTGGGCGCACATGCCACTTTGTTGGTTTCGTGGTGTCGCAGCTTAAATATGAAACTACTATTCAATATGTAATAACGGTATATGAGATACTGTGGCAAGTGTGAGTTCCTGAAATCCAGGCACTGGCTGCAAAAGTGACAAAAAACACTGCTCTGTTCTGTTTCAGTTCTCGTAATGACGTTCCCCAAATGGCTCAGGGGACAAAAAACACAAATATGTTTGATCTTTTTATAATGTATCAAGAACTTATTTCAGACTTCGTGGGTGTTGAGAAGGTGTACATTGCACACGCTTAAAATTTCCATTAAACCATGTGCAACCCACCTCCAAAAATCTAAAAATTCTGAGATAATTCATTGATTCATATTACAAGGGGTGGCTTGAAGCCCCAGTGACGAAATTTGCAAACAGCGTAGATCCTGATGAGGCGGTTCATAATCAGCCGCCTCATGTGGATCCACACTGTTTGCCCTCTAGTCTTTAAATCCTCAATATGAAACGTCTTGGACAAGGCATTTTTTTTTAATTTTGCAGACGTAAATTTTGTTGTCTGCTTTTTGGGCTTAAAGAGTTTAACATACAGGTATTTCCACTCGATATTGCAGCCAGAATCAGAAGTGGCATGTGCTCTCATCCAAGACTCAGATCAACCTGGGCATCCATCCAGTGAGTCTGAACATAGACTTCCCTGTCGGCATGGAGGTGGTTTAGACCCTTAGCTACCCATCAAGGGCGCAGCAAAGGCTCTGGTCAGACGGGGCTGATGCTCAGGCTGATCTGAATCTTCAGCCCTTCTACATTGAGAAGAGAGGTAACAAGAATTCTGCGGAACTCTATGTCCCACCTGCCTTGCTCTTCCACTGTTAAAAGAAAGTGTATGAGACATAGACAAATACACTAGCTAGGGTCAACATAATTTTGGATGTAAAATTTTATTAAGTCAGAAGAGCATGAAGTAAGAATAAATGCACATACCTCAAGAACATTCTTAGAAGAAACTTTTTGCCAGGTTGGATGATTGTAGGTATTATAATTTGTGAGAAATGGACTTAAACACTCGGGTCGACTTAATGTTGGATGAAGTCAGCAGAGCATGAAATTTAGGTCAAGGGAAAATTAATTGCAACAGCCCTCAAGAACATTCTAAGAAGAAACTTGATGCCATGTTTGATGATTGTAGGTATTATAATTTGTAAGAAATGGACTTAAACACTAGGGTCAACTTAATGTTGGATGTAAAACTTTACAAAGTCATAAGAGCACGAAATATAGGTCAAGGGTAAAATAAGTGCAAAAGCCCTCGCGAACATTCTAAGAAGCTTTATGCCAGGTTTGATGATTGTAGGTATCATTGTGAGAAATGGCATTAAATGCTAGGGTCGACGTAATTGTTGACAGACGGACAAACTGACGGAAACTGAACTCCTATATCGCATCTAGCTAAAGCAGGTGTGACAAAAATGAAAACTGTTTGACTATAAAACATGTTGTGGTTTTTAGTCTCTAGAACTTGTAAATATGACCCAAAATATCTTCTGAATCTGTCTTACAAAATCCTGTTGTGATGGGATTTTCCACTTTGAAAACAATTACAAACATCTAGATCTGTCTTATATGACAGATCTAGATTTTTGGGCTCGTTTTGGAAGGAGAAATAACATAGCCAAAGAAATACTGTACTTATGGTACATGTAATTACCTTGTATTCTTCGTCCAATACAATGTCTTCTCGTTTATTTAAACTGAGATTTACATTCCACCTTCTTTTCAATGGGTTTATCACCAATTCTAAATTCTGTTTTCTATTATACAGTTCTCTCCTCTTTATAAATGAGCAGTTGAGATTCCCCGTGTCGTGATACACTGTCCCACCTCCACTCTTTCGCCTAACTATGTCTACTTTCTGTTTGATGCATTCTGGGATATTACACTCCAGCCATGGATTCTGATGCCGACCAATCACAATTGCAGGATTGTTCCTCCATAGCAAAAGAATGCTTTCATGTTCCAAGTCTGCATTTTCATACAACCAGTCTTCAAAGGCAAGATTTTCATAAATGTCTTTGGACGATGATACTAAAACTTTATGCTGAGTAATGTTCTGTGAAGTTAAATGTCTGTGGGCAAGCCATAGAATTCTTCTGAGACCATGATGGCTAAAAAGACATGATCTTCTGAAAGTCTGTTGAATCCACATTCTTAATCTGTCATCCCTGTTGTACAGTGTTTCTGTAAGAAAATGATGAAAACAACAACTTTCTGAAGTGCTGTAACATGATAATGTACCATATAATAGCAAAGCTGTAAACAGTCAAACTGCCATATGTGTACTGATTAAAATCAGTTCAACACGGGTCAAATGGCTCCGGTAGCCAATTTGAAAGAAAAGTCATTGATCACATGAGCTATGACACGAGAAAACCAACAAAGTGATTGTGTGCCCATCACAGACTCAGATCCGCCTGGGCATCCACCCAGTCTGATCAGACTCTTCACTAAGCGCTTAAAGAATAGATAATGGTGGCAGATCCAGAGGGGGTTCGGGGGGTTCAAACGAACCCCCTCTTCAGTCTAAATTATTTCATTTTCATGGGGAATTTCAGCAAAAATTGGTCGAACTGCGCAAATCGAACCACCTCAGCTGATTTGAACCCCCTATCCAAAATTCCTAGATCCGCACCTGGATAAGGGTCTAAGCTACCTCAATGCGGACAGCAAAGACTCTGATCAGACTGGGCAGATGATCAGCTGATCTGAGTCTGCGCTGGACGCACAACAACTTTGTTGGTTTGCTTACGTGTCGCGGCACAAATGTTTTATGTTTGCTCCTAGCAGAAAACAGTTTGATTACAGTTGTTAAATTTGAAGAAACATTCATTTAAGTGGTTTATGATATTTTTCAACATAACTAGTAAAAACCAACAATGCTTAATAATAATCGTAAAATAATGATAATTGACTTTATTTATAGAGGGTGACACATTTAGTAAAATGCTTATAATTAAGCCTATAATATGACCTTCACATAAATTAGGTGTCCATTAACTCATGACATGTAACACAGTTATTAAACTTCAATGCGCTTTCTCTTTTAGCTCGAAAATCATTTGTACAAAGTAAAGACATTTTCTAGAAATTACACTAATCGCTAGCTGAGTTGCTCAATATAAATAAATTATCCCTTGTTAACCTGCTATCTGTAGAAGGTCTTCTGGCATACCAAAAACACATACATGATTCCACAAGGCACAGTGAAATGAAAAAGAAAAAGAGGTAGACAGAAGAATTAGTAAGAAGACACTATTAAAGAGTGGACAGGAATCGACTTTGCCAGCTCAGCTATAGGGCAGCTAGCTGAAAACAGGACCAGGTGGAAATGCATTTTGCAAAGTCATCTGTGGTGCCCCAATGACTTTGCAAGGTAAAATAGAATAGTTGATACTCCACACTATTTTGACCAGCCAGGTGTGTGGTCAAATGGTGGGGGGTGCTCGGCTATGGCCCAGATTTAAATCCTCAATTGGCAAACAACTGAAAAGCTCTTTCAGTCAGCCCAGCAGAAAATGGATACGCATTTCAAATCAGGGAAGGTTAAAGGCAGTGAAAGGAGAGAAATAGCTCTCATATGATCTTTCATATGATCATTTATGATGTGCCAAAGAAATGGTAGGCCTCAACCACCCACTGCTCCTATGGCACAAGGCTACAGGAAACATTTACCTTCTTTTACTATCCTGATATCAATTAAAACATGACTTTTAAAATTGTAACTGCATGGACATAAGAAATATCCAAAATTATTTTGTATACTGCATAATAAATACAGGGATTTTAATACTATTAACATGATTTTCATGATGGTACCTTTTATGATTTTCAGATAATCAAGTTTTCTGTGAAAGTGCTCTGTGGAAATGCAATGAAGTTGACAGCAGTGTCATAATTTAATGAACACTTATGTCGATCCACCCTCTATATAGACGAACACTGTTGTCTGAGCTGTTTAGTAATTCATGCGGCAAACATTGTAAAATATAAGTCACTAGCCATTTAGTTAACCCAGGTAATGATTTTTCATCTGCAACTAGATTATCTCATCTTCAACATAATCTAAAAGCCTCTTTCCCAGCAGGCACATGACGTTGAAATAACGTCGTACTGACGTCGATGCGACGTAATGACGTCGCATCGACGTCAGTGCGACGTTATTTCGATGTCATGTGCTTGCTGGGTTTCCACCTTCTGTTTTCGACAGAAGACTCGGCCTGATCAATCCAGTCAACCTCCAATGAAAAGGAACACTCTATCAATATTATTAAAACTAGTGGCTTGCAGTCCAAAGTTTGAGACCTTTCTTTCTGTTAGTATTGCAACCATACCTTCTCTTCCAGGGTTTGTCATGTTGCATGCGCAAATAAACTTGGAAGCCTAGAACGGTCAAACCATATTTTTTTTTACGTGTTAATAAAGATAATGTGCAGAGACGTTCAGTCTGCATGCGTGAGTCTGGGACAGCATTCGATATGTCAACAACATAGAAAACTACATTGTATTTTGTCTTCAGTTAGTGCACAAAATATATGCTTCTCACAGTCTCACTGCAATGCTATGATTCAATGGGAATCCGACAATAGGTACCATACGAAAATAGTAAACAACACGTCTATTTCTAGTTTTCGAGTAGGGTTTAACAGAATAATCATACACACTTTCTGTGTAGTACCAAGGTAGAGTTGAACTTTCAAAATATAACAATTACTTTCTAACAGCGGCCGATCAACTGTCTAATTTCCACTTCCTTTTTAAGGCTTTTATTTTGTCACACAACCTGTCAGGCAACGTGGATTTCTAAAAATAGCTGATTGGTTTTCAATTGTTTTCTCTGCCACAATCAGAATCGCAATTAAGCTGAGAACCAGGGTGTTAATTTTAGCAGAAGGGACTTTCCGACTAAATTGATTTGACAGGTGCTTGATTCGCCCAATTAGTTCGTGTAAATTATCCCTTTAATGTATTGGTACAGTCGTTAATTATCCAGGACCTATTAGAGTTGTGAATGCGTTGTTTTTGATAAATATATCAACTAACAACAAACATTGAATTCACAATTAGCCATTCTTAGGGACCTGTTGTTAATGTAGATACATTATTTCGACAGTCATGCAAATTCGACCCAATTCCTTTATGGCTGTGAAGGAGGGTTACCTGAATAGATTCACACGGGTGGTAATCAGTGGAACTAGCTCCAAAATGAGTCAATGGAATTTCGTTCCCTCATCACATCCGGGAACCCGCGAGCTAGTGCTGTCGACAGAAAATCAGTAAACAAATGTAGGTCTTGAAGAATTTTATCAATTTTTATTTCTTTATTAGCGATCCCAGGAAACAACTGCCGATGCTATTGTGTGTAGATATGATTCAACTTTATTCCCCGTCGGAGTTCGCCGCAGAAATGTGCAGGGCTTGAACTAACTTGTGGCAAATGTTTGAAACACCGAACTAAAAATCCACCAATTTCTGTCAATATGGAGATTTGGGTACACGATTTTTTCATTTTCCGTCCAAACTATAGCGTTCAGACCCTCTAAAGCACCATCCCTGGTAAATTCAAGCATGAAAAGTCACAAATAAGCAAAAAAGTGTGGGTGGAGATTACGTACCTGGACAATATTGACAAAATTTCTGCCTGAGCTAGAGCGCTCGACATGGAGCTAGTGCGTTCAACAAGGAGCTAGTGCGCTCATCCACACCTAAGATAAGGCAGAATTGTTGATTTATTGTTGATAGATGATTTTAACCGTTTTTTAAGTTTTGCTCTGTACCCCTTTGAAACCACTAAGAGATGACTTAATGTACATAGATAATTCCATCGTCATTCATCGGATGAGTGTAGTATTCATGACTGATTATGGCGATTTTGGTAATACTCTTCTGTAACATGGATATTGTCCTGTTATTTCATGCCTGTTTGGTAAATAGTCAAAATTATGCCTCAAGGTACCGTGAACAGCTCCATTCACTGTTGCCCGAAGCCACAAGGCCTCAGGTAGTAGTGCATTGACCTGTCCATGGTAATGAGTAACATACTATTGACTATTCTGCCAAACAGCAATGAAATAGCTTTCGTATTACTCAACCGAACCTGTAACCAACCATATTCTACTAGCAATCAACTGAATGACAGGTGCTCGAATTCGGCAAGCTCGTGATTTTCCAAGTCATTCTCGTGACGCTTGACGACATTGCATATAGACAAAACCATACCACGCTGTTTTCTCATTACATTTACATGAGTGGCATCATAAGCATGGCATAGTCTAAGCTGTTGGTTGGTTAATAATTCAGTGAAATGCGTTGTGGAGGCCAACCAGTGACATGGCAAAGCATATACCATTATCTGTATATAGTGGGTTGGATAATAAAAGGTATAAAAGTAGGTTGGGTAATATTAAAAGTTATTGCCCCTCGGTACCTTGGGTGGCCTGATACACCATTATCCTTGGCCTCAGGCAATAGTGCATCAAGCCATCCTCGCATACATCCTCGGGTACCCGGGGCAATAGTTTTTATTATCATTCACCAAACAGCCATTAGATGACTGTAAATTATAAAGAGTTACGAAGATCGGATATATTTTCAGATGGGAGTGTACAAGGGGAAGACATCCAAAAATGAATACCCCTGTAAACCCTAGTTTTATTAAATAAAAGTGGGTGTAAGGGGGTATTCATTATACGGACATGTTTGCATGATGCAAAACTATTAGATACAAGTTTCATATATTTAAGTTCTTCAAACGTGCAATTTGACTAGCTATTCGGGCATCAACAGGCGCATCAAGGGAAAGAGAAAACCTTACTTATAAAGAAGGTTTGATTCAAACTCAAACATACAGTATGATTCATCACGAGATAAAAATATGGATGAGCGCACTAGCTCCTTGTTGAACGCACTAGCTCCATATCGAGCGCTCTAGCTCAGGCAGAAATTTTGTCAATATTGTCCAGGTAAGTAATCTCCACCCACACGTTTTTGCTTATTTGTGACTTTTCATGCTTGAATTTACCAGGGATGGTGCTTTAGAGGGTCTGAACGCTATAGTTTGGACGGAAAATGAAAAAATCTTGTACCCAAATCTCCATATTGACAGAAATTGGTGGATTTTTAGTTCGGTGTTTCAAACATTTGCCACAAGTTAGTTCAAGCCCTGCACATTTCTGCGGCGAACTCCGACGGGGAATAAAGTTGAATCATATCTACACACAATAGCATCGGCAGTTGTTTCCTGGGATCGCTAATAAAGAAATAAAAATTGATAAAATTCTTCAAGACCTACATTTGTTTACTGATTTTCTGTCGACAGCACTAGCTCGCGGGTTCCCGGATGTGATGAGGGAACAAAATTCCATTGACTCATTTTGGAGCTAGTTCCACTGATTACCACCCGTGATTCAGGTTACGATAAGATTTGTTTAAAGTCTGCAAATAAAAAAGCCTGAAAAAATCTTAAGACCTTATTACTTCTGATAAACGCCCGCCCCAATGGGCGCCCCTATCCTAATTATCGCCCCTAGCCCTTTTCTGCAAAGCTTTGTATGCTAAGCAAAATCAAACAATTTGAAGTGCAAAATCCCTGATATAGTACAAGTCTTACAATTTTAAATGTCACTTAATGTTTTGTTGAAAGCCTTAAATTGCATCCAACAAAACACTAAGTGACCTGTATAACTGGCAAGTCTTGATTGGCTGGCATTTAGGTTCTAGGTAAATGCCATCTTCTCTTAAACTGCAATGCTCTTGGGGCATTTATTCATATAATAGAATTGATATGGCATTATATAATTTTCTGGAACTGGAAGTAGTATGAGAAGTGTCCTACTGTAATGGCCCTAAAATTCCGGACGCCTGAAAGTCGGACTATTATTGGTCCAAAATTCTTAGAAAGTGGATTACACACATTAATGCATCCAAAAGATGCTTAGTGAATGGCAAATGTTGTAGACCCTGATCAAACTGCTCCTTTAGGAGCAGTTTGATCTGGGACTACAATGTTTGCTCAAATCTGTCTGTCCGAATATTTAGGGTCATTACAGTATTTTACTGTAGCTGTTTGGCAATGCTGTGTGTACTATTTCGAAGTTTGGAGAGCACATGTCACCCATATAAGTATTTGCTTAAATCCCATGTCTGACCATGTTTCAATATTAGAATTTTACAGGCAGGTGCTAGTCTAGTCTGATTCAGGTATGGTCTTTTGGGCACAACTACAATGATCTCACTCCATCTTGTCCTATTTTCATCTGCCCTTGTTGTGGTAAAGTTCCTTTCCAGTCTTTGTTATTGTCTTCCCATCTTCTTCTGTCACTGGAGGCATCCTAATTCAGTTGACCTTATGTAAATGCATGGCTTATAGCTCCGCCTTTCAAATTAGTCCGAGTGTATTTTACAAAGAAACTGTTGTCACAAAACAACACTTGCATTTGTTTTTGTGAGTTTTTTTACCTTGTTTGACTGGTCAGAGCATATTTTGGCTGACAGCTGCAGGCTGTGCAAAATATGGACATTGTCCTACGCTGACATGATGTGCTGGGATAAATATGAAACATTATGTCATTCTCCATAAGTAAATATTTATATAAGTAAATATTCAGTGGCTTTTCATAGCAGAATTACCAGTACCATTTTCACCTTTTATTACCCACCTTCCTACATTAATGCACTCCATTTTCAAATTCTATTTTCCAACTGATTTATTGTAAACTGGCTGACTTTTTATCAACTGTAGAGAATTTGATCTCTCTTTCAGATGTGTGATCCTGATCTAGATATGAGCCATGATACGACAAAACCAACAAAGTAGCATGTGCACCCAGCGAAGACTCAGATCAATCTGTACATTCTGCCAGCCTGACCAGAGCCATTGCTGAGAGCTTAAAGGGAAGCTGAGGGTCTAAGCTACCTCCATGCAGACAGTGAAGACTCTGATCAGACTGGGCGAATGCCCAGGCTGATCTGAGTCTTCGCTGGGTGCATATACCACTTTGTTGGTTTTGTCGTGTTGCGGCCCATGTCTGTCCAGATATTTTGGGTTGGCATAATCAAAGCAATGACAATTTGAAAACACCATTCCAGTTGATGGCCTTTCAGGTTGTGAATGGTTTTGCCATTAAATTACCATACTTGTCATGGATACTCAGCCCCCTCATCCATTTTGGAATATTGCATCTTGACATTTGACAATTAAGCTCATTTTCCAACCTGGGAATATGATTTAAATTTATTGGCAAACAGTGCAGACTCAGATCGGACTGCTCCTTAGGAGCAGTCTGATCTGGGTGTGCACTGTTTGCAGAGGCAATAAGTTGTACAAATGTTTATGGTAAATAAGATATGCAAGCATGAAAACATAATGTCTCTGATCCTGCTGGGAAGATTATTGTTTATGATGAAATCCTGTCTGAGGACCAGTTCTTTATTGACATCAATAACTGTAAAAGACAATCATATAATCTTTTTGCAGCATTTCATGAAGGAGATTCACTCTTCAAATATTAGTTTATTGTTATCTCAAAGGACAGTCTGTGACAGTTTGGGCTTGACTAGTTTGAATGCCATTGTTTTGAAGAATTTCTTCTCTTGTGCAGTTTTTAGAGTGTCCATTGTAATCTAGTTGTAGAGTAACCATTGAAGTTTAGTTTGTGTAGTTTCTGCTGTAGTCTGCTTTGTAGAGTTGCTTCTGTAGTCTACCTGGTAGAGCTTCTGCTGCTGTTTAATGTGTTGAGTTTCTACTGTAATATATTTATATATTACTGATTAAAGTCTAATTTTTAGAGTTTCTGCTGTAGTCTACTTTGTAGAGGGTGTATTGTAATCTACATTGTAGAGTTTCTGCTGCAGTTAAGTTGTAGAATTTCTGCTGCATTCTAGTTTGTAGAGTTTCCGTAGTGGTCTACTTTGTAAAGTTGTTGTTTGAGTCTATTTAGCAGGATGTACATTGTAGTCTACTCTGCAGTTCTGCTGTAGTCTGCTTAGCAGAGTTTCTGTTGTAGTGTGCATGATAGAAATGCTGCTTTATTGAGTACAATGTAATTGCCCAAGTCTTCTTTGTAGAATGTCCTTGTAATCTACTTGTTGTGTTTCAGTTGTAGTCTGCTTTGTAGAGGTTCTGCGTTTCTATTATAGTCTGCTTTGTAAAATTTTTAGGGGGTAGTCTTCTTTATAGAGTATTGTAGGCTACTTTAAAGAGGTTCTTGTAAAGGTTCTGTTGTAGACTTTTTGTGGAGTTTCAATTGTAGTCTCCTTTGTAGAGCTTCTGTTGCAGCCTGCTACCTGCTTTGTAGAGTTTCTATTGTAGTCTGCTTTATAGAGGTTCTATTGTAGTCTGCTCTGTGGTGTTACAGTTGTAGTCTGCTTTGTAGAGGTTCTATTGCAGTCTGCTTTATAGAGGTTCTATTGTAGTATGCTTTTTAGAGTTTCTATTGTAGACTACTTTGTAGAGTTTCTATTGTAGTCTGCTTTATAGAGGTTCTATTATAGTCTACTCTGTGGTGTTACAATTGTAGTCTGCTTTGTAGAGGTTCTATTGTAGTCTGCTTTTTAGAGTTTCTATTGTAGTCTACTTTGTAGAGTTTCTATTGTAGTCTGCTTTGTAGAGGCTCTATTGTAGTCTACTCTGTGGTGTTAGAGTTGTAGTCTGCTTTGTAGAGGTTCTACTGTAGTATGCTTTTAGAGTTTCTATTGTAGTCTACTTTGTAGAGTTTCTATTGTAGTATGCTTTATAGAGGTTCTATTGTAGTCTACTTTGTAGAGTTTCTATTGTAGTATGCTTGGTAGAGTTTCAGCTGTAATATGTTTTGTAGAGTGTATTTTGTTGTCTATGTTGTAGAGTTTTTGCTGTTGTCTACTTCGTAGAATTTCTGCTGTCGTTTACCTAATAGAATCATAGAATGTACATTTAAGTTTACCTTATGGAGTATCAGCTGTGGTTTATAGTTTGTAGAGATTCCACTGCAGTCTACTTCATGGCAGGGTTACTGCTTAAGTCTACTTAGTAGAGTTTCCACTGTAGTCTTTGCAGATTTTCTACTGTAGTCACTAGTCTGTTTTGCCATATCCAATGTTATCTTATTTGTAGAGTCCATTCTGTATTCTTATTATACCCCCGGCATACGGAGTATGTCGAGGGGTATATAGTTTTTGTCTTTCCGTCCGTTCGTCTGTTCGTCTGTCTGTCTGTCCATCCGTTCATTCGTCCGTACGTAAGTTAACATTTGCGTTAAAGTTTTGCGTTAAGTTTTTTTTTTTTGCTTCTGTTATCCAGAGCTTATTCATAAGTGCTTAGTGTTACCACAGGATGGATACTGATCAGTGTGCATCACTTTGATGCTGCTGCTGGCCAAAGGTCAAGGTCACAGACTTAGAAATTTGTATAACAGATGCGTTAAGGTTTTGCATTAAGTTTTTGCTTTTGCTCTGCTTTCCTGAAAGCCTTTACTGGAACTTGTTGATATGTGCTTAGTGTTACTACAAGATAGATACTGATCAGTTTGCATCAACTGGATGCTGCTGCAGGCCTTAGGTCAAGGTCTCAGACTTAGGGATTTGTACAACAGTTGTGTTAAAGTTTTGTGTTAAGATTTTGCCTTTGCTCTATTTTTATAAAAGCTTCTACTGGAATTTGTTCAGATATGCTTAGTGTTACTACAGGAAAGATACATATTAGTTTGCATCATCTAGATGCTGCTGCACTTAAGGGCAATGTCACAGACTTGGAAATTTATACAACATTAGTATTAAAGTTTTGTATTAAGTTGTAGCTGTAAGCTAATATTTTCAATATACTTGAATGGAACCTTTTGATGTGTGACTAGGTTTACTGCAAGGTTGAAACAGTTTTGTTGACATCGTCTGGCTGCGGCTGCTGACTCTAGGTCAAGGGCACAGACTTTGAAATTATATACCATTTGTGTTAAAAGTGAACTTTAAGTTTGTATTGTCTGATTATGAAATCTTAAGAAGGAACCCAGTGATATGTGATTACATGGGCATGTTAAGTTTATTTCCTGTAGGCGGTGGCACTGGCCGGGGGTATACGTGAGCCCCTGCTCACTTGCTCTAGTTTATTTATGTTTCTGCTGTAAAATGTACTCTTTAGAATGTCCTTTGTCAAAGTTTTCTTTGTAGAATATTGGTTGCATTATATTTGTAGAGCTTTTGCTATAGTCTTCACCACAGGGTTTTTAGCTCACCTGAGCACGAAGTGCTCTAGGTGAGCTATTGTGATCGATATTTGTCTGTCGTCCATCCATCTGTCCATCCATCCGTCCATCCATCCATCCGTCTATTGGTCCTTCGTCAGCAATTTCTTCAAGCGACATTTCCTCCTAGACCAGTAAGCCAAATTCAAAATAATTTCACACAAATGTTTCTGTTATAGCCCTGAACCAAAATTGCTACAATGGTTCCGCTCCGCTAAACAAAATGGCCACCAGAGCTAAAAATAGAAAAACCCTTAAACAACATCTATTCTGAAGCCAATGGCTAGATTTCAAAAAAATTTCACAGAATGTTTGACTCATGGCCTTGAACCAAAATTGCTAAAAAGGTTCCACTCTGCTAAACAAAATAGCCGCCAGAGCTAAAAATAGAAATCAAAAAATAGAAAAACCTTTAAAAGACATCTCCTCTGAAGCCAATGGCTCGATTTCAAAATAATTTCACAGAAATGTTTGACTCATGACCTTGAACCAAAATTGCTAAAACGGTTCCACTCCACTGAACAAAATGGCCGCCAGAGCTAAAAAAAGAAATAAATCTTAGAATGACACACAGGTCACAGCTTTGATCCAATTATCATGAAACTTTGTCAGAATGTTATTTTAATAAAATCTAGAAAAGTGTAAAACTGGGTCATGTTGGGTCAAAAACTAGGTCACTAGGTCAAATCTTAGAAAAACCTTGTGTACACTCTAGAGGGCACAGTTATATTCCAATCTTCATGAAACTTTGTCAGAATGTTTATCCTTATGCAATCTAGGCCAAGCTTGAAACTGAGTCATGTGAGATCAAAAACTAGGTCACTAGGTTCAATCTTAGAAAAACTTTGTGTACACTGTAGAGGGCACAGTTATGATCCAATCTTCATGAAACTTTGTCAGAATGCTTATCTTTATGAAATCTAGATCAAATTTGAAACTGGGCCATGTCAGGTCAAAAACTAGGTCACTAGGTAAGATCTTAGAAAAACCATGTGAATGCTCTAGAGGGCACAGTTTTTTAGCTCACCTGAGCCAGCGGCTCCGGGGAAGCTTATAGGATGGTAAGGCTCCGTCGTCCGTAGTCGTCCGTCGTCCGTCCGTCCACAATTTCAAACAACTTCTCCTCTGAAACCGCTGGGCCAATTGTAACCAAATTTCATCATATATGGCCTCCAGAGGAAGGGGGAACGAAAAGTTGTTCAAACCGTCCTGGTCACATGACCAACATGGCCGCCACGCCCATATATGGTAAAAACCTAAAAAAATCTTCTTCTCCAGAACCAATAGGCCGATGGCCTTGAAACTTGGTATGTAGCATCGGGTACATGAGTACTACCAAGATTATTCAAATTATGACCTTGGGTTGACCTTGACCTTTTTTACGGCAAGGTCAAATTTGCTTCCTTGTGCTTTTATATGGGAAAATGCTAGAACATAAGATATCTTGAAAACCGTTGAAGATTTTGGGCTAAAAATCGATATCTACAGTCATCTACATGAGTACATGAAGATTTATGAGTACAAGAGGTCAAGGTCATTCTTTGACCTTTGACCCAGAACTCTCATATTTTGACAATTTCAAACAATCTTCTCAACAGCCACTGGGCCAATTGAAACCAAATTTCATATAGAGCCTCTAGGGGATGAGGGAATGAAAATTTGTTCAAATGGTTCAGGTCACATGACCAACATGGCCGCCAATGCCCATATATGGTAAAAACCTTGAAAAATCTTCTTCTCCTGAACCAATTGACCGATGGCCTTGAAACTCGGTATGTAGCATTGGGTACTCGAGTACTATCAAGATTGTTCAAATTATGACCTTGGGTTGACCTTGACCTTTTTACGGCAAGGTCAAATATGGGAAAATGCTAGAACTTAAGATATCAGGGAAAGTTTTGAAGATTAAGGTCTAAAAGTTGGTATATGCAGTCATCTTTAATGAGTACAATGAAGATTTGTGAGTACAATAGCTCAAGGTCATTCTTTGACCTTTGACCCTGAGCTCTCATATTTTGTCAATTTCAAGCAATCTTCTCAAAAACCACTCGGCCTATTGTAACCAAATTTCATATAGAGCCTCCAGGGTAAGAGGGAATGAAAATTTGTTCAAATGGTTCAGGTCACATGACCAACATGGCCGCCATGCCCATATATGGTAAAAACCTAAAAAATCTTCTTCTCCAGAACCAATTGACTGATGGCCTTGAAACTTGGTATGTAGCATTGGGTACTCCAGTACTATCAAGAGTGTTCAAAATGATGACCTTGGGGTGACCTTGGCCATTTTACAGCAAGGTCAAATATGGGAAAATGCTAGAACATAAGATTTCATGGAAAGTTTTGAAGATTTAGGCCTAAAAATTGGTAAATACAGTCATCTTAATGTGTACATCAAGATTCATGACTACAAGAGGTCAAGGTCGTTCTTTGACCTTTGACCCTGAATTCTCAGAATAGTTTGACAATTTCAAACTTCTCCTTAAAAGCCAATGCGGCAATTGTAACCAAATATTATATAGAGCCTTCAGGGGTCGAGGAAATGAAAATTTCTTCAAATGGTCTGGGTTACATGACCAACATGGCCACCATGACCATATATGGTAAAAACCTTTCAAAATCTTTTTCTCCAGAACCAATTGATCAGTGGCCTTGAAACTTGGTATGTAGCATTGGGTACTCCAGTACTATCAAGATTGTTCAAATTATGACCTTGGTTGACCTTGACCTTTTTACAGCAAGGTCAAATATGGGAAAATGCTAGAACATAAGATTTCATGGGAAGTTTTTGGCCTAAAAATTGGTATATACAGTCGTCTTAATGAGGTCATGAAGAATTATGAGTACAAGAGGTCAAGGTCATTCTTTGACCTTTGACCCAGATCTCTCATATTTTGACATTTTCAAACATTTTCTCAAAAGGCAAAGGGCCAATTGTAATCACATTTCATATAGAGCCTCCAGGGGTTGATTGAACGAAAATTTGTTCAAACGGTTCAGGTCACATGACCAACATGGCCACCATACCCATTTATGGTATAAACCTTAAATATTTTTTCTTCTCCAGAACCAATACACCAATGGCCTTGAAACTTGGTAAGTAGCATGGAGTACTAGAGTACTACCAAGACTGTTCAAATGATGACCTCGGTTTTTCCTTAACTTTTTTTTGCGGCATGGTCAAATATGGGAAAATGCTAGAACATAAGATTTCATGGAAAGTTTTGCCTAAAAAATGGTATATGTGGTTGCCTTAATGAGTACATGAAGATTTATGAGTACAATAGGTCATGGTCATTCTTTGACTTTTTACCCAAGACTCATATTTTGACAATTTCAAAACATAAGAAAAAGCCACTTTGCCAATTGTTCAGGTGAGCGATTCAGGGCCTCATGGCCCTCTTGTTTCCAATCTTCATGAAACTTTGTCAAAATGGTAATCTCCTACAAATCTAGACCAAGGGTGCAACTGGGTCATGTTGGATCAAAAACTAGGTTACTAGGTCAAACCTTAGAAAAACATTGTTGATACTCTAGAGGGCACAGTTTTGGTTCAATCTTCATGAAACTTTGTCAGAATGATTTTCTTAATGAAATCTAGGCCAAATTTGAAACTGGGTCTTGTCAGGACAAAAACTAGGTCACTAGGTCAGATCATAGAAAACCCTTTTATACACAATTGCGGCTTTATTTTGCATTGAATCTTCATGAAACTTTGTCAGATTGTTTGTCTTCATGAAATGTAGGCCAAGTTTGAAACTGAATAATGTCTTATCAAAAACTAGATCGCCAGGTTAGATCTTAGAAAAACATTGTGTACACTTTAGAGGGCACAGTTTTGATCCAATCTTCATGAACCTTTGTCAAAATATAGATTAGAAAGTGCAAAACTGCCCCAATTGAACCATCATCACATAGATGATCTTCCATGTTATTTCATCATAACTCAGGTGAGCGATTTAGGTCCATCGTGGACTTCTTGTTTGATGTAGTATATTTTTTTAAGTTTCAGCTGTAGTCTAGTTCGTTCTTATTAAAGTATGAAAGAAATATAAACTATATAGCTGAAGTCTCTATGTTCAGTCTGATCTTGAACGTCTTTATGCCCCCAAAGTAAGGCATATTCATATTGTAGTATGCATCCATCAGTCCATCCATGTGTCTGTGGTTTGTCCAATACAAATCATGTCAGTAGGAAAACTAACAACCTGTTGAAGTGAATTTTGATCAAATTCCACGGAAAAAAATTATGAGACTGTGTGTTGCATTTAGATGTAAGATTTAGTTTCCAGCACCCAAGGTCAAGGTCACAATTGAGTCAGAGGTAAAATTCTGTTTCAAATCACATACCGGTGATTACTTAAAAACTACGATAGAAGTTTGATGAAATTTCACAGAAAAGTAAGACATACTTAAAATATTGTGATGTGCAATATTTGAGTTTCCACACCTAAGGTCAAGGTCACAGTTTGTTGATTGTGTCAGGGGTCAAATCTCTATCATACATACTACTGAAGTAGATTGGATAAAATTTTACAGTTCCCTGTATATACCTTAGGTCAAGGTCACAATCGGATCAGAGGTCAAATCTCTGTTATACATACTGTCCTTGCTATAACTTATACATACTTCTGAAGCAAATTTGATCAAATTTTACAGAACGGTAGAGCATAAGTTGTTGCATGCAAGATTTTGGTTAACACAGCAATGTTTTATAGTCACAATCAGGAGTCAGAGGTAAAATGTCATCTCCAAACTTACATAAAAGCTAATTGATAAAACTATTAAGAAAGATATTGCATAACGAGAAGGTGTGTCAGGCACAAAATGTAGGTTTCCACCCTCAAGGTCTAGGTCACAGTCAGGTCTCAGAGGTAAAATTGTATCTTCATGGCTACTCAGAAATGACAGGATGTGATGTCATAATGATGATATGAAACAGGAAGTGATGTCATGTATTGT
Source organism: Ctena decussata (assembly GCA_963989385.1). NCBI lineage: Eukaryota > Metazoa > Mollusca > Bivalvia > Lucinida > Lucinidae > Ctena > Ctena decussata. Next base: position 75,926,789 of record OZ022511.1, on the reverse strand, counting down.
GACCATGGTTAACCAAGGTCACCACTGACAGTGGCTGCTTCATTATTAAAGTCAGAACATGATCAAAGAATTGCAAAATTTTATTCAGCCAGTCATGAAATGACCATGCAATCTTGACGTGAGCTAGCTTGGTTACTCTTTCAAACCATGATCAACCATGGTTGGCAATTGTGAGCATGGTCAACCATGGTTGGTAATTCTGACCAAGGTTAAAAGCATAATCAACCTATGGTCAGTCATGGTTGGCAATTTTGACCATGGTCAAAAGCATTGTCAATCATGGTTGGTAATTCTAACCATGGTTTAAAACACAGTCAAACAATGATCAACCATGGTTTGGCAGTTACCACCATGGTCAACCATGGTTGTATAAGAAATGGTTATAGCCATGGTGTTATATAAAAAAACATAGTTTACCATGGTCACTTATCATGGTCCAAAGCATGGTAACCAACGCTAACCATTGTTTAACAGTGGTACACCATGTTGTGACCATGGTCCAAAGCATGGTTAAGCATGGTCAGCCATAGTCATCATTTTGCAGGAGTTGAATCATGTGTGCATAAATATTCAAAATTTGGTCAAACATTACAGAGAAAAGCTTTAAAGATGTTCAGTGGCAGGGTTCCGAGCAGGAAGGAGCACCACAGAACAGATCTTCAACCTTAGAATCCTGTGTGAAAAGTATCTCCAACATCAGCAGAATCTGTACCATGTCTTCATTGATTTCAAAAAAGCCTTTGACAGGGTATGGCATGCAGCCTTATGGGCCACCATGAGGAAGTACAACATCAATGCAAACCTAGTTCGCACCATTGAGCAGCTTTACGACAAGGCTACAAGTGCAGTCCTGATAAATGGCAGCACAGGAGAATGGTTCAGAACAACAGTTGGAGTAAGACAAGGATGTCTTCTGTCACCCACCCTCTTCAACATTTTTCTCGAACGGATCATGTCCGATGCTCTGGAAGAACATGATGGAAAGGTTAGCATAGGCGGCAGAAATATTACCAACCTGCGGTTTGCCGATGACATAGACGCTCTTGCTGAGGAAGAGCAGGAACTAGAAGCTCTAGTTGAAAGTCTCGACCAGACCTGCACAAGGTATAAGATGGAGATCAGTGCTGAGAAGACCAAACTGATGACAAACAGCGCAGATGGCATCCAGAGGGAGATCAAGGTAAAGGGGCAGAAGCTGGGTACTGTAAGCAGCTTCAAATACCTTGGAGCAGTTGTCTCAGATGATGGCTTAAAACAGGAGGTTCTCTCAAGGATAGCACAAGCCACTTCAGCTCTTGTCAAGCTGAAACCAATTTGGAGAGATAACAACATATCTCTTGGATCAAAGGTGACACTTATGCACTCCCTTGTCATTTCCATATTTCTGTATGCCTGTGAATCATGGACCTTGACAGCAGAGTTAGAGAAAAGAACGCAGGCCTTTGAGATGAGATGCTACCGAAGGTTACTGAACATTTCGTACAAGGACCATATAACCAATGAGGAGGTTCGCAGGAAGATCCAAGCAGCCATTGGAGAATATGATGAACTCCTGACGCTGGTCAAGAAACGGAAACTAAGGTGGTTTGGCCACGTCTCAAGGTCTTCTGGTTTAGCAAAGACAATTCTTCAGGGCACAGTGAAAGGAAAAAGAAGAAGAGGTAGACAGAAGAAGAGGTGGGAAGACAATATCAAGGAGTTGACTGGAATGGACTTTGCCAGCTCAACTAGGGCAGCTGAAGACAGGACAAGGTGGAAAGGGATTGTTTTGAAGTCAGCTGTGGTGCCCCAATGACCTAGTAAGGTTATGGGATAGAATAGAATAGAATAGAAATAGTGGCAGGATCTGGGATTCCACAACTAAGTTTAAGGACACAACACAGGTGGGTTATTGTGTCAGTGGTCAACATACGTCCCCATGAATGCACATTAATTTCTGAAGGGATTTTGAACTTAAATTAGGGACCGACCATTTGATATTCTGGGGGGGGGGCCTGGTATATTTATCAAAAAAATTCCCTGTCTTTGGATATGCAAGAAAAAATAACCTGTTTCATAAGGGGGTTCAAAAAAATAATCTGGCTTCAAAAGTAAGAGAAAAAAATAACCTGTCTCCACCCAAAATTTCAAAAAAAAAATATAGTCTGCAGATAATTCCATTGGAATTGAGTTTTTATAATCTCTCTGGCTTCTGGGGGCTGCGCCCCCAGACCCCCATATTTATAGTTATATTTTTATATTATCTATAATTGGTTTACACCAGCGGGTCCGCATGTGCATACATTTACAAAAAAAATCCTATACAACATTCACATACATGTATCATTGATCTGCCACATTACTAAGTAAATGTTTCCACTAAAACTGAATTGCAAGAGAGTCACTAGCTTATGGGAGACAAAACCATTATGGCAAAATAAACACTCTAAAAGGCAAAAGTCCCAATATAAAAACCCTTATTTTTACCATCATTCCTAGTTTTTCTCTTGTTTCCAGTCTTAAAATTGCCATTGAAATTGGGAAATTGATTTAGCTTCTGGGGGGCGTTGCCCCCCAGACCCCCCTTTGTTAACTTCTTAGCACATAACTTTCAGCCATTTTATTAATTGCCATTCATGTATAATGTGCCTCGATCAGTAAGTGTTTATCAAACTTTCTAAAGGACGAATAAAGCATGTTTGGCCATATATATTGGGATAGAGAAAAAACTTAAATTCCCAATGTTAGCCCTAAAACTTTGCCAAAATAGCCCTAAATTTTGGCCAAAATATCCCTTATTTAAGGCCTAATTTTTTGCCAAACTCATACAGGGCTGTTTGTATCTGTACCTTAGATGAAAAGAGTAACATGCTCCAGGCACTGGTTTGCAAAAGCAAGCTAAGCCATGCCCTTGGATCTGATAGTTCAGCTATAAAATAAAAAAAAAATAACCTGTTTGAGTTAGATTGTAAAAAAAATAAATTAGCTTCCACAAGGTGAAAAAAAAAGAAATTGTTTCCAGAGGCCAGTGAAATAAAATGTTGTGTCTCCATCAAGAATACCAGGCCCCCCCCAGAATATCAAATGGTCGGTCCCTTAAAAGTACAGTAAAATGTGTATGTGTATCATGTGCAAGATTAAGGCTTCATACTCAAGGTCAGGGTCACAATCAGGGGTTAGATATCATTTTGTCAGCATTTGTTATAGGCAGTAACATCTCTTCTTTGTATTTCAGTTTGACCAAATTGAAGCCACTCTTCTCAGATTTACATAATGGATGTACAAATAGATCCAAACAGCTAATCATACTGTAAGTTGCTGTATATTGGCATTTTTGGCTTGCGATGACGGTCGCAAGCCAGTATTCAAGTGGTTTAGTGATACTGAGTTATTTTCGGAAGAGACGATACGTCACACTTAGTCGGAAAATACCAAGCGAGTCTATTTTTATCCATATCCGATTTACCTCATCTGCTAAAAATAACAGATGGAAAATCTATTTTTGATAGTGCATGTACTTTGTTTTGATATTTCCGTTAAAAAGCATGTTTTTCTTTCACAAGTGCCTTGAACTTGGCCACATATCTTTTGCTTTTTATAAACTGATTGCATAAAAATGAAACTCTTAATTTAATGCAAAATATTTGGCTTTGCATCCTTAGAAATATACCAAAACCTGTTGAAGAAACAGTGTATATTAATAGCTTAGTTTTCAAGCATTATTTTTCCAAAAATCATGCAGCGGCGTCGCGAAAAATAGGCCTTAAGGCATTGCATAATCTGACTAGTCAGAGCAGCCGGCACACCGTCCAGAGCCGGTGCATTCTTGGGGTCTGATCAGTCTTTTCGGCATATATATATTCTTCATGATGCAGACATCTTTCATGCTGAGGATAGACTGATCAGACTGCGCTTATGCCGGAATGGGCTGAACTGTGTAACTGTAAAAAAATAGCGAAGTTCAAATTTATTGTTTTAATTTAGAAACATGCGCTTTTAATGATTTTTTCCCGCTATCACTCATCACATTTACTGAAAAATGTATCCCATCTATCCATGTGTATGGCTTTTATGTACAACTGACCGTATTATGTATGTAAAAGCTGGTAATGTAGGTGAGTAATATTAATGCATACACATTGCAACAGGCATAAGCGATATAATGTACGCATTTTTAGCTTCTGATAAATTTCGTATTGACCATCAACATGTTCATGAATAGCCTGAACTGGAAACCTCTTACAATGATACAGGTACAGAAAAAGGGGACAATTCAGAACCCTTAAAATTTGAATCTCGTTGAGGCCGACTGTTAGGGAATCATTGACAGCTTTATGACAATGGAGTGGTTGGTTGGATGATGCGATGATGCTGGGTATAACTTCCAGTGCCGGGACGTACTACTGATTTGGATTATAGTTGGGCAAGGGCCTACTGTGATTGCAGTAGGTGCGGGTGGGGGTTGTGTGGACATTTTTCTTGCTTTTATAACACTCTCTAATGCTGCCTTTTTACTTCACCTATACAAATGTACAGAGAAATATTTACACTCATCGACGATTTCGTTAGATGAACCTATACTGGGCTGACGCTGTTCATATATCCATGAACAACACGCATTCATACAATCTTACGCGTAACGGACGTCGCGGATAATTCAAATAGATGATTGGCCGGTGTAACGTTTGATATACATCATGTCATAGTGGCGGCTGTTGTACATCATTATAAAACACATTGGTTTATAACTATTCTTCGTCCTTTCCTCGGCGTTAAATTAGTCAGAACTTCACAAAATTAATATGAAAACAGCATAAATATAAAAGATAAATATCATTTCTCGGAATTTCATGGAAGTATGAACGCAATGGGTTCCATGCTTTGTTGCTCCCAAATGGTGTAAAGCAAGTTATTGTCTCGAACAATAGCAGCATGCATTTTCTTCTCAGAGTGTCAAAATGGCCACTGATGCCACTAAAACCAAAAATAAACTTCAGTAAATATAAATTTATTGTCTTCTTTGATACCAAGTTCAGATATGCCAAAATTCCATAGACATGGGTTTGAAACAGTCTTTCCTAAAATTTGATTCAAACTAAGTGACACAGCAGCCGTAAAGAAAAGACTTGAAATAGGTTCATATGGTAATTTTCCTTGAGACATGCCTAACGACCAAAACGTTGGGAAACTCTGTGTGTGTGTGTGTGTGTGTGTGTGTGTGTGTGTGTGTGTGTGTGTGTGTGTGTTTAAATATTTCCTCAATTTGTTTTTTTTAAATAAATTCTACACTTGTTTTTACCTAACACCTATGGATAATGCCACCATTCAAAAAGTTAAGAAATTAAAGACTTTGCTTATTAAAAGATAGCAACAGAGTGCACCAACAATTGGGTTCACTTCAATAACAACTCATGAAAATTTCACTGGCTTAGCTGGGCAAGCCTTCCTCACACGGGTTATCCCGAGACAACGGACGCGACAGAAGACAACTAACGCAGTTCGATTTGGTGACGTCATAGGACTACCTAAGGTAAGAAAACAGCGATTTTTAACCTTGAACATGAAGACTTTTAATAGTTCTTTGGCAGAGTGAAAGCAGACTAATGTTTGTACCAACCAATGAAGTTTCACGGAGATTTGTTCATTTAAACGAGAGATAAACCTCGTAACTTTTAATTTCGTTCAATTTCAACTACCCCTTTCTATTTCGGTTGTAGTTTTTGGCTATGTAAGACATCTTATTTCTTACTTTTTTCTTATGTAGATATAGTATATTGTCTATGGTTCTAATTCATCGCAAGCATTCGTCAGAAAAATCATTGTCGATTGTTCAAATGCATGGAACAGTGAACACTTGAGTTTGTTCCTGGATACAAAATACCACGGTTCAGGGTACAACTGAACGCGGTTCGTCAGCATACTTTGAGAACAACGAACGCAGTTTGTAAAATATCAAGTCCTTGGAAAAAATCGATGTTACCACTCACGATTTTCTTGAAACTGCATTATTTGCGATGCAGATATTTATGATATCCAGTACACACCTAACAGATACCCTTTAAATGGTAGATGCGAGTTCAGCAGTGTGAGTGGTTGTTGGTGGTCAGAGTTATTCACCTGGGTGCCCGATAGCGCTGGGGTTGCTAAACTCGCCTCTGTCGGGTATAAACTACTGAGTTGCCGGGCCGCGTAGCGCAATCGGTAGGGCACCTGACTCATAAGTCAGAGGTCCTAGGTTCGAAACCCGGTCTGGCCACATACTTTCGTTTCTCCTTCCGCTGATTCAAGAAGGGCAGTTGTCAGTTACTGGCGAAAGTATGTGCACTTAGTACTGGTTAACCGCTTAGGAGGTCTAAGCCTGCCCAGGAATAGTGTGGCTAGGTTAACTGACCGTCCCGACATGACCATAGTTGTTTACCGTGGACGTTAAGCATCAAATCAATCAATCAATCAATATGGCTCAGTTACACTTACGAAATCTGAATAGATGGATTGGTTAGTTGGAGTAAATTGGAGAACCATAATATTGTTACAAATTTTTCAAGTGATAGAATCGAAAATGTTCAGATTTCGAAATGAGTTGTCGAGTTATACAATGTAATCCGCTCTTCGTCTATCAGTTGCAAGACGGCCTAGACATATTTCTCGTGCTCCGTTCTTAAGATGCTATGCTGTCTACTGTCTACTAAACAACTGACTAGTCTATTCTATTCTATTCTATTCTATTCTACCCCTTAACCTTACTAGGTCGTTGGGGCACCACAGATGACTTCGAAACAATCCCTTTCCACATTGTCCTGTTTTCAGCTGTGCTGGTTGAGCTGGCAAAATCCATCCCTGTCCACTCTTTAATATTGTCTTCCCACCTCTTCTTCGGTCTACCTCTTCTCCCTTTTCCTTTCACTGAGCCCTGTAGAATCATCTTTGCTAAACCAGAAGACCCTGAGACGTGGCCAAACCACCTTAGTTTCCGTTTCTTGACCAGCGTCAGGAGTTCATCATGTTCTCCAATGGCTGCTTGGATCTTTCTGCGAACCTCCTCATTGTTATATGATCCATGTACGTAATGTTCAGTTACCTTCGGTGGCATCAAATCTCAAAAGCCTGCGTTCTTTTCTCTAACTCTCCTGTCAAGGTCCACGATTCACAGGCATACAGAAATATTAAAATGACAAGGGAGCGCATAAGTTTCCCTTTGATCCAAGAGATATGTTGTTATCGCTCCAAATTGGTTTCAGCTTGGTAAGAGCTGAAGTGGCTTGTGCAATCCTTAAGAGAACCTCCTGTTTTGAACCATCGTCTGAGACAATTGCCCCAAGGTATTTGAAGCTTATTACGGTACCCAACTTCTGCCCTTTTACCGTGATCTCCCTCTGGATGCCATCCGCGCTGTTTGTCATCAGTGGTCTTCTCAGCACTGATCTTCACCTTATACCTTGTGCAGGTTTTGTCGAGACTTTTAACTAGGGCTTCTAGTTCCTGCTCTTCCTCAGCAAGAGCGTCTATGTCATCGGCAAACCGCAGATTTGTAATGTTTCTGCCGCCTATGCTGACCTTTCCGTCATGTTCTTCCAGAGCATCAGACATGATCCATTCGAGAAAAATGTTGAAGAGGGCGGGTGAAAGAAGACATCCTTGCCTTACTCCAACTGTTGTTCTGAACCATTCTCCTGTGCTGCCATTCATCAGGACTGCACGTGTCGTATAGCTGCTCAATGGTGCGAACTAGATTTGCACTGATATTGTACTACCGCATGGCGGGCCATAAGACTGCATGCCATACCCTATCAAAGGCTTTCTTGAAATCAATGAAGACATGGTACGGATTCTGCTGACGTTGGAGATACTTTTCACACAGGATTCTAAGGTTGAAGATCTGCTCTGTGGTGCTTCTTCCGGCTCTGAACCCATCTTTCTCATCTTTGTAATATTGCTCATCTCATCTTGGTAATATTACGTTAACAAGATCGTGCTAAGGTTGACACTTAAAGCCGCATTTAGATGGACAAAATACACCCGGGTGTAAATTTGCACATGGGGTGCAAAATTGCACCCGGGGTATATTTTGTCCATGTAAACGGCGTTTTTAGGTAGAATCAGTCATCTTGGGGATGTACTTTGTCAATCTAAAAAGGTTTTTAAAATTTAAGCAAAATCGGGGGTGCCAATTTGCACCAGGGTGCAATTACACACCCGGGTGTATTCACAGCTTACGACTGGTTGTAACATATTTGTTTTTGGTTGACACAGATGTAAATTATGCTGATACTGTGTGAGAGCTGGCTCTATACTAAGTGTAGGCTTGTTTGACCTGTATGCAAACGATGACGGCCATTCTTGACTGCTTCCTACCGTAAACGCGGTTCCATTGCACACAACCTTTCATTATCACCCTTTCATCGTCCTGATATGACTGAAATACTGTTGAAAAGGACATAAAATCGCAAATTATCCATCCATCCATCTTGGCTGCTGGACTTTGCACCTTCGCCTTAGTCATTGAACTTCATTTCAGGCGCGACATAACAAATCGTACTTTATGCCATATGCGAATAACGAAGACACAAATTAGCCTGCGCACCCGCATAGTCTTAGCGTCTTTATTGTTCACTGCATGGATAGAACAAAGTCTCCAGAAGGTTCATGCCAAATAGCTAGGCTAGCATCAAACCAGCATGAGTAACTCTATTCTGGCTTGTGTCTACGCTGGTCGGAATTCCTGAAGGCCCCATTTCTCATGAACCGGCAAGATGTGTGCATCAAATGAGACAATACGTAATGCCGCACGGATCAAGTAGTGCCCATCTGCAAGCATGAGGCAAAATATGTTACTTACAACAATAAAAAAAATAGGAATGGAATGGATAAGAGACAGTAGGGTATAGATTTTCTTTGGTTTAAAACTGCGTTGGTTGTTTCTGGCGAACCGTGTTTATTATACCTGGCCTAAAATGTGAACCGTAGTAAGTTGTTGCCAGAAGAGAAGACAGTACCTAACTTCAAATGCTTATAATTTCATTCTACAAAGTAATTTATGATTTATTACAATTGGCATGTTTTCTGTAATCCATGGTAGCATTGAAACTGTCGGAATCCACAAGTTTGTACATTTGGTAAACCGTTCACGGCCCTCTGAAATAAAATATTTATCATTTTTTTGCTTCCCCGCTGACATTTCAAAGTTTCTTGTCGCTTTGTTGATTGTGCTAGAACCCTGGATTTCTCCATGGCATGTAGAAAACTCCCCCTTTTCTTAATATGGAAACCAGAAATTTCTATTCAGTCTAATTAAGGAGAAAATAAGGAAAAACGGCTACTCACACCTGTTTTCTGCCTTACCTGTTGAACTGCGTTAGTTGTCTTCTGTCGCGGTCGTTGTCTCGGGATAACCCGTGTGTTCCTTTTGAAAGGAAATTTTATCTTTGTTTTTTTTGTGAATTAGTATATTTATGTGATTTAAATTTGCCACAGAGCATTTCTATGGATTCCCTTTTTTAGTATATATCTATAATACATTTTTGGATATCCATAATTAATTTCTTGATTTCAAATATTTTATTTTTTCTGATATCACAAAATGATTGTGGATGTCCTAAATAATTTTGAATATCTTTGATTTGAGTTCTGGTTATCCATAATTTGACTTATGGATATCCATAAATTGATTTTTTTATATTTTAGATATCCAGTATAAAAATTATGACATTCCATAATTTGATTTCTGCATATCTTTGGTTTTATTTTTGGTTATCCCATATTCAGTTTTTGATATTCGTAATTTGATTGATGGATATCCATAGCTTGATTTTTGGATACCCGTAAATCGAATTTTGATATCACAAAATCAAGATGAATACATGTATTTGATATCCATCAATTGAAATATAAATATCCAAAAACTATATTATGGATATTTCAAATTGGTGACTGGACAGTAAAATTGGAGTTTATATTTTCGGATATCCTATATTTGATTTATGGATATCCATGATATCATTTTTAATTATCCAGTATTCATCTAATTTAAGGATATTCATAATTCAACTTTTGTATATCCATAATTTGGTTAAATGATATCCAATTTTCACCTTAAATTTTGGCTATCCAAAATTCAATTTATGGCTGTCCATAATTCAGTTTATGGATATTTTTATAAATTTATTTATGGAAATCAAAAGCCAAAATGAATAATGGATATCCATAAACTAGAAGGTTGTCCAGGGACAACTGGTCGAGCCCGCTGTTTGCTATAGTGGCCTATAAGCATGTCAAGACTAAGTAACTGCTTCACTCTAGAAAGAAGCCAAAGATCATCATGCTTAGCCAGCATTTTCTTCTCTTTTTTTTTCAAATTTTCACAAAGGAAAATAAGTAGAAGTGAAGACCCAGACAAGTTCAATTTATGACAATTACAATATCTGACCTTCAAGTGTGACCTTGACCTTGGACCTACCCAAACACGTATGTCACTTGACACTTCCACTCATCAAGAAGAACAATTGTACCAAATTATTTTGAAATCCATCCATAAATGTAGAAGTAATGGCTCGGACAAGCTCAAATTATGACCATTTTATCATTTGACCTTCAAGTGTGACCTTGACTTTGGACCTACTTGAACAAATGTTCCAAATAGTACTTCTACTCATCAAAGAGAACAATTGTGCCAAATTATTTTGAAATCCATTAGTAAATGTTGAAGTTATGGCTCAGACAAGCTCAAATTATGGCCATTTTATCATTTGACCTTCAAGTGTGACCTTGACCTTGGACCTACCTGAATAAATTTTCCAAAAGGCACTTTGAAACATCAAGGAGAACAATTGTGCCAAATTATTTTGAAATCCATCCATAAATGTAGAAGTAATGGCTCGGACAAGCTCAATTTATAGCCATTGTATCATTTGACCTTCAAGTGTGACCTTGACCTTGGTTCTACCCGAACAAATGTTTGAAATGGCACTTCTACTCATCAAGGAGAACAATTGCGCCAAATTATTTTGAAATCCGTCCGTAAATGTAGAAGTTATGGCTCGGACAAGCTCAATTTATGGCCATTTTATCATTTGACCTTCAAGTGTGACCTTGACCTTGGTTCTACCTGAACAAATGTTTCAAATGGCACTTCTACTCATCAAGGAGAACAATTGTGCCAAATTATTTTGAAATCCATCTGTAAATGTAGAAGTTATGGCTCGGACAAGCTCAATTTATGGCCAATTTATCATTTGACCTTCAAGTGTGACCGTGATCTTGTACCTACATGAACAAATGTTTCAAATGGCACTTCTACTCATCAAGGAGAACAACTGTGCCAAATTATTTTGAAATCCATCTGTAAATGTAGAAGTTATGGCTCGGACAAGCTCAATTTATGGCCATTTTATCATTTGACCTTCAAGTGTGACCTTGACCTTGGACCTACATGAACAAATGTTTCAAATGGCACTTCTACTCATCAAGGAGAACAACTGTGCCAAATTATTTTGAAATCCATCCATAAATGTAGAAGTTATGGCCCGGACAAATCCGGACGGACGCACGCACGGACTTACCCATGCACGCAGGCACGCACGGACATACACCGAACTGACATTGTAACAACTATGTCTCGCTCACCGCAAGCAGGCTCGACAATAAAATCATTGGTATCCAAAAATCAGTTATGAATATCTATCAATAGAGAATAAATAGTAAAACAGCACCCTATATGTATTCGACACCTATACATTTGACTAGCAAAAAACAGTAAAATATAAATTCTTTAATTTTCCTACATAGTAATAAGAGAAGCTGTCAGCCTCATGTGCTGGTTGTAGAAACGTTTCCTTGTTATCTCACTTGACAACACTGATTGTTTGTCAACAAAAGATAAGGTGGAGAGCACTTAGTCGCTGCCAATCTCTGATAAACGTCTCTGCAATTGTTTGCTACCTTACCGTAATCACTCTAAATATTGGCACGAGTGTCCAAGCAAACAGTGTAGAGCCAGATCAGACTGCTCCAGTCTGGTCTGGGTCTGCATTGTTTGCCAGTTGCAACATGTAATCATACTGATATGGGTAATAAAATCAATCGTAAATTTAGGTTAATTACGTTCAATTGTTGAGGTGTCGTAATGTATAGGATAATTACGGTAAATTGTTCGTAATATTGATTGGAAACTGTTGACACAGCTCTGTGAAATGGAAATATAGATTGGAAAGGTAAGATCCTAATAGATTTTCAGAAATATATAGATATATTTTCTGATAAAGAAAGACGGTGCCATATCTTTTTTAATTAGTCCAAGATCTGAATAGATTTTAAGCGACTTTTCATGCCACGATTCGGTCTGTCTAGTACATGCCTTTTGTCAATCTAGTTAGTTCTGGATAGCTTTCCGTAGCTTACTACGTGACAAAATCAAATAAACCCACCATTCATTGGTTGATATAGGCGCTGATAACATTGGAACTGCATATAATCTGGTTTCCTTCCCATTTCCTGGAGCAGAAATCTTTATAATTTGGTCAACCAACTTCGGTTCGGTTAATTTGATTCATCTCTCAGTTGAGATTCCAGCGTTAATAACATCCATATGTCCAGGGGCGGCAGTTGTACAAACCTTTAATTGAGTGGGGACATGCTAAAAGAAGCTGTGAAAATAATGTGAACAGAACAGTAGAAACATTGATTAGCCTGGTCAGAATGGTTGCTCTTTGCACTCTGAACATACAAACTCAGAAAAATTTGTTGCTTGCGAACACTGCATGAACACCGAAGTGTTTACTAAAAGAGTTTTCAGACAAACAGACTGGTCTGAGTATACCAAATATACTTTATGATATCTTAAATTGAATATACATGTACGAAAGATATTTTTTCAAAAGTTGCTGCTAAAACTGAATCTTGGAAAATTTCATGAATATTGACCTCGAGGACTTACTATATTTCCGTCAATATCAGAAGATGAAATTCTAATATGAGACAATAACCCTGATTTTGGGGCAAAATTGCTGGAGCAAATAAAGGAGCTGGCTGATTAGGATCTACAGTGTTTTCCGTTCAGTGAACAACTTTATGAATCATAAATTGCATAATATAAAACACACACAAGTTTGATAGTTTTGCATCCATTACAGGAAGTTTTTAGGTATAGAGATTAAGATGTAATGTTACATACGGTTATTACAATATGAGCTATCCGGAGCCATCCAGACACTTCTGTAGTATAAAACCAAAACTGATTGCATTTAAGAAATTATGAATATTGCAATGCACCATTAAATTTTATTACTATTAAATTATAAATAAATCCCTCTCATGAACTTTATATTGCTAAGCTAGGTTGTGGTTTTGCAACAAATATTTTTAGATATATTGATGATTTCAGGTTATCTACTTATCAACAGTATTTCAGATCATTCAGATGCAATTAGTCTGGCTACAGACCCTATGTTCAAAATATCCCCTGCAAAGGAACATAGAAGAATCTGACCACCAGAGTAAGAAATAGATTCAACTGGAGCCAGGCTAAGATGCAATAAAATGTTTCATTGTTGGCAAATTGGCAAAAGTAAAAAGTATGCAAAGACCAGGAACTGAAACAATCAAAATCCAAATCCAGCCCTCAAACCATAGTTGGAAACAACTAAGATTACAAATAATCAAGATACAGAGAACATATGGCCAACCGAGTGAGCAGCTTGTTCCCAAAAGGTGGCCACTCAGCAACCCAAACCGAACCAAAAATAATAATAACATACATAAGGTAAAACATCACAGAAACTCTGACACCAAAAACAGGTGCAAAGACTGCATATCCTTTAACATTTTTTTGCTGAGACAAAAAGGTTACCAAAGAGTGCCAAACCTGGGCAAACAGTGTAGGTTTGGCACTCTTTGGCTTGGAACTTCCAATACCAACCACTGTTTTATGGTATTTCAGAATTCTCTCAAGACCCAATGACAAAACAATATTTGCTGCAATGTGAGATACTTTGTGTGACGAGACTTGGTATGATCTGACTGACCAGTTATGGGAGCAGGTAGGTGTGTCATTGTCCAAAGTTAACATTTTTACATCCCAACACACTCTAGTGGCAGGCTCTGCATGTCTATCTGTGTGTCTGTCAATTTGTCAGTCTGTCTGCACTTGGTTTCCGATCAATAACTTGAGTAAATATTGAAGATTTTTTTCAAAATTAGTGCATGCATAGGTCTTAAATATGGTTGGGGATTGCTAAAAGACAAATGATCTCTACATGACAAAGCCAACAAAGTGACCTTTGCGCCATGCAAAGATTCAGATCAGCTTGGGCATTTATCCAGTCTGTCAAAGTCTTCACTTTGCACTTAAAGGGTGGCTTAAAGGATCTAAGCAAGCTCTGTGTGCACAGCAAAGGCTCTGATCAGACTAGGCGCATGCCACATTGTTGGTTTTGTTGTGTCTCGGCTCAGACTATGTTGATATCTTACAAAGTTGTGGCAGTCTACTTTTCAATGTTCAAAAAGTTGTTTTTGACCCATAGCTTCTTACTACATGTATATGTACTATCTTTGTCACACAGAAATGATTGTAGTAAGGTAAATTTTATCCAGCAGGGTTATCTGCCCCTGCCATGATCGAGGCTACATGTATATGCCCAAAATTTAGTTTCTTGCCTGTGCCTGTGCATGTGAATGTAGTTCCTATAAACTCTTAATTATCTGGATGCAATGTCACAGAAATGATTGAAGTAAGGTAAGCTTTCAGCTACATTTATAATTCTGTCTGACAGGGCTGTCTATCCCTGCTACAAGACTTTATAAATGTCCTTAAATTGGCTGTTTGCATTTCTTGATTTACAAGATGGGGTTTCCTTCCAAAACAATCTGAGATCCAGTTCTATATTGACGGATCTAGTTTTTTGGGACTCTTTTGGAAGAGAAAAATCCGTCATTTCTGTTATACAATCAGTATTTATCATCTTTATTGACCTGGACTAAAAAACCAAATAGACAAAAAAAAAAAGAAAAGAAAAATAAGAGAGATAGGCTAACTTGTTTTGCAGTGGTCGGGTATGCTGTGCCATTGCAATGCTTTTATTGTAATCCGTACTCTTGGAGAATTTATCATTTACCTTTGAAGATACAGGCAATGATTCTGACAGAGATCATTTCTAACCCACTTTTCATGGTCCAGTGACCTTCTCTTATTTGTCGATACTGTTTGAAGATAGCCAAATATTTAGGGTAAATAATGCAAAAAATCTGAAATGATTTTCCTTGCAGACAATTGATAGGTCTTATTTTAAGGTGTATGGATACATTTTCAGGGAAAGCAGCTCTGCTGTTTTCATGTTTATCTCCCTTTGCAATGGGGGGGAGGGACTCTTAAAGGAAAGGTTTTCTGTAAGAGTAGACCCCATTTAAGAAAGACTTTATTGTCAAGGGAAGCAAACTGGAAGTCGATACGGTCATCTCCGTATGTAAAATAGTGTAAAAAACATAGAGATGTATCCTTATTCTTGAAAATTTTAATGAAATTTAATGAGCTCTGAAAAATACACATAATTATAACACTAACTTGATCTGGCGTATACAGTGATACAGGTGATACAGTACGCCAGATCAAGTTACTGTTATAATAATTTATTTATTATATACCTAAGGGAACATCCAACCATTCGTACTTGCCAGCGCTAACACATCGATCCAGATTCAAACCTGCGCGGCAGAGGTATATAGCTAGTCTTGAGACAAACACTAACGACTGAGCTATCAGGGCACGTGTTTTGATGTGTTTGTTGATGTTATGTCACTAGTCCCGTTTCTTTGGCTCTTGTTTCTATGATGCACATTAAAAAATGACACACCTGAAGCTGGAACTCAGACTTAGCCTCGTTTTAAGGGATAGTGATACAGATTCAGAAAACATCAGTTTGATACGGCTTTCTGTATGAGATGGTCAGAACACAGACTGTTCAAATGATGTATCATTGATAGGTATATAATAAAATGTGGTAATGCCTGTCGCTAAGAACAAAGACTCAGATTAGTGTGTAGCCTGGCTTCCAGGCTAAATGGTTATATGTATTCAAATAGCAGAAGTCTTAACATGGCTTTTTTTTTATTCTGACGGCCAACCATTTACTTTGGTCAAAACCAAAAAATAAAACAAAGGGACTGCCCAGGTGAAAATCGTACTGAAATTTCAGTGAAATGTCACCCAAATTTCGGTGATACAGCGAAATATCAGTGATATTCTGCTGTGTGACTGAAATTTCATAAAACTCCTATGATATATCAGTGAAATTTCAGTTAAACCAGTTTCAAAGCAGCTAACAGAATTTCACTGATATTTCAGCCTTATTCAAGAAAAAGAAAACAGAAAATTGATATATAAAATGAAATTCTATGATACAAAACTAGACTGTATAGCATGCTGATGACCTATTTTTGCTGTCAGTGATTTTAGTATCACTATGCAAGGTGTAACTGCATTAAGTTATGCATATTTTTTTCACAATTTAGATTTGTGATTATCTTTATACCAAATGTATACATTTAAAGTCTTGGTGTGTTTACTAAAAAACGAACAAAATTCGCTCTAAACATCA
The DNA here is from genome assembly GCA_963989385.1 of Ctena decussata. Lineage (NCBI taxonomy): Eukaryota > Metazoa > Mollusca > Bivalvia > Lucinida > Lucinidae > Ctena > Ctena decussata. The sequence goes on along the minus strand of OZ022511.1, from coordinate 75,910,227 downwards.
TTGAGCTGATTGTACACAGAAGTTATGTCATGAGAAGTTCATGAACCTTTACTAAATTATTGATACATGTAAATTTTATAATCTTAAAATATATTAGGTACCTGTTTATGAACCATTCATGAACTTAAAAGTTCATGATCAGATACCTTATATTGTCAAATTCTTAAGATTATAAAATTTAAAACTGTAACTCAATTCCCTACTCATATATTAGTGATATGTCACTGAAATTTCAGTGAATTCCACTGATGCACTAAATTTCAGTGAAATTCCAGTGCCCAAGAACTATAGCATAAAAATTTCAATGAAATTCTGTGAAATTTCAATGAAATTTCACATCATGTGACACTTGATGATGTCATAACCAGATGGATGATGGGAAAAAAAAATGGCTGCCAGAAATGGAGGGAATTTGAAGGCTGTGGTAAAAAAAAATAAAAAAATTGTGAAGCAATTTCTACATGGCAAACATGATAGTGAGTTAGCTGACATAGTGAGTACACTTGAAGCCACAATTTCTATGGTTTTAAAGTAAAAAATTTGCTAGGTTTGTGCAGCAATGGAGCAACATGGTGACTGTCATGCACTTTTCCAATGGCAGCAAATATCTGCAGGAGGTACATGTAGGTTAACTGATGTTAGTGTTAGTATGTCCTATAATAGAAATAGGATACATTAGAAATAAATTCTTTTGTGTTTTCTTTTTTTTTTTCAAGCAAATGTTAGAAAATCTTTTGAAATGGGTAGGGTAACAGGGTGGGGTAATGGTGTTTTTTCAGAGTACCGTGGTTCTATGGTGTGATTAGCAAGGAGATTCAAAAAGAGATGTTTTCATTTCTCTTCATTCGTTTTGTTTGTTTTATTTCGTAGGCTTAAAGACACATTTTTGATTGCATAATACCCTAATGACCGTTTATTGAAACATGCTGCTCAGAGATAAAACATCCCAGAAGACTTTTCACAGAAGTACAGGTAGGGGGCCAGACAAAGGGAAATCAATTGTCAAGGGAAAAGACAGAATATGGTAATAAACGGATGATAATTGGATCAGACTGTTTTTGAAGACCCACATAGAGCTGTTTGAACAGTGCTGCCATAATCTGCTCAAAACCTGTTTTTATGCCAAGGGCTACTAAAATATGCCATGCAAATATAGGTACTCATAAATTACAACGTCCACGCATACAGAAGACTTAAGCCGTGTTCATGTGCACAATTTGCACCCGGGTGCAAATCTGCACCCCGGGTGCAAATCTGCACTCCGGGTGTAGTTTTGGCCATGTGAACGGTGTTTTTATAATTTGCACCCGGGTGCAAATTTGCACCCGGGTGCAAATTTGCTCCTACTTCTGAGGTGGTGCAAATTTATTTGCACCCGGGTGCAAATTTGCTCCCGGGCGCAAATTGTGCACATGAACGCAGAATGTTTCAATTCTATGCATTTTGATCGGGGATTTTGATATATGGCAGACCTTTTCTATGACGATCCTGTATAAACAGATCTATAAAAATACATTTTAAATTGTCTTTATCAAATTGAAAGTCGGGCTTTATATTTTGGCTGAATAGACATCAAAATTAATGAGAGTATTATTTTGGCCATTCTTAAGCAATATATCTTAACTTGAATGGGTACCGTCGATCGCCACCCCCTCCCCCTTGTCAACCTCCTAAATTTTCAGGAAGGCTGCTAACAGGTCGTCAACGCAAACCAAGCAAACCCGTTTCACACATTCAATCACATAGACTTGGTTGAGGAGGATCCTCTGACGTCCCAGCTAAATAGCACACGCGAGAGGAAGTGCATTTCCTCTATAGGTGAGGAAGCTTCCCTGGTGCAGTAGAAAAGCCCCCCCCCCCCCCTCTCTCTCTCTCTCTCTCTGGCGAGACTTAAATTGGCGAGACATGTATAACCTGGGCTGTTGGAGGGACGCAACTTAAAACTAACACAGTTAACACCATCGCCACAATTCCTTTAAATCTCTGATATTATATGAGCCGCGTCACGAGAAAACCTGTCTTCGGGGTTTCCTATCAGGTCCGACACTCCGACACAAACCCTGTTGTACAATCACAGAATATGGCCAGAGGCTTTAAATTCCGGAATCAGGGGAGGGATTTTACTATCCTTGTAGCAAAACTAAAGGTGCTGCTTAGTTGCGCTGAGCTGTGGCTTTGTTTTTGCAAAATGCAGGTTTATTCATGACGCGTTTCATATGATAAAATAAGTTTTAAATTCTAATTATGAGCAGCCTCTGATTATTTCAATTGCGTGCAACTAGTTTACACTGCAGACAAAGTTTCTTGTAATTGCTGCTGAGAGAATATTAGATTAACAAGAGGTTTGTAAGTAGTGTGCATTGTGAACATTATGACACAAGGATTTACCTCTGTGCGACCCCTTCAAGGGGGCTTATTAGTTTGCGGCCAGTGTGTGGGTTGGGCAGGCTTGGTTGGGTTGAGGAACGTAATTGATTGAAATACAATCATACGAATGGATATGGTTTCCATGTCGAATTATATGAATATTATGCCTTTCGGGCTTGGCCTTTATATGAATGGAGTATAAAAGTTTCGGGCGCACACCCCGCCATAGCAAAATCGAGGACGACTCACCCATCCACACACACACCCACACACCGACATGATAAAGAGTTATTGTCATATAGAACATACAACCACAATTTCTCCTAAAAACTGAGTACATTGTGTTAAATCTAAAATCAAATCTAGGAGTGTATGGACACAATTTATTGGCATATGAACGCGACATGAGGGGTGTAAATTTGCACCCGGGTGTAAGTTTGCACCCGGGGGCAAATTTGCACCCGGGTGCAAAATGTGCACATGAACACGGCTTTAGATCAGCATGTGCAGTCTAATCAGTCAATCATGTTTCCATAAACAGTCTACGATTCCTAAAAAGCAAAATTGAAGTCTATGATTAATCTACACAATGTGACAGCTGATTTGAATATTTACTGTTAATATTCAAGTTATTCCAAATCAGCCTGCACAGCTAAAAAGCAAACAAAACCAAAAAAAAAAAATTAAAACTAAAAACATGATTAGTCTACATAGATGTGACATATTGTTCACACGAAAGTTACGTTATCAATGAGTATTCGAAATCAGCATGCACATTCTCTCTTTATTTTCGCCTTTACAAGTTTTGGGCATATATATGTGTCTACGTTTATATAATTTTTCACAAAATATCTCATAAAATCAGATCTAGAAAATAAAATTAAAATAATTATCTCTTTGTTTGGTTTACAAGTTTTATATGACTGTTTTACATATGTCTATCTTAAGTCATTTTTATATTTTTTATAATGCCAGAAACTTTCATAAGTTTAGCTTTAAGCAGACACTGAAACTTTTTTTTATTATTTTTTGCATTTACTTAGACATAAAAAAATCATAAACAATTCAAAGTAAAAAAAAGAAAACACTTTAAATAGTTGTACAACCATTATCTCGGATCAGACAAAAAAATAAAACAATAAAATCAAAAATAGATAAAATCAAAATTATAATATTTTTTTTCTTTATTATGAATTAATTTTTTAACTCATTAGTTTTTTGTTCTTGTTGTTAAATTGTTTAAAGTAGATGCATCTACAGGATAATATCAGTTTCCCCATATTAGGCCCCACTTTTGGAATTTGTCACTGGCATAATCCCCTCATAATCACCTAGATAAGACAATCCTTTGATGTTAGCTGTGGCCCTAAGCACTGTTTATTGGGAGCTATCAAAGTGTGCCACCCCAATTTGTTAAAGAAAAAAATGTGTCTTTAACATCTAGGAACAGCTAAGATCATGTCTGGATAGTCAGACTCTGATGGCAATATGACCATATTTATTCACTGTTAATTTTATAAAATTCCAGTGCAATTTTACCATTATTTCATCAAAATTTCACTGATATTTTACCATTATTTCATCAAAATTTCACTGATATGTTACCATTATTTTATCAAAATTCTGGTGCAATCTTACCATTATTTCATCAAAATTTCACTGATATTTCATTGAAATTACAGTGATAAATTTGGTCATAAAAATAGAGGAATTTACCGAAATTTCACTGAAATTATGGTGATATTTCAACGAAATTGTGGTAATATTTCTGTAAAATTATATGAAAATCTGCTTGAATTATGACCAAATTTTACAGTATTTTCCTACGAAATTCCGTTGGAATTTCAGTAGAATTTTGGTGCAATTTGGGTGAAATTTCATCAACTTTTTCACCTGGGTGGGAGCCAGTCTAATTAGTGTGATTCAGTATGCTTCTCATATTCCATACATCCATTGCTGAGAAATTGCTGAATGAAAATTAGTGAAAGTAAAGGTCTTGTCAGACTAGTAGTTTGACTGAATGTGCAGACTGACGGAGTCTTTTTGGACACAAGTTACATTTATTTTTGGCACATGTTTCAACTGAACATAGAGCCTGCCAAAGATTGAGCATTTTTCATTAACTGAAGCCTGTAAGCTGTGGAAAACGATTAAAATCTGTTTTGTGAAAATGACAGCTTAAAGATGGTTTTTGATAGTAGTATCAGCTGGAATTTTCAAGGCCAACAAACATCAATTTTGCGTTACAATATATTTACTCAGGCCTGTGGAAATCGAAAATCTCTTACTTGTCCAGGGACAAGTGAAAAGTCAAACTCCACTTGTTTGGCAAAAAAAAAAAAAACTTGTCCAAAACTGCAAATATGATGTTTACATTATTTTAAGGGTTATTCAGTCATAAACATTTATCTCATTATTATTCAGTCAAATCTCATCTCTCATTTTAATTAACCTCAAAGCCTTAACATTTAATAAAGGTGTCTTTTCTATGCTAAATGTCCGAAAAAAATTCAAACTTTTTATTCCTTACTGTACACATATAAAACTTTTTCCAGGTAGCTACATCTAATTGGAATGGCAAACAGGAGCAGTCTGATCTGGATCCACACTGTTTGTCTAAGTATTTCTGGAAACAGTGTACTTTTTAGCTCGCCTGAACAAAGTTCAGGAGGAGCTATTGTACTACCCCCAGTGTTGGCGTTAGTGGAGGCGGCGGCGTTACCAAAATGTTAAAGTTTTACGTTAAAGTTTTTTATGTGATGGGCATGGCGCTGTCAGGCAAACTATCCTGTACCAGTGACAGGTCTTGTTTCATAGTTGTCCCAGGGCATGTACAACAAAATAATGGGACAAGTATATAGGACAAGTCAGACATGGTATTTGCCCAGCCCTGTATTTTCTGATAAATTGGAGCTCTATTCCATAAAGCCCCCTTTCTCAAGTATATTTATACCCCTGGCATACAAAGCATAGTGAGGGATATACAATTTTTGTCTTTTCATTGTCATTCTGTCCATTCTTCCTGTTTTTCATTTTGTTTGTTTGTTCATTTGTCCAGTGTAGAGTGTTATATTAAGTTTACTAACATTTTCGAAATGCCTGTTGACTGTGAATAAGTTACTTACATACTGATATAGTCTGGATGCTGCTGCTGATGAAAGGTGAAGGTCACAGTCTGACAACTTTGTGTAACATTTGTGTTAAAGTTTTGCATTAATTTTGTATATTTTCACCTGAATATTTCCAATGTTCTTCAATGAAACCTTTTGATATGTAACTAGGCTTACTTCACATTGCCATAATTTGGATGCTGCTTCTGACTTAAGATGAAGGTCAAAGGCTTATAAAGGACCTGGTATAATAAGGGCCGTTTTTGGCCCCCATTCAAAATATCTTAAAAATGCATGGTTTCTATTGCTTATTATTTGTGGGTATTGGAACAAGCAGAAATAATATGTTTCGTGTTTTTTAATTCTCAGAATAACACGATTTCTGACATGCCTACGTTGTTTCAATAAAATGAAGGAAAATTGCGAGAAAATTTGAGTTTAATACATTTTCCTTCAAAGAAATAAGTCATTTACAGTAACTTTGGAAAGCTCTTAACAATAGGCTTTTGATGAAATGCTTATATGTAAGATTACACTGCTAATTACATGTGCACTACACAAGGCCTCTCCAGGTACCCCACCCACTCAAGTTTGCAAGTCCAGAGACGCTAACCAAAAAATTCCAACAGATCAAAATGAAATGTATACCAAATTAATCCTTGTGTTCTAACTAAGAAAATGAATACCCACAACATATGTTTATTTTGTCTATGAGCGGAGATATGGGCGTTTTTATGTTGAGAACGCTGGGAAAATGTTCCAAACGCTGCCCGTTTGGTAACAAAAAGTTAAAAATAAACATTGAGCCCGGTCTCCAGCACATTTAATATTTTCAAGGTATGTAAATATATTAAAATTTTATCTGTATACAAAATATTAAATGTGCTGGAGGCCGGGCTCATATATTTTGAAAGCCACAAAGGCTACCAAATTCGTCATTTTCGTCAGAATCCGCTGGGGGTATGGGTATGTGCAGCACAAATATCACAAATATTTTGTGCAAGAACTGGTTAATTTTGTGTTTGCTGTTACATTCAAGGTTTGAACTTTCATCTGAATACATTTTAATTATGGAAATAAGACTTTTGAAAAATGAGTTTTCTGGGGGCCAAATATGGGCCTTATCATACCAGGTCCTTTGTATATCATTTGCAGTAAAGTTTTGCATTAAGTTTATTTGTAGGTATGCTTTTATTTCCAAGATTCTTCCATTCGACCTGCTGATATGCACATGTATTTTGCTTACTTTTGACTTCATAAAGGTAAATTCTCTCTATCGGTCTCTGCTGATGTCTTTAGGTCAAGGTCACAGGCTTATAAATTTGTATGACGGTGGCATTAATAATTTTTGTTAAGTTTGTTTAATAGTTTTATCTCAAATGTGACTAGCTAAGCAAGACATACATGTAGTTATAACTTTTCTGGCATCATTAGAGGCAGAAAGCATTTGAGCAGTGACACAACAAAACCAGCAAAGTGGTTGTGCGGCCAGCGCAGACTCAGATCAGCCTGGGCATCTGCCCAGTCTGATCAGAGTCTTTGCTGTCTGCATGGAGGTAGCTTAGACCCTTATGTACCTTTTAAGTGCTAAGCAAAGAGTCTGATCAGGCTCAGTAGCTGCCCAGGCTGATCTGAGTCTGCACTAGGCACACAACCACTTTGTTGGTTTTCTCGTGTCACGGCTCATAATGTTGAGTTTTCTGGTTGTGCTCTGTTTTGTGATGATGGGCTGAGAAGTGAAGATTTATGTTTAATATTTTATCTGATTTGATCACACTGGTAATTTATTCTGTAGTCATATTGATCATGTATTGGTTTCACTTGAAATGTGCATGTGTAAAATATATTAACCTAGACATGTGCATGTTTAAAGCATATTACAGTCATGACCAAGCAGTATGTGCCTCATATGAGCAATTCATAACATCAACTGTCAGCTACACAAACAATTTCTAAGTCACTACTACCATGCCTTACAGGTAAAAATACTCACATCCACACTCTGACCTAAACACCATAATACCCAGGCCTTGTCAGTAGCTGGGCATAAAATGTCTGCAGTGGCTAAATTTTTCGCTAATAAAATCTCGGCCAGTATGCTTTTAAAGGCTGCAATTAAGTGGTACATGGAGTGAAGGTTAAGCAATCGATCTTGATTCATAAATGATGAAAGGCCACTAAGACTCTCTTAATTGAGATGATCAATAATTTAGAAGCAATTAAAAGTCCTCCAAATGCTGTTCATGCTAAGTGCAAGACATTATGGTTCATTGTTAAAGACTTTGTGTTTTGATCTTTAAGCTGCGCTGTATTTTGATCTTTAAGCTGCACTGTGTTGAGGCTGCATGCAAGGTCAGTTACCATGTTCAACCCTTAAGGTGCCAAAAATCAACCCTTAAAGGGCCAAAAATTAAAATAGTTAGATTTGCAAATAGTGTAGATCTGGATGAGGTGGCTCATAAAGAGCCACCTCATCTGAATCTACACTGTTTTCCCTCTACTGTTTGAATTCTCAATATGATATCGCTTGGATGAAACATTTTTTGAAATTCTGCAGACGTAAATTTTGTCGTCTGCTTTTTGGTGCATTAAGGGTTAATATAAATACTGTATTACTTGGTCATAAGATGGAGGTTTTATCCTTCCAGAACAGTCGCAAAGTCTCATCTAGATCCATCTTGTAAAATGGAAAACAGTCGCACAGATCTAGATTCATCTTGTAAGATGGAAAACAGTCGCAAAGATCTAGATCCATCTTGTAAGATGGAAAACAGTCTCAAAGATGTAGATCCATCCTGTAAAATGGAAAACGGTCGCAAAGATCTAGATTCATCTTGTAAGATGGAAAACAGTCGCAAAGATCTAGATCCATCTTGTAAGATGGAAAATAGTCGCAAAGATGTAGATCCATCTGGTAAGATGGAGAATAGTCGCAAAGATCTTGTTCCATCTTGTAAGATGGAAAACAGTCACAAAGATCTAGATCCATCTTGTAAGATGGAAAACAGTCACAAAGATCTAGATCCATCTTGTAAGATGGAAAACAATCGCATTTAAGATCTAGATCTTGTAAGATGGAAAACAGTCGCAAAGATCTGGATTCATCTTGTAATCTTGTAAGATGGATCTAGATCTTTGTGACTGTTTTAGAAGCTGTCACAATGTATGTTTTAATGGAAAAATGTTTCTCAGAAATCTTGAGCACTTCAAGTAAACATGACAATTATGGACACCATATCACCACTTCTGCAGTGGACTTATACATCCCATCCCCTAAACCACTTTTTATACACACACATTCAAATATAAATTTTACCACATTTTGATTTGAGGAGCTAGATCAACGAGATGGTTCCAATGAGGGGTCACAACATATGTTTTTCATTGAGAAATAAGAAAAATTATCTTTGAATTATCCTCAATAACCCCCCTCCCACCTTATCTGGAGCTGTGGTTAAATATGGCTCAAAGGAAATACAGCTCCAAGAAAATACAGCAATATTGTCCTGTCCTGGTGTAGTAATTGTGCTTGTTGGCCTGCAGCAGAAGGAAATTAATCTTCCCGTCTGAAAGTAACATTTTCTGACAGCGTGGCTGAGTTGCCTGCGGAACAATTCATAGACATTGTCAGAAAAAATAAACTTAAACCAATAACTTTGCTATAAAGGAAGCTAAGATCAGTCTGGGTAAGCTTGACATTCTCTCGTTGACTTTGACGTCACAATTTTTTTTTGATTAGGCATTCCGTTGTTCGAAATCCTTACCATTGGCTTCTACTGTAAATGTAAGGCTTGTTGGTTACCATTTGTTGTAAGGCACTATTTACTGAGCATTCCCAGCATTATTACTGCTACCAGGACTTAATAACAATTCCTCTGATTTAATTCAATTATTGAGGATTGACCCGTCAATTACTGCAGTCTCACACGAGTCAATTTTTCGTTAATTTAAACACAGTTTTATCAAGAAATCAATTTCTTTATTAATTCAGCATCATAATAATTTGGTTACTTTAATAAAATAAATTTTCTCTTGGGACCCTTTTTTAATGAAATTTATTTTCTCTCGAGACAGTTTCGTGATAAGGTGTAATTGGAAAAATTCTGACACTTATAGCGCCAAAAATGAAAACATTTAAATTTGCAAACAGCATAGATCCCTAGGGGAGAGTCGGGTAACTTCGGACAGCGGGGAAATTTGGACATTAATATTTTTTCCTTTATATGTCAGTTGTCTGGAACTAAAACATAACAATAACTGGCGAAACAGTTAAAATCCTGATGAGACGGCTCATGATGAGCCGTCTCATCTGGATTTTCACTGTTTGCAATGGTATGTCCGAATTTCCCCACATGTCCGAAGTTACCCGACTCTCCCCTATGAGGCAGCTCATATTCAGCTACCTCTTCAGAATTTACACTGTCTGCCCTGTAGTCTTGGATGAAATATGTTTTGAAATTTTGTGGGGATGGTTAAGGTTTGGCGGCTTGGTAACTTTCAGTGCCAGGGTGTCCTACTACTTTTGATATAACAGTGGGTCAGATAAAGGGCCTACTATGCTTGCTGTAGGTGCGGGTGGGGGATGTTTGGATATGTTTTCTCTCGCCTATAATATCTCTTTCCTTCCTTCCTGTCTCTGGGAAAGGGCTCGAAGTAGACTGACATACTGTCTCAGTGAGTCTTTAAACCCAAAACAACCAGCTGACCAACTCAAAAATTTGCAGACGTAAATTTTGTTGTTTGCCCTTTGGCACTTTTAGGGAATACTGGGGCAGAAACATCAGAGAAATCAGTGTAGATGTCAGATCAGGGTGTGTCATGTGTGCTGCATTTAAGAAATAATTTTTCCTTACCATGCAGTTAACTATTGCTATTAAATAGAGGATCTTACATGAGTGCTCATGTAATATTGAATTTATTAAACGAGTTGGGGAAAAAGATAAGATGCGAGGCTTTGCCGAGCATCTTATCGGTTTTCCCCAATGAGTTTAATAAATTCAATAATAAAGGAGCACGAATGCAAGATTCTATTTATCATATGACACTAAATTCGCATTTAATTAGCAAAATTTGGACTAAAACGTCACGATTTCGCCATTAGAAAACGCGACGTTTTTATTGACGTCAATGTATAACGTTACAAGGTAATTTTCATATTTAATCCACTAGTGGATTATCGTTTTTAATGCATGGCTTTATTACACTCTCAGATGCGACGTTATATGATAAAACATGATATTGGAGGCCAGGCAGCAAAATATTTAATTTACAATGGCCAAGCCGAAGTGAATGAATATTCATGTCTGCCCAACAACGCATGTTTAATCAGCAAATATTTACTGGTAAGGAAGAATTATTTTGATTCTAACATTATACAAAATGAAAATGCACGATAATTGCAACACTTTCTAAAGAACTATTTTTGAGGTGGGCATTGACATAAGTAAATCTTTACATCTGATGTCGTCACTGGAGGAGCAAAATTTGAATGCCGCAAGGTTAGCTACATCATTTATCACAAAAGTTCACAGAGTTCCTCTTCCTTTATGCTCAGTTGGGAAAATGGTAAAGAAATTATGAAAAGTTTCGTATGTAAAAATCTTAGTCCTGATTGGACAAACAGATCAAGTCCATTACAGTAAATGGTAACATAAGAATTAAGGCATTCCAATAAACACATTATGGTGTTTCAAAATACTGTTATTTCAAAATTCAATCACTGCTGATGACTGTATCAGTTTTCAGTAACAGATATCAACAGCATACTGTTTCTAAAGTGACTTGATTCGTGTCATATGAATATGTTTTATACTGGATGTATGAATAGGGCAGACTTAGATCAACCTACACATTTATGCAGTCTGATCAGAGTTTTCCCTTTTCACACAAACAATCTTTAAATCTAAAGAGTGAAAAGTAAAGTAGCTTATCAGTTTGTGCAAATTTGCAAGCTGATCATGATGTGAGTAGTCACTATACCTGCACATGGCATATCTCCGTTTTCATGCGGCGCCGATGACTTGTTGATTACTGGAACAACTTATTGGATTACTCTAGGGCAATTGAGGAAAAGATACATTCTCAGATTGGAAATCACAGATTGGAAATATTTTGCAGGCTGGATTATCTTCTGCTAGCACTTGAAGACAGTTAGGCAAAATTTGAAAATTCAAATGTAATTGAGGAGTGAGGTGAAAATTGTATACTGCACTATGGGACAGGTACAAGGGGTGTGGGATAATTTAATGGAAGATGAAGGTAAATTTGCTGTTTTTATTGTAAACAAAAAGAAAAAATAATATTAAAAAACAACAAACATATTAATCAAAAAGTTCTGAAAACAGTCATATTCTTACTTTTACATTAGGGTCGAGTTGGGTAACTTCGGACAGCAGGTAAATTGGGACATACCATTGCAAACAGTGAAAATCCAGATGAGATGGCTCATAATGAGCCATCTCATCAGGAGTTCCACTGTTTGTCCAGTTAATTAAGTTTTCATTCCAAACATATAAAGGAAACAATGTCACTGTCCGAATTTACCCGCTTTCCGAACTTACCCAACTTTACCCTAATACGGATGCACATTTCCTGAATGTATCAGGTGAAGCTCATTATAAAAGGTAACTATAAAGATACCAGGGCTCAGTTGTTCAAAACTAATGATGTCTTTAGTGAATGAGAAGTTAAAATTTCAAACGTTATTATCTCAAATAGGCCAATGTTTTTTTGTTGAAAAAATGTGAGAAGCTTTTGCATTGCAAAAGCTTCTCACATATTTTCAACAAAAAATATCAGTGTATTTGACTATGAAGTTGAAAAATACTTAACAAGTTGACCTCTTAACGAGCTTGTTAGGCTAACATGTGTTGAACAACTGGCTACAAGTCTTAACTGAAATAAGTGTGATGAAATATGTTCGTCAAATAAATCTTGCCCATTCCTAAGGTCTAGATAGGCCAATAGTTTTCCGAATAAAATTTATTTATGTCATGTTTCTCTGTAAAAAAAAACATACTCTGTAGGATCTCATTACAACAAAGAAGGTTGCCATGGTAAGGGAAAAATCCTACTAAATGATTTTTAGCTCACCTGAGCCGAAGGCTCAGAGGTGAGCTTATAGGATGGGAGTCGAGCCGTCGTCTGTCCGTGCGTGCGTTGGTGGGTGGGTGGGTGGGTGCGTCAACACTTTCAAACATAAATATCTCAGAGACCAGTGGGCCGATCGCAATCAAATTTTATCTGAAGCATCATTTGGGTGGGGGAAAGGCTGCATTAGGTTTTGGTGCCGATCAGCTCAGAACTCTGGTTTCCATGGCAACAGATAGCCCCCATAGGGTTATGATGGGGAAAATGGGGTCATCACGTTTTCTCGACTGTTTTTGATTAGATTCTTATCATACTTGCAGGTAATGATGACATACACAAGAGCTTGGATGAGTTCGAAATTTGGCCAGATTCGAGCACAGACTACGGAGTTAGCTGCCCTTGAGCGTTTGAAAAAAATCCCATATGGTTATAATGGGGAAAATGGCGTCATCACATTTTCTCAACTGTTTTTGCTTAGATCCTTATCATACTTGCAGGTAATGATGACATACATAAGAGCTTGGATGAGTTCGAAATTTGGCCGGATTCGAGCACAGACTACAGAGTTAGCTGCCCTTGAGCGTTTGAAAAAAATCCCATAGTGTTATAATGGAGAAAACAACGTCATCACATATTTTTAGAAAAACTTTGTCATCGCTCTATTGCCTACATTTCTCAACGGATTTTAAAATAACTTCACACAAATGTAGGGCATGACAATATCTCGAGCAAGTTCGACTTTCAGGATGCTGCGCCCAAGGTCAAGGTCACTGTGGCTATTTTTAGAAAAACTTTGTCAGCGCTCTAGCACCTACATTTCTCAGCAGATTTTAAAATAACTTCACACAAATGTAGGGCATGACAATATCTAGAGCAAGTTCGACTTTCAGGATGCTGCACCCACGGTCAAGGTCACTGTGGCTATTTTTAGAAAAACTTTGTCAGCGCTCTAGCACCTACATTTCTCAGCAGATTTTAAAATAACTTCACACAAATGTAGGGCATGACAATATCTCGAGCAAGGTTGACTTTCAGGGTGCTGCACCCAAGGTCAAGGTCACTGTGGCTATTTTTAGAAAAACTTGGTCATCGCTCTAGCGCCTACATTTCTCAACGGATTTTAAATCAACTTCACACAAATGTAGGGCATGACAATATCTCAAACAAGTTTGACTTCCAGGGTGCTGCGCCCAAGGTCAAGGTCACTGTGGCTATTTTTAGAAAAACTTTGTCAGCGCTCTAGCACCTACATTTCTCAATGGATTTTAAAATAAATTCATACAAATGTAGGGCATGACAATATCTCGAGCAAGTTCGACTTTCAGGGTGCTGTGCCCAAGGTCAAGGTCACTGTGGCTATTTTTAGAAAAACTTTGCCATCACCCTAGCACCTTCATTTCTCCATGGATTTTGAAATAACTTGACACAAATGTAGGTAATGACAATATCTCAAGCAAGTTTGACTTTCAGGATGCTGTGCCCAAGGTCAAGGTCACTGTGGCTATTTTTAGAAAAACTTTGTCATCGCTCTAGCACCTGCATTTCTCAACAGATTTTAAAATAAAGTCACACAAATGTAGGGCATGACAATATCTCAAGCAAGTTTGACTTTCAGGGTGCTGCAATCAAGGTTTTTGATTAGATCCTTATAATACTTGCAGGTAATGATGACATACATAAGACCTTGGATGAGTTCGAAATTTGGCCAGATTCGAGCACAGACTACGGAGTTAGCTGCCCTTGAGCGTTTGAAAAAAATCCCATAGTCTTATAATGGAGAAAACAACGTCATCACATTTTCATTTTTCATCGGATCCTCTTCATACTTGCAGGTAATGAGGATATGCATAAAAGCTTGGATTAGTTAGCATTTCGGCTAGATCCCACCACTGACTATGGAGTACCTGCCCTGAGCATCCAAAAAATCAATGTCGCCACTTTTTCTTGGTTTCTACTGATCCGATCCTTTTCAAACTTGCAGGTAATGAGGAAATGCATAATATCTTAAACAAGTTCAAATTTTGGCCAGATCAGGCCAACCACTACGAAGTTAGCTGCCCTTGACAGCTCTGTCTATTGTGCTCTTGATCGGATACTTTTTAAACTTGCATACGAGGGATGATCCAGAAGTTCGTGGACACCTTAAATAACTAAGGAATCTGAAAAGACCCATCGATGAAATATTACATGCCCATTGACACACCATTGGTAAACAAGCATATAAATTTTGAATCAGATATCCCAAACGGTTCATATATAACAATGCATTTTGTTCAGTTACCCTAGGTTGCGCGGCGCACGCCACAACGTCACATTGACGTCTGGTATATGATAGTGCTCAAAATACGAAGCTGATAAGATCCACCAAAGAAATCATGACACTAAAATCACAAGTTCAGCATTTATATAATGCGAGGAATAGAGCAATGAGACAATCATAAGTTTTCCATCAGGTTTTATAAAGCACAACTTCTGATATCGCGTAAACATTTCTTGGGCTCAGTTTTGAGGTGTATAATCTATTATTTCATCGAAAAAGTGCATCATTGTCATCCTGAGGTCCGAAAATATGGCTCGACATTTATTTTCAGCACTCTTTTACACAGTATTTTTAAACGAGTATGTCTCATGATGCTTCGTGTAAAATGTGGTTTGTTTCCATTTGTTTTATGTCTTTTTATGTCGACCTTTAGACAAACTGCTTACGTGCAGAGTTAAAAAAAAACGTCATTTTCTTCTTTCATGTCAGAGGGTGGTGGTCTGTTTTGTTTGTGCAGAATGTCATGTAAAATTCTAATAATGAATATTCACATCGTTTGAAAGTGGGAAATGCTACTTTAGTTCGTGACTGCAATTTTTATATCGAAATTTTAAGGATAAAAAATATATCTGAATATCTTAAAAGGAACTTTTTGTATTTTCCTGCAAAAACTCTGGAGTGCGCCGCACAGACAACCCCTGGTACATTCAAACGTAGATGCCAAACCAAATATTCATTGAATTTACCTGATATTGTGAGAAATTATTCAGCAATTTATAGGGAAGTATTGGTTAAGATTTGAAAGAAATAACTTATTGCAGTTGGATTTTATGGACTGTGTCCACGAATTTCTGGATCATCCCTCGTATATTAAATGAGGGCATACATAATGTTTTGGATGAGTTTAATTTTCAGCCTGATTGGACCACTGACTGTGGAGTTAGCTGCCCTTGAGCATCTTAAATATCCCTATAGGTTTACAATGTCTCTCAGGTGAGCAATTGTTGCCCTTTGGGCTACTTGTTTTCCAGATCATGAAAGGGGGAGCTCAGGAAATTTTGTGATTGGTAAGGAAAATTTGGAATGGAATGGAAAAATTGGGGAATTCAAAAATTAACGACAGCCTTCTAAAAATATATACTTATTCTGCCCAAGGGGAACAACACTTGCAGGAATGATAATCCTTGCATAGAAGCTCTCAGGGAGAGTAAATTGTTCCCATTATGAGTAACTCCCAATTTAAATGAGTCGTGACAAGAGAAAACCAACAAAGTGGCTGTGGGCCCAGTGCAGACTCATCTGACCAGACTATTCACTAAGTGCTTAAATTGTAGCTAAGGGTCTACTTATATATAGCTAGCTCCATGTGGACAGCGATGACTGATCAGACTTGGCGCACAACCACTTTGTTGGTATTGTCGTGTAGCGGCTCAAATGTGATACCTTTAGCAATGTCAAGTTAAGATTATGATCAACTTATTGGATCCATAAAAAGATTATTGAAAATTAGAAGATACCAGAAAAAAAATGTAGAGGATGAATGGCAGTTTTAACAAACGTTCTGATGCCAATCAGTTCATGACCTTAAAGTCACTTTGCAGAGAAGTCCTAAGTTTTTAATGAAATTATTAGTTTTGGTAAGAAGTAGATAAGTTTAGAATTAAGTAAATAAAATTTTTGCCCACATTAAATATATTTGCCACATGGTTATGATTTTCTGTTAAAGCTCACTCAAAAAATATTAATGGCATGAACAATCTGACAAAAAATTGGAGACTTTTATCCTCATTTTATTATCTTATTTTGAACGCTAAGATAAATTATTTTTTTGCAGAACTTGCATATATTTGATTGGCTTCAATACTTACTTCTAAAAAATTATCCCCCCCCCCCCCACCCCCCTCCTCAATGTGTTATCAATTGTCTTTAGATATGTGTTAGATTTCTGCTGGCACTTTAGTCTTAGATCACCAATCTAGGATTGTTTATCTTGTTTCTGATTATTAGAATGTTTTACAACCATCAACCAGGACAAATTATTATACTATGAAATGTCTTGAAGTTTGCTTGAAGTTGACGACTTTAACTTCAAAATAACTCGACTTTAGCCTTCATCTTTATACTCAGTTACTCTAGTCTGTTATGTGTTTCAGTTTACTCATGAAGCAAAGGGTGATATGATGGTTGTAATTGTCATTGTCAAGTCTGGGAATTTGAAATAATCTTCTTTTCTTTTTTCTGTCAGTTATTTAATTGCTTTGTTTTTATCAATAAGATAAAACTTTTAAGAGAGAAAAGAGGAAAAGAAAATGCCTTCTAAGGTGTATAGGAATACCAGCATGTTTTTCTGCATTTTTAGCTCACCCGTCAAGTTGAGCTTATAGTATAGGCTTGGTCTGTCATCCATCGTTGTCGTTGGCATTGTCGTGGGCTTTCACACTTGTAAACATCTTCTTCTCAGAAACCACTGGGCTGATTGAAGCCAAATTTCATATGGAGCCTTAAGTTTATATAAATGATGACCCTGGGTTGACCTTGATCTCTTTCCTGTTTTATGGTAAGGTCAAATTTGGTCCCCTTAGGCTTTTTGAATGGGAAAATCTGAAAAAGTGTGTTTTTCTGTTGCTATTGTGTTCTGTGATATGGAAATGCAGTCAACTTCAACCCCTATGAATACTGGAGGTCAAGGTCATTTGGTAACCTTGGTTAAAGGTCATTTGTCTGTTGTGTGTCAACATTTTCAAAGGACTTTTCCTCTGAAACTACAGAGCCGATTGAAATCAAATTTGGTATGGAGCCTTAAACGGATGGGGGAATAAAAGTTTATACATTTGCCCCAGGTCGCATGACCAAGATGGCCACCATGCCCATATATGGTAAAAACCTTTAAAAAACTTTTTCTCCAGAATCACTGGGCCGATTGCCATGAAACTTGTATGTAGCATCTTGGACTCTAGTACTACAAAGTTTATATGAATACTAGAGGTCAAGGTCATTTAGTGACTTTGGCCAAAGGTCATTTGTCTGTTTTGTGTCAGCATATTCAAAGGACTTCTCCTCTGAAACTACTAGGCAAGTTTTAATTAAATTTCACATGTAGCCTTCAGAAAAAGTGGGAAAGAAAGTTTATATATTTGGTCCAGATCACCAAGATGGCCACCCTGCCCATATATGGCAAAAAACTTTAAAAATCTTCTTCTCTGGAACCACTGGGCCAATTGACTTGAAACTTTGTATGTAGCATCTGGGGCTCTAGTACTACAAAGCTTATATAAATGATGACTTTGTGTTGATCCTGACCTATTTTACAGCAAGGTCCAATGTGGTCTCTTAGGCTTTTGAATGGGAAAAGCTGAAAAAGTGCATTTTTTTGTTGCTGTAATGCACTGTGATGTGGAAATGCAGTCAACTTCAACCCCTAGGAATTCTAGAGGTCAAGGTCATCTAGTGACCTTGCCCAGAGGTCAGTTGTGCATTATGTGTCAACATGCTCAAAAGACTTCTCCTCCGAAACTACTGGGTCAATTTCAGTTAAATTTCATATGCAGCCTTCAGGCAAAAGGGGGGGGGGGGGGTTATATATTGGGTCAAGGTCACATGACCAAGTTGGCCACTGTGCCCATATATGATAAAACTTAGAAAATCTTCTTCCCTAGATCCACACGGCATATTGCTTTGAGACTAGGTGTATAGCATCTTGGACTTTAGTACTACAAAATGTATAAAATGATGACCTTGGATTGACCTTGAATTCTATTTTATGGCAAAGTCAAATTTTTCCTGTAAGGTTTTTGAATGGGGAAAGCTGAAAAATACATTTTTCAGTTGCTATGAGACTCTGTCATATGGAAATGCTGTCAACAAGCATAAAATCTCAGATGCATTTGACATTAGACCATATTGTACAATTTGCCTTTAAAGTACTGAGGCTGAATGGACAGGTGAGCTACAGGACTAATGGTCCTCTTGTTCTTTTCAGTAGGACTCATTTTTTGCTGCTTCTTGTTTGCTGCCCTGGAGTCTTAGTTATGTCTTTCCAAACTCGAATCAACTCTTAAAGAAAAGAAAGCTCCTATAGGAGCACATTCTTTCCTTTAAGACTTGACCCTTATTGAGAAAGGGGCTAAAGCAAAAAAAAATGGCAGAGCTGCTTCCCCTGAAAGTGAGCCCTTTTACCTTAAGCATTGAAAGTTATATTTAAAGGTACAGACATGTAAGAGTGTTCTCTGGAGGACAAAGTGTGATCCTATAAGAAATTATCCTGAATCAAGTCTGCTTGCATGTAAGCTATGTTGAGAAAAAGTTGGCCACTGTCTGGTCACACCCCTATTCAAATTAATTCTCGTGGTTTGCAAAAGCTTTGTATGAGGACTAAGCGAAATCGCATCATTTCAAGCACAAAGTCTTCTGTCAATGGTCACTTTGTGTTTTATTGGAAGCACTTGGAAAGTGGTCGGTGGTTTTGTGTTGAACCATTGCAGAATTACAGAGCGAGGTTTAGTTCCAGTAAAACTATTTCAAGGTCCCCAGTAATCTTATGCTGACTATTCCCGAAATTTTTGTGAAGGCGGTACCTCTGTTAAGGTTCCTCAGTGTTACATGGTGTTATGTCTGCTTGTCTATGGTCTCTGGCAGTCTGGTCACCTAAAAAGCTGCCCATTCTGCTTTCTATTTTGTTTTGTTTTAATTGTATTTTAAAATAAAAAGTAGGTAAAAGTAGATTGCTGCTGCTTTTAAGTAGAGTAGATGTATGACCACCTGTTTGGGAAAGAGCTGCTCATTCTGATTACAGTGCATGTCTTTTGTGAACTTTTGTCATTTTTTGTGTGTGCTTCTTTTCCTTTTGATGTGGGATTTGATTGTATTAATTCCTGATCATTGCCTATCTTTTTACTTTCCAATGCAACAGCAGCCCTATAAAATTGGCAAGTGTTGATTAGCTAAACAATATGATGAAAGCCTTCTTTCTTGAAATGAAAGACTATTGAGGGCATTTAATGTGGTTAATCACAGGGTATAATCGATTCCGCCAATTTTTGCTTCCTGCAGAGACTGTCCTTCATATTTGGCTTCCCCCGAGACTGTCCGCGAACATTTGCTTCCTGCAGAGACTACTGTCCTCGAAAAATGGCTTCCTGCCGAGACTGTCCGTGTGACTCTGCTTCCTGCTGAGAGCCTCGGCAGGAAGCAGAATCACGCAGACAGTCTCTGCAGGAAGCCATTTATCATGTACAGAAGTCTCGGCAGGAAGCAAGAATTCGTGGACAGTCTCGGCGGAGACAAATATGATGTACAGTCTCTGCAGGAAGCGAAAATTAGCGGAATTGATTATACCCTGTGTTAATAGGATTCCACAGGTAGGTATATCCCTGAAAGAGGGCTCTGATGTGTTTCAGTATGATTTAGCTTCTGAACCTAGAGTGCAATGTAACCACAAAGGGTAGGCGTGGATGGAAACATCATTTAGCAAGACTTCCATTATGTAGGTGTAATGCTGACATTTTGCATAAACTTTACCATTTGCAATAGCTCATTTAAATATTAATTATGTATGAATTTTACAATATCTTAGATTAAATGGGATCAGGATGCAATTTTCTATGAAATGCCATAGGTATAGATAATCTGTATTGCTCTTATTATTCGTGATCTAATGTGTTCTAAATCTCTAAAGAATAAAAAGTGTATCTTGGTTTCTGTGGTTGCATAGCAACTTAGAAATATGAAACTTTAATTCTTATGTGTAGTACTGATGATAACCTTTAAAGGAGTCAAATTTCATAATCAAGAAGTTATTATTTCAATTCATTTTGTTTTTAAGCTTTCGGGAATCTGTAGGCAGGGGCAAAATACCATGAAACTTTCAGTTCTGTTAACAGGGGTGGCCTACTTATTGGGCAATTTAAGGGCCTGCTACACTTGGGGTCCATAGCTGTTAAAAGACATAACTTTCTCATTTTCTTTAGAAGATGACCTGAGTTGAGAAGAGAGATAAAAAAGAAAATAGCAGAATTGCTTCCCCTGCAAGTGTATCCCTTTACCTAAAACAGCTTATTGTTTTATAAATACAGTCAACTCCAGATAGCTCAAACACTGATATCTCAAAGTATCTTCTTATATCAAAAAATGCATTTCCTATTTTTATTTACATTTCGACTCCTGTTATCTCAAACTACTGATATCTCAAAGTAAATTTTCTGGTACCAGAAAATTTACTTTGAGATATGGGTAGTTTGGGCTGAAGTTCGACTTCAAGATACTGAGAGTTGACTGGATGTAAGGCATTCTGAAAGTGCTTGTTTCTCATCTCATTTATTTTGTCTTTGGCATAAGAAAATTTACTTTGAGATATGGGTAGTTTGGGCTGAAGTTCGACTTCAAGATACCGAGAGTTGACTGGATGTAAGGCATTCTGAAAGTGCTTGTTTCTCATCTCATTTATTTTGTCTTTGGCATAAGAAAATTTACTTTGAGATATGGGTAGTTTGGGCTGAAGTTCGACTTCAAGATACCGAGAGTTGACTGGATGTAAGGCATTCTGAAAGTGCTTGTTTCTCATCTCATTTATTTTAACTTTGGCATAACATTCCTGAAAATGCGTTGGTTGTCTGATATAAAAGGGAAATTATTTTAACTCCAAAAGAGGAAGATTTATTAGCAGCTGTGCTTCACTGTATCTTCTTAATAACCGTATCATATTTCACAAAATACCCAGTGGACATTTTACATTAAACAGTATTTCTGCAATGTCATTGTCAATGCCAAATGATATTCCAGCAATCTTTAAGCAACATTTCTTTTCAGAGAGTGGGTAAACAACCTTGAAACAACATTCTTGCATACCGTTTTAATCCTATTAAACACCCCAGGGGCATTGCTAGGTTTGCAGATTAGTTGACATTCTCTGTATGCTGCTACTGACAAAAGGACAAGGTCACAGACTTTTAATTTTTTATCTTACATGTGCTAATTTTTTTGTTAGAAATTTAGTATCGTTAGGCATGGCACTGGTTTGGGGTATACCTGAGCCCCTGCTCACTTGCTCTAGTTTCATCTGCAGATATATCCATTCACCTTAATACTGACTATTTGAAGTATTTTGGCAGTGGCTGATTCACTACACTTTAGGCTCTAAATAACAACCCCCCCCCCTTCCCTTTGTAAAATGCAACACCCAGGGCCGTTTAATTTAATAGGATAACATGTAATACGGTCTGCAACACTGTGTGGATTTAGTCTTGTTTCATCATTTTGCACAAGCTTGGTTGCATTTTTCAGTGTTATGTGATTAGTGTCCAGAAACTAGGCATTTAAGATACAAGTGCATGAACCATATCAAATTTTGCACTTTTCAGATGAGTTTTGTTTTAAAATATATCACCAGTTCCTAGAATAACATATTTTTGACTCAATTTTCTCCGCAACTAGCTAGGTCAGGATATAACTAATTGTTTGTCATGTGTAGAATTGCAGGAACATTCAGCTAAGATGTCTGTTGCCTTGAATATTGCCAATCAGCAACAATATGTAGACACTTAAGCTAATGAAGTCATTTCGAACAGCACATAGTTAGATGTCCATGATCTGAAGGTTGATTAAGTGACATCGTGCTAATCTGATATTTTCACACTTAAAGTGCTAAAAATAAAAAAAGTTGAATTTGCAAACAATGTAGATTCAGATGAGGCTTATAATGAGCTGCCTTATCTGGATCTACCCTGTTTGTTCTCTGTTCTTTGAATTCTCAGTATGATGTAGTTTGGACGAAACAATTTTTGAAATTTAGCAGGCATAAATTTTGGCATCTGCATTTTTGGGGCTGGAAGGGTTCAATGTAAAGAGCACATGATGCAATATCTGAATCATATATTCTGGTGTTTTCTATATGATATGTCTGAATTGGATGATGAGGAGCCCTGGTAGCTCAGTGGGTTAAGTGCTGGCCTACTGATCTAGCGGACTGGGTTCGAGCCCCACTTGAGGTGAGAATCTTTTCTACCATAAACGGGGTTCCATTACACAGCCTTTCATTATCACATTCCCATTGTCCTGATATGACTGAAATACTGTTGAAAAGGATGTAAAATTGCAAGTCATACATTCATTTTTTAATTGGATGAAGATGAAATTGCACATCACTACAAATAAAAACTCTAGTAATATGGCTGTATGGTCAGAAAGCCAACCCAGCCAAGACTGAGCCTTGAAACCTTGAAAGGTTCAGAAGCCCAGATGTGGGGCACATTTCAAGCAACAGTAGGTGGGAAATATGCACCACTCATCAGTCTGAGGGATGATGACATGAACATAGATTATGATAACACCTACATACAGCACTGACTGACACTTAGAAAGAACATCTCTAGTAACCCAGGGCTTTTTTCTGCAGAAAAAAGCCCTGGGTTACTAAAGATGTTCTTGACTTCTGTTATGAGAGGAGGGATTAGATGAAGAGGAGGTATGAAGCAGGAGCCAAACAATGCAAGGTTGCTAACAAGAGGAGTCAGAAGGCATTGAAGAAAGCAAAGGATAGGTACTTGGTTGAGGAGACTGAAATTCACTTGAACAATACAACTGCAAGAGAGCACACAAGCTGGTGAAGGATCTAATTTCAGAGAACTAGGGTGGACCCCACAACTATCCAGGACAAGTGTGGGAAATGTCTAATAGGAGACCAATAGTTTCTAGCAGATGGACAGAATATTGCTTGGAGCTCAGCATCCAGAAGAAGAGCTACAACAATCCTTTTTAAGAGGTTGAGATTGCAGTAGCAGCACTGAAAGAGGGGAAGTCTGCTGAGTTGATATCATACCTGCAGAACCTGTTCAAGCTGGTGGGGAGACCATGATTGATACTTTGACAAAGATCTGTAACAATTTTTAAGCTCTAACGGACAGGAGAATGGCCTACTCTATGGATGCAGCTGCTGAATTTTACTCTTCCTGAAAAGGGCAACACCTCTTTGACAAGGCTGTATGTGCAGTTTAGATGAATAGCAGCACTAGGAAATGGTTCAGAACAATAGTTGGAGTGAGGCAACAATGTTTCTCTCACTCACCCTCTTCAACATGTTTATTGACAGGATTATGTTAGATGCTTTGTAGGATGCTCTAGAAGAACATGATGGAAAGGTTAGAATAGGCGGCAGAACTATTACCAATCTTGGGTTTGCAGATGACTGAGGAAGAGCAGGAACTAGAAGCCCTTGTTGAAAGTCTCAACAATACCTGCTCAAGGTATAACATGGTGATAAGTGCTGAGAAGACCAAACTGATGACAAAAAGATCCAAGGGCATCCAGAGGAAGATCAAGGTAAAAGGATAGAAGATGGGGACAGTTACAAGCTAGCTCTCAAATATTGTATCAGATGAAGGCTCAAAACTGGAGGTTCTGTCAAGGATTGCACAAGCCACTACAGCTCTGACAAAGATGGAGCCATTATGGATAGAGAACATGTCTTTTGGATGGAGGGTGAAACTGATGTGCTCTCTTGTCATGTCAAGGAAAGAATTTGCTGCTCTAGGAGCAAATACTTTTGTATAGGAGTAGACCCCATTTTGAGGAGCTATGTTATCCAAAGAAGCAAACAGAAATTCATAAGTAAATATAACATCATTTTTGGAAAAGAGGCAAGGGACATTTATTTGAACAGGGGTGTTTTATTAGGACTAATATGGTATTCTTTGTAATTTTGCATTAAAAAGTCCATATGATTTGCTTGTATTTCTAGTCTCCTTTTGTGGAATCTTTTGATATGTGACTAGGCCTATTTCTAGCTTGCAGCCGGGCCGCGTAGGGCAATTGGTAGGGTGTCAGACTTATAAGCCAGAGGTCCTGGGTTTGATACCTGTTCCGGCTACTTACTTTCATTTCTCCTTCCGCTGATTCAAGAAGGGCAGTTGTCAATTCCGGGTGAAAGTAAGTGCATTCGCTTAGGAGGCCTAAGCCTGCCCAGGAATAGTGTGGTTTGGTTAACTGACCATCCCGACATGACCATAGCCGTTTACCGTGGACGTGAAGCAATTACACAATAACAATAACAATTTCTAGGTTGCAACAGATTGGTTCACATCATTTGAATGCTGCTGCTGATCCCAGATGCTTAAATCAAACTTGTGAAATTCTGCTGAGAGATGGATTTTCCCATTTTTCCATCTTATGATTGGGATAATGTTTGAAGGGAATATAATATGATCTTGATTTTATGGATTGCTTTGAAATGGTAAAAAACCTGACCTATTACCAAAGAAATATGGTACTCTGGCTGGTCTGGTACTGTTCTCACATGGGTTTTATCTTGATGCAAGGGGAATAAATTTTGCATGTGAGTGTATCAGCAAGCCAATTTCACTTTCTTCCCTTACATTTTATATTATAAGAACATCAGATTCAGATCAGCCTGTGTATCTGTCAAAACTGATTGGAAATTTTGCTTCCCTATATTATAGATACCATGATTGGATTAACAGATTTGGGTTTTCCTTCGAAGATATACCCAAAAATCCCAAAAAACTAGATCCATCTTACAAGATGGATCCAGTTTTTGGGGATTTTTTTGGAAAAAAAACACGATCTTATAGCTAAATTACACATGACTAATTTACGTCTTAGAGTAATTATGGAAAGAAACCCTGTCTTATAGCTGAGTAAAAATGGTACCTCAGGATTTATAAAGGGATACTCAGAGAAACAGTACCATAATTCAAGGGCAACAACTCAGTATATGTCATTTGGAACTTGAGCTTTGGAGGAATGGACGACTTGCAATTTTACATCCTTTTCAACAGTATTTCAGTCATATTAGGACAATGGGCGATGAAAGGCTGTATGCAATGAAACCTCTTTATGGTTGGAAGATTTTTGCCTTCAGCAAACCTCAAACCCTGGACCTCTAGATCAGCAGACCACTGTGCTCAACATACTGAGCTATACCAGGGCTCCACCTGACCAGTATGTCATTCAGCATATGATAAATTATTCAAAGCACACCTTTTGAGACAATCACTTTTTCAGAATACAGAAGTTTGTATTTTTTTTTTTTTTTTGATTTTTCAAAAAAATCTTTCAACTGTAAATAGGGATCCATTTCACACAGCCTTCCTTTATCACCTTCCAGTTGTCCTGATATGACTGAAATACTGTTACAAAGAAAATAAAATTGCAAATCATCCATCCATCTTTGGGTCATTTAGATAACTGTGAATTTTTTTTCTTCTTTTCATAGGTGTGAGTGGTCTGTGCTCACAGACGGATACCCTGCGACCATGCTTCACCAGAAAGAAAAGACCTCCTCGGATTGGTGACTTGAGGTAGGGGATATTTTCTTAATTTGTATTAGCAAGTCATTTATGACTGACATCATATGAAAATGGATTGCCAGCCATTTCGTGAATGCCACCTAAAATGCTTAAGTGTTGGGACACCTAAAACCATTAATTTTCCATTTGTCCCAAATGGTAAATTAATGGTTTTTAGGTGTCCCAATATTTAAGCACATTAGGATAAATACTGAAGATGAATGGGAATACCTCTATGTTTTTCTGCCATTTTTAGCTCACCTGAGCCGAAGGCTCTGGAGGAGCTAGCGATAGGAAAGGCATGCTCTGTTGTCCTTCGTTGTCCGTCGTCCATTGTCCATCCACAATTTCAAATGACTTCTCCTCTGAAACCACTGGACCAGTTGTAATCAAATTTTATATGGAGCTTCTAGGGCTTGCAGAAACAAAATATTGTTCAAATGGTCCAGGTCACATGACCAACATGACCGCCATGCCCATATATGGTAAAAACCTTTAAAATCTTCTCCAGAACCAATGGACCAATGGCCTTGAAACTTGGTATGCAGCATGGGGTACTCGAGTACTACCAAGATTGTTCAAGTGATGATCTTGGATTGACCTTGACCTTTTAAGAGTTGACTCCTTTTGAAAAAGGGAGGCTAAACTGAAACTGATTGAGCTACATTCCCTGAATGTGTATCTGCTCACCTTAAGTCAGCCTAGACTTTCACTCAGACTGATCAGTGTCTTCAGTTTCTGCTGTATAGTTTCTCAGGATCATAGATTAGTACATGAAAACATGGAAGACTCTGACCAGACTATCATTGTGGATGCACAGGCTGATATGCGCATTCTGTTCTCTTAGCCGGTGCCCCAAGGGACCTTTTCAAATGATGCCAGTTATTGTCGAGCCCGCTTGCGGTCAGCAAGACATAGTCGACCGTTTGGTGTTGGTACATCCATCCGTCCATCCGTCCGGAGCCATATGTTGAGTTTGATAGACCCTAGGACCTTGAAACTTCATCACAATATGCCCCACTAAAATGCTAATTGGCTCCCACAAAACTAGGTTACTGTGACCTACTTTCTCGAAAAAGAACCACATATTTAGTTTTCATCTGCAGCCCAATATGTCCCTTTTCGTAGGACACAGAACATTAAAACTTCATCAGTAGATGCACCTTACCACTCCAGGTCACCACCAACAAAACTAGGTTGCTGTGACCTACTTTCACGAAAAAGAACCACATATTTAGTTTTCATCTGCAGCCCCATATCTCCCTTCTCATAAGCTCCAGAACATTGAAACTTCGTCAGTGCATGCACCTTACCACTCCAGGTCACCTCCAACAAAACTAGGTCGCTGTGACCCACTTTCACGCAAAAGTACCACATATTTAGTTTTCTAGGTCACCCCATATATCCCTTTTCATAAGCACCAGAACATTGAAACTTCATCAGTGCATGCACCTTACGACTCCAGGTCACCTACAACAAAACTAGGTCACTGTGACCTACTTTCATGAAAAAGTACCATTTATTTAGTTTTCATCTGCAGCCCCTTATCTCTCTTTTTAAAGGCTCCAGAACATTGAAACTCCATCAGTGCGTGCTTCTTGCCACTCCAGGTCACCTCCAACAAAACTAGGTTGCTGTGACCTACTTTCACGAAAAAGTACCGCATATTTAGTTTTTGAGGTCAGCCCCATATCTTTCTTTTCATAGTCGCCAGAACTTTGAAACTTCATCAGTGCATGCACCTTATCACTCCAGGTCACCTACAACAAAACTAGGTCACTGTGACCTGCTTTCACAAAAAAGCATTTTCACTACTGTCAAAGCGCCAACAGGCTCAACATGCTGGCCGCGGCCATCTAGTATGAGGGAACAAATAAGTTTGGCACAGAAGTAAAGTTTGGTGTAAAATATTTCATTGATTATCTGCAGATACATGTAATGGTAATGAGCCTTGCATGCTTTGTTTTTTTGTTCAGGTAAAAAAAAAAATCATGGAATATTAGTGAAATTTGGTTTAAGATTTGGTGTAAAATATTTCATTATATGGATTTATCTGCGGTGTCAAACATCCCTCTGTCCATGTATAAAGATTCATTCTGTTTCAGCTAGATTTTGTGTCTAGGTATAGAAGATGGTATCCTGATTTTGTTGCACTTGCCTCAGCAATAGCAAGTAGGCGTGATGTGGAGAGGTCCATTGACTGTGTTGCAGACATCGACAATTATGTCAGCCATTTATAAGTACTTTAAAGTACTTATAAATGGCTGACATAATTGTTTAAAGTACTTTAAAACTCAGTTTGGAATTAAAAGTAAAGCCATCACCCATCAAAACTGGATACTGATCCTCTCTAAGTTGAACTGTAGCACTGGGATACCATTTTATGACCTTGACCTATATTTCTTGGTATGGTGACAATTGTAAGTAAAGTGTTCAATGCTCGATCCATACAAGGTTATGGTTGTGGGCTCAAGGTCTAATAGCATTACAGAACTTGCAAAATTTGAATCCCGTTTAGACTGTAAAGTGAAATGATCACGTCACAGTAGAGACAATTTTGAACTGTGATATTGCGTGTCACCATCCATGCTAAATTTCATCATTAGTTTATCTGACAATTTCACCGAAAGATAGTTCAGAATTACCAAGAAAAATAAATGCCTTGTGTCAAATCACCCATCAACCGCAATCAATACTACGGAAAATGTGTCGCTGTGGCGGACAGCACGAAATGAAAAAAGTCAATGAAACGGTAATGGTATAACTATTATGATATTAATCGCCGATCAGGTTTCTGCTGAGGTTGTCAGAAAGACAAGGCAAATTATAGGGAAATTAAGCTGTTTCTTTTTCTTTTATTTTAGATAGTTTTGTAATTTCTCAAAAACAAACAAACAAAATTGTGCTTTATAGGACTTAATCTGAAGAAGGTCTGCTCATGCAGTAAAGCCAATTCACAATATGAAACTTGTACCCCCAAAATTTTGGTTTATTTAGCGCTGTAAGAGTACCGCAATAATCCAAAATATTGGGACACTTAAACCAATTCTGTAACCGTCCTAAAATTTGAAAATCAGATTTTACTATCTAGTGATTTCTGAAAATGGCAACCGGTGTACACCCTGATCAGACTGCTCCTCTAGGAGCAGTCTGATCTTGGTCTGCACTGTTTTCACCAGAATTTTTTTCTCTGATATTTGGGGTCATTACAGTGCTTCCTCTCAATTGATTGACTATTACTGTGATGATAGAAACATGAAAATCAATGCGCTTATTTGTGTTGGATCGCTACGGTTCTGCTGTCCTGTTACGCCAAAATAATAAGTTTTCTCAGGATTAGTCATTATTTGGTTATTTCCAACAAATTTTGCCTAGGGATGTGCCTTGATTATTTTCTCAGCGATGTAATTGGAGCCTTAAAGACCTAGCTAGCCTGTAAGTTAACAGAGATATTTCATAGAAAATTGAGCAGTGTAGAGTTCCAGATAAAAGGGGGTAACAGGGATAGTTTTGGGATAATTTTCAATATTTCTCCATCAAAACATACTTTGTGACCCCTCATTAGAACCATCTCGCTGAGATGGTTCTAATGAGGGGTCACAATGTATGTTTTCGATGAGAAATAAGACAAAATATCCCTGAATTATCCCTAAATTATCCCTGAATTATCCCTGTTACCCCCTCTTATCTAGAGCTCTGGCAGTGTCATGAAGTGGAACTGTACGTTTTGATTCCAGCTCTGGCTGTAAAGTACAGTTGACCCTCTTTGACTTTCGATGTTACGCCCTTTTTAACAGTATTTAAGTCATATCGGGCAATGGGAGGATGATTATGAAAAAGTCTCTGTACAATGAAGCAATGCTTAGGTTTGTTTTTGTGATCCATTGTAGAGATTCATTTTTGAGGTTATCTGATCGCTGTAGAATGATGTCTTTTCGATCCATTTACAATAACAGATGATAGATCCTAATTCATCATAGAACTGATGTCATTTTAACCTATTGTACATGCAGATGTTTTTTTATCCATTGTAAACATTGGTTTGATCCAGTCTGTATGTTATTTTGATCCATTGTAGAGCTTATCAGTTCTGATCATTTAGATATTGTTTCATGATAAATGATAATCTGATATTCAGATGTTATTATGGTCGATTATAGAGGTTATTCTAATCCATTGTAGTTGTTATTATGATGATCCTTTGTATAAGTTATTCTGATCCATTGTAAACATTATTTTGATCTATTTTAGATGTTCTTCTGATACATTGTTGATGGTACTTTGAAATTTTGATCCATAGTAAATGTTATTATGGTCCATTGTAAATGTTATGATATTCTAATCCATCATAGAGGTTATTTTAAACCTATTGTAGATGTTATTCTGTTACATTGTAGCTGATATTTTATCCTCAGTATACTAAGTATGATGAGGGGTGTATAGCTTTTGCCTGATGTCCATTTATCCATCCATCTATCCTTCCATCCATCTGTCAGTTAACATTTGCATTAAAGTTTTTGAGATCTTATATTATCCAAAACCTTTGTTGGATTGGGTTTTGTATATGGCATGGTGATAGATAATGGTCCAAAGTTTTATTCTGTACCACCATCACCCATGTCTGTGACCTAGATGTCAAGGTCACAGACTTTGACATTTCATGTTAAAGTTTTGTGTTAAACTTTCTAAGGTCTCTATATAATTCAAACCCTTTTCTTCGGTTGGGTTTAAAGGTAGGTTCCTGTACTAGCGATAACAATTATGTCCACAAAATAATTTCGTCTTTTTCTGAGCAGTATTGAATTCTCTTATTTTTCTGAATTTGTTCTACTGAGAAACTCGTCAGATGTTGAAGAAAATAGTCGTTTTCCCTTTTGGTTTATTTTCTTTCGTTGGAATTCCAGTTCTAAAAATAACAATGTTTATTATGTCTATAAGTGCGCGATTTCTGATGTCATTCTCCAAAGGTCAATTTTCCTATTGTCGTGAGCTCTCCTAGAGGTCCTGGCATGCTGGATGGGTTAAAACTATCCCAAAATGCAATGCAGCATGACCTCAGCTGTGTTATCTATTTTTGGCGCGAACTAAAAATAGCGCTAACTGGTGTGCGAAGCAGAATTAGGATATCCCTTGCAAAACAACTTTTCTAATATTTTCTTGATTTACACTTTTTAGTGAAACTTATTCATTCCCTTTTATAAGTGCTTTCCAACAACTTGGATGAAAGATCATCAAAATTATGATGCATTCAAAACTACAGGAACCTACCTTTAATACTTTATGTTTGGCATGATGATAGATGTTGGTCCAAAATTTTATTCTGTATCATCCCCACCCATGTCTGTGACCTAGAGGTCAAGGTCATGGACTTTGACTTTTCATGTTGAAATTTTGTGTTAAAGTTTTTAAAGACTTACATCATCCAAACTCTAGTTTATCTGTCCAAAGTTTTACTTTGTACTATCGTTGCACATGCCTGTGACTTAGAGGTCAAGGTCATGGACTTAGACATTTTCATATGTGTTTTGTGTTAGATGTTTTGAGATCTTATATCATCCAAATCCTTTGTTGGATTTTGGTCTATATTTGGTATGATGATAGGTGTTGGTCTTAAGTTTATTCTATACCATCTCCACTTATACCTTGACTTAAGGTCAAGGTCATAGACTCATGCTTTTCCATGCTCAAGTTTTGTATAAAGTTTATATTCTTAGCTTATTTTTCCATCTTCTTCTATAGGACTGTTTGATATGTGACCATTGTTCTCTAGGTTGCAACAGATGCTGCTGTTGACATAAGGTCAAGGCCACATGCTTATGCAGCTGCATCAATGTACTGCTTTATGTTTCATATAGTTCAGATATCCTTCATTGGAACCTTTTGATATATTACTAGGTTTACTTCTAGCTTGCAAAGATTAGTTGAAATCTTCTGTATGCTGCTGCTGACCGCAAAGGACAAGGTGACAGGCTTTAAAATTAGTATCTCATATGTGGTAAATTTTTGTGTTTAAAGTTTAGTGTCATTAGGCAGTGGCACTGGCCAGGGTATATGTGAGCCCTGGCTCACCTGTTCTAGTTCTTATCCGTTGTGTATGTAACTCTTATTTCTAACTCATTGTAAATGTTATTTTGATCTATTATAGCTGTTATTATGATCCATTATAGATGTTATAGAGTCTTCAAACTTGCTCCATAGATACATCTGGGGTCCACTGAAAGCAGTGATGCACAGGCCCGGATCCAGACCATCACATACTGGTGGGGCTCTGGATAACTGGTGGGGCTGGGAGGTGCCGAAATGTATGTGTTGGGGGAGGGGGCTTGAAAATATTTATAGTTTAATTTCAAGAGATTTTTTTATATTTTTTTTCCTTGAAATATATGTTGTAATATCTCATTAGAATCGCCTCCCCGAGGCGATTCTGATGAGATGTCACAACATCTATTTTGAATATTTTGATCTAACCACACTGGATATTTTTTCTCAAACTGTCATCAGACACTTCTTATTATATGGAGGCCTACATATTATATATAACACAGAGGTTAAATGGGGGGGCTGCAGCCCCAAAGCCCACCCCCTGGATCCGGGGCTGGATGCATATCAGGCCATGAGCAATATTTCATGGCTGATTGAACATAGAAATCAATATTCACCTATTGTGTTTAGCTCAGTTTCTAAGAAACTAAAAGGGATAGAGTCTAAACATGCTCCACAGCTACATCTAAGGAGGGTCAGCTGATTATGAAGCAATGCATGTCAGGCTATGACCTATATTTTATTGGTGATTGAACATAGAAATCAGTTGTCACCTGTTGTGTTTAGCTCAGCTTCTAAGTAACCAAAAGGAATAGAGTCTTCAAACTTGCTACACAAGAATATCTGGGGAAGATCTACTGAAGGCAGCAATGCATATCTGACCATAGGCTATATTTCATGGTACATTTATTTGCCTTATATCTTGAAGACTATTTGATATATAAACATGATAGTTTGGGATAATAAATCACACCATGGTTGACCGAAAAGTAAAAGTAGGTCACAGTGACTTATACTTCATGGTCCAGTGATTTTTGCCTTATATTTTGAAGACTATTTGATGTATTAATGTGATTCTAGGGATAATGACTCAGTATGAGCCGATGTTTGACCTCGGAATTAAAGCAGGTCTAAACAGCGGCTAAAATAGTGATAGAAATATGAGGCAAAATCTCTGGACCATGAAATATAGGTCACCCAGACCAATATTAAGTATGAGGTCACTGAAAGTGCTAATCCAAACCATTAACACAAGTATAAGGTAAGTCCTCGAAATATTGTTAGAAATATGAGGCTAAATCCCTGGACCATAAATATAGGTCTCTGATTAGGTTTTGGTGACCTTGACCCTATTTTCAAGGTCACAGGAGGTCAAATAGTGTTGAAAAATGCCTTGTCTGCTCTCTTGCTTCTGAATTGATGGATGGATTTTAACCAAACTTGCATAGATATATCAATGGGAGATGATAAAGAACTGACAATATTTTGAAGACCTTGACCCATTTTCAAGGTCACAGGAGGTCAAAAAGTGTTGAAAAATGCCTTGTCTGCACTCTGTCTCCTGAAAGGTTGGATTGATTTCTTGCACAATCTTGCACAGCTATATCACTGGGAGATGTAAAACAACTGATTTGATTTTGGTGACCTTGACCCCATTGTTAAGGTCACAGGAGGTCAAAGAACCTTGTCTGCACTCTATCTCCTGAATGGATGGATTTAAACCAAACTTGCACCGATATATCACTTGGACATGCAAGAGAAGTGATTATATTGTGGTGACCTTGACCTCATTTTCAAGGTCACAGGAGGAAAAGGAATGTTGAAAAATGCCTGGTCTATGCCTAAAAATTAAATATATGAACTTATAAAACTTTGATGAGTGTTCCCAATGTTTCCCACTTTACTAAGAACTATACTTTTTTTGGCCAGGGACTGTAAGGGTCTTTTCAGAGGGCTAGTACTAGTACTGGTATCTTTGAAATTAATGGTTTTATTTGTAAAAAACCTAGCTACGCAGCGGATTTCCATTAAGTACTAATAAGATAGTCCAAGACTCTGTATACAGCTGTCACAAGCTACAGAACAATATCGATAAATTGATAAACTCCTTATTATGATATGTCTACATGTACGTTAATCTTTTCATCGCATGTAGCCACAATCTGTATTGATTTGAAACCGGAATTTGTTTAGCTAATACAAGTGATGTCCCGGGTGATTTTCCTCGCAGCGCCAAAGCCAATTTGAAAATTAGATGCCATTATAAAGAACAGTAATCACTCTATGTAAATTAATGCAGAATAATGGTTTAGCATAAACCTTAAATGGAGATTTCAGCATAATAACGTCTGAACAAACATTGAATACTAAGTTCATACTGCTCCCAGGGAGCAGTCTGATCTTGGTCTGCACTGTTTGGTTCTCTGCAAACGGTATGTTTTACATATCACTGGATAATACAATCAGTGTGTTCAAATTTTTAGGATAAAGATGGTATTTACTAATGTCAAGGGTAATTGCGGTAGTTAAGGAAGCTCTTATTTTGCTTGTAAGCTTTTAAAAGTTGTAACTGAGACTATCTGTTATTGTAAAATTAGTATGAGCAACACTAAAAGAGAGCAGTTGCCTGCAGGTCTGCTAGTGAAACTAATGACTGTATTCTAAGACCTCACTCACCTATGAGTGACTCAACTTTGTAGCCAGGGGGAGGATTATCCCATTGAAATTTGAGCAATATTCAGGATTAACTCAATGAGTGAAGCTGGAGTGACGTTCTAGAATACAGGCGTTAGAGCTAACATCTAATGGTCATCGCTTACAATACATAGGTTCCATTTCAAGTCCATTTAAAGTCTTAAAAAAATCTCTGAACAAAATTTATTATGCAGAATGGTATTTGGGAAAATTTGTTGTTTAAACCACAGGTTTCGATTTAGTTGCAATGTGAAATTGGCCCAAAGAGGCATAATTAATTGTGCAAGTGATTAAAGGTAGGTTCCTGGGCTAGCGATGTCAATTATGTCCATAAAATAATTTCGTCTTTTTCTGAGCAGTATTGAATTGTCTTATTTTTCTGAATTTGTTGCTACTGAGAAACTCGTCAGATGTTGAAGAAAATAGTCGTTTTCCCTTTTGCTTTATTTTCTTTCGTTGGAATTCCAGTTCTAAAAATAACTTTGTTTATTATGTCTATAAGTGCGCGATTTTTGATGCCATTCTCCAAAGGTCAATTTTCCCTTGACGTGAGCTCTCCTAGAGGTCCTGGCAGGGCGAATAGGTTAAAACTAATCCCAAAATGCTATGCAGCATGACATCAGCTGTGTACCTATTTTTGGCGCGAACTAAAAATAGCGCTAACTGGTGTGCGAAGCAGAGTTAGGAAATCCCTTGCAAAACAAATTTTCTAATATTTTTTTGATTTACACTTTTTAGTGAAACTCATTAATTCCCTTTTATATGTGCTTTCCAACAACTTGGATGAAAGTTCATCAAGATTATGATGCATTCCAAAGTACAGGAACCTACCTTGCAATGCTGAGTATAAAATTGCTTACAGCATTAATTTTGAGCCATTCTATGAAAAGAAGATCCATACAATGTGCAAGGAAGGTAAGCTCTAATCAGCTTGAACACCTGTGCAGGCTGATTAAATGGATGGATGGTTGACTTGAGATTTTACCTCCTTTTAAGCAGTATTTCAGTCATATTACGACAATGGAAGGGTTATAATGAAAGGCTGTGTGCAGTGAAACTCTGTTAAATGCAGTTGAAAAGATATCAGCCGCCAACCAGAATCAAACCTAGGGTCCATATTTATAAACTAAGAAATTTGCTCTGGAGGAACAGTCTGAAAAAGACTGTTTCACCAGAGCAAATTTCATAGTTGTAGGGAATCTCCTTCAAAAAAGTTCAGCTTTAGCAACAGCATAGCTACCACATAAGTTGTTTTATAAATACGACCCCAGAACACTTAAAGGCTGATTAGACACTTCTCTGCTCACATCAAAACTTTGTTTGAAAATATCAAGATGAAATAACGTCACTTATGATCTCAATGATTACTTTAGAATGGAGGAGTAGCTTTCTGTGAACCATCAGGCATGACAAGCTGAAACAAGGGGTGTGACAGGGTGTGATTTCTACTTCAGTCACGCATTGCACTGTTGGTATAGTGTGAAGCCAATATCAAAGCTTCAGTGTATCTTCACACCTGATTATACCATTAACACTTTAAGCACCAGTGACGAAAATAGCAGAATTTGCAAAGAGCGTAGATCTTGATGGGGCGGCTGATAATTAGCCGCCTCATGGAGTGTACTCTGTTTGCCAACTAGTTTTTGAATTCTCAATATGAAATATCTTGGACAAGGCATTTTTTTTAAATTTTGCAGACGTAAATTTTGTCGTCTGTTTTTTGGTGCTTAAAGAGTTAATAAGAGTGAAGCTTAACTTTTGTCCAAGTGTAGATAATACTCCTGCAGAAAAATGAGAAAAGATAAAGATATAATATTTCAGAATTATGACAATATCTTCTGCAGTATCAGTGAGCCAGCCAGGAATACCACATTATAATATAGGATTACAAATAATAAGGAGAAAAAGATTATAACAATAAATTGGGGATCAATCCCTAGGGGAAATATAATGACTAGACAGAAGATAGATGACTTGCAATAATTTTGAAATAAGAACCTAAGAATCACATTTTTAGCTCACCTGAGCCGAAGGCTCAGAGGTGAGCTTATAGTATGGGAGTCGAGCCGTCGTCCGTCCGTGCGTCCGT
Organism: Ctena decussata; assembly: GCA_963989385.1. Classification (NCBI taxonomy): domain Eukaryota; kingdom Metazoa; phylum Mollusca; class Bivalvia; order Lucinida; family Lucinidae; genus Ctena; species Ctena decussata. The sequence goes on along the minus strand of OZ022511.1, from coordinate 75,873,279 downwards.
GGGTGCGTCAACACTTTCAAACATAAATATCTCAGAGACCAGTGGGCCGATCGCAATCAAATTTTATCTGAAGCATCATTTGGGTGGGGGAAAGGCTGCATTAGGTTTTGGTGCCGATCAGCTCAGAACTCTGGTTTCCATGGCAACAGATAGCTCCCATAGGGTTATAATGGGGGAAAACGGCGTCATCACGTTTTCTCAAATGTTTTTGATTAGATCCTTATCATACTTGCAGGTAATGATGACATACACAAGAGCTTGGATGAGTTCGAAATTTGGCCGGATTCGAGCACAGACTACAGAGTTAGCTGCCCTTGAGTGTTTGAAAAAAATCCCATAGGGTTATAATGGGGAAAATGGCTTCATCACGTTTTCTCAACTGTTTTTGCTTAGATCCTTATCATACTTGCAGGTAATGATGACATACATAAGAGCTTGGATGAGTTCAAAATTTGGCCGGATTCGAGCACAGACTACGGAGTTAGCTGCCCTTGAGCGTTTGAAAAAAATCCCTTAGTGTTATAATGGAGAAAACGTCATCACATATTTTTAGAAAAACTTTGTCATCGCTCTATTGCCTCCATTTCTCAACGGATTTTAAAATAACTTCACACAAATGTAGGGCATGACGATATCTCGAGCAAGTTCAACTTTCAGGATGCTGCATCCAAGGTCAAGGTCACTGTGGCTATTTTTAGAAAAACTTTGTCAGCGCTCTAGCACCTACATTTCTCAGCAGATTTTAAAATAACTTCACACAAGTGTAGGGCATGACAATATCTCGAGCAAGTCCGACTTTCAGGATGCTGCGCCCAAGGTCAAGGTCACTGTGGCTATTTTTAGAAAAACTTTGTCAACGCTCTAGCACCTACATTTCTCAGCGGATATTAAAATAACTTCACACAAATGTAGGGCATGACAATATCTCGAGCAAGTTCAACTTTCAGGATGCTGCGCCCAAGGTCAAGGTCACTGTGGCTATTTTAAGAAAAACTTTGTCAACACTCTAGCACCTACATTTCTTAGCAGATTTTAAAATAAATTCACACAAATGTATGGCATGACAATATCTCGAGCAAGTTTGACTTTCAGGGTGCTGCACCCAAGGTCAAGGTCACTGTGGCTATTTTTAGTAAAAACTTGGTCATCGCTCTAGCTCCTACATTTCTCAACGGATTTTAAATCTACTTCACACAAATGTAGGGCATGACAATATCTCAAACAAGTTTGACTTTCAGGGTGCTGCGCCCAAGGTCAAGGTCACTGTGGCTATTTTTAGAAAAACTTTGTCATCGCCCTAGCACCTTCATTTCTCCATGGATTTTGAAATAACTTGACACAAATGTAGGGTATGACAATATCTCAAGCAAGTTCGACTTTCAGGATGCTGTGCCCAATGTCAAGGTCACTGTGGCTATTTTTAGAAAAACTTTGTCATGGCTCTAGCACCTACATTTCTCAACGGATTTTAAAATAAATTCACACAAATGTAGGGGATGACAATATCTCGAGCAAGTTTGACTTTTAGGGTGCTGCAATCAAGGTTTTTGATTAGATCCTTATCATACTTGCAGGTAATGATGACATACATAAGAGCTCGGATGAGTTTGAAAATTGGCCGGAATCGAGCACAGACTACGGAGTTAGCTGCCCTTGAGTGTTTGAAAAAAATCCCATAGTCTTATAATGGAGAAAACAACGTCATCACATTTTCATTTTCATCGGATCCTCTTCATACTTGCAGGTCATGAGGATATGCATAAAAGCTTGGATTAGTTAGCATTTCAGCTAGATCCCACCACTGAGTATGGAGTACCTGCCCTGAGCATCCAAAAAATCAATGTCGCCACTTTTTCTTGGTTTCTACTGATCCGATCCTTTTCAAACTTGCAGGTCATGAGGAAATGCATAATATCTTAAACAGTTCAAATTTTGGCCAGATCAGGCCAACCACTACGAAGTTAGCTGCCATTCACAGCTCTGTCTATTGTGCTCTTGATCGGATACTTTTTAAACTTGCATATATTAAATGAGGGCATACATAATGTTTTGGATGAGTTTAATTTTCAGCCTGATTGGACCACTGACTGTGGAGTTAGCTGCCCTTGAGCATCTTAAATATCCCTATAGGTTTACAACGTCTCTCAGGTGAGCAATTGTTGCCCTTTGGGCTACTTGTTTGTATTAAAATGGTATTACATGATTATGCTAGATGGTTTTTAGCACTAAACTTGTTGCCCATGTCCATTGTCAAAGCATCACGAAACTAGCATCCATTAGGAGTTTTGGCACCAAAATCACCCAATAACACGAGGGTAATACCAATTTGGCTACCTGTGCTTTCGACCGAGTCTGTACCATACAAAGTGGCTTTTGACGGAGAATACGATCGTAAGCGTTACCAATAACGGTAAATGGTACTATCATTATGACTGTTGACCGAGCTGATACTGCTTTTGATTGTCTCAGTCGACAGCCTGGTAACTTTTGCATGTATGGTAATTGACTGACTTGGTCGAAAGCACAGGTAGCCAAATTGGAATTACCCCCGTGAATAATAATTTATGCTCCATATGGTTTGCCATTTTTAAAAACATCTCAACAGAAATAAACTGTTACCATGGCCATTGTGATCCATCTTACCATTCAGCCATCTGTCTGACACTGTCTGGCCAATTTCAGTCTCGTACTCTTTCAGATGGCTGCATATCATTCAGGAGCCCTGGTAGCTTAGTGGTTTAAGCTGTGGTCTGCTAAGCTAGTGGTCTCACTGGAGGCAGATATCCTTTCAACCATAAACAGGGTTCCATTGCACACTGCCTTTCATTATCCCTGTCTCATCCTCCTGATATATCTGAAATACTGCTGAAAGGGGTCATCCCTCCTTTCAAATGCACATCATTTAAGATGGCCACACCAATTCAACTCAGTGACAAAATTCTGATGAAATTTCACAGAAATCAGTGTTGGGTGGGCCCTTTTCAGACTTCTGTAACCAGGAGCCTCGGTAGCTCAGTGGGTTAAGCACTGGCCTACTGATCTAGCGGACTGGGTTTGAGCCCCGCTTGAGGCGAGAAACTTTCCTACCTTAAAAGGGGTTCCATTGCACACAGCCTTTCATTATTACCATCCAGTCGTCCTGATATAACTGAAATACTGTTGAAAAGGATGTAAAATCGCAAGTCACCCACCCATCCATCAGATTTCTGTACAATCCTGATGATGCAAAAATAGGTCATAAAAGCCAACGTCAAGAAAAAGTTAAAGCAACCTATGCTCATGGATGGATGTCTCTTTTCTTATGGCATAACTCATTTAACCCATTCCATTCAGGATACCCCTTTAGGGGTATCTGGGCAAACAGTTTGGATCCAGATCAGGCCCCACAAACGTGGGGCCTGATCTGAGATCCAAACTGTTTGCTGCCTAGAAATCATTTCTACAAGAGTTGGTTAGACCAATATTGTCAAAATATTCTTGATTTTTGATGCAGACGACAATTTCAGCAGACAACAAAAAATACCCAGAATGCAATGGGTTAACACTGAAAGCACCAAAAATGAAAGAAGTTGAATTTGCAAACAGTGTAGATCCAGATGAGGTGGCTTCTCTTAAGCCACCTCATCTGGATCTACACTGTTGCCATCTAGTCTTTGAATTCTCACTATGATAAAATTGGACAAACTTTTTTTTTTTAATTTTGCAGACACAAATGTTGTGGTCTGCCTTTTTGGCGCTTTAAGAGTTGATGTATTGGAACAGTCTGGGAGAGATGATAAAGTGGGATATTATGACATGAGCGTCTTGATTAAAATTTGATGTCCAAGTTGTCATGTTTCATGCGGAGTTGAAGCATGCAATAAGGCCAAATGAAAAAATAATATGTTTGTACAGGGTAATGGGTCTGAAAATTTTAGGTTTGGAAGGCACATCTATTTTTATGTCCCCGCCTCTTATGATGCCGGGGGCATATAGTGTTGCGGTTGTGCGTAGGTGCATATGTGTGTACATTATTACGTATATACATACATACGTATGTCCATCCATCTGTACGTACGTCCATACGTACGTGATCCTGTTAGACTCTGGTTAACATTTATGTAAGAGGTAGATTTTAGGGTTTCTTTTATTGTAGCAACTTGAATTTTGTATGAGGGTTTATATTTATAAATACAACAGGAATACACAAGAATTAGGGCATAATGATCCATAATGTTATGTTCCACTGACTTCGGACTTAGGCTAATGTTGCAAGGTTAAGATTTTTGTAAGAGGTAGATTTTAGGGTTCCTTTTGTTGTAGCAACTTATAATTTTGTATGAGGATAAACATCTATAAGTACAACAGCAATATACAAGAATCAGGTCATGATGATCCATATGTCATGGTCCACTGACTTCGGACTTAGGCCAAATGATCAAGGTTAAGATTTTTGTAAGAGGTAGATTATAGAGTTCTTGTTATTGTAGCAACTTAAAATTTTATATGAGGATTTATATCAATAAATACAACAGGAATTTACAAGAATCAGGTCATGATGATCCATATCTCATGGTCCACTGACTTTGTTTCAAACCAGGTTCTGTAATACACAATATTTTCAATTTGGGCCATACAGTGACTCTGAAATTGTATAAAGGGCTGCAGTTTGTGTCATATTTCAAACATTGGGCAATGCTTTGCCTATAGCCTTTTCTATTATACAAGTCTGCCTCAATGAGCCTTTTTACGCTACAAGTGCCAGTACCTTAATCAAGGCGCCCTCTTTCTCAAGGCAGTGGGCGGGGGCATCTGTGTACTATGGACACATTTCTAGTTTGTTGGTTTTTGACAGGAATACCTTTCAACCTGCATAAAATTATAATTTGCAGAAAACCTGAAAAAAGATGTAGGATTCAATAGGAAAATTAGGTACGGTCTGATTACCCGAAACACAGATATTTTTGTATTTGGCTTAAGGGTGCTTGACACAGATGGGAATGGCAAAGGATTGGACCAGCCCAACCAGTTTTTAGCTCACCTGAGCACGAAGTGCTCAGGGTGAGCTTTTGGGATACCGTGATGTCCGTCGTACGTGTGGACGGACGTACGGACATCCCTCCGGACGTCCGTCAACTTTTGCTTGTGTACACTCTAGTGGGCACAGTTTTGATCCAATCTTTCTGAAACTTTGTCAGAATGTTTATCTTCATAAAATCTAGACCAAGTTCGAAACTGGGTCATGTCGGGTAAAAAACTAGGTCACTAGGTCAAATCTTAGAAAAACCTTGTGTACGCTCTAGAAGGCACAGTTTTGATCCAAAGTTCATGAAACTTTGTCAGAATGTTTATCTTCATAAAATCTAGACCAAGTTCGAAACTGGGTCATGTCGGGTAAAAAACTAGGTCACTAGGTCAAATCTTAGAAAAACTTGTGTACGCTCTAGAAGGCACAGTTTTGATCCAAAGTTCATGAAACTTTGTCAGAATGTTTATCCACATAATATCTAGAATAAGTTCGAAACTGGGTCATGTCGGGTCAAAAACTAGGTCATTAGGTCAAATCATAGAAAAACCTTGTGTACGCTCTAGAGCACACAGTTTTGATCCAATTTTTATGAAACTTTGTCAGAATGTTTATCTTCATAAAATCTAGACCAAGTTCGAAACTGGGTCATGTCGGGTCAAAAACTAGGTCACTAGGTCAAATCTTAGAAAAACCTTGTGTACGCTCTAGAAGGCACAGTTTTGATCCAAAGTTCATGAAACTTTGTCAGAATGTTTATCTTCATAAAATCTAGACCAGGTTCGAAACTGGGTCATGTCAGGTCAAAAACTAGGTCACTAGGTCAAATCTTAGAAAAACCTTGTGTACGCTCTAGAAGGCACAGTTTTGATCCAAAGTTCATGAAACTTTGTCAGAATGTTTATCTACATAATATCTAGGATAAGTTTGAAACTGGGTCATGTCGGGTCAAAAACTAGGTCATTAGGTCAAATCATAGAAAAAACTTGTGTACGCTCTAGAGCACACAGTTTTGATCCAATTTTTATGAAACTTTGTCAGAATGTTTATCTTCATAAAATCTAGACCAAGTTCGAAACTGGGTCATGTCGGGTAAAAACTAGGTCACTAGGTCAAATCTTAGAAAAACCTTGTGTACGCTCTAGAAGGCACAGTTTTGATCCAAAGTTCATGAAACTTTGTCAGAATGTTTATCCACATAATATCTAGGATAAGTTAGAAACTGGGTCCTGACGGGTCAAAAACTAGGTCATTAGGTCAAATCATAGAAAAACCTTGTGTACGCTCTAGAGCACACAGTTTTGATCCAATTTTTATGAAACTTTGTCAGAATGTTTATCTCCATAAACTCTAGGCCAAGTTTGAAAGTAGGTCATGTCGGGTCAAAAACTAGGTCACTAGGTCAAATCTTAGAAAAACCTTGTGTACGCTCTAGAAGGCACAGTTTTGATCCAAAGTTGATGAGCTTTTGTCAGAATGTTTATCTACATAATATCTAGGATAAGTTTGAAACTTGGTCATGTCGGGTCAAAAACTAGGTCAAATCTTAGAAAAACCTTGTGTACGCACTAGAAGGCACAGTTTTGATCCAAAGTTCATGAAACTTTGTCAGAATGTTTATCTTTATAAAATCTGGACCAACTTCGAAACTGGGTCATGTCAGGTCAAAAACTAGGTCACTAGGTCAAATCTTAGAAACCTTGTGTATGCTCTAGAAGGCACAGTTTTGATCCAAAGTTCATGAAACTTTGTCAGAATGTTTATCCACATAATATCTAGGATAAGTTCGAAACTGGGTCATGTCGGGTCAAAAACTAGGTCACTAGGTCAAATCTTAGAAAAACCTTGTGTAAGCTCTAGAAGGCACAGTTTTGATCCAAAGTTCATGAAACTTTGTCAGAATGATTATCCACATAATATCTAGGATAAGTTAGAAACTGGGTCATGACGGGTCAAAAACTAGGTCATTAGGTCGAATCATAGAAAAACCTTGTGTACGCTCTAGAGCACACAGTTTTGATCCAAATTTTATGAAACTTTGTCAGAATGTTTATCTCCATAAACTCTAGGCCAAGTTTGAAAGTAGGTCATGTCGGGTCAAAAACTAGGTCACTAGGTCAAATCTTAGAAAAACCTTGTGTACGCTCTAGAAGGCACAGTTTTGATCCAAAGTTGATGAGCTTTTGTCAGAATGTTTATCTACATAATATCTAGGATAAGTTTAACTTGGTCATGTCGGGTCAAAAACTAGGTCAAATCTTAGAAAAACCTTGTGTACGCTCTAGAAGGCACAGTTTTGATCCAAAGTTGATGAGCTTTTGTCAGAATGTTTATCTACATAATATCTAGGATAAGTTTGAAACTTGGTCATGTCGGGTCAAAAACTAGGTCAAATCTTAGAAAAACCTTGTGTACGCTCTAGAAGGCACAGTTTTGATACAAAGTTCATGAAACTTTGTCAGAATGTTTATCTTTATAAAATCTGGACCAAGTTCAAAACTGGGTCATGTCAGGTCAAAAACTAGGTCACTAGGTCAAATCTTAGAAACCTTGTGTATGCTCTAGAAGGCACAGTTTTGATCCAATGTTCATGAAACTTTGTCAGAATGTTTATCCACATAATATCTAGGATAAGTTTGAAACTGGGTCATGTCGGGTCAAAAACTAGGTCATTAGGACAAATCATAGAAAAACCTTGTGTACGCTCTAGAGCACACAGTTTTGATCCAATTTTTATGAAACTTTGTCAGAATGTTTATCTCCATAAACACTAGGCCAAGTTTGAAAGTAGGTCATGTTGGGTCAAAAACTAGGTCACTAGGTCAAATCTTAGAAAAACCTTGTGTAGGCTCTAGAAGGCACAGTTTTGATCCAAAGTTGATGAGCTTTTGTCAGAATGTTTATCCACATAATATCTAGGATAAGTTTGAAACTGGGTCATGTCGGGTCAAAAACTAGGTCAAATCTTAGAAAAACCTTGTGTACGCTCTAGAGGACACAGTTTTGATCCAAAGTTCATGAAACTTTGTCAGAATGTTTATCTTCATAAAATCTAGACCAAGTTCTAAACTGGGTCATGTCGGGTCAAAAACTACGTCACTAGGTCAGATATAAGAACGACCTTGTGTACACTCTAGAGGGCACAGTTTTGATCCAATCTTCATGAACCTTTGTAACAATGTTTATCCTCATAATATCCAGGCCAAATTTGAAACTGGGTCATGTCCGGTCAAAAACTAGGTCACTAGGTCAAATCTTAGAAAAACTTTGTGCACACCCTAGAGGGCGCAGTTTTGATCCAATCTTCATGAGACTTTGTCAGAATGTTCATCTCCATAAAATCTAGGTCAAGTTTGAAACTGGGTCAATTCAGTCAAAAGCTAGGTCATTAGGTCAAATCTAAAATAAGTTGTGCTGCAAGAATCAGAACTAACATTGCAATGATGCCAGCCACAAACTCCTTGGAAAACATTTATTTCACCACAGTGAGATAATGATGCTACCATTCTATCATCTGTGTTTGCCTAGTTCAGTCTAGTTCAAATCCATCAAAGGAACTCAACATGAACGGGAACTTTTCGGGGAAGCAACTCTGCCATTTCCAGCCCTCCTGAGCCTTACAGTATTGGTGTTAGCTGCCTCTGTCATGCATACATAAACATTTTCAAACATCTCTGAAACCACTGGGCAGACTAAACTCAAATTTCATATGGAGCCTGCACATGGATCAAAGGATTTGAAAGTTCTTCAAATGATCTTGGTCACATGACCAAGGTGGCCGCCATTCCCATGTATGGTAAAAACTCTTATAAATCTTCACCAGAGCCAGTGAACTGATTAATGCTCAGGTGAGCGATTCAGGGCCACCATGGCCCTCTTGTTTATTTTCTCAGCTTCTTCAGTGTTTTTTCGTGAAATTCCTTTCAAAATTGCAACATGTTCCTTAAGCATGTTGATTCAGTTGTTAAGTTTGTGCTTTTCTGGTTTTAGAAATTTGCTAACAGTTTACGTTTGTGTCCATGCAAGTTGCAACTTCTCTTGCAGTAGTCAAGAGATTTTCTTTTCACTTTGTGTAGATTTGTTCTCTCTTTCTCTCTTTCTTTAGGAGGGGTACCAATCCAGGGGTCACAGGTTTGATCCCCGCTCTTTTGGCCTTTCAAATTAGACTTTAAACTGTGGTCCTATCTCTGTATGACATGTGTTGGTTGGACCTATTAATACCCGAGTTCACTAATACTGTCTTTCTTTCCTTCTTTTTTTCTTTCTTTCTTTTTTTCTCCAGATCTTGAAACTGTACCCAGTTCACTAGATCTGGCAGGAAATTATCCCATTTATTTACACTATTATTTTGGCATGATACTTTGCCATTTATCTCACAGGTTTTATTGTCTGCAAAATTTAAACAATAACAACTTTGATTGCCATTAAGATTAATCTTGGCTTTGTTAATTTAAACTATCTTCTTTTATGCTCTGTCTTAACTGACGAAATTAGCAAAATTTGCAAACAGTGTAGATCCGGATGAGACGGCTCATAATGAGCCGCCTCATCTAGATCTACACTGTTTGCCCTCTAGTCTTTGAATTCTCAATATGAAATGTCTTGGACAAGACATTTTTTTTTTAATTTTTGCAGACGTAAATTTTGTCGTCTGCTTTTTGGTGCTTAAAGAGTTAAAAAGAGTCAAGAGAACCCAGACTTTTGAGAATGAAAACATACATTACATTGCATTTTCTTAGTTTGGGGCAAAACATATGTTGTGGGATAATGTGGGAATTCTGTTGAGATCCAGCAACATAACTTTGTTGAGGAATAAAGAAAAACATATGCATATTCCATGAAAAATATCAACAAATTTTTGGCATAATATTTGAGGATTTTCTGTTAATATCAGTAACAATAGTAATTCCCAACTCAAAGTTTTGCTCAGATAGTCTTGAAATCTCCAACACTCGAACAGGCTCAGAATATTTAATAAATGTATGTTTTCATGGAAGTTGCCAGGATGGATACATCAAGTGCCTCAGGTAAATTTCTTCTTCAAATTTTATTGAATTAAAAAAAAAAAAAAAAAAATGACCAAAAAAATGGTTGAAGTTGGGCGTTAAACTTTTTTAGGTGATGGCACTGGCTAGGGCATATGTGCCCCCGCTTACTTGCTCTAGTGGACAAAATAGTTGAACCAGTTTTGTTTTGTTTTCTATTTGTTTGGTCTTATTCCAATTTTCCAAGAACATTTTTCCACTAATTTGATTTTCTCATGGATTGTCTAATAAAATCGTGGTCAAATAAGACTCCCCAATGTTTTCTTCTGATTTCCATTTATGGTGGTGATTTATACGCTGATTTGATTTACGATGTTATTAGGAACAGATTGGTGTCAATATCGGACCATGGTGGATTGTTTTTGATGCCCATTTTCTATCATGGTTCCCCTGATTGTCCTTGATTGAATTCTTAAAAAGGTTCAGTCAGAGGTCTGTAGTAGATTGATTGCAGTTCCTTGCTTCAGCTACCAAAAGTGCTTACGTAGTGGGACACCTAAAACCATTAATTTTCCATTTGTCCCAAATGGAAAATGAATGTTTGTAGATGTCCCAATATTTAAACACATTAAGGTAGCTACCATGATACTTCTGTCAGAAGAAGGATGATATGCCCAGAAACTTTATTTCTGCATCAAGGCTAGTACTTTCTTAGAGTCACAACTTTACGAAGTATTGGCCAGTCATTACAAGTAGCTAGAGAGGCGCTGTGGCCGAGTGGTTAGAGTGGCTCGGTTACTGTGCAGAAAGTCACTGGAAGGTTGTGAGTTGGTGGCTCACCTTCGCCATCTGATGACTGGAAAACTCTTTATGTCAACCCAGCAGTAAATGGTTAATACCTTTTTTCGAATCAGGGAAGGATAAGGCAGCGAAAGGAGAGAGATGGGCTCTGCCTTTCATCAGCTGTGCCCAAGATACAGTGTGTTGCTAACCCCCACTGCCCCGCCGGCTATTAGGCTATGGGAAACCTTTACCTTTTTACAAGTAGCTACAGTATATAAGGAAACATGACTGCTGATGCTGCCCTCGAAGAGCACTTGTCTTCCTGGAGATTTTACCCCAGGCCAGTCGTACCTGCACACTTTTATGCTCATACCAGTGCATCAGGGCTACACAAAAATTGGCTGCTTAAGGTAGGAGGAAATCCCCATCACCTACCTTTTAATGACACCCCTCTTCTCAGAAAGGTGGCCCCTTTAATACAGTTGAAAAGCAAAGGTATGCATGACTACATGTGGCTTAAAATCAGCAGATTTTTAGCAGCAAATCCTTTTTGTCATGCAAGTGCCAGGCCATACTTGATTTGTTTGTGAAAGCTTTAAGCTTCCTTTTCGAGTGACACCACTTAGATTGAACCTCAGGTGGTTTATGCTGGAAACAAATTCTAGACAAACAAAGTTTGGTGTTACAATATTCTCAAGCTTATAAAATATTCACAAAAATGTCTTCCACTCAGCCATACTGCCGACAGGATAACACTTCAGTAGCAGAAGATCTTCAGACAAACCAAAACTTGTGGACCAGATTGAATAAAAGTGTATTAATGTGTTGCAGCCCGAACCGCACGGCCTGTGCAGTTTGGGCTGCAACATGTCAATACATGAGAGCTTGGGCAAATGTTAAAACACAGGAAAAGAATGTTTTATCATCATCATTGTTATATACCTTTTTACGGACGCTATACTGATTCCAGTGCTCTGCAGACGACACGAAAGCGGGCTTTAATGGTGTCAGTGATTCTGTAGCATTGTGACAATTAAAAATAGAAGGAAACTAATGTAAAATGCTGTCGATTACAACACTGCTGTTTTCTTTAGTAAATTTTAAAGTCTTATTAGGTATATAACAATGCTTAATGTAGAATTTTGCAAACATTTTATCCAAACTATTTAAGGGTTAAAAATGAAAATACATGTAGTTGAATTTGCAAACAGTGTAGATCCAGATGAGGTGGCTCATATTGAGCCACCTCATCTGAGTCTACACTGTTTACCCTCTAGTCTTTGAACTCTCAATCTGACATAGCTTGGAGGAATTGAATTTTGAAAACATAAATCCTGTTATAAAATATTCACAAAAATGTCTTCCACTCAGTCATACTGCCGACAATATAACACTTCAGTAGCAGTAGATCTCTGAACAAATTGAAAACCTACAGACTAGATTTAATGTTGTTTAAATAGATTCTAAAGGTTGGTTGGATGGTTGCTTTAGGTTTAACGGCCCTTTGAGACAGTATTTCAGTCTATATCGGGCCATCTCCCAGAGACAGGGAGATGAAGAGAAATGACAGACAAGAGAAAAATTATCCAAACAGCCCCCACCTGCACCTACTGCAAGCACAGTAGGCCCTTGCCCTACTTTTATCCAAATAAGTAGGACACCCCAGCACTAGAAGTTATAACCAGCACCATCACCTGACCACCACCCCCAAATTCTAAAGGAAGATTCTCTGGTAGCAAGGAATATACATGAAAGAAAGGAAAATAGCAGACTCAGTTTAATTGAGTCTGTTCATGTGCAATAATTTAATGTGGCAGCACTGCCCAAGGCCCCATTCCTCTCCTAGCATTGCCGGTGGCTTCAGCGGAACTCTATTTCAGACTGACTCTGACTTGGGATGAGCACAATGATTTCAAAGGTGAGTAAGTCAGAGGCAGCATGATGTTCTCTTGCCGGGCCGCATAGGGCAGTCGGTAGCGCATCTGACTCCTGGGTTCGATACATGGTCCGCCCACATACTTTCGTGTTTCCTTCCGCTGGTTCAAGAAGGGCAGCTGTCAGTTACTGGCGTAAGTATGTGCACTTAAATTAGTACTGGTTAACTGCTTAGGAGGTCTAAGCCTGGCCAGGAATAGTGTGGTTAGGGTAATTGACCATCCAGACATGACCATAGCTGTTTGCCGTGGACGTATAACAATAAAACAACAAACAACATAATGCATTCTTGTTTAGTAAAATATATGAAAAAAACAAGAAAATAGAAAGAAATAAAATTAATGAAAGTAAATGTTATACATTTTTGTCATCTTTATAAACATAGTTTGATGCAGCAGCTCATTCACTATATTGTGATAAGGGACCAAATGCTTGGTTAAGGAAATTTCAAGGAAAAATCAGTAAATTTGATATGAAATATTCTTGTGAATGTTGTACCAAATATTTTCAATAATTGTGGTATTATAAAAATGTGGCCATACAGAAATTTCTCCCCTGAGATTTTCTCCTTAAGCTTGCATTGTTGGTTTGTCCAAAGTATGAATAATTTACAAAATGTGCTAATGTCTTACATACTGTATTTAGATTAAATACTGAGACAGAATGTCACAGCAAACTTTGTTGATCCTGATCAGACTGCCTAAGGAGCAGTCTGATCAGGGTCTACATTGTTTTGCCAAAGTTTTGAAAAACCATCATTTATTGAATAAAAATGGATCAAATCAAATTTGAAGCAGGAAGAAACTTGTTCAAACAGGGATGTATTTCTGCACTCGAGTTTTTCGGACAAATATGGCTTAAAGAGGTCATTGCATACTTCAATTCCATGGTGACTAAGATGAGGGAGGTTGTCTTGGAAATACTGCCGTGTTTAGTTGTCGTAGTGACAATATGGATCGTTTAATGAGCGCCCTAGGTAGGACTAAATTTAGCAAGTTTAGGTATGATTTTATCTTTTATTAGATTATAATTCAAGATATTCCATGCCTTAAAGCATGTATAAACAGGGTAGAGTGGAATCAGCCTGCACATACATTATTGCAGTCTATATAAATGAGTCAGGATCCTTAGATTGTTTATATAATTCGGCTTATATAAAAAAGGTCAGGATTCCATAAACTGTTTAGATATGAACACCTATATAAATTAGTCAGGATCCTTAGATTGGGGAAATCGTGAACAGGTTACCTATATAAATTAGTCAGGATCCTTAGGTTGTGGAAATGGGAACAGGTTACCTATATAATTTAGTCAGGATCCTTTAATTGGGGAAATGTGAACAGGTTACCTATATAAATTAGTGAGGATCCTTAGGTTGGGGAAATGTGAACAGGTTACCTATATAAATTAGCGAGGATAATGTGAACAAGTTACCTATGAAAGGACCTCTGACAGTATCAATGCATATTTGCCCATTTTTCGACAATCTATTGCACCTTCCCCGGGCAGGGAAAGTTGAAATATTTGGTATTAATATGTAGACTTATGTACTATAAAGACATTTTAACTGTAATTTTGAAAAAAAATATCGTGCCTTTTGACTAACTTAAACCGATTTTACCAAGAGGGGTACGTGAAATTTTCAGTCTCTGAAAATAAGTCCATTTTTTGGTTTTTCTAATATATCGAAATTTTAATTGATATCTATGCTAATATTGATGTAGACACTACTGTTGCTGATATTATGCAATATTGTTTCAATAATAAGGACTTTGGCCTATTTTTAGATATAAAGGGTGTAAGTACCCCACCCACTTTTTCAGTTTTTCAGCTGTAGACTATCTTCCCCCCTGTGCCTCAGCAAACCACTCACATATAATGTCTATTATGATGGTACACACATACATGCAAAGTGGCTAGCTGAGGCACGGGGGGGGGGGGGGGGGGGAAGTATCTTTAAAAAACTTTTCCTGTTTCCATTGCATTTAATTATAAAATTTGGCTTATGTCACCAAAAATTGCAGTCTATGTGCTAAAATATCATAAATTAAATTCATAGCCAGTTAGGGGACCTTGAGAACAACAAATTTCAAGAGAAATTCTTGGATATATCGAAAATTTAATTTTGACCAATTTAATAGGCAAATTAACATTACAACCGTCAGAGGTCCTTATCAGGATTCTTAGGGTGTGGAAATGGGAACAGGTTACAGTATGTGAATTTATTAGGGTCCTTAAAACAAAGCTTTGCAATTTTTCGCAAGTCAGTATAACATATCATCCCAGGGAAGAACAAAAAAGTGACTGTTTAAGACAGGTTCATTTGCACTGTATTTTAGTTGAAGGAACCCAGAAAAGGTGGCTGCTTAAGCCAGGTGACCACATAAGCAGGTTTGACTTTATTTTCGATAAAAGAGGAGATATTTATCAGAGTGGTGGCATTTGATAGGATAATCCTAGTATCTCAGTATATAGTCAGGATCCTTAGTTTCTTGGTGGAAATAGGTTACATATAAATTAGTTGGGATCCTTTAAAGGTTACATAACTACATGCACATGTATAAATATTAGGATCCTTGAGTCATTGATTTGAAGAGGTAACCTGTGTAAATTAGTCCAGATCCATAAAAGGTTTCTGATATAAATTAAGATCATATAAATTAGTCTGAATCCTTGAATTAGTTTATTTATATAAACTGGATTCTTAGATTGTAGATGTATACAGGTTACCTCTATGTAAATAAGTTAGGATCCTTTAAAGGTAACCTGCATAAATTAGAATCCTTAGATTATTGTTGTGAACAGGTTATTTATAAACAAGTCGGGATTCTTAGGTAACTGTTGTTAAATGGCTACCTTTATAAACTAGTCAGGATCCTTAGATTACTGTTGTTAAATGGTTACCTCTATAGATAAAGCAGGATCCTTAGATTACTGTTGTGAAATAATTACCTCTGAATTAGTCAGGATCCTTAGGTTATTGTTGCGAAATGGTTACCTCTCTGAATTAGTCAGGATTCTTAGGCTACTGATGTGAAATGGTTACCTGTATAAACTACTCAGGACTGAGATTATTATTGTGAAATGATTACCTCTATAAATAAGTCAGGATCTTTAGATCACTGTTGTGAAATAGTTACCTCTATGAATTAGTCAGGATCCATAGATTATTGTTGTGAAATGGTTGCCTCTATTAATTAGCCACCTGTATAAATTAGTCAGGATCCTTAGATTACTGTTGTGAAATGGTTACCTCTGTAAATTAGTCAGGATCCTTAGATTACTGTTATGAAATGGTTACCGCTGTAGATTAGTCAGGATCCTTAGATTACTGTTCTGAAATGGTTACCTCTGTAAATTAGTCAGGATCCTCAGATTACTGTTATGAAATAGTTACCTCTGTAAATTAGTCAAAATTCTTAGATTACTGTTCTGAAATGGTTACCTTCATAAATTAGTCAGGATCCATAGAATATTGCTGGGGACAAATTAATCCAAACACAGAAGACTTGGACTGTTAGCCTATATGCAGGCTGGCCTGTGTGTTTGCTGTTTGTCCATGCTATAAGGCATATACTGCCCATTTATCATATACCAGGCTTAATATGCATATGTGTACATTAATGTTTTTCTCATATTTGTACAAAGACAAACAACTTACATTAATTCTTTTTTTTTGTTTCCCTTGAGTATGAAGCTTTCCTGCATGGGGGTCTACTTCCTTTCAGAGTTGACGCCCCCTAAAGAAGGGAGGCAAAAATGAAATTCAGACAAGGTTGCTTCCCCTGAAAGTATACCCATTCAGCTTAATTGTTAATTGTTTGGACTATTTTTATACCCCAGACAATATGAAGTATATGTCTAGTAGTACATAATTTTCATTTTTCCATCCATTTGTCCTTTCACCCTTTGGTTCGTCCATTCGTAAGAGTCAACATTAATTTGGTGTTAAGATTTGCATTAGCTTAAATTTACTTCATAAGATTGACAGGAGCGGCTGTAGCGTAGTGGATAACACTCCAGACTACCAATCCAGGGGTCGCAAGATCGATCCCCCGCTTCTCCGGTCTTTCGGATGAGACTTTAAACCGAGGTCCCGTCTCCATATGACCTCGTTGTTGGTGGGACGTTAAACCCGAGTTCACTCACTCACTCACATAAGATTGACACACTGGCTGAGGGGTAAATGCACGCCCCCTGCTCATTTGCTTCAGTTTGGCATCCTTATGTGACAAGAGACGAGGCAGATCTGATGCTGCACATCTGCTAGGTATTTAATATGAGCAGCGACATGAGAAGCTCAGCAAAGTGGCATGTGCGCCCAGCGAAGACTCAGATCAGCCTGGGCATGTGCCCAGTCTGATCAGAGTCTTTGCTGTGCGCTTAAAGAGTAGCTAATGGTCAAAGCTCGCTCCATGCGGACAGCAAAGACTCTGATCAGGCTGGACGGATGCCCAAGCTGATCTGAGTCTTCGTTAGGCGCACCTGCCTTTTTGTTGGTTTTCTCGCGTTGCGGCTCATATGTTAAGATTCCGGCAATAATGTTTGCAATTTGTTTATATGCCCGAAAAAGAAATCGTGATCAAATTGTATCAGCTGGTCTTTGTCGCCTGCAGAAATTCTGTTATTGTCATTTTGTTAAACCGTAAAGATTCGAAATATTGTGACAGACCTGTCAGACCAAACAGTGTAGACTCTGATCAGACTGCTTCTTGTGAACAAGGAGCAGTTTAATCAGATTCTGCACTGTCTACTATTCCACCAGCTTTTTTCTTTCTTTTTGACAGATCACAAGAAAGCTAAATCAGAATTTTTCAAATTTTCATGTAATTACGTATTAAGTTAATAAGTTATGGTGTCCAAATACTGGGATAATTACAATGTTTTCATACTTTTTTTGACATATTGTTATATGAGAATTAATCTTTTATGCGATATTAACTAGCGACTTGTAAACATGGCATTCTAATCAGCTGTATTTTCCATGGAAACGAGAGTACTAAAATCGTCTCGTGTTTCACGTGTTTCTCGATGTACTACTGGTATTAAAGGACCTGCGATGACACATTTACGCTAGACAGAAATTGGTTTTAGAAATTGATGGAACTATTAAGTTTGTGATGATTTTATGTTTTTATGAAATAATTTGAAAGACTTTGCTCTATAAGGATTTTTTTTTCGTATTTTTGAAATTTTGACACCTTATATGGTATTGTTTTGTGATTTTTCCTTCTGCTGGTCACGGTGTAAATGTCATTTTCAGCCTGTGTTTTGACGAATGATCTGAAAATGGCATGAACTTTACATCACTCTTATAAATCATAGTTCTTTTTCATATTTTCATATATTACTTTGAAACAGGAGGTGGTGTTTCTTAAATTTTACATAAAATCTGAAATTGGATAGAATCAAGACTGAGGAAAAATGACTAAATGACTATTTGTCTGCATTATTAAATTGTTCATCTTTTAAAGTAAACAGGATGCTTGTCAGTCTAGGGCATTGGGATATAAGCCCCAAGTTTAGGTAAGGTTTATTTTTTATACTAGAAAGAAATATACAGCCTGTTGCACTCAGAACAGCCAAAACTCTATGGAGTTCTGGTCGTTCTGAGTGCAATAGGGTTAATCAAGT
The DNA here is from genome assembly GCA_963989385.1 of Ctena decussata. Lineage (NCBI taxonomy): Eukaryota > Metazoa > Mollusca > Bivalvia > Lucinida > Lucinidae > Ctena > Ctena decussata. Next base: position 75,854,937 of record OZ022511.1, on the reverse strand, counting down.
CATTTGCAAAATTATTAAGTGTACTATTTAACCCTTAGAGTGCAAGAAACAGACAGCAAACTTTATGTCTGCAAAATTTCAGTATTCTCTTCCCAGCTATGTCATATTGAGAATTGAAAGACTAAGAGGTCAAACAAAACAGTGTAGATCCAGATGAGCCACCTCATCTGGATATATGCCAATTCCTAATTCAACTATATTTTCATATTTTCCATGTTAAATGAACCAGTCTATATAATGTCTCTCCACTCATTATCTCAGTATCACTGAAAGTTTTGAAGTACTTTTTTTACTAGTCCAAAAGAATATCGCTTGTCATTCTTCATCTGTCCATCCATCAATCTGTAAACTCCTTGTTTCAAAAAACTGCAAGAAGCTACCCAGTAGAACTTGATATTTTGTATTGAGAATAATGTCAGTGGACATAGTTCTGAATTCCTTCAAGGCTCACCCTGGGGTAGACTTTGGAAAGCCAGTGGGCATATCAGAAAAATTCAAGGGTATTTTTAGAAAGTCTTTTGTATCAAAAGTACCTTGACCTTAAGTGTAACAATCTATGGCATAGTACTCAATTCTGTAAAATCTTAGTCCTGGAAACCAGTTTGACCCTGCTGCAGAAGTAGTCCAAAAGTCTTATTAGTTTAATTAAAGTTTTTTTAAAAGAAATAGAAAAAAATACAATGATCCTTGATACATTATGAGCCATCTCATCTGCAATGAGCATCTAAATTTGAATAGTAAAAGTAAAGGTTTCCCATAGCCTAATAGCCGTAGGGGCAGTGGGGGTTAGAGACCCACTGTATCTTGGGCACAGCTGATGAAAGGTGGAGCCCATCTCTCTCCTTTTGCTGCCGTATCCTTCTCTGCTTCGAAAAAAGTACCCATTTACTGCTGGGTAGACAGAGAGAGTTTTCCAGTCCTCGGATGGCGACAGTGAGCCATGAACTCATGACCTTCCAGTAACCGAGCCACTCTAATCACTCAACTAAGCTCTTGAATGTTGGGGCTCTAAATGATTTTTTTGTCAGAAAGCAATTTTCTGTCTGTTATAAAATGCCAATCACCTATATTGCAGTACACTCATAAGAATGAGGACATTTCATAAAATCGGCAAAAGTATCCTAAACTTTTAAACAAGCTCACTTTTATGCTTTTGCACAATGTTTCAATTTTGTTTTTACTTTTGACATTGCTAACAGTGCAGACCCTGACGAAGCAGTCTGATCTTGGTCTGCACTGTTTGCGCAGGGAAACTTGTTCCGATATTTAAATTCATTGCGGTAATAACAGTATCATCATCTGTATTGTGATAATTACCAGGAAAAAGATTACCGTAATGACCCTAAATATTTGGACAGACAGTTTTAAGCAAACATTGTAGACCCTGATCAAACTGCTCCTCAAGGAGCAGCTTGATCAGGATCTACAATGTTTGCCATTCTCTTAGCATCGTTTGGATGCATTAACATATGATTGTAAAATCCACTTTCTAAGAATTTAGGAACAATAATTGTCCAACTTCCGTGTGTCCAATATTTTAGGGTCATAACAGAAGTTCTAGTGGTTTCTGGGGGCAATGCCTTCATATTGTCGTATTTCTCATTTCTTGCAACAAAAGCTGGAAAATTTTAATTTAGGTTATGTTGGCTCTAAAATGTACAAAATCTTATTAAACTAGCGTTTTGGGAGGTTGCAATTCATTTCTCGTGGGTGGCAGGGGTTGTGATACATTTTCCGACTGAGGCACATGCCTGTTCAGTTTCCTCAAGCTAATAAGATCAAGAAGTCTGCACCCACTGTGCCCTGAGCTGGAGATTGATTGATTGATTTGATGCTTAACGTCCTTGGTAAACAGCTATGGTCATGTCGGGACGGTCAGTTAACCTAACCACACTATTCCTGGGCAGGCTTAGACCTCCTAAGTGGTTAACCAGTACTAAGTGCACATACGGTACTTTCGCCAGTAGCTGACAACTGCCCTTCTTGAATCAGCGGAAGGAGAAATGAAAGTATGTGGTCAGACCGGGTTTCGAACCCAGGACCTCTGACTTATGAGTCAGGCGCCTTACCGATTGCGCTACACGGCCCGGCTGAGCTGGAGAAAATAGTATGTCATTGAGTAGAAGTTTTCAGTCCTGATAGCAAAACTGTCCATGTGCATGCAAAACCAGCAAACACGGAGGTGATGTGCCTGGTGGTTTCAAATGCAACTTCAGTTCAGTAACAACAGAGATAAATTAGGGAAGTCTTATTCAGTTATAGGAAAGCCATACACAAAGCCTGTTTGAAAAAGAAAATCTTTCAAAAAAAATCTGATGTTTGGAAATCTTTTTTTAGTCAGGGAAATCTTATGGAAAATCTGATGTAAATCAGGCCCAGAGGTTATAAAACTTGAGTACATTCTCAAACTCAAAATAAAGCACACTGATTGGCTGCTTCCGAGCATGTGCTCGGAAGCAGCCAATCAGTGTGCTTTATTTTGAGTTTGAGATCATTCTCAAGTTTTATAACCTCGAACCCAGGTAATGCTTGTGTAAAGTGTCAAGTTGTATAGTCTTATAAGTGAGGAGTCTTTTGGAAAATTTAAATTTCCAGATGTAAATTTTGTCATCTGCTGTTTTGACACTATAGTTTAGAGTTAATGAACATCATAAGGATTTGAATTTATATATACCTTACAGTTTGTTAATTGACTCTTTTAAGAGTAATGAAAGAATGACTGAATAACTTATCATTATAAATTAGACTTAGACATATATAGATTTGACAAAATTAGAAAATAGAAAGTTTGAAGAAAATTACAAAATGTTGGAGATAAAATCGTACAGCGGAACAGTCTACAAGATTCGGAAAACATGTCATAAACTCCCTGTCAGAAGGTAAGCCCTTATTTACATAAAACAAGGATTGCCCAGCGGGCACATGACGTTGCAATGATGTTGTTTTGATGTTGATGCGACGTCATCACATTGCATCAAATTTGGGGGGCGGTTGGGTGTTGCGATGGTGCTGGCTATATCTTCCAGTGCCGGGGTGTCCTACTGATTTGGATGAAAGCAGGGCAAGGGCCTACTGTGCTTGCAGTAGGTGCGGGTGGGGGTTGTTTGGACATTTTTTCTCTCCTCTATCATTTCTCTCCTTTCTCCCACTCTTTGGGAGACGGCCCGATATAGACTGAAATACTGTCTCAAAGGGCTGTTAAACCCAAAACAACCAACCAACTAACCATTTCATCAAATTCAATATGACATCATTTTGACGTCATGTGCCTGCTGGGTGTGTTCGCAGAACTGTTCCAAAGAGGTTTCATTGGGAACAAGGGAACATAGCCAAAAACTTTAAGGGAACAAGGGGAGGATTGTTAAAACTTTTGGGGAACAATGAAACATCAGCTAAAAAATAACCCTTAACTCTATAAGTACCAGAGACAAAAACTGCTAAATTTGCAAATAGAGTAGATCCTGATGAGCCACATCTAGATCTACACTGTTTACCCTCTAGTGTTTGAATTCTCAATATGAAATGTCTTGGACAAAGCATTTTTTTAATTTTTGCAAACGTAAATTTTGTCGTCTGCTTTTTGGTGCTTAAAGAGTTCGTAGCCTATATTTGACAAATCATCAACATTAGGTTCCACAATTCCACAGAGCCACAGCTATATCCTTTCCCTGCAGGAAAATGACATCATCATGACATCAATGCCACATGATGACATAGCATCCACATCAGTACGACATCATTTTCACGTTGTGTGCCTGCTGGGTTAAGTTCTTTTAGTGGATGAAATAACATAAAAATTCTAAGTACATGTATTTGTATAGGTAGGTCTGAAAAAACAGTGCAGTCTGATCAGGGTCTACGCTGTTTGCCATTCCATCTGCATCTGTTAGATGCATTTCTGCATTGAGAAACCAAACTGTTCAATTTCTAGGACATTTATGGTAATTATTTTAAGTGTCCCAGTTTTTAGAATTTTTTGGGTAATATTTTCTAAGCCATTAGGAAGATTAATGGCTTGGACTCAGCTGGTGCTGTCTTGCTAATCTGATTGTACAGCCTCCCATATGGGTAGACATGTCTCCAATGTCCCCCGCTTGGCACTTAGGAAAAAGATTCTGACAGACAGACTAGGCACATTGTCTTTACAATTGGTTGGAGACTTCCTTGGTTGTTTTTAGGTCATCTGTAAGAAATTACAGGAAGAGTTATTATTGTCATGCTGGTATTAGTGTCAGCGTCACTGTCACATCAGTGTCAGCCTCAGCATAAGGAGTGCATTTAAATGTTTTAACTCAGTTTTTTATACGAGGGGCAAAGGCAGGTCTTGTGTATTATCGCCATTTTTTCTGTTTTATAACCAGCAGAAAAGCATACAGAGCATTAAACTCATTGAGATAAATAGATCGGATGTTGGCATTATCATAAATGATGGGCATATTAGCATCAAAACTGGTGGGTGTATTGTTATTACCGTAATGACCCTAAATATTAAGACAGACAGGTCTGAGCAAACATTGTAGACCTAGATCTGAAGGAGCAGTTTGATCAGGGTATACAACATTTACCATCACTTAGCATCATTTGGATGCATTAACCTTTATAAAATCCACTCTCTAAGAATTTTAGAACAATAATTGTCCAGTTTTCGGGTGTCCAAAATTTAAGGGTCGTTATGGTACTTCTAATTTAGCCAGTTATGTACTGTTGTAGAGAAGGTCTTCGGTGACCAGGGCTTGAATCTGTTATATACATGCAAGGCCGAATGTTATACGAAAAATATTACACATGTGGTCATACGATTTTTTATGACACTACGTTATCCACTGCAAAACAGCAACATCATATGATAAAACTAAGTACTGAAGACAGAGAGTCCAGATATTGAGCAAGCTGCTTCTTCTCTGCTTAAGGTATATAGCTACACCTCCACATTCTCAAAGGGAAACAACTCTATCTATTGTTTGCTTTCCTGGGCGACCGAGCCCTCCAAAAGAGGGTCCAACTCTTAAAGGAAAGAATTTGCTCCATTATTTCCTTTAAGAGTTGACCCCTGTTGAGAAGGTGGACAAAAATAAAAAAAAACAAAGTTGCTTCCCTTGAAAGTGTACCCATTCACCTTAATTGCTCTGATGTTTCTGTCCGAACATTTAGAATTTTACCATAATTTTAGCTGCTGCTATGCATGATAATGATGTTCATCAATTACATGATAAAGATAGGAGATAGCTAATGTATTAGTTCATTATCAGGGCAGCACTGGGCAATAGAAGTTTGCTATGATTTATCGTTGATTTTGTCATGGAATTGAATACGCCACTATAGTTGTTCTCAAGGGAGGTAATTGTCATATTGATTGAGAGCTGTACGAGACCATTTTCACTTCCAAGTGATTGTTACAGTGTAATAGCCAAGCGGAGAGTTTTAGTCTATTATTGAGCGGTCTTCCAGGAAGCGGAAGACTTTGTGTTAATTATAACTGGGAATCCTTTCAAGGGAAACAACTCTGCTATTTCATTTTGCCTTCCATTTTGATAGAGGCCTACTCTTAAAGGAAAGAATTTGCTTCCTTAGAAGCAAATTCTTTCCTTTAAGAGAAGGCCTCATTTAAAAAAGATCATTAATTGTGGGATAATACATTTGAAGGAGACGGGGCCAGAAATAAGCCCTGTCCTGTCAGTGAAAGTAAACTTACTGTTATGTCAGACCATATCACTTCCTATAAAAGCACTCTCCATATAAACTTATCATGCAAATTCCACCTGAAAACGGGTATGGTAACACATTGTGAAATCATACCAGTTTAGAACTGTGCTTGCATGAATGATAGCAGACAATGCCTGATTAAGAAGATGCCTAATTAAGAAGCAATTGCTGAAGATGATTGGTTACATACTGATGTTGGTCGTATAACAGCCGCTGATGATTCAACTGGTTAAATGATGTCACCAACTTACATCATAAACCATTCAGGAAGTTCGAAATAAAACTGCATTTTGCTTTTCATTTGCTTAATGCTCTTTACGCCTTAAAATGTATAAAGTGTCTTCTGATATCAAGTTTATCGGGTTTGACCAGAAACATGTTGAACTTGCTTGGCAATTTAAAGCCTCTCCATTCCTACACAAGTCATATAAAAAGTCAAAAAACATGTTTTTTTCCACACCTCCTCCCTCTTACCATTTCTGTAAAAGAATGTAGCCAGATATCACAAAGAACCAAATTTATTATATATTGCCCAGGTTTAATGTCCAAGAGTGCCATTTATAGGACATGTGAATAAATGCTCTTTGGTTGTTTAATAGGAGAAATATTGTATTTTCTTCTGAGGCATCATTGGAAGTACCTTAATGTGCATATATATTGGGACACCTAAAAATAATGAATTTTCCATTTGGGACAAATAGAAAATTTATTATTTTAGGTGTCCCAATTCTTAAGCACATTAGGGTAATTCCATTCACAATTATATTGAGGTCTGGTGGACAGAGATTTGCTTATTTACTTCTTCGAGCTTTTCCCTGATAGCTGAGGAGAATATTGATGAGCAGGAGAGCCATGCCCCCATATTTACCGTCATTCTTTTATGCATGATCGGAATAAAGATGTTGCAACCAGAGCTAAAATGCCATGAAAGCCTTAACTATTTTGACAGAAATGCCCCAATAAATATTGTAGGGTCGTATTCCATTAAGGAGGCTCACAGCATTGAATTGTATCAGTGTTATATGTCCCGTCAAATTAGCTTGCCGAAGGGACACATAGGTATTTGTTATACTCTGGCAGCATCCTTGGTACCATATTGTTTTGTTGAGTTTTCTGGTTTCAGTTTCACTCCTGGTTAACTATGTTTTCAAGGATGTCACGAAACAAAAAAGAAAAAAAAGCTGTTACAAAACAATAAAGAGTCATAGTTACCGAATGATCTGGTCATCAGGTTGTTTGGTAACTATGACTCTTTTTGTTTCATAACAGCTCTTTTTTTGTTTCGTAACATCTCTTGTATATACATAGTTAACCAGGGGTGAGTTTGTAACTAGTATTTTTTTTGGGGGGGGGGAGGGTGGGGGTTCTTGTCGCAATTAATCCATGACAGGCAAGGTACACAGAGTACCACAGAATCAAGTGGTTTAGTGATACAGAGTTATTTTCGGAAGAGACGATACGTCATGCTTAGTCGGAAAATACCAAGAGTGTCTATTTTTATCCATATCCGATTTACCTCATCTGCTAAAAATAACAGAAGGAAAATCTATTTTTGATAGTGCATGTACTATGTTTTGATATTTCCGTTAAAAATAACGTTTTTCTTTCACAAGTGCCTTGAACTTGGCCACATATCTCTTGCTTTTTATAAAAATGAAATTCTTAATTTAATGCAAAATATTTGACTTTGCATCCTTAGAAATATATCAAAACCTGTGTAAGAAACAGTGTATATTTATAGCTTAGTTTACAAGCATTAGCTTTTTCCAAAATCATGCAGCGGCGTCGCGAAAAATAGGCCTTAAGGCATCACATAATCTGACAAAGCAGCCGACACACTGTCCAGAGCCAGTGCATTGGGGTCTGATCAGTCTTTTTCGGCATATATATTCTTCATGATGCAGACATCTTTCATGCTGAGGATAGACTGATCAGACTGCGCTTATGCCGGAATGGGCTGATCTGTGTATCTGTAAAAAATAGCGAAAGTCAAATTCATTGTTTTAATTTAGAAACATGCGCTTTTAACGATTTTCCCGTTTAATATCACTCATCACATTTACTGAAAAAAGTATCCCATCTATCCGTGTGTGTTGCTTTTATGTACAACTGACCGTGTTATGTATGTAAAAGATGGTAATGTAGGTGAGTAACATTAACGCATATGCATTGCAACAGGCATAAGCGATATAATGTACGCATTTTTAGCTTCTGATAAATTTCCTGTTCGCCATCAACACGTTCATGAATAGCCTGAACTGGAAACCTCTTACAATGATACAGGTACAGAAAAAGGGGACAATTCAGAACCGTTAAAATTTGAATCTCGTTGAGGCCGACTGTTAGGGAATCATTGACAGCTTTATGACAATGGAGTGGTTGGTTGGATGATGCGATGATGCTGTGTATAACTTCCAGTACCGAGACGTACTACTGATTTGGATTATAGTTGGGCAAGGGCCTACTGTGATTGCAGTAGGTGCGGGTGGGGGTTGTGTGGACATTTTTCTTGCTTTTATAACACTCTCTTATGTTGCCTTTTTACTTCACCTATACAAATGTACATAGAAATATTTACATTCGTCGACGTTTTCCTTAGATGAACCTATACTGGGCTGACGATGTTCATACATCCATGAACAACACTCTTCATACAAGCGTAAGCGACGTCACGGATAATTCAAATAGATGATTGGCCGATGTAACGTTTGATATACGTCATGGCCAGGGCTACAGAAATTTTGAAATCGAAATCAGTCCGGACGGCCAATGACGTCATACGAATCCAAAATAGACACGAAAACTAATGACTACACTGTGTATTACACAATCCAAAAAAAGTCACGAAAACTAATGACTACACTGGAGCGCCGTTATAACGCGGATGTCATCGCTGAAGTAGCCATTTAGTCCACGTTCTTACTTAACGTGAAAAATGCGCTTTAAAGTGCAGAGACAGTCAGACCGAAAGTGAAAGTACACATGGCTGTATCATTCGGACATCCTCGCCGATCTTCATTTACGGAATTGGCCGAAGTATTACGATCGACGTATTTTGACTGTATTCGAGTTAATTCCCTTGAAATATGAATATACTTGCAAAAAGGTACTTTCGGATGAAGAAAAAAAAAATAATTTCTCTGCGCGAGAAATGACGTCGGCTAAAAAAAACCCTGACCAGACTGCACATAAACAAGTCCTGCTTAAATTTTTTGTTTTCTGCTAGTCAAATTCTTTCCTCATGCTATCTATGAAAGTATACAATAGTCAGTAACCTTACGTTGCACAGCCTTTTTCAGTGCATCAGCACGTGTATGTGTGTAATACGAGGTGTTCAAAGCCTTCGCAGCTGGCCAATATTGTGACACGTGCTAATTATCGAAGATTTCTAAAATTGAATTGTTCACACCTTGGCAAGACAATCGACACTTTGTTTATCTGTGATAACTTTTGACAGCAGTGCGTGATTATTGGATTAATAATATGACACATGGCTAAAATCCAGGTAATTATGTCATCATACATCGCGAATCGTGTTTTTCGGACCGAAAAAAATGTGCCTTATGCCAACTGAATCGGTTTTTCGAACTCAAAATCGGTCCGGACCGACAAAAAATCGGATTTCTGTAGCCCTGGTCATGGCGGCTGTTGTACATCATTATAAAACATGTTGGTTTATAACTATTCTTCGTCCTTTCCTCGGCGTTAAGTTAGTCAGAACTTCACGAATAAGTAACAAAATTGATGTGAAAACAAAGCATAAATATAAAAGATAAATTTCATTTCTCGGAAGTTCATGGAAGTATGAACGCAATGGGTTCCATGCTTTGTTGCTCCCAAATGGTGTAAAGCAAGTTATTGTCTCAAACAATAGCAGCATGCATTTTCTTCTCAGAGTGTCAAAATTGCCACTGATGCCACTAAAACCAAAAATAAACTTCAGTAAATATAAATTTATTGTCTTCTTTGATGCCTAGTTCAGATATGCCAAAATTCCATAGGCATGGGTTTTAAACCGTCTTTCCTAAAATTTGATTCAAACTAAGTGACTCAGCAGCCGTAAAGAAAAGACTTGAAATAGGTTCATATGGTAATTTTCCTTGAGACATGCCTAACGGCCAAAACGTTGGAAAACTCTCTCTCTCTCTCTCTCTGTGTGTGTGTGTGTGCGCGCGCGCGTGTGTGTGTGTTTAAATATTTCCTCAGTTTGTTTTTCAAATAAATTCTACACTTGTTTTTACCTCACACCTATGGATAATGCCACCATTCAAAAAGTTAAGAAATTAAATGCTTTGCTTATTAAAAGATAGCAACAGAAAGTGCACCAACAATTGGGTTCACTTCAATAACAACTCATGAAAATTTCACTGGCTTAGCTGGGCAAGCCTTCCTTTTAAAAGGAAATTTTATTATGCCTTTCAATATTGTTTCTACTTTTGTGCCTTTTGAGTTGTAAAATAGCCCCAAAAATTTTGGCTTGCCATCATTCTTGATTTAATTAGCTTCGACAGTTTTCTATCTGTCAGTATTTTATATGGTGGTTAATTTGATAATATTATTCTGAGACTGTCCTCACTGATTACATTATTTATGTCAACAACGGCAAATTGTCTCTGACATTGTTCTTGTAAGATAATTTCCGCAGCACTTCCAGACTATTATAAGAGCCGGCGCTTTATGTTCTGTGCTGAAATAAGTCTCTGGTGAATTATGAATAGGCGTGAGTGTCGGCAGATGAATAATTACTGTGTACTGTTACACCTCCATGTCTTTCCACCAGTTTTTACAAAGGGGGACAACTTTTTTGACTTCGTGTTGTCTTCCTTGGATGATGTATCCCTTCCAAAGTAGGGTTGATGATATCACCAGTCTAAATTGACTGCCAACGGTGATATGGGTCTACTTTGACTCGAACTGTAGTAGCTACTATATTAACTAAAGTTCCAATCAAGCTGCGATGGTAGCTACTAAAATGACGTCATGAACTTACTAAAGATCAAACGAGGTCTGGACCACCGTTACTCTAGTTGCAAGATGGCGGCCGCTGAAGACTCTCGCGTTTTGTGGTGTACAACAAGTATTTGTTTTACTGAGTTGTTTCTTTTCCATTATTTTAGGGCGCATTTTATCATTTGATCTATAAAAGTATTGCTTCTAAAGATGACATGCACGGAAAAGGCAATGAAATGCACAGTATTTATTTCCGTTTCCATGACAATCTGATATTGTAGCAACTTTTGCGTTCGACTGGTAATGAGAGTGCGCATGCCCAAAAATACTACTATGGTAGGAACTTCAGTTCGAGTCGAAGGGGCCATGGATGCAGTGGTTTCAGTAATAAATATACCTGCAACCAGAGGTGCTATTTTTCACTGTCACTAATGCAGTATCCTACCATAACACTTAAAACAATAAAAAGGTAGGTGACATAATTTATGTCTGCAAAATTTAAAAATATGTTTCATCCAAGTTAGATCATTGTTTGAGAACTGAAAGATTGAAGGCCAAGCAGTGTAGATCCAGATGAGGTGGCTCATGATGAGCCACTACATCTGGATCTGCAATGTTTGCCAATTCAATAGTGAGTATCTTCATTTTCAGTGCTTGTATTGTTTAACTCTTTATGCAACAAAAGGCAGACAACAAAATTTACGTCTGCAAAAATTAAAAAAATGCCTTGTCCAAGACATTTCATATTGAGAATTCAAAGACTAGCAGGCAAACAGTGTAGATCAAGATGAGGTGGCTCATTATGAGCCACCTCATCAGGATCTACGCTGGTTGCAAATTTTACTAATTTCGTCACTGGGACTTAAAGAGCTTAAGTTTGATATGCAGCAGAACACAACTAGTCACAAGTGCAGCGGGCCACAGCCATTACCCTTACATAAGTGACAAGTTTAGCAGAGCACAGCCGAAACTGTAATAATAAAATCTTGGTAGAGTCTGACTTTCCCTAAAATTAATAACACTAAAAGTCCTAAAAAAGCAGATGACAAAAGTTATGTCTGCAAAATTTTAACACGTTTTATCTACGCTTTATAACAGTTATGAACCAAGTCATCCATCCATCCATCCAAGAGGCTATGTAATATCCTTATTGATCAGGGGAAAATATACAGTTGACAACAATGAACCACAATACTGCCCACGCTCCCGGACATATTAGTACTTAGACAAAATCTACATGTCTACACAAAGATGATTGCGAAAGCATATATGACTGTAAATTATGTTTACATCCGGCAGTTATATTTAAATACCTGATTTAAAAGACATGCCAGACTTGATAAGATTTTGAATACCTTAATTTAACTTAACTTGATTTGATTTTCGGTTCAATATTTCTCCTTGGGGTATATTGGTTATATACCTGTACAAGATACTTTTGTCCTAGTAAACGGGTGCTTACATATATCTATATAATACCAAAGATCTTTTACACCTGTACAATCCTGACTAAAAAAAACAAGGATATGAATAGAGAAAGGCTCATTAATATGACATATTTAAATAAGTTGTGTGGGAGAAAATAAATGAAATTGTGTTTTGCATTCTTCAGTTGTAAGGTAGTGCTAGGATTCACAAGTTTATCAAACTGTGAGATACTGTTCAAATACAAACTGAAAAGTTAATTATTGCAAAATAAGGAGTCTAAACATGTAATCGATAGTTTGATTAACATTGTCTTGAAATATTTTGGATTACAAAGCATGAAATTTGACTTTTCTGGAGTTGTTTGTGTATTACCTGTGTGACAGCTATCAGATAAGTAGATAAATACGGCGCTACAAATATGATTTGAAGAACTTCGATCCAGTTTTGATTTGTAAATATTGAAATTGACTAATTTAAAGTTTTGATTTGACACAGCCATGTATCGGGAATACAGGTAAATAAATCCATTCTGTCTTTCGTTTAATCCATTCATGACCTCATGGCCAGCTGATGTCTGTATGTGGTTTTAATTAGAAGACCAGACCTATATTTCACAACTACTGTGCCAATTGTACTCGATATATAGGGGTATGTGGTCAAACAAGAGCCTTTAACACTTTAGTTGCCAAAAGCTAAAATAGTTCAGTTTTCAACCAGCATGGGTCCAGATGAGGCAGCTCATTATAAGCTGCCTCATCTGGATCTGCACTGTTTGCTCTCTACTCTTTGAATTCTCAGAACATGATATTGAAATTTTGCTGGCAGTCTAAGCATTATAGATGGATGGATGACTTGTGATTTTGCGTCCTTTTCAACAGTATTTCAGTCATATCAGGACAATGGGACAGTGATAATGAAAGCCTGTGTGCAATTGAACCCTGTTATGGTAGGAAAGATTCTCGCCCAAAATGGGGCTTGAACCCAGGTTCACTAGATCAGTAGGCCAGCGCTTAACCCACTGAGCTACCGGATCTCTGTCTGAGGGTAAACCTTTTGCTTCAATGCCAAAGGTTAACCCTTAAAGAGGACACTGTGAAAGGAAAAAGAAGAAGAGGTGGAAGAAGAGGTGGGAAGACAATATTAAAGAGTGGACAGGAATGGACTTTGCTAGCACAGATAGGGCAGTTAGACAAGACTTAGGCATTCAGGCATATGTAAATAATTTTGTCAGGTGCTTCAATGACCTTGCAAGGTTATTGGATAGACTAGACTAGACTATAATTGCTTCAGGCAGTAAATATCTGAGCATGGTTTTTTGCTTAAAATGGTCAGCAGTCCTCTACTTCTCATTTCTCCATAAGGGCATGTGTCTGATTGGTTTATCACAGGGTATAAACCAGTCCGCCAATTTTCGCTTCCTGCAGAGACTGTCCATCATATTTGGCTTCCACCGAGACTGTCCACGATCTCTTGCTTCCTGCTGAGACTTCTGTACATGATAAATGGCTTCCTGTAGAGACTGTCCACGTGATTCTGCTTCCTGCTGAGGCTCTAGGCAGGAAGCAGAGTCACACGGACAGTCTCGGCAGGAAGCCATTTTTTGAGAACGGTGGTCCCTGCAGGAAGCAAGAGATTGCGGACAATCTCGGTGGAAGCCAAATATGATGGACAGTCTCTGCAGGAAGCCAAAATTGGCAGACTGGTTTATACCCTGTGTTTATGGTGAAGAAACTTTTCAGTACATACACACTTAAAGCTCTGCTTCTTTTAATCATTTTAGACTTTTCTTAATAAACTTAAACCTGCACTACCTAATCAGACAGATTCCCATGTTACTGCAGCTGATGCATATTATACGAACTTGGAATTGACTTGCAAATTAAAGGAAGACATAATTCTTTTGTAGCAGTTAGGATTAAACAGTTTAGACGGATCACAATCAATCTTCATATGTTCTTGTCAAGGAAAGATTGATCGGGATGGAGCATTCTGTTTCGTCAAATGAAAATAGATTTTAGTGACATTAAGAAAATTACTTCACTGTATTGCCGATATTGATTTTAACCCTAAAAGCACCAAAAACAAAACAACGTTGAATTTGCAAACTGCGTAGATCCAGATGTGGCAGCTCATAATGAGCTGCCTCATCTTGATCTACACTGTTTGCCATCTAGTCTTTGAGTTTTCAATATGATATGGCTTGAATGAAATATTTTTTTAAATTTTGCAAATGTAAATTTTGTTGTCTGCTTATTTGGAATTGAAATTAATGGTAAATATAATGTAAAAGCACTAAACAAAGATCTTTTCAAATCGGATGTATTGACTTCTAACATTGATATTGCCTTTGTGGAGATATAAATCACTGTTTACATTTTATTGTTGTACCATGGCGATTGTCAATAATATGGAAGAGAAATTAAATTGAATTTTCAGATTTCAGCATGTCTTTGGTTCCCTGTATTCTGGCTGGTACTTGCTGTATTATGGTGAAGTTTTTCCACCATTTTCTACACAAGGGAATAAATTTTGTGCCTTTCTGTCTTCTTCTCTGGACCATGAAGCCCTTCCTTGATGGGGTCTACTGCATAATGAAAAGAAGTTGACCTCCATTATGAGAAGGGAGACAAAAATGTGAAATGGCAGAGTTTCTACCCCTGATTGTGATATAAAGCATGCAAGCTGAAACTACCCAGGTGAAAATGGTACTGAAATTTCAGTGAAATTTCACCCAAATTTCGGTGATACAGCGAAATATCAGTGATATTCTGCTGTGTGACTGAAATTTCATAAAACTCCAATGATATATCAGTGAAATTTCAGTTAAACCAGTTTCAAAGCAGCTAACAGAATTTCACTGATATTTCAGCCTTATTCAAGAAAAAGAAAACACAAAATTGATATATAAAATGAAATTTCTATGATACAAAACTAGACTGTATAGCATGCTGATGACCTATTTTTGCTGTCAGTGATTTTAGTATCACTATGCAGGGTGTAACTGCATTAAGTTATGCATATTTTTTCACAATTTAGATTTGTGTTTATCTCTGTACCAAATGTATACATTTAAAGTCTTGGTGTGTAAAAAACGAACAAAATTTGCTCTAAACATCATTGAGCTGATTGTACACAGAAGTTATGTCATGAGAAGTTCATGAACCTGTACTTGATACATGTAAATTTTATAATCTTAAAATATATGAGGTACCTGTTTATGAACCATTCATGAACTTAAAAGTTTGTGATCAGATACCTTATATTGTCAAATTCTTAAGATTATAAAATTTAAAACTGTAACTCAATTCCCTACTGAAGCAGTCAGTCATATATTATTGATATGTCACTGAAATTTCAGTGAATTCCACTGATGCACTAAATTTCAGTGAAATTCCAGTGCCCAAGAACAAGCATAAAAATTTCAGTGAAATTCTGTGAAATTTCAATGAAATTTCACATCATGTGACACTTGATGATGTCATAACCAGATGGATGATGGGAAAAAATGTGGCTGCCAGAAATGGAGGGAATTTGAAGGCTGTGGTAAAAAAAAAATAATTGTGAAGCAATTTCTACATGGCAAACATGATAGTGAGTTAGCTGACATAGTGAGTACACTTGAAGCCACAATTTCTATGGTTTTAAAGTAAAAATTTTGCTAGGTTTGTGCAGAAATGGAGCAACATGGTGACTGTCATGCACTTTTCCAATGGCAACAAATATCTGCAGGAGGTACATGTAGGTTAACTGATGTTAGTGTTAGTATGTCCTATAATAGAAATAGGATACATTAGAAATAAATTCTTTTGTGTTTTCTTTTTTTTTTTCAAGCAAATGTTAGAAAATCTTTTGAAATGGGTGGGGTAACAGGGTGGGGTAATGGTGTTTTTTCAGAGTACCGTGGTTCTATGGTGTGATTAGCAAGGAGATTCAAAAAGAGATGTTTTCATTTCTCTTCATTCGTTTTGTTTGTTTTATTTCGTAGGCTTAACATCTAGGAACAGCTAAGATCATGTCTGGATAGTCAGACTCTGATGGCAATATGACCATATTTATTCACTGTTAATTTTATAAAATTCCAGTGCAATTTTACCATTATTTCATCAAAATTTCACTGATATTTTACCATTATTTCATCAAAATTTCTCTGATATGTTACCATTATTTTATCAAAATTCTGGTGCAATCTTACCATTATTTCATCAAAATTTCACTGATATTTTATTGAAATTACAGTGATAAATTTGGTCATAAAAATAGAGGAATTTACCGAAATTTCGCTGAAATTATGGTGATATTTCAACGAAATTGTGGTAATATTTCTGTGAAATTATATGAAAATCTGCTTGAATTCTGACCAAATTTTACAGTATTTTCCTACGAAATTCCATTGGAATTTCAGTAGAATTTTGGTGCAATTTGGGTGAAATTTCATCAACTTTTTCACCTGGGTAGAGTACAGTAGATTTATTTTCTGATAGAAGTTATAAAACTCCAAGAGTAGAGTAGAATTATTTTCTGATAGAAGTTATAAAACTCCTAGAGTACAGTAGAATTATTTTCTGATAGAAGTTATAAAACTCCCAAGAATACAGTAGAATTATTTTCTGATAGAAGTTATAAAACTCCCAAGAGTACAGTAGAATTATTTTCTGATAGAAGTTATAAAACTCCCAAGAATACAGTAGAATTATTTTCTGATAGAAGTTATAAAACTCCCAAGAGTACAGTAGAATTATTTTCTGATAGAAGTTATAAAACTCAAGAGTAGAGTAGAATTATTTTCTGATAGAAGTTATAAAACTCCAAGAGTACAGTAGAATTATTTTCTGATAGAAGTTATAAAACTCCCAAGAGTACAGTAGAATTATTTTCTGATAGAAGTTATAAAACTCCAAGAGTACAGTAGAATTATTTTCTGATAGAAGTTATAAAACTCCCAAGAGTAGAGTAGAATTATTTTCTGATAGAAGTTATAAAACTCCAAGAGTAGAGTAGAATTATTTTCTGATAGAAGTTATAAAACTCCACCAGTTTATCTTTTTCAAAGCTGATTTTTTGTAACTTTACTTTCATATGTGTGTGGAATAGCTGTGTTACACAGGGCAGTTCATTTGCAAAAATAGTGCTGTCTCTGATCTGACAGAGAAGCAGTTCCTGGTATACCATACTAATCCTATTAAATGCCCCATGGGTGTTGCATTTTGCGAAATGGGGGTGTTATAAAGAGTCTATGAAATGTAATTAATTGAACACTGCCAAATACCACAAATAAATAGTTAAGGTGAATTGGTATACTTGCAGTGGAGCAACTGTATTATTTTTGCCTGGGAGTCAACGTTTAAAGAAAAGAATTTGCTCCTCCAGGAGATAAGAACTATCCGCTCATCCAGAAAAGCAAACAGAAATTCATGAAAGTTAATATAAAATTATTTCCAGAAAACAGGCAGGGGCATTTATTAGAGCAGAAGCATTTATTAGGATTAATACAGTTTTATTTCGCTAAAATCAAGATTAAACTCTTAATACTTGTACATATGTATAACACTTAACTTTTCATAAAAAAAACACTTATTTTCGTTAAGTCAATCAATATTCTTTTGTAAATTATGAAATATGAAACATTATTTCAATATCAAAAAAAGTTTTTCTGATGAATATTTTTCATTGGGGCATTTATGTTTCTTGACCAAAAAAATGTAAAGAATTTCTTTATTCATATCCATATATTTTACCAGTTGGTGAACACATTAAATTTTTGATGACCCTAGTTGTGTAAGTTGATAAAAATGATGTTTCATATACATTTTGACAGTGTATGTCAATAATAAATCATAAATATGATAGTTTTCATGAATATTATATCAAGAATGTTATGAATTTCTTTTGACAATCTCATGGTTAGTAATTATTTATGTTTATATATTAATATGTACTAATTGAACCAGGCAGAAAGGGGCATATATAAAGAAACAATTTCATTTTTTATACAAAAAAAAAAAAATAATTATAATAATAAAAAATGATTATTATCAAGAAAGCATGAAGAATTATATGATACCATATCAGTTCAGTAGCAATTTTATTTGATCATTTGTAGAATATAAAGTGCCAAAAAAAACAAAAAAAACAACAAAATTTACATCAGCAAAATTTCAAAATGGGTCATATTGAGAATTCACTTAAAGATCAAAAAGGCAATCACAAACAGTGTATTATTGTCAGATGTGTTAGCTCATAATAAACTGCCTAATCTAGTGCTATTCTATCCCTCTGTCCTTTGAATTCTCAAGATGATTTTACTTGGACAATTTTTTTTTTATTTTTTTTTTTATGTCTGCTTTTTTGCACTTAAAGGGTTATAAAATAATTTATGAAGAACATGTTGGAATAATTATTGAATGCCCCTCACTGCACTTAAATGGTCTGTTTAACAAAAGTCAAAATAAGTAGTTATAATGTTATAATATTTGGGCTCAGCCCATGGGAAAAAGAACCTTCATTGGGAATTGTGTTCTAACAGTACAGATGCAGACCAGCTTGCAAATTTGATATGAACAGATTAATGTTCTCAGTGCTGTGTTGATCCAAGGTCCTTTGATACTCGATTTGTTCCTAATTTTCGTTGGTGACAAACTATGGTGTTATGAAGGGCGGGTTTTGATGAGAATTTTTGTGATAATTTACATTACTTTTTTTAGATCAATCATATGTCATGGCTCCTCATTAGAACTGCCTCTGTGAGGCAGTTCTAAACAGGCACCATGACATATGTTGTATAGATAAAACATTAGTATCATCTAAAATCTCTCTATTTTAGAGGGGTGTAAGGTACATTTGTAGCCCATCTGTCATATATATATAGCGGTAAAATATTTATGTTTAACTTAAGATTTAAATATTCACACAAATAGTAGTTTTACCAGGGACAGTACTTGAACTTAAAGACTAAAGATGATGTCTTAAAAATGGACTATATGAGCATGTCTAATGGGTTTGTAATACTGCCTTTGTCAGTATTATTATTCTGTTAATTTATATTTTCTTAATTGATTAATTTCTGAAACTTATATTAGAGTTAATTGGTTCAATATACAGCATTAAAATTCTAGTTTCCTCTTTAACAAAATCCAGCATAATTGTGTTTTATATGTTGTAAAAGGATTAATTTGCTGCACGTCATTGTGGAGATCTTTCACAAAGTTTCAGTTTTCAACAGGGCCTTGTGAATAACAGTACTAGTGGTAGTGTTGATGGGGACGGCGAGAGTTGAGGATGCGTTGGCACTGAAGGGTGGAAGAAAACATATTATATGGCCAATAAACTATAAACATGAGTAGAAATAGACACAAAATCGTTAATTACAAATTTAAAAATATATACAAAAAGAAAAAAATCCCTATCATACTCATACACTGCAAGTTACAAACATACAACATTTTTTTTACCATACTCTGAATGATGCTTCTGCAACAAAATATGTTATTATCTGAGATTGATGTATCAGATTAAACTCTCAAACAGCCAGCAATCATATTTCTGCAGTCGTTATTGATTGCTGTTTGTTCCGAGGTTCGGTATGGTTATCAGTTCCTTGTTTCATATTATAAATCATACAATTAATTTACTGTACAAACCAGCTGTAATACTGACAAGGAAATACATGTAAATCGGAAGACTAATAAAGGTCAAGGAAATAAATCGGAAGACTAATAAAGGTCATGGAAATAAATCAGAAGACTAATAGGAAATAAATCGGAAGACTAATAAAGGTCAAGGAAATAAATCGGAAGACTAATAAAGGTCAAGGAAATAAATTGGAAGACTAATAAAGGTCAAGGAAATAAATCGGAAGACTAATAGGAAATAAATCGGAAGACTAATAAAGGTCAAGGAAATAAATCAGAAGACTAATAAAGGTCAAGAAAATAAATCGGAAGACTAATAAAGGTCAAGGAAATAAATCGGAAGACTAATAAAGGTCAAGAAAATAAATCGGAAGACTAATGAAGGTCAAGGAAATAAATTGGAAGACTAATAAAGGTCAAGGAAATAAGTCATAAGACTAATAAAGGTGTATGGATGGTAACACCTTCATGTTTTTCCACCATTTTTTACATAGGGGACCAACTGTTGTTACTTCATGTATGCTTGCCTTTATGACAAAGCTGTTCTGAAATGGGGTCTTCTCTTAAAGGAAAGTATTTGCTCCTCGGGAGCAAATTCTTCCCTTTATGAGTTGACCCCTATTGAAAAGTCAATTTCAAATTCTTTATTACATACAGGTTAGCAAATCTAACAACATGCACATATACATATAGTCATGGCCGAAACTGGTAGAGTTGTTTTCATTGAAATTATATCCGTTAACCTTTGGAGAAGGTCCTGTGGTCATCATGAATATCACCATAGCTCAAGCATTGTTAATTATTTGTAATCATAGAGACAAGTAGCAAGCAGTATACCATGTTTTCCCCACCTGTACAAGAGATAATCCACAAGCTCTAGGGAGTGGATTATCTCCTGTACAGGTGGTACACCATGGTATAATTGTTGTCTGGCCTGTGACCAGCAGGAGTGAGACATATGCCTTATACTTTTACAGTTCCAATGTCCATGTTGGTGACATTAACTTTTGTCAAGTTTTTGCATTAAGCTCTGTTTGGTGACAGTGCACTGACGGGCAAGACACAGCATTCTGTGGAATTGAAGCTCCATATAAGAAGGGGTAACAGATATAGTTTAGGGATAATTATCCATATTTCTTCATAAAAACGCATTTTGTGACCCATCATTAGAACCGTCTCGTTGAGAAATAAGAAAAATTATCTATGAATTATCCTCAATACCCTTTCTTATCTGGAGCTCTGACTGACTTGTTGTATACCACTCTCATCAACATTGACCATTATGAAATGTTTTGTGCTAAAGTTGCATTTTCTGGCGAGATTGTGTAATATAGAGGATCCTACACGAGTGGTCATTTCATATGAAATTTATGAAACTAGCCTTAGGCGAGTCTGCTCAATTCGTAAATTCCATATGAAATGACCACGAGTGTAAGATTTTGTTTATCATATGACCTACAAATAGGATTTTAATGTCTTCAAACTGAACGTTATTTCAATAAGAAAATGCATTGTTGACATGGACGTTGTCAATGAGGTGATGTGTATGCGCCAAAGTGTTACTACACGTGTGGTCATATGATTTTTATGACACGACGTTATCCACTGAATAACAGCAACGTCATATGATCAATATTTTTATTTCTATTTCAGAAATAGGCATTTCCAGCAAAGCCAGGATCAAGACGACATGAAAACAAAAAGTCACACTTGTTCCACAGAAACTCACGGTCACGATAACTATATTCCGGAGAACAGGCTTGCCCCCTGTGATAAATCCCAAAGTCACAATCAGGACACATACATAGCAGACAGCAGGTTAAAGCAGTGTGATAATTCCATCAAGGATGCTCAAGAAATTAACAAAGAGAACAGTGTAAATGAACGGATATTAATTCACAAGGACAGCGGTAATGTTCTCGGTGCTTTCAGCGATGATGAGAAAGTCTCAGGACAGCTAAACAACAGTAGTTATAGTAGAAACAGTACTGCACCAAAATACCCATTAATTAGACAGAGCTCAAATTTGACTAACGATTCAGGGCGAAGTTCTGTAAGTGAACTAGGGGAGAGTGTGACAAATACGCAAGAGAATGACATAGACGCTAACGATAATGATAATGATTTAGATTCATTTCGTAGATGCAGTTTAACGGTAACAGATCCCAGTGGTCACCTGACTTTGCCGGATCAGTTAGATTGTGTCAGACCTAAGGCAAACTCTAGTAATTCTAGTTATTCATCAGATGAACAAAATTGCAAAGACTCTGTTGCTCAAAATGACGATAGTGTACGACCCACCAGTGGAGGCAGCACACGTGGCCTTCATATAAAGTATGCACCAAAAATTTATTTTAGTCATTCTGAAGATAGTACTTTAAGTAATCGTCATCGTAAACATTCACCTCTTTCATCTCCTACCGCATCACCACGGTTACGAAGGCAGCCGACCATGGAAACACGCAGAATATCACTGACGGATAGTGCCCATGGTTACACACAGCTCAACCAGTATCATCTCAAGGAAGAAATTGGCAAGGTAATTAAAATCTTAAAGAGTTCCTTCAAGAGCAGAGAACACATTCAGAAGAAGGAACATGGGCTATACTTCAAAGTTTTGGCTGATCAAGCCTCATCAGTAACCCTGACAATAGCTGGTGACAAAAGCCAGAGAAAAGCATACTGTAATTTCTTTAATTTTAATAAGGCAGTCGTTATAAAGACTGATTAGTATCAAAAAGGGTCCAAATGATTAAAAAGTGATGATCTCGAATAACAGTCTAAACCTATCGAAAATTTCTGACTTCTCAGAATATATCCTCTCATCTCAAAGGCCACTTTGTAATTTTTGGTTTCTCAGGCCCTTCTATGAATATAATACGGTTATAAGCCTGGCATTGTTCCCCAAAAATCTAGATCCATCTTGTTGACAAGTCTATCCTTATCATTTGGATGAGTCCATTTTTAGTTTAAGGGGCTTCTGGTGAATGTTTTCATTTATATTGTATTTTGCATAGAAATTCCTATAAGAAAATACTGTAGACCCTGTTCAGACGCCACGTTGTGCAGTGTCTGAGCTGGGTCTGTACTGTTTGCATATGTCCCCAAAACAGGTTTCCTGTCTTCAATGGGTTAACAGTTGCCTCTGACCTGTGTTGAAGAAAACAAAAAGAAAGAAAGGAAATGGAAATCACCCCTGGTTAACTATGTACAGTCAATTCTCGATATCTCGAATACTGATATCTCAAAGTGCCCTCTTAATCAAAGATAATACTTTGGATTAGTTTTGTACTTTTATTTACATTTCAACTCTTGCTACCACAAACTATTTTTATTTACATTTCAACTCATGCTACCACAAACTACTAATATCTCAAAGTAAATTTTCTGGGACCAGAAAATTTACTTTGAGATATCAGTAGTTTGAAATGAACTTCTACTTTGAGATATCGAGAGTTGGCTGTATATACAAGGGCAGCGAAACAAAAAAGAGCTGTTACAAAACGAAAAAGAGTCATAGTTACCAAAGGACCTGATGACCAGGTCATTTGGTAACTATGATCATTTTTTGTTTCATAATTTCATAACATCCTTGAAAACAAAGTTGACCAGGGGTGGAAATTTAAAAGACATCTTCATCACTCTTTTGCTTTAATGATGTCATAGAAACATTTAAATTACTGAAAGAAGATAACACTGCAAACTGCAAATCACTCAAATATTAGATTACAATTCTGAGTTTAGAAGAAGCTTTATTTCCCATTGCTCTATTGCCCTTGTTTGTTTTTTGTTAATTACTTCACTTTTAAATGAAGATTTTTAAAGAAACTTCTCTTAGATCAGATTTCATTAAAATAAGATGCTGTTACAGTGCACATCCTTGTACTATTAAGAGTTCCTTGAGCTTGAAATTACTCATGCTAGCACAAAATAGTTCATAAAGTACGAGATCTAAGCAGATGACTTTTGGTACAAAATAGTGGTTTTACTGCATGTATGGGGAGATAATCTATGAAATTTCTGAAATTTCATGGATTATCTCCCTGTACAGACATATAAACTGTGGTAAAATACTGCATAGGTTAAAGCATGGGAGTAGAATGAAATGGAATGACAGGGAGTTTTTCCTCTTCCTCATTCCAGTGATTTGGGATGGCACTTTTATCGGAAAGAATTTGCTCCCACCTGTAAGAGTGCCATTCAAGTCTCATGGAGCCAGTGGAATGTTGCTTAATTCATTGCCCCAGATAAGGAGGGGTAACAGGGATAATTTGTGGATAATACTTTGTGACCCCTCATTAGAACCGTCTTGGTGAGACAGTTCTAATTAGGGGACTCACAGTGTATGTTTTAATTGAGAAATAAGAAAAATTGTCAAAAAAGAAAACTTACATTGTGACACCTCATTAGAATCCTCTCAGCAGGCAGTTCTAATGAGGGGTCACAATGTATCTTTTCATTGACAAATAAGAAACATCATCTCTGAATTATCTTAAAAAACCCACCTTATCTGGAGCTCTGAATGTTGATTATGTCATCAATTCCATTCCAGCTGTAAACTACAAATGCTGAAAATTAGGAAATTCTGTTTGCACAATGCCCAGAAAAATTATATATAGTGACACAGCTCTGCTGTGATTCATTGTTCAGAACTTAGATGAAACTTAGAATTTTCCATATGAATAATTCATTTAAAGGCAGAAAATTAATTAAAGGCATATAGCTGCACATACTGCATTTGAAGATCTGCATTCTTAATATGTGGGATTGAATCCTTATTAATACTTTATGTTTCATATAAACTGGTAAACAATTTTTTAATAATTTCAAGAGACCTATCCTTAACTAATTGAAATAGATGTGAACTGGCAAATGATGTGCTGAAATTTTACGGGAAGGTTTGCATGTTGTATGTTCTTAAACACTATTTGCTAATCAAAAGATATATATATATCTAAAAAGGCATGTGGTTGAGTGCTTAGAGACAATTAGCTACCGGTTTGGATCTTAGTTTGGAAGCAAATTTAGTGTATACACAAAATCTTTCTAAATGTATTCATACTATTGTTGAAGAGATATGAGCCGCGACCCGAGAAAGCCAAAAAAGTGGCATCTGCCCACTGACCCTGATCATAGTCTTTCCTGTGCACTTAAAGGGTAGCTAAGAATTTAAGCTAGCTCCTTGACAGCGAAGGCTTTGATCAGACTGATCATCACCTCCACCCCCCCTCCGCCCCTTCTGATCAGAGTCTTCCCTGTGCACTTAAAGGGTAGCTAAGAATCTAAGCTAGCTCCATGCGGACTGGATGCCCAGGCTGATCTGAGTCTTTGCAGGGTGCACATGCCACTTTGTTGGGTTTGTTGTGTTGCGGCTCATAATTATGGTCCATAATACAAACATTTATTCAATTTGTGAATAATCTATCTGTATTTTTTATTTTAAAGGGTTCCTATGGTGTTGTAAAGCTAGCGTACAATGAAACAGATGAAGCCTACTATGTAAGTAACCGATAATCTTCAGTTTGAAACATATTTCTTTTAATAGACACCCGGGGGGTGTTGCAGTTCACATGTTTTAAAATGGCAGAGAGGGTTCTGATGCAGAAGATCATGGGTTCAAACCCTATTGGGCCATCAGTCAAGGAAAACTTTCTGTGTCAACCCAGCAGTAAATGGGTGCCTGTTTCGAATTGGGGAAGGATAAGGCAGTGAAAGGCAAGGGATGGAGTGTGCCCAAGATATAGTTGGCTGCTAAACCCCAGTGGCCATTATTGGCTACAGGCAACCTTAACCTCTTTAAAATGGCATTTGAAAAAAAGTTAGGCAATAACTGGCAAATTTTGGTGGTTTAAGCCAATTTTGGTGGATTTTAGAATTAAAAGTGAGTGGGTGTTTATTGGAGAGGAGGGATTTATTAGAAGATATACAGTATTATCATATTAGAATCTTTTTCGAGTGTGAGGTGTGGATAGAAAAATTGTCGTGAGGATTACTCACTGTTCAGCTTCACAATGCTTTCTAAGTAATGCCAAACAGTTATTTCTAGGGATAGATTTCTCTGTCCACACCTCACTTCACTCTCATGATCAAAGACTCTTCACGTACCTTTGGCACCCCAGTAGCTCAGTAGGTTAAGCGCTGTCCTGCTGACTTAGCGGTCCCTGGTTTGAGACCCGCTAGATGTAGGAATCTTTCCAAATGGGGTTCTATCGCACACAGTCTACATGTTTTTAATTGGCCTAAAGGCTAGTAGAGTGCAATATATAGGTAGGAAGAAATAGACTCAGTAGGTTAAGCGCTGTCCTGCTGACTTAGCGGTCCCTGGTTTGAGACCCGCTAGATGTAGGAATCTTTCCAAATGGGGTTCTATCGCACAGTCTTCCCATAGTCCTGATATGACTGAGATACTGTTAAAAAGGACATAAGATCATAAGTTGTCCATCCATCCATCACAATCTATCAGAGCATTTGCACTAAGTGTATATTGAAAGCTGTACATGTTTTTCATTGGCCTAAAGGCTATAGTAGAGTGCAATATATAGGTAGGAAGAAATAGACTTTGACACAGACAGGAAAAGTACTTCAGACACAGATTTCTTCCAGTTAACTCTTTTAGCATGAGTGACGAAAATATCATAATTTGCAAACAGCGTAGATCCTGATGAGGCGGCTCATAATTAGCCGCCTCATCTAGATCTACACTGTTTGCCCTCTTGTCTTTGAATTCTCAATATGAAATATCTTGGACAAGGCATTTTTTTTAATTTTGGCAAATGTAAATTTTGTCGTCTGCTTTTTGGTGCTTAAAGAGTTAATGGTTCATCTGCTGACTACAGCAGTCAGAAACACAGACTAATGTTTAGAAAAAAAACACCAGTATTTGAAGTGCTAAATCATGTTAGCACTACCTGACTCAAACTGAGACATGAGGTCAGTGAATGTATGTTGATTGTATAAGTCACAGTTACTTTTTCTGATGTCATTTTTAGGATGGGCAGTCCAAACTTGTGTCAAGTTTTCTGGTTTAACCCTTAAAGCGCCAAAAAGTAAATAATTAAATTTGCAAACAGTGTAGATCCAGATGAGGTGGCTCATAATGAGCCACCTCATCTGAATCTACACTGTTTGCCCTCTAGTGTTCAAATTCTCAATATGATATCGCTTGGACGAAACATTTTTTGAAATTATGCAGATATAAATTTTGTCATCTGCTTTTTGGCACTTTAAGGGTTTAAATACTCTATTTCCTGACGGTGTGCAGACAGGGGAAACACCGTGATCTTCTGAGAAATTCTTTATTTTTTTTTAGAAAAAAGATAATATCTTAAAATCCACCTACCACCTACTTACCTATGTAATATGATGTTCTGTCTGAAGTCAGTATGCACCACCTACTTACATAATATGATATGTTCTTTGTGAAGTCAGTATGCACTTTTGATTCAATGAAATTATGAGAAAAAGCTGACCACCTTCTGGCACGAATAAATATCTCCATTAGACGAAATCATAAGTTATATAATAATCTTCAATCTTGCACTAAAGAATTAGGAGTAGACCCAAATCAAACTGCTTCAAGAAGAAAGAGTAATCTGAGTTGGGTCTATATTGTTTTCCAGTTCACCTGTGTGCTTTTAACACTTTGCCGATAAGTGAAATCAGCTGGCTTTAAAATGCAAACAGCAAAATAATAGTAAAAATTGCAAACAGTGAAGATTCAGATGAGGCGGCTCATAATGAGCCGCCTAATCTGAATCTACACAGTTTGCCACCTAGTCTTTGAATTCTGAAAATCATTTAGCTTGAACAAATTTTGCAGATGTAGATTTAGTTATTTTTTTTTTGCGCTTAAAGGTATACTCCCTCATATTTCATTACGAAATAATCACAAAATTATGAAGCTGGTTAGTTGTATGCAACATAATTAAGATGTGTTAAAGCAATCTTCAGCTAAAACATCTTTGTTACGGAAGCAGAGACGATATATCAATGCGTACCGTTCTTGAATATTCACGAATATTTTGTCGTCATAAATTGATTGACTCCCACAGGCGTTTCTGCAAGCATGTTTTGAATTTTATGATTGGTGGAGTAAATAACTTAACAATAGCATTAACCTCTAATCTGTGCACGTGAGTTGTTTTCAGCCAATAACTGTCTACAGTTGAGTAAAGAAAGGGCTTAAAATTATTCATGATATAACTTAAACCTGATTAACTTTGATTGCTGGGCGTATCAAGTCTTCAGTTTTGGCGGGAATGGTGACCCGCTATTGCCGCTCTTTTTGTGTATTTCCTTAAATTCTCCTATTTTCAGTGACCATCACAAATCATAAATTTTGCAGATAAATGTACTTTTAATAGCAATCATTATAATGCCCAGAATATAATGTTTTGTGAGAAATTTAAAATTTAATAGAAATATTGTGGGTGTAATCCTTTAAAGGAAAAGGATGATGACTGTAAATTGTTAATTTATCCAGATATGTAACGTAATTATGGGTACACATATCGGTATAGGAGTGAAAAACGTCTACGCTGCAGTCGAGGGCTCTTTAATATTTCACCATAATCACCTTCTTTGGACTAAGAGATGATTCTCTCGAGAATGTTTGTCTTTTAAAACCGGAGAAATGATTTCATGGTGGGATATGTGAACTTAATTTAATATTTATGGAGAGAACTCTTGTACTCTCTGAACGTCTGCTCGCAGTTTAAGTGCAACTGAGAGACAATTTTACAGACAAGACCATTTATTTCTTACTATACAATTCTAAACTGTTTAAATTACAGGAAGGAAATAAATTGCAACTTTCTCTGGGACCATGGTTTTTGTCTGTTATGCAAACATAATTTAGTTATATAACCAGTTTCATCAAATCTGTCCTTATATATACATATTCTAAGTATCTTGGCTTCTTTTCCAGGCAATGAAAATATTATCAAAAAGAAGATTGATGAAAAAGGCAGGTTTCTTCAGTAAGTAGCTATTAATTTTCTTTATTGCCAATACAGATTTAATGGCAAAATACCAATATAGTTATTCCTCTATAAAACACAGACACATGCTTTGTTTCCAAAGATTTTAGTTTTTGCTGTTATAAAAAAAAAAAAAAATTTCAGACAGGGATCAACTCTTACTGGAAAAATTTGCTCCCTTATAAGATATAAAAGTGGTGTAAAAACATGGAACACATCTTAACAGCTACAGTACTATGAGCTGCCTCTTGAGAAGTCATGCAGTCTTACAGTATAGAAAGCAGTCTTTAAAAATGCTTTTTTTCTACAGGAGAAATATTCAAAACCTATGAAGAATTCTTGAATTGCATTTTTGGTACTTAAAAGAAATAATAGTTATATACATGTTGTTTAGGGACTTGTTGTGATTGTAATTGTTAATTTGGCAAGTATTACTTGTAATGAAAATAAAATCATTGCCAAATTTGTTTTGCAGCTCAAATAACAAAATATTAAACAGCAATTGTTGGATTACTTTCAGAACGACCCCCACCTACCAGAGATGGTAAAGTACCGGTGCGGCCCCCCACCCACCCATTAGAGAGAGTATACAGGGAGATAGCCATACTCAAGAAACTGGATCACCCCAATGTTGTGAGACTGGTCGAGGTCTTGGACGATCCCGAGGAAGATCAGTTATATATGGGTAAGTTGATTTGTAACCCCACCCACATTCCTTTACACAAGCCAGTCTTGATTGCTATTTTAGATGGTTGAAGGTGAAAAGGTGCACTTTTAGGGGAACTAACTCAGTCATTTTCATTTTTCTCCCTTCCCAATAGGGGTCAATATTTAAAGGAAAGAATTTGCTACCCTAGGAGGGAATCCTTTCCTTTAAGACTAGACCACTTTTGGAATGGATTCTCCAAAAATAGAAATAGTTGGATTTGCAAACTGCGTGTAGATCCAGATGAGGTGGCTCATAATGACCACCTCATCTGGAGGGACACTTTATGCCCTCTGATCTTTAGATTCATAAAATGATACAGCTTGGATGAATCAGTTTTTGAAATTTTGCAGACGTGAATTTAGCCGTCTGCATATTTGGCACTAAAAGGCGAAAACAAACACCCATACAAGAAACAACATATTAACAGATTAGTTCGGAGATTGTTATTTTGCAACAAATAAAAAAAGGAAAACAACAGCAGAAAACAGGATTTTGATTGCCTCAACCTGCGGAAGCCGCAGACAGTGTTAGCTTGAATGAAAAGAAATTGTAATCGTGATCCCAGTACAAACAGACCACCTGCAAACAGTATGAAAAGTGCATGTTCTGTGATTTTTGCCAATACCTGCAATAAATAGGCGAAAATCGTGGTTTACCAGTGTCCAATTAATTTAGGGGGCGTAATTAAATTTGTTCTTGCAGATGTAACGTATTATGTATGATTCTGTGGATTTGACTGACTGGAAACTTACATCCAATATCTATAAGATGTGATTTTTGGAACATCTCGTTGTTGTAAAACCATTCTGTAGAACTGACAATAGTTCTCTTTCCTTGAAAAGAACAAATATGGTGAGAGTATGTGGTGACATACAGATGAAACCAAATTCTAGCATGAGCCGTGTCATGACAAAACCAACAAAGTGGCATGTGAACTCAGTGAAGACTCAGATCAGCCCGGGCATCTGCCCAGAGTCTTTGTTTCATGCTTAAAGGGTAGCTTAGGGTCTAAACTAGCTCCGCAAACATGCGGACAATGAAGACTCTGATCAGACCAGGCGGATGCCCAGGCTAATCTGAGTCTTCGCTGGGTACACAAGCCACTTGTTGGTTTTGTTGTGTCCCAGCTCAAATTCTAACATGATGTTAGCATTTTTCCCATTGTGCATGTACCCAGTGACAGCATGCTAATTTGTGATCAGCTGCGATGAAGCTGCAAATACATCCCAAAATGCAATTTAATCCTTGATGTCTTCAGATGTAAAGATTTACTTCTGTCAACAGCTGTCTCAAAGTAGTTGTTTAGAAAACATTGCAGTAATCTTGCAGATTTATGCTATATAATTTTGGAACTGAGAGTACATGTATTTTTTCCTTGCTGGTAAATTTGTGCTATTAAGGCTTTGTTCACATGGGCAAAGTTTCTGTGACAAAGTAGGATTGGTATACAGGAAAATATGCTCATGTGAATGAAAATATGTGCCACATTTTCATTGCCAAATCTATATGGTAAAGGTTTTTTGACAAACAAAATTTGTCCGTGTGAACCTAAAATTTGCCTTAGAATAATTATGTAACAAAGAAACTAGCATATGGAGATTAATATAAAAAACTTAGCTCATAATCAAATCAGTTTGATTTTGAACAAAGTATATTTAACAAAGAAAATGTAGCCTGGTTGTCACAAGGGTAAAGTTTATTTGTCCAGGTAACTTTGATGAGAAATCTTTGTCCGTGTGAACACTGCTGCAAATATTTCATTGCCAAACTTTAGTTGACAAAGATTCTTTGTTACATATTTCCATGACATTAATTTGCTCTGTGTGAAAGCAAAATTTTTGGCAAACCTGCTTTGCTAAATTTTCTGTGGCAAAGAAACTTTGCTCTTGTGAATGAAGCTTAAAATATGCTGTCAGGCAAATGGGAATATTGATTCACTTCAGCTTTGCCATCATGAATTAAATTGCAAGTCATCCAACAACCGTAAATTAGTTCAACCTCATTTCCACACCGGGTAGGCGGCAATAGAAAACGCTCTTAACAATCGATTAAAGTGGATCAAAAAAAGCAATTTCGATTGCAAAACAGGGTTTTCGTTGCAAATTGTCACCAATTCGCAATCGAAAACACTGTTTCTGACTGTTTTTGATCCGCGTTCGTCGATTGCACGAGCGTTTTCGATTGCCGTGATTTCACCCGTTCCCCCATCAGCCCAGAATAATTGAACTGTTGCTTAACAGCCATACATCACCATATCAATCATCCATATATGTTCATGAGCAACCTGACCTGGATCTGCTCTGTTTGTCCACTAGCCTTTGAATTTGCATTACGTTATAGCTTAGATGAAACAGTAGGAGCCCCAGTAGCTCAGTCCCAGCAGGCACATGACGTTGAAATGATGTCGCACCGAAGTCGATGCGACGTGATGACGTCGCATCGACGTTGGTGCGACGTCACTTTGACGTCATGTGCCTGCTGGGGTGGGTTAAGTGCTGGCTTACTGAACTAGCGGTCCCGGTTTTGAGTTCCTGGAGGCAAGAATCTTTCCTAACATCAATGGGGTTCCACTGCATACAACCTTTCATTATCACTCTACCATTGTCCTGATATGACTGAAATACTGTTGAATAGGATGTAAAATTGCAAGTCATTCATCCATCCATCCATGGACGAAACAGTTTTTGAAATTTTGCAGGCATAAATTTTGTCATCTGCTTTTTTGGTGCTTTGAAGATTTATGAAACTTTCTTTTCATTGTCACATGGAGATAAATGTGTTAAAAAAAGTAATATGAGCCGCAACACGAGAAAACCAACAAAGTGGTTGTGCGCCCAGTGGAGACTAAGATAAGCCTGCGTGACTGCTCAGTCTGATCAGACTTTTGGCTAAGCGCTTAAAGGGTAGCTAAGGGTCTAAGCAACCTCCAGAGGACAGCGATCTGAGTCTGCCCTGGGCGAACAACCACTTTGTTGGTTTTCTCGTGTCGCGGCTCATATTTACATGTCAGTAAAATCTCATATTTAATACTGGGTCATATTTAATATACTGAGTCATGAGCTGCCTCATCTGGATCTACGCTGTTTGCCCTCCATTCCTCAAATTCTAAGTATGAAGTAACTGGTTGAAATTCTGCAGGTGTTAATTTTGTTGTTTCTGCTTGTTTGTCTCACCTGTGAATAGCATTTTCTGGCGTCAACTTTTCTGGCGTCAGCGATGAAAACTTTGCATTGAGGTTTCTGGTTAAGCTGTTTTCAGACAAAATCCCACATAATTCTTGTTGTGCTTTAAGAGTTAATGAAATTTTCTTTTCATTGTCACATTGAGATCAATGTGAGAAAAGTAATATTTACATGTCAGTAAATCTCAGATTTAATACTGGGTGACACTTAATAACTAAATTAATTAATTTTCACTACTGCCCATACTTACCATGACTATTTGGAGATCTCACCAATACCTGCTAAGATTTCATAATGGAGCCACTACACGAGAAAACCAACAAAGTGGCTGTGGGCCCAGCCTGGGCAGCGGCCCAGTATGATCAGAGTCTTTGCTGTCTTCATGGCTGTAGTTTAGACCCTTAGGTATCTGTAAGCACATAGCAAGACTCAGAGACTCAAGCTGATTTGAGTCTTTGCTGGGCACACATGCCACTTTGTTGGTTTTGTCGTGACATGGCTCATTTAGGCTTTGAATTTGAACAAATACATGTAATGCTATCATCATATAAGGTCAGGGGTTGCTATGGGCGGCAGGTGGGGTTTAGTGAAAATGTTGTGAAACAATGAAGACATGGAATTGCCTGAGCTGGGTCTACACAAAATCAAATAAAACGAACTAATTCTGTCTTTGTTCTTATTTCAGCTTTTGAACTCGTTGAAAAAGGGTGAGTATTTACAGTTGTCGTTTTATCCATTATAAGTGCTGATTGCACCACAGAGGTGTCTCCCACCTTTAGTTTGGGTGAGTCCAGCCACCATTTGAAAAGTTTGTACCACTAGACATTTCATGGCAAATAAAATCTTTAGTTCGGGTGAGTCCAGTCCAGAAATTTGTACCACAACACACTTCATAGCGAATGGTGCAGACTCTGATCAGACTGCTCCTGAGGAGCAGTCTGATCTGGGTCTGCACTGTTAGCCAAAATCTATAGTACAGTAGGCCACCTCTATTAAGCAAAAATCTTAGTCTTGAGTGGCCAAAATTTCATACCCCAGAGTCAGGCTTTTAATGTAAATTGACCTGTATTAAGCAAGCATCTGCCTTAAAGCAAGCAGATTTTTGCCTTTCCCTTGGGTGCTTGCTTGGGTGCTCGAGACAGGTTTGACTGTAGTTTAAAAAGAACTAGGACAAAATCATGTCTAGACTCACTCCGCTGAGTTTTGGATTAAAATGTTGCATGCATGTTTGAAAAGAAGCCAGACAGCTTTTAAGCAATTTCCTTTTTAAACTTTTCTGATCTTAAACTCACACTTCACTTATTGATTAGCTGTGTGATTAAATCAAGGTGAGATTTTAGAGATAAAAAGAAAAATAAACATTAAGGATTCTGAGCAGTTTTTTCAAGCATTTTTTCATCTCCTAAGAGATATACAGCTGAGAAATGCTTTGTCTGCTTTCTATAGATGGCTGGATGACTTGCAATTTTACATCCTTTTCAACAGTGTTTCAGTCATATCAGGACAAAGGGATGGTGGTAATGAAATACTGTGAGCAATGGAACCCATTTACGGTAGGAAAGATTCTCGCCTCAAGCAGGACTTGAACCCGGTCTGCTAGATCAGTAGGCCAGCACTTAACCCACTGAGCTACTTGGGTTATCTGCTTTCTGTAAGATTTATCCCAGGTGAAAATGGTACTGAAATTTCAGTGAAATTTCACCCAAATTTCGGTGATACAGCGAAATATCAGTGATATTCTGCTGTGTGACTGAAATTTCATAAAACTCCAATGACATATCAGTGAAATTTCAGTTAAACCAGTTTCAAAGCAGCTAACAGAATTTCACTGATATTTCAGCCTTATTCAAGAAAAAAACCACACAAAATTGATATATAAAATGAAATTTCTATGATACAAAGCATGCTGATGACCTATTTTTGCTGTCAGTGATTTTAGTATCACTATGCAGGGTGTAACTGCATTAAGTTATGCATATTTTTTCACAATTTAGATTTGTTTTTATCATTATACCAAATGTATACATTTAAAGTCTTGGTGTGTTTACTAAAAAACGAACAAAATTCGCTCTAAACATCATTGAGCTGATTGTACACAGAAGTTATGTCATGAGAAGTTCATGAACCTTTACTAAATTATTGATACATGTAAATTTTATAATCTTAAAATATATTAGGTACCTGTTTATGAACCATTCATGAACTTAAAAGTTCATGATCAGATACCTTATATTGTCAAATTCTTAGGATTATAAATTTAAAACTGTAACTCAATTATTACAGATAAGGGTAAAGAGTTTCCATGTTAATTGTCATACCAGCAAAGCAAGATACAGTGTAGGGTCTATTTCTTGTGTTCTTGTGTATGTAAACTTGCTTCACAGGTAAATAATATTTTGTGGTATTATTGCCATCTTTCAACCACATCAATCTCAAAGTTTCAGTACGTGTATTCGACAGGGGGTTCATGCTTCACGATTCTTAGAATCAAGCACTTTTAGTATAGAAAAGGTGCTTCATGCTAAGAATTATAAAGCAAAAAACACCCAGCGTGTCACAATTCCTGGCGTGAAGCACTTTTTCTATAGAAAGAGTGCTTAACTCTTTAAGCATCAAAAAGCAGACAAAATTAAAAAAAAAAGCCTTGATCAAGACATTTCAAATTGAGAATTCAAAGACAAGAGGCCAAATAGTGTAGCTCTAGATGAGGCGGCTCATTATGAGTCACCTCATCAGGACCTAAGCTGTTTGCAAATTTTGCTAATGTCGTCACTGGGACAGTTAACACTAAGAATCATGAAGCATGAAATCCCCAGTTGAATACGCCCAATATATGAGCCTCATTTAGTAAAATCTGAACATGGGATAACATTAGAATTCCCTTCTGCCCAAGCTAATGAGATATCACATATCATAAAATATGTATTGTAAGCAATGAAAAAAAAAGTAATTTCTTTCATATGCAGACTGAGATTATTTTAATTACAGTCAAATCTCGATATCTCAAACAACGATATCTCAAAGTACCTCTTATATGAAAGAATACACTTTTGACACAATCCCTACTTTTATTTACATTTCAACTCCTATTATCTCAGACTACTGATATCTTTATGTAAATTTTCTGGGACCAGAAAATTTGCTCTGAGACATCAGTAGTTTGGACTAAATTTCTACTTTGAGATATCGAGAGTTGACTGTATTTTATGTTTTGTCAGTGAGGTGATGAATGTGCCAACAGAAAAAGTTTTATCAGAGGAGACAACATGGAGCTACCTCAGGGATATTATACTGGGACTGGAATATTGTAAGTTCTTGGATACCATATACACGGTAATTTTTGCGGGTTCAAATTTTCGCGGTTAAGGGTAAAAAACATATATATTAATTTCATGATTTTTTATTTCGCTGTTAGCAACTATAATGGGATAAGCAAAACTTCTTCTTGTTCACTTGAGCCAGTTTGTTCATTAACCTGTGGCTGGGCCGCCACAGGTTAATGAACGATTTGGCTCAAGTGAAAAGTACCAGCAATTACAGAAGCAAACAGAAACAAAATATATGAACTCTTTGTCTACAGAAGATACTTTATAAGAAACAGGAAACTATTTCGCGATTTTAATATTCGCGGTTTCTAAGTGACCACCAAAAAAGGGACACCGCAAACATTATCTTGTATTATGGTACTAAAGTCAGCTACCATATTTCTTTTGTTAAATGCAGAAGAGGTGTGGGAGGGCTTTGCAACTCACAAGTCCTATAAATGGCATTTTGGCATAAATGGCATTTTGGAAACAAAAGTTTAAACATTAAATGAGGCGCAACACGACAAAACCAACATGATTGTGTGCCCAGAAAAGACTCAGATCTGCCTGGGCATCCACCCAGTCTGAGCAGAGACTTCACTGTCCACAAGGAGCTAGCTTAGACCCTAAGCTATGCTTTAAGCACACAGCGAATAGTCTGATCAGACTGGGCAGATACCCAGGCGGAGTCTGTGCTGGATGCTTTGTTTCTTGGCTCATAGTCTAAGTATGGTTTTTGTCTCACTTGTGACTACTAGCAGAAAGCCAGATATCTGTGTCATTTTTCCAGCATCAGCATCTTAGGTGTGGTCAGCAATGGCATAAATTTTTGTCGAGTTTGCTTACTCAGCTCTGATTGTGACAGTGTGGAGACAAGTGAAATTTTTATGATTTATTTTCCTATTTTCCGTCATTGATAATGACTTACCGTAATGACCTTAAATATTTGGACAGACAGGTCTGAGCAAACATTGTAGACCCAGATCAAACTGCTCCTGAAGGAGCAGTTTGATCAGGGTCTACAATGTTTGCCATTCACTTAGCATCATTTGGATGCATTAATGTGTGTAAAATCCACTCTTTAAGAATTTTCAAACAATTGTTGGACTTTTGGCTGTCCAAAAAACTAGGCTTATTACGGTAAAAGGAAATACTGTGCAATATTCTGAAAAGTTGTTAATTGATGCCTTTAAAATGAAAAGCATCAAATGTCATTGTCAGCTTTTGATGCTGTAAGGGATCACTGGATGCACTGGGCATTCGATAAATTCTCACAATCTGATCATGCTACGCAATATTTACGTCTGACAAGCACATACAGCACTGAGCATACCATCATAATCAGGTTACAAGTGGTTTTTTCTCCCTTTAGCAGGATCTGAAATACCTTAGGGCTATTCCAGATAAAAGTACCTCCCTGGGCAGGACCCGAACTTTCTGAGTGGGTTACCACCAAGGAAATTTTAATTACCTTTACAATAGGAAATGATAGTATTTCTTTCTCTTCCACACCCCACCACCAAAATTTCAATTAGTTTCCAGTCCTGCCCCAAGATGTAATTGTTCCTGAAAAAGCCATTATTCAGTTCTGTAATAAGTCTGATCTACCCTTCCAAATTGATCCCAAAATCGAGATCCATCTTATATGAGACAGATCTAGATTTTTTAGCTTATTTCGGATGGTAAAATTCCCATTTTATAACCAGATAAGTTAAGGGAGGTTCAGGTTTGGCTGAGCCTTTACCTGTCTCAGAGCCCAAAATGTGCTTTTTACAGGGTAATCCTTAATTCCAAATGGTTCTATTTACTTGTTTTGTGTTTTCTCTTACAGTACATTACCAGAAGATTATTCACAGAGATATCAAACCATCAAATCTGCTTCTTGGAGATGATGGACATATCAAAGTAAGCATCTGATTTTGTTGTATGTGAAAACCTGTATAATAATAGTCAATTCTAATGTACTTACGTATGTAACAGGATGTTATTGGATAACGTCAAAAATTTGTGACAGTATATCCTGCAATATGCTGTCGCAAACCTGACATCATTACATAACATCACTTCTCATTGGCTTACGTCTGGTTTTACGTCACTGAAAGTGTTTGCTGTGGGTGCAAAGTAGCACACTTTTAAAGGTGAAAATGTGAAAAGTACATTAGAATGGGGATAACTGTATTAAAATTGTCATTTGGGGAGTAAATCGTCATTTTTATGGTTGCAAATTCCGTTTTTACGACTCCCCTAGTGGGTCGCTGTAAAATGAAATTTCCGGCCATAAAACTGACGATTAACCTCCCCAAATGACAATTTTGAATACAGTTATCCCATAATTCATGTCCAGACTCTGCAAATTCAGAACAGCTGGACAGCATGCTTGCTGTTCTTCTGGTGAATGCGTAAACTTTCAGGGGAACAACTCTGTCATTTTTGCCTCCCTTCAAAAATGTGTGTGTGTGTGTGTGTGTGTGTGGGGGGGGGGGGGGGTCAACTCTTGAAGGAAAGACTTTGCACCCCTAGGAGAAAATTCTTTAGTAGACCATAGTTTGAGATGGCTTTGTTGTCCAGGGTGGCAAACAGGAAGTTTCACTTTATATCATTGGAGGAAAGACTTTTTAAGTATATCCCTCCTCTTTGATCCATTCCTGTGATGGGTATACAGAAAGAAACATATGTTCTGTGAATGAAAAACATAAGTGTTCAGATTATTAGTTCAGAATAGGCTTGCCATCGCGAGCTATAAAGCCCTAGGAGCAGTATGTCATTACTCTGATATGTAACAATTCTCACTCCTCTCTCTTATTGATTCTAAATAGAGAAATAGCGTCTTGTTAGCAATGTCCCTTGGGGTAAGTGGGAAGATATGAGCTGTGGCACGAGGAAACCATCAAAGTGGTTGTGCGCCCAGTGCAGACTCAGATCAGCCTGGGCATCCACCCAGTCTTATCAGAGCCTTCGCTGTCCGCACGGAGGTAGCTTTGACCCTTAGCTACTCTTTAAGCACTTAGCGAAGAATCTGATTTGCTTGGGCGGATGCCCAGGCTGATCTCAGTCTGGGCCGGGCACACAACCACCTTTTTGGTTTTCTCGTGTCGAGGCTCATATAAACATAACAATGCCATCATAAAGGAAGGCAGGTTTCTCCGGGGCAAATTAACCCACATGATATTGCCAAATTAGCTTAGAATCAGAAATAAATCTTCTAACTTAAAGGCAAATCTGAATCTGGTATTTATTGTTGAACCAGATTCTTGGTACATGTACTGATTATTGAAAACTTTTAATAGCAACTTTAATATACTTTTTCTTTTTGAATTGTATCGGAACATGAAGAACTTGGTTTTGGGGCACAAAGTACTTCTTGTTTTTTCTGAAATCTCCCCGTGTATAAGAGCATGAAATATTTCTTCTTTCTGAAGCCTCTCCTGTATAGGAGCATGAAGCACTTCACCTTCTTCTTGAAGTCTCCACCTGTATAGGATATGAAGTAATTCTTTTTTCTGAAGCCTCTGTTGTACAGATGCACAAAGTACTTCTTGCTACTGGTGAAAGTATGTGTACTTAGTACTGGTTAACCGCTTAAGAGGTCTAAGCCTGCCCAGGAATAGTGTGGTTAGGTTAGCTGACCGTCCCGACATGACCATAGTTGTTTACCATGGACGTTAAGCATCAAATCAATCAATCAATCTCCAGCCCCCCAGTATAGTAGCATTGTAACAGTACTTCTTCTTCTCCTATATAGGAGTATAAAGTACTTCTTCTTTTGAAGCCTCTCCTATATATAGAGGAGCATGAAGTACTTCTTTCTGAAGTCTCTCCTATATAGGAGCATAAAGTACTTCTTCTTTTGAAGCCTCTCCTGTATATATAGGAGCATGAAGTACTTCTTTCTGAAGCCTCTCCTATTTAGATGCACTAGAACTTCTTCTTTCTGAAGCCTCTCCTATAAAGGAGTATGCAGCACTTCTTCCTATATATAGAGAGAAGCATGAAGTACTTGTTTCTGAAGTGTCTCCTATATAGGGGTATGTAGTACTTCTTCTATTGAAGCCTCTCCTATATATATATATATAGGAGCATGAAGTACTTCTTTCTGATGCCTCTCCTGTATAGATGCACTAGTACTTCTTCTTTCTGAAGCCTCTCCTATTTAGATGCACTAGTACTTCTTCTTTCTGAAGCCTCTCCGATAAAGGAGTAGGAAGCACTTCTTCTTTTGAAGCATGAAGTACTTTTTTCTGAAGTCTCTCCTATATAGGGGCATGAAGTACTTCTTTCTGAAGCCTCTCCTGTATAGATGCACTAGTACTTCTGCTTTCAGAAGCCCTTCCTGTATAGGAGCATGAACTACTTTTACTTCTTTCTAGAGCCTTCTCCTGTATAGGAGCATGGATACTTCTTTCTGAAGCCTCTCCTGTATAGGTGCTTAAATTGCTTCTTCTTTCTAAAGCCCCTTGCTGTATAGAAGCACAAACTATTCCAACTTCTTTCTGAAGCCTCCTCCAGTATAGGTGCTTAAAGTACTTCTTTTTGTATAGGAGCACAAACCAGGGGCGTAGCTATGGACAAAAACTCAGTACGCACAATCATGTTTTATACTCATTAACGGCAATAATAAGGGGTTTAGCCGTTACATGTGTAAGATATTTCAATTTTCATGTCTGTTGGCAGTAAGTATTAAAATTATGCCCAATTAACAACAGTTCAGCATGAAAATACTCAGGTGTGTGTTGAAATTTTGTCAATTTGACAAAATTTCAATACGCACCTGCGTATTTGCGTATAGGTAGCTACGCCCTTGCAAACTACTACTTGTACAGGAGCATGGAGTACTTCTTTCGTAAGCTTCCTCCTTTGTAGAAGCATGAAGTACTGCTTGTTTCTGAAGCCTCCTTTTGGATAGGTGCACAAAATACTACATGCACTTCTTTCTGAAGCTTACTCCTTTGTAGGAGCATGAAGTACTGTTTCTTTCTAAAGCCTCCTTCTGGATAGGTGCACAAAATACTACATGTACTTCTTTATGAAGCCCTTCCTGTATAGGAGTATGAAGTACTTTTAATTTCTGAAGCCTCCCTTTGACCACCGTGGTTATGCTGTAGATCTTAACCCTTTTGCACTCAGAAGTACTCTATGGAGTTTTGGCCGTTCTGAGTGCAATAGGGTTAAAAATGCAGATGACAAAAATCAGCAAAATTTTAAAAAATGTTTCATCCAAGCTATATCCTGTTGCAGTTTCTATTTCTGTTATCATTCTCTTTGAATATGTTGATGCTACTGCCTGGCGATTTTCCGAAATGACCCTAAATGTTCAGACAGACAGGTCTGAGCAAATATTGTAAACCCAGATCAAACTGCTCCTAAGGAGCAGTATGATCAGGGTCTACAATTTTGCAATATACTGCATCATTTGGATGCATTTACATGTGTAAAATCTCCTTTCTAAGAATTTTTTTAGCAATAATTGTCCGACTTTCGGGTGTCTGAAATTTTAGGGTCATTACTTAAATATATGGGTATATTTCCAGGGGCTATTGCTATTGTTCCGAAGGGAAACAAGTTTTGTGACTTCCTCTTTGTTTCCCTGAATGTCATAGTCTTTCCAAAATTAGGTCTCCTCTGAAAGGAAAGAATTTGCTTTTCTAGAGAGGATCAAATTCTTTCTATTAAGAATTGAACCCCTTTGAGTAGGGAGGTAAGAAAATGGCAGAGTTGCTTCCCTTGAAATTGTATCCATTCATCTTAACAAAACTGCTGACTGGATTATAAGCAGTGACTACTAGAAACAGTCTGTTCAAGATCTTCCTTATCCCATTCCATTCTGGATACCCCTTTAGGGGTATCTGGGCAAACAGTTTGGATTCAGATCAGGCCCCACAAGCGTGGGGCCTGATCTGAGATTCAAACTGTTTGCTGCCTAGACATCATTTCTACAAGAGTTGGTCTGACCAATATTGTCAGACTATTCTTGATTTTTGATGCAGAAGACAATTTCAGCAGACAACAAAAAAATACCCAAAATGCAATGGGTTATTTTCTCTGTCTTCTATTTAAATGTTTAAGATCATGATGGTAAATTATTGAAAAATTTTAAGGATTCCCCTGAGCTAAATTCTCTTGGAAAGAGATAACTATTTTCAATTAAGACTCACTAGTAAACATCAACATTTAAGAGTTTATTGAACTACAGATAAATTCTTAACACTTAACTCTTTAAGCACCACAAAGCAGACGACAAAATTTACGTCTGCAAAAATTAAAAAAATGCCTTGTTCAAGACATTTCATATTGAGAATTCCAAGACTAGAGGGCAAACAGTGTAGATCTACATGAGGTGCCTCATCAGGATCTACGCTGTTTGCAAATTTTGCTATTTTTGCCACTGGTGCTTAAAGTGTTAAAGCTCCAAAATTGAAAACACTGTCGTTAAATTTGCAAACAGCATGGATCCAGCTGAGGCGGCTCAGCGGCTCATGAGCCACATCATCTAGAACAATATATTTTTATTTTAATTTTCAAACAGGAGAAAATGAATTATAAACTATCCGTCCCTGTTGAGGCATGAATTTCTGAGAAATGGGTCTTACAACTTTAGCTCTGATGAAGAGGTTTTATGCTGAATTACAGACAATTTAATTAACTTGGGAACAGGAGAGTGGGGAAATACGAGAAATCACTTTAGAATTAAGACAAAGTACAGTCAAACTAACGTGTTATCTTAATTTCCCCTGTTTATTGGCTTTGACGCCTAAATTGTGTCACGGCATTCTAACAAGTCATTCACTTTGTTGTCAGGGAAAGAAATAATTTGAGAGGATATAGGAGATAGCCAAAATTGTGAGGTGTGGAATTCCTTAACAGAGTCTTCCATCTTTGAATTAAGACTTAAAGAGCTAAGAACAAAAAAGTTTCATTTGCAAACAGCATAGATCCAGATTAGGTGGCTCATAATGAGCCACCTCATCGTTTGCTCAATAGTCTTTGAGTTCTCAATATGATGTAGCTTTGATGAAACATTTTTTGAAATTTTGCAGATGTAAATTTTTTTGTCTGCTTTTTCAGCATTTTAAGGGTTTACCAAGTCCATTTGTCTGATGTTCTGTTCTGTTCTAGAAATTCTGCCACAGGTGGCTCACCTCCAGTCTACTGGAGTATCAGCTGTCAACAACAGTTAAATTGGTTTAATAATTATTCGACTCATTTTTTACAAGTCAACCCGTTTCATAATTTTTTCTGCAAAGGATATAGACCCTTTTGTAGAAATCTGACTTTAGTATAAACTGAGATGCAAAGATCATTTCTTCTGAAGGTGAATGGATACATTTTCAGGGGAAGCTACTCTGCCATCTTCATTTTTGCATCCCTTCTAAATTGGGGTCAAATCTTAAAGGGAAGAGTTTGCTCCTGTAGGAGCAAATTCTTTCCTTTAAGATTTGACCCCTTTTGTAAGAACTTTGACATTCAGGGAAGCAAACAGGAAGTCACAGAAGTTGTCTGCCTTCGAAATAATGGCAGAAACACATGGAGGTTTACCTTAAACATTTAGAGTAATTTTT
Source organism: Ctena decussata (assembly GCA_963989385.1). Classification (NCBI taxonomy): domain Eukaryota; kingdom Metazoa; phylum Mollusca; class Bivalvia; order Lucinida; family Lucinidae; genus Ctena; species Ctena decussata. The sequence continues at coordinate 75,811,498 of OZ022511.1, read as the reverse complement.
TGCACGGTAGGTTTACAATTACAAAGTCATTGAACCTTCAAAAAAAAGCAATAATCTTAGAGATGAAAACTGAGATTCTTTTAAGTTTATTGCATAGAAGCTTCAAAAATATTCTTGAGCCTCATCATGATTCATCGGAGCTGCATTTCACTAAACTTCTTATGATGGGTGAGTTTAAATAGCACTGACCACCACAGACTATACCACAGAACACAGGCTACCACAGGCTACAACAGACCACCACAGATCACAGGCTACCACTGACCACTACAGACTTCAGTGCAGATTACACCATCAAAATTGACATTTTAGCTCTTAAAGCACCATAAAGCAGACAACAAAATTTATGTCTGCAAAAATTAAATAAATGCCTTGTCCAAGACATACCATATTGAGAATTAAAAGACTAGAGGGCAGACAGTGTAGATCCACATGAGGCAGCTCATTATGAGCTGCCTCATCAGGATCTATGCTGTTTGCAAATCATATTATTGTTGTCACTGAATAAATGTAAAAAATTATCAAATTTGAGAACTTTTTAGAAATTTCTCTCTTTTTTTTCTCTCTTTTTTTTTTCTTTCTGAAATCAGATTATTTATAACTTGGTGACATAGAAGTTCCACTATATCTAGTATCAGTGTTGCTGTAAAACACTTATATTTGGCTGTTACTGAATTTTGGCAATATTGGTGGTTAACTTTTTAAGCACCAAAAAGCAGACGACAAAATTTACGTCTGCAAAAATTAAAAAATGCCTTGTCCAAGACATTTCACATTGAGAATTCAAAGACTAGAGGGCAAACATGTCGCCTCATCAGGATCTACGCTGTTTGCAAATGTTGCTAATTTCTCCCCTGGGACTTAAAGAGTTAAGGCAAAAAGCGCTGAAATGTAAGTTTGCAAATATTTGGTTTTCAATAACATCATAACAGAGGTTTAAATAAGAAGGGGTATCTTATAAGTATTTGAGGTCTTTTCTATACCGCACCATTAAACTTAAAATTGTGGCATTCCATTAGAATCCCCCTGATTAGACGATTCTAATAGATGCCACAATGTATAGTTTGTAAGAAAAATTGACAGATTTTCTTTATTATATGGAGCTATGGTATATCATGAACGCCATAATTAGTCATAAGTTTTCACGAATTAAAGATTTTATGTACTGTTATAAAGGATCTGATTTTAGAAAAAAAAGGTATTTTGATGCCAGTCAGATGGACATTATTAAGAAAAGTACTGTTATATTCCATGTCTATATAAAGCAAGTTGACTAGAGACTATGTTTCGTCAGAGTAGTTGCTATTCACACGTGGATGCAGTTACCTTTTCACATGACTTGACAAGTGCTCATTAAAATTTCTGGAACTTTATCATTTTTCATATCCTGCTGAGGAAGAACAGTTCACTCATGACTACACAAAACAAAAGAGACCTATTATAAAAATATTGGTGTTTTTAGCTCACCTGAGCCAGCGGCTCTGGGGGAGTTTATAGAATGGGAAGGCTCCGTTGTCCATCGTTCATCATACGTTGTCCGTCCATCCATCCATCCTAATTTTAAACAACTTCTTCTCTGAAACTATTAGGCCGATTGTAACCAAATTTTATATATAGCCTCCAGGGCTCATGGGAACAAAAAGTTGTTCAAACAGTCCTGGTCACATGACCAACATGGCCGCCATGTCCATATATGGTAAAAACCTATAAAAATCTTCTCCTCCAGAACCAATGGACCGATGGCCTGGAAACTTGGTATGTAGCATTGGGTATGTGAGAACTACCAAGATTGTTCAAATGATGACCTTGAGTTTACCTTGATCTTTTTTACGGCAAGCTCAAATTTGCTCTCTGGTGCTTTTATATGGTAAAATGCTAGAACATAAGATTTCATGGAATTGTTGAAGATTTTGGCCTAAAAAATGGTATATACAGTCATCTTAATGAGTACATGAAGATTTATGAGTACAAGAGGACAAAGGTCATTCTTTGACCTTTGACCCTGGTCTCTGATATTTTGAAAATTTCAAACATCTCCTGACCAACATGGCTGCCACCCATATATGGTAAAAAACCTTTAAAGATCTTCTCCAGAAAAAATGGGCCAATGGCCTTGAAACTTGGTATGTAGCATCAGGTTCGCGAATTCTACCAAGATTGTTCGAATGATGACCTTTGGTTGACCTTGACCTTTTTTACAAGAAGGTCAAATATGTGAAATTCTAGAATATCAGATTTCATGGAAAGTTTTGAAGATTTTGGCCTAAAAATTGGTATGTACAGTTGTCTTAATGAGTATATGAAGATTTGTGAGAACAAAAGGTCAAGGTCATTCTTTGACCTTTGACCTAGGTCCCTCATATTTTGACAATTTCAAACATCTCCTTAAAAGCCAAGGGGCCAATTGTAAACAAATTTCATATAGAGCCTCCAGTGGCTAAGGGAATGAAAAATTCAAACAGTCCTGGTCACCATGTCCCTATATGGCAAAAATCTTTAAAAATCTTCTTCTCCAGAACCAATTGACAAATGGCCTTGAAAATTGGTATGTGGCATTGAGTACCCAAATGCTAGTAAAATACTACAAAAACTGTTCATATGATGACCTTGGGTTGACCTAGACCTTTTTAGGGCAAGGTCAAATATGGGAAAATGCTAGAACATAAGATTTCATGGAAAGTTTAGCAGATTTTGGCCTTAAAATTGGTATATAAGGTCATCTTAATGAGTACATGAAGATTTATGAGTACAAGAGGTCAAGATCATCCACTGCGGTCCTTTGCCCCCAGACTCGCATATTTTGACAGTTTCAAACATCTCCTCAAAAGCCACAGGTCCAATTGCTCAGGTGAGCGATTCAGGACCTCATGGCCTTCTTGTTTTATTGCCACCTGGATATGATTTTATCAGATTCTTGACTTCTGTTTCTCACATTGTTTCTCATGTTGCAAATTAATTATTATTACTCAGCATCTTCCAGCAATAATTAGTAAAATATGTAGGTCAGTGGCTTACCTTATATAAATATGGTTGTTTCATAACTTGTCACAATAGGGACGGACTAACGGCCCCGTTACAGCTGCTATGGATACGTTCTGCTGAGGTGGGGGGGGGGGGGGGGGGGGGGGGGGGGGGGGGGTTGGACCCAACAGTGCATTGGTTAACCGATTCCATTCGGTATACTCCTTAAGGGGTATTTAGGCAAACAGTTTGGATCCAGATCAGGCCCAACAAACGTGTGGCCTGATCTGAGATCCAAACTGTTTGCTGCCTAGACATCATTTCTACAAGAGTTAGTTAGACCAATATTGTCAAAATATTTTTGATTTTTGATGCAGACGACAATTGCTGCAGATGACAAAAAATACCCAGAATGCAATGGGTTAAAGTTAGCCTACAGAGGGTATAGTTTAAAACATGGAATGGAATGGAGCGTAATGGAATGGAAAGAACCCAGCAGGCACATGACGTTGAAATGACGTCGATGCGATGTAATGACGTTGCATTGACGTCAGTATGTCATCATTTTGACGTCATGTGCCCGCTGGATAATCTCCTCCTCCTCATTCCATTGATTTGGGATGACACTCTTACGGGAAAGAATTGCTCTCTCTCTCTGAGGAAGAATAGAAGTACCTTTCATGGGTATGAGGACTGGTGTGGATAGATAAATCTGTCACGAGGGTCACTGTTTGGCATCACGAGGCTTGCCTCGTGATGCGGAACAGTGATCCCGAGTGACAGATTTTTCTATCCGCACATCACTACCATGATAGATACTTTTTCTTGCACACCACGTTTTGTATTATTTTTAGAACTTGTTAAAATGGGTAATTTTAGTGCCTCAGAGGTATCTTTTTGATTTAAAAGAAAGCACCAATGCATTGAATGCTCATGATTTTTATCCAGTCCTGGGTGAGATAACATGGGTGAGATAAGATTTATAGGTACAGGGGAAACATGCAGATATCCTTATCTGGTCTGCAAGAAAGTTCTATCCTGAAAGAATAATGTAGTAGCTTTGGTATTTCATCCATTCCATTCCACTCCAGCGTTTAAACCATGTCAACAGAAACTGTCAGATCCTTCATTGAACTGATTATATGAATACTGTTTAAACCAAAAGAAAGAGTATCTATATTTATGTCACGGGTCTCAGGAAACATATTCCAAACTCGTGAAGCTGAGGAATGTCCTGAATACGAAAAAAAAAAAAAATGTCTGGGGTACACCAGATAAATCTTTATATTTAGGCTTAAATCTTCCCATTCAACTCTTGTGCAAGTTTTCTCCCATGATTCCTTTGCTGTTGGCATCAATATACTAAGGCCCAATTTCACGTCGACGAATTATTTCATGGTGATTTAAACTGCGGCGGCGGCTCCGCTAAACTGCCTATAAAACCACGGTTTAAATCGATTTCACGTGTGCAAAATCTACATGATTCAGCAAAACCAAGGTTTTGCCAAGCTGACTATTCTTTCATGTACGAAATCATGTAAAAATGACTCACCAAGGATCTAGTATGCGCAACGAAATTGAAGCAATATCAGAAGACACGATTCTTCGATAGCGCAGCAAGATGTCGCAGCAGAACTAGGGCTGCCTCAGAAGATATTGTTCTTTGTCTTTGCTAGCGCAGGGTAACTAGCACCATGAAGACATCGCCCGTTTGTGCTTTTATGTCTCGCCTCCTCCGGAAAGCATTGTTTGAGGAGGCTCAGTGAGGGCCGCCTGCGCGCGCCATTTAAAAAGTAGGCATCTCATACTTATTGTCTGAAGCTACTCTGATTCGCGAAAGGCGTCAATAAGTGTTCGGTGGTTGCCTACTTCCCATTTCATTTTTTTCTACAGGAAATCGCGCGTCTGTTGTTGAAAGTTTAAAAGGCCACAATTCCGTAAAAAATAAATTTTACTCCATCAAAACTCCACACGCCCATTACAAGTACACTGCAAAAAATAACTGTAGATTTTACGGTAGAATAATTGGAGACCAGCTGCCAGTCCTTTTCCCGTTATTTTTACGGGCGTTTGCCTGTAAGACATTGTTGAAAATCACGAAATGGATGTTTTATGTTGACTGGCCGCACTCGAAAATAACTTTGTATTGTTGAAGGGCTATCTGGCCAAAACGACACCTACTCTATTCTGTCCCACTCTGCCTGATGATTCCTGTGGTTTTTACGGGCGCCCGTAAAAATAACGGTAAAATGACTGGCAGCTGGTCGCCAGTTATTTTACCGTAAAATCTACGGGGTTTTTTACAGTGTACGCAAGGTATGAAAAAGATGGGAGGAGCTGATTCTATACCGTAAAGTGAGACAAACGGACGGACAGAAAGACAGGCAGACGAGGGCATGGTCACGGGGGAATAAAACAATAAACGGAAAGCACCTAAATACACTGCAAAAATAAACGGTAGATTTTACGGTAAAATAACTGGCAACCAGCTGCCAGTCCTTTTTACCGTTAGTTTTATGGGCGCCCTTAAAAATTGCAGGAATCATCAACCAGAGTGGGAAAGAATAGAGTAGATGTCGGTTTGGTTAGATAGCCCTTCAACAATACGAATTTATTTTCGAGTACGCCAAGTTAACATGAAACTTCCATTTCGTGATTTCCAACAATGTCTTACAGGCAAAAGCCCGTAAAAATAACGGGAAAAGGACTGGCAGCTGGATTCAAGTTATTCTACCGTAAAATCTACAAAAAATTTTACAGTGTAGGAAGTGACGCTTTAGAAACAACCCGTTGACGATTGCCTCATGGTACAAAAAATTGTTTCATCGGTATGATATTATTTCCCATGTTATCTTGTTGTCCTTCACCCAGTACCTTGTGCGCCGCTCCAACCTTCGCACTTCTGTCTTTGTGAAACAAAACTGCACTATACAAATTCTGTACCATCGTAATATTTAATAGGGTTAAGTTTATGGTATACCAAGAGGGTCAAAAGCACCGATACGGGTCGACCAGTATATTTACTGGTCGACCCGCAAAAATACGGATCGACCAGTATATTACGGTTCGACCCGTCAAAATACGGGTCGACTCGTATTTGACGGGTCTACTTGCATTCACGGATCGACCCGTAGAATACGGGTTGACTCGTAGTCTACGTGTCGACCGGTAAAAATACGTAGCGACCCGTATTTCAAAAATACGTGTCGGTCCGTATTTCAAAAGTACGGATCGAACCGTATCGGTGCTTTTGACCCTCTTGGTACACCATATAAGTTCTCGGGCTTTTTCAAACATTAATGGACCGTGACATGACAAAACCAACAAAGTGGCATGTGCATCAAGCGAAGACTCAGATCAGCGTGGGCATCCGCACACTCTGATCAGCGTCTTGGTTGTGTGCTGAAAAGGTAGATAAGGCTCTAAGCTGGCTCCATACGGACAACGAAGACTCGGAGTCTGATCAGACTGGGTGGATGCCCAGGCTGATCTTAGTCTTCGCTGGATGCACATACCACTTTGTTGGTTTTGTCATGTTGTGGCTAATTATGCATCACTAATCTCAGTTATGTCAATGAAATCATTATAGTCATCCATTTTCCGCATAGAATCAAGGTTTTTCAGTCCTTAATCTTTCGTTTTTCGAAGCTCAAAATAATCCGTCATTTTGTTGATAGTGGAAAATAATTTTTGCACGTGAAATTCATACCGAAGATTATCTATGAAAATAAGCGTCCAACGGCCTTAATTCTCGGTTTATCGGCGACGTGAAATTGGGCCTAAGTGTATTAAAATTACGGTAACTCCAAAGAGGGCAAGCCTCTTCTTTTTGAAAGGAAACTTATTTTGTAATTTCAGATAGCTGATTTTGGTGTGAGTAATGAGTTTACTGGTACTGATGTATTCCTCACTAGTACTGCAGGGACACCGGCATTCATGGCCCCCGAGGCCCTTAAAGGTGGGTACAAAATAATTGTTATGGCTGGGTGGCCTTGCATGCACCAATACCATAAGACAACGTACTTATAAAACATCTTGGCAAATGATTCCTTAGCTCCAAACTGTCATAAATATTTCATTATGTAATATAAGTTTTATTTAATGTTCAATTTATTGTAATACTAGAAGCATAAAGAAATTAACTCTTTAAGCACCAAAAAGCAGACGACAAAATTTACGTATGCAGAAATTCAAAAAATGCCTTGTCCAAGACATTTCATATTGAAAATTCAAAGACTAGAGGGCAAACAGTGTAGATCCACATGAGGTGGCTCATAATGAGCCACCTCATGTGGCTCATCAGAGTCTACGCTGTTTGCAAATTATACTATTTTTGTCACTGGTGCTTAAAGTATTATATATGATTTGAGTTCACTTCTTGACATGACATTAGTGAGAAATGAAAAGGGTTGAAATCTATTGTGTTCATGGGTTTTAAAAATGTAATATTTCAGTGTATACCCATAGCAATAAATCTATTGATGATGCATTAATTGTCAGCAGGGAAGCTATTAGTTTCTTCAGATAAATCTACTCAGTTTGTCTGAATTTTGTAGTAAATGCAGTTCTGAAATATCATGACCTTTGAGGCATGAGAATATTTAAGTTTTGCCAGCAAATAAGAATTTACATTATGGCCACAAACTGATTTTGCATTTAAGTACAGCAATGTCAGATTACAAAAGTTTGTAGCCATGTAAGAAAAATTGTTAGCAACAATTAATATGGCTCTGTTTCTGTGAAAAAAAAAAACACCTAAAAACATTTTAGTGACATAATTCTACCTTATTTGATAAGCAAGGATGGGCCAAGACAGTGCAGAAATAATTGCATGTCAAACTCAGCTGGAACCATCTATAATTTCTTTAATAATCTATAATATTTAAGGCCTCATTTCTTTACCCTAGGATATTTTTTTCACGTTAGTATGTTCGCACTGTCTTTTAGCCTTGAAACACATATAATAATTGCTGTTAATCTCAAGTCTGGCTTAACCCTTTTTAGACCGGATACCCGTTTTGGGGACATAATGCAAACAGTGCAGACCCAGTTCAGACGCCGCAAAACGCGGCGTCTGATCAGGGTCTACATTGTTTGCTTACAGGAATTTCTATGCAAAGTACAATAAAAGTGAAAATATTCACCAGAAACCCCTAAAACTAGTAATGGGTTTATCTGAATGATAAGAATGGACAAGTCCACTGGTCAAAAAAGGGTTAAAAGCAAGGATGATGCTATTGAAACTATCATAATTAGCAAAATATCAGTACACTTATTATTTAGAAAGTACATGGAATTATCCTAAAATTTGAACACATACATTTTTTCCATGTCTGGATCTGTCAAATCATGACATGCATAATAGCATACAGTATAAATGCTGATCAGACTGCTCCTTGGGAGCAGTCTGATCAGGGTCTGCACTGTTTGCTGAGGTACCTGTAGTCCAATATTTAGGAAACCGGGATAATTACGGTGAAAAGACTATGAACAAGCATAGTGCATTAATATTAGAGGTTAAAGAAAATCTAATTAATAAGATTTACCATTGAGAAACACAGGGTATAAATCAGTTCGCCAATTTTCTCTTCCTGCAGAGACTGTCCATCATATTTGACTTCCACCGAGACTGTCCGCGATCTCATGCTTCCTGCTGAGACTTCTGTTTATGATAAATCACTTCCTGCAGAGACTGTCCGCGTGATTCTGCTTCCTGCCAAGGCTCTCAGCAAGAAGCAGAGTCAGGCGGGACAGTCTCGGCAGGAAGCCATTATTCGAGGCCAGTAGTCCCTGCAGGAACCAAGAGATCGTGGACAGTCTCGGCAGAAGCCAAATATGATGGACAGTCTCTGCAGGAAGTGAAAATTGGCAGACTGGTTTATACCTTGTGAGAAAGGTGGTTTTATCATTACACTTGTCTGACCTGGTTCCAGTTTCTTTAATAATTTTTCACCTGTGGCTTTCAAAGACATTTTCTGTCTCTTTACTTTCTTGCTAATGACTGAGATCATGTAAAGGACAAATAAATATAATATGACTTTTTCAGAAAAAAAACTGTCTTACGGCATTAGCTGTCGGCTGTAATTCTATCAAATTGTGTGATCTGTTTGCCCTCTAGTCTTTGAATTCTCAATATGAAATGTGTTTGACAAGGTATTTTTTTTAATTTTTGCAGACGTAGATTTTGTCGTCTGCTTTTTGGTGCTTAAAGAGTTAAAGAAAATCTAATAACTAAGATGGTGGTTTTATCATTACACCTGTCTGACCTGGTTCCAATTTCTTTAATAATTTTTCACCTGTGGCTTTCAAAGACATTTTCTGTCTCTTTTCTTTCTTGCTAATGACTGAGATCATATAAAGGACAAATAAACATAATACGACATATTTCAGGAAAAAAACTGTCGTATGGCAGTAGCCTATTAAGGGCAAAATGTGTGATGAGTTTACCGGTAATAGTTTGCTAGAATTCCTGCTTCAAAAAATCTTTACACTGTTAAAGTTACAAATGTGTATTTTGTTAAGAAATTTCAGCCTGATAATTAGTTCCTGCTCTTATTCTTTTTTCTGTCACTGTACTCTGTATAATTGTCTACATGTAGACTGGAAGATCTTGAGATGTGGCTAAACCATCTCAGTTTCCAATTCTTGACCAGATTCAGGAATTGGCTGATGAATTACCGTAATCGCCCCATTTACCGCACATACCCCTATAACCGCACACCAAGGCCATTTCTGGAAAAAAATTCACAAGCGCACACTGCTTTTTTTCCTTTTGAAACTCACAAAACGCATCAAGTTCAACTTTCCATTACTGTTTCAACAGTGACAGTGTTTTCAGTTTTGTTTTCCCGACGCAATGTGCGAAGAGAGCAACTCTATCTGTCTAAATGTCAATCGGGCATCCTCGCCGATATTTACGGAGTTGGTTGAAGTGTTATGATGTGTACGAGCGCGAACAGCGGACTCGGATCAGCTTACACACTTACGCCGTCTGATTAGCGTATTCTCTATCTGCATCAACAATGGGAATGTACATGTTGATCCAAGAAGGATCGAGCTTACGAAGTTATGAGGTTGCAGGGGTGCGCAGGCTGAGCTGAGTCTTTGCCTTTTGTACATGCGAAAAGGCGCCATTTCTCAGAGCAATTCTGGTTGTATATAGCGATAATGTGCACGTGCGCCAAAGTGCGTTAGGGAAAGATACATGAACGACAGATGAGAAACCCGGGTTGCAAAAGAAATAAATTGTCATAATGACAAACTTGTTTCCTGACAAAATCAGTCTGAATACATGCGCAAACTGAACGAAGGGACTAGCCTCCGCATATGCATGGTCTGTGCATTTAAACAAAGTTCGCGGTAGCCATAGGATAGTTTTATCATTGGCATAGCTGGTCCGTGGGAAAAGGGCCTCAGGACACATCCGATCAGCAAACACCCGCATCATACAGTGCATTTGCGAACACTGACCAGTCTAAAAATCTCCAGGATTCGCCGATAGTTTGCAAAATAATTGTTTGAAGATGCGCAGACTGATTTAAGGCTTTGCTGTTTGCACATGTAATACGGTACCTTTCTCATGACACGTTGCCAATATTTCTGCACCCTTGGACGTAATAGACAGAAATAGGGAATATCAAAAGGACCGCATCCAGAATTAGACTGTGTGTGTTATTAATAGAAGCCCGTGAATTTAAAGCAGACCCCTTGCAGTGAATGAATTGCCAAGGCACTGACAAACTTACCTGACGTGTTTAATAAACAATCACATATTAGGTCATCGTAAATGTGTTGAAATACTTTCCTTTCTTTTGGAATATTGAAGAAGGATGAAGAGAATGAAATACATGCAAATATGTGCAGAGGACATATTTAATACTGAGAGGTATGAGATATAATTTGCAACTTGACACGAGATTGTTTTTCTCCTGGAAATTGGCAATTCAAATAGTTCGAACACTAAATACTTTCATGACACTTTGAACACCCCGATTAACTGTTCGAACTAAATGAGAATTTACCGTATCGATTTTCCTTAACATCTTTAAAGTAGACAATGGCAGTTTGTTGTTTTTTCGTTCTGAGCGTGCGGTTATTAGAAACGCTTTTAACCACACCTTTATGTTGCAATTTTGAAAAAGTTTAGCGCACCGTGCGGTAAATGGGGCGATTACGGTAGTTCTAATGTGTTTTCATACTGCCAGTTATTTCAATGACACACTGTATAAGTATTCCTGCATGAACAGTCCCATTTTAGCACTGGCCAGTTTTATTTAAGAAATAGATTCTTGCTTACAGTGATTTGTTGCCCATGCAATATGTCACTGGTTGGAGGTCAGTCATGAAGTGGATATATCACAAGTGGGAAGTGCGAGTGATATATTCACTGGCAACTGAACGACAAACAGTGATATATTGGGCAGGGAATCACTTGTTAGCAAGAAATAACGAAAACCCTAGTGTTCCCTTCAGATTTTCCCAGTTTTCCACCATGATTACACGAAGAAATAGCACCAATAACTTTGACCGTAGCAAAGTCTTTTACATGTATTTTGTAAGTTTTTGATGTGAGAAAACGACTTTACACCATCTTCATGGAAATGAAAAGTGAAGTCACCGAACGAATCAAAATGAAGTTCGAATGGAGCCGAATAATGTCAGGCTAGTCTGCCCAGTGATTTGTCATGCAATATATCACTAGATTTTACCATTGGCTATATAGGCAACCAGTGTTAGAATTACTCTTGAGTGAGTGAAGATAGGGATTCATCTGGGCACTTTCCTCAGCTGAAGACAGTGTTTCACATGATGCAGATCAAATAAATATCATACAAAATTAATGTTATATATGTTATATCTCTGGAAAGGTCATGTTTTCTTTCAACTGTTTTTATTCAAAGAAAATGATATGAAGTACTCACTTTAATGTTTTCTTTGATTTACAGAAGAGAAAGAGAACTTCAGTGGAAAGGTAAGAATTATTTGACCCGTGACATGACAAAACCAACGAAGTGGCATGTGTGCACAGCAAAGACTCTGATCAGTCTGGGCATCCACCCAGTCTGATCAGAGTCTTTGCAGTGTGCTTAACGGGTAGCAAAGAGTCTAAGCTATCTTCATGCCAACAGCGAAGACTGTGATCAGACTGATCTGAGTCTTGGCTGGGCGCACAACTACATTGTTGGTTTTCTCGTGTCATGGCTCATTTTACTGTCTTCAACAGTATCATATGAGAATTATGATAATGACATAAAATATTGGGTCAGCTATATCTAAGCAAAGAGTATAAATCCTCTGAAGAAGCAGTTTGAAATTCAGTCAAAAAGCTGTGACATATTGTATAGGTAAAGATTTATTTGTACTGCATTATTTAATACGGATTGTGCCGGTCACATTAAAGTGACAATTGCACTCTGCCTTATTAAACAGTCTCAGCTGGGCGACAATGGTGCCAAAAGAGTTAAAATGAAGATACAAAGTTATGCATTTGTTCTGTATATTTATGATTTTTTTATTTTTCTTCATGACAGATAGCACTACATATTAAAACCCAGAAAAAAAAACTTCTTAGAATTCGTTTGTTCTATAGCGAAATAAATTTAAGTTTTTCTTCTTTTTGCAGGGCTTGGATATTTGGGCCATGGGTGTCACACTGTACTGTTTTCTCTTTGGAAAGGTGGGTATTCTGTACTCATAGAAAATCGTCTGCATAGGCACTGTCAAAATTGCAACACCTACAGCAGATGGAATCTTTCATGTTCATATGAGCTGCAACACAAGGAAACCAACAAAGTGGTTGTGCGCCTAGCACGGACTCGGATCAGCCTGGACAGGAGCAAATCTTAATGCCCCTCCGACTGTTGTCACAGGAGCATAAAAAGATGCAGATTAGTTGGCAAACAGTGCAGACCCTGATCAGACTGTTGTGGGTCTGCATTGTTTGCTCAATATCTGTCCCAATGTTGAGACTTTTTACAGTAATTTTGCATTATGATGCCGACTGTCACATGCATGCAAAGGTGACAGAATATCGGTGAAGACAGGATTTTATGTACTGACTAGTCAACTTCAGTAATGTAATTAGTTGTCACATCAGTCATTAACCCTTTAAGCAGCAGAAAGTAGACAAAATGAGCCGCGACGCGAGAAAACCAACAATGTGGTTGTGCGCCCAGAGCAGAGTCAGATCAGCCTGGGCATCCGCCCAGTCTGATCAGAGTCTTCGCTGTCCGCATGGAGTTAGCTCAGTCCCTTAGCTACCTTTTAAGCACTTAGCGAAGAGTCTGACCAGACTGGGTGAATGCCTAGGCTGATATGAGTCTGCGCAGGGCGCACAACCACATTGTTGGTTTTGTCGTGTCGTGGCTCAAATGTACTCTGAAAAATAAGAAAATTGAGCCACGACACAACAAAACCAAGAAAGTGGCATCTGCACCAAGCAAAAACTTAGATTAGCCTAGGCATGCGCTCCATCTGATCAGAGTCTTTCACTGTCTGCATGGATGTAGCTGAGACCCTTAGCTACCCTTTTAGTGCACAGCAAAGACTCTGATCAGACTGGGTGCTTGCCCAGGCTGATCTGAGTCTTCCCTGGGCACACATGCCACTTTGTTGGTTTTGTTGTGTTGCGGCTCAAACAAATTTTGTTCAAGCTGTATCATATTGAGAGTTATAAGACCAGAGGGCAAATATTGTAGAATTTGATGAGGCAACTCATTATGAGCTGCTTTGTCTGGATCTGCTCTATTTGCAAATTAAACTATTTTCCTTTTTGTGCTGTAAGGATTAAGATTAGAGTGTAAATAAAAAGGACTACGAATTAGACTGGCAGGCTGAGCAGGTTCTATCTTGCTGTTTATGTGTACCTTATGGGTACGAGGTTATAAAACTTGAGAATAATCTCAAACTCAAAATAAAGCACACTGATTGGCTGCACACTGATTGGCCAATCAGTGTGCTTTATTTTGAGTTTGAGATTATACTCAAGTTTTATACCCTTGGACCTTGTTGCTGTAAGGATTAAGATTAGAGTGTAAACAAAAAGGACTAGGAATTAGACTGGCAGGTTGAGCAGGTTCCTTCTTGTTGTTTACGTACACCTTATGGTCTCCTTTTTCATGATATTCCTGGAATATAAGCTTCAATTGATAGATTTATGAGATATTGATATGACATCACATCTTATTAGCTACCATGCAATATCATGAAGTTTACATGAACTAAGCTCATGTAACCCCCCCCCCCCCCCCCCCCCCCCCCCACCCCCCACACACTCACCCACAAGCACTGCCGAACCACACACATTTGTATTACTTGGACTTCCATTCTCATGGCTTTATATTTGAGAAAGCCAGTTTTGTGATCATATTTATATAAGACAGGTATTTTTCCCCTACAGGACAGTCCCAAAATCTAGATGCATCTTAACTCTTTAAGCCCCAGTGACGCAATTAGCAAAATTTGCAAACAGCGTAGATCCTGATGAGGCGGCTCATTATGAGCCGCCTCATCTAGATCTACACTGTTTGCCCTCTAGTCTTTGAATTCTCAATATAAAAAGTCTTGGACAAGGCATTTTTTTAATTTTTGCAGACGTAAATTTTGTCGTCTGCTTTTTGGTAGTGAAAGAGTTAACAGTTTGCAATGAAAACCCCTTATAGGAGAATGGCAGAATTACACAAAACAGATTGGGGTGGTTGGGTTCATTCTACAGAGGCATAAATTGTGTTTTATAGTCAAATTATTATGGTTGTGGTTATTAGGTTACCGTAATAACCCTAAAGTTTTGGACACCCGAGTCGAACAATTGTTGTTGGAAAATTCTGAGAAAGTGGATTTTACACATGTTAATGCATCCAAATGATGCTTAGTGAACAGCAAATGTTGTAGACCCTGATCACACTGCTCCTTAAGGAGCAGTTTGATCTGGATCTAAAATGTTTGTTCAGACCTGTCTGTCCAAATATTTAGGGTCATTACGGTATGGAAACCTTTACTTTTACCATTATTGGGCTGTTAGGACACTCCAGCTATTGCCCAACACGGTCTGCACTGTTTGCAATTTATTTTTCATTGTAAAGCACTCCCCTGAAATAATGAATAAACCATACTTGTCAATATTTTGAAAATCTTTGGGAGAGAAAATGAGGTTTTTCAACAGGCCATTCCCAAAGTCCTGACAATTTCCATGAGGGAGATGTTTGGAAATGTTGTACCCTTGAAATTAAATGCAGTAGAACTTCAATGGCTCAAACTATGAGGGCTCATTTTTCCTGCCTGGCTAGAACTTTTTATTGGGTCCCTAGAGGTTAATTTATATAGAATCCAGCCCTGGATGGCTGGAACTACCTTTGGCTGGAACTAATTTTCATGGTCCTGAGCCTGTTTGAGCCATTGAAGTTCTACTGTATCTTGATATTCAAACAAAAATGGGGAGATGCCCTTAAGATAGGGAGATTAGGTCAGTTTTGGGCAAATAGGGAGGGAGATTGGGAGTACCTCCCAGAATAGGGAGATTCACTACTGATGGAGGAGAGTTGACAGGTATGGAATAAACTGGTCCATATCAAAATGCATAAGAATCCATCATGGATAAATCAGGGTTGAAGCACAAAGTTCCCTTAAAGATTATTAACAACAACACATGTTTAACTCTTTAAGCACCAAAAAGCAGACAACAAAATTTACTTCTGCAAAAATTAAAAAAAATGCCTTGTCCAAGACATTTCATATTGAGAATTCAAAGACTAGAGGGCAAACAGTGTAGATCTAGATGAGGCGGCTCCTTGTGAGCCGCCTCATCAAGATCTACACTGTTTGCAAATTATGCTTTTTTCGTCACTGATGCTTAAAGTGTTAAAACTTAACAGTTGTATGTACTTCCAGATTTCAAGCATAATTTACATCAGTTATTATCTTCCTTCTGACTAGCAGAAAAGAGAGACATAGATATCACTGTTCTGGCAACAACAGCGTGGGCAGCATAAATTTTGGATTAAGTTTTCTGTTTTTTGCTCTGTTTTGTGACAATGCCCAGACAGGTTAGACACCGTCTTCACTGAATTCTTGTTGTTTATGTACAAAACCTTCAAAACTAAAATTAATATTCACTGATTTATATGTTTCAGTGTCCTTTTGAAGATGATCTTCCTCTCAGCTTACATCAAAAGATATTAAAAGATCCTGTGATATTTCCTAGCAAGTAAGTCTACCTTACGATGACATTATTGTCATGAATCATCGGAATATATGCACTTTACTTTAATATTTTCTTCAGAAGTAAATCAAATTATATTTTCTAACTGATAACATAAAACTAATTCCAGCTGGTAAAGTACACATGTACAATTTTTCTTTGGTTATGAGACACATATTTTTCCCTTCCAAAACATTCCAGAAAATCAATGGGATGGGAAAATCCCATCCCACAGCAGAATTTCATAAGATTGATTTTGATATTTGAGGTCATTCTAGAGATGAAAAAACACTGCTTTATAGCTAAATATTTACATTCTTGGTGTGTTTACTGTAAAGCCCTATAGTAAACCATTGGAACGTAATGTAGTTTACATTCCAATAATTACATTGAGACACGCGATGTCAATGACATCAAAATAAACAATGGCTCTCTACAATCTGATTGGACGTCAGTGACGTCATGATGTCACACATGCTGTTCTGCTGTTGGCAGAAAAACTGCGTGTACATGTTTTACTGCTTCAATTTTAGCGCTTATGTAAGATTTTTCAAGAAAGATTTGATTGAAACGAATGTAAATATAAGCAACAAACTTAATTTTTCTGTTGTTTATCGATTTGTAAATGACATTGGGTCACTAGCAAAGTTTACATGAACCCCTTTGGGGTTCATTCACTTTGCATGTGACTCAATATAGTTTACACTTCGATAAACCTCAAAAAATGAAATTCATTCCTTAAATAATTATTGTATTATTCTTGTACGCTTACTTAGGTTCTAATTGCAAAGATTTCTTTTCATAGCCTCATACCTATTCATGAATTGATAAAAAAAGTGAATAATCATTAAAGTAACTGATTTGGGAGATGCAGTTACTGCATCTCCCAAACCAGGTACTTTAATGATTATTCACTTTTTGAATTTGCCTGTGTTCAACAGGGATACAGACTAACTCATTTTTCATAAGAGCAAGCTGGGCCCCTAAAAACTGAAAACTAGTCGCCCAGCCAGAAATTTAGGGGCCCACATTTAAAACGTGAGAATCTTTTATTCAGAATCTGCGCGAGATTTTCACCGTTTCCGTAGGCTTAGTAAACCCTCCTTTCTTCAGGGTTTTGCTTCCTTTGAGCAATCGGGTGTGAAACACTAGCGATGTATCGACACATTACGCTAAAAAATGCATAAACGGCTAAGATTTTTAGCTGCCAAATCTATCTGTCTGTCTATCTTACATTACGAGGAGGTGGCCATGTTGTTTTTCTCGATAGTGAGTAAAATCCAACACACAAGTATGACGGAACACCGAATATTCTTAGCAAATATCGGCGCGGAAGTTAGCAATACCCTTTGAGGTGACGGATTTTACTCCAAGCTGAAAACATGACAGACACTCGCCGACAGCTCACGATCGCAAACTGGGCGACTGTCATTTTAATTTTAGGCGCCCAGCCGATTTTTTACTCGCAGTGGGCGAGTGGCCGACTGCTAGTCTGTATCCCTGGTTCAATGTTGCTTTCTGAATCTTTCAGGCCTTCTATTTCCAAACCATTGCAAAATTTGATATTACGTATGTTGGACAAGAATCCAAAGACAAGGATAACTTTGTCACAATTAAAAGTAAGTTTTTAGCAACTTTTTTTTTGAATGTACATTGTTTTTTATATCATGCCCATCCATAATTGGATCAGAAGTATCCTTGTGGCTAATTGGTTAGCACTCTTGATTTTGGATTGTGGATGGAATCCTGATATGACTTTAATACTGTTTAAAAGGATGTAAAACAGCACAATCATCAACCCATTCATAGTTGGATCACAGCGCTTATCTTTTCAGAGGTTTCCACTACTTAATAGACAAGAACAATATTCAGAAACAAGTTGTAGACGTCTTACACAATAAAAGGCAAAGATGGTTGATCCATGCAAAATGGATCATGATGGCCAGTCAGGCTGCACTGTCTGCAGATAGTTCTAATTTGACTTGTTCATCATGATATTTTGAAAATGTTGTGGAAGTTTGATAAGCTGTACCTTTGTGTATGAAAAAAAGACCGTAGTAATTTTATTATTGATAAAGCTGCCATATTTTGATTTTACAGACATTAAAATGAATGGGTTCACTTTTAGGGAAA
Source organism: Ctena decussata (assembly GCA_963989385.1). NCBI lineage: Eukaryota > Metazoa > Mollusca > Bivalvia > Lucinida > Lucinidae > Ctena > Ctena decussata. The sequence continues at coordinate 75,793,209 of OZ022511.1, read as the reverse complement.
ATAACTCTGCCATTTTCATTTTGGCCCCCTCTTCAGAAAAGAGAAAGTCCCTTTGGTAAAATCAAAGTGGGGTTTCATCAAATGTCTTTATGGAGATAACTATAAGAAAAAAAGTGTACCAGAATTTTAAATGAAAAAAGTAAACCAGACTTTTAATCATTGAAACTCTTGATGTGAATGGGTCACTTTTAGGGGAAGCAACTCAGCCATTTTCATGTTTGCCTCCCTTCTCAATAGGGGTCTACTCTTAGAGGAAAGAATTTGCTCCTAGGTGCAAATTATTTCCTCTAAAAGTTGACACCATTTTGGAATGTCTTTGACATCCAGGGAAGCAAACAGGAAGTCAGCAAATGTTTTTCCCCTTTGTAACAATGCAGAAAAGCATAGAGGGTATACCCATTCATCTCAAGTGATTGACATTGATAAATTCATTTTCTTTTATAGGAAGATCCTTGGGTAACAAAGAATGGTGAAAACCCACTACCATCCGAGGATGAGAACTGTATCTTGGTGACAGTCACAGAGGAAGACATTGACAATGTTATCAAACATGTGCCTAAACTTGATACTCTGGTGAGTACTGTATCTTTTTGGTTATACAATGGGGGTTTTCCCCTTACAGAAATGACCCCTTATACTTAAGCACCCCAGTCTTCTGTAATTTTGGCCCAGAGGTTATAAAACTTGAGTACATTCTCAAACTCAAAATAAAGCACACTGATTGGCTGCTTCCGAGCACATGCTCAGAAGCAGCCAATCAGTGTGCTTTATTTTGAGTTTGAGATTATTCTCAAGTTTAATAACCTCAAACCTTGCTTTAAAATGAAGCTTTCCCTTCTAAAAGAATTTCAAAATCTAGATAGATCTTAACTGACAAAGTCATTCCTTATGTGCTTATGGTGAGAAAAATTAACAGTGTATGAAATGGCCTGTACTATATGCTTTGGAAAGTAGAATTTGACAGTGTTGTTAGATCTGTGCATAAGTTAGATGCTTGATGGGTGGATCATGTGTCTAATTTGGATGCTAAGATGAGTAGCTTTAGAACTAGAAAATATGTATCAAATTGGAAACTGTGCTAACTGAATGAGGAATAGGAGCTGAAAGTTTACACCGTATTAAACTTGGCCTTATGAGTCTAATGTAGCTGCAAGTTGTTGTAGAATAGATAATGTTGTCAACTCGAGGACAACTCACTTAGGTAGTTCGATTCTCTATTTCTCATACTTTATCTTTACAAATGAGCCGCGACACGAGAAAACCAACAAAGTGGTTGTGCGGCCAGTGCAGACTCAGATCAGCCTGGGCATCCATTGGTCTGCCCAGTGGAGGTAGCTTAGACCCTTAGCTACCCTTTAAGCACTTAGAGAAGAGTCTTATCAGACTGGGCAGATGTCCAGGCTGATCTGAGTCTGTGCTGGGCGCACAACCAGATTATTGGTTTTCTGGTGTCGCTGCTCAGATTTATACATTGATCTGTATTGTCTTGTACATTTCTTGTAGATATTTGTGAAGAGTATACTGAAGCAGAAATCTTTCAAGAATCCTTACCGAGACAAAGAGAACTTAAAACAAGGCTACCACCGATCAAATCGCTCAAATTCTGTTCCCAATGCTTCCTTACATTCAGTTGTGAAACAGTAAGTACATTTTTTGTTTTCTTTAGATATATTCTTCACTGCTGTATTTGTTCTAAACAGAAAAATTCATGCATTAATCTATGAAAGAGTCAGCTGGCTAAGATATGAGTGATTAACCATTGTGCCAAGAGTCTTTGGATCTTGTGGTATAGTCAACTCTCGATATCTCGAAGTAATACTTCGGCCAAAACTACTGATATCTCAAAGAAAATTTTCTGGTACCAGAAAAGACACTTTGAGATATCGGTAGTTTGAGATAACAGCAGTTGAAATGTAAATAAAAATAGGAATTACATTCTTTGATATAAGAAGATACTTGAGATATCAGTGTTTGAGATATCGGGAGTTGACTGTATCTGAATGCTATTGGTTAGAAAATGGTGCCTCAAACTATTAACAATGATATTTTAATGGGCAAGAATCCATTTAATGAGGCAATTCATATGCTGTTTTAAACTTGCCATGCAGTTTTGCTTATAAGCATTCTGTCATAATTAGATAGAGGAAAACAACATTTTTCAAAGCATTTATCCCAACATTTTGAGGCTTTTGGCATAACAATATTTTTTGCAGTAATAGTGGTCAAACATGATTAACTGATGCATTTACATTTGCTGAGTCTTTTGGGAGATAACAAAACCCTAACTTTTCAGGCTCGTGTTTTCCACACCTCACCCAGGCTAGGGCCCAGCTGATTTTTGATGCATACAAAGTCAGGTTTGGTCTCTACAGTGTAAATCTCACATACATGTACATGTACATGTATTTAAACATTGTCTAAGTTATGACTGTACATTTTTTTTTCAGAACAATGTCAGCTGAGTTGCAACCACATATTGATGAGGGATCATAGTGATGCATGTAGAAACTCAAGTTGTGTTACCCATAACCGCCTTACAGCCTAGCCGGCAGCTTCATGGAAATCATACCGAGACAGCTTTTGGTAACTGGGTACACTTTCAGGGGAGGCAACTCTGTCATATATATATTTTTGCTCCCCTTTTTAATTTGGGTCAACTTTTAAAGGGCAGAATTTGCTCCTATGGGAGCAAATTCTCTCCTTTAAAAGTAAACCCCATTTTATATATAATGGCTTAATTTGTCCAGAGAAGCAAACAGGAAGTCACAAAAGTTGTTTCCCTTTGTAAAAATGGATAAAAAACATGTAGATATACCCAAACACCTGAGAGCAGATATTTCTGTTTAACAGTTCAATTGGTTCAACTAGGACATGGATATAGGTCTCTGCCAAATACTCATCACATGCCATGTCTAACCCTTGCAACCACATCCATGACAATGGCACATGTCAGCTTAGACCTCTTTATAATTGACTCTTTAAGCCCCAGTGACGAAATCAGCAAAATTTGCAAACAGCGTAGATGCTGATGAGGTGGCTCATTATGAGGCACCTCATCTAGATCTACACTGTTTGCCTTCTAGTCTTTGAATTCTCAATATGAAATGTCTTGGACAAGGCATTTTTTTAATTTTTGCAGACGTAAATTTTGTCGTCTGCTTTTTTGGTACTTAAAGAGTTAATCAGCTTTCTTTACATGGCTTTTGACAATATGTACATTGGCTAGTCCTAATATGATAACTACATGGCAGTATGATTTAGAAAACTGGTAGTTTGGACGAGTACAATCGTGACAGCTTGAGTATTAAGTTACTGTGATGTTGCACAATGACGAGTTTGTAATTTGTTTCCGTGTAATTGCTTCTATGGTATGTTTTTGAGTCTCTGTTGGTTAAGCATATGAGAGTGGTTAAACATATGAGAGTATATTTCTTTATGAACAGATATTGTGACAGGTCGTAAGAATTACTTGATTAAGGAATTGGGAATTGTTATATACACAGGGTATAAACCAGTCTGCCAATTTTCGCTTCCCTGCAGAGACTATCCATCATATTTGGCTTCCATCGAGACTGTCTGCAATCTCTTGCTTCCTGCAGGGACTACCATCCTCTAAAAATGGCTTCCTGTCGAGAATGTCCATGTGACTCTGCTTCCTGCCAAGAGCCTCGGCAGAAAGCCGAATCTTTCGGACAGTCTCTGCAGGAAACCATTTATCATGTACAGAAGTCTCAGCAGGAAACAAGAGATCGCGGACAGTCTTGGCAGAAGCCAAATATGAAGGACAGTCTCTGCAGGAAGCAAAATTTGGTGGACTGGTTTATACCCTGTGATATAGCAACATGCTTTTATGAGATGGTAGAAAGTAAAATTAGCTCTCTTGATTTCAAAGAAATTACATTAGGCAGCAAATTCTGATATGGAGTTGTATCATGCCCCTGAATTGTACCCCCACTTTTTCACAGAAACGAAATGGAGGCAGTGAAACAGATTGGGCATTTATTTTCATTTTATGTTATATTACCCTTAGTCTGGTCCAACATGACCTTTGATGCACAAGACATTGGGTCAAGCAACCATATTTGGCTTACTAAATGTCTTTTCCATTGCACCACAGATGGTAATTGTGCTATCGTTGAGATAATTGTGCAGTTCATACCTTAATTGATTGACAGCTGAACTCAAATCAGGTATGATGATTTTAGTGAAAAACAAGGTATTACCAGGCTGACTTTACTCACAAGCCCAGGTGGGTACATCTTACATAAAATCAGAAGTTGCACTCCTTGAAAAGTTGAAAAAACATGGGAGGTGGTTTCCTGCCTCAGGTGCAGTAGGGCGAAGTAGGAACCAGGCCGTGAGGTTATAAAACTTTTTTTTCGTGCTCAACTCAGCTGAGCATGAAATTTTACCTGCTAATAAATAGCAAATTACAGATAAGTACATTTGTTTTCTTGATGAGTTTGGCTGAGTATATTGTCCCCCGCCTTTTCGAAGAAAAGCTGAGGGACATAGTTTTTCGGCATTCCGTCCTTCCGTCCTTCCGTCCGTCCTTCCGTCCTTGTTTCCGTCCCCCTAATGTAGTAGGTACCTTATGTGCGCAACTCCTCCTACAGTTTTATGCCGATTCCTTCGAAACTTTACAGATGTTTCGGTCATGGTCTGAAGATACGCATGTGGTTTGGATATAATCCTGAGATTATTTTTTGTCACTTTTTACACAAGTTGAACTTAGTAATTTTTTAGGCATTTTTACTATCAAAGTGACTAGATAGTAGGTACCTTGTGTGCGCAACTCCTCATACAGTTTTATGCCGATTCCTTTGAAACTTCACAGGTGTTTTGGTCATGGTCTGAAGATACGCATGTGGTTTGGATATAATCCTGAGATTATTTTTGTCACTTTTTCCACAAGTTGAACTTAGTAATTTTTTAGGCATTTTTACTATCATAGTGACTAGACAGTGGGTACCTTGTGTGCGCAACTCCTCATACAGTTTTATGCCGATTCCTTTGAAACTTCACAGGTGTTTTGATCATTGTCTGAAGATACGCATGTGGTTTGGCTATAATCCTGAGATTATTTTGTATTACTTTTTTCGCAAATTGAACTTATCCATTTTTCATACATTTTTACTATCAAAGTGAATAGATAGTTGGTACCTTGTGTGTGCAACTCCTCCTACAGTTTTATGCCAATTCCTTTGAAACTTCACAGGCGTTTTGATCATGGTCTGAAGATATGCATGTGGTTTGGATATAATCCTCACATTATTTTTTTTATTACTTTTTTCACATTTTTAACTTCGCCGCTTTTCCAGCTCAAACACTTAAGTGTATATACAGTGGAGACCTAGTTTCCAAGGCGGGGGACATAAATTCGTCGAATTTGCTTGTTTTCTCTGCTTATGAATATGAAAATGCCAACATTAGTTGGCATTTTCATATTTATCAGCAGAGAAAATTTCATGCTCAGCTGATTTGAGCATGAAAAAAAGTTTTATAACCTTGGGCCAGGTTGAATCAGGGTCTGTACTCCATGTTTATCTCAGAAGGTTTCTGTTGTGCAGTATGGTGTGGAAGTAGGGTGTACACTTCCAGTGTTTTACAGCGTTACATGCATAATATTTATATTTTGTGATGTTTTCAGCTTTATTTGTAGACATGTTTAGATAAGTTTGAATGTTTCAGCTACAATATGTTTATATCATTGTTTATTTACGCTTATTTTAAATATCCAATTGATTGCTGAAAAAGAGTGCAAAACACATTTGAGTTGCCTATATTTGCAATTTCTGATGGAAATAAAATATAAACTTGGCAAACCAGAGAATGAGCTGCGACACGACAAACCCAACAAAGTGGCATGTGCACCCAGCTAACTCAGATCAGCCTGGGCATCCACCCAGTCTGTTCAGAGTCTTCGCTGCCCGCATGAAGGTAGCTTAGATTCTTAGCTGCCCTTTAAGTGCTTAGCAAGGAGTCTGATCAGACTGGGCAGATGTCCAGGCTGATCTGAGTCCTTGCTGGGCACACATGCCACTTTGTTTGTTTTGTCATGTCGCGGCTCAAATATCTTTGCAGACCATCCTTTTATTGTAACATCCAAGCTAACTATGAGAAATTCAGGTTCATTTTATGTTGACTGTTAGTAGTGACAATGTATTGTTGATAAACAATCAGTTTATTTAAAAACAGTCAGTATACTGGTGCAGATTTTTGTTTCCGTAAATTGGTGTAAATTATTCAGTTCTTGTTTTGATAGTTTATACCAGTAGTTTCTGTAAATATTTCATATGAGCTGAAGCCACTGAGCTTTTTGTCCTGCCTCTCCACAAAAACATTTTCGCTGGAAACATGATCGATAATGCTGAAAAAATTCATGTTTTTGTTGAAAAGTGAGAAAATTTATCAGTATAATATTTGCTCTAAATAGCCAGGGTAAAATACCCCTGTGAACAGTCTGATCAGGGCCTACACTGATGGACAAATATGTCATAAAAAATCTGGGCCCCGCTGTTCAAAGCAGCATTAGCTTAAAAAAGTTGTTAGCAAAGGATTTTTTAAGTCTTATATTATGTCTAAAATAAAGCATGCTCATATTTTTGCTGAAAAACTATGAGGAGCTTTTTTCAGCAACAATGGAATTTTTTTTGCTTATAATACATTTGAAATTTTAACATCTCATTAATTAACAAAGTCGTTAGTTTTGAACAATTTACTGGAGCCCTTGATGATAGAATTGGACACAACCACATAATAAGCTTCAAGCATGAATCGCATGAAATTAAAATGTCTGACCATTTATGCTCTATACTGTGTTGTTTCTGCCCATAATTTTGGCTTTTAAGTTTGCTTTGATAGTTTGTAAACATTTGTAAATACTGTAAAGTTTATGAATTGCTGCAGAGGTCCAGCTATGGTGGGACTTGGAGGATAATCCTATATATACCTTATGAATACATATAATGCCCCAGGGCATTTGCATTTTGGGAAAGGAAGTGGGGGGTGGGGGGGCAAATTCTTTCCTTCAAGAGTAGATTGCATTTCAAAGAGCTATCTTTTTTGGAGAAGCAAACTGGAATTCATGCAAGGTAATATAACAATATTTTTTAAAAAGAGGCAGGGGGGTGTTTATTAGAATGGGCGTTTATTAGGATTACTACGATGGAATTTCCATTGAGGGCCCATAATATACATTGTTGTGGATCATGAACAGAAGGTAACTGTCCTCAAATCCCAGCTTATCTGAAGCTGCTGTCTTGCAATTACTGCAAAGTTTGTGAATTCTGTAAATACTACAAAGATTTGTAAAAAGTTGTAAATAAGATTTCAGTCTTGATACTTACTATGAACTATTTTCTTACAAAATCATTTTTTCTCATGTTTTTAAGTTGGTTTTTTCATCTCGACATTTTTTTCTCAAGATTTTATATATTTACTATTTTCTTAATGCACTTTATTGAATGTAATGCAATTAAACACTTTATATCATTCGTATTAAAATGTCTCATTTTTTAGATTTGACTTTTCTGGTTACTGTCTCAAATTTCTGAAATTTCAGAACAAAGACGATTATATGAGTCTTGTCATGAGAAAACCTGTCTTAAATAGGGCCAAGTCGGGTTAATTCGGATAGCAGGTAAATTTGGACAGTGACATTGTTTCCTTTATATGTCAGTTGTTTGGATTTAAAACAAAGGTAACTGGGCAAAGAGTGAAAATCCTGATGAGACGGCTCAATATGAGCCGTCTCATCTGGATTTTCACTGTTTGCAATGGTATGTCCGAATTTACTCGCTGTCCAAAGTTACCTGACTCTACCCTAGTATATGACCCTCATATGCCCAGATCAATCTTTGAACATGGGTAGCCTTGTCTTGGGGACCATGCATTTACAGACAGACTGGGTGCATACAGACTTGCCTGGGAATTCAGTGGAATCATGTATTTATATACTTTATGACCCAGGTTTGTAACATTACAGGACTCACATATAAAATTTTACTCACATATTTCTCAATTTATCCATGTAGTAGTTTTTTTAGCTTACATATGATACTCAGATGTGCCAGCACATTTTCTTGGTTTATTGTTTTGAGTAGTGCCAAAGTTTCCCAACCTATATCCTAAGCTTAACCCATTGCATTCTGGGTATTTTTGTCGTCTGCTGAATTGTCGTCTGCATCAAAAATCAAGAATATTTTAACAATATTGGTCTAACCAACTCTTGTAGAAATGATGTCTAGGCAGCAAACAGTTTGGATCTCAGATCAGGCCCCACAGTTGTGGGGCCTGATCTGGATCCAAACTGTTTGCCCAGATACCCCTAATGGGATATCCCAAATGGAATGGGTTAAAACAAGCACCTTAGGTTTGTACAGGGCTGCCACTGTCAGAGAAAAACATCTGGAAAATCAGATATTTCAAGATCAGAGAAAAGTCAGGGAATTATATGATTGGTCATGAGAATTTAGAAAGTACTTGGAAATTCAGGGAATTTTAAAATTAATGGTTTTGGCATGATTATTAGGTTCAAGGGGAAAGGATGTACTTTTTAAAGAGATAGTCCAGGCACATCTCCTTGTTGGGGGCTACTCTTAAAGGAAAGAATTTGCTCCCTTGGGGAGCAAATTTTTTCATGTAAGAATAACCCCAATTTCCAAGTTATACAGTAAGCACTGTTGAAGTAAAGAGTAAAAGGGTATGGAAAACTGTAAAATGGCATGGAAAAATCAGGGAAAAGTCAGTGGCAGATCCAGTGGCTAAGATTCACAGATGGTATATGCAAATAGAGAAGACTTTATGCAGGCTGATCTGAGACCTCTCTGATTGCAAATGCCTAATCATGCTATTCAATCAAATATTTGAGCCAAGACATGACAAAACCAACAAATTGGCATGTGCGCCATGGGAAGGCCCAGATCAGCCTTGGCATACACCCGGTCTGATCAGAGTCTTTGCAGTGCCCACAAAGGGTGACCAAGGGTCTAAGCTAGCTCCATGTGGACAGCAAAGACTCTGATCAGACTGGGCAGATGCACATGCCACTTTGTTGGTTTTGTCATGTTGTGGCTCATTTTTTTTTTGAAAATTAGGTCCGTTTGATATTTGTTCGGAAAGTAATTCAGACGAACCTCTGTAGAGTAAAGTATATTTTGGCACATGCCCGAGCCCCAAAAAATGGGCTGCCTGTTACTTCTGGAACAGAGCTGCTAGTAGGTGTACCAGGACTTGAGTGTCATTTATCTCAGGTCGGGTAAAAGTCCTGTAAATTTTGGAGGCAATGTCTCAACACCACTGACATATTGTTTACTGGGACCTTAAACCACAAATAAACACTTGTCTTACTGTACCAACTCATTATAATATTTAGGATGAATATCATACTGAATTTTTTTGTTTGTTTGCACTTAAAGCTGTTGTTTATCTGCATTTTTCTACTTAAGTATTTTGAACAAGTAATGCAACAAATAAATCATTAACAAAGTGTTCTCGTTGTATTTCTTTCTTTATGATCCTTATGAATTTCATCATCAATATGTGTAACTGTTTGTTGCTCATTAGCTGATGGGTTCATGGGAATATGGACTGACCGAAGGTTTAACACTCTGGGCCCAGTAGTTCAAAGCATTGCCGTTAGTCATGGATTTGTTGAGTCTTCGAGTACACACAAAATAAAAGGCCATCGGCCAAGTGTCACCCGACGTTTCAAATGTGTCACAAACTGCAGCCCTTTATTCCGTTTCAGAGTAACTGTATGGCCAAAACCAGAAAATATGTGTATAACAGAACCTGGTGAGCAAATAATAATTGAAGCATAAGCAAAGACATATACCCAATAATTTACTGGGCCTCTATGAGGTTATAAAAAACTTAAGTTCAGAACTAGGCGTATATGTGTAAAATCAGGTTACTGAAACTTTAGGCCCTTACAGAGTGCCCAAAACATCAAGACTGTATAGCCAATAACAAAATAACAAGGGCCATAATCCTCCTAATATGAATTTGACGAAAACTGAATAATGCATTTATGAAAATTTATGAAGAACTTTCTCGTATATGGAAAAGGACATGTTTTTACAATTATACAAGACCTTAATTAGACCTCATCTCGAATACGGTTCTGTTATATGGTCACCTTATTTGAAAAAGGACATTGATCTCTGGAAAATGTTCAACGTCGTGCAACAAAATTGGTTAAAGAAGTCAAGGACCTTCCATACCAGGAACGTTTGAAAATATTAGGATTACCATCTCTGCAGTATCGAAGAGACAGAAGTGACATGATACAAGTCTACAAAATTCTCAATGATATTGATAAATTAGATACAAATCTATTCTTCAAGAAACCAGTATGTGATATAACCAGGGGTCATAAGCATAAATTACAGAAAAGTCATTGTAAACTTCGTCTGCGTCCTAGAGTTTTCTCCCAACGGGTAGTGAACAGCTGGAACCAGTTACCAGAAGCATGTGTAAATAGTGAATCACTCAACCGCTTCAAGAGCTCTCTGAATTGCGCATGGAAGAGAAGACCAGGGAAATTCAGCATATAGTCAAATTTGCGCACACCCAACAGTTTAAATTAACCAGTACAATTCAAGACAAGTTGCTAAAAGAGGCCAGTACAAGCAGTGCTTACCAATGGCCTTCAACCCAGGTAGAACCAGGTAGGTAAAATTCAGCCCATTAATATGAATAGTTCTTGAGTTATTCTTTTACCTTTAAGTGAATATCTATTATCTATGAAAGGGGAATAACTCTGTCACTAATAAATTTAGCATATCCTAACAATAATCAGAATACTCAATTAACCAAATGCTAATAGCATACCAAATTTCAGCTCTCTCGGTCAAACGCTTCAAAAGTCGGAAAAATGCCAAAAATGACAAAGGGCCATAACTTTGTAAAATATAGGACAATTGAAATTCCAAAATAACATGCACATCTTCAGATCATGATGAAACATTCTGCACAATTTCAAGTCAATCTGATAAAAGATGTGGCAGGAGTTTTGGGGACAAGGTCTGAGACAGCAAGGGCTGTAACTCCATCAAAAATGGCCGAAACAAAAGTAAAAAACCACATGCACATCTTTATATCATAAGAATTCAACCTGTAAAATTTCAAATCAACCCGATGAAAGATGTAGGAGGAGTTGCGGGGACAAGATTTCAGACGAAAGATGGGGCAGGAGTTGCGGGGACAAGGTCTGAGACAGCAAGGGCTGTAACTCCATCAAAAATGGCCGAAACAAAAATCAAAAACCACATGCACATCTTCATATCATAAGAATTCAACCTGTAAAATTTCAAATCAATCCGATGAAAGATGTAGGAGGAATTGCGGGGACAAGATTTCGGACGGACGGACGGACGGAAGGACGGACTGACACACGGACGGACGAGGGTCATTTCTATAGTCCCCCTCCGCCTACGTCGGGTGACAATCAACTTTGCTGATATGTTTTGCTGAAAAAAATGAAATTTCGCACTACATAGCAAAAGCTCCTCACATTTTCCCCACCCAAAATGGCTGTGTTTATGTTAACCTCGGAACCGTTCGGGTGTTCCATACTCTTTGGATTATAGTATGACCCCTACGCGAGGTTCTGCTTGTCTGAATACCTACAGTCAGGTTGCCAGCCTATGTTTGTGTACAATACATTTAAGTTTAAATTTGTCATAAGCTAACCAAACGGCCGTTAAACCCAAAACAACAAACCAACCAAGTCTAACAGTCATTAGTTTTCAACAACCAGGCCCTAGACTCAAGGTTACCACCAATGCCGAAATACTTCTCTAGCCTCTAAATTATCACAACCTTGTTACCTCATCTATTTCCTCATCAGTCAGAAATATCATTGAAAAGGCCAGGAAACCCCAACCTGTTCATCTGTTTACAGTAAACATTATCCAAAATTAATTGATTCAAGCCTCTAGAAATCCAATCTTTCGTTTGACTAATAATTCCAACTCAACTTCCTAATACTAATTGAGCGCAATTTGATTGGTCAAGAGAGAACAGAAAACGGCGTTTATACTTTGATAAACCCCCTGAACCTGCAGACATCTGGAACTATTTTCTTGGCGGCGATTTCTATGTTACTCAGTACAGCTGACAATTTTGAGAAAAAGATGGATGAGTTGGAATTATAAGAAATGAATTTTATTTTTGTGGATTTTATGGATGTGTAAACGCTGGCGAATCACTCACAAACATAAAGGCTTTATTTTTGTGAGTTACACATCCATAAAATCCACAAAAATAAAATTCATTCCTATATTGAAATCCTACTGATATAGCTGAACATTGCTTGTTTCTGGAGCTGCATTTCATTTGAAATCATATTCCAAGAATGCAATACTGTGGACTTCAAAGTGAACAAAAATAGCCATCAGAGGAGATGGCAAATCCCCCGACCGAAGACCCCCATGGGCCTTGGTAAAAAGGGTGCACTTCAAAACACATATTAGTAATATATTGTCGTTCTTTTATGCTTCTGATTGACATTAACTGTTAACAGATGCATGATTATTTAACACTCAGACTAAAACAGTATGCTTGACTGCTAAAAAGAGGTAATATCTCAAACAGCCACCATATACACAAATGTATAGCATACGATACATTCAACTTTCAAAATCTGTGAATAACTTCTAAAGTACAAGCCCTACAAATCTAATTTTGAGCTCTGTAGTAAGTGAATTTGGACAAAGAATCCAAATCTGGAAAAAAAAATTTTTTTTTTTTTTGGGAGGGGGGGGGGGGGGGGGGTGCGGGAGGGGTCACGGGAATGTGGAGGGGTAAGAGAGAGTTAGGAACACTGATAAGATATCACAGCATGATCATCAATATTCTAAAAGGTACACGGTTATTCAAATTCTGGAGCTGGCCGGGGTTATATAGTTATGGAGCAGAGACTCAAACAGCAGCTCAAACTACCAAAGGGAAATAATTCACTGAGTCTAAAAGCAAGAGTTATCATTCATATATGAGACAAATTGTCATGACCTGTTCTGCATATCTGTGAAGAATCATGAAAATATTTCAAAAGGTATTCAAGCTATGGAGCGGACACCTAAAATCATCAAAGGGAAATAACTCCAAAAGTAAGAAAGCAAGAGTTGTCATTCTTATTCGCAACACATCATCATGACCTGTTCTACATATCTGTGAAATATAATGAAAATATTCCAAAAGGTTTTCAAGTTATAGAGCGGACACGAAATCATACCTAAAATGATCAAGGGGAAATAACTCAAAAAGAAAGCAAGAGTTGTCATTCTTGTTCGCGACACACCGTCATGACCTGTTCTACATATCTGTGAAGTATTATGAAATATTCCAAAAGGTATTCAAGTTATAGAGCGGACACGAAATCATACCTAAAATGATCAAGGGGAAATAACTCAAAAAGTAAGAAAGCAAGAGTTGTCATTCTTGTTCGCGACACACCGTCATGACCTGTTCTACATATCTGTGAAGTATCATGAGAATATTTCAAAGGGTATTCTAGTTATAGAGCGGACACGAATCTGCCAACAAATCACACCTAAAACTATCAAGGGGAAATAACTCAAAAAGTAAGAAAGCAAGAGTTGTCATTCTTGTTTGCGACACATCGTCATGACCTGTTCTACATTTCTGTGAAGTATCATGAAAATATTCCAAAGGGTATTCAAGTTACAGAGCGGACACGAATCTGCCAAAAAATCACCAAAGGGGAGATAATTAAAAAAGTACAATAGCAAGAGTTACCATTCTTGTACGCGACACATCGTCATGACCTGTTCTACATAACTGTGAAGTATCATGAAAATATTCCAAAGGGTATTCAAGATATAGAGCGGACAAGAAAGTGTTTACGGACGGACGGACGGACGCCAGGCTCATCGCTATATCCCCCGAACCTTTCGGTCGGGGGATAAAAAATATGTTACAATCCTTCACAAACAATACAGCATTAAGTTGACATGCAGTTGACCATTTGTCCAACACAGCCATTTCTTCACGAATGGATTGTCAAAATTTTAATATGGGGTACCGGTAATGGGTGTCTGGATGAATGATTTCAAATTTTACATCCTTTTTAACAGTCATATCAGGATGATGGGAGAGTGATAATGAATGGCTGTGTGCAATGCAATCCCATTTATGGTTGGAAAGATTTCTGCCACCAGCTGATCTCAAACCTGGGATCACTAAAGCAGGCCAGCACTCAACCCACTGAGCTACTGAAGCTCCTGCCTAATATGGGAGTAAATTAAGTGAACATTGAAAGTGACAATATTTTCATATTTTATTGTTTCCCATCCTTATTATCAATCTATTGATACAAACAATGTATACAAGAAAACCTGTGTGAAGGCATGTGTAGCTCCAATATGCAGGCTGGTCTAGGCTTGGGCTATTCATACTTAAGAGGATACACCACCAGATGTTTTTCGGCCATTTTTACAATGATAGACTTTTGCCTCTACCTGTTTGCGTCTCGGGGCAACAAGCTTTCCAAAATTGGGTCAAATCTTAAACAAATTTTCTCCTATAGGTGCAACTTCTTTCCTTTACAAGTTGAACCTTACTGCCAAGACAGCCTGAAAATGGTAGAGTTCCTTCCCCACAAAAATATGAACATACCTTATTGTGTCTAAGGGGGACCCTGCCCATAGTCGGTATATGCCTTCAAACAGGTTTGTCAGGACTCGAACCAGCAGGCATACAACACTGAAATGACATTCTGATGTTGATGCGACGTCATTATGTTGCATTGACGTCAATATGTCATTTCAATGTCATGTGCCTGCTGGGTACCAGTAGCAATATAGTCAAATATTTCTCAGTCTGATAGCCAAAACAACCAATCAGATGGACAGTCTGATATTTTATAAGAGCCAAAGATCAGCAGGTTGGTGCAAGAAAGCAAGGCTCAACCAACAGCCTGCAAATCCACACACTGATCAGAACCACTCTTACTTGTACACAAATTATCATATTTAGCCTAGTAATTCAGACCAAAACAGTGTCCCAGGAGGAGTAACAGATAATTTTCCTTATTTTTCTGTTAAAACATACATTGTGACCCCTCATCAGAACAATCTCAAGACGATTCTAATGAGAGGTCACAGCATGTTTTCATTGACAAATAAGAAAAAAATATCATTGACTTATCCCTGTTACCCCTTCTTATCTGGAGCTCCGACAAAATGATCTGGGTTGGCAAAGCCAGCAAAGTAGCAAACACCTTCCTTACATGACAAACTGATCTGTTCTTTTCTCGAAAATTGTAAGGCTAAATGAAATTACTGAAATATTGGATCCAAATAATTTAGGTATTTTATTATATAAAATAAAATATACCTATGGTTCTTTGACAACTGGAGCTGAAAGTGAGAATCAGTGAAAATTTGTAAGCAAAGTGTTCACTGGTCACTCATATTCTAAGGTCTCTTTTGTTGCTTTTTTTGCCCTTTATTTCTGAAAACCGTACTGGTATAAATAAAAGATTTAAAATGCCCATGATTCATTACAATGTATATTTCTTTATGCAGATGATTTAAAATGGCATGTGGTTTTATATACATGTATATATTGTGCTATTTACAGAATAAATATATATATAGTATAGCACTCAAAACAGAAGCAATTCAGTATCTACAAGAACTCACAAGCTAAAATCTTTCAGAATCAAACTTGCCAGCCTAATATAGTGATATTATCCGTCTTACAGCATACCCTATTAATCATAGTAAACACTCCTGCACTAATAAATGCCCTTGGCCTCTTTTCCAAAAACGATATAATATTGACTTGCATGAATTCCTGTTTGCTTCTCTGGATGAGGTAACTCTTTGAAATTAAGTCTACTCTTAAAGGAAAGAATTTGCTTCTGGAGGAGCAAATTCTTTTCTTTAATAGTTGACCCCTACTGAGAAGGGAGACAAAAACTATAGAGTTGCTTCCTCTGCAAGTATATCCATTCACCCTAATGCTGTTTACTAAAGGGACTAAATAGAGGCTGATTTACTACAATATAGGCTCTAAATAACACCCCCTTTTGCAACACCCTGAGGCATTTAATAGGATTAATACAGTATGCTATTTTTGCAAGCCCCTAATAACCTGTACAGACTGGCAGTCTAGTCAAGGTATCAACTAGACCTGGATGATTTAAAAGCTGCATTTGCCTAGGCCAGTATGTTTTTACGCACAGGCAGGTCTGCGGGTCCATGACATATGCTCCAAAAGGGATTTAATGAAAAACAATAGCTTGAAACATAAAGATGGCCTACTTCTAGTGCCACCGCATGAGATTCTAAATGACCTAGAATCAGACAATAAAAGCATTGTAAAATACATGTATATCAGGTTAGAGCTTCTACAGTCCAAAGATTAGTAAATTCTTGAATTCATAGGTTAACCCCTTAAAGCGCCAAAAATTAAAATTGTTGAATTGGCAAACAGTGTAGATCCAGATGAGGTGGCTCATAATGATGTTTGCCCTCTAGTGATCAAATTCTCAATATGATATCGCTTGAACGAGACATTTTTTGAAATTCTGCAGACGTAAATTTTGTCGTCTGCTTTTTGGCGCATTAAGGGTTAATCTTATCCTGTAGCCTATTTGACACTTGTTTTCAGCAATTAGCTTTGAGTCACAAAACAGAAATTTGTTGCAGAAAAAAAGTCACTAACTTTCCATTGCCTCTATAGCAACTTTGTGATAGATAAGATACATCCTGTTTAATTAAAACATAACATTAATTAAATCTTTAACAAAATGTAACAACCTAGTCTTTAGATCAAATATAAGAACAGAAAGCCAACAACTAACAACAGAATAAAAATAATTTTAAATTTTTTAACTAATACTTGTT
Organism: Ctena decussata; assembly: GCA_963989385.1. NCBI lineage: Eukaryota > Metazoa > Mollusca > Bivalvia > Lucinida > Lucinidae > Ctena > Ctena decussata. The sequence goes on along the minus strand of OZ022511.1, from coordinate 75,776,329 downwards.
TTCCTATCGTATTTGGTGCTTCCTTCAAATTTACACACCATTCCAAAAGCCAAATATGGATTGTAACCTGTGTCTCATCATTTTAACATTTGCATGGTTCTCTCATTGGCTAATTCAAAATTTACTGTAATATCTATTTGCTGTGTCATAATTGTATATTGTCAATGTAATAAAAAAAAGAAGAGTTCAAACATAAACATGCTACTTTCAGTTCTTGTATTAGTTATACCATGATTTAAAATGCAGATACTTTTGTTATACCCCCCACAAAAAGTATGAATTCAGATGTAAGGAAAATATTTTTCTTAAATATCTATTTTAGCAAAAACCTTAGGTTATTAATAAGCGATTAACACATGACGCTGGAGGCAGATCGCGTAAATTACCATTACATGATCTGCCAGACAACAAATGTTAATGAGTAATTTGCAAGTACAGAACAATTATTTCAATTCTGATATTATTCACAATGAAAATGCAAGGATATTGTAACATTTTCTGTTGGACTATTTTAAGGCAGACATCAACAGATGTCATATCTGATGTGACCAAGGTGCAAAATCTGAATGCCAAGCCCGATAATACAAAGCTGTAGATAAGAGGGAGTAGTCGGTGATAATTAGGGATAATTTTTGTTAATTCTGCATAAAAACATATGTTGTGACCCCTCATCTGAACCGTCTCGACGAGACGGTTCAGATGAGTGGTCACAACATATGGTTTCAATGAGAAATAAAAAAAATTATTCTTAATTATCACAGAATACTCCCTCTTATCTAGAGCTCTGAAATAGCAACATGATTTATAATAAAATTTTACATGACACTCCTTCCTATATGTTCAATGGGTAAACTGTTAACATCGTGTTAGAATATTCGTACCTGAATGTGAAGCTTCAACTATGCAACTGCCAGGTCAAATATCGCAGTTTTCATATTTTCATAAGTAATAGGTCTAAAACTATATTTCACATGTAGGTAAACAGAAAAATATGGCACAATCTTATGACTGGTAAAAGCATCTAAGAGCTGTATTATATCAATAATTGTTATTTGTGAAGCCTAAGTTTATCTCTAAAATAAAATCTATAAAGGTGAGCTGCGACACGACAAAACCAACAATGTGGTTGTGCGCCCAGCGCAGACTCAGATCAGCCTGGGCATCCGCCCAGTCTGATCAGAGCCTTCGCTGTCCGCATGGAGGTAGCTTAGACTCTTAGCTACCCATTGAGCACTCAACGAAGAGTCTGATCAAACTGGGCGGGTGCCCAGGCTAATCCGAGTCTGCGCTGGTCACACAACCACATTGTTGGTTTTCTCGTGTCGCGGCTCAAATGAAGATTGAGGACTCTGTTTTATTAAGACTCAGACTTCACATGGCAGCAATGTCATTTACAAGGCTGCACCAAAAACATAAAAGTCTCCAGTTTTTTTATGTAATCTTAAAGTAGAAAATGAAGTCCTTTCAAGGCAGCTGCCCAGCAACATTACACATTGTTAAGTCACTTTCATTCCAACTCAGAAGAACTGCACAAAATAACGTAAAAAATCCAAAAGTTGAAACCCCTGAAATATTTACCATAACTGTCCTAAAATTGAACAGTTTGATTTTTTCAATGCCGTAATGCAGCTAAAAGATGCAGATAGAATAAAAACAATGCAGACTCTAGTCAGACTGCTCCTTCTTGTTTGTACATTGCAGATCCAGATCAGACTACTTCTTCAAGAAGGAGCAGTCTGACCAGAACAATCTGGGTCTGCACTGTTTGTCCCAAGATTTAGAATTTTTATGATATCTGACATAGAACCCTGTTTGACAGCTATTTTGGACAAAGCAAAATTGTACATTCAATATATCTTATGAGCATATTTACATATGTTGTATGATTTAAATACAAAACATTTACAATGAAGTTCATGGGAAATGAAAACGACACATGCATTTTTGATGGACACTGTGACTGGCATGATTTTGTAAGAACAAGACTGGCTAATTTGTGGAGGTAAATCTTCAACACTTGGATGGATTCTATGGAATTTCTTTCTTGCCTGACAGGTGAGACAAAAACAGTACTCGTAATTCAACAAAAGGCTAACACATATTGGCATTATATTGCTCTGTAACACAAAAACTCCATGGAACATGAGGTCTAGCCTGTCTGTGCATTGTCACAGAGCAAAACCAGAAAACTGGACAAAAGTTTATGCCAACTATAAGGCTGGTGCCAACAGAAAAGCAATAACAGAGCTCCAGATAAGAGGGGGTATTGAGGATAATTTGAAGATAATTTTTCTAATTTCTCAACAAAAACATATGTTATGACCCCTCATTAGAACCGTCTGGGAGAGACGGTTCTAATGATGAGTCACAAAATATGATTTTATGGAGAAATATGCAAAATTATCCCTGTTACCCCTTCTTATCTGGAGCACTGGCAATATTTGCGAAATGCAGACTTCTAGGCAGAAGCAAGATAATAAAAATACAGTGTAAAGACTATAATACAAATACAGTCAACTCTAGATATCTCAGATACTGATATCTCAAAGTTCTCTAAGATATCAAAGAATATATTTTGATATAATTTCCTATTTTTCTTTAAATTTAAACTCCTATTATCTCAAACTACTGATATCTCAAACTAAAGTTTCTGGTCCCAGAAAATTTACTTTGAGATATCAGAAGTTTGGGATGAATTTTGACTTTGAGATATCGAGAGTTGACTGTAGCAATAAATACTGCCTTCTAAAATATCCTGTTTATCAAAATTAATGTCTAATGGGCTAAAAATAAGAAAATATATCCATACTACATTCTTTGCTATAAGAGGGTACTTTGAGATATCAGTGTTTGAGATAACAAGAGTCAACTGTATTTATTGGATATTCCAGAGGTGCCATGCTCAAACTTGTGTCACATCCTTTACCAACAAAAGGGCTAATATGTGTGAGAGATAGCTTTAAATCTAACAGATTTCCTACATAACAAAAAGATTTCCTACATGACAAAGTAATATGTCCAACATTTATGATTCTCACATGCCAGTATTTCTCTAATATGGATACATTTAAAGTGATCATATAACATATCACAACCTTTTTTTTTTTTTCATGACAATATTTATACAAATAAAACCATTACATCTCTGCCTCAACTTACACTTAACATATCTATCTGCTTGACTATGTAACATATACATATTCAGCTTAATACACTCAGAGAGAGCCTACAGTAGCCAGAAAGGAGCTCCAGATAAGAGGGAGTATTGAATGATAATTGAAGGATAATTTTGAAACCATATTTTGTGACCCCTCATCTGAACCGTCTCGTTGAGACGGTTCAGTTGAGGGGTCACAACATATGAGCCGAGACACGAGAAAACCAACAATGTGGTTGTGCGCCCAGCGCAGACTCAGATCAGCCTGGGCATCCACCCAGTCTGATCAGAGTCTTCACTAAGCGCTTAATGGGTAGCTAAGGGTCTAAGCTACCTTCATGCGGACAGCGAAGACTCTGATCAGACTGGGCGGATGCCCAGGCTGATCTGAGTCTGCGCTGGGCGTAAAGCCACATTGTTGGTTTTGTCGCGTCGCGGCTCATATGTTTTTATGCAGAATTAACAGAAATTATCCATAATTATCACCAAATACTCCCTCTTATCTGGAGCTCTGCTAACACAAACAGTATACAAGGGCTTACTACTAACATGCTTTTAGATAAGGCTGAAATGGCTCTTTTAACTGAGAGTCCTCTGAAAGTTATTTGCCTTTCTGAAGTAATTAGACTGCATTCACATAACATAATTCCTGGCTCTGTCATTCAACAATTATTGCTAGAAAATTTGCTATTAATCCAAGACTGTCTTTATCATTCCCTAATCTATGACAATGTTTAGTACAGTTCTGTTACCTAAACAATCTAGCCAAAAGGGAGGCCCTTTCCAGCTTGAAATCAATACTGGAACTCCAATTCCCGAAGGGATTTATGTTTCACTACTATATTAAATCCATCCCCCTTGTGCTGGCACAGTGGATAATGTGCTATACTACCAAACAAAGGGTAACAGGCTCTATTCCCCCCCCCCTCCCCCCCCCCCCTCAAACAGTCTTTCAGATTAATTTTTTAAACCAGAGTCCCACCTTTGTATGACCTGTGTGTTGGAAGGACCTTACACCTGACTACTCACTCACTACTACACCCACAATCGCTGATCTTATCTAATAAAATTAGGTTTAGTCTTTCCACTTTGCAGTTGTATTATGGAGGATGTGAAGAGCCCTACAAGATGCCTCCATGTCTTTCTGCCATCTGGGGGAGGAGGACAGCATTTGTGACTTCCTGTCTGCTTCTCTGGATGAGGTAGCCTTTCCGAAATAAGGTCTACTCTTAAAGGAAAGAATTTGCTCCTAGAGGAGCAAATTTTTTGTTTTAATACTTAAACCCTATCAGGACAGAATGCAAAAGTGTAAGATTGTTTCCCCTGAAAACTGTGTCCATTCACCTTAAAGTATTGTAAGAGTACAAGTTCTTCACTCATTTTCTTTCATCTTCTACAGCTTTACATGAACAAGTCACACATGAATACCACTTATATTTGCTAACAGCATGTTTGATGCACTTGCTGTAACTGTCTCTAAATTCACAGACTTTCAGAAGATGATTGATCTCTTTTCTCCATACTAACTATCTCCGTTTTTTTTCACTGGCTTGAATTCTGCAAAAGAAAATATGTTGTCCAGATTAATATTTAGCTTAAACTAAGCTAACCCTTCCATACAACCCTTCTATAGCTAGGGATATCTGACAAGGAAATCACAAACAGAATATCTATATTTATCCCCACAAGAGCTTTCCTGGATCTTAAAGCAAGCTAGGAGAGTTCTAAGTTTGTTTGCTGGGTCCAAAAAGGTGAGAATTTATCTCAAAGTTCCTCCACATAGAAAGAATCATAGTTTAATCCACAAAACCCCAGCCATTTTCCCACTGTAGCAGCAATGAGTTATATAGTTCCATGCATCACCACTGTGTGTAGCAATATCTCAAGTTGCCATTATGCCAATTTGTTTTTCTGAGTTAACAAGACAGCTTTCTTTCTTTCAAGTTCAAGATCAACTGATCAACTTTAATAAATTTGTTTCACCTATTTTTGCTTTGTCAGCTGGAATGACTTTAACCTCAAAACTGGAAGTTTTTTTGTTTATAACTAAGTTCATACATACATTTTGTTTCATAAACATGTAGTTTAGTACTGGGTATATACATGTCAAACACATATAAGAGACACAGCAATCAGTCAACAACAAAATATTTTAGTTTTGAAACACTGATTTGCCAACAAGTAGCCAATCACAATCTATGCACAATCAGTAAGTTTCAATATCCAGTCTATTTGTCTCCTACCATATGCAACGTTGCAATGTCCTTCTGAAAACTGAAAACAAAATAACCATGCTTTTAACCCCTGCATAATGTAGCTCCAAATGTAGTAAAAATACAAGACAAACTCGAAATTTCTACTTTCTGAAAATATCTTAGAACACTGATTAAACCACATAATTTCAGACATCAAAATAAACTTGAAAAATTCACATGCCTTATTTATACTTTTCATGCTGATATGATTTCTTATACAATTGGTTCTAAATCGTGGCTGCCATTTACCATGTCAGTCTTTTTAACCCTTAAAACACCAGAAAAGAAAGTATTTGAACTTGTTAACAGCTAAGATCCAGAACAGGCAGCTTATAATTAGCTACCTCATCTGAGTCTACATTGTTTGCCCTCTAGTGTTTGAATTCTCAATAGGATATAGCTGGAATGAAACATGCTTTAAATTTTGCAGACACAAACTTTGTAGTCTGTTTTTTGGTGCTTTAATGGTAAAATACTTAACTTCCCAAAGATAGCAGCATTCCATGCCTTAGGTAACAAAGCCTCGTTATTTACAACCTGGGGTCATATTTATAAAATGACTTAAGTGGTTGCTATGTTGTTGCTAAGGCTAAATTTCTTTGAAGGAGATTCCCTACAACTATGAAATTTGCTCTGGAGGAACAGTCTGAAAAGGACTGTTCCTCCAGAACAAATTTCATAGTTGTAGGGAATCTCCTTTATAGAAATTTAGCCTTAGCAACAGCATAGCAACATCTTAAGCGGTTTTATAAATACGACCCCAGGGCTGTCGCAAAATGCTTGAACAGAAAATCAGGGTCAAAGCCATGGTAACCATTACTTACCCAGCTACATCATGGGAGCATTATCCCATGGGTAGCTTGGCCCTTCCTGACACAAAATTAATACTTGATGTAAGTACACTGTAATATCTGAATTCTAATGAAATCCAATATTATGTAATTGTGCAATGACTTCTTACTCCCACAGAATTAACCTCTACATGTATACAGCTCTGACAAATTCTGAGAACCACTAATGGAGATTGTCAAATATATAATTGAGCCACGTCATGTGACTTCCAACAATGTGGCCATTTTCTCATGTGATATTCAGATCATCCTTCTCATTTTTATACAGGGTAATCAGAGACATCACTGATAGCTCTATGGCCTGGGTCACTTCCACAGATGGCTGATGTGACAAGCAAAGGCTTTGATCAGACTGCACTTAAGTGCAGTCTGATCAGAGGCTTTGCTTGTCACCAATGCCACATTGTTGGAAATCACATGATGTGGCTCATATATAAATGTGTGCATATTGTATACCTGAGTTGACTAAGTTAAGACAGTATGAAAAGACATAATAATTCAACTCCCTTTTCAAATAAAGCTTCATGTACTTTTAATATTAACAGTATCCTAATGATAATTAAATAAATTTGATCCAAGGCCAATCTAAATAATTCTATCTAAATAAGTAAACTGCACTGTCCACATTATGAAAGAACACTGGGCTGTCCTCCTTTATATCTTTTCAAAACACAACATTGTAGAATTTCTTTTCAAGCGCCACTTAAATGGGTTTCTATCAATATTTTTAACTATGGTTACGTACCACTGAGCCACTTGGGGAATGTTGTTAGGAGAATTAACTGAACTGAACTGAAATTTTGCTGAAATGGAGTGCTGACTAGATGACACCAAAACAGGGCCTGATTGTTCAAACATCATTAGCTAAACAAAGTCGTTAGTAGAGGATTTAGTCTGACAGTACTCACAAAATCAATTTTAGTAATGTTTTTGCCAAAAAATTGTGAGGAGCTTTTGCAATGTAATGACAGCATTTTTACACATATAACATTTGAAAATTAAACGTCTCATTAACTAACGACATCGTTACTCGACAGTTTTGAACAGCCTGGCCCCGATCTACAGTAAGTAGTAGTAAGTGACAAAGAATTGTCTTAATAACAATTCAGCTAAAATACAGCTAATTATTTTAAGTTAGTATGCTATAAGCCCAAAGGCTCCTACTAACAGACAAAGAGGAGAAAAAGCTGACAAAATGTACTAATAGATATTTACTAGCATGTGAAAGTTGTTAATAAAGGTAGCGTAATCTTTCAAAACAAAATTTCATTACTGACGTCCCAAGGTGGCACTTCTGTTTTGGTTGTTTCATGTGTTGCTACTTGCTATGTCTGTTATTGATATATTGTTTGTGATGTTTAGGCTAGCCCGTTGACCACCTACATGAGATATTGCTGTTCACATGGCTGCCCTGGTGATGTCTTTGGTGATGAATAATTTTATGTTGTCTTTTTCCCATATGGTGTCTTGGGTGGGATCTGGGATTGAACTATGTCAGTTCCTGAGAGTTTTCTTATTTACTTCAGTAGTAGCTAACTGATCTCTATAAGTACCCATGAGCCTACCCGTTTTGCAAGTCCTATTACATTTGAAGGCAAATATCAAGTTTCAACACAGCCCCAATAAAGAAGATATTAGAAAGCCACTTTAATGCCAATGTATACAGTTTCAAGGAGAATAAATCTGTCATTTTCATTTTTGCTTCCATTCCCAAAGCAGGTCAACTCTTAACACTTTATAGACTGGAAACCTATTTTGGGGACATATGCAAACAGTGCAAACCCAGCTCAGACACCACAGAACATGGCGTCTGATCAGGGTCAACACTGTTTGCTTCCAGGAATTTCTATGCAAAATACAATGAAAGTGAAAATATTCACCTCAAACCCCTAAAACTAGACATTGTACTCATCTAAATAATGAAGATGGACAAGTCCACTCGTCCAAAAAGGGTAAAAAGAAGGAATTTGCTCACCTAGCAGTAAATTCTTTGTCTAAGGGTAGACCTTATTTTGGAAAGTCTACAACAGTCCAGGAAGCAAACAGGAAGTCAAGAAAATTGTTCCCCTTTGATAAGAATTGCAGGAAAATGTAGAAATGTACCGATACACCTCAACAGCGAATTGATCACCATGTACACTAATTGCCATTTTTATGACACATTCCTTGATAAAACTAAAGCGCTATCAGTAGTCCTAAATGACAGATTGTTGATTGTTTTGGGTTTAACGGCCCTTTGAGACAGTATTTCAGTCTATATAGGGCCGTCACATGTCCATACAACCCCCACCTGCACCTACTGTAAGCACAGTAGGCCCTTGCCCTACTATTATCCAAATTAGTAGGATGCCCAGGCATTGGAAGTTACACGCAGCATCATTGCACCACCCGACCACACCCCCTTACTGACAGAAGGAAGTCCATTTAGACATCTGCATATTTACAGTAAGCGCACTTTCAAGCAAAGCTGGATATGTATGTAGCAAAGCCAAAATAGATATGGCTAATGAGCTTTCTTTCAATATATGCAGAGAAAGTGTTTTATATTAAAAGAGGCCATAGAAGAAGAGGCTCAAGGGGCTCACACACAGCCCAATCAATGTCACAATCAAAGTTGTCGAAAGTACAATTATATTTGTCTAAGTCATTCACCTAGACCACAATAGATTTATCCCAACCAGTTAGTACATGTATAGTATAAACCAAGAAGTAAACCTGCTCAAAACAGGCCCGGAAGGGGGGCGGGGGCAGGCTTGAAAATTTTGATTTTATCTTTTTCCTTAAAATATGTGTTGTGATAATCATTAGAATTGCCACGACAAGGCAATTCTAATGAAATGTCACAACATATATTTTAATCTGATCACATGAACATATTATCACAAACTGCCATCAGATCCTCTTTATTATTTGGAGGCCTACAGATTATACATAACAGAGAGGCAGGGCTGAAGCCTTAAAACCCACCCCCTGGATCCACGGCTGCAAAACTGAAGGACCAAACAATATACAGAAATGTCCCAATTGATAAAAGCTATGATGTATAACCATTGAAATGAAAAGCATTTCAAATAACAGCTCATAATTCTTGTATACAAGCAAAAGCCCTCTAAAGCACAAAATAAGATAAAAGACTGCAAATAATGCTTTAGAAAAACATGATACACATTAGTATGAAGCCTATATAGAATGCAGACATTTTAGCCCATAAAATTTTACCAATCCTACTACGAAAACTGTCAATAAGTTTTAAAGGCTTAAAGCTTACCAACAAATCCTGTAACATAGATGTAAAAACATTATACCTATACATATTGCATGGTGCTTCATATTTCTTAGTAGACTTCTACTCAAGAAGAATAAATGCACAATATGAATTGGACTAGAAATGTGGCCCCCGCCTAGTGCCTTGAATAAGATGGCATCTTGATTAAGGTACTGGCACTTGTACGATAACTAGGTTTACAGAGGCAGACTTGTATAATATAAAAGTCTGAAGTCAGTGGACTTTGACATATGAATCAGTATGCCCTGATTCTTGTATATTCCTGTTGTACTCATAGAAGTAAATCCTCATACAAAATTTCAAGTTGCTACAATAATAGGAACCCTGAAATCTACCCCTTACAAAAATCTTAACCTTGCAAAGTTAGCCTTCGTAAGAAGTCAGCAGACTGTGATATATGGATCATCATACCCTGATTCTTGTATATTTCTGTTGTTCTCATAGATATAAATCCTCATTCAAAATTTCAAGTTGCTACAATAACAGGAACCCTGAAATCTACCTCTAACAAAACTCTTAACCCGAGTCCAACAAGATCACGTATGTACGTACAGATGGATAGATGGACGGATGTAATAACGTACGAATGTACAAACAGCCGAAACATTATATGCCCCCAGCATCTTACGATGCAGGGGCAGAAAAAAACAAGCAACAATAATGGTTCTTAAGGAATTAATGATACAAAAAAAAATCATCTTAAAATCTGGAGATATTCAAATACAAACTTTGGGTAAACGTCAATGGAGCCTTAGAGTCATTTTCAAAAATCAGATATTATTGTATATTTATCTTTATTATTTCCATAACAATTGTACTGAAACCAGTCTGAAACAAATATTTGTCATTTTGAATCATTTTCTGCTGTTTCTTTATGATTTTTCTATCATTTCTAAACGTTTTATTTTTCCTTTCTAAATAATCATATATCATTTTAAACCTGATGGAAGACACTGTATTAAAACATATACCACACTAGTTATGTACAACAAATGGTTACAATTTAACACTGGAAAACACTAAAACAGTTAAACATACTAATGTTATGGAAGGAATAATGTTAACAGTAAACAGACTAAATTATACACCTATCACTGTTTGAATCTGATAATTTCACTTAAAAAGCATGCTGGACATACCCTAATGTGCTAAAATATTGGGACACCTAAAACCATTAATTTTCCATTTGGGACAAATCGAAAATCAATGGTTTTAGGTGTTCCAATACTGAAGCACAATAGAGTAGGGCTAGTCTGGACTTCATAGCTTTTAGTTATGTGGGGAAAACAATCATGAGATTGGCATAATCCAAAGTAAATTCTGGCAGTAATCAGTGGAGCAATAAGGTCATATCCTTTCATCCTCTGGCAAATTGGCCGCGATTAGAGCTGTGGGAGGCTGTGCAGAAGAGGGACTGGATGTGCATTTACTGGTACGGGATAGGGAAAGGTGTGCAAGACAGTGCTCCAGATAAGAAGGGGTAACAGGAATAATATAGGGATAATTTTCCATATTTCTTCATATTAAACCATATGTCATGACCCCTCATTAGAACCGTCTCAGTGAGACGGTTCTAATGAGGGATCACATTATATGATTTCATCAAGCAACAGAAAATATTATCTTTGAATCATCTTCAATACCCCCTCTGATCTGGAGCTCTGGCAAGAAATTTCAGGATGTAAGAAATGCATTACTCTGATATTGCAGTGGAGTTAGCTGACTTTCAAAATTTTCTTTCCAATTTCAGGATGTAGAGCTTCTGATTCTATCAAAAGCACTATCATAAAAAATTCTCTTCTCAAAGAGCTCCTGGTGTAAGTTTTCATGTTAAATGTATATGGGTATACCTTCAGGGGGAGCAACTCCTACATTTTCATTTTTACCTCCCTTCTGACTGCAAACTGGTCAGACTCCAAATTCACTTTTAGGTCCCCTAAGAGTCATTGACTGTCTGTTGCTAACCAGGCTGTCGGGGGCTTGTAGGCTGATCTAAGGCATACCAAGTAACAGTTTTTTTCATGGCGTGCCACTTACATAGAAAACAGTGATAGGTGTTAAGTAAAAGCATTAGGAACATAATATAAGGTGCACACTGTGAACTCACATGAATATCTCCTTCTCCCTCCTGTCCAGAACATAACAACACAATAAACACTCAGCATGCATAGTAGTATACTAAAATCTGAGAGGCGAAAACTTAATTATTTTCTAATATTTGTCAATAAGAACTTACCGTAATGTGTGTATATTGGGACACCTAAAAATGATGAATTTTCCATTTGGGATAATTTATTATTTTAGGTGTCCCAATACCTAAATGTGTATCTAATGGGACACCTAAAAATAATGAATTTTCCATTTGGGACAAATGGAAAATTCATTATTTTAGGTGTCCCAATACTTAAGCATGTATATATTGGGACACCTAAAAATAATGAATTTTCCATTTGGGACAAATGGAAAGTTTATTATTTTAGGTGTCCCAATACTTAAGCCACATTAGGGTAAGCTGTGTGACCTCAACAGGATCATCTTGGCAAAGTGATTCCAATGTGATCTCACATTGCACCTTAATATGCTGAAAATTGGGACATTTAAAAACCATTAATTTTCCATTTGGTGCAAATGGAAAATTAATGGTTTTATGTGTCCCGATACTACAGCACAGTAGGGTATGTTTTTTGTCTTTTTTGTTTCTTTGAATACCGTAATGACCCTAAAATTTCGGACACCTGAAAGTCGGACAATTATTGTTCCAAAATTCTTAGAAAGTGGATTACACGCATTAATGCATCCAAAAGATGCTTAGTGAATGGCAAAAGTTGTAGACCCTGATCAAACTGCTCCTTCAGGAGCAGATTGATCTGGGCCTATAATGTTTGCCCATATCTGTCTGTCCGCATATTTAGGGTCATTACGGTAAGTAAAATATCAATTCACCTCTCAGACTAAGGTACGCTAACAAAATTTACATATAAAGCTAACCAAAATTAAGTTTACTTTTTTTGTCTTTGTTAAGCAAGTGAAGGGTTTAAATCATACTTTTTTTACTGATTAAAACAGTGTTAAACTAAAGAAATGTGACACCATCTAAAACAGTAAATATCTGTTTACATGATGATATAAAGTTTTATTAAATTTCTAAAGCTGAAACATCTGTTTATATCTATATGATAAAATGAAGTTAATCATATAACATTATTATTTTATTATTTAGCTACTGCTGCAAATGTCATTTACTAAATGAGCCATGACACAACAAAACCAACAAAGTGGCATGTTCACCCAGCAAAGACTCAAATCAGCCTGGGCATCTGCCCTGTCTAATCAGCATCCTTGCTGTCTCCATGGCCGAAGCTTAGAGCCTAGGCTAGTCTTACAGCACACAGCTAAGGCTATGATCAGACTTGACGAATGCCCAGGATGATCTGAATCTTTGCTGGGTGCACATGCCACTTTGTTGGTTTTGTTTTTTCTTGGCTCAAATATGCAAATAGGTCTGATTATTCAGAGCTCCAGATAAAGTGAAATATTGAGGATAATTCTGAGATAATTTTTCTTATTTCTCAACCAAAACATATGTTGTGCCAGTCATTAGAACCGTCTCAGTGAGACAATTCTAGGTGTTCTAATTGAGGTGTCACAACAAATCTTTTTTATGATTATTTATTTTATTTTTTTTATGAAAAATAGAAGAAGAAAAATATCCCTCTTATTCCTTCTTATCTAGAGCTCTCAATCATTATGTTCACTATTTTCACAGAAAGTATGGTCAAACCCCTATGAAACTTTGCAAATATTACTATTAACTGTGCAAAACAAATGAGTCGCGGCGCAAGAAAACCAACAAAGTGGTTGTGCGCTCAGCACAGACTCAGATCAGCCTGGGCATTTGCCCAGTCTGATCAGAGTCTTTGCTGCCTGCATGGAGGTAGCTTAGACCCTTGGCTAACCTTTCAGTGCTTAGTGAAGAGTTTGATCAGACTGGGTGGATGCCAAGGCTGATCTAAGTCTGCACTGGGTGCACAACCACTTTGTTGGTTTTGTCGTGTCGTGGCTCAATTTTTCTTTTGCTATATAATTTATGCCCTGACACAATAAAAAGTGGATAAGGGTTCAAAGCTCCACATTTTTCATCATTTTGGTGACGAAATATTAACCTTTTATATTATATTTCAACAAAAGAATCTTGCAACATCTCATTTCAAGAGCAAAGAAGCATAAATCTGAATCTTTTTCTTCTTTCAGAACATTGTAAATATTTCAATATTTCAGCCCATAACCTCCCAAAACCAGTATCATATACAGAGTAGCCTATTTCTGGCTGAAGATCATGCACTACTTTTTTGATCATATAAAAACTATACGTTTAACCCATATCAATAAAGCTTGTTTACTATTCATGCAATCAATGAAGACAAATATCTCATATACAACTCAAATGGATAGACAACTCTTAGCAAATAACCAAAGCTGGATTTTGAGGTAATAATGTAAGGAAAAGATAGAAAATAGAAACAAAGAGAAGCAATTACCTGATCTAATCCTTCACTCTCTCCTGCCAATGTATAATGTTGTTTACGAAGTTCTCCTAACTTCTTTCTTTCCAGTTCTAACTCATGTTCTAACTCAATCACCCGTACCTGAAAAAGAATAACATCAGAATCGATTTTTTCCCTATTTATGCAGAAATATCTGTAAGTTCTGAAAAGTTTGATTTTTGAAAAGGAATGGAGCATACAGAAGAAACTATACTTAAGGACAAAAGTTCTGCACGGATGTTAATTTAACATCCGTGCAGAACTTTTGTCCTTAAGTATAGAATAGCCGACTTGATTTGACCAAGTCTTTTCATCACCACTGTCCTTGACCTCCAGCATCCACTGAAGCATAACTCCATTTTAAAGTGATTCTAAATGAACCTGGTGATGCCAATGGACCAGAAATAATATAATCTTCACTATGACAGAGTATGATAGGATCTTTTATGGCTGCCACATGGCACTGAACACAAGCAGCAAGGAAAATAAATAGGTTGTCAAAAGTTAGATCCTTTAGAAGCAAAAACAAAAAAAAGACACAAAGGAATGAACAAAGTAGAGTTGGGCAACTTCGAAAAGCAGGTAAATTCAGACATACCATTGTAAACATGAAAATCCAGATGAGATGGCTCATAATGAGCCATCTCATCAGGATTTTCACTGTTTGCCCAGTTGATTTTGCTTTAATTCCAAACAACTGACATATAAAGGAAACAATGTCACTGTCCAAATTTACCCGCTGTCCAAATTTACACGACTTTACCCAATAACAGACTTGGTTAGTCTGTTCAAGAAGACCAGTAACAAAATATGCAAAATCTGAAATTCTTCCACTTACCTGTGAATCCATTTCTTGTTTCTTGGTCTGTATCAGTGAGAGGTGTGAGAAGTCCATTAGACCTGCAATAACATAAAGCCTCATTATGAATTATAATGTTACTCTTTATGATTCTATTTTGGAAATATTTATTCTTTTGCTGATTTTATTTTTGTAGTTATAATTTATTTCATATCTTTAGCCTGTGTTTGCAAATTACAGTAGACTACCTGTTTTCATTTGCGGTATTATATTGAACTTGAGAGAAAGATTGTTTTTCTCTTTCTTTAATATAAATTTCATAACAGTTCATCAAAAAAAAGCATTAAAACGGTTTATCATATGATGTTGGTGTTATTCAGTGGATTATGTCATGTCATAAAAATCGTATGAACACACGTGAAATAATACTTTGGTGCGTACACGTAACGTCATTGACAATGTCCATGTCAATAATGCATTTTCTTATTGAAATAATGTACAGTTTAAAGGCGTTCAAATCCCATTTTAAAGGATCATATGATAAATAGAATCTTACACACATGGTCATTTGATAAGAAATTTATGAAACGCGCCAAAGGCTCGTTTCATAAATTTCATATCAAATGACCACTCATGTAAGATCCTCTATATGTTGACACTACTACAACTCAACTTTTGTTCAACTAAATTATCTGCATGCCCAACAACAATGCCTGCATTCTTCAAGAGAAGAAAAAAAACCCAGAAGACTTTATTTAGTCTTACTCTGATCCTCAATAATTTGAGCTCCTGTCTTTACTGAAGCGACAACATTTCCTGTCGCCGAGGAAACACCCTTAGAGGCCTCAGTGACCTTCCTTAGTGTAGCACTGTCTCGTTTGGCCTTGACCCTGGATGACACAACAAGTTGTGCTGTGCTAGCAGCGATCTCCTGAGAGCAGACTATAAGTTCTTCCAATTTTCCCTCTCCTTTTATCACTTTATCTGCTGCTTCCCTGCAATTACAGAACTCAAGTTAAGAGGCAAATCTAAGAATAAATGTGTCAATATATTTCTCGACAAAAACCTTTACCATAAATCTCATTAGAAGCACCAGTTTGAGACAAGTCTTATGTCATCTCACAATATACCTTTTGTTGGAGTAATATGAATACCACGTTCTCCCTAATAAGAACTGCCTTCACGTTTTTTTACCCCCTCCATCCCCACCCCCCTGCCCCGGCTACACACTCTCACACATAACACACATAAGATGTTCCCCCGCCCATCCCCCTACACACTCTCACACATAAGATGTTAAATTTTCAAACATATTATGCATAAAAACATTACCATTTTTTATTGCCTGGCAAAACAATTTTTCAGTAAAAAAAATGTTACTACACTCTCAGACTTCAGAAATGTTTGACTAAAGGCTTTGTTAAGCTTACAATGCTCTGGAAATTAATGAGAACAACATTTTTCAAAATTGGTTGCACAGACCTAGGTGTTTCAATATTCAGAATTTCTATGGTAGTTAAAGACGATTACTCACATGAGTGTTGTAGCACCCCATCCTACTGCCTTTGCCGCAGATATAAATCCCTCCGTCCAGCGATGATTCTTCTTGTAAAAATCTTTCGCTGTTGAAGTTCCCTGTCAAATATAACACCAAAAAATGACAACAATATGGTACAGAAGTGAATATCAGATATTTGGGTATGTATGAAACAGAACTTTATAGAGAGTCCAACGGACTGTATGAAAAGAAACTTTATACAAAGACAAATTAAGGTTCTGATGTGATTATCAAACAAGTTGCTCATAAACTCGAAAATCATACATGCTTGTATTAAGGAAAAATCATGTTTTTACTTTAAGCAAGTACTACATCTGTCTGCAAATCCAATCACTGTCTATTGTTGTTGTTTTTATATAACTTCAGCAAATGAATTTTGTTTAACAGTAATAATTAGAAAGAAAAATTTTCAAGAAAAAAAAAGAAATATATTTTAAGGCACAAGTGCAACTGTATTTTAAATTTTAGTGGTTGGTGTGGTATGGATGCAATTACAAACCAGTCTTAAAGGGTCACCCAAGTGAAGGATGAAAACAGGTGACCCTTAATAGAGGTGACCACATAAGCAGGTTTGACTGTAGGAGGACTAGCATAGTCATACTGATATGACAGTAAAAATCTGAATCATTCCTACTCTCACAGAGCTTTTCTTTCTAGAATTACCCTTGAAAGAATACTCCAAAAACCAACTTACCCTTCCTTGTGCCACAATTTCCTTCTGAAGATCTCTAGACCTCTCTACTAATATCTTGATAGCCTGTTTAATAAGGAACAAAATCAGTAATACCAATTATATTACAAATGCTTGAGCTAACAAACAGAATTCAATGGTTCTTTTTTTCTCCATAAAATCACATAACAAACATAGGTACGAGGGTTGATCCAGAAGTAATGTCACTGCAATTATAAAATCGTGTAGAATAAAGAGAGAGCAACAAAATTTCACATCCATGTACCTTATTCTATTTGCAGTTTAGTCTGAAAATGTCATAAAATTATAGTGCACAGTTACCGAGATATCAAGATAGACAGAAGGCATGGTAACGACACGCGCCACACGTCAATGACGTTGTTGATGTTCCATGCGAAGTTTGGATATTGTGTCATGTTTTAAGTAGCATATTCATTGTTCTAGCATAGCACTAATGTCTGTTCCCCATGTTTATCTCGTATTTAAATATTATTTGAACAGCCCCGCAGCCCATGATCAAGAATTTACAGAATCTTTGATTGCAGAACATTGATCTTCATATATGAGGTCCAAGCAAGATTGACGTCATTGTCAGGCATTGAACATAAGTCTTCCGGTATTTGGACGATGCTCTAGCGACTCATCTGCACCCTTACAGTGCTGATTGCACCTTTACACAAGCCTCATAATCATGGTTATATAACGGCATATCTAATTAAACAATCGAGAGTCTCTAATGGTGATATTCCTAAATGGTGGCAAAACCGCATATGTATCTACAGACTCGTTTGCCGGAAATCAGCATTTTTTTCACTTGGCAGTTACAAGCATTAGCACTACCTTGCGAACTTCAAACTGAAATGGCGATATTAAAGTTTCAACAGTGGATAGCAGGAATATATTTCATCATCGTATCAACTTTTCATCTGATTTGGCGCGTTAGTTTGATTTTGATTTGTGTTTGCTTTTGAAAATTATGTTCATGTAATTAACGTTATTCTAACGTGCGGCGCAATGGCGACAGTGGCATACTTTAAACGTCTCTATAATTGGAACGGGAAAAGATTCCAACTTTATATTTATTCTGTTAATCAAAACTGAATTACAGTGTATCTTGATATAATCTGTATAATAATGATACGATGAATAAGCGCACAATGGACACAGTGACATTACTTCTGGATCAACCCTTGTATATAAGTTATGACATTTCATTATAATAACTTCATAAACAGATATTTTTATACACAATTACGAAAATAGTTCTCTTACCTGGACCTCTATAAATTAATGTAAAGTTAAAGTAAAAGGGTCTGTCAGGATGAAGGGGCTTATAATTAGTAACTGAACTCAACTAGGAACAATCCCACATCTCAAAATACAGTCAGATTACATTATTATATTTACAGACCTTACCTTCATCAAACCAGTGCAGGCATCTAATATACTCTCGTTCACCTCTAGTTGTATACCTGTGTTATCTTCCCGAGTTTTCTTCAACATTTCCTGAAAAATCAAAATGCATAATTACCCCAATTAAAACAGCACACAAAAAATGTCTGTCTGCAAATTGCAAATTTTAAAAATAAAAGCTTTATCATATTCATAATTCAACAACTGGAGAGTAAACAGTATAGATCTGGAGGAAGCATTTCCTTATCAGCTGCCTCTTCTGAATCTATGCTATTCAACTACTTTTGTTTGTCAGTACTTTAAGTGTAAACATTTGTTATGTCTCAGTATCTGACTACAGGTGCAGGAGCAACTGGGCATATTCATAGCATATTGCTACGAGGGTCGTTCATTCAACTGTGACACTAATGGCCCACCATACCGCGTGGCTGTAAGGAGCATGTGGAAACTGGTGATTTCACGAGGGAGTGATTTTCTATAATAGGATGAAATTTTGGTCTAATCTGTTCAGTCTTTCAAAAGTTATTGAAAGTTCAAATTGGTTGTGTCATATATACTCAAAAGTAAAGGCACACTATGAGAATGTAGACCTGCAACCGGTTTAAGAGGTCTGTGTCTTATCCATGACAATGCACCTGCTCACAAGTGTGTTCTTGTCCAAGACTTCTTCAAAGAGGAAAAGGTACATCCACCTTATTCGCTGGACCTTAGCCCCTACGACTTTTTCATGTTTCCTTTACTAAAGAAAACCCTTTCTGGTTGTCGTTATGAATGGCAGTGCAATTTACCAGTCTTCAGGGTATACCTAAAAAGGCCTTCTTCTCTGCCTTTACAGAATGGATTTCGAGACTTGAAAAGTGTGTTTCCCTCAAGGAAGAATATTACCAAGGGTTGAAGTAAACGAAATGTGAATGGGATTAATAACACACACTGTAGAACCCCAATGACAACATTAAATGAACGCCCCTCATATTATGATTGTTTGCCATCAGTTTATAATAATGTCTCCTGACTGCTATGTTCACACAGAAATATGAAAAGTGCACTGTAGTATTGGTTGTGGAACTACTCTTTATAGCTACAGTAGGACTATAGGAGACAAACATACAGTCATATAAACCATCAGCAACATATGCAATGTTTGTTAATATACAATGCTCCTTTAACTCTGAAATGTAAATAACTAGGATGCATTATCAAAACAGCAGCTTCAATATCCATATTTAGAAAAATTCTAAATCTGACAACTTTCCTTAAGTATGTTTGATTTTGACACAGTCAGGCTATTACCTGTTAAGTCCCATCTTACCTCTATTTTGCTAGCTGCCTGTTCAATAGCCTTGCTGGTCATATGCATCTCAGACTCAACCATATCACCTATCTCCTCTAATTTAACATCTTCTGTCTTCGGAATGAGCTCTTCTGTTAACTTCATCATGGCTTCAATATTCTTGATTGTCTCGTCAACCTCAGAACTAATACTATCTCCTGTAACATGAAAGAAATACATGTACAGTCAACTCTCGATATCTCCAACACTGATATCTCAAAGTATCTTCTGATATTAAAGTAACACATTTCCTATTTTCATTTACATTTGAACTCCTGTTATCTCAAACTACTGATATCTCAAAGTAAATTTTCAGGTACCAGAAAATTTACTTTGAGATATCAGTAGTTTTGACTGAAGTTCTGAAGTTTGAATTCGAGATACAGAGAGTTGACTGTATATGTATTTAAAACAAATTTGACGGAGAGGCTCTTCTGATTTTATTACAGTCAACAATCTCAGAGTCAAAGTTCATCTCAAACTGCTGATATCTCAAAGTAAATTTTCTGGTTCCAGAAAATTCACTTTGAGATACAAGTACGGTCAAACTTCATTGGCTCGAACCCTGTGGCTCATCAACTCTGCCTGACTCCTTCCTGGGTCTCTAGAATTACTTTATATAGAAACAAGCCCTGGATGGCTCAAACTACTCTTGGTTGGAACTAATTTTCATAGTCCCAAGCCTGTTCGAGTCACTGAAGATCTACTGTAGTTTGAAATATGTGGAATTGAAATGTACCCCAAAACAGGAAAAGTGTCCATGCCATATTTTTTGATATGATAGGGTCCCTGAGACATCAGCGCTGGAGATAACAGGAATCAACTGTATCAAGATCTACTTGAAGAAATAAAATACATGTGCTGCAGCAATTTCCGAGTATAAAATCTGTTCCATAGGTTAGGTATTATATTTTTCCCCCTAAAGCTGAAACACCATGAAGTATTTTTCTGCGTTTAAGCTTGACAAAACTGAAAATACCTTGACTTCTGAACTGCCGAATTGTCTGAAGTTATCATTGTAAACTTCAAACAATTCAGAAACAATTTATCCTAAGGCCAGAAAATAAGTTAGTAACTTATTTTCTGGCCTGAGGATACATTGTGCATGTTAAGTTATCAAATAGTTTGAGAAACAAATCATCTGAACAAAGAAAGTTCCTAGAGAAATAATGAAAATCAGGGTTCGAGGTTATAAAACTTGAGAATAATCTCAAACTCAAAATAAAGCACACTGATTGGCTGCTTCCGAGCTTATGCTCAGAAGCAGCCAATCAGTGTGCTTTATTTTGAGTTTGATAAAGCATACTGATTGGCTGCTTCCGAGCTTATGCTCTGAAGCAGCCAATCAGTGTGCTTTATTTCAAGTTTGAGAATGTACTCAAGTTTTATAACCTCTGGGCCAGATTCACAGCCCTACCTTTTTCTATGGCACCTAATACACTGAGGCCACTTTCCCCTGATGCTCTACACAAGTTAGACAGAGCCTCACCAGACTCTATCTGTGCTGTGGATTGTGACGTCGCTATACCGTGTATCACACAGTCTCCCAGGTGGTGGGAAAACCCAGTTATACACTCGATAAACTTTTCTAAATCTGTAAAATATAACACACCAGCAATATTATATACCCTGTCATTAAGTTCCAACATTTACCACCCACCCATACTACGAGATAGAGAGGTGCCGTAGTCACTTGGTTAGAGTGACTCAGTTATGGTGCAGAAAATCGCCGGAAGGTCATGAGTTCGCGGCTCACCGTTGCCATCCGACGACTGGAAAACTCTCTCTGTCAACCCAGCAGTAAATGGGTACCTTTTTCGAATCAGGGAAGGATAAGGCAGCGAAAGGAGAGAGATAGGCTCAGCCTTTCATCAGCTGTGCCCAAATTACAGTGGGTCTCTAACCCACACTGACCCTACGGCTATTAGACTATGGGAAACCTTTACCTTTTTTATGAGATCATAAGCTTTATAAAACATTTACCTGTGTGCACATGTACATCTTTAGAATAACAAAGGGTGACAGTAAAGAAGTAGAATCTTTGAACAATAAACAATGCAATGGATGACTTCTTAACAGACACACAGACTGTGGCACTCTTTAGAACTATTAGAGGTCACAGCATAAGAAAAACAATGAAAAGAAAAGTCATCAAGTATTATCTGTGCATTAACATAACAGTAACAACAATTCTCACCTGTCTGTATATTTGTCATAAAACAGAGCTAAGCCAGAAAACTTTTATGCCGTCAACAAAGCCAAAGACATCCACAAAGTAATACCTATATCTTGCTTCTCCCAATTGCAAAAACAAGTTCAGCATGCATAAAAGATTCTTAGCCTATATTTAAGCAACAATGCATGACATATAAAGAATCTACACTCTTGAAATATGCATAGGCTTGTATGAGTCTTTGCTATTATTGCATATATACTAGCGGCCAGTAATGCACATCAGCTAAAATCATACTGCTTACCTTTTCTATCTGTACTATAAATATCACAAGACTCTTTTAGTTTCTTTAAACTTGAAAGCACTGGTTCTCCTCGAAGAAGTAAAAATTCTGGAAATCAACCATACCAAAATTAGCCTCATATGTCTTTATTAACCCTATGTAGGTTAACAGTCTGCTCATGCATACTTCAGTCAGATTGCTTCTGACTTTGAATAATATTTGTCTTGATAAACAATAAAACGCAATAAAATCTTTTGAGATTATGCTGTTTACAATTCTGATGATGCATTTACAGTTTTGGAGAAGTTAGCTATCTTTTTACACTGCCATGCAACCTCATGGATAATCTTGACAATGTTTAACAACAGTTTAATCATTTAAGGTGATGAATATCTGACAACTGAGCAAGTTATACAAGTTATACTATCCAAAGAAACCTCAACATTCAATGCAATTCAGAAATGTAATAAAATTTCCTGAAATTTTGCGAGTAAGTAAGCAAGTAAGTAATTATGTCCTCAAAACAGGTCTGCAGTCTGAAAGGGGTTAACAAAGATCTTTATATACCAAACAATAAAAAGAAACGCACAAGGTAATATTTTGGTATTTTCTTGGAAATACAAACAATTTCAAAGAAATAACTCATACAGAGTTAGAGGTAGACAATCGGACAGTTCAACCCAGAAATTTCATTCAATTGTGTCAATTCAGTACTTTGTGACGCATCTCTGAACAAGGTAGGGGTCAGTTTTCAATGTCACAGTTTTCAATAAGACACCATTGTCAACAATTTCATTAATGCGTATTTTCAAAGAAACGCACAAGGTAATATTTTGGTATTTTCTTGGAAATACAAACAATTTCAAAGAAATAACTCATACAGAGTTAGAGGTAGACAATCGGACAGTTCAACCCAGAAATTTCATTCAATTGTGTCAATTCAGTACTTTGTGACGCATCTCTGAACAAGGTAGGGGTCAGTTTTCAATGTCACAGTTTTCAATAAGACACCATTGTCAACAATTTCATTAATGCGTATTTTTCATGCATATGGAAGGTACAGATACTCGTCAACGCCATGATAAAGTTTGAGCAAGATTTGATCAGAAATACGCATTTTTAGACATTTTCTAATCATGCTATAAAAGGTAAATCAAAGGGGAAAATCTTACAGTGTGCGTTTCTTTTTTTGTTTGGTATATTTTCTCTCCACATCATTTGTTTAATTTGTTAGTTTTCACTTTTTAGTCTGTTCTATTTAAAACTGTAAATAAAAGATGTGAAACAGAAAATATTGTAAGATAGTAGCACAGGTGTCCAAACCTGATGTTGGCTGTGCCTAGTAGTCAGTACAATGGTCAACTATACATGTGCCTAGTAGTCAGTACAATGGTCAACTATACATGCGCCTAGTAGTCAGTACAATGGTCAACTATACATGTGCCTAGTAGTCAGTACAATGGTCAACTATACATGTACATGCGCCTAGTAGTCAGTACAATGGTCAACTATACATGTGCCTAGTAGTCAGTACAATGGTCAACTATACATGCGTCTAGTAGTCAGTACAATGGTCAACTATACATGTGCCTAGTAGTCAGAACAATGGTCAACTACACATGCGTCTAGTAGTCAGTACAATGGTCAACTATACATGCGCCTAGTAGTCAGTACAATGGTCAACTATACATGCGCCTAGTAGTCAGTACAATGGTCAACTATACATGTGCCTAGTAGTCAGTACAATGGTCAACTATACATGTACATGCGCCTAGTAGTCAGTACAATGGTCAACTATACATGTGCCTAGTAGTCAGTACAATGGTCAACTATACATGCGCCTAGTAGTCAGTACAATGGTCAACTATACATGTGCCTAGTAGTCAGTACAATGGTCAACTATACAAAGTAGTTGGTCTGAGTAACTTTTTTCAGGAGTTTGGCTAAATGTGCCTCTTTTCCGCCATTTTTTCTAAGGGGAGCAACTTTTGCTTTGTGCTTTACTATTTGCTTCTCTGGATGAGAAAGGCCTTCCAAATGTTGGGTCTACTCTTAAAGGGAGGAATTTGCTCCTTTCCTTTAAGAGAGAAATCTGATCCTAGAGGAGCAAATTCTTTCCTTTAAGAGTTGACTCTACATAAAGAAGGGAGGCAAAAATTAAAATTGAGGAGTTGCTTCCATTGAAAGTGTACCTTGTCAACTTAAATAGAAAATTTAGTTTCAATAAATTTTGTCGTAAACAAATCCAAACTCCTACCTGCTGTACATCTAACTGTTGTAAATGTTGGACTGTGGAACTGATCAAGGGCATCTTGAATAAAGGCACGTCCTTCTCTAAGACTGGTCTCTGGAAAAGAAAAATATTCAGCATTAAAATGAAGACTAATCTTTGAGACATAAACTGTGATTCTTTACTATCACTAGAATCATCTGATAATGGTAATCAGACCCAATAAAACATACTCTTAAAAATATCAGTTGAGCCCAGTCTTTGCGTGACCTATAAACTGAAGAAAAAATCATAGGTATGTTAATCAACTCTCAAAGCCTTGCACACTACAACTACAATCCCTATTTAAACTGGAATATAGTACCAAACCAACCTTAATTTCTATGTACGTGTACTTGGAAAATCAATATCTTTACCTACTCGGTATACCATCTGCCTTACGCTACTTTTTATTGTAAAGAACCAATAACTTATGCTTGTTTTTTCAGGGATGTCTTATAAAGCTATTGCTGAATGGCAAACAGTGTAGAGCCTGATCAGACTGCTCCTTAGGAGCTTACACTGTTTGTTCAAGCACTTCTGTCTCAATGCTAAGAATGGTGCAGTAAGTTCAAGTCAGAGCAGTTCAACTATACATGGAATGTCTTACCTAAGAGACGTTTGTGTAAACTGTCTAGATCACCCGTTAGCTTGGTTTCAGATGTGTCTTTGTCTTTTGACAGCTGATCTAACTGTTTCTGTAGGTCAACTATTTGTTGCTGAAGTTCTTTCTCGTTGTTTACTTTACTGGTCTCAGTTTCTGATAATGAATTCTGTAAAAAAAATGAAGAATAAGGTACTTGATAGTTTCATTAGCTCTCTACTATAAATACCCAAAAGTGCTTTGGTATTGGGACTCCTTCAACCATAAATTTTCCACTTGTCCCAATGGAAAATTAATGGTGACACCTAAAACCATTAATTTTCCATTTAAAACCATAAATTTTCCATTTTTCCCAAATACAACATTAATGGTAACACATATAACCATCAATTTTCCAATTGTCCCAAATGGAAAATTAATGGTTGTAGGGTGTCATTTATATCTTCTTTCCTTATCAGACATAGCAATGAATAAAACTAAATCATCTGTCAACAAAGTCTGTGTCACTAACCCAGATACAGACAGGCTTTCACATACTACTATGAAGTTTCAAGATCCCAGACTATCAAGAACTATCAGCTTGAGTGTTATTTAAGGAATGAATTTCATTTTCTGATGTTTATCGAAGAACAACTACATTGGGTCACGTGCAAAGTAAGTGAATCCCTTTGGGGTTCATGTAAACTTTGCTAGCAACCCAATGGTAGTTTATACAGAAAAATTAAGTTCACAGCTTCTATTTACATTCTTTTCTACATGTATCTACAATTTAACCACAAATTTGCGTTCAGGGCTACAGTTGAAGCAGAAAAACATTTATATGCAGTTTTTCTACTAAAAGTGGAACAACAATGACATAACGTCGCCTACATCATATAATCAGATTACAGAACCATGGTTTATTTTGACGTCACTTAACGTCGCATGAACCGATGTAGTTACTGAAGCATAAACTACATTACGTTCTAATGGTTTACCATAGGGCTTTTCAATAAATGCATGGATAATGTAAATATTTGATCTTTAAAATTTCTTTATAGTTTAAAAAGCACAGCTATGTAACATTTGAAATTTCTTTGAATTTTTATTTGATTTGAACAGCTGTTAACTTACAACAGGTAAAGTCGATTCCAGTTTCATAAAATATTCACAAAAAAGTAAAGTTCTATCAAACTTACATTTAGGCGTACCTTCCGGTGTAATATAATTCATTTTAATAAGCTCTATACACTTTATATGTCGTCCAACAAATAACACCCTTCATATCTAACATGAAAACTGACATACTCCTGCTACTAACCTTTAATAATAATATCTGTTGTTGTAGTTCTTCTTCAGATGCTTGTTTATCTGCCCGTAATGAATCTAGGTCACTTTGTAATGTTGATATTCTATCATTTAATGATTGGTCGAGCTGTTCTTTCTCTTCTGTTGTCTGATGAAGTTGAGATTCCAGAGACTCTACTGTAGACTTTGTTGTTTCAAGGTCTTTTTCCAAAGATTGTTTGTTTTCTTCCAAGAAATGTAACTGGGTTTCTAAATCCTGAAAATGGTAGGGTCAAGTCTGGTAAATGACAGTGACATTGTTTCCTTTATATGTCTGTTGTTTGGAATTGAAACAAAAACAAATGACTAAACAGAAAAATCCTGATGAAATGGCTCGTTATGAGCCGTCTCATTTGGATTTTCACTGTTTGCAATGGTATGTCTGAATTTTCCTGTTGTCCGAATTTACCTGACTTGACCCTATTATCTTAAAAAATTTAAAAACCTGATCATATTTACAGATAAGGCCAGAATTCTTCCATCATGTAAAAGACTTTTACACCAGTAATGTTTCAACAAAAAAAAATCTGCTCTCTCTCTATGTAAGGGTATTCCTACAATGATTCTAGAGGAAGCTGTTCTTTGTTTTTTTTTCTCCATAAAATACATATGGAGAGGTGGTTCTGAAAGAATAATCAGAATTTCCACCAAAATCAAACCGCACTCATAGCACTGATCTGACAGCATTATTGTAAATCAGCATGAACTATTGAAGTATCTACATGTAGAAAATGGTCTGAAGAATTTGATAATATTAACCCTTAATGCACCAAAAAGCAGACAACAAAATTTACTTCTGCAGAATTTCAAAAAATGTTTCATCCAAGTGATATCATATTGATTGATTGATTGATTTGATGCTTAACGTCCACGGTAAACAGCTATGGTCATGTTGGGATGGTCAGTTAACCTAACCACACTATTCCTGGGCAGGCTTAGACCTCATAAGCGGTTAACCAGTACTAAGTGCTCATACTTTCGCCAGTAACTGACAACTGCCCTTCTTGAATCAGCGGAAGGAGAAACGAAAGTATGTGGCTAGACCGGGTTTCAAACCCAGGACCCCTGACTTATGAGTCAGGTGCCCTACCGATTGCGCTACGCGGCCTCGAACACTAGAGGGCAAACAGTGTAGATTCAGATGAGTAGGCTCATTGAGAGCCAACTCATCTGGATCTACACTGTTTGCCAATTTAACAAACTTATTTTTTGACGCTTTAAGGGTTACGATAACAATGTCAGAGCATGAACTCATCTGGTACTTGTGCTCCAGCATTTATGTTGACCAAGAAAACTGTGAACATTAATCCACTTTAAGGGTTTGTACAATTATAGACTCAGGCATGAGCACTCAGAATTACAGGCTAGTCCTTTTTTTTGGCCGGGCCGCATAGCGCAGTCAAGAGCCAGAGGTCCCGAGTTCGATACCCGGTCCGGGCACATACTTTCATTTCTCCTTCTGCTGATTCAAGAAGGGCAGTTGTCAGTTACTGGCGAAAGTATGTGCACTTAGTACTGGTTAACTGCTTAGAAGGTCTAAGCCTGCCCAGGAATAGAGTGGTTAGGTTAACTGACCGTCCCGACATGACCATAGCTGTTTACCGTGGACATTAAACAATAAACCAACCAACCTAGTTTTGGCTGTTGATATATGTGCATGTGAGCATTTAAAGCTGGCATAGATTTTTTCAATAACTTCTTAAATTTTGTATTCATCTAAATTCAGAGAACAGTAACAGAAACTAACAGAAATGTAACAATGTAACATCAAAATAATAATGTAAACAAAAAACTGAGAGAGAAAACTCTAGCTGAAAGGACATGTTATGTTTACATAGTTTTCTTGAAAAAAAAAAGTATCCCAAGTTTTAGGGTGAAGAGAAGCAACTCTTACCATGTTTTTGTTTGCTTCCCTTTTCAATGAGGTCTACTCATAAGGGTAAAAATTTGCACCCCAGTGCTCCAGATAAGAAGGGGTAACAGAGATAATTTAGGGATAATTATCATTATCGCTCCACAAAAACATATTTTGTGACCCATCATTAGAACCATCTCATTGAGACAGTTCTAATGAGGAGTCACAACATATGTTTTAGTTGAGAAATAAGAAAAATTATCTTTGAATTATCCTGAACACCCCCTCTTATTTGGAGCTCTGCACCCTATGGTGCAAAGTCTTTCCTTCAAGAAAAGATACCATTTTGGAAAGGCCACTAAGTAGAGTCAAAAGTTGCCTCCCTTTGTCAAAATGGTGGTGCATGGTGGTGTACCAATCCACCTTAAGTACATTTTTGGTCTAGTTTTAGGTTACCATGTCTTTCTTATTTGAACTGTAACTAAGGAAACGGAAACAACCTTACAGAACCTTACGGTAATTAGAATTTGATTTCAAACAACTGCCCGGGACACAACAAAACAAAGTGGCATGTGTGCCCAGCAAAGACTCAGATCAGCCTGGGTATCTGCCCAGTCTGATTAGAGTCTTTGCTGTCTGCATGGAGCTAGCTTAGACCCAAAGCTAATCTTGTAGCACACAGCAAAGACTCTGATCAGACTGGGCAGATACCAGAGCCTGGGTATCTGCCCAGTCTGATTAGAGTCTTTGCTGTCTGCATGGAGCTAGCTAAGACCCAAAGCTAATCTTGTAGCACACAGCAAAGACTCTGATCAGACTGGGCAGATACCAGAGGCTGGGCAGATACCCAGGCTGATCTGAGTCTTCGCTGGACATACATGCCACTTCATTGGTTTTGTTGTGTCACAGCTCAATTAAGCTCTGACAGCAACTGAAAATGAACGTAAACAAAAATTACCTGTGCTTTCTGCCAGCCTTCATAGAAACCATCCAACCCTGAGGCCTGAGCAATAGGGAAATATTGACAATTAAAATGTTTATTGTATTTGTTAAGTGTCTAGGGATGCTGTGGCAAGCACATACCATGCTTTTTTCATTCCTTGAAACACATGGACAACTTACCTCTGGATCTGACAGAGCTCCAGAAAAAAGGGGAGTTTAGATGACTAGAAGTGGAGTTTAAATCACTTTATTTTCATGTGTTCTTTATTTCATGGCTTTCTGATTTTAAAATTACTGGCATGGCCAAGTAATTGTTAATCAGCCATTTCTATCTGATCTTCAGGTAATTAAATTTTGATGAGGTTCTAGAATTTGAGTCAGTGAGTTTGCTAGCATACCAAGTCTGTCGTGGACATTAACCAATTTACAGTGTTTTTTTAACTGTCCTTTTTCCTCTAGAAAATGTTTATGTTGTGGCCCTGTTATAAGGCCCGACAATTCTTAGTCTCATATTCACAAGCTGCCATTCTGAAAAATGCTCAAAATAGGTCAAATACAGTATAGAATAAGACCTATTTCAGAACTATCATTAAAACCCCACCTTATCAAGAGCTCTGTTCTGAGATTTATAGAAATCAGCATAGTGTCATGCTTTGTCATGTCCAAAAAGATGCATGGGTGATGGGATTTTTAAGCTGGAAAAACATGTCATGCTGACAATAAATACATTCTACATCTTACCTTAATTGACTTTTGAATGTTCCAATTCTAGCCCCTGTTTGTAAAGCATGACCCAACATCCCTGGCCCTCCTTTACTCCCCCGGAACCCCAATCTCTTCAACCATTCATCACAACCAGCCAACCATATTTCAACCAGAACATTTGTGTCTTAAACACTGATTTTGTTCTTTTAACCATATCGTTGGATTTCATTTGAACTGCTTTATTGAAATCCAACAACATGTTTTGAAGAGAAATACATACAATATGAAACTGTCTGATCCTAAAATAGTGGCTTCTACATACCATCATTTTACTGTCACTACAAATTTACTGTTTCCATTCCTGTCTTCACTAATGTAACCCAACCCTCCTGTAGCCAAATCCAGTACCTGTTTAATTTTCTCTAGGTCTGTATTTTTAGCTGTGGTCATTGCCAGCTGTGTGGTAACTTCATCAGCTGACTTCTGTAAGCTGTCTTGTAACACCTTACGCTCGTCTTCCATACGCAACTTGTCAGAGTGACAATCCTTGGTAAACAAATATGGAAACATGCTGTAGTAAGTAGGGCGTCATGCGTAAGCTCAGATCATAAAGTTACAGATGTAATGAAACAATCTGGGACATGCAATTGAGAACTATACTGAACAAAAAAAGAAACATTACATATATCAAAAAAAAAAAAAATCTGATTTTCTACCCCTTCACCTTTAAATGAACTGGCATTAATAAAATAAGCATTAGTAATAAATAGAACGAAAATAGTGACTTTTTAATTCAAGTTATTAGCCTTAGTCAAATTACGAAATTTGTATGCAGTGTTTTTGAAAAAAAAATGATTTGAATGTTGATGTAACATTTCTTTTTTTTGTTCAGTATATGTTCCATATATGCAAGCACCATATATGGATTCTATCTGGATATACTGGTTAGAAGTCTTGCTGTATGAAGATGCTCACAGCAGTCTTTTACATGTCACAGCTCAACCTGCTACATAGTTACTATAGATTTTCATTAACATGCAAGAGGCTTTCAAAAGAAAGTATTGCAAATGTTCATCACACTGAACAATTTAAATGGACCTACAGAGGATGGAATAAATGTTGTAGACTTACTGCCAAAAGATTACTATGGTTGAAAGATTTTTCAATCCTACATTAACTCTTTAAGCACCAGTGACGAAAATAGCATAATTTGCAAACAGCGTAGATCCTGATGAGGCGGCTCATAAAGAGCCACCTCATGTGAATCTACACTTTTTGCCCTCTTATCTTTGAATTCTCAGTATGAAATGTCTTGGACAAAGCATTTTTTGAATTTTTGCAGACGTAAATTTTGTCGTCTGCTTTTTGGTTCTTAAAGAGTTAAGCAAAAGTCAAGTTCATGCTGCTAAAAGGAATGAAGTTATAGAATAGCATAAGACTCTGCCAGATATAATAGTACATGTAATAATGACGAGATCCATAAGGATTTAATAACCCTTGTAAATGGCAGTATGTCACCTCAGCTATAGGGAAGGAATCAAAGCTAACTGTTCATGACATGTTATATACCATAAAACTTCTAAAAATTGGGACACATACAAAAATTACTGTACATGATCAGGGGTCAGCCTAAAGTTCTTAGACAGGGAGAAGTTTTGCAACATTTTCTGAATTTCAGGGAGAAGTTTTATTCCAAATTTTGGATTTTCTATATGTTTTATACATTTTGACTTCCCCCTCAGCTCAAACCAGGGAGAAGTCAGTCAGCTTAAGGAGACTATTTCTCCCACTTCTTTCTCTAGGCTGACCCCTGTTACATGTCCTAAAAATTGAAAATGGACCAGTTTGGTTTTAAAATGCAGGAACACATCTAAAAGATGAAGATGGAATGGCCAACAGTGTGGGCCCTGATCAGTCTGATCTGGATTCACACTTTTTGTTCAGACCTGTCTGTCCCAATATTTGAATTTTTATGGTACTTGTCATATAGGATTAGAAACTATCTACTTCACCCATTATAACAGCTGTACATTTGGCTTGTCTGAATTACGTTAAAACTGCTCAACAATACAAACCTGCTTATTTTATAAGGCACTGCAACTATTTTGTATGCTCATTATGCTAACATAAATGCAGTTTGTCTTCAAAATGCAATTAGATTAAAGACATTCATCTATGGAAAGCAATAATTTAGCAGATAAAGGCATTCAGTGGTCTAAGGTAAACATTTAGGGATTCATTCAACAATTTCATTCATTTGTCTGACTAATATATAATGCAGCTTTACAGAATTATAACTACATTGAAGAACTAGGCATTCATGCACCATCCTTTTTCAACAAAACATATCATTTATGCTGATGTTAAGAATATGGCAGCCAACCAATTTCTGACCCCATAGTTTATATCAAAATCCCATGTATTAGCAAATTTCACAATTGCACAGCATAGACTAAACGCCAGATAATCTAAAGCTTTGAGCTAAAAATTGGATATTTTCCCCCATATTGCTGCAAGTAGCATCCTGGGTCCGGTTGTTCAAATCTAATAACATCGTTAGTTAACGAGACGTTTAAATTCCGAACGTTTTGTATGCATATACACTGCCATTTTTTGCTGAAAAAGTGTGAGAAGCTTTAGCAAACAGTATTAGTACACTTGATCTTATTTGTACTTGAAAACTGAATGAATCCATGACTAATGACTTTGTGAAGCTAACAATGCATTGGACAACTGGGCCCTGATAAACCTTATAAACTCATTAGAACCAACTGTCAGACTATACCATTCACAGGAGCCTGGTTGACTGTGTTTGCATATATTTCCCCACCCACCACAAATCTTATATACATCCAATAGAAGTCTTATTTTTTTCTCAATCTGCTACTTTCCAAACTTCTTTTTACCTTTGTGCGATGAACTAAGACATAAACTGTTGATCTATCACAAAAATAACTTCTGAAAACAATAAATATTAATATAAACAAATTTACCATTTGCTAGAAAAAACACAAGGAGAATGGTAGATTTGTTTATATTAATATTTATTGTTTTCAGAAGTTATTTTTGTGATAGATCAACAGTTTATGTCTTAGTTCATCGCAAAAAGGTAAAAAGAAGTTTGGAAAGTAGCAGATTGAGAAAAAAATAAGACTTCTATTGGATGTATATAAGATTTGTGGTGGGTGGGGAAATATATGCAAACACAGTCAACCAGGCTCCTGTGATACTATTGAGATCCCAACAAATGATGTAAAACTAGCTGCTTTGATGGAGAAATCCTCAAAAGTTGTTTATCTGGAGCTCAGGTACCTTAATGTATACATACAATTTATACATATATAAAAGAATTACTTGGAATATATTTGAAAATCAATCCCTACAGAAAATTTACAAAATCACATACACTTTAAACAGATTAAGACGCATTCATTTTCATTCTTGGAACTTTAACCCTATTGCACTCAGAACGGCCAAAACTCCATAGAGTTTTGGCCGTTCTGAATGCAATACGGTTAAGACTGGAAAGCTGGATGAAACAATCATCACAAGTGCTCATTTAAGGAAGTGCATGTATTGTACGCATATACAGAGCTAGACGTTTTACAGCACCAATTTATTGTAACAGTTGTATGATATAAAATGCTTCTTTCTGCTTTGAGGATTTGTAGTAGAATTCATAATGCGAACTTAAATTAATCAATTAGTATTTCAAATAGTTTTATCATTTTTTCATAAACTTCTTCTAATACTTACCTTTATAATTTGTTCTTTTTCTTCTACTAGTTTTTTCTCTGCAGCATGTTGTTTGGTCACATCTGCATGCTAAAATAAGATATTTAAAGGCATTTACATTCAAGTTTAAGAATGGCAAAAGACTGCAAGTTTGCATAAGCACTCGGCAGATGCTCAGGTCAATTTGTTTATTTCCACAATCTGACATGATTCAGAGCTCTAGATAAGAGGGGTATTTGATGATAATAGAGGGATAACTTTCTTTATTTCTCATCAAAATTGTATGTTGTGACCCCTCATCTGAACTATCTCGCTGAGACGGTTCCAATGAGGGGTCACAACATATGCTTTTATCCAGAATTAGCAAAAGTTGTCTCTAATTATCACCAAATAATTCCTCTTATCTAGGGCTCTGTGACTGTCACAATATCTCCACCTTGTAAATAATGAAAGGTCCTAAACATACAACATCTACCAGCTCAACAGTATGCTTTACATACCACTGATATTTACAGTGTTTTAATTTGAACCATAAATGTGTGACTTACAATCATGCATACAAAATTACATAGTCAAGATGACAAGGCCAAGAACATTTTAAAAGCTTATTATTGAACACATCATTGTCTTTTTTTGCCATTTTTACAAAGGAAGGCAACTCTTGTGACTTCCTGTTCACTTCACTGATGACACAGCCATTCCTAAATTGGGTCTACTCTTAAAGGAAGACTTCTCTTTACAAGCCTGCCCCTATATGAGACGAGAGGCAAAACAAAATGGTAAAGCTGCTTCTCCTGAAAGTGTACACATTTGAGCTGCAACAGGAGACAACCAACAAAGTGGCATGTGCACCCAGCAAAGACTCAGATCAGCCTGAGCAGCCACCCAGCCTGATCAGAGTCTTCCCTGTGCGCTTACACCGTAGCTTAGAATCTAAGCTAGCTCCATTCGGACAGCAAAGACTCTGATCAGACTGGACATATGCCCAGGCTGATCTGAATCTTCACTGGGCGCACATGCCACTTTGTTGGTTTTGTTGTGTTGTGGCTCATTTCAAATTCTCCAATCTGTTCCATATCAAGGGGGTAGCTGCCTTAACGCAAATACGCATGTGTGTATTGAAATTTTGTCAACTTGACAAATTTCAACACGCACCAGCATATTTGCAGTCTGAAATGTTGTAAATTGGGCAAGATTTCAATACAAACTGCCAACTGACATGACAATATGAAATATCCAAAGGGGCTAAACCACATGATTTCCTCTCAAGGAGTATAAACACCTGACTGTGCGTATCACGTAATAGCCTCTAGCTATGCCCCTGCATATATAAATATATATTACCTGCCGTAGTAGTGTTACATGTTCATCTCTCAGTTTATGGTAGACATCTTTCATCTTCTTAAACTTTTCTTCATTTGCTTTACTCTGCTCTGTTAAGAAGAGAACACAATGTATATACCACCCAAACTTTTCATCATCATATCAAATGTAATCTGTTTACTTTAGCTTCATAATAATCTTATATTTTTCTCCCATAAAATCATTCAAAAATGAAATACTGACAGGAATGGCTGTACTATCTAAAACTGTCCACATGGCCCTCTACTCATCATCCATACAGGCATCCAGTCTTTATCATCTCAGTAGGCCTTCTCTGCTCTTAAATACTGTATATGCGGTAATTTTCAAAGGTTTCATTTTCTGCAAATTTTCACAGTCTCCTTGAGACCCCAAATATTAAAATCGTGAAAAAAATTCCTGTTTCTGACAAAGCATCTTCAATAGACACAGTATCCATATATCTTTTTCTCGTTTGCTTTGGTAAATTCTGGTACTTTTTATTTGAGCCAGTTCATTCATAAACCTGCGGCCTTGTGGCAAGGCAGCAGGTTAATGAAAGAACTGGCTCAAGTGAGCAACAAATTGTTTTACTTTTTGCGCATGTTCATGCCCACAAGAAATAAAAATTGCGAAAATTAAGGTTTATGTTTCTGACCCTCAACCGCGAAAATTCGAACCCGCAAAAATTACCACGTATACGTAATAACTTTTGAACAATCTTCAATTCTCCCACATCACAACTGCATACAGGTCCCATACTCTAGATATGTATAGATTTTAATAAATCTGGGCATGGTTGTTCAAAACTGACGGTGTTATTATTAATGAGATGTTGTATTTTCCAATGTACTGTATGCAAATACAATGTCACTTTTTTGTAGAAAAAAATATACTTAGCTGAGCTCTCTCACAGAAAAAATATGCAGAGCAGAGCTCTGGACGCTTCTGATTTTCATCTTGGCATACTTGGGTTTATGGCTATAATGAGTCCTTGAAGAATGACTCTGTTAGGCTAATAACTTTGAATGCTTTCTTTTTTGTGGAAAGCTGTTCAGTAGGTAATTTCTAAGTCAACAAAACAGTTCTTACTCTCAGCATCTGAAAGTTTCACAGCAGCTCCCACATGTATCTTGGCTTTATCCAGCTCTTTCTTTAAGCCATCTTTCTCCTGAAGAGCTTTATCAGCTGACAGTCGTAGCTCTGATAATATCTTCTCTAGCTTAGCTATGTCATCTTTCAGACTGGAAATTATTCGTTGGTCCTGAAATATACCAACAAAATTAAGATCAAAAGGTTTCCAGATAAAAAGATGAAAAGACTGTTCATAAAATGGTTGTACAGTAGAACTTCATTGGCTCGAACAGGCTTGGGACCATGAAAATTGTGAGCCATCAGGGTTTGAGCCGTTGAAGTTCTACTGTATCTTGTTTAATTGCTTTCCTGAAACGCTTTCACTCTTAACTTCCAATAAAAATGACGACATTGCCAACAAGCTGAAACCACAGACTTCAAAGATATATTACACGCTGAAACCAACAGACTTCAAAGTGATGTTACAGAATGACAAGTTAAATCTGAAAAGCAGATAAAACTTGATAAAACTCTAGCTATGTCTTCAATGTTGGTAAATTTTCATACTCTGCATCTAGATGTCCACCAGGCAACAGAGCAACCAGCTATCCTCAAAATTCTGCAGGCTTTAGATAGTATGGGAAGTTCCTTAATTTATTGTGAGACAGACATGACAAGCATATTGATATCCACCAACTATAAAAATTCAACCACATAGTTTCTTTTCTTTTGTTTTTTCATTAAAGTGAAGAAAAAAAATCTGTTCAGCATCAGCAAATATAAAATCAAAACCCTATTGCCTTTGCTTTAGATAGAAACTGCCCTAAAGAAAAGATGGAAGACAGAAATTAGCCGCAACACGAGAAAGCCAACAACGTGGTTGTGCACCCAGTGCAGATTCAGATCAGCCTGGGCATCTGCCCAGTCTGATCAGAGTCTTCGCTGTCCGCATGGAGGTAGCTTAGATCCTTAGCTACCCTTTAGGTGCTTAGCCAAGTTTCTAGTCAGACTGGGTGGCTGCCCAGGCTGATCTGAGTCTGTGCTGGGTGCACAACCACTTTGCTGGGTTTTCTCATGTCGCGGCTCAAATTATAACCTACCTCTGCTTTCACTCTCTCTAGCTCAGCTCTGAGTTCTTGGATTTCTTTAGTAAGTCTCTCTATCAACAAATCTCTGAAAGCAGACAGAGCCTCAGGTAAGGAAGGGTTGGTAATTCTGAGTAAGTTTTTATTATTCTCACTACCAAAAGGAAATCTGTTTTATTCAGCAGGACTAGCAGCCCTATAGATGTGATTCTGATGCAGGGCCATAAATAAAGGCAATTCCAATGGCTTGGCACAATCAACTCTTTATACAAAGACTGATAAAATTTTGCTTGCATCTGTATTAAAGTACTTTTTCTAAAAATATTTTTGCTGATGCAATTTTTTTTATTTTTCAACCAATTAAAAAGAAAAACACAAAAAAAAAATAACCTTGCCGCATACAGGATAGCTCACCTGACAGTGCCTTGCCCATCACATAGAAAAAGACTTTAAGCCCAGGCTCATGCCAAGGCTGATGTCAGGGTGACAACAATAGTTCCCTGTACTTTCGTACAGGCAAGCTAAAAATTATTGATAAACCCGAACTTAAGAAATGTAGCTTAGATTCAAACCTTAAAGTTTACCTTCTACAACCCATTAAAGTTACCGAACATATCATCCTGACTATATAATGCTATATAATATTCTGTCAAGACCAGTTAAAGTTAAAGAACATTCCACTGAGACCAGTTAAAATTTATAGAAAACTATCAAGACTACTCAAAATTACAGAAAATTCAGTCAAAACTAGTTAAAATTTCAAAATTCCACTGAGACTAGTTCACTAACCTTTCATCCACCTCAGGTGTTCCACCATTAAAACTGAAGTTACCAAGGTTATTGCCAAAAGCAGCATCAAATCTATCTTCCTGAAAAAAGGAGTTAGAGAAATGTTACTGAAAATTTCTATGCAACAAAACTTTAATCTGTTTTTTTTTTTTTTTTTTTTTTTCAAATTTAAGACAAACAGGATGACTTTCAGAGCTCCAGATAAGTCAAATATTTCACTGCAATTTTAAACAGTTCTGTTTTAATTAGGAAAATGTATGTTATGACCCTCATTAGGACCACCCTGATGAGGCAGTTCTCTTAGAGGTTATCACATATCTTAATAGAAATTGTCTCTGAGACAGGATTATCATCAATCTGACATTGGATTTCTCATATTACATGATGTTTACAAGCATTGTCATAAGCCTTGAACAAATGGACCCAGAGTACTGTTGTATACACCAACCTGTATTGGTTCCGTGTCTATGAGGTTTCCTACTGGCTCAGGTTCTGGAGTGTGGGAATCACGGTCTGGTTCCGGTTCTGGCACAACAGCTACGGGCTTTACATGTTTACTAAAATCTGATTGGATTAAAAAGTTTGGAGGTTCCTG
The DNA here is from genome assembly GCA_963989385.1 of Ctena decussata. NCBI lineage: Eukaryota > Metazoa > Mollusca > Bivalvia > Lucinida > Lucinidae > Ctena > Ctena decussata. Next base: position 75,737,669 of record OZ022511.1, on the reverse strand, counting down.
AAAGTAAAAAACATTTTGAAATAATCACATTCCCTTTGATTTTCCTTAGATGAACCTAGTTTGGAGAAACACTGTTCATACTTCCATGAACAACAGTCTGTCAGGCAACGTCACATGTAAACAAATACAACCATTGGCCATTTTAACATTCTTTTGGTGATCACGTCATGGCGTTTAATGTAAGGGGCTTACCTTTTGGTTCATAACAGCTTTTCGTTGTATATTTTATAAATGTTGCTCACAAAATTTTGATGCTCAAAATAATTTTAAAATCAAATTTAATTACAAATGTATAAGAGATAAATTTCATTTTCAGAAATTCATGGAAGTATGAACACAAAGGGGCCCGTGCCAAGTTAACGTGAAAGCCCTTCGGGTGTCACTTACTTTTCATGTGACCCACTGTGTTCATACTACCATGAACATCGGAAAAATGAAATTTATGTCTTAGATAAATTATACACTAGACACTACTCAAATGTAAACAAATCTATCATTCTTTAAGAATACACTCAAACCAGCTTATGTGGTCATCTCTATTAAAGGAAGACCTGTCTTAAACAGCCACCTTTGGGGTCCCTTTTACTGAAATGCAGTGCTAATGAACCCATATTAAGGGTCACCTGTCTTAAGTGGCCAATTTTCATGTTTCCATTGGGTGACCCCTTAAAACAGGTTTGACTGTAACTGACGCATGCAGATTGGGTAATTTTGCAGGATCGAGTAATGCTTGTTGAAGTTTCTACTCTTTTTGGTTTAAATGTCATGTACAAACAGTTGGAACGCAGACTCATCACATTTGAGTAATTCATTTTCTGAGCGGTCGTCTACGCACAAAGAAATAATCCCTTTTTTCTACCGAAAAAAATGGCGGGAAATTTTTAACAGAAACTGTCCCAAAATAATCCTCGTTTGATAAGATATGCAGTCATAGTTTTCCAGCGGACCAGATCAGAAAGAAATTTGATGTTTTGTTATTGAAATCAGACGCACATCGGTACCTCAATGCAGTTTGCACACCCAAAACAACGATCACAGTTTGACAACCGTTTTTCAGAAAAGTAAAACCCTACGACAGTACCCCAAAGTTATTTTGCAAAGAAAATTGTCTCAAAAACCAAATTAGATGCCATTATAACTGAACCGTAGTTCATACATTCGACCGTCTTTTAGCCAGGTATATCTTCGGGAGAAAGTCTATTTTCGTTGAAAATCGATAATGAAGTTGATCATTTTTACGTATACATGGCACGTGCGTTTGTCAACACACAGACATTTTTCAGCTGGATTGACTTGAGGAGACCAACTGTTTCTTCATTTATGGTAAAGTAAAGCTTGTAATCATTTAGCATACTGTGAATTTATTAAGATTTTGCGTTAGTCTTTCTGCCTGCGATTTTTTGGGCTTCCGAATTTAGGCTACACGCCGAGAACGAGAGAAAGCAAAACAAACGCACTTATCAACCACAAAGTTTGACAAACGAAAAAGCCACAAGACATGTCGCTCCACCTTCAGGTGACAACTCGCCCCAGATTCTGAGAAAACTCCCCCAGACAACTTCCCCCAAGATAACGCGCCCCACATTCTGAGACCACTCGCCCTTCTAAAGAATTCTGTACCTGACAACGCCCCCCCCCCCTCCCCCCCCCCTCAACACACGTACATTTCAGAAGTCATCCAACAAAAACAAAAAGTACAAGAGACAGCTTGCCCTTCCTCATAAATCTGCCAAAACCCTGTCCCGCTAGGCGCTAAGGGACCGACTATTTGATATTTGATATTCGTGTGTGTGGTGTGTGTGTGTGTGTGTGTGTGGGGGGGGGGGGGGGGGGGGGGGGGGGGCGGCGGGGGAAGGCTAGTATATTTTTCGAAACAAATCCCTGTCTTTGCAAGAAAAAATATGCAAGTAGAAAATAAATTAGCTCATAAGGGGATTTCAAAAAATAATCTGGCCTCAAAAATCAGTGAAAAAACAAGCAAATTCGGTGAATTTATATCCCCCGCCTAAGTGGGCTTGATTTGTTTATGGTTGTTTTAAGTTTCATAAAATTTTAAGTTTCATAAAAAAAAATTTCACTGGTTACTTAGGAGGTTGAACTTGTGGATTGTACATAAAATTAAGGGCAATATCTCTGGGATAAGTAAGGCATAAGCTGAAGCTGTTCTTCTTAAACACTTGCCTCAGCATCACTGCACTATAATGATACATTTTAAATTCGGTTACAAGAAATTTTGTTTGTCAGCACCCTACTAATGGCTAATTTGTGGATTTTAAGTCAATTCAAGGGCATTAAATCATGCACTACTGAAGAGATTATGACAAAACTTAACGTGCACTGCCTTGTCATGACAATATATAATTATTATAAGTGTCATGAAATTCCATTTATTGGTTACTTAGTTATGACTCAATTTGTTGATTTTAAGCCTATTCAAGGGCAATAACTCATTGCTTACTGAAGCAATTCTGACAAACTGTAAGATGCACCAATGTGTTATGGTGATACATATTTTGTATAATTTTCATAGAATTCTATTCATTAATAAGTTAGTTATGGCTGGAAATGGCAATCTCACATTGAACCAAGGGCAATAATTCATGCACTTTTGATGCCATTCTGATGAAACTCTATGTGCATATCCACTTTATGGTGATACATTATTATTCAGTTTAAATTTCATGAAGTATTGGTTACTTGTTTATGCCTCATTTCACTGATTTTAAGTCAAGTAAAGGGCAATAACTCATGCATTACTACATCCAGTCTGAGGAAACTTCATGTGCATCAGCACATTATAGTGATATATACATGTACTTATTTTAAGTTTCATGAAATTCTGCCCAGTGGTTACTTAGTTACAGCTCATTTCATTGATTTCAAGTTAGTTAAAGGGCAATAACTCATGCATTACTGAAACTAGTGTGATGAAACTTTATGTGCCACAGCACGTTATAGTGATATATACTTATTTTAAGTTTCATGAAATTCCACTCAGTAATTACTTAGTTATGGCTCATTTCATTGATTTTAATCGAATAAAGGGGCAATAACTCATGCATTACTGCAGCTAGTCTGATGAAACTTCATGTGCCCCAGCGTGTTATAGTGATATATACTTATTTTAAGTTTCATGAAATTCCGTCCAGTGGTTACTTAGTTATGGCTCCGGATGGACAGACAGAAGGACGGGCGGGTCAATTAAAGGGCAATAACTCATGCATTACTGAATCCAGTCTGAGGAAACTTCATGTGCGTCAGCACATCATAGTGATATATATTTATTTTAAGTCACATCATAGTGATATATATTTATTTTAAGTTTCATGAAATTCTGCCGAGTGGTAACTTAGTTAAGGCTCATTTCATTGATTCCAAGTTAATTAAAGGCTAATAACTCATGCATTACTGAAGCCAGTCTGATGAAACTTCATGTGCAGCAGTGCGTTATAGTGATATATACTTATTTTAAGTTTCAAGAAATTCCGCTCAGTGGTTACTTAGTTATGGATCGTTTCATTGATTTTAAGCCAATAAAGGGGCAATTACTCATGCATTACTGAAGCCAGTCTGATGAAACTTCATGTGCCGCAGCGCGTTACAGTGATATACATTCATTTTAAGTTTCATGAAATTCCGTCCAATGGTTACTTAGTTATGGCTCCGGACGGACTGACGGAAGGACGGACGGACAGACAGAAGGACGGACGGACGGACGGACATGGAGAAAACTATATCCCTCCGCCTTCGGCGGGGGATAAAAAATAACCTGGCTCCACCCAAAATTTCCAAAAAAGAGTCTGGACCCTGCACTTTTGGTGGGAAGATAGCAACTGCCTACCTACCCACCAAAATTCACCTTACCCCTGAGTCTGGACCCTGCACTTTTGGTGGGTAGATAGCAACTGCTTACCTACACACCAAAATTCATCTTACCCCTCACCCCCCCCCCCCCCCCCCCCCCCCAAAAAAAAAAAAAAAAAGAAAAAAAAAGATGGCCACTTGGGACACCCTAGATCTGTTTTTTCTATTTAACGGCACATTTACCGTGATCAACCTGCATAGTGAGACAAACAGGTCTGAGCAACCAGTGTAGACCAGGAGCAGTCTGATCTGGTTCAGCAATTTGTCCTTAATACCTGCACATTTTGGGTACACCATTTGTGGGTGATATAGATATGTTCAAAATGTAGGATGCTGTTATCTTAGTATTATGGGTAATTACTGTAACTGTGTGTGACATTTTATGTGGAACTATTATTTGTTTTTGTTGTTTTCATAGTTTGCAGGGATTAGAAAGAAAGCCTACCTACCTAAGTACTCTCCAAAAAAAACCCTAGTTAATAGGCAACTGCAAACAAAATACTTTTTATGCTTGGCCTGAGGCTGAGATGGGAGGAGGGGAAAGGGGCATGAAGAAATATATATTCTATAGAATTAAATGCCAAAAGTTATGTTTTAGCTTAAATCTCATAAAGAAAATTAAAAGGCTCTTATTGAAGTTATATCAATAGAAATGATACCATAAACTGAAAAATAAAAAACATTTTTATATTTCCTGATTAATATAATCCAACTTAAATGTTTGCAGCTTCTTACCAAAGCAAAGAAACTTGTAATTACTAATCAGTTATTAAGCTACTAGAGAGAAAAGCTTGATGACAGACATTAAATGATGAGTCATGACTGTAAAGGGATGCAGTTTAGCGCAGCTGAATGAGAGGTAGCCCCTTCCTGTCTATCCCCACCCCCCCAAACACACACACACACACCAGCCTATTAAAAAGCATTTTCACAGAGGATTTTATTGGCCAAATATTATTTAAGACTTTATTATGCTAGCAAGCTTTTTATATCATTATAAGTGCACAAAATAATGAATGGGGCATACCCTGCTAACTGCTGGACCCTGCACTTTATGTGGAATGTTGCATAATGCTGTTTGTCCTTCTACAAGTCAAGACTATGTTAGAATGGAAATAATTACACAGTTCCACCATAAATGTTGCACCAGCATCAATGGGCTTCATATTAACACCTGTTGTGCCCTCTCATTAGAAGCACTTCAGCAAGAGCATAGATGATTCTATTAATGGATCACAACAAATGTTTTTATGGCTGAATAAGACAGAATTGTCAATTGTCGTTCATTGATGCATAAAGCTAAAATTTTGCTCTAACAGGTTTACCCAAGGGAAGTCAGTTTCTGTGCACAAGGCAGTAAGTATCTGCCATATTTTTGAATAAGTGGGTCAAATTTTACCAAACTTCCATGGATATATCGTTTGGACAAGCCAAATAGCATCTTTGCAAGTCAAGGGTACTAAGGCCACTTTGTTTCTTATGTATGTAAGGAACAAAGTGGTCTTAGTACCCTTGGATTGCATAGTGGTCTTAGTACCCTTGGTTTGTAAAGATGTCTAAAAAGTTGATTAGGTTTTGGTGACTTTGACCCCATTTTCAAGGTCACAAGAGGCCTTAGACTTGACCTGTGGTCTGCGCCAGCATGACAATTTCTTGTACCCACAATATTTCTTGAACCAATTCCACCAAACTTGCATGGATATATCATTAGGACAAACATAAGAGCATAATAGATTTTGATCACGTTGACCTTATTTTCAAGGTCTTCGGAGGATTTAGTCTACATATGTGAAAATTTCACTTATACAGTATGCTGTATATCTCTTCAGCCCCCACTTTCAATCTCTTCAGTAAGGAAAAAAAGGAGACCGTGTTTGGCAACACATGGGGAGAAACTCATGCAGAAAGAATTATAATAGTGATTTGAGAAGTAACTTCCCTTATATTGAACTGGCTGACGTACCATAAAGTCTCTAAAGATTGGAGTGAGTGAACTCGGGTTGAACGTCCCACCAACAACGAGGTCATATGGAGACGGGGCCTCGGTTTAAAGTAAACGACAGACCGGACAAGCGGGGGATCGATCTTGCGACCCCTGGATGGGTAGTCCGAATTCTAAAGATTGGAATTAAGCATAACTGTCTTAAAACTGATGTTTGGTTTTTCACTGCAGTAATGCGTCTAAAGATGCAGATGGAATGACAAACAGCGTAGATCCTGCTTCGGGATCAGTCCGACCAAGATCTGAAGTGTTTGTCTCTATATTATATTACTTTGTATCGAACTGCCCAAATGTACTCACGAAAATGCTGGAAATAGGCTAAAACTTTTGCAAATTTGTTAATGGAGTATTGAGGCTTCAGTTCAATTCAATGTATAATTCAACATTGATTCAACACTGACTCCCAACATTGATTCAGCATTGAATGTCTGCTGGGCCTTTAATACTTCTGTATTCCATGTCAGTCCATTGGCTATCACCCCATGAATGCTATAGGGCCTAACCTATTTTGAGTCGACATTTATTAAAGAGAAAGTCGACTGATCAAGTAAATTTTACCGGCGAGACTCCACTTGGCAGCTGCGCTACCGAGACTCTTTGGACTGTGTGAGTCGGTATGAGCCGAACAAGAGTTGCAAACACTGTTTGGTTTGTAGATTCAGACTCTAGAATGGGTTGAGTTTTCATACGATTTCTAGAATGAGGAAATTACAAATTTGTAGATCTTTGTACTCGTGTCTGTTCCACGTGTTGTCGCTGATGACATCACACCAAAAACACACATACACATACTTTTCGATATTTGTTTTATATTTGACCTGAGAAAAGGTGCAGACTTGTCAAAGCTGCCAGGCGACAGAGTCGATTCCCTCACCCACCCCCCCCCCCCCCCCCCCCCCCGACCCCCCACCCCCCACCCACTCCGCCTCCCCGTTCCTCTCACCAACCAGCACACCGGGCCTGTACGACGGAGAGCGGAGGGTGCACCTCCCATAACCGAGCAAATTATATAAAAAAAAAATTCAGTTTTATGCCAGAAAGCGAGTTTACACCCCTAAACTAAAGCTCTAAAAGTGTCCTTAAAATCTGGATTTTCTTAACTTTCTTACCCCCTTCAACCCACCCCAACCCCCCACCACCCTAGGGCACCCCTCCCCTCCCGCCACCTCCCCACTCACACTGAAATTCGTTCCAACCACACCTTCTTACCCTCCGCCCCTAATCCCTTGGCAAAAGTATGTGTACGGGCCTGCACAACCTTTCCATTTGATCCTTCAGATGTAGGACCCATTAAGTTTTCTCTCCCAAAGTGAAATTTCACGTGCTGTCTTAATTGAATAGTTGTTTAGTGGTGTAGCGATATTTGTCTTGCTTTAATTTTTCAAACAGGGTCGCGATAGAGCATTTGAAATACTGGCACACTGACTGTCAGCCGACTCACAAGTTAATATCAGTAATACAATCAATTTACTGTTTACGTCACAATTTCATGACGTACCCAGCACTACTGAGCTAGCTTCCTTGTTTACAAACTCTGCAGGTGGGTATGGAATTGTGGTTATTTGTGAATAAAATATAAAGATAGACTACTGTCATGCATTGTATTTTTAATAAACATATTTAATTTAATCGCGCTTGGTATTCTAGCAATACATGGAATAATGATTCTCTCGATTTTGTCGCAAAGGTTGAATTGCATAGCCGGGCCAGTGATGTAAACACTGTTGTCCGCCATTTTGTTGAAAACAACAACAACAAATTGCGTAGAGTACCCGAAGATTATTTTGCAAAGAAAATTGTCCTAAACACCGAATTACTTGATTTTTGTCACAGGGAAAGGGCGAATACCATGGTTTTTCATGGCATATGTCCGCCGGCGGGAGAAAGTCGAATTGTTTTGAAAATTGCTTTTGAAGTTGACTGAAAAAGTCGTCTTTCGACGATCGTGTCAACTGCTCGAATGCCGAGTATCTCGGTGTTCAGTTCGGATCTCAGAGAACTAGGAAATTAAACTAAGATGTAAGGAATAAAACTGTGTATTATTTTTGGCTGTGTGTAGTTTGATTCGCCGACAAAGCAGCACTGAAATTGCGACCCGTTCGTCGATTGAATCTGAATCTGAGGAATTTCGAATGTTTTTTCGTTGCTATCTGTATAAAAATATCACTCCGCCATGGATACGCGTTCCCACTGAAAGGCTGACACTCCCAACTACATCAGGGCCTGGTTGTTCAAAACTAACGACGTCGTTAGTTAACGTTTCGTTAAAATTTCAAATGTTAAAATCTCAAATACACCAATATTTTTTGTTGAAAAAATGTGAGCAGCTTTTGCATTGCAAAAGCTTCTCACATTTTTGCAACAAAAAATATCAGTGTATTTAGTTATAAAGTCAAAAAACACTTAACAAGTTGACCTCTTAACAAGCTCATTAGGCTAACGATGCTTTGAACAACTGGGCCCAGTTAGTTACCAATGATTATCCAAGCATGCATGCATGCAAAGATTATATTTTGCCAAAAGACATAGTTCAAAGTATCTGCTAGATTTTCTCCCCACTCTGAGCCAGCCTAGTTGAGGTCTGAGTTCATATAAGAATGTGTTCAAGAGAGTCTTTTTTTTCATTTCACACTGCAAACCTTACTAGAATTAGCTTGCCTAAAAACATATGACAACTCATAAATGAATATCTCATCTGAGTGGTTTTTAATTGGGGGCCAAAAGTTAGCTTTTAGGGAAAATTTACACATGTACTATCTGTCAAATTATACCCTTATGAAAGGCTTCTTGTGTTCTTTAGATTAACTTCCATCCAAAAGAAATGCAAAGGAACATAAAAATGATAGCGAAGTATACTCACATCAGGTAGTAATGGAACTTGGACTAGATTTTTAAAATACTGCAGATTAGCACTGTTGAAATAAAATGTTTTTAACCTGAAACAGATACACAGATATAGGTATATCAACTAATGTACTGTGAAGTGAGCTGTGACATGACAAAATGTGCCCCCAGCAAAGACTCAGATCAACCTAGGCATCCACCCAATCTGATCAGCCTTCACTGTACCCATAGAGTGAGCTTAGATACTTAGCTACCGTTGATGTGCAGAACCAAGACTCTGATTAGACCGGCCTGCTGCCCAGGTCAATCTAAATCTTTGCTGGACACACGTCACTTTTTTTTGTTTTCTCTTGTAGGTGCTCATAAGCATATTCATAAATATACTATGAAGTGTATTTACCTTGGCAATTTCAGTATCATTTCTGAGCAAACTTTGCAGACCCAGCTTATTATTCCCCTTCTAAAAACAAATGAATCTTGTAACAAATAAAACTTTTTATTTCGGTTATTCAGCCTACATTTAAATGGGGAAAATTAAAATTTTTCAGTGACACTTTTTTGAAGACGTCACCCAATAACATCAATGAAATCTTGTTGCTTTAAAAATTTAGGCTATGTCTGATAAGACGTGTCTTGATACTGAGAAGACAGAATTTAGTTCTGCAAAAGTATTTATTGCACTGTTCATTCAGTTTTGTCATGATAGTATTTTTGTTTTATGATTGGCTCTGGGAAGGCACCAAAGTCATTTTTTATGGTAAACAAGTAAATATGCTAATGTATTGGAAAAATTTTTTTGTTGAAATACTGTTCCTTTGGTGTACTTGTTTTGCCACTAACAATCCAACATTGAAAGTCATGGCTTTTGAAATTTATGGAATTATGCAGGACAATTGCTCTATGGAATGTCAATAAAACAACATTTCACAGAAGCATTTTTTTATCAAAGAGACAAATGAGCCACGACGCGAGAAAACCAACAATGTGGTTGTGCGCCCAGCGGAGACTCAGATCAGCCTGGGCTTCCGCCCAGTCTGATCAGAGTCTTCGCTGTCTGCATGTAGGTAGCTTAGACGCTTAGCTACCCTTTAAGCGTTTAGGGAAGAGTCTGGCCAGACTGGGCGGATGCCCAGGCTGATCTGAGTCTGCGCTGGGCGCACAACCACATTGTTGGTTTTATCGTGTCGCGGCTCATATGTAAAAGATTCCAATAGCATATTAGCCGTAGGAGCAGTGGGGGTTAGGGGCCTGCTGTGTTTTGGGCACGGCATACCTGAGCCCATCCCTCTCCTTTTGCTGCCTTATCCTTCCCTGATCTGAAGCAGGTACCCATTTACTGCTGGGTTGACAGAGAGAGTTTTCCAGTCGGAAGATGGTGAAAAGGGCGGGATCTCACAACCTTCCAGTGACTTTCTGCACCATAACGAGTGACTCTAACCACTCAGCCACAGCTCCTCTCTGTCTTACTGAATGGTGACCTAACCAAATCCTGGGTTTGAGGTTATAAAACTTGAGAATAATCTCAAACTCAAAATAAAACACACTGATTGGTTGCTTCCGAGCATGTGCTCGGAAGCAGCCAATCAGTGTGCTTTATTTTGAGTTTGAGAATGTACTTAAGTTTAATAACCTCGGGGCCAAATCATCAAAACTAGCATTTAAGGTCTTGGTATCTCAAGCTCAATCCATAAACTGCACTAAGACTGATAGGCTTTGCAGTGAATGAACATCTCACATTTGTCTTTCTGAAATTACTGCCCCAAAAAAGCATGCATGGGCATACCCACAATCATAGGTTCTATAATTCAAATTTCTCTCCAAGTGTTCTCTTACCTTCTATACTGTGACAGGAATCGATCCCTGTGACCAGCTAGGGTATCAGGGGGTAGACCTGAAGTAAAAAGGGATTACCCATATTAAAACCAAAATATATGAAGAAAACTGCCAAAACGAAAGGCGTTGAATCAAATAAGAAAGGATCTGCCTGATGCGGATCTGCCTGGCCTGCCAAGTTTAATACACATCTCCCTAAAGGGTAAACAGAGGTGTCTGTATTTGAAGGAAGACCAACTGACGAAGGGTTAATGAGTAGACAGTATGATCATACAATAATTCAACAGAATGCTATGTCTCACCTGTCCAGTGCACCGCCAAATACAGAACTAAACTAGAGCAAGTGAGCAGGGGCTCATGTTTACCCCCGGCCAGGGCCACAGCCTAACAACACTAAACTTCAAACACAATTTAACACATATAAGATACAATTTTAAAGTCTGTGACCTCGTCCTTTGGTCAGCGGAGCAAACAGAAAATGTCAACTAATCTGCTGCAACATAGAAGTAAGCCTAGTAATATATCAAAAGGTTCCATTGAAGGATATCTGTAATATAAGAACATTTTAAAGCAGTACATTAATGCAATTGTTAAGTATGTGACCTTGATATTATGTCAACAGCAGCATCCAGGTGATGCAATGGTAAACTGTTGGATGTAAAGGGTGTCACATATCAAAAGGTCCTATCAAAGAAGAAAGGGAAAATAAGCAAAGAATATATACTCAACACAACACTTTAACATGGAAAAGCATAAGTTTGTGACTTTGATCTTAAGTCAAGGCATGTGTGGGAATGGTATAGAATAAAGTTTTAGACTTAAAACCTCCCATACTACCAAATATAAACCAAACTCAACAAAGGATATGGATGATATGAGATCTCAAAAGCTTTAACACAACACATATATGAATAAGTCTAACTCTGTCACCTTGACCTCTAGGTCACATGCATGAGTGAAGCTGGTACAAAATAAAACTTGAGACATATAAACCAAACCCAACAAGGGTTTGGACAATATAAGATCTAAAAAAAACTTTAATACAAAACTTTAACATAAAAAAGTCGAAGTCCGTGACCTTGACCTCTAGGTCAGAGGCATAGGTGGGGATGGTACAAAATAAAATTTTGAACTAATATCTATCATCGTGCCAAACATAAACCCAACCCAACAAAGGGTTTGAATTATATAAAGATCTTAAAAACTTTAACGCAAAACACTGACAAAGGGATGAACGGACATCGGATGAATACCCCTCGTCATACTTCGTATGCTGGGGGTATAACAAGAATACTCACAGAAGTGTAAACTATACCTGGAAAAGCAATACCTGTTTTGCATTCTGCTGGCCATAAGTCTGATAAAAACAGTTTTGATCTATAATATCCAATGATTTAAAGTTTCTCATATTTTCTAGGTTAACATCCATCAATACCACCCTCAAACAGCAGGGCATTGTTTGGCTACATAAAGTGGGGGTACCATCATCAAAGTTTATGTGAAATCTGAAAATGTCATTATTTCAACCTTTCCAGGAGAAAAAGACATTCAATCTCTATCATATTTTGCATGAATTCCCATAGACTTCAAAATAAAGTTTAGCTCCAGAATGATGAGTGATAACAACTGAAGAAAAACAAACACTGTTTCAGCAGGATATTATTATTTCCTAAAGAATTTGGAAAAGAGTTTACAATAAATATTTGGAGTATTGCAACGGGACTGAAACAGCATGCATTGTAGATCTGGCCTGGAGGTTATACAACTTGAGTACATTCTCAAACTCAAAATAAAGCACAATGATTGGCTGCTTCCGAGCATGTCCAAGCACATGCTCGAAAGCAGCCAATCAGTGTGCTTTATTTTGAGTTTGAGATTATACTAAAGTTTTATAACCTCTAACACAGGTTCTGAACTGTTCCCTTCTCTGACAGGAACAGCATACTTGTCCAAATTACTATGCATCTACAATCTAATGCAACCAACATCTTTCTAAAGATGATGGAAATTTGTTACGGTCAACTGTCAGATCAAATATTCTGCCAAAAAATTGATTTCTTTTGATACATTTATAACTGTATTAAAACTGCTCGGATAAAGCTGCTAGATTTGTAACATCATACTATATTGGAGCCTTGCTATACTCATGAATCTCATGCTAGGAAAGTGACCACCGCAGAAGATGTTTATATTGCAGCTGACAAGTACCATTAATTTTGTGATAAGGATCAACTGAGTTGACGTCTGTGAACAAATGACTTTGATCATTTGTCTTTTTTAATCATTCTGAGATAACGGAACATTTCTGAATCTGCTCCAACAATGACATGTTGCAATAGTGGATGGTTAACAAAAACGCGTAGTAAAAGGGGATAGAGTTCCTATTATACATGTAGTAAGTTGAAAGGTAAGCATAAGTGTGTCTGATTACAAACAGTTACTTTTGTAGCTTGTTATTTGCTAGATTCACAATATGTATTAATGTTCCATTTTCTCACCTATGATTAGACAGCTATTGTATCAAGATCCATATTTTGGTATAAAAAAGTAATTTAAAAATATGGAACAGTTTGAGATTAAAACAAACTGGAAATCATATGATCAAATCCTAAATTCAAGCCATAGTGATTATGACACACACAAAATTTCTTTACCTAGTGCACAGCATGTATGGACTTTTCTTATGAATATAACACAACAATGGATAACATCAAAAATTCGAGACAGTATGTCCTGTGATATACTGTCGGAGAGACTATAGTATTGTGAAAGGTCGGCATCTGCTTTTACATTGTTGAAAGCACTTACTTTAGATGCAATGTAGAACACTTTGAAAAGTGATATGTGAAAAAAGTGCATTAGAGTGGGTATAATTGTACTGAAAATTCTCATTTTTGGAGATTAATACTTTTATGATCCCAGATTGTGGTTTATAGCCATGCTTATGCATTGCTGTTGAACAAAATTTGCAACCATGCTAGTAAAAGCGAGATTTGCCTCTCTAAATGACAACCTTGAGAACAGATTTCCTCATATTTAGGACTCTTATTTGACTGCATGGTTGAACTGATTTTTTTGTTTTGTTTGTTTTCTTTTTGCTGTTGATATGCATTAAGATACCTTCAGTCATGTCACAGCTCATATGTTGATACACATTATTTACCCTGGTACCATATATCGAAATTCTAAAACACTGAAAAAACTCCACTGTCAACACTAATGAACATCAAATACACAAATGAAAATCTTTTTTTTTTTTCCATTTGTAACAAGAAACTTGTTTTGTTTTGTTTTCAGCACATTTTTTTATTTATTTCAAAGCAATATTGCAAGTAAGTAAAGCATGGTAAAATGCTTTTATGTGGTAAATTTACCTAACTGCTAAATAGCAAAATAGAAGTGAATCAGAATGGTAGAAAGAACTGAATAAATGTGCCCACAAACTTAACAAAATAGGGGTACCGAAGAGAGACCATCACCCATTTTGTAGTTTGGGGTATCTTAACAACATACTTACTGTTTATAGCTGGCAAAATAAAAAGTATCTTTCATAGTTCTTTAATATACATGCAAAGATATGTGGTTAGTTTATGATTGATTGATTGATTGATTTCTTGCTTTACGTCCACGGTAAAAAACTATGGTCATGTCGGGACAGTCAGTTAACCTAACCACACTATTCCTGGGCAGGCTTAGACCTCCTAAGCAGTTAACCAGTAGGTTAGTTTATGATATATATCTATACTAGTAGAGCTCCAGATATAAAATGGGGCTCTGATGATATTCTTCAGATAAAATTGCTGTTCATTTTGTTCATTTTGATAAACAGGTATGTTTCCTCATCAACCCCACACCCCCATCCCCTACCCTCTGATTTGTTCTACATTTTCTATGCTTTTAACTTTATTTTATAAAATATGACAGTCATGGTATCTGCCTATGACCTGAGAATTGATTTGAAAATGAAGTATTGTTCTGTTTGGTTCTGATCTGGCAATATGATCTGTAAGCCAGTAAAATTGGTATGGATACGTTTATATTTATACAACTTCTTTTTCTAAAGTTTCAGTTATGGATTAATTTCAGTGTTCTCCACATTAAATGTTCTAAATGGCCACATAAGTACTGCTTTCGAAGACTTACAATTTATCCTCATGGAGATTTATGAAGAAATAGCAAAGATTTATCAATTGTTATATACAACAGAACTTCAATGGCTTGAACCCTGTTGCTTGTTTACCCTGCCTGGCTAGAACTCATTCTTGGGTCCCTAGATGTCAATATCTATATATAAGCTAGCCCTGGATGGCTGGAACTACTTTTAGCTGGAACTAATTTTCATGGTCCTGAGTCTTTTGGAGCCACTGAAATTCTACTGTATAAAGTGCAAAAATTGAAAAAAAAAAGCACATAAAAAGTGCATCCAAATTGACAAAAATACCAATGTTGAAGCACTAAAAATACGTAGCACCATTACACCACAAAACGTAGAGGTTTTTAAAACTGTGTATGTTTCAGGTTAACTGGTACACTTTCAGGGGAAGCAACCATACCATTTTTTTGTTTTGTGATAATAAGGACCATCTCTTAAAGAAAAGAACTTGCTCCTCTAGGAGCAAATTTGTTCCTTTAAGAGCAGGGTAAAGTCAGGTAAATTTGGACAGTGACATTCTTTCCTTTATATGTCAGTTATTTGGAAATAAAACAAAATTAACTGGGCAAACAGTGAAAACCCTGATGGGACAACTCATTATGAGCCATCTCATCTGGAGTTTCACTGTTTGCAATGGTATGCCCGAATTTACCCGCTGTCCAAAGATACCCGACTTGACCCTATATTCCCTTTCGAAACGGTTTCATCCTCATAGAAAGCAAACAGAAAGTCATGAATTGTGAAAATGGCTGAAAAACATGAAGGTGTAAACCCGTTATTCAGAGCTCTAGATAAGAGGGAATATTTGATGATAATTAGGGATAATTTTCATTAATTCTGCTATAAAACATATGTTGTGACCCCTCATCTGAACGGTCTCAATGAGACGGTTCAGATGAGGGGTCACAACATATGGTTTCAATGAGAAATAAGAAAAATAACCCCTAATTATCATCAAATACTCCCTCTTATCTAGAGCTCTGCCATATGTAGTAAGAAATATGATTAAAGTAATAAAACATAACATTCAAAGCTCACTATTAAAGCACACAAGCCTACGTAAACATGTAAACTTCAATTTGAAAAAAATTATACTTACTAGAATGTAATTTAAAGAGTGATTTTACAATATAATCATACAGCTGACAGGAATCTTGGATACACAATATCAGTGGTGCTAGTCGACACTGGCCTGAACTTGTCATGGAATTAGAACGAGACATATCCAGGGACCCAAACACTGAAATAGATCAAGAGAGTCAATTTAAAGGATACACAACATTGGTGCTGCTTGTTGACATAGGAACAGCTTCAGTAGCACAGTCTGCTAGGGTAGAGTTGGGTAGCTTCGGACAGTGGGTAAATTTGCAGGGTTGCCACTTATCCTCGGCATCAAAATTCCCCCGACTTTTCCCTGATTTTTCCCTGACATTTTACAGTTTTCCATACCCTTTTACGGATCCAAAAAGTTGAATTTACTCTTTACTTTAATAGTGCTAAATGCGTCCCTGGAAAATTGGGGGTTACTCTTAGTGGAAAAAATTTGCTTCCCTGGGGGATCTAATTCTTTCCTTTAAGAAGGACCCCCAATCAGGAGTGAGATGTGCCTGGAATATCTCTATAAAAAAACATCCTATCCCCTTGAAGAGAATAAATTTATTTCCTGAAGACTGCTGTAGCCACTAATTTTTAAATTCCCTGACTTTTCAAGTATTTGAAAACAGAAAATATGTGTGTTACAAAACCTGGTAAGCAAATAGTAACTGATTCATAAACACAGACATATTCCCAATTACTGGGCCTCTATGAGGTTATAAGATACTTAAGTTCAGAAAGAGCTATATATGTGTAAAATCAGGTTACTGAAACTTTAGGACCTTACAGAAAGCCCAAAACATCAAGACTGTATACCCAATAACAAAAAAATTTTAATCACCACAAGAAGCTTTTACTACTTCTATCATCAGTTGTAAATTTCTCAAAATCTGTTTCACATGAATTTATATGGATTTTTTCATCATTTTATGCATGTATATAGCCCAGGGGCAGGGGGAGATAACTCCCATGGGGTAAATTTGAGCATCACTGGAGGCTTTCATCACTCTGATCATTTGCTGTAAGTTTCAGAAAAATTGCTTCAAACTTTGATTTTATATGGAATTTTTCATGATTTGGTTTAAACATATTTATTTCAGTTTTTCACAACATGTATATACAATACAACATGATTTTAGGATTAGAACGAAAGCACATTGCTTATTTAGTTCTTCTCCTAATGATTCTCCTTCATGATTTTATATGTATATAGCCCCAGGGCAGGGGTAGATAACCCCTGATGATAAAATTTCTGTGCTCATACAAAGCTTTTGTTACTTCGATCATGTTTGTGAAGTTTCATCATGATACTCCAAGTAGTAAAGGAACTAGAGGCCAGAAACCATTTTTGTACATTGACATGTGCCATAACTCTGGCAGAAATTAAAAAAATTTGCCCATTAACAATCCCAAGCAAAACATTCTTTGTACAAAGGCATATGCAAAATTTGAAGGAAATCCGTTGATAAATACTTTAGTTATCAAACGGAAACGAAGTGCGGACGGACAGACAGACGGACGGATGGACAGATGTACGTACTACGGACGGACAGACACATGGACGACCAACGTGAAAACATAATACCCCACCACTAAAGTGTGGCGGGGTATGAAAACAAGAGCCATACTGCTGCTAATATGAATCTGATGAAAAATGAACAATGCATTAATGAAAATTCAGCCCAATAAAATGAATAGTTCTGGAGTTATCCCTTTACCTTTAACTAAGTGAATGTCTATTATCTATGAAAGGGCTATATCTTTGTCATTAATCAATTTATCACATCCTAACAATAATCAGAATAATCAATTTATCAAATGCTAATAGCATACCAAATTCATCTCTCTCGGTCAAATGGTTCAAAAGTTGGAAAAATGCCAAAAAGACAAAGGGCCATAGCTTTGTAAAATATAGGACAATTGAAATTCCAAAATCACATGCACATCTTCAGATCATGATAAAAACATTCTGCACAATTTCAAGTCAATCTGATACAAGATGTGACAGGAGTTGCTGGGACAAGGTCTGAATCAGCAAGGGCCATAACTCTGTCAAAAATGGCCAAAATAAAAATCAAAAACCACATGCACATCTTCGTATCATAAAAATATTATCAATCCGATGAAAGACGTGGGAGAAGTTGCAGGGACAAGATTTCGGACAGACGGATGGACGGACCGACGGATGATCGGATGGACTGACGCACACAGAGATGGACGAGGGTCATTTCTATAGTCCCCCTCCGCCTACGTCGGGTGACAAAAACAATCACACAACTGCAGTTTTTCACCACTTTCACAGTTTGTTACTTACCTAAGTGTTGAAGTTCCAGGACCTCGTCCATATAATCTAACATATCTACACTGATCTCAAAACTGAAATACAGAAGAATATTTCTAGGTATCAGTCTCAAATTTTTTAACTGCACTTCCACAAATACTAGTATTTACCATAAATGACCACAAATATTCGGACAGACAGGTCTGAGCAAACATTGTAGACCCGGACCAAGGAGCAGTTTAATCAGGGTCTACAATGTTTGCCATTCATTATGCATCATTTGGATGCATTTATGTGTGTAAAATCCACTTTCAAAGAATTTTGGAACAATAATTGTCCGACTCTTGGGTGTATGAAATTTTAGGATCATTACGGTAACATCAAAATGATAAGTTGACTTCAGTCAGTCCAACTAGCAGAACAAACTATTATAAATGAGCCATGACACGACACAATCAACAAAGCGGTATGTGCGACCAGCGAAAACTCGTATCGCCAAGTCTGATCAGAGTATTCGCTGTCTGCATGAAGCTCAGGCCCTTAGCTACCCATTAAGTGCACAGCAAAGACTCTGATCAGTCTGGGCCACTGCCCAGGTTGATCTGAGTCTTCGCTGGGAGCACATGCCACTTTGTTGGTTTTTCTCGTGTCGTGGCTCAAATATAACATTCATACATGCACTAGGTATGATAAGAATCATTTTGTGAAAATTGAATTTTGCTGTTATTGACAGCAAAATCCAGTTTAATTAATTTGTTTCAATTACATTCATATGCCTCAACAGAATTGGAAATAAGAATTATACAGAACTCTAGATACGAGGGAGTATATGTGCCACAACACGAGAAAACCAACAATTAAGTGGTTGTGCACCCAGTGCAGACTCAGATCAGCCTGGGCATCTGCCCAGTCTGATCAGAGTTTTTGCAGTCCACATGGAGGTAGCTTAGACCTTTATGGAGGTAGCTCAGACCTACATCTACCTTTTAAGTGCACAGCGAAGACTGATCAGACTGGGTGCATGACCATGCTGATCTGAGTCTGTGCTGGGTGCACATGCCACTTTCTTGGTTTTCTCGTGTTGAAGCTCATATTCTCTCCTCTGGAATTCTGCATACTTACTAATTATTTACATCAGATCCACAAACTTTAGAAAATTTCTCATCTGTCATCAACAGATTCCCTGGAATATCTGGATTCTACAATACGAAAAGCCACAAATTATTTAAGAAGACCAAGGAGAAGCACCAATCATTTAGGGTAAAGTCGGGTAAATTCGGACAGCGGGTAAATTCGGACAGTGACATGTTTCCTTTATATATTAGTTGTTTGGAGTTACAAAATTAACTGGGCAAACAGTGAAAATCCTGATGAGACGGCTCATTAAATGAGCCGTCTCATCTTGATTTTCGCTGTTTGCAATGGTATGTCAGAATTTACCTGCTGTCCGAAGTTATCCCACTTGACCCAACACTTAAAACACCAAAAAAGAAAAAAACTGAATTTGCAAACAGTGTAGATACAGTCGAGGTGGCTCATAATGAGCTGCCTCATCAGGATCTACACTGTTCGCTCTCTTGTTTTTGAATTCTCATCATGATATAGCTTGAATGAAACATTTCTTTTTAATTTAAAAAATAAAATTGTAAATCTGCTTTTTTGTGCTTTAAGAGGTATTTGCTGTTCATAAACCTTCATAATAAAATATTTACACTTGCCGCTGACTTCCCATAGGTGAACACTTTAGAGCAACTAGCTTCATACATCGATGAAGGACAATTGATCATGTGACGTTGTCGTCAAGTGACGTCTTATGTAAACAAACGTCTTGATTGGTTCTTGTAACGTTCGATTGACGCCACGTCAGGGCGACAGCTGTTTAACGTCATGGCCGAATACGTCGCTACTTACTTTTCTTCGACCCATATTTTGCTTTTTATACACCAAATTACCACGAAAACGGCACAGAGAGGTTCATAGATTAAGTGTAAATATAAGAATAAAAATTTGAATTTTCAGCGTTCATCGTGTGAAGAAGCCAGTGGTCGTCGCTAAAATTCTACAAGAAGCGCTTCGCGCTTCATGGAATTTTAGTTCCGCCCACTGGCTTCATCACACGATGAACGCTGTAAAATCAAATTTCAATTCTTAAATGACACTTATTCACCACTGAAACAAGTTCTTCTTATCTTTAAGATTTGAGATGCTGGAAAATGTCTAAAATTAATGGCCACACTTTAGCACCATCTATTAAGTTGAATGACAAAAGCACTCCTTTCTAGCTCCAATAACAGTCCCTGCAATTTTCTTTATAAGAAATTTTCAGATCAACATTTAATACCACACAATTAAAAATATCATTAAGACCATGAGATATACATATGAGTTTACATGATTCTTTAAAAGTTAATATAACCAAAGTATTAATAAACTAATGACTTACTTTTCGATGAAACACCAACTTCTGGTTGAGAAGTTGTGTGTATGCAGCAATAAGTTTGCCATAGCCTTCCTTCAAATGACCCTAAAACAAAGAATGGCTCTTATTTGCTTTGGGACTGTTTATCAGTTACAACATCAATGATACACTGTTTATTTGCTTTACAAGAAATGTCATGTGCAAACAGCAAGGATGCAGATGATAGTGAAGGGACTTAATATTTTTCTGCCATTTCTGCAGAAGGAAACAACCTTTCGGAGTTCCTGTCTGCTTCCCTGGACAATAAAGTCCATTCAAAACAGGGGTTACTCATGCAGGGAAGAACTTGCTCCTATGAGAACAAATGAGACGCGACACGACAAAACCAGCCAAGTGGAATCTGTGCCCAGCAAAGATTTAGATCAGCATGTGCAGCCGCCTAGTCTAATCAGAGTCCTTGCTGCGAGGAGAAGCTAAGAGGCTACACTAGCTCACTGTGGACAGCGGACTCTGATCAGACTGGGCCGATGCCCAGGCTGATCTGAGTCTTGCTGGGTGCACTTGTCACTTTGTTGGTTTTTCTTGTGTCGCAGCTCAAACGCTTTCCTTTATAGAAAGATGATTGCTCACAAAGAAGAAAGGCAAAATTAAATATGGTAGAGTCGCTTCCCCTGATATTGTAACCATTCACTTTCATCTGCACTTTTGAGTCATCCAGGTTCCATCAATATTCAATCTACACAGCAACCAAAAATAATAGCATTGGATCAGTCTGCACACATGAACAGGATGGGTCTGACTATTACCAAGTGCCATAAGGTGCATCCCAGCAGGCACACAACCTTGAATCAACCTTGACTTAACCTTGATTCAACATCATGACGTTGAATCCAAGTTGAATCAAAGTTGATTCAAGTGGGATATTCCCAGCTTCAAAGAAGGGAAATGTTCAATATTTACCCATAGTTTGCCCAGTTCATTAAGGTATGTGGTGTACTTCAGAGAATCAACATGTACCTGCAAAGAGATGAAATACAATCAACACTTGTTTGTACTGACATTATTTTATTTACTCACTCTTAATAAATGGCACAAATTATTGTAAAAGCACTAGATAAGGGTTGATGTTTCATTTATGACAGACTATATTCTACATTTTCTGATGGCCGAAATTGTTTAGTTTTATTCTAAAAAAAGACAAACTCTTTATTGAAGACTGGTCATGTTAATGTTCTACAAACTCATGATCCAGAAGTCAGGGATTTGATTCCAGCCAAGGTCATGCTCTGTATAATTTTCATTTTTACTATCTGTGTACCCATTGCCCAATCAGCCCATGCTCAATCAGCCCAAAATGACTTTCAGTGTTCTTGCCAATCAAAAAAGACAAAACTACTGTATTAAATCATCCATACAATGTCATCCAAACTCATGAAAGTTTTTTTAACTAAAAATGTGTTGTTGTCCCTCATTAGAGGTGTCTCAGGGGCAATAACATACATTAATGAAAATGAAATACAGTAGAACTTCAATGGCTCGAACCCTGATGGCTCGTTTACCCTGCCTGGCTAGAACTATTTCTTTGGTCCCTTAAGGTCACGTTATATAGAGACTAACCTTGGATGGCTATAACTACCCTTGGCTGGAACTAATTTTCATGGTCCCAAGCCTGTTCGAGCCAATGAAGTTCTACTGTAGAAATGTAGAAATAATCCTAGAACAACCATAAAAGTCAATCTGAAACTCTGTACCTGGTCAACAATTTTTAAAGAAACGAAATATATATCCTTTTTTTTTTTGCTATTATAAAGGCATAAATATCACTTACATTTGGGTGTCCCTCTCTGAGTAGTTTATGAAGAACATGACAGAATTTCCAGCAGACAATAGGATTGGCCTGTAGAGGGAGCTTCGTTGTCAGGTGCCAAAATAGTCCACCGCCATGGTCAGTGTGGGTACCTAATATTGTATCTGAATCAGTGGTTAAGGTTTATATTACACCAACTACATTGTGAGAATACCTTTTTCTAGGCAAAAGGATGCACCTCTGAGGGAGATAGTACAGCAGAACTTCAATGCCTCAAACTGGCTTGGGACCATGATAATTAGTTTCAGCCATTCAGGGTTAGTTTCTATATAAATTGACCTCTAGGGACCTAGGAATGAGTTCTTGACAGGAGGGTTAAAGACATTTATTCCATACTATAAAGAACAACCCACCAGTGTTTATCTGTTTTATGACCCGGTTATGTTATTATTTATGAGATAGGGTATTTCTTTTAATGAAATAGCAATTTCAATAGTCTGTTGCATAATAGGATTATGATACCCAATAAACAAGAACGAGCCATCAGGTTTTGAGCCATTGAAGTTCTAATGTACTTTAACTTTTATTTTTGCTAAACTGTCAAGCTAAAACTGCATTTTGATTGCCACTTATATGTAACATCAAGATAATGTCCAACAATTCAATTACTACTATACACCCAAAATATTGGGACAGAGATATATAAAGATACAATGTGATCTGAGTTTACACTTTTTGCCATGCGATCTGCAGTTTTATACAAATCACGGGTTTTTCTGCTGTCTGTGGCATCATGTTTGCTTTTCTAGATGAAGAAGCTCTATCATGACAGAGTCTTCTCTTAAAGGAGAGAATTTGCTCCTAGAGGAGCAAATTCTTTCCTTTTAGAGTTGACCCCCACTGACAAGGGAGGCAAAAAGAAAATGACAGAGTTGTTTCCTTAAAGTTCATCCTAACTAGTTCAAATTTTCAAATAATTACAGTAACTGGGTACTATCCACCAATATTTATCATATTTACGGTAATAATCTATCAAAAAAAGTTATTTAGGTCAAAAAAAGTTATTTAGGTGATAAGTTATCTGACTGCTATCAATGCAAGTGAAACTAATCTCTGATATATGGAAATCAATATAAAGATCTAGGGGAGAGTCGGGTAACTTCGAACAGCGGATAAATTTGGACAATGACATTGTTTCCTTTATATGTCTGTTGTTTGGAACTAAAGCAAAACTTAACTGGCCAAACAGAAAGAATCCTGATGAGACGGCTCATTATGAGCCGTCTCATCTGGATTTTCACTGTTTGCAATTGTATGTCCGAATTTACCCGCCTGTCCGAAGTTACCCGACTCTCCCCTACTGGTTGATAAAAAAAAATATTTCAGCTGGCACAGTATTTTTTTATGACAGTAACATACACTTCATTTTTTCTGTAGCCATGCAAACTACCAAAAAGCAGACAACAAAATTTACGTCTGCAAAAACTAAAAAAATGCCTTGTCTAAGACATTTCATATTGAGAATTCAAAGATCAGAGGGCAAACAGTGTAGATCCACATGAGGCGGCTCATTATTAGCCGCCTCATCAGGATCTACGCTGTTTGCAAATAATGCTATTTTTGTCACTGGTGCTTAAAGAGTTAATTAAACAGGTGTGCATCTTTTCATTAACTGTAAAGTAGAATCAAAGACTCTTTGTGTAACATTCAATATTTGCAATTATATTTGTTCGACTATGCCACACCCTAATTGTCATTGCATTGGTCGGTTATAATCAGGTGACTTCTGAGAGACATTCTGGGAGTGGCTCTGAAAGGTGTATTTGTGTCTGTCAGGTGAGCCAATACTGTGCAAACTGGCCATCAACTAATACAAAGGCAGGGATCAGATATAGAGGATCTTACACGAGTGGTCATTTTATATGAAATTTATGAAACAAGCCTTAGACCAGTTTCATAAATTTCATATGAAATGACCACGAGTTTATCATATGACCCTTTGACCCATCTGTTTATCATATGACCCTATAAAATGGGATTTTAGCGCCTTCAAACTGAACATTATTTCTGTAAAAATGCATTGTTGACATGGACGTTGTCAATGACATTACACGTAACTATGTGCTAAAGTGTTATAACACATGTGGTCAAGCGATTTTTATGTCACAAAGTTATCAACTGAATACCACCGACGTTATATGATAATTAGAGGTTATTATATGGCGGAGGTGTGCCTCTAAGTCATATTGGCACTGGGTAGCAATATTGGCCCGAGGGCTTTATTGCTACCCAGTGCCAATATGACTTAGAGGCACACCTCCGCCATATCGTAACCTTTTTATTACATACTTATGCAAATATACAGATAGAAAGAGAACAAAGTTGTAATTCAGATGGAAGAACAAAATTTGTCTTGAGGCGACCAAAAGAGGCGCGAGTATGACGTTATTTATGACATAACGTCAGCGTCATAACAAACGTCAGTTGGTAACATTTTCAAAATGGCGGCGCCCTCGACAGTATTTTTGGTTAAATATTTGCCTTTTTGAGTGTTTCCATTTTTCATGCAAGGAAACGGGTTAAAAACAAAAACGTATGCGGAAAGCCATTTGTAATTTCAAATAGATTTTGTAATTTCAAAGGGAATTAAGCTTGAAATTACAATCCAACATAGTAAACCGATGGGCAATGCAGCCGAAGAAAAAGTTTAGGATGGAAAAAGTTGGAAATAAAAGAGATGAATTTCCTTTTTTGGGAGATTTTATCGATGTGTAGACGCCGGCCTCACAACTTAACATAAAGCTCTTCGGGCCTTTATTCAGTTTGTGAATGATTTGCCAGCATTTACACATCAATACCACACCCCGCCTCCAGCCCCCCGCAAAAAATAAATTATTCCTATAGTCAACACTAGAAGGTTGTCCAGGGACAACTGGTCGAGCCCGCTGTTTGCTTTAGTGACCTATAAGTGTGTCAAGACTAAGTAACTGCTTCACTCTAGAAAGAAGCCAAAAAACATCATGCTTAGCCAGCATTTTCTTCTTTTTTTTCAAATTTTCACAAAGGAAAATAAGTAGAAGTGATGACCCAGACAAGCTCAATATATGACTGTTACAATATCTGACCTTCAAGTGTGACCTTGACCTTGGACCTACCCAAACACATATGTCACTTGACACTTCCACTCATCAAGATGAACAATTGTGCCAAATTATTTTGAAATCCATCCGTAAATGTAGAAGTAATGGCTCGGACAAGCTCAATTTATGACCATTTTATCATTTGACCTTCAAGTGTGACCTTGACTTTGGACCTACTAGAACAAATGTTCTAAATGGCACTTCTTCTCATCAAGGAGAACAACTGTGTTAAATTATTTTGAAATCCATTTATAAATGTCGAAGTTATGGCTCAGACAAGCTCAAATTATGGCCATTTTATCATTTGATCTTCAAGTGTGACCTTGACCTTGGACCTACCGGAACAAATGTTTCAAATGGCACTTCTATTCATCAAGGAGAACAATTGTGCCAAATTATTTTGAAATCCATTCGTAAATGTAGTAGTTATGGCTCGGACAAGCTCAATTTATGGCCATTTTATCATTTGACCTTCAAGTGTGACCTTGACCTTGGACCTACCGGAACAAATGTTTCAAATGGCACTTCAATTCATCAAGGAGAACAATTGTGCCAAATTATTTTGAAATCCATCCATAAATGTAGAAGTTATGGCTCGGACAAGCTCAATTTATGGCCATTTTAACATCCGACCTTCAAGTGTGACCTTGACCTTGGACCTACCGGAACAAATGTTTCAAATGGCACTTCTACTCATCAAAGAGAACAATTGTGGCAAATTATTTTGAAATCCATCCATAAATGTAGAAGTTATAGCTCGGACAAGCTCAATTTATGGCTATTTTATAATTTGACCTTCAAGTGTGACCTTGACCTTGGACCTACCTGAACAAATGTTTCAAATGGCACTTCTACTCATCAAGGAGAACAATTGTGCCAAATTATTTTGAAATCCATCCATAAATGTAGAAGTTATGGCCCGGACAAATCCGGACGGACGGACGCACGCACGCACGCACTCACGGACATACACCGAACTGACATTGTAACAACTATGTCTCGCTCTCCGCAAGCGGGCTCGACAAAAACAAACTCAAATGTTTCTGACTCTGAAACTTCCCGAAATCTAGACAAATTTCTCTCCTCAATCTTAATTTCCAGGTCTAGATTTCAATCAGCTAAAGATTCCATCACCTCCGCCATTTTGAATTACTGGATAGAACGTGTGAACGACCAATTAAAAAGAGGCAGTGCCAAAAATCCATATTATATGGAAAATTGGCACAGACACGTGACTGTGCCTTTATGGATCCAGAAAATATTCACGGGTGGCAATGGGAAATTTACTATGTAGATGTTATTAAGTATGTAATAAATAAGGTTATCAAACATCAGCAGTTTTGAAACAACAATTAAGAGCTGAAATGTGTTTTATTGGAAAAGTGACACAACTTTCAATGTTAGTAACTTAATTTGTCATAAGAGATATACTTTGAGATATCTACTTGAGGCAACAAAAACTTTTTGTCTTTTCGAGAACAAAATACTCATATAAAAATTTCCTTCTCAAAATTTTGCTTTGAATGGATTTCTGATTCAGGTTTGCAACTAGAAAGGTGGGGCCTTATTCATAAAACAACTTAAGTCGTTGCTATGCTGTTGCTAAGGCTAAATTTCTTTGAAGGAGATTCCCTACAACTACGAAATTTGCTCTGGAGGAACAGTCTTACAAAGACTGTTCCTCCAGAGCAAATTTCATAGTTGTAGGGAATCTTCTTTATAGATATTTAGCCTTAGCAACAGCATAGCAACAACTTAAGTGGCTTTATGAATATGGCCCGTGGTTTTAGAATTTTTTGAAAACAGTGAAGATACAGAAAAGCTTGTTCATCCTTGTATATTAAATAGAGGATCTTACATGAGTGTTCATGTGTTATTGAATTTATTAAACGAGTTGGGATAAAAGATAAGATGCGAGGCTTTGCCGAGCATCTTATCAGTTTTCCCCAACGAGTTTACGTAATAAATTCAGTAATACAGGAGCACGAATGCAAGATTCTGTTTATCATTTGACACTAAAATCGCATTTTATCAGCAGAATTGGCACTAAAACGTCACGATTTTGCCACTAGAAAACGCGACGTTTTTATGGACGTCTACGTATAACGTTACGACGTAATTTGCATATTTAATCCACTAGTGGATTATTGCATTTAATGCATGGCTTTATTACACCCTCAGATGCAACGTCATATGATAAAAACTTATATGAGTTGCTTCCTCAAGACCCGTAGATAGTTGATATAAAATGGAGATAACTCCTGAACCACTATTATGTTACTTTTTTGCTTATGTCACAGACTCCTAAAAAATCTCAAGCCCCGGCCGTGGATCGAACCGGGGACCCTTCGATCTAAAGTCGAGCACTCTACCACATCACTATAAAAGCTGGCTTGTACCACAAGGCAGCGTAGCCGGGCCGAGTAGCGCAATCGGTAGGGCACCTGACTCATAAGTCAGAGGTCCTGGGTTCGAAACCCGGTCTGGCCACATACTTTCGTTTCTCCTTCCGCTGATTCAAGAAGGGCAGTTGTCAGTTACTGGTGAAAGTATGTGCACTTAGTACTGGTTAACCGCTTCGGAGGTCTAAGCCTGCCCAGGAATAGTGTGGTTAGGTTAATTGACCGTCCCGACACGACCTTAGCTGTTTACTGTGGACGTTAAGCATCAAATCAACCAACCAACCACAAGGCAGCACAAGTGTATGATATACCTAACCTATAGCCTGTGACAACAACACATTTCAACGTATTATGTTCACAGAGTGACCAATCAAAACTCTTATCCACAGGTTAACATACCGTAAATATTCTGAGTATTTGGACAGATAGGTCTGAGCAAACAGGGCAGACCCAGATCAGACTGCTCCATTGAGGAGCAGTCTGAACTGGGCCTACCCTGTTTGCCATTCCATCTGCGTCTTTTGAATGCAATTCTGCAATGTAAAACCATAACTGTTCCATTTTAGCACATGTGCAATCACAGTAATTATTTTAGGTGTCTTAATTTTTCGAATTTTCACAGTAATTTGCAGCTAAGAAAGACCAATACTCTTACTTTCACAACGAGTCATTAGAGAGTCTGGGATCAATTAAACTTAACATGTATAAGTGTTCATTTCCTAATGAAACAGTAGTATAATTATGTTAATACAATGCAAAATCTGTAAAAGTTGCCTTAAGTCACAATGAATCATAATTACTGAATCACAGGGTAATGAGGGTATAATCGATTCCGCCAATTTTCGCTTCCCGCAGAGACTGTCCGTCATATTTGGCTTCCGCTGAGACTGTCCGCAAACTCTTGCTTCCTGCAGAGACTACTGTCCTCAAAGAATGGCTTCCTGCCGAGACTGTCCGCGTGATTCTGCTTCCTGCCGAGAACCTCGGCAGGAAGCAGAATCACGCGGACAGTCTCTGCAGGAAGCTGTTTATCATGTACAGAAGTCTCGGCAGGAAGCAAGAGTTTGCGGACAGTCTCGGCAGAAGCCAGATATGATGTACAGTCTCTGCAGGAAGCGAAAATTGGCGGAAGCGATTATACCCTGTGGAATAGTAATGAAAAATGCTGTTTTACTGTAACAACCATTAGTGTGACTTTTTATCCAATAGAAACGGCAACTTGAATACAGACATTGTCTATCTTTAAGATGAAGGGGGCACTATCACATTCTTCTGCCATTTTAACGATGGAGGAATAACTTTTGTGATTTGCTTTTTGTTTCCCTGGAAGACATAGCCCTTCTAAAGTCGATTCTCCTCTTTCAAGAAAGAATATATACTCCTATGGAAGAAAAATTCTTTCCTTTAAGAGTTGATCCCAATTAAGGATGGAGGCAAAAACAGAAAATAGCAGAGTTGCTTCCCCTGACGGAAGTGTATTTATTCACCATAAGATGTTTGGCTACACCTACGGCCAATGGTTTGTGGCCATTTCAACAGTATCTCAGTCACACTGAGCCAATGAAATGGTGATGATGAAAGGCTGTGTGCAATGGAACCTTGCTTACAGTCAGAAAGAATTCCACTCCAGACCACAACTGGTGAAGGGATAACATACCATAGAAGCAATATAATCTTGCCAAAGCTGTCTCCCCTGAATAATTGCAAGCAGAATGGCATACAGTGCATATCCTGATCAGACTATTTCCATAGGGGACATATTTGATCTAGGTCTGCCCTGTATGCTAAGACACATCTGTCTCAATATTTATATTAAATATCTGGGGGCAACAATAACCTGTCATCTGCTTAAGATCTCAAAAACTTGAGAGTCCAATAATCTACTAGCCGAGTCACAACATATCATCCTAATGTTGTATCACACTAACCCCTGAGGGCAAGGGAAGTCTGGTTAATAAACCATACCAGACTTAATAAACCACATACACTCATCTTAGCTTGAAGAGAGTATGACTGTCATAGTGTCAGGTGAAGGAGTGGTTTGATGATAGTCCAGGGGTTGTATTTATAAAACGACTAGGTTGTTGTAATGCTGTTGCTAAGGTGGAATTTCTGTGAAGGAGATCCCTACAACTATGAAATTTGCTCTGGAGGAACAGTCTTTTTCAGACTGTTCCTCCAGAGCAAATTTCATAGTTGTAGGGAATCTCCTTCATAGAAATTCAGCCTTAGCAACAGCATAGCAACCACTGAAGTTCTTTTATAATATGGACCCAGTTGGGGTATATTTTTGCTATTTCAACATTTAAGCATATATGTTGTGGTCCCTCATTTCAGGCTGCCTCATCAAAGCAGTTCTAATGAGAAGCCACAATACCGGTATATGTTCATATGGTAAAAAGATTAAGGTTTCCCATATCCTAGTACGCAGCCATAGTAGCAGAGGGGTTTAGACACCCACTGTATCTTGGGCACAGCAGATGAAAGGCAGTGCGCACTCCTCTCCTTTTCCTACCTTTATTTCCCTGATTTGAAAAAGGTACCCATTTACTGCTGGGTTGAAAGTTTTCCAGTGCCCAGGTGGCTCAACCCAGATTCGAACCTGTGACCTTCTGCACCATGACTTATGGCACCTCTCTCATATGAAGAATAAACAGAAATTTCCATCCTCTTTGAGGTGGTTCTAATGAGAGACCACAACATATGAGCCGCGACGCGACAAAACCAACAATGTGGTAGTGCGCCCAGCAAAGACTCAGATCAGCCTGGGCATCCGCCCAGTCTGATCAGAGCCTTTGCTGTCCGCATATTGGTAGCTTAGACCCTTAGCTACCCTTTGAGCACTGAACAAAGAGTCAGGTCAAAGTAGGCGGATGCCCAGGCTGATCTGAGTCTGCGCTGGGCGCACAACCACATTGTTGGTTTTGTCGCGCCGCGGCTCATATAACAAATTCTCATCCTTTATGTGATGTTCCTAAATGAGGCACCATGACATGTTTTAAAGAATATGGTTGGTTGGTTGTTTTGGGTTTGACTGCTCTTTGAGACAGTATTTCAGTCTATATCGAGCCATCTCCCAGAGAGAAGGAGAAAGAAAAGAGATATGGCTGGGGAGAAAAAAATATCCAAGCAACCCCCATCCCCACCCACACCAATTGCAAGAACAGAAGGCCCTTGCCCTACTATTATTTTAATAAATAGAACACCCCAGTGAAAGTTACCCATGCAGCAGCAGCATCAGACACGACCACCCCCTGTTTTAACTCTTTCAGTACCAAAAAGCAGACGACAAAATTTACGTCTGCAAAAATTAAAAAAAATGCCTTGTTCAAGACTTTTTATATTGAGAATTCAAAAACTAGAGGGCAAACAGTGTAGATCTAGATGAGGCGGCTCATTATGAGCCGCCTCATCAGGATCTACGCTGTTTGCAAATTTTTCTAATTGCGTCACTGGGGCTTAAAGAGTTAAAGGAGGAGACAGATAATTATATATAATCATATAACCCATTCTACTCAGTGGTTACAGTGCCTGATTGTGAACCTGGGAGTTATGGGTCTGATACCCAATAGTGCTGGCAAAATTTCATCTGTCATTTTCATGAGGCTCGCATGACTGCTCCAGACCTTAGTACAAAAGATGGGTGTGTGATACTAAGCATCAGTCCTCTGGCTCTAAGCACTACAACAAGCTTTACATATGCATACAAATTGAACCGTCTGGCCTTTTAAGGCTTAGTGCCCTGGCATGTATAGCCAGACTAATTAATGAACAAAGAACAGCATGCTTAATATTTCATAAAACACTGTATTTACTCAGACCAAAACATACCGTACTAATCCTAATAAAGGCCCCTGCTCTAATAAACGCCCCTGCCTTTTTTTCTGAAAATAATGTTACATTAACTTGCATGAATACATGTTTGCTTCTTTGGCTGACGTAACCCTTCAAAATGGGGTCTACACATAAAGGGAAGGAGTAAATTCTTTCCTTTAAGAGTTGACCTGTACTGTGAAGGGAAGTAAAACTAGTAGAGCTGCTTCCTCTGGGGGTATACCCATTTACTTACATGCTGTTTATTTGTGACATTTTTGCAGTGGCTGATTTACATGATGTGTACATCCTCTTAGAGAAAAATAACCTAAAATTTATGCATAACTGATAATCAGACCAGATGTTTTCGCCATCCCCTAATTATCTGGACACTGCAGGTATCAGTTAAACATGCTCTGTGAACTACTTTTGCCATTATCTCTGGCTCCTGGTTAATAATACAGGTAATTCAAGCATATAGTATTTTTATCAGCGGTGCTACTGAACCTGATTCACGGTATTAGTGCGCAGATTTAAAGAACGCTCTCATAAAATACACGTACTCTAGAAAATCGCATATCCAATGATAAAGTTTTGTCTACTTTTATTCTAAAAACAGTCAGTGTGTTTGAAGACATATTTTTGAAGTATCACACGAAAATAAATTTGCAATACAACTGGAACTATTTTTTATAAATGCTGTAAAAGAGGGAATACTGCTTTGCTGGTTCCCATGCCATTACAAAATTGTTATATTACAAAACGCTTAAATTTTAACGGAGAAATCCATTCAAAACGCCTAACCAACATAACTTTTAATGAGGATTTCGCTTTTCTAGTTTATATCAAGATTAGGATGCGGGATGTTTATGTTTTACTTTTAACTAGAGAAAATCGGTTAACAGTGTTATCTTCACCACCTGGGGCACTGCTGCGAAGTTGCATAATTCTGTATCATTTATTGGTATACCGGAGGATTATACGACCAGTTTCATTAGAGACACATGTGAAATCAATACCCTGAGTAACCCGAGTTTATATAGCAGTAAGTCGGGTCGGTCGGGGTCAATTCTCTAAGAGCAGGTACACGGCATGTACTGTTTAGGCCCTAACGCCCCCTCTTTCGTAAAATACAATGCTCCCAAAGCATTTAATAGGAGTAATATGGTAGCTGCTGTGTTATTTATATACAGTCGAACTTCGATGGCTCGAACTCGCCGGGACCACCCAAAAATGTTCGAGCGATCGGTAGTTCGAGCCATTGAAGACAAACTCACAAGGTCCAGCCGTATGTACTATGCCTTTTGTATAAATAAAGGGTGACTCCCTGTTTATTGATCGGTCATAATTTAAGCCACTTGGTGCCAGCAGAAATCTCCGATCTGGGTATCCCTCCCCCCCATATCAAGGCGTCTTATGACAATGATCAAACGTCTGAGTGACCGTTATTGAAATGGAAATTATTTACAAGGTAATTAGTGCGAGCCATCGGTGGGTTTTTACATAGAAAATGTACCCTAGGGACCGGGTTTGGTGTTCGAGCGTTCGAGCCATCGTAGTTCGAGCCAAAGGTCGCAGGTTAAGTTTAAATGAATGGGAGTTTTGCCGGGACTGGAAAGTCAGTTCGACCGAAGCATGGCGTTCGAGCCTTCCGAGTTCGAGCCAGTGAAGTTCGACTGTAGAAGAAAAAAAATAAATCTTAAGCATGTGGGTACACCAACAAAAGGAAACAGTATTTGTGACTTTTTGTTTGCTGCCATGGAACAAGAGGACCTTCCAAAAATATGTCTACTCTTAAGAGAAAGAATTTCTCCAAGAGGTGCAATTTCTTTTACAAATTGACTCCCAATGAAAGGGGAGGTATAATGAAATGAAGGAGTTGATTACCCTAAAAGTGTTTCCACAGACCGGGTAGACGGCAATCAAAAACACACTTAATGATTGATTAATGCAGATAAAAAACCCGTTAGAAACAGTGCTTTGATTGCAAATTGTCGCGAATTTGCAATCGAAAACTCTGTTTCTAATGGTTTTTGATCCGCGTTCGCCGACTGCGTGAGCATTTTTGATTGCGGCCTATCCGGAGTGGTCCAGTCACCCTAAATTTCTGTGTCTTTTTTTTTATGGAGTTAACAAACATTATCCTAGGATTATCATTTCTATCACATATGAGCCGCGACACGAGAAAACCAACAATGTGGTCGAGCATCCAGCGCAGACTCAGATCAGCCTGGGCATCCGCCCAGTCTGATCAGAGTCTTCGCTGTCCGCATGGAGGTAGCTTAGACCCTTAGCTACATTTTGAGCTCTTAACAAAGAGTCTGATAAAACTGAGCTGATGCCCAGGCTGATCTGAGTCTACGCTGGGCGCACAATCACATTGTTGGTTTTGTCGTGTCGCGGCTCATATAGAGAGGTGTTACAGCCTAGTGCTTGACGAAAGTGCAGATGACCCTGCATGGGTTCACAGTTAAGGATCTGAAAAAACTCTGGCCACAAAGTAGTAAATGATTAGTGGATTCGTATCAGGGTATCAGGGAAAATCAAAAGCAGTCAAAAGTGAGGAATCTGCTTCATCTTTGATAATGTGCAGTGGGGCTTTAGTAGCCCATTTTTTCCTACTTACATAATATTTTCCTATTATGTAAAAGGCTGAGAGGCGCCACAGTCGAGTGGTTAGAGTGGCTCGGTTATTGTGAAGATAGTCACTGGAAGGTCGTGAGTTCGCGACTCACCGTCGCCATCCAACAACTGGAAAACTCTCTCTGTCGACCCAGCAGTAAATGGGTACCTTTTTAAATCAGGGAAGGATAAGGCAGCGAAAGGAGAGAGATGGGCTCGGCCTTTCATCAGCTGTGCCCAAGATACAGTGGGTCTCTAACCCCCACTGCACCTATTAGGCTATGGAAAACCTTTTCCGTTTTTACTGGAGATGCATCAATATCATCAGTTTAGTGAGAACCTTGACTTTCGTTCTCAACAATTTTACTTTACAGTTTATGTAAAGTGATTGTTTATGGTAAAAGGATACTTCTAAGATGTTTTTCTTTCACTGGATTTTCTTGTGTGTTAATAGCTTTGTTGATAGCAACAGTCTGAAATAGAGATGAAAAGCATAGGTTACAGTTACATAAAATTGAGTCACGACATGCAAAAAATGGTTCATAATCCAATGGGACCAACAAAAGCTCAGACCAGCCAGCACATCTGTGCAGTCTGGTCAGAGCCTTTGCTGTTCATAAATAACATGTATATGGACTCTAAGGAAATCTAAAGACACAAAATGAAGGCTCAAGATAGACCTGACTTGTTTGAGAATTCATTGATAGTGGAAACATTAAGTAACCTTTTTGCACGTTGTAGCTCATATAAAGCAAACAGCATTGTTACTGACTGAAATTACCCTAAAAATGTCTAAATATTGGGTTGCCATGATAATCATACTTAGTATGGTTTCACCATGCAGGAATGAGTCAAACAATCTTTGAATACTGATTAATTTGAAAATCAAATGACTGGACAGTTGGCACAAAAGTGCAGACAAATGAGCTGCGACATGACAAAACCAACAATGTGGTTGTGCGCCCAGCACAGACTCAGATCAGCCTGGGCATCCGCCCAGTATGTTCAGAGTCTTAACTGTCCACATGGAAGTAGCTTAATTAATAATTAGACCATTAGCTACCCTTTAAGCTGCCAACAAAGAGTTTGATTAGACTGGGTGGATGCCCAGGCTGATCTGAGTCTATGACTGCACAGTTGGCACAAAAGTGCAGACAGATGAGCTGTGACATGTCAAAACCAACAAAGTGGTTGTGCGCCCAGCACAGACTCAGATCAGCCTGGGCATCCGCCCAGTCTGTTCAGAGTCTTCGCTGTCCACATGGAAGTAGCTTAATTAATAATTAGACCATTAGCTACCCTTTAAGCTGCCAACAAAGAGTTTGATTAGACTGAGTGGATGCCCAGGCTGATCTGAGTCTGCGCTGGGCGCACAACCTCTCTGTTGGTTTTCTCTGTTGCGGCTCAAATATGTTTTAGAGTTTTTGGTATGTACATGGTTTAAGGTCACTTTTCCACAATACCAATCATATACACGTATAAAAGTATCTACAAATTATCATCCTATAAGCAGAGAGCCTGGCCGAGTGGATAGGGTAGTCATCTTTCAAGAAAGGTGTCAAGGGTCTTACTCCCATGGGTGACAAATGTCCAATGGATTTTTCTGAGCCAACAGACCATAAAACCTTCTCCCAGTATACTCAGAGCTAGAAAAAGTGGAATCAGGGTGGCGTTTGCCTCTGCCTTATTAAACTGGCAAAACTGATTTTGTGCAAGCAGAACACAACATACACTGAGGTAATGTGCCCATTACCCAGCAGGCACATGACGTTGAAATGACGTCGTACTGACGTCGATGCGACGTAATGACGTCGCATCGACGTCAGTATGACATCATTTTGACGTTATGTGCCTGCTGGGTATGTATTGAACGTAGGGACTGAGGCCTCAGTAAAACAGGCATGACTCGACAAACATACTGTTCAACATACTCAAGACAGCTACTGGCTAAAAGCTTAATGAGGAACGACGAATACATAACTTTGTCAATATATATATGGGCATATTGTTTGCTGTAAATTAATTTGTAAACTCTGAAATCAATGTTACAACATATGTGACCATGTCAGTAGGCATAAAATATTGAACTACAGAGCTCTTGATATGGTGGGGATTTTGGGGATAATTGTCAAAAATAATTTTTTATTGCTTAACGGAACCATATGTTGTGACCCCTCATTAGAACCGTCTCGGTAAGATGGTTCCAATGAAGGGTCACAACATATTTTTTTAAACAGAAATGTGGAAAATTATCCCTGAATTATCCCTGAATATGTTTTCTTATCTGGAGCACAGCATAAAAGTTTGAACCCGGCTAAAAGTCTGCATAACATTTTAGGTTAGCTGGTATACTTACAACTCTGATATTTTCATTATTGACTCCCTTTTCCATAGGGGTCAACTTTTAAAGATTTGATCTGGCTACCTTAGGGGCATTTTCTTATCCCTTAGAGTTTATCTCTTTTTAGAAGGGTTTTGTCACCCAACAAAAAGCAAACAGGCAGTCACACAAGTTGCTGCCCTTTCAAAAAATGGGGGAAAAACATGTAGGCCTCCCATACATCTTAAAGAAAAGTACTTGCTTTCTAGGAAGCAAATTCTTTTATTGAACATTGTTACATGGGTCTTACCTGACTCCAAAACTGCAGTCCAAGACATACTTATGAGCTGGGGCTCCTACATTTATACTTTGCAGAAAATTTGAACAATCTATAAACACAGGGTATAATCGATTCCGCTAATTTTCGCTTCCTGCAGAAACTGTACATCATATTTGGCTTCCACCGAGACTGTCAGCGATCTCTTGCATCCTGCCGAGACTACTGTCCTCGAAGAATGGCTTCCTGCCGAGACTGTCCGCGTGACTCAGCTTCCTGCCGAGAGCCTCGGCAGGAAGCAGAATCACGCGGACAGTCTCTGCAGGAAGCCATTTATCATGTACAGAAGTCTCGGCAGGAAGCAAGAGATCGCGGACAGTCTCGGCGGAAGCGAAATATGATGTACAGTCTCTGCAGGAAGTGAAAATTAGCGGAATCGATTATACCCTGTGATAAAGAAGAACTCCCAGTGTGCTCAAAATGTGCCCCAGAACTCCTATTTTCAGAATCAAAGTAAGAACCCTTCTATCAGTTCCCTGCCCCCTCTCCCTTCCCTTCCCTCTTCTTTTCATACACAGGATTTACCAATTGGGAAGCAAATACTATTCCTCATGCAACCATCTATGATTAAATTTGGTTACAACATGTACAAGCTAACATTTTCATCTAAATGTCATGCAACAACAGAAACAACAAATGGGGAAAAAATTAGAAAGGTGTTTAATTCTAACTTCTTTTCCAACTGCGCAAAAATCATCACTGACTGTATGTGACATTTCTTTCACTTCCACATTGAACAGACGAGCAGTTAAATATCACATTTGAACTGTGACACGAGAAAAACCAACAATGATCAGAGTCTTTGCTGTCCGCATGGAGGTAGCTTAGACCCTTAGCTATACTTTGAGCACTTAACAAAGGGTCTGATTGGCTTGAGCAGATGGCCAGACTGATCTGAGTCTGCTCAGTGCCCACAACCACATTGTTGGTTTTGTCGTGTCGTGGCTCATTTCATCATTTCATGCACTTGACAGTCAAGGCAAGGGGCCAGGGATTTTATATTATTTGTTTTCCTCTTTATAAAGCCTATAAAATTCCTAAAATGTAGACGTTATGAGCCACAGACTACCAAAGCTCCAGATAAGAAGAAACAGGGATAATTCAGAGATCATTTTTCTTATTTCTCAATGAAAACGTATGTTGTACCACTCATTAGAACCGTCTCGATGAGGCGGTTCTAATGAGGGGCCATATTAATAACGTATGTTTCTTTGAAGCAATAAGGAAAATTATCCCTTAATTATCCCTGTTACCCCTTCTTATCTGGAGCACTGGCCTGCACAGAGGGGGATATCCCTATCCCCTCCCCATCCCCTCCCTTATATGACAATCCTGTATGATACTTCAGGCTAATCAACCTATATATGGATTCTATATACATGTAGTATTACATTGAGTTCTCAAAGTACAGTGCTTACACAGGCAGCTGAGTATATTTATGGTATTAACTGATGTGCTAAAGTATTAGTACACCCAAAACAATTAACTTTCCATTTGTCCCAAATGAGAATTTAATGATTTTAGGTGTCCCAATACATAAGCACTTGAGGGTATGCGCAGTTGGATGGAGACACAGTGCCAGGTGTGGCAACAATGGAACCGTTCCCCTGAGCCACCTGGGAAACACCGTCAGAGCTCTAGATAAGACGGCGTATTTGATGATAATTAAGGATAATTTTTCTTATTTCTCATCGAAACCATATGTTGTGACCCCTCATCTGAACCGTCTCGTCGAGACGGTTCAGATGAGGGGTCACAACATATGTTTTTATGCAGAATTAACAAAAATTATCCCTAATTATCACCAAATACGCCCTCTTATCTAGAGCTCTGACCGTGATGAGAGTATAAACAGCAACTCAGTTGCTGTAAGCTGTAATATTTACTGACTCCCCATTGGTAAACCTTTCAGAGCAACTACCTTCATACACAGATGAACGTCAGTCGATCATGTTACATTGTCATCAAGCGATGTCAAAATCAAATATAAACAAATGTCTTGATAGGTCAATTTAGCGTTTGACTGACACAACGTCCTGGCGACGGCTGTTTAACGTAATGGTCAAACATGTCATTCCTAACTTTTCTCCAAGCAATAGTCTGCATATTCTAGACAAAATTACCGCAAAAATGGCACAGAAATGTATAAAAGTAAAGAGTGAATATAAGAATAAAAATTTGATTTTCCAGCGTTCTAAAAGTGATGAAGCCAGTGGTTGTCGCTAAAATTCTACAAGAAGCACTTGGCGCTTCATGGAATTTTAGCTCCGCCCACTGGCTTCATCACATGATAAATGCTGAAAAATCCAATTTCAATTCTTAAATAATGAATATGGCTATAAGATGGAAAATCTTCCCTTTTGAATGACCACTAATATCTCAATCAGTCTACCGTTTAAGCTTAAAATGGGCTATCCCTTCGGAAATAATCTATCTCTTAAGCCAGATCTATATCTTTGCAGGATTATGTCCCATTCTGGATGAGATTTTGAAAAATTTGCTCCATCTTTTGCCCCATATCTCATTGAAGGTTGTCAAATGAAAGAAAAAATCTGTATAAAAATGCAAGTTAATGATTAAGAGTACCTGTACCCATGGCACAAAATTGGATTCCAGACTTCTAATTAGACAGTGTAACTGTGGCTTTTCTAACCACTTGGCTCAGCATTTTTGTTAACACTTTGTAACACTTAACATGACGAGCAATTGTAGGCAGGTGAAGCATGATAATTACCACGCAAGAGTCCCACCATAAATCTACTTTCAGAAACAAATATCCGACACATTATTGCATTATGGGTAGCAGATTGAAACATGTCCCCTGGAAAATACCTATTGACCAAAGCTATTGTTATTTCAATATTTCAATTTATCATATGACGTCCCATCTGAGTGTAATAAAGCCATGCATTAAAAACGATAATCCACTAGTGGATTAAATATGCAAATTACGTCGTAACGTTATACGTTGAAGTCCATTAAAACGTCACGTTTTCTAATGGCAAAATCGTGACATGTTAGCGCAAATTTAGCTAATAAAATGTGATTTTAGTGTCATATGATAAACAGAATCTTGCATTCGTGCTCCTGTATTATTGAATTTATTGAACTTGTCGGGGACTACCGATAAGATGCTCGGCAAAGCCTCGCATCTTAACTTTTTCCCCTACTTGTTTAATAAATTCAATAATACATGAGCACGAATGTAAGATCCTCTATTTATTGTATATGAGCACCTGAGCATCCGATGAGGCTCAGTGGAACTTATCCATGGCCACAATCTCACCCCCACCAAGACCTTGCATCCATGTCCATTGCGAAATGTCTGTTGACCAAGAACATGTGTGCCTGTCCGTGGCAATTGTGTAAGTTAGCTCCGCCCAACCTTCCAATCAGAAATGTCATAATACAATGCTGATCTTAGCTCAGCCCTCAGAGCTTCACACATTGTTATGACAGACACCATTTGGACTGAAACTAAAGTGAAGCATAAGCCACAATAGCTTCACTTTGAAGTTTATCTGACTGACTCAATACTGCAACACTGTTTGTGACATTAATAGCACTTATGATTAAATAAAGAAGTCAAAATAAACATGATAAAGTGTAATAATGAGCTGCATAATCATTCAACGAATTAGCTATCAACAATCACCACAAAAACAACAACAAATTAGTGATTTTTTGTGCATCATAAATTTTCTCAATCTGGTCATTTTAAATTGCATTGTCAAATGGCGCATACTGGAAAAGTGACACTTCTGTCCCAGCTTTTAGGATAATAACAATTATGGTAATCTCATGCAGCATACCTAGAGAAATCATTTGAATTAACACCTATGTCATGACAGGATAAAAATCATCAGTTCTTTTTCATTCGTTTTTTAGAACAGCTGCTTCCCTCACGTGCATTCACACTTTCTTTCTTTCTATATACTGCTACACCCTCTTTTCAGAGTATTATGAGCAGGTGTACTTTTGTACACTCAAGTGTTGCAGGATGAAAGCCTACATATAGCCATGTAGCTATAGTGGGGATTTTTAACTCGCACAGGGGATGACTCTCCCTGAACAGGGGGCCTCCAGTTAACGTCCCGATCTGAAGGACGGCACACTTGTTAACATCATCCCGTTCGGACATAGGAAGACTTCACCCCGGGTGAAGACCAAACCCATGACCTCTGGCTTCAGAGTCAATTGCACCAACCACTGAGCCACCAAGCCAGCAAAAATAATATTTGGTTACCAGACATGTTACTTTTATACTAATATTACTGTGGAAAGGGTCTTCTAACACAAATCTGTATGTGCTATATATATGTCACGGACTCTTAAAAAATCTCACGCCCAGGCCGAGGATAGAACTCGGGACCTTTTGATCTAAAGTCGAGCAGTCTACCACATCGCTATAAAAGCCGGCTTGTACCACAAGGCAGTACAAGTGTATGATATACCTAACCTATACCCTGTGACATTCTCCCTCTCCATATTGAATTCGTCCTCGATTCTCAGGAGCTACAAGAATCACTGGAAATGAGACTTAAGGAGTTCCATGCACATGTGGGTCATTTACATTGGGCGCCATTTGTCACGGACTCATAAAAAATCTCACGCCCGGGCCGAGGATCGAACCCGGGACCTTTTTATCTAAAGTCGAGCACTCTACCACGTTGCTATAAAAGCTGGCTTGTACCGCAAGGCAGTACAAGTGTATGATATACCTAAAATATACCCTGTGACATATATATGCTGCTTTCATGGGCCAGAAAATATCAATTTCCAGCTACCTCGTCTAGAATTAACATGGAAAGGGTCTTGCAACACTCCTATATATGCTATACTGCCCAGAAAAGGTTCAGTCTGGCCCACAACAGAATAGGAAAAGCATTAATACTGTGGCCTCTGTGTTGACTAGGGGCACTGAATTTTCAAAAGTGGCCAATGATTTTCAAAGTGCGTCAATGGGGCAAAGCAAAAAGGCAGCCTAGATTGAACCCTGCCTGTAAGTGGCGAACATATTATTAGGGACAAAACTTCTGATGATGAATTGTTCAGGTGGCAAAACCTTCATAATCCAACAATACCAGCCATGTAGACTCCTTGACTATGGATTTGGTATTTGTAAATAACCTAGCTGTTGGCCAAGAGTGAAGATGTTTCAGAGTACAGTAGTATACTGACTGTCCTAACATCTCGTCGGAGTTCTTAATTTGAATCATCCCGATTTACAGTGGTCTACTTTTACCAAAATACCTATGTCTGACTCTTATGGGTTTGGCATAGATATCTGCAGAATCATGCGATCCTTCAATGAGTCAGACTTTTGAGATTCATTTGTTTACATTTTCTGCAGCAATAAATTTTAGCTGTCAAACATACCCTACCTGATTTCTTTCAAAATTTTCCCTTTCCACTTCTAAAGTAGACTTCCCTCTCTGGGCTATCACTCGTGGTAAATGTCTAGAAGACATTGCACTTCAGAAAAATTGTCTGTTGAAAAGAAATGTCAATCTGAATTTGACATCTTTGATATCCGGAAATGAACTTAAAGCGCTCTCGGAAGGGAGGTAAATCCAAATGGTTACAGTCCACCAAATTCTAAACCTAGATTGGACTCACCAAAATTGGGAGGAAACCCAATAAGAGGGTCTCGACTCTCGAAGTCAGTAATCAATTAAATTAGGCCTTTACGTAGAAACAACAAAAATTAGGCCATTAATTTAATGAATGTCAATCAAGACCCACATATATCTAAAAGATGCTAGGTAGAGGTTACTACAGTTACTACCCATACCCAAAAGTACTTCATCAACTTCCGAATTCCAATTGACCTACCTGTATTTGCGAGTTTACCTTTAAACTTGTTTGTGTACATAAACAAACGGATAAGCAAATGAATCAAACTGAATTTGCCATTTTAATATAATTTATCAAGCTAGACACAGTGTAATATAACAAAAATGCAACTGTCAAAAAATGATCCCCCCAACTCCCTCCCTACACCCTGGGAGACCCCCTTCCCCCCGTCCCCCCCGTCTTAAAACTTCTGCATTGACGTCATTCCGACTTCCCTAAAATTTAATCTCAAACTAACACTATCAAATTTCGATGAAAGCAAATGAACAATAATAAATTATTTATGTAAACCACTCCACTAATCTCGAATTCTACCAGTACAGTACGTTTTTATTTCAAATTATTTAATACAGGCAGAGTAATAGTTTTTTCATTTAGCAAATGATGAATACTTTCGGCTACTGACTGTAAGTCTCTAAACAAATTTGAAGCACTAAACCTTATTTGGCAGTAGGCTACACATCGGAGTTGCTTGGTCTCTCAACAAAACCTCGTCAAAACCATTCTACACTGTAAAAAATGTGTTTAGATTCTTAACAAAAATGCAGTCCGATTTTTTATGTGTTTAAATAGTAACATGTTCAATTTACAACATGTTTAGGTTTATGTTTAGCAATTACATTGTAAACATGTACAAAACTGGTTATACTTACCTTTTATTTTGAAAAATTCTTCTGTCAACATTTTCGTCTCTTTTTTTTTCGGTCTTCAACGGGGAAAGGAGAGAATGGATTCATCCGAAATGGTAACAGAATAAAACGTGTTTAGCAGACTTTGTCTGGGAAAATAATAGAAAAGGCGTACATGTTTAGCTATATGACATATTCCTAAACATGTTTACACCTAAACATGTAAACATTTTTGTTTTTATTAGCGAAGCGCGATTTTTACAGTGTAGTGCTTCTTAAGAGCAATTGTATTAACCTACTTTGTTCTTCAAGCATTACTGAGAAGGCCAGGTGAAACATTCTAGCCTTATCGAGTGGGACATGAAGGTAGCTCTGAACAAAGCCAGATTGGATGGTGCCCTCCAGCATTAGCTGGCAACCGATCTAGGAGCATGTCCAGGTATATCAAAACTGTTCCAACAAATGGGGCAGAAGAGATTATCACATGTGCCAGAGTTCAAAAGGCGATATAGCAGCGTGTTGTGCAGCATACCAAGCCACAAAAGAAGTTTGTCTTCCACTGCGTCTTGACCTGATTTCAGACGTCTCGACAGGGCCCTGTCTTTGGTTAAAACCATGTCTGTCAGAGAGAGAGAGAGAGAGAGAGAGAGAGAGAGATAGATAGAGAGAGAGAGAGAGACTGCGCATCTCTCCCCCACTATATTCCTATCCGTTGCAAAAAAAAAAAAAACATCACAGGCAATGATCAGGACAAAACCAACACAGTGCAATGTGCGCCCAACGAAAACTCAGATCCGCCTGAGCATCGCCCAGTCTGACCAGAGTCTTTGCTGTCCGCACGGAGGTATCTTATACTTAGCTCACGAAGCGCTTAGAGAAGAGTCTGATGAGA
The DNA here is from genome assembly GCA_963989385.1 of Ctena decussata. Taxonomy (NCBI): domain Eukaryota; kingdom Metazoa; phylum Mollusca; class Bivalvia; order Lucinida; family Lucinidae; genus Ctena; species Ctena decussata. The sequence goes on along the minus strand of OZ022511.1, from coordinate 75,693,360 downwards.
CTTGGTGCACAGCCACTTTGTTGGTTTTCTCGTGTCGCGGCTCATAATATGTATGGGTCATTTTGTTTCGCTTCCGAAACAGCTGCCACATCTTACATTTGACATGTTTGAATCTCATGCCTGAGTTCAAGTTTCTCTCTTTACAATCGATCTATCGATGCCATTTTCCTGTAAATTTATTAAGTTCTGATTTTCTTGATCATGTCTGGAGAAGTAGTCCGCTTAGGTACTTTTTACTAATGGCTGTATGCAAAATTAAAAGAGTAACTACACTTCAGGAACTGACTGAATCAGATCCCAAACCCTATCCCCAACATCAAAGGGAAAGATTGACAAAAACATCTCAACAAACAATAAATTTCAAGTGATAAGCCGAGTCAGCAGCTCTTTCCCTAATAGGTGACAACTCAGCTATCTTAATTGAACTAAATAATTTAGACCAACAGAAGGGTTACAACAGACTAAGCAAATTATACAAAACTTTGATTGGCTCTACACAGCGGACTTGTTTTTTTTTCTCTGATTTTTTTTTTGTCAGAACCAGAGCAATCACTGCATGTATACGAAATGCACAAAACGAAAGCCCAGTGGAAAGTGGCGAGTGGAAAAGCAGCCGATACGCTGTAGCTGCAGATTTGCACAAAGACAAAGGTGACTCCTGATCAGAAAAGGTGAACAAGTTTATATGAAGAGAAGGTTACATGTGATCATTAGCAAAAACATGACTTGTGATGGCCATTCCAGAACTTACAGATTAACAACAACAATACCATCAATATTTTCTAGAAGTGTCCTTTCTAAGTATCATGCATGGACCATTGCTGTTCACTTCCGAAAGAGTTGCATTGTGAATTAACCTAGTTTTGATGTTGCAAATAGGCCAAATGTGTAAAATAAACTCTAGTGGCATTTGCTTGATTAGTCTTTGTTATAATCAAACGATCGTAAGCTCATTTATATGACACGTCAAGTCATCAAAGAATAGTATTTTTTTCCGGAGCAGTCTGATATGGGTCTTTTCTGTTGGCACACGGCTGTGATTCACCAACTATGAGCGCTATTAATATAGGAGAAGGACTAGATAAGCAATATACTTTCGTTCTAATCCGATAAACTTGATCTTTTACTGTTTATAATATATGTAGGCCTATGTTGTCAAAAAGTAATATGTTTAAACCAACTTGTGAGAAGTGAGGGAGACATGTTTTTGAAAAAAAAGACAAAGCTCTCCTCAAAATAAAATCAGTCCCTTTTCTGGTTTCCGTGTGCTCCACACCTGTGCATTGTATTTTTACCATTTTATTCAAGTTTATGAAACCGAAAGTAGGTCATTTAGTTGCCAAGTAAAATAACCCATATCATTTTTCAACACTTTTCTCTGTCAAACTCAGTGATGTTTTGTTTAAAGTTGGATCATCACGGTCATTTACAATGACGAAACTGTAGCGAGACGGTTGGAGCGACAATTTCATAAAGTTATACCACTTATAGAGCAACGATCGAGGCCTTTAACAGATATCCATATTTTTATTTATGGATATCAATTATTCAAATATTGGATATTTATAACTTTATACACAGATATCTTATAGGAAATTACAGATACCAATAAATCGAATTATGGATAACAATTAATCAATTTAAAATTTTATTTTAAGGACTTGAATTATAAATAGGCCATTCATAATATCTATAGATTTTTATTGATACCCAGATTTTAACCCATCAATGCCAAACGTCCCATAATTAGGACATAGGCAATACAAAGAGCGCAGACTAAGACCTGGGGCCGTATTCATAAAGCCACTTAAGTCGTTGCTATGCGGTTGCTAAGGCTAAATATCTATAAAAGAGATTCCCTACAACTATGAAATTTGGTCTAGAGGAACAGTCTTTGTAAGACTGTTCCTCCAGAGCAAATTTCATAGTTGTAGGGAATCTCCTTCAAAGAAATGTAGCCTTAGCAACAGCATAGCAACCACTTAAGTCGTTTTATGAATACGGCCCCTAACGCCACAAGGTGCGTCTGATCAGGGACTACATTATTTGCATAAGACGAATGGGTATTTCACCTTAGAATAAAACAAGAAAGATCTTTAAAAAAGATAATCGGCACAGATTAAATGGAGGTGTGTTTTGTAATATGTCTCTAGTAGAAGAGCTGACAATAACTTTCATGAATATGACTCAAGTGAGCTATGTCGTTAGGCACCCGCAACCGTAATTCTGACACTGGGTAGCGACAATGACCTATTTCAAGATTGGGCTGTCCAATTCGGAATTCCAAAATGGACCGCGGGCAATCTTGAGATTGACCGGACTCCAAAACAGTTACCGTTTGTTTGTGTGTTTTAAACCGAAAGTAGAAATCGAAAGTAGATTCTACACTGAAAAAAAGAGAGTTTTGAATATCTGCGTCTGTTTTCGATATAACTTCCATTGTAGGTTTACAAACAATAGAACATTTTGAATTAACATCTGACAGAGTGCTAGTATTCACGCAGTGCAGTACAACGGGGAAAAAATCATTGACCTTTGATATTATTGACTAAATTGTGAAATGTGGTACAAAAGTGAAATTATATTCGGCTGCGCCGAGAATAAACTGATAATATTAAACTAAACCAGACATCCCTTACTTGAGAAATGGACTCATTCATTTAACGGAGCACAAATGGGTTAAATTGCTTCTAAACATTGCATTACGAATATATCCATTGCATATTAATAATAAAATCGTAAAATGGCGCCTTATAAGGAGATGACTTTAATATAAGCAACACGCTTACCGTCAGATCCTGTATTCTACTGATTTGAATATTATGTATATGTATGTATTTAATGAAGAATAAAATACTGTTTAAACCAAAATGGCGCCTCATACAAAAGGAAGGTCACAGTCCAGTAACATATACAATGTAATGTAGATGGCTTATCCACCAGGGCACAGTTCGGTGTTATGGTGTGCTATGCAATCAAATGGGCACTGCAATCTTGTCTCGGGCCCTGCTGTTTATAGTGGCAACTATGCATCAGATTTGTTATATCCAGTCAGGGTTCTTCATTCGTCCTGTAGTTTCATAGATTGATTGATTGATTGATTTGATGCTTAAAGTCCACGGTAAACAGCTATGGTCATGTCGGGACGATCAGTTAACCTAACCACACTATTCCTGGGCAGGCTTAGACCTCATAAGCGGTTAACCAGTACTAAGTGCTCATACTTTCGCCAGTAACTGACAACTGCCCTTCTTGAATCAGCGGAAGGAGAAACGAAAGTATGTGGCCAGACCGGGATTCGAACCCAGGACCCCTGACTTATGAGTTGTAGTGTCATTCAATGTTTTGTCATACAACATTGTCAGGTGTACAAGAAAATAAAATATTTGATTTGATTTGAGTGATGTAAGAAAGTTATAAAAAATTCCTGAATACTTGATCTGAGCTAACCCGTTTTCGTTGTGCAAAGATACCCCCTCAGACAGGGAAAGCAGACCAAACAGACCTGTCCAGCAGTGGCAGATCCAGAGGGGGTTCGGGGGGGGGGGGGGGTTCAAACGAACCCCCTCTTCAGCCTAAATTATTTCATTCTCATGGGAAAATTCAGGAAAAATTAGTCAAACTGCACAAATCGAACCCCCTTTGAAGATAATTTGAACCCCCTATCCAAAATTCCTGGATCCGCCCCAGTTCCAGTCAGTAGGCATATAGGCCTAAACGATTTTAAGGTGGTGATAATCACTGATTTGGGACAAAGACAAAAATCTGCATAAAATACTCAAAATAACACTGATCTTTCCAAAACTTAGCAGATGCCTTCTTTATGTTGTTTCTCATAATTTAGAATCCCAAAATGCAGCATTTTCTAACGTTATAAAGTGTTTTTATAAGAGAAGATCAAAGGGTAATTTTCTGCGAATAAATCTGAGAAAATAATATCATTATTGAAAATATACTTAGTGCTTAGAGTACCTTGTTCCATAATGGAGAGCGTCCTAGCAATTATTTTTTCCATCTCTTTCACACATTATCAGGCTGAGCAGTTGAAAAAAGATGCAGCCTGTGTCCAAATTTTTTTGTCAAAACACACAGGTGAGACAGGTGATACTATTCTAACAAGGTTGAACAATTTCATCTACACACCACTGATCATGTCAGTAATGTATTATCTATATTGTAGGTGTTAACATAGGTATGCTTGCCTACCCTATATTTAATAAAAACGTCCAGTGTACATTGACTTTGTACATGGCTGAACATTGAGAAAAAGCTACCGTTTTCATCTGGTCTACAGTACAATTTGAGAAAGAGTTGGAATAAATAATTGCTAGGACGCTCTTCATTATTCAATAATGCACCTTCAGCACTACGTAAATTTTCAATAACGATATTATTTTTTCAGATTTATTCGCAGAAAATTACCCTTTGATCTTTCCTTATAAAAACACTTTTTTAAGCAGCATGTACGTCTATTTTGTATTCTAAACTGTAAAGAACAACGAAAATAAGAAGTCTGCTAACTTTCAGGGAGATACGTTCCTTTTTTATGGTTTTATGCAGATTTTTACATTTACCAAAAATCACCACCTTAAACTTATTTTTGCCTAGCGTCCCATAAATAGAACATAGGCAAACAGTGCAGACCCAGATCAGACGCCGCAAAACGCGGCGTCTGATCTGGATCTCCACTATTTGCTATATGTGAATTTCTCCTAAAATGCAAAATAAGCTACACCAGACACCCCTTAATCGACAAATGGACTCATCCATTTGAGAAGACTAGAAGAGTCCACTGTGCATAAATGGGTTAATACGGTACATTGTACTGTGTACTCAGAGTAGCCATTGATAACAATTTGCGACCTATTTATCTACCTGTTATAGTAAGTTCCCAGGTCATTACCCCGGCCATCGTGCCCTTCATGTTGAACAAGGTAAGAAATTTTATACTTCTATGTACAATAATATTAGGAAAATTCAAATCGTAAGAAAGACATTTTGCTGAAACTCGAATCTTAGTGAAACTCTTTTCCAACAGGATTGCCGCAGCGGTTCGGCACATCAAAATGGCCCTTCGGTAGGCACCCACAACCGTAATTTTGACACTGGGTAGCGACAACGACCTATCTCAAAATTGAGCTGTCCAATTTGGAATTCCAAAATGGACCGCGGTCAATCTTGAATTTGACCTGAATTCAAAGTAGTTATCAACATGTTGCACTGTTTGTTTGTATTGTGCGTATTAAACCGAAAGTAGAAATCGAAAGTAGATCTACGACGAAAAAAAAAAAGAGAAAGTTTTGAATATCTGCGTCTGTTTTCGATAACATTTCTATTGTAAAATATAAGACAGAGTGCTTGTTTTCGATAACATTTCTTTTGTAAAATATAAGACAGAGTTCTAGTATTTACAGTGCAGTACGACGAGAACAAACGAAGATTGACCTTTGATATTATTGGCTAAATTTTGAATACGCGTTATTTGACCAATGCATGAATGGAATTTTTGTGAAATGTGGAACAATATCGAAATTATACGAGGCTGCGATATAAAACTTAATAACATTTGGGTAAATGATGTACTTTCAGGACAAGCAATTCTGACACTTTTGCTTTTGCACCCCTCCTCAATGGAAGTCAACCCCTAAATGAGAGAACTTGTTCCTCTAAGAGCAAATTCTTTCTTTTAAGAGTAGACCTCACATTGCAAGGACTACAGTATTCCCTTGTAGCAGGAGGGAAGTCACGTAGGTAATTTCCATTTGATAAAAAATGACAGCAAAAAATGGACATGCACCCAGCCAGCAGGTACACAATGTTGAATCAACATTGAAACAAAGTTGATTCAACGTCATGACGTTGAATCAACGTTGATTCAATGTTGATTCAATATTGTGTGCCCAGTGGGTGCATGTAGCTTAAATCATCATTTCCATGTACCGATTTTGTTTTCAGTGTCACGATCTCTGATCTAATCATGACGGAGGTGACAGTCACGGACGCTAGTGGAGAAACATTGACCATGATGGACTTCGATGGCTTTAAAATGTCGCTGTTTGGCCAGACCCCGGACTACATCAGAAAAGTCTATGCAGATTTGCCGAATTTTGAATTTCGAGAAGAGGACATTTTAATTGCTTCCTATCCCAAAGCAGGCAAGACTTTCCCAGCAGGCGCATGACGTTAAAATGACGTCATACTGACGTTATGTGCCTGCTGGATTTATACTCAGATATTTGTCAGTGATGCCATTTTAACTCGTATCGGTCGTATTCAGTGGATAAGTACCACTGGTGTTTCCATTTTTAAAAAATAGTTAATTTTGTATAAACACATAACACAAAATAGAAATAAGTGAAATTACACTTTCATATATATGTTCTGCAAATGGGACTCAGACGAAGTCATTAGACTTATCAATTTATTTATTTATTTGTTTTACAATATTTATACAAACCTTGATCCCGCTGTATTTTTCTGTAGGCCGGAAGTAAATAAGCGAGGATAATATCAAATCGCTTGAAAAAAAATGAGTTTGTTACCCTGACTTATGGTACTCGCTTGAACTTTGTTCTTGTTTAATGTTTTTAGTACAATGTGGCAGTTTTGTCATGTGATATTCAGATCATCCCTATCGTTTACAATAAAGGCCCCACTTTTGGCTATATGGTTTGGGCCAACTCCATAGATGGCTGACATGACAAGTAAAGGCTCATATAATAAGAATGCACTGCACTCAAGTGCAGTCTGATCAGAGCCTTTGCTTGTCACCAAGGCTACATATGTGTGAAATAACATGATGTGGCTCATTTACAGGGTGCACATGGTTATTTGAAATACTAACCATGTTACTATCGGGACAGACAAAGGGTCATTTGTATAATAAAGGGGACACGATGTTAGAAGCTTTGGACGCTGCCACCATTGATCGTATACCCTCTCCCAGAATACTGAGTTCACATCTCAGATTGGAAAAGTAAGTACAGTGCTTAATTGAGCTTTACAAATTTTCGCTCATAACAACTTAGTGAGTGAGTGAGTGAACTCGGGTTCAAAGTCCCACCAACAACGAGGTCATATGGAGAAGGGACCTCGGTTTAAAGTCTCATCTGAAAGACCGGAGAAGCGAGATACAACTTAGGAAAGAAAGAAATAACGTTATATACGACACGTAACACGACAACACCAAAAAGTGGTATGTGCGCCTAGCAAAGGCTGAGATCAGCCTGGGCATCCGCTCAGTCTGATTAGAGTCTTCGCTGTCGTCATGGTTGTAGCTTAGACCCTTTAGCTACCATTTACGTGCACAGCGCAGATTCTGATCAGATTGGGTGGCTACTTAGGCTGATCTGAGTATTACAGTCTTCTAACCTTAGCCTGTTGCGTTATCATAAGTTCTGCTTTGAATATTTGTACGGTGGTTGAATGAATATGAAGCAAAATGAATTCTAGGTAAATTTTATAATAAATATACAAACGTTGCATGAAACAGGCAGGAACTGGAAGTCTTATGTACGTAGTCCGGTGGACCTGACTGAGCAGTTGATTAGTCTGGTCTGGGTGTGCACTGTGTGCAAAACTCCACTCTGCTAAAGGTTAAAATTGTCTTAGTTTTACAGATTGCCCAAGGATTTGTTTGAGAAGAAGATAAAAGTTGTTTATGTGATAAGAAATTACAAGGATGTCACAGTTTCTATGTACAATTTCATGAAAGGTTTGAGACATTACAACTACAATGGGAAATGGGAAGATTGGTTACAGTTACATCTAGATGGAAACAGTAGGTACCTTTTCCGTTTTTCAGTCCTTTGTAAGGTATATGAGTACACGTGTGTTTCCACCATTTTTTACAACGGAAAACAACTTTTGTGACTTCCAGTTTGCTTCGCTGGGTGGCTTTTTTCTTAAATAAAACGAAAGAATTCGCGCCGAAGGGAGCAAGGTTTTACTTTTAAATGTTGACCCTTATAGAAAAGGGTTGTAAATATGACGATGGCGAAATAGTTTCCCCTGATAGTATACTCATTAAATCTCAAAGTCAGTCGGCGCGGAAGCCTTGCCATTCTAAATGTTTTAAGAGCGGCACCGTAGCAAGATTTTAATGGTTTTCGTCGGGGTTTTCTGTGCGAACGGTTTATTGTAAAATATTCTTTTTTGCTTCTTCCCGATGTTCTAACCTCTCTCTCGCTGTCTATGGTAGTCTTGCAGTTCTATCTGATGAGCATTAAAATCTCATAATCATTGTGTTGCTCCTATAAGGCCGAAATGTTCCCGAATGGAAGTTTATACTCAAGGGCGTAGCTACCTTTACGCAAATACGCAGGTGCGTATTGAAATTTTGTCAAATTGACAAAATTTCAACGCACACCTGCGTATTTTAATGCTGAAATGTTGTTAATTGGGCATCATTTTAATACTAACTGCCAAGAGACACGAAAATTTGAAATATCTTAGCGGCTTAGCCCCCTATTAGTGCCCTCAGTGAGTATCAAACATGATTGTGCGTACTGTGTAATTGCCCCTTGCTACGCCCCTGATACTTGCTTGTCTGCAGAGAAGCATACTATGAACAATACTCTTAAAGAGTTTCCTCAAGAGCGGAGAATACATTCAAAAGAAGTTTGTTTAACACACACACACACACACACACACACACACACACACACACACACACACACACACACACACAATAAAATAAAAGAATAAAGGAAACCAGTTAACAAGAAAACGAATAAAATATAAATATATAAATGACCAGACCCCATCAAAAGGCATACTCCTATCTTAAGGCTGATCAAAGCAAGCACAATTAGCACAGTCTAACGAAAATTGCATGCAAAAATACCTATAAGCAGTTTTCTCAGAGTGCATTGTCATTTTGTTTTACGAAACAACTCATTATTTCCTGTCTGTTGCAGTTACTTATGCGAGTTACTTTACATACGCTCCTGGTTATTATTTTCCTCATTGTTTCAGTAATTTATGAGAGTTACTTTACCTACGCTCCCGGTTATTATTTTCCTCTCTGTTTCAGTAATCTATGCGAGTTACCGTTACCTATGCTCCCGGTTATTACTTTCTTCTCTGTTTCAGTTACCTATGTGAGTTACTATACCTGCGCCCCCGGTTATGGTTATTTTACCATCATTTTATCGTGAATTTACCATCGGCACAATGCCGACCATGCTCCCTGCATCTGCACGATAATCAAAATGCCGATGATGATGATGATGATGATTTTCCTCTCTGTTTCAGTAACCAATGCGAGTTATTTCACCTACGCTCCCGCTTATTAATCTCCTCCCTGTTTTTGTTACCTATGCCAGTTACTTTACCTACGCTCCCGGTTATTATTGTCCTCTCTGTTTCAGTAATCTATGCCAGTTACTTTACCTACGCTCCCGGTTATTATTTTCCTCTCTGTTTCAGTAATCTATGCCAGTTACTTTACCTACGCTCCCGGTTATTATTGTCCTCTCTGTTTCAGTAACCTATGCCAGTTACTTTACCTACGCTCCCGGTTATTATTTTCCTCTCTGTTTCAGTAATCTGTGCCAGTTACTTTACCTACGCTCCAGATCATTATTGTCCTCTCTGTTTCAGTAATCTATGCCAGTTACTTTACCCACGTTCCCGGTTATTATTGTCCTCTCTGTTTCAGTAATCTATGCCAGTTACTTTACCTACGCTCCCGGTTATTATTGTCCTCTCTGTTTCAGTAATCTATGCCAGTTACTTTACCTACGCTCCCGGTTATTATTTTCCTCTCTGTTTCAGTAACCTATGCCAGTTACTTTACCTACGCTCCCGGTTATTATTTTCCTCTCTGTTTCAGTAATCTATGCCAGTTACTTTACCTACGCTCCCGGTTATTATTTTCCTCTCTGTTTCAGTAATCTATGCCAGTTACTTTACCTACGCTCCCGGTTATTATTTTCCTCTCTGTTTCAGTAACCTATGCCAGTTACTTTACCCATGTTCCCGGTTATTATTGTCCTCTCTGTTTCAGTAATCTATGCCAGTTACTTTACCTACGCTCCCGGTTATTATTTTCCTCTCTGTTTCAGTAACCTATGCCAGTTACTTTACCTACGCTCCCGGTTATTATTTTCCTCTCTGTTTCAGTAACCTATGCCAGTTACTTTACCTACGCTCCCGGTTATTATTGTCCTCTCTGTTTCAGTAATCTATGCCAGTTACTTTACCTACGCTCCCGGTTATTATTTTCCTCTCTGTTTCAGAAACCTATGCCAGTTACTTTACCCACGTTCCCGGTTATTATTTTCCTCTCTGTTTCAGTAATCTATGCCAGTTACTTTACCCACGCTCCCGGTTATTATTTTCCTCTCTTTTTCAGTAACTTATGCCCGTTACTTTACCTACGCTCCCGGTTACTATTTTCCTCTCTGTTTCAGTAACCAATGCGAGTTATTTCACCTACGCTCCCGCTTATTAATGTCCTCCCTGTTTTTGTAACCTATGCCAGTTACTTTACCCACGCTCCCGATTATTATTTTCCTCTCTGTTTCAGAAACCTATGCCAGTTACTTTACCCACGTTCCCGGTTATTATTTTCCTCTCTGTTTCAGTAATCTATGCCAGTTACTTTACCTACGCTCCCGGTTATTATTTTCCTCTCTGTTTCAGTAATCTATGCCAGTTACTTTACCCACGTTCCCGGTTATTATTTTCCTCTCTGTTTCAGAAATCTATGCCAGTTACTTTACCTACGCTCCCGGTTATTATTTTCCTCTCTGTTTCAGTAATCTATGCCAGTTACTTTACCTACGCTCCCGGTTATTATAGTCCCTTCTGGTTCAGTAATCTATGCCAGTTACTTTACCTACGCTCCGGGTTATAATTTTCCTCTCTGTTTCAGTAACCTATGCCAGTTACTTTACCTACGCTCCCGGTTATTATTTTCCTCTCTGTTTCAGTAACCTATGCCAGTTACTTTACCTACGCTCCCGGTTATTATTTTCCTCTCTGTTTCAGTAATCTATGCCAGTTACTTTACCTACGCTCCCGGTTATTATTTTCCTCTCTGTTTCAGTAACCTATGCCAGTTACTTTACCTACGCTCCCGGTTATTATAGTCCTCTCTGTTTCAGTAACCTATGCCAGTTACTTTACCTACGCTCCCGGTTATTATTGTCCTCTCTGTTTCAGTAACCTATGCCAGTTACTTTACCTACGCTCCCGGTTATTATTGTCCTCTCTGTTTCAGTAATCTATGCCAGTTACTTTACCTACGCTCCCGGTTATTATTGTCCTCTCTGTTTCAGTAATCTATGCCAGTTACTTTACCTACGCTCCCGGTTATTATTGTCCTCTCTGTTTCAGTAACCTATGCCAGTTACTTTACCTACGCTCCCGGTTATTATAGTCCCTTCTGGTTCAGTAATCTATGCCAGTTACTTTACCTACGCTCCGGGTTATAATTTTCCTCTCTGTTTCAGTAACCTATGCCAGTTACTTTACCTACGCTCCCGGTTATTATTTTCCTCTCTGTTTCAGTAACCTATGCCAGTTACTTTACCCACGCTCCCGGTTATTATTTTCCTCTCTGTTTCAGTAATCTATGCCAGTTACTTTACCTACGCTCCCGGTTATTATTGTCCTCTCTGTTTCAGTAATCTATGCCAGTTACTTTACCTACGCTCCCGGTTATTATTGTCCTCTCTGTTTCAGTAATCTATGCCAGTTACTTTACCTACGCTCCCGGTTATTATTGTCCTCTCTGTTTCAGTAACCTATGCCAGTTACTTTACCTACGCTCCCGGTTATTATTTTCCTCTCTGTTTCAGTAACCTATGCCAGTTACTTTACCTACGCTCCCGGTTATTATTGTCCTCTCTGTTTCAGTAACCTATGCCAGTTACTTTACCCACGTTCCCGGTTATTATTTTCCTCTCTGTTTCAGTAACCTATGCCAGTTACTTTACCTACGCTCCCGGTTATTATTTTCCTCTCTGTTTCAGTAACCTATGCCAGTTACTTTACCTACGCTCCCGGTTATTATTGTCCTCTCTGTTTCAGTAACCTATGCCAGTTACTTTACCTACGCTCCGGGTTATAATTTTCCTCTCTGTTTCAGTAACCTATGCCAGTTACTTTACCTACGCTCCGGGTTATAATTGTCCTCTCTGTTTCAGTAACCTATGCCAGTTACTTTACCTACGCTCCCGGTTATTATTTTCCTCTCTGTTTCAGTAATCTATGCCAGTTACTTTACCTACGCTCCCGGTTATTATTTTCCTCTCTGTTTCAGTAACCTATGCCAGTTACTTTACCCACGCTCCCGGTTATTATTTTCCTCTCTGTTTCAGTAACCTATGCCAGTTACTTTACCTACGCTCCCGGTTATTATTGTCCTCTCTGTTTCAGTAATCTATGCCAGTTACTTTACCTACGCTCCCGGTTATTATTGTCCTCTCTGTTTCAGTAATCTATGCCAGTTACTTTACCTACGCTCCCGGTTATTATTGTCCTCTCTGTTTCAGTAACCTATGCCAGTTACTTTACCTACGCTCCCGGTTATTATAGTCCCTTCTGGTTCAGTAATCTATGCCAGTTACTTTACCTACGCTCCGGGTTATAATTTTCCTCTCTGTTTCAGTAACCTATGCCAGTTACTTTACCTACGCTCGACAATGGGAAGAGGCCATTAAGAATTCAGCTTTACCAATCCATGTGTTATATTACGAAGATCTCAAATCGGTATAGACATTTATTATTTCTTACATTTATTTATTTGTACTCTGAGGTAGAAAGGACATAAAGCAGAATTTTGCTTTACCAATCAGTTATTCGGGCGCAATCATGAGAGCTGATTTGCTAAAATCAGTTGACACCTGAGAACATTTCCATCCAACAAGAATTCATAAATGTTCAAAATGTAACCAAGTTTATTTCTATTAGCAGTCGCAGAAGTAGCTTTTACGAGTTTATTTCTTTTAGCAGTCTCAAAAGTAGCTTTTACGTAAAACACAAGCCTCTAATAATTGATTGTACATTTTGGAAATCTGTGCCGTGTCATTGGCTAAATGTTGGCAACACTAATCATTTAGTATTAATTATACATGTTTTATAAAAAAAAAGACTGGTCGTCACTTCGCTCCTTCTGGGTCGATTTAGTTAAAATTACGATTTAATAAACACTGACTGATGAATAACGGTTTCAAAACGGTATACGCTTGTTTTCTTCTTCTTCTTCTTCTTCTTCTTCCTCAACTTTCACTTCTTCTTTTCATTTTTATTTTATTATTGTTTTAGCGCATGAAACACAAGAGCACCAGTTAAGCTGTAATTTTATGGCCCGTGTGATACTATTTCTAAATGAAAGCATATGTTGTAACCGCCCATTAGAACCATCATGGCGAGACGGTTCTAAAGTGGTGTCACAACATATGATTTAAAGGAGAAATATGGGAAATTATCCCTTAGTTATCCCTGTTACCACATCTTATCCGGAGCACTGCAAACATTTTGTTTCATTCATGTCAAAGCTTGTCAGTTTAACTCTTTCATAAAAATCCGACAGACCAAATTACAACCGTTTGCAAACTCTGCAGGTCAAGAGTTCGGTTAACAGAATTATCGTTCTGTTTGTAACTTGTCAGTTACTCCTTTTGTTTTTACTAAAAACAAAACAAAACAAAAAATCAGACTTTTTTTTTGGTAGAATGGTTACAGTTCTATAAATCCAATAAAATGGTTTCAAATGTGAACAGCTCCTAGAAGATTCAGTAATACGTATGCGAAAAAGACACTTGGTTTTCTTTCAGCTTATTGCTTTTTGTAGAAATTCATGGAAGATGTCGGTATATTTCACATAATATAAGTAATTTCATGACTGTTTTTTTCCAGGACACTTTAAATGAAATAAAACGTCTTGCAAAGTTTTTGGGCGTAAACCGTGAAGAGACAGTTCTCGAGGAAATCTCAGTAAACTCTCAGTTTGATGTGATGAAGAAGAAATACTCAAAAGAAGAAGTCCCGTCTATAACTTTTAAGAAAGGGTCAAGTTTCTTTCGAAAAGGTAACTCATTATCTTTTGTAATGCATCCGTTCGTCTATATCCATACATGTACTTCCGTAAGTACTGTGCTTTGAGTTGATATTTATGATACTTGTGCGTACTTTCGGATGGCGGCTGCGTGTACTTTTTTTAAAGTTTCATTTTCATAATACAAAAACAAGTAATTTCATCGGTATTTTAGTTTCTTGCCTGAACGACACGAGCGGACCGAAGGTGTCGAAATGACGTCGCACTGTCGTCGATGGGATGTTGTATACCACCAAAAGGTCGTAGAACGCATGATGGTCTTTTTGGGTCGTCTAAACGAAGGCTGTGGTTTTGTTGCTGCATGTGTTCTTTGTTATCAAAGGCAACTTTTATGGAGTTTTATATGTATCGGGGCAGTCTAATCGTAGTGGACCTCGTGCGATTCAACATTTACGAGAAATCTAAACGTGTGTGTTTGTATGAGTTTAATTTCGGATTGATGGCTATCATTTCTGCAATTAATTTGTACAGCTGTGTATCATTAGCGCGTGAATCTCTCGCGCTGTTAACACACGGCTTTGTGGATTTTCATATGCAAGATTCAGGGCAATACGCCATCAGTGCAGAAACAAACGGCAAGCTTGCAGATGCAGATATCGATAAAGGACTTGTATGCAAGAGTTATAGGGATTCGGATATTGTAAAAACGGAAGGGCAGACGACATTGAGAGCAAAATATACTAAAATGATTTTGATTTGTGAACTGCCGCCAAAAGTTGGACAAAAATTCACGATAGCTGACCGTGGCCTTTTATATAAATGCATTGTGTGTGTAGGAATCAGGAAAGTTATGACGATGAGGTCGAAAAAAAAGTGCCCAAATATTTTCGTTATTATTGTAGCATTAGGACTGAAATTGTGCAATAATATCGATCAAACATGGTTTTACATTGCATTAACATTTGCCAGGTCCCTCGGGGGCAGCTGAAAATCTCGGCCTTCGTCTCGATTTTCAACTGCACCTTCGGGGCCTGGCCACGTGAAAAACCACGTTTATTCCTCTATAACACGTGTTGTTGGAGGAAAGATTACAAAATATTTATTCGCAACGGCGAAGCCGAAGTTAATCGATATTCGTATCTGCTGGACAACACGTGTTTTATTCTGTGATAATTTATGCCGGTAAGGCAAAAACATTTCGATTCCAACACTATATGGGATGAAAATGCAAAGGTGTTGCAACGTTTTCAAAAGGACTATTTCGAGGCGGACGTCGACAGAAGTGAATGTTTACATCCGACATCATCAAGGCACGACTTTGCACACCGTGACATTAGCAACGTAGTTTATCGAAAAGTTTCACACACGACGCCGTCCTATACATTCAATGGGGAAAATGTTAACTTCATGTACTTGCATTTTCAGCTTGTATGATGCTAGAATCGAAATAATTCTTCCTTACCGGTGAATTATCGCTGATAACACAGTGTTGGTGGGCAGATCTCTAAATATGCATTCACGACAGCGAAGTTAGAATGAGTTGATATTCGGATGTGCCCGACAACACATGTCTTCTATTTGTTGCTTCTCGTCGATCATTTCTTGAAATAATACAGTTGGTCTATCTGTCTGAAAGAATCCGTTTTATCATATGACGTCGCCTCTGAGAGTGTAATAAAGCCATGCATTAAAAACGATAATCCACTAGTGGATTAAATATGCAAATTACGTCGTAACAATATACGTTAACGTCTATAAAAATGTCGTGTTTTCTAATGGCGAAATCGTGACGTATTAGTGCAAATTTTGCTAATAAAGTGCGCTTTTAGTGTCATATGATAAACAGAATCTTGCATTCGTGCTCCTGTATTATTGAATTTATTAAACTCGTTGGTGAAAACGATAAGATGCTCGGCAGAGCCTCGCATCTTATCTTTTCCCCCAACTCGTTTAATAAATTCAATAGTACATGGGCACTCATGTAAGATCCTCTATATATTTACTAGTTTGCTCTTTTCAGGTGTCTCCGGTGATTGGAAAAATTGGTATACCGTGGCTTTGAATGATATGATGAATGAAACTATACGGCGAAATATGGAGAATTACAAAACAAGCATGCATTTCGGTGCAAAATATGAATTGTGACAAGCATTCTGGAGACAAAATTTGATATAAACCGGCCGAAATGAGGCTGATACGACAAAAACAAAATTGAGCCGCGATGCGAGAAAACCAACAAAGTGGTTGTGCACCCAGCGCAGACTCAGATCAGCCTGGGCATTCGCCCAGTCAGATCAGACTCTTCGAAAAGCGCTTAAATGGTAGCCAAGGGTCAAAGCTACTTCTATGCGGACAGCATAGACTCTGATCAGGCTGGGCGAATGCCCAGGCTGATCTGAGTCTGCACTGGGCGCACAACCACATTGTTGGTTTTCTCGTGTCGCGGCTCAAATAGTGAATACCATCGGTATGTTATCAAATGGAGCGTACAAGAGTGTGTGTCATTTTTTCAGCATAGTAGGAGTATTTATTCCAGATTTAACAGTGTTTATTCTCAGGGAAATATATGTTTGTTGAAAAGATAATAGATTTCATGGAACTTTATTTCACCATGAGTGGCGCTATGGTCGAGTGGTTAGAGCGACTCGGCTGTAGTGCAGAAAGTCGCCGGAAGATCGTGAGTTCGAATCCAGGCTTGGCCATCCGACGACCGGAAAACTTTTGCTGTCAACCAAGCAGTAAATGGGTACTTGTTTCGAATCAAGGAAGGATAAGGCAGCGAAAGGAGAGGGATGGGTACCGCCTGTCATATGCTGTGCCCAAGAGACAATGGGCCTCTAACCCTCAGTGATCCTACGGCTACTAGGCTATGGGAAACCTTTACCTTTACCTTTTTATATTTCACCATCTGTTCCGGTCTGCAACGCCTATGCATGAGCAAACTGCAACTAAAGGTATTGTAGGTGGGGATTTTTAGTGAAATAGTACTATAAATTTGCGTTTCTCAAAGTTTTCTCAAACAAAATAACATTTCTCAGAAAATTTATTATCTGCGTATTGTCTTTTTTACACGATGTGTGTAATGTTAAACGTTGCTTATTGCGAAGGTGTCTGGACCCTAAACACCATTCTATAATATTAAAACCTGTCACATTACATCGACATCGCTTTCGTTTTGAGCGACAAGCCAAAGGCTGCTATACAGTTGTCATTATTTTGTAATTCCTTAGATATTGGTGTAACTCTGCTGGGATTCTAGCCCAGGACCTTCCCTCGGCACGACATACGCAGGATTTTTTTTTTTTTAAAAAAGAGAAAAACACTATGACTTTGGTTTATTGACGTGATAGCCGAACTACTCTGTTGTTGAGCAACTTTGTGGAAAGTTTATATTTAAACCCAATAAAAGCTGCTAGTTTTACTTAATTCGTTCAATTTGCCATCATTCCTCTTAGCCAGATCTGCCCAGGAGAATTTTTTTTAAAATTTACTGGCTTTTAAGTTTTTAATTTCGGAAATTAATATTTTGCAAAGTATTTGTTCAGTTTCCAGCAACCATCAGAGAGTAAGCTGTCCTTCGTCCTAATGCTATTTTTTCTTCAACATTCATTTTCCCAGAAACATCTCTCTTAATGCCCAAATGCACTGTATTAGTTTCCGATGAAACTTTTTGACCAGACAGGACAAAATCAGTTGAATCAGATCTTTTGTCATAACAAAACAAAAGACTGCCATTCTTTGTGGGGTATATGAAGTATCTTTCTCTATTGGCATTACATGTACTACCAACATCTCAGATCATAGATTTCATGGTGAGTGTTTCTCTTGAAAGAACTGCCAGGTCATCTGCTACCGTTATATGTGGGAAATTGATTGACCCTATCTTGGCTTATGAGTATGTATCTTCTTGATGGAGGGGCAGGGGATTATTAAATCGTTTATAATGGGTAGTTGAAAGTACACCCCCTATTTAACTCCTTGTTGGATAAGAAAATGGGCTGTCAAATGCCCAGCCCACTTACTCCTCGAAGAACAATCAGGGTACAGCTCCTTCAGTAACAGCAAGTCATCACCCTAGACACCATCAAAGAATACCTTCCTTAATAGGGAATTCTGGTCTACAACTTCAAATGCTTTTTGTGAATCGATAGTTGTGAGCAAAATGTCTTGCTCATTGTTCTTAGATTCAAGGACATATTCCGTGAGAAACAACGCTGCATTTATAGATGAACTGCCCTGGGTAAAGCCCCGTTGAAGTTTGGACTGTGTCTCCTTAAATATTTTATTGTGTCTAGTATTAAGAACGTGCTCTACTGTACTTTGAGCAAGACAGGTGTGACAGTTATACTCATGTAATTTCCAGGATCCGTGTCATCACCCTTCTTAAAGAGAGGAGTAACAATGCCCTCCTTTAGTACTACAGAGGTTTACTATTTGTTGACAATATGATTTAGAAAGTCCGTCAAGAAAGAAGCAAGATCTTTTCCCCAACAACTTAAAGTGTTCACTTGTAAGACCCAGAGAGTCCATGGTTTTATTATTCTTCAACCTTTTCAAAGCATTATGAACTTTTGTTCCAGAGATTTTCTCAAGATCACTGCTCAGTCTCACAAATGGAAGAAATATGTTCGACATCTTAGTACACCTGGGCTTTATACTCTGCGTTGAAGTTATCATTTTCCAGTGGGGTCGCAAGTTACTAAAAAGTGCGCAGCCCATCCGTTGCATATCTCCTCGTTGGTTTCACAAGTCTTCCAAGACAGTTAGTAATGTAAGATGTACATGAAAAGAGTTGGTTTTATTATATAAAGAAATTGTTGGAGCTTTACAGTCTACCCTCCATATTGGAATACTTTAGAACCCCCCGTCTAAATTTAAAGAGTAACTACACTTCAGGCACTGACTGAATCAGATCCCAAACCCTATCCCCAACATCAAAGGGAAAGATTAACAAAGACATCCCAACAAACAATAAATTACAAGTGATAAGCCGAGTCAGCAGCTCTTTCCCAAATAGATGGCAACTCAGCTATCTTTATTGAACTAAATAATTTAGACCAACAGACGGGTTACAACGGACTAAGCAAATTATATGAAAAACATTTAACAATTATTTTTACCTATTTTCTATGTTTATGATAGAAGGATTAAACTGAGAACACAATAAATTAAACAGCACCGAACATAAAACAAATGCAACCGCAACAAAAGTACCGCCTTGGGTACTTAAATCTGAATGTAAGCTAACTTTGAACTTGTCAGTGAACTCTGCCGCTCAAACAAAGTGGAAAGTCGAAACTGAACAAAACCATCACTCAAGTATGTTAATACAAAAGTATTAGAGGTTGGCAAGTGTCACCCAGTATGGTCATCAACGAGAAATAATGTCAGTGACAGCAGAAGAGCCCAGATAAAATGTAAGATTCTTCCGGGTATATACATCCTTCAGGGAAATAGAGCGGTTTCCAAGACCGTTCCAAGGCGGTACGTCTGTTGTCGTTCCTTGATGCTACATTGTGCTATGCCCGCTTGTCTATGTTCTTTGGCGGTTTGGTCACCTGTTTTGCTACCAAATCCGCCCTTTGCTTTGTTTTGTTTTGTAAGTTAAAAATAAAATAGATAGAAATATATGATATTGCTGTTTTTGATTAGGGTAGCTGAATGACCACCTGTTTGGGAAAGAGCTGCTCATTCGGTTTACCGGGCATGTCTTTCGTGAACTTGTGTCAATTTTTGCGTGTATGTGTGTGTGCTTCTTTCCCTATTGGCTTTGAGAGCGGGATGTGGGATTTGATTGTATTAATTTCTGATCATTGCCTATCTTTTTACTTTTCAATCAGTTCTCAGTAGATCCGAACTGTAGGTTATGTTCTTCTGAATCAGAAACAAGGCAACACTTTATTGCGGAATGTTCAGCGTTTGAAGCAGAAAGGAACATCTTTAAACAGAAGCTACTCAACATGTCAATGCATGTTGATACTCATGACCCCGACATATATACTTGTATTGGACTCTTCAGCAGTGATTGACAAAGAGGCGGAAGAGCAGAGTATTATTTCTCAGGTTGAACTACATGCCAGAGAGTATATACACACAAGATTCATAAAAAAGAGAGTCGCCAAGTTAAAACAAGTTTCAATCAGCTAAAGTTTTTAATCTTAAAATGAAAATAGCACAGCTGTATAAAATCACACCAGCATAATTTTAATTAGAGCTCTTATCTTTAAAGAAATTCCCTCAGTACATTATGGTGGTGGTCCGACAAGTCAGCGGACGAATTCTAAGATACAACGAATAAATGGCGGCCCCAAGCTGTAGTCAGAATGTACATAGAAGACTAGTATTGTTGTCGGGGGTGGCATGTTCCAAGCCCATTCTTGAAAAATTCCATTTTTATATGAACTAAAAAAGAAAATAAATCAAAAGGTCAGGTGATTGTTAAGTCATCATTTCAATTTTGATGTTGTTTTTTTCAGATGGTCCTCGGCTTAATAAAAATAAAATGTACCTCATCATAGGCTGGACACCAGAAGGAATATTTTTACCACTTAAACAATAAATGATAATAAAAGACAAAGGAGCTCATCCAAACTGCTGTAAGTCGGTGTTTCCTCACGTCATAATTATGGTTCTGAGAATATAGAACCAATAATTAGGGTAGTTAGGCAGCTTGTAACTAAAACCAGCTGCTAAACTAGCTCAGCAATGGAGTAGTTCAGTTTTATTACGCTTAAGGTGTATATTTCCGACATTTTTACAGCGTGATATTACTTTGTGACTTCCTGTTTTCTTCGCTTAACGACGTTCTTCCGAAAGAAGTCCACCCGTGAAATTTTCTTCAAGAGCTGGCCTCTTTATAAAAGGTTCCAACATGAAATTAACGTTAGTGGATATGATGCTCTCGTGGCTGTTAGCCCTGGTGGACCATCCGTGACGACTAATTGGAAAAACAACAATTAACGTTATTTGTCTTCACTACAGCTGGTTTTGTGCCGTATTGCGGCCGTAAACCGTTTTTTCCGTACATCATCATAGAGCAGATTTAGGATCATCGGGTTCATATGAGTTATTTTGAAAATAGAGTTCCCGCTTTAGCCGGAGCTAGGAGGTGTGACCAGTGTTGCACATTTAACTACTTGTCATGAACAGACTCAATTCAACCGAGTCTGATATTTTCATTTCTTTGGCATATCCCTTGCTTCCAAAGGGTCTAACTATTCAGCACTTATTTTTCTTCACTGTGTGGCAAATCATCACA
This sequence comes from Ctena decussata, assembly GCA_963989385.1. NCBI lineage: Eukaryota > Metazoa > Mollusca > Bivalvia > Lucinida > Lucinidae > Ctena > Ctena decussata. The sequence goes on along the minus strand of OZ022511.1, from coordinate 75,672,094 downwards.
GCGCAGATTATATTTTCTGGTCTTTTGGGATCATCGAGTTCATTTTCAGGTATTTCGAAGCCTTTTCCAGGGTGGTTTTGGTCATTTCTCAACGTCCTCCGGATTAGTAAAGACGATTCTACATGGCACAGTGAAAGGAAAAAGAAGAATAGGTAGACAGAAAAAAGGCAGGCAGACATCATAAAAGTGTGGAAAGGGATGGACTTTGCCATCTCAACTAGGGCAGCTGAAAAAGGACAAGATGGAAAGGGATTATTGTGAAGTCATTTTTTGTGTTTCGGTTCAAATATCAACGTTGTTATTGTCTACGCCCATCTAGTAATTGCTTTCGACACGGAAGTACAGGCATTAGTTACCCAGAATGCAGCTTGACCTTCATGCTGCGTGAGCGCTGTTCTCATAGATGTCGTGAGCGGCCATTTGCCTTTTGCATAAATGTCGTGAGCGCTATTTGTATAGATGTCGTGAGCGGTCATACGAAATACTTCACATATGGTATCATAAGGTAGCAGAATATATCGCAAGGTACAGATGAATATATGACTTGTGATGTTACGGCCTTTTATACTGACGTTCATGGAATTGTATGAAACCCACCACTCACTCCCGTGCTTGAAATCCACCAACTGAGATTTTAGTGTCGACTCCTGAGCTATAAACAAAAGTTTTATTTTAGACTTTTGTGGTTGCAATGGTTTATTTGATAAGCATCAAGTATTAATGCTATCTAAGCGTAGACCAAGCTTTTTGTGAAAGCTGCACTTGTACTAGTGTACTCTTGGAAGCTACTTTTGATACAGTATACGATACCCAGGCTGATCTGAGTCTTTGCGTGGCGCACATGCCACTTTGTTAGTTTTGTCGTGTCGCGGCTCATACATAGTGTGACTTTAAAATCACAGTTCCGTGCCAAAAGTGAGTCAAATTGCCCCCCTCCCCCCCCCCCCCCCCCCCCCCAGTGACTTACACGCAAGAAAATGGATTGCGCTGTTTTTTTCTGCAGAATCACAATAAGATATGAGCCGCGACACGAGAAAACCAACAATGTGGATGTGCGCCCAGCGTAGACTCAGATCAGCCTGGACATCCGCCCAGTTTGACCAGACTATTCGTTTAGTGCTCAGAGGGTAGCTAAGGGTCTAAGCTACCTGCATGCGGGCAGCGAAGACTCTGATCAGACTGGGCGGATGCCCAGGTTGATCTGAGTCTGCGCTGGGCGCACAACCACATTGTTGGTTTTCTCGTGTCGCGGCTCATATATATTGTTGGTGGGAAGGTAAAAAAGGAATTATACAAAATACTGCTTTGCGTAGAAACTTTTTTGTTTGATACAGAGAACAGTTAATGGAAGGCTTAAAATTTAGAAACATACAACTAAAAACAACAAAGGACAATCAAATTAAAGTTGCAACAGGTCTAAAGCGTTGTTAATAAAAATAAGTAAATAAGCAGACGCAGCCTAGCAAGTTTTCTTCAGTGTCGAAGAATACACGTAATGTACACACGTAAATCTACTGGTTTGGGGGCGTGGGGGGCGGGGGAACGGTATAGTACTATTATAAAGTTATAAAGGATAAAGGTAAAGGTTTACCATAGCCTAATAGCCGTAGGGGCAGTTGGGGTTAGAGGCCCACTGTATCTTGGCCACAGCATATGAAAGGTGGAGCCCATCGCTCTCCTTTCGCTGCCATATCCATCCCTGATTCGAAACAGGTACCCATTTACTGCTGGGTTGACAGAAACAGTCACCAGAAAATTGTGTTTTCCAGTCGTCGGATGGCAAAGCCCGGGTTCGAATTCAACGACCTTCCGGCGACTTTCTGCACCATTACCAAGTCACTCTTACCACTCGACCATGGCGTTTCTCTGTTCTGATAGCCTAGTCAAAATCATGAAGAGACTCTGTGTCGAAACAATGAAAACAGCAACACTCCATACTATGCTTTCTCCAATACTTTGTATCTAAATGATACCTTTGCTTTCGCTATCAGGACAGGAATTATCTATATGCTAGGACATACTGCTTTTTCTTGACATGTTATACATTCATTATGTTAACACATTGTAGCAATTGCAGGGCTACACAGCTACAAAGTGATCCGGCCTGTTGGACTGGAGTTCTAAAGGTGGGTTAAAATGGCAACATATGCTGCATGTCACATGCTTCATGCGACCATTTTTGTTTCATATAGGTTATATTGAGACAATTAGACACGTTGCTGAAATGGATGGATGAATGGATCACGCGACTTCATGTCCTTTTCAACAGTATTTCAGTCATATCAGGGCGATGGGAGGGTGATAATGAAAGACTTTATGGAATGGAATCTCGTTTACGGTTGAAAAGATGTTGCATGGACTCTAATGAAGTGGTCTTTAGGTGGGTTGTATACGGCGACACATGTTGCATGATACATACGTCATGCAACATCGTTTGCCGTGTAAACCCATAATTAGACGCCGATTGGACATAATACATGCAACAGATTTGTGTTTCGAAACATAGGTTTTTGGGGCGTTTACATGGTGACACATATTGCATGATACGTGTCATGCAACATGTATCGACGTGCAAACCCACCTAATGACAGCGACATTAGAGGCCACATTTCTCGGGAGTTAATGGAATGCTTGTTAATTTCAGTTTCTGTGATGGTGGAAAAAGTGAAAGGATTTCGCAAATACAGTATTTTATCGCGATTTGTCATCTATTTAGTTGGAAAATATGATGTTGATCAGTAAATACACGTACACATCAGAGCACCTACGGACAGGTAATTTAGATCAGATTCACAGTTTTCGCCGTTTTTGTAAATATTTCAGTATCCAAACATGATGCATGTAAACAGGGGTGATTCTGTTAAGACAGGAGCCTCGAAGTAGCACTGGCTTAGTGGGCTTTCATAGGGTTGTCGGGTCGAGCGATGGTTGTGGGTAACTTTTAACGGCTGGCCAGCAAAATAATAGGGCATGGGCCTGCTGTCCTTGCAGCAGGTGCGGTATGTTTTTCTTTTACCCGAGTCTATCCTATCGTCCTATTCTTTCTGTCTCGAAGAGCAGTTAAACCCAAAAACAACCAACCAATCAATCAATTGGGATATAGGCTCAGACGACAGAATTCACACTGTAAACAGGACATTGCAAACAAACTTTCGACGTCAATACTTTTGAAGAGGACATAAACTGTTTCAGCCATCCGTCCATCAGATACTAAAGTCTTAGCATGACTGAAATACTGTTGACAGTTCCATCCATCCGATTTAAATGTTTCAACATTCTTTTCAGCAACATCGGCGTCCCATTACGTTTCAAACCGAAAGTGAAACTACAACGCGACAGTTGGTAAGCATTAGTTATTTGTCTAAAGTCGACATGCTTTCAAATTTTCGAAAGTTACTACTTTTTTAATTTTGACAGATCCACTTAAGCATTATGTAATTTTGCAGCACATCAGTGTACATGGCAAAATTAGAGGCATGCAAATACAACCACCACCTAAATTCAGATCCCCCGCCCCACTTTGTAAGCCAGTAATTTAATTTCCAAAACGATATAGTAGTGTATAAAGTAATTAGCTAACTGACTAGTATAATTTAGCACCTGTTTATTGCTTTTATTGTTGTTATGTTGTTGCTTTACGTCCACGGTAAACAGCTATGACCATCGTATTGGGACGGTACCTAACCACACTATTCCTGGGCAGGCATAGACCTCCTAAGCGTTTAACCGATACTAAGTGCAGATGCATTCGCCAGTAACTGCCAACTGCCCTTCTTGAATCAGCGGAAGGAGAAGAATCATTCTCCACGAAAGTGTGTGGCCGGACCGAGTATCGAACCCGGGACCGCTCGCTCTTTTTAGACGCGCTACCGACTGCGCTACGCGGCCCGGCTTGTTTATTGCGCAAACGTATCTTATTTGCATGATACATATGTTACACTGAGTATATGGGGTCGGGGAATGATTAAATATACATGCATTATTTGTCTTGATCTCATGTTTGATTATCACAGCATTCGTACTTTAAAGTCTAAGTACGAATGGTGTGAAAATTATTGAGCCGCGACACGAGAAAACCAACAAAGTGGCTGTGCGCCCAGTGCAGACTCAGATCAGCCTGGACATTAGCCCAGTCTGACCAAAGTCTTCCCTAAGCGCTTAAAGGGTAGTTAAGGATCAAGATACCTTCATGCGGACAGCGAAGACTCTGATCAGACTGGGCGGATGCCCAGGCTGATCTGAGTCTGCGCTGGGCGCACTACCACTTTTTTGGTTTTCTCGTGTCGCGGCTCATATATGAGATCAAGACAAATAATGCATGTGAATTAATCATTCCTGCATCCTTTAAAATCCAATTAACAGGTAAATATCGTGTTCTAATTTGTTTTATCTTCAGGAGCGACAATGGCAGAGGTAACAGTAACAGATGCGGAAGGCGAAAGCTTATCTATGCTGGACTTTGATGGTTTTAAAATGTCATTTTATGGCCAGACAGCAGATCAGATAAGAGACGTCTACAAAAATCTTCCCGACTTCAAATTTCGGGAAGACGACATTTTTCTCACATCGTATCCGAAATCAGGTATGATTTTTTAAATCAAAAACCCTTTTGTCTTCAGTTTTATGATACTTACGAACTCTATCAGTCTCCAACCTAGTCTGATGTCATCTGCTATGTATACATTGTATCTTATAAAGGACCAGTGTAAAAGTTGTTTTTTGCTCTTAAATCGCATGTTTAAAAATTAAAATCATAAAGAAATAGAAATTCTACAAGAGTAGATAAGGAACATGGACCATACTACGAAGTTTCGGCTTCTTAAAGGTATACTCCCTCGTTTTTCATTACGAAATAATCACAAAATTATGAAGCTGGTTAGTTGTATGCAACATAATTAAGATGTGTTAAAAAAATCTTCAGCCAAAACATCTTTGTTGCGGAGGCAGAGACGATATATCAATGCGTACCGTTCTTGAATATTCACGAATATTTTGTCGTCATAAATTGATTGACTCCCACAGGCGTTTCTGCAAGCATGTTTTGAATTTTCCCAGTGAACCATACGTTTTGGTGACGGCGACGTCTTCTGTGAGTATTGGTTTGCCATACGTTTGGGACACGCGTTCCAGACGTTTCTCAGGAAAACGGACGTCTGCAGGACATCTCAAAAACGTTTTGGTACCCAACACCATTTGAACACTAAGCGGAGACGCTCAAACAAAAATTGTGTGACTTGCTTTTCTGACCTTTTGTTGGTCAGGGGTATATGAAAAGTTGCAAATTATATGTAAGAGTCGCCCTTTATAGTAAAATGATGATATCCTAATGTATGACGCTTCTAAAACGTATTTAAGACGTAGTCATTAGGTATTCACTCTGGACACGTGAGAAATACTTGTTGGAAACTAAGAGTAAAGTAATGCTGAATTGTCTCCAAACCATACATACTTGTTATAGAATTAGTGCCGATGAATAAAATAGTATAAATATGTGACAAACTCTCGATGATTTTAAGTATGGAATAAATACGTCTTTAATATGTCTGGAAGACGCCTTAAAAGCGCTGACAAAGTTCACGTTATCTTTCATCCGGGTATTTGTCGTCGCCATATTGAAATTTGCAGGTGGTGGACTAAATTCCTTTTAAGAGCGGTAAGTGCATTCTTTGATAAACTATTTGTATGGAACATCGAAAATTATGAATGCAACATTGCCATTTAACGTTATATATTCCCTGCCTATTGATACATTCAATAAAAAATGAAAAAAAAAAAAAAACTATGTAAACACATATGTTTCCCGCTCTAAACGTGGAAGCCGAGACGTGACCTGAACGTCCCAGAGACGTTTACTTTCTGTCTTTTACGTCAGATCTTCATTCCAAAAACATTTTGAATACTAAAATGAACTGATCAATACTCTCTCTCTCTCTCTCTCTCTCTCTTAGCGTTGTAAACGTTGAAAAATGCCTTTAGGAGCGGTAAGTGTAATTTGGTTTTAAAAATATCAGTCATATAGTATAAATGGAACGTCTGCGACCGGCTGAAAATACATGTTGTAAAAATTAATAAAAAGTGAAAACACTTTCAAAAATCTATTTTCCCGTCATAACATTGGAAGCCGTGTTTGGAACGTCACTGAGACGTTTATGTTAGATTTTCATTCAGTCATTTTACTTTTTATCTGTATTATTATATATAGAGTCTAGCTCAAACCTTGGTAGCGATGACGTGTTTTGCACGTCGCTGAGACGCTTTCTTTCACCCTTTAGAGTTGAATACAAAAGACGTTTTGTTGCGGTGTGGGCTTTATTCCGAAAGAGTCTGTTGATTTTAATCAACAGAAGACTTTGTTTTTGTAGTTTTTAACTTAAATGCGGCCTAATATGCAAACGTATAAAGCTTTTTATCGTCAAAACATCGGCAACTGAAACGTGTTTTGAACGCCGTTTAGACGCTTTCTTTGAGTCTTTCTTGTCAAACTCTTCATTCCAAATCACTTAGAAAGTTCAAAGGGGTTATATGTTGCTACTCCTTTTCAATAACCACCTCACACACACACACACACACACACACACACACACACACACACACACACACGTGAAAATGGCGTGTTATGAACGTTTCAAAGACGTTGTTGCAACAGTGATTTTAATTCAACCTTTTAAAGAAGACCTTGTCTTTAATGCAAATATACTGTCAAGTTATGCCGTTCTCACCTTTTAATCTATTTCGCGAAAACTAACTAAAATGTTTTAAACATATAAATCAATTTTATCGCCGCAAATTCGATATCCGAAACGCGTTTCGAACGTCATTAAGACGCTTCATTTCAGTCTTTCTTGTCGGTTCTTCGTTCAGAATCATTACGAAAGCTTGAAAGGATTGTTCCAGTATGATAATCATTTTCTGTGATCTTTCTGTCTCTCTCTCTCTCTCTCGTGTGATGAACGTTTCCTTGACATTTTAAGTCGAATTCGAAGAACTTTTTTTGTAGTTTTCAAAGAACAGCTCATAGTTGATGCCAGTTTGACAATTTGAATGAATTGTCAAGCTCAGTCCTTTTTCAGCGTCTAATGATACCTTTTGTAAAGATGAATAGAACGTTTGAATATAGACTGAAATCTACTCATCGCCTGAAACCTCGGCGGCAGCCGAAACGTGTTTTGAACGTCATTGAGACAGTTTTCAGTCTTGTCGAAACTTCGTTCAAAATCATTCTCTCTCTTTCTCTCTCTCTCTCTCTCTCTCTCTCTCTCTCTCTCTCTCTTTCGATCTTTCTATCTGTCTTCTTCAGGGGGTGAAAATAACGTGTAATGAACGTTTCCAAGACGTTTGCAGCAGTGTATGCTACATGCTCAGCACTGGGTCTAAGCAGAAGAAGTTCTTTCTTCTTGTAGTTTTTAAAGAAGACCCAATAGCTGATGTCATTATGACAATGAGTCTAGGCAGAGGACTTTATTTTGTAGTTTTCAAGAAAGATATAATAGTTGACATCATTACGGCAATTTGAATGAATTGGCAATTTGAATGACTTGTCAAGTTCTGCCCCCTTCAGCGTCTGATAATACCTGTTTATCTAAAATGAATATTACGTTTAAACATAGATTGAAATCTACTTTATCGCCCAAACCTCGGTAGCCGAAACGTATTCTAAACGTCGTCAAGCCGCTTTTTAGCTCACCTGAGCCGAAGGCTCAGAGGTGAGCTTATAGGATGGGAGTCGAGCCGTCGTCCGTGCGTGGGTGCGTGGGTGCGTGGGTGCGTGGGTCCGTCCGTCAACACTTTCAAACATAAATATCTCAGAGACCAGTGGGCCGATTACAATCAAATTTTATCTGAAGCATCATTTGGGTGGAGGAAAGGCTGCATTAGGTTTTGGTGCCGATCAGCTCAGAACTCTGGTTTCCATGGCAACAGATAGCCCCCATAGGGTTATAATGGGGAAAATGGCGTCATCACGTTTTCTCGACTGTTTTTGATTAGATCCTTATCATACTTGCAGGTAATGATGACTTACGCAAGAGCTTGGATGACTTCGAAATTTGGCCGGATTCGAGCACAGACTACGGAGTTAGCTGCCCTTGAGCGTTTGAAAAAAATCCCATAGGGTTATAATGGCGAAAATGGCGTCATCACGTTTTCTCAACTGTTTTTGCTTAGATCCTTATCATACTTGCAGGTAATGATGACATGCATAAGAGCTTGGATGATTTCGAAATTTGGCCGGATTCGAGCACAGACTATGGAGTTAGCTGCCCTTGAGCGTTTGAAAAAAATCCCGTAGTGTTATAATGGAGAAAACAACATCATCACATATTTTTAGAAAAACTTTGTCATTGCTCTATTGCCTACATTTCTCAACGAATTTTAAAATAACTTCACACAAATGTAGGGCATGACAATATATCGAGCAAGTTCGACTTTCAGGATGCTGCGCCCAAGGTCAAGGTCACTGTGGCTATTTTTTAGAAAAACTTTGTCATCGCTCTAGCACCTACATTTCTCAGCAGATTTTAAAATAACTTCACACAAATGTAGGGCATGACAATAGCTCGAACAAATTCGACTTTCAGGATGCTGCGCCCAAGGTCAAGGTCACTGTGGCTATTTTTAGAAAAACTTTGTCAGCGCTCTAGCACCTACATTTCTTAGCAGATTTTAAAATAACTTCACACAAATGTAGGGCATGACAATATCTCGAGCTAGTTCGACTTTCAGGGTGCTGCACCCAAGGTCAAGGTCACTGTGGCTATTTTTAGAAAAACTTTGTCAGCGCTCTAGCACCTACATTTCTCAGCAGATTTTAAAATAACTTCACACAAAGGTAGGGAATGACAATATCTCGAATAAGTTCGACTTTCAGGATGCTGCGCCCAAGGTCAAGGTCACTGTGGGTATTTTTAGAAAAACTTTGTCAGCGCTCTAGCACCTATTTTAAAATAACTTCACACAAATGTAGGGCATGATAATTACTCGAGCAAGTTTGACTCTCAGGGTGCTGCACCCAAGGTCAAGGTCACTGTGGCTATTTTTAGAAAAACTTTGTCATCGCTCTAGCGCCTACATTTCTCAACGGATTTTAAATCAACTTCACACAAATGTAGGGCATGACAATATCTCAAACAAGTTTGACTTCCAGGGTGCTGTGCCCAAGGTCAAGGTCATTGTGGCTATTTTTAGAAAAACTTTGTCATCGCTCTAGCACCTACATTTCTCAATGGATTTTAAAATAAATTAACACAAATGTAGGGCATGACAATATCTCGAGCAAGTTCGACTGTCAGGGTGCTGTGCCTAAGGTCAAGGTCACTGTGGCTATTTTTAGAAAAACTTTGTCATCGCCCTAGCACCTTCATTTCTCCATGGATTTTGAAATAACTTCACACAAATGTAGGGTATGAAAATATCTCAAGCAAGTTCGACTTTCAGGATGCTGTGCCCAAGGTCAAGGTCACTGTGGCTATTTTTAGAAAAACTTTGTCATCGCTCTAGCACCTACTTTTCTCGACGGATTTTAAAATAAATTCACACAAATGTAGGACATGACAATATCTCGAGCAAGTTTGACTTTCAGGGTGCTGCAGTCAAGGTTTTTGATTAGATCCTTATCATACTTGCAGGTAATGATGACATACATAAGAGCTTGGATGAGTTCGAAATTTGGCCGAATTCGAGCACAGACTACGGAGTTAGCTGCCCTTGAGCGTTTGAAAAAAATCCCATAGTCTTATAATGGAGAAAACAACGTCCGAACATTTTCATTTTTCATCGGATCCTCTTCATACTTGCAGGTAATGAGGATATGCATAAAAGATTGGATTAGTTAGCATTTCGGCTAGATCCCACCACTGACTATGGAGTACCTGCCCTGAGCATCCAAAAAATCAATGTCGCCACTTTTTCTTGGTTTCTACTAATCCGATCCTTTTCAAACTTGCAGGTAATGAGGAAATGCATAATATCTTAAACAAGTTAAAATTTAGGCCAGATCAGGTTAACCACTATGAAGTTAGCTGCCCTTGACAGCTCTGTCTATTGTGCTCTTGATCGGATACTTTTTAAACTTGCATATATTATATGAGGGCATACATAATGTTTTGGATGAGTTTAATTTTCAGCCTGATTGGACCACTGACTGTGGAGTTAGCTGCCCTTGAGCATCTTAAATATCCCTATAGGTTTACAATGTCTCTCAGGTGAGCAATTGTTGCCCTTTGGGCTACTTGTTTAAGTATTGTCGAATCTTCATTCAAAATCATTCAGACAGTTAGAAAGGATTCTCTCTCTCTCTCTCTCTCTGTAGTAAATCTGACCGGGTATGAACGTTTCCAAGACGTTTTGCAGCAGTGTAGGCTGTATTCAACACTGAGTCTGGTAATCTTAAATCAAGCACAATACCTTTTTTTATGTTTTAAAGAACAATATTTACTGCGAATATGACCATCTAAAAGGCATGTAAAGATTAACCGTTTTCACCATCTGATGATACATTTTGTAAGAACGAATAAATGATTAAACCAATGCAGTAAATCCGTCTTATCGTCAAAACCTCGGTAGCCGAAACGTGTTTTGAACGTCGTTTAGACGATTTATTTCAGTCTTTTTCCTCATAGACCACATCAAACCTCCACTTGTATAGTAAAAAGGAGGTTTGATGAGGTACGGGAAAAATCAAACTTAATGCACGTACCTATGAAATTCAATGGTCATCAATACTGTTTTAACCAATATTGATCCAATTAACATTTATTTTTAGGAAAATTGAAAAATAATTTTCAAAAATTGATATTTATTATTAAAACAGTTAAATGATATGAATTTACGGACACTACCAAGTCATTACGGAGACGTTTCCGTAATGTTTGTCAAACATTTAGAACGAAAGGATTGTTCCAAGAAACCCATTTTCTGTATTCACATCTTAAAGGTTTACTGGACCTAAAATCAATGACTCATGAGAATAATTGTACTGTCCCCACCCACTCTCTCTCTCTCTCCCCACCTCCAGCAGCAGGGTAAATCATATAAAGAAAATCCCATGTGACAAGTTGAAATTGAGCAAGAGACCTTTGAATGTTGAACAGCATAATTTCTACAAAAGCTTGACATTAAATTGTTACTTGCAGATAAACGATGCCCCCTTAGTCTAGAGCGCTGGCGGCACGTAGAAGAAGACGTGTACAAATGGAAATTAGACGTATGGTAGAAAGGGCGCAACAGGGTGATACTACTTCATCTTATGATACAGTCCCCACAACCGCCGGTGCTTCTATGGGTGTTACCATACAGTGCCGGAACAACTTTGTGAATTCATTCTGCATCGGAGAACAGTTCCTCGGACACATATGTAGGCGAGGATCATGCAGCATCCTAGCCTCGTGCATCTCCTACCAAGTCGCGACAAAAGAAAAAGAGACTTGTGCGTGGAAAAAAGTCGACATATGTTGTTATCTGACGATACCAGTGTGAACGGCCGGGCCGCGTAGCGCAATTGGTAGGGTACCTGACTTATAAGTCAGAGGTCCTGGGTTCGAAACCCGGTCTGGCCACACACTTTCGTTTCTCCTTCCGCTGATTCAAGAAGGGCAGTTGTCAGTTACTTGCGAAAGTATGTGCACTTAGTACTGGTTAACCGCTTAGGAGGTCTACGCCTGCCCAGGAATGGTGTGGTTAGGTTAACTGACCGTCCCGACATGACCTTAGGTGTTTACCGTGGACGTTAAGCAATAAATAGTAAAAAAAAACGATGACAGTTTCTCTGATAATGCTGCTATAAGTGCAGATACTGACAATGAACTACTGAGATTCAAAAAATGATTATGGATATCAGGAAAGACATATTTCATCATCTGAATCATCTGAAGCGACAGTGAAGGGGATGATGGGGGATTAACTGTATACACCCGTATTAGTTGAGTTATTGATGATGGCTGGATACACCTGTTTATTTTGAGCTATTGACGCGATTTGAATAACATCTCCGTCACATTTAGGTGACGTACAATGAAACACTTCCAGATGTTTCTGATATTGTTCATCGTGTCGGTAAATCCACATTTCAAATATAATTTTCTTTAAAAACACAACTCTAACCTTATTTGTAACACTGACAGTTTCGTCCTCTACTGTGGACATCCCTGGAGTGACTGATGACTTGATCATTTCTCATTCGCAGCTGAGAACCTCATGCATTTCTGCCAGTTTTCCGTAAACTGGTGAAAAGAGGGTCGTAGATCGCGGATTGGAAGGCCCCTGGTCCCTTTTGATAGCAGCCCCTTGTAAATGTATGTGTCTCGCCTCCTTTGCTTTCTCATTCTCCTATTACTCTCCCTTTCCACTAATCTATCCCCTTCCAGTCTATTTAATGGTTTTGCATGGTCTGTGGTCGCACCTTATACACATACGGTTACAATGGGTGGCTAAGGACAGGGATCAGGGACCTTCTTATCCGGGATCTGCGACCCTCTTTTCGCCAATATACGGAAAATTGGCGCAAATGCACGAAGGTCTCGCCCGCAAGTGAAACGTAATCAAGTCATCAGGCACTCCGAGGATGTCTACAGTAGTGGACTTAACAGTCATTGTTAAAAATAAGTTTAGTGTTGTGTTTTTTAAGAAAATTAAATTCGAAATTTTTTTTTGTTGTTGTTGTTGTTGTTCTTTTTTATATGTTCATTACAGTTTCTTTCATATTTGCAATGGTTTGTTATACTTTTTTTCTACATGTACGTTCTGAACCAGGGTGGACAATCACGTGACTTTTATTGCCTTTTTTACTGGTACTCGGACAGAACCAGTAGGCAAATCGGTTATAATTTCTTAAAATCTGGACGAGTGTTCACGGGGCAGATCCCCAGTACTTCTATGAAAAGAGTTCGTTTCTTGTGCACTGTAGTTTTATCAATTCAAAATACCGAGGGCAGTATAATTTACATTTCAGGAAAACTTTGACAAGAAGGTATCTGCAGCTTAATGAATGCAAATCCATTAAGTATTAAGAAACTTAATAAATCGGGTGACCGATTTTCCCACTGTTTTTTTCCGAGTACTAGCACAAAATAATTGATTTTGAAAAGTCAAGTGTTTGTCCACCTTGTGAACCCTAATTGAAGATGTATTTCATGACATGTTTTGAACACAATTTAAAACATTACGAAAAGTGGTCATGTTAGGTGTCCTCAAATTTTCCAAATGTTTGCAAGACCAAATAAAGAGGAGTTATAAAGTATGTTTTGTAACACTTTTAGATTGACGGACACGTCTTCAAAACTTGTTATTCGAAAACGTCACGGCCATATTCGGGTTATGTAGAAGGAGTCAGTCGCACACGTTTCAAAAAAGGTGCTCATTACGTTTGGATGCAGTTTTCCAAACCTTTCGAACATCAAAGGAAGACGTCGTTAATTTGGGATAACCGTCTAAAAATTTTCTCATGCAAGGTTTTCAGATGGTCTTCTACACGTTACGAAGAGGCAGTACAAACGTAATGGACGTCTTTGAATTGTAGCGCTTTTTTGGTGACATACACGTCTTAAACACGAGTTCAAACGTGTTGAAATCGTGCTCATTTAAGGTTTTCATATGGTCTTTTACACGTTGCGGAAACGAAGTACAAACGTACTGGACGTCTTTAATTTGTAACGCTTTTTGGGTGACGTGTACGTCTTAAACACGTATTAAAACGTTATAAAAACGTGCTCGTTTGAGGTATTCATATGGTCTACTACACGTTACGAAGACAAAGTAAAAACGTTCTGGACGTCTTTGATTTGTAACGCTTTTCGGGTGACGTACACGTCTTAAATACGAGTTCAAACGTGTTCGAAACGTACTCATGTAAGGTTTTCATATGGTCTTTTACACGAAACGAAAACGAAGTACAAACGTACTGGACGTCTTTGATTTGTAACGCTTTTTGGGTGTCGTATACGTCTTAAACACGAGTTCAAACGTGTTAAAAACCGTACGCATATGAAGTTGGCAGAAGGTCTTCTACACGTCTCGAAGATGAAGTACACACGTTTTAAAACGTTTTCGTTATAGATTTTTAATGTCTCGTTGCGGTTTGCCACACATTCAGAACACCAAATGAAGACGTCGTTGATATGAGATCACTGACACGTCTTAAACACGAGTTAAAACGTTACAAGAACGTGCTCATGTAAGGTTTTCGTATGGTCTTCTACACGTCTTGAATACGAAGTACAAACGTACTTGACGTCTTTGATTTGTAACGCTTTTTGGGAGACGCACACGTCTTCAACACGTGTTAGCTGGAAACGCCTCCGTCACGTTCAGGTGTCGTCGAATGGTTCACTGGGTTATGATTGGTGGAGTAAATAACTTAACAATAGCATTAACCTCTAATCTGTGCACGTGAGTTGTTTTCAGCCAACAACTGTCTACAGTTGAGTAAAGAAAGGGCTTAAAATTATTCATGATATAACTTTAACCTGATTAACTATGATTGCTGGGCGTATCAAGTCTTCAGTTTTGGCGGGAATGGTGACCCGCTATTGCCGCTCTTTTTCTGTATTTCCTTAAATTCTATTTTTAGTGACCATCACAAATCATAATCAAAATCTAATTTGTATCAAAAAGAATCCAAATATTTAAAAAGCGATGATCTAGGATAAGAGTCCAAATAAATCTAAACTGTTGGATTTCTCAGAATATATTCTTTGACCAAGGACAAATATAAAATGAGCCGCGACATGACAAAACCAACAATGTGGTTGTGCGCCCAGCGCAGACTCAGATCAGCCTGGGCATCCGCCCAGTCTGATCAGAGTCTTCGCTGTCCGCATGGCGGTATCTTAGACCCTTCGCTACCCTTAGGGCACTTAACGAAGAGTCTGGTCAAACTGGGCAGATGCCCAGGCTGATCTGAGTCTGCACTAGGCGCACAACCACATTGTTGCTTTTGTCGTGTCGCGGCTCAAATATGATCTGCACTGGAAAGACGTTTTACGGCCACCGCATGGCAAAACCCCAGTGAGGCGCAGTCATTTTAAAAATCTTAAAGAGTTCCTTCTCGAGTAGAAAACACATTCGATAGAAGGAACATGGGCCATACTTCGAAATTTCGGCTTCTCAAGCCTCATCAGTGACCCTGAAACTATGTGTAACTAAAGCCAGAGAAAAGAATACTGTAATTTCTTAATTTTAAGTAGGCAGTCGATTCAAAGATTGATTTGTATAAAAAATGATCCAAGTGTTCAAAAATCGATGATCTAAAATTAGATTCCAAATGAATCTAAACTCTTGATGAAGGATTGCCAGAAAATATAATTCACAGCTGACGATCAAACTCCAGTCCCAGCAAGCACATGACGTCAAAATGACGTAATATTGCCGTCGATGTGACGTCATTACATCGCATCGACGTCAGTACGACGTCATTTCAACATCATGTGCCTGCTGAGGTCTGTCTACATTTTTCTTTATACCATGCAAGGTTAAAATAGAATACACATATTATGCTCTGATGACATGTTATAAATCGCTACTTTGGCATTTGTTAGAGACATAAAAGCTATACATTGCAATATATATCAAACAACTTATTATATTGCACCTGGTTTCCTTTACTTTCATACACTTATTTATCTTCTGTGAGGATCAGTGCTAACCTGGCACTTGTGCTAAATATGTTGTCGTCTGTAAGTAGAGAGAGAGAGAGAGAGAGAGAGAGAGAGAGAGGTAAGTTAGGTTCCATGTGGGTTTGAAGCGGTCAGTTGTTTATATAAAGCCTGTTTTATTTATTTATTTACGTAGGATGTACATGGACATTCGAGATTATGTCAATGCTGTTAGCTGGAAAGTCGAAGGGCCTTCCCTATGAAAAAGGAGCAACAATGCTTGATGCTAAAACACAATCCGACATGGAAGCCATACCGTCTCCTAGGATAGTAAATGGACATCTGCCATTAGACAAGTAAGGTCATGGTTACATATCATACCAGCGTGTGCTCTGGGACCGCTGCTGGAAGAACAATAGCAAAGTAGGCAATTAGTACTAGGCAAAGTATGCAAGTTGTACGTCGTGTGTATATAAAACTTCATGTCAGCACTATAGGTAAGTTCCAAGAAAATGGAAGCACCCCAAAGAAGATCAAAGGGCCAATTGCCCTGGAATCACAGATTCTATCAAAATAAAGTCATGGTACGCCGGTCCAAAGGTTCAAGCTGCAGCCCTATTCCTAGTATTGTTCAACTTTGATTATGCTATTTAGCGCAAATCACTTCATGCACCTGTGATTTCTCTCTGATCGGTTAAGAAAGGAAGCTGACATCATTGTGGGATGGTATATACGGTTTTGCCATTATGCAATGTTTGACTTTATGTCGATTCAGTAACTTATTCGGCCAAAGGTCAGATAATGGTGCCATTCTGATAAGATTCTTTTAGTTTCGATTTCCAATATAAGAGGTGTTTAATTTGATTTTGATTTTCCTTCAGAATTTCCTGTAATTTAAGGCCAATAGTTTATGACCTAACTAGACGCTGTATTCTGTGACCTTGGTATACACGGATTCCTCAAGACTTCTTCTATTACCCCCCATGAGCACTTTTAGCCTACTGTGAACAAGTTCAATTACGGTAATGACCCGAAATGCTGGAACAGCCGGTGCAGACCTAGATCTGAGCAGGGTGCTTTTAGCCTACTGCACACAAGTTCAGTTACCGTAATGACCCGAAATGCTGGAACAGCCGGCGAAGACCCAGATTAAGTTTTTAGCATACGGCACATAAATTCAGTTACCGTAACCATAAAAAATGCTGTAACAGCCGGTGTAGACCCAGATCCGAGCAGAGTGTGCACTTGTACATTGCTTTGGCAATATATCAGTGTATACCTTGGAGGATGAGTCTGAAAGAGAGTGGAGATCCAGATCAGGTTTCATGAAATGTAAACTCTAGAAGGCTATAAATAAAATTATTACAGTTTTTCCTCTGTTGAATATTGTCTTTGGCGTATATTGAACACAGGGTAGTATACACGGCATTCAGTGTTATCATAACTGGCGTAGTGATATACACAAATTAATTAATGCCGCACTATATTTCATTTCGGATGTACATGTATACTTGGCGGTGAAAGCCAGTTCCAATATTTGGCCTACGACAGCTAGAAATGACAGATAGAATCTGTCATTAAAAAAGTGCGCAGTATGCTTCAAAGTTAGGAATCAACTCGAAGTTTACCATAGAGCTCGTACTCTTTCAAAGCTCATTCGGAGATTAGAATTGCAGGTGCAACGCGCGTGCAAGCGATGATCCTTAAAGGGATACGTAAAGTAAGCCAAAGAGTGGTGCCACGTTTTAATGGTTTTATGGCCCTGTTATGCCATTACCTATGTCAGATGGTGTATTTCTTTTGATGAAAAAGCAGTGTAACTGGACTGTTGGATAATAGGATCCTGAAATACTGAAAAGAATATTTTTCCTTTAATTTGTCCCAAGCTTTCCGTTTGCGGGTGGACGATCCCATCAATATTCTATACTGCAACACAAACAAGACTTTATAACGTGTAATGTCAAGGAATGCCGTCAAAGTCCTATGATAATTATGACGTGTTTATCAGGCTCGACCAAAAAGAAGAAAATAGCTCAGCAGCAAAGCCGCCTTTCCTAAGCGTGTTCTGTCTCCACCAGATAAGCATAATGCAGAAAGAAACTTGAATAATATTCTGTATATACCTTATTGGTTATCCCGAGGGGATAACCATATTGTTAGGAATTCGTACTCGATTGTACGCCGTTTCCTTTTGCTGAAATAGGGTCCCACTATTTCCCGGTACTTCTACATCTGGCACACCCTACTGCAAGATTCACGCCAACATCCCAAATGCATGATCTTTATAACTTATCTTGAACACGTTATCTCGCCTTATACAAGCAATTACCCGAGAGTTCAGTACAGCTTCCAAAAGTTGTCACTTAACGGTACAGATCAATAACAAGTTGTATTCGATTATGCGCCGTTTCGTTTCGCTAAATGCGGATCCCACTGTTTCCTGGTATTTGTTCGCATATTTTTGCGCACCCAGCTGCAGGGTCCCTCCCAGCATCGCTGAGGCATGAGCTATAAAATATGTTCTGACACTTCGTCTCGCATTTCATCTAATGCAAGCAATTACCAGACAGTACAGTCCACTTAGGAAGAGCTGTCACTAATCAGTACAGGTCACCTAACAAAAGTTGATAGCACTGAAGCTCACCTGTTGCAAGCAATCACTAGACATAAGGAAAAAAAAGCTGTCAAACTCGCCCTTCACCTATGGCTTCAACAAAGTCCAAGAATACAATTAAATTAACTTGTATTGCTGCCAATTTTCTACTGTAACACTTGCATCATATAGATTCATTGCTAAAGGATAACCTCTCAAGCTTTTTCAAAAGCTAAACTTGTATATAGGTATTCACATTCAAGGTCGGAAGTACACGTATGCGCGTCCCATCTAATTAAGGGCTTTTCTTGTAGGAAGAATTTGTTCTCTCTAGAGACAGCAAAAGCCCCCATTGCAGATAGGATTGGCCTACGAGGGAAGCAAATAATGGAAATGTATCCCTAGTAGAAAAACAACACTATTTGAATGAGATGTGTTTCTTTTTTTCCAGGCTTCCATCAGACCTTCTCCAAAAGAAGATAAAAACTGTTTATGTAATAAGAAATTACAAGGATATCACAGTTTCCATGTACAACTTTCAGAAAGGGCTAAAACATTATAATTACAATGAGAAATGGGAAGATTGGCTACAGTTACATCTGGATGGAAAGCGTAATTATATACAGTATGTTATATACAAGAGCGAGAGAGAGACTGAGAGAGAGGGGTAAATACTACGAAAATCATCATATCGTCATTGTGATATCGGATGTCAGTTGCTATGAAAAAAATAATACTTATGGGCTGTTTTAAATAGAGAGAAGAAAGAGAGGCAGCGTTTGATCAGTATGTGCATACAGCTTGTCTCCTCATTTCGTTGCTGGTATCGAAACAAATTGTCTTGCGTCCTTTCTTTTAAAACATGAGCTGATATTCATACAAATTTTATTTAACAGTATGTTTTTCTTCCTGTCACATCTTTGTTCTAACATTTCAGTACGGAAGAAAATGGAACTTAAACTTGTGGGTGTTTCTTTTGATGTTCAGTATGTTTTTTAACTATATGTTTTCCCCTCTCTCTATCATATTTCAGTAACCTTTGCGTCGTATTTTTCCTATGTTCGCCAGTGGGAAGATGTCATCAAGAACTCCAGTCTTCCAGTGCACGTGGTTTATTATGAGGATCTAAAATCGGTAAAATGTTTATAATAACCCTGACATTTTATCAGATTTAAAAAATATGCTTGTTTACAATTTCGATTTAAGTCGGGAAGTCGACCCATGAGAAAGGATTACTTAATGGTTTGTGCAA
Organism: Ctena decussata; assembly: GCA_963989385.1. Lineage (NCBI taxonomy): Eukaryota > Metazoa > Mollusca > Bivalvia > Lucinida > Lucinidae > Ctena > Ctena decussata. The sequence continues at coordinate 75,652,665 of OZ022511.1, read as the reverse complement.
TCAGCCAAAATTCAGATTAGAATGCTCGTTATATAAAAATGTTGCTATTAGAAGGCTGTTATGTGTTTGCATCTTTAATATATCCTGTACTGCTACTTCTATCAGCGGAATTTGAATGGTATGGGTATACATTCAAGAGCAGTTTGGCACAGTTTTCAATAATATAAACGTATTCATATCAAATTTAGTGCGACAGACGCGCGTTTCTGTATTTTACCTCTTCAGTGTCGCTAAGCCCCAAAAGTCTGAAAGAAAAGATTATGGGCAGGTCTCGGCAGGCAACGAGCATCTCTCTCCGAGCCACACTTACTGTCACATTCCGCGGGACCATTATCAGGTAAGAGACGCATACGTATTAACTCGCGAACGCAGGCTTCCACCATCGAGCCAACTCAACCCCTGCGTCTCAAGAAAGGGGACAGACAAGGGCATCAGGAAAGAGATGTCCGATGCAGCAAGAACCCGCAAAAAGCCAAAACAACTAAAAAGAATGAAAACCAAACCCCGCTAAGATTCATGTCGCTATGACAATTAAAATCAGAGAATACATTCAGAAGAAGGAACATTGGCCAGATTACATAGTTTCGGCTAACAAAGCCACATCAATGACCCTGACAATATCTGGGGACAAAACCAGAGATAAGCACACTGAAATTTCTCGATTTAAATGGAGCAGTCGATTCAAAGACTGACTAATATCAAAAAGGGTCCAAATAATATAAAATACGATGAGCTAGAATAAATTTCAAATGCAAATAGTTTAGACCCTGATCAGACGCCACATGTCTGTACTGTTTGCCTATGTCCTATTTGTTGGTAGCTATGCATTTATGGGTTAAAATGTTGGAGAGATGCCTACTGATTGTACTGAATGACAGACATTTTCTCTCTTGTTACGGTTTACTGCTATAAGAAGTTCTTCATTATTAAATGCTTATGAAACAAGCCCAACTAAATATGTTCCATTTTCAGAACACACTGGAAGAAATTAGACGGCTTGCGAAGTTCCTTGGCGTGAGTCTTGAAGACAGTATACTAGAGGAAATCTCTCTTAATTGCCAGTTCGGTGCAATGAAGAAAAAGTACTATAAGGAAAAAATGGATAGATTGAAATTTAAAGATGGAGCGGGATTCTTCAGAAAAGGTAACCAGTCGTCTTCAAATTTAAAAATGTACGTACGGCCTTCCTTTGATATGTTGCTTTAGGCCAAGTTAATTTTACATAGGTGATGAAAATCTAGCCTCATGTGATAAAATAAAATTGTAATAGTGTAAATATACACTTACCAAAATTTAGTGGGTTAGCTGCGCATCTCTGCATTTAAATTTTTCAGTGTCTCCAAACTCCTAAAAGTTTGGGATAAAAAAAGATGATGGGCAGTTCTCGGCAAGCAACATACATACAGCCCTCACCGAGCCACGCTTGCTGACGTAATCCGCGTCACAGAGTAGCTGCAGGCACTAAGTAAGAAGCCCCTGTGTATTAACAGAAGCCCCCTCCCCACCACCACCACGAGCCACTTCATCCTTAATGGCCCGCGAAAGATGACAGACACTGGCATCAGAAAGGAGATGACCGAAGCAGCAAGATCCCACAAAAAGCCATAATAATAAAAATCTCCACTTGCTCATTTGGGTCTGATATTGGCAGCAGTTAAGTATTGAAAAACGTAAAACGGCAACGGAACAGTGTTCGTTGTCCGTTACCATTTAACATTTTCGAATTTTTCTTCTGAAACAATGACAAGATTGATTTGACACCAAACTAAGATTGAAGCTACACAGAAAGTGTCATAATCAGAGACCATGCCCCAAGGTTATAAAACTTTTTTCCGTGCTCAACTTAGCTGAGCATGAAATTTTCTCTGCTGATAAATATGTAAATGCCAACATAAAGGATTTATTACTCAACAATTCAATGCTAGAGCTGAATTATTTCGATTCTAGCACTCAAAAACGCTGAAAAACTGTTCTTTTCATTCAAATTCTCCCAACCTTCCTGCCAGCGCGTTCATGATCCCGCCAATATTCTTAACTGTATCTAAGATAGATGTACGTTTTTATGGCAATTTAAGAAAGAAAAAGAGACGTTACACTGTCTAACGTCTCAAAACGTCACAAAATTACGTCAGTAATTGCAGTGATGTCAGCAATTAGACTCGCACGCTTCGTAACAGTGAATTGTTGCAGAATAAAACACAGCAACTTTCCATTGCTTCTAAAGGCGCACTGTGTTAGAATAGTAGTTTATTACTGACCGTTACATTGCGGTACTTCTGTTTTGGTTCCTTACAGTTACTTGTTCTTGTTGTCAATATCGGTGTTTGTTGTTCATCTTTTGTGTGAGTGGTGTTTTCATTTGAGGTAGCTGAAGGACAACCTGCCTAGCAAAGAGCTGTATCTATACAGTGTCGTGTATGCTTTTCCTGTACTTTTTTCAGTTCATATATATCTTTATACGTAGTTTTGTATATACTTTTTCCCCTTTGGTTTTGATGGCGGGAATTGGGATGTGAATGTGTTAGTTCCTAATCATTGCCTATTTTTATGCCCCCGTGACGATAGTCAGGGGGCATTAAGATTTGCCCCTGTCTGTCTGTCTGTCCGTCTGTCTGTCCGTTTGTCTGTTCGTCACGCTTTATGGTATAGAGTTTGTGTAATCAACTCCTCCCACAGTTTTAAATGGATCTTTTTCAAACTTTGCATACATGTTAGGGACATATTGAAGATGTGCATGTGGATTTTTGTTGGACTTAGAATTAATTTTGACAGAATTACGGCCTTTTGAACTTAGTCATTTTAGGCAAATTTTTGCATTGTAGGGTATAGAGTTTGTGTAATCAACTCCTCCCACAGTTTTCAATGGATCTTTTTCAAACCTTGCATACATGTTGTGGACGTATTGAAGATGTGCATATAGATTTTTGTTGGACCTAGAATTAATTTTGACAGAATTACGGCCTTTTGAACCTAGTCATTTTAGGCAAATTTTTGCATTGTAGGGTATAGAGTTTGTGTAATCAATTCCTCTCAAAGTTTTCAATGGATCTTTTTCAAACTTTGCATACATGCTGTGAATGTATTGAAAATGTGCATGTGGGTTTTTGTTGGACCTAGAATTAATTTTGACAGAATTATGGCCTTTTGAACTTAGTCATTCTAGGGAAATTTTGCATTGTAGGGTATGGATTTTGTGTTATCAACTTGCTCCACAGTTTTCAATGGATCTTTTTCAAACCTTGTCTATTGTGGACATATTTGAAGATATGCATGAGGCATATTGATAGGTGTAGAATTAATTTTGACAGAATCACAGCCTTTTTAACTTAGTCATTTTGGGCAATTTTTTACATGGTAGGTTATGTTTTCAATGGATTCTTTGTAGGTGCTTTATGGATATACATATCATGTGACAGGCGCTGCACGGGGGCATCATTAGTGCCTTACACTTCTTGTTTTCCTTTAAAGTGAAGTTTCGTACATGGCGCCAACTAGCCTATTATAGTTTGATCTGTGCCTTCCATGAGAAGTTGCTATGCCATATTCATTGATTCCCTTCTTAACGGCGGTCTACCTTTGAAGGAGATGTTTGTTCGCTAGTGAGAAATATCTCAAAGATAAGATTTTTTTGAGCGGTAGCTCTTCTGATAGATAAGTATGAAAACAGGGCCGAGAAACAGGAGGGAGTTGTTTGCATTCAACTTAATACTTTCGTAAACTCTTTATATAGGGTAGAGTTGGGTAACTGCTAACAGCGGGTAAATTCGGACATACCATTGCAATTAGTGAAAATCCAGATGAGACGACTCATGATGAGCCGTCTCATCAGAATTTTTACTGTTTGCCCAGCTATTTTTGTTTTACTTCCAAACACCTGACATATAAAGGAAACAAAGTCACTGTCCGAATTTACCTGCTGTCCGAAGTTACCCGACTCTGTCCTACTTTGTTTGCTGCAGGTGAAGCCGGCGACTGGAAGAACTGGTATACAGTGTCCCAGAATGATATGGTCAATGACATTATACGAACAAATATGAACAACTACGAAAGTAGCATACATTTTGGTGCAAAATATCAATTGTGAAAGAATAAAATTAGAAAAAGACATAGAAGCCTTACTTTCGCTTTCTCTTTCTGCTTTCAGTTTCATTTGACGGATGTCGTGATGAGCGCTTTTTGCCAAAGAACATTTTGCCTGTTATATCACTCATGTAAAATAAGAAACCAACAAAATACACAGTGTCCGAACTCTATGTACCAGCTCTTCCGGTTTACATAGCGCCGAATCGAGAGTACAAACATTCGCTTATAACCAGTAGTCGGAAATCATTATGTTTTGGGATTTTATCCGGTATGTGCTGCGTCATTTATAGTTATCCAGCTTCGAAAGTTTAATATAATTGGCTCTTCGGTCTTTTACTTTATTGCCCTGTACAATGTCGTGTATGGGTGGATAGTAAACGGTACAGTATTCAAGTCGCCCTTGGCATGATTCTAAAACCATTTTGAGCCTTTTCTTACATGTTTTATAAAAATCTTTAAAATAAACGGAAGGCGTTATCAATCTACAGTTTGTTAGTTTTGATAATAGGATGATAGCTAGGTTTTGCACGACACAAACTCGTGTTAAATGAAGCTGTTCGGAGTAAAATTTCTGTGACGGCCATGAGGTTTTCATTGTACAGGATAATAAAGTAAAAGACCGAAGAGCAAATTATATTAAACTTACCTCTTTACATCTTCGAAGTTGAATAACTATAAATGACGCAGCAGATTCCGGATGAAATCTCAAAACATAATGATTTCCGACTACTGGTTACAAGCGAACTTTGTACTCTCGATTCAACGCTATGAAACCCGAAAGAGATGGTACAGTGAGTTCGGATACTGTGAAATAACTTGACACAGAAATCGAAGATGAAATTAAGTAATTGTTGCTGGCTTAGTTGTTGATTTTGTGTTGGAACTGCGACAGTTTCAAGGTTATATATTGGGCGGTCAGCCAACCAATCCTCATTGTCATGTGCAGCTCAGACAGACCCCAATCGAAATTCAACAACATTTCCGAAATCGAAACCCCAACACCAACAACAGATATGCATATCAACATGCGCATCCGTACAATCTGATCAGCACATTCGATATCTTACATGTACCTGACTCATACATATTACAATACACACTTATACATTATCTAAACCGATTATCTTTGTTTAAGATATTTCTTGTTTATTTCAAATGACATAACTTAACAGAAATCGAAGTGTGCAGCTATACAGGTGACCATATTGCTAGACGACCATAGACAAGTGGAGATAAGAACATATATTATTGAGAGAAACAGAAGTCCCGCCTTGGAAGGGTCAGTGATACATTACTGAATTAAGGTATTAGAAAGAAGCATACAAGCAGCATTGTTTTAAGCTCTTTCATACAAGAATTATCTTCGATCTGAATGAGATCAAGTTTGAAGTAGTTTCAAGCACTGCAGATTCAAGAAGCATTGTGAAATGGACCTGTGATGTTGGCACATTTTTGTTCATTCAATATATCCGATCAATATGAAAATTCTGCCATTTTATAAAACAAAACATATATCCTCAATCAACGAACTTGTAGACTGCCATCTACTAACGAACATCAGAGAAGGGGAACAGTACATAGTTAAATTTACTGAAAGAAAGATAAGAGGTTTTCTGGTATTTTCACTCTTTCCCTTTTCGTTCTAATTCTAGCCATACTTGTATTACCGCCTTTCTCTGCCCTGTGGATATCCCCTTCATATTTTGGTTTCTTTTGGTACATTTGCAACGCTAGAATCGTGGTCACATTACCTTCTAAGTTTAAGTTACCTGTTGCGTATTCTATAGTTCTTTGTTTTTTACTTTTGACCGAAAAAAAGGCGGTCGATTTACCAAAATCATAAGTCTGAAGCAAATATATACACCTTTTATAAGTATATTTTTAAAGTACATGTACCATGAGTATTAGAAGTTATAATACTTTAGTCCTAATTTTCAGCATGAATATCAATGCATGCTGTCATCTACACATATGTTTAAGCATTTTATGTTGATGACAGAATGCAATAATATTCATAAATTGATTTCAGTAAGCACTGCACAAAGTGAGCACAGAAATAAAATTAAAATCTTAAATAGTTCCTTCAAGAGCAGAGAAAACATTCAGAAGAAGGAACATGGGCCAGACTACGCTGTTTCAGCTAATAAAGCCTCGTCAGTAACCCAAAAAATATCTGGTGATGAAACCAGAGAAAAACACACTGTAATTTCTTAATTTTAATTGGACAGTCGATTCAAAGACTGATTAGTATCTAAAAGGATCCAAATAATATAAAAGACGTTGAATTAGAATAATAGTCAAAACCAATCTCAAATTTTAGATTTTTCAGAATATATCCTCTTATCTCAAAGGACAAAAATAAAATATAATCTGCACTATGGATAATGTACGGGGAGACGTTTTACGGCCGCCACACGGCACAGCACCAGCAGCAGCGAGGTAAAATTAAAATCTTAAATAGTTTCTTCAAGAGCAGAGAATACATTCAGAAGAAACATGGGCCAAATGCTCCAAATATTCACACTTTAGAGAGAAAAAACGCTTCGGTTTAATGTTTATAAAAGCAGTAATATCGTATTCGCCAAACACATTTAGCTTTACAAAACGTTGGATTGGCGAAAACGAAAAGTCGCTGACAGCACATTACGAGGGTCCTCCAAGAACTCTTGCAAACGCCCTTGTAACTGTTTCATTAATTGAAATATGGTAGTAGTAAAGGACGTCACTCTGGACACGCCCGTCCGGAGACTAAGTCCACAGGCTGGGGCAGTCTCGGGGCGGGCGTGTCCAGAGGTGACATCGGTTTAGTAAGCTTGAAAAGGCTAGTTTGAAATAACTTAGTCTTTTTCAAGGGTAAAAGTCTATGTAATATGGCATAGGAGATGTCTTAAGAGGCTATACAGTAATATGCGTGTGCTATTAGTCTCTTGGCCCTGTATCTCAAGACCTCACTATACCAGAGGCATAACTCTATCGCTTCCTTAGTATTAGGGTAATCAGTAGGGCATTCTTTCTGATTTAATTGGTAGTCCTGAAAAGGACTGTTTTTGTGGTTATAGCTAAAAAGAATCTATTGTTTCTTCTTTCTTTTTGAATTATCTATGTTCTTGCTATGCGTCCCAAGTCCATTTTGAGTTGGTACTGTCACAGACGATTCTGGTGTCATTACTTCTATAGTTAATGGTATTCTGATCGGATTTAATTCCATGGGACGTTGTTGCTTTTGGTCCTCTAACTGCTGTACTCTTTTCTTGAGATCATTGAGTTCTTTGAGCAAGACTTCTACAGCTCCCGTCTTTGGCTGTGACACCTGTGGCTGTGTTTGTTGCAATTGTGATTGCTGTGGGTGGTAGTAATAGGTCTGCACGTTCGGTTGTTGTTGTTGAGTTAACGATCCATCAGTAGCAATTGTATTAATTGCCGTCGATTGAAGGTCTGGTTCTTTCATAAGATCGTCTAAGGTCAGTAGTGGCTCCATGACTGAGTTTGTAAGTAGGTCAGTGCCGTTTTATACTCCCAAGACCGGATTGACCTACTTAGAAAAGTGCTTTCTATCAGGTCGGTGCTGAGAGAATAAATAGCTTGCGCATTGACCCACTGGCACATTGTTACGATGGCTGACTTCGAAGAAACCTGTTTGAGACATTTGGAGGCGCAGTTGGACTCTGTGCAGAGGGCCGTGGAGGTGTTGAAGCACATCTTTGACATCACTCGACGAGCCATAGAAAGAAGAAGAGAGGAGGAACAGAGAGTTACAGTAAAAGAAGAATGGACAGAGATGAAGCCAGAGGACCGCGAGCCGCCACCAGCCAACTACCGACGGCAGGAAAGAGAAAGTCCCATGGCTGAGGACTGGGACAGGGAAGCTGACCAGCCACCATTCTATCTGCCGGCAGAGAGGACTGTGACCTACACGAGCTGGGCAGTACGCTGTCCAACTTGTGGTGGTAGGCCCTCGAGGTGTCCCTGCTCCTAGAAAGGTTTATTAAAACCTCAAAACGGCCCTTTTCAGGGCCACCACAACTTATTCAGAAAGAAATACTTTGTTGATTGTTGCATAAAACCCCATAACTACTTTGCATAGTTTTGATTGGTTAAGAGACTATGCTCTCTTTCACGTTCGCCATGAGTCAATATATATATTCAACTGCCTTTAACAACTTCATTCTCAAAAATGGGTTTGTCAAAGTATATTCCCTTTGACCTGAGCCGACTGTGCAAGGCGTTTAAGAAGAAAGATTGGAAAGAAGTTGAAAGGCAGCAGAATAAGATGGGATTTGAAGTTTTTATGAGGAGGAGAGGGATCGACTTATCCAAGACGAATCCTGTTGTGGGGATTGTAAAACCTGTGTCTAAGTCTTCACAGTAAGTGAAGACTTAGAACACCCAAACAGCCCTTTTCAGGGCTACCCAACTCTTTCGTTTAAAGAGTAACCTTATGAAATAACAAAGACCAATACTTTAAAAAGTTTTATTGAATAAAAAAACTTACATGTAACTATGAAAACTAATCCATTTTGAACACATTAGTACTCACTGTCCAGTAGACACACAATATCGTTTAGATATTGTCTATCCACTAGGTCTCTTATCTAGTCACTAGTTTTTCACTATTTCAGGACAGTTTTTCATCATATGAGTGTCTTCTTTGCACACTACACAGTATTTCTTCTTCTTATGTTGTCTAGTAGTAGGTTTTGTCGGTTCTGGTGAAGCCGTTCTTGACTTCTTTTTACTGGGTACATCAGAGTCATCATCAGTATGGCGTCTTTTCCTCGTAGTTTCTGACTTCTCGGCCGGTTGTGGTGATCCCAAACTTTCATCTTGTAAGTCGGTATGAGGACATGAGGGTAGCCAGTGATCAGGCGAGCCACAGTTGTAACAATCCCATACGGTGGCTTCTTTGTAGTTTTCTTCTTCTCCTCGGTACATGAGGCAGTCCAATGATCAGGTGAACCACAGTTGTAACAATTCCCATTGGGTGGTTTATTTGTAGTAGTTTTCTTCTTCTCCTCGGTACACGAGGCAGTCCAATGATCGACCGACCCACAGTTGTAGCAATAACCATAGGGTGGTTTCAACAGGTCTTGTTCTTTTAGTGATATTTCCAATGGCTGAATTAATTTTCTGTCATTCTCTTTCAAAAGTTTCTTCAATGTTGTGCAGTGATAATAAATACTGTTGGCATCACTGTATTTATTAAGTCTTGGATCCACAGGTTTACTTTCCATCTTGACAGTTTGAAAGTCAGAGCTGAAATGACTCGAAGATCTGGTTGTAGTCCTTATATACGCCTTGTCTTCGACTGTAGATAGTCAATCACTTTTGAATTGTTGGCCACATGAAGTTTCCAGTTGTCAAATGTAAAGACCGTCTCCTCTGATAATTCCTGTTTCGCACACGAACACCAGAGTCTTTTAAAATCTTTGAAATATTCTTCTGTGTTTAATTTCATCTGAATTTCATCTAAAGTAATGTTCTTATGTGAATGCAGTATGTAAACACAAACTAGTAATTTTCTGTAAGGTCTAAATCTCAGAATTTGTGTCAGAGGAATTTCAAACCACTTTGTCTCCATGCTTGCCGTAAGATAAATGATTTTGCAAGAGACAAGCAGTTCCACTTTATAGTGTCAAAGCTTCAAATTTTGTGGTCAATTCATCCATGTCAATATCCATTGGTTCTTCCTGTGATGCCTGTTCAATTTCCATATTTTCTGTTGTTGTTGTTGTTGTTATTGAGTCGATATCCATCGACTGTTCTCTCGAAGCCTCTTCAACATCTTTGAGTACGTTGCAAAGGTAAGTAATCACGTCCTCGTTGTTTGCCACATGAAGTAGCCATTGCCTATACTTCACAGGCGATGCGTCTAATATAGTGTTCATTATCAAAGCTGTTTCACACATGGCTTGTCGAAAGGTCATGAATGTTTCATATCGTCCCAACCACGTTCTGAGTCCATCTTTTGACTTCAAAAATTCTGAACTTGTAGGTTGTAAGGACAGTGTGTGTTCAAGTGACCCTCGATAAATGTCAAACTGTAAAATTCGACCTAACGATACTGGAGGAGATTTCTTGATCACGTTCATTGTTTTATTTCAAGTAGCAGGTCTGAATAGACTGTTGGAAAACGTAATGGTAATAATCTCTCTTCACTCTCGATAACTTGTTCATATGCGTCTTTGTTTCCAAATGACACATCACGACCATGCAAACTGTTTATATGCTCTTCCCAGGTTGATAATAACAAATCGTTCATAGGTGCAGGAAAATTTAACTGGTAAAGAAATGGTAAGTAGTAAAAAAATGCTAAACTCTGAAAGAATACTTGAAGCCCAGTCAGATTTCCATCTACGATTTTTCCATGTACGTAAATGTCATAATGGAAAGGCAACAAGTTTTCAAAAAACTGTTCAGATGTTTCCTCGTTGAAATTGTAAATCGTAAAGATCCATCGGTCATGTCTAGAATGAGTATCCTTCAACACTTCCATCATGCGTTTGTGAAAGTATAATCTCATGTTCTGGTCAAGATTCGATATTCCATCGATGTCATACAATAGCTGTGCTAGGCTCTGGTAAAAATTGTTGCAAGACAGAGCTATTTGAAAACACATGTTAAACCACGTCAGTTGAAGTTCGTCTCTAAACTTTTTACTTTTCCTCGAAAAATTGACGAGCTTTGAGTAGATTATACTTCTAATTTCAGTTGGTAACACACCCAGATCGACTAGTTCTTCAGACATCTTGAAACTTTATGAGCTGCAAAAATGAAATGTACACATTATATATGTCTTGATTCTCGCATGCTCGGTATGTCATATTATTCTGTGAGATTATGTGCCAGCTCTTTGTTTCTTCTTTCAAATAAAAAAAGAATTTTGAAAATCCATCGAGGCAAAATGGAGTTATTACAGTTTTCTTACCCTCTATATTCCGCGTAGTTTGACAATTTATTTTAATGTCATTTGGTGGTGTTGACCTGCTCTTTCCAATAAAAAAAGAATTATGAAAATCCGTCAAGGCAATCTGGAGTTATTACAGTTTTCTTACCCTCTATATTCCGCGCATGCGCAGTTTGACAATTTATTTTAATTTCATTTGGTAGGAGTTGACCTGCTCTTTCCAATAAAAAAAGAATTATGAAAATCCGTCAAGGCAATCTGGAGTTATTACAGTTTTCTTACCCTCCAAATTCCGCGCATGCGCAGTGCATGCCCAACATTTTTTGTTGTTTTGGGTTGTTTCAATAGTTTATTAGTAAACATATAATATACTCATAACGAAAGTTCTAATACAATACACATATTCACTTTTCATTTTTATCATTTTTTTCTGAAAGCTATTAATTGTTTTGTCTATTTATAGAATAAAAGAAAGTCAATCCAGATATACCTCCCGTGTAATAACACCATAATATGAAAAATTGAATAACTTTGTTATTTTTTCGGCCGATTTTGATAAAATAAACACCAAAATGTAGATTTTATTATTCTCTATCTATTTTTTATAATCTAAAATGTGTTACTATAAATAGTAACATGACCTTTATTAAAATCAGATATACATGATATGCAAATGTCCAATCTTGTTTCAAGTAAACTGGTTTATGTATAGTTATATATATTTGGGAACTCGCATATTAATATTGCTTGTTTGCCGGTCACCACTGGACTGGAACTGGTGTGCACAACGGTTATACCGCCTGGGCCCGCAGATGCGAAGTCTATCGATTACATGTGAAACAGTAGAAGCCTATGGCTTAAGGGGTCGGGACACTATCCCAGTAAACTGAACCTCCGCTGGCAGGTCTCTGGTCCACAGCGACATTCAGGACTTGTGATCTTGTAGATATGGCTTCAAATCGCCAGAGCTTCCCAGGCATAGGGTAACCGACTGGGGAAGAAAAAGGTGCTGAACAGCACACTCTTCTTGCACTTTTTTTAAAAATAACAAAAATTCCGTAAACCTAGTGCCTCGCCTGTAGCACAAAAATTCTATGTGTCTCGCCTGATGATAAGGATTCTATATAACATGAAGTCTCGCCTGCTAGTTAATAAAAATTCCTTAAGACTGTTGTCTCGCCTTACTACAAGAATTCCGTAAAGCCCATGTCTCGCCTGTACCACGAAAATTCCTGTTGTCTCGCCTGCTAAGTCAAATACTATGTATCTTGCCTGTATCACAAGAATTCCATAGAACATGTAGTCTAACCTGATAAGTCATATACCATGTATCTCGCCTGACAAATCTTGTATGAATTGATGATAGATATATGTCAAATATTCAGATCTCCTGACATTCTGAGTTTGAACAGTGACAAGACAACATGCCAAAGAGACATTGGAAGAGAATACGTACCCCACCCACTTCATCAGACTCTGAGGAGGACGAGTTACCACCGCCAAAGAAGATGAAACTTGTGGATTATTCCGACAGTGAGGAATCTGAAGATGAGGTGTCACCACCAAGAAAAAGACCTATGGTGATTTATTCGGACGATGAAGAAGATGATTACCAGCAGTACTATGTGATCAAGCCTGTTAGAGAACGTGAGTCGAGACGTTTTAGAACAAGAGCTAATGTGTACAATGTGGATGTCAATAAATTTCCAGAAGATGTGTCACCGCTGGAATTTGTACCTCGGATGTTTCAACAGTTGGTGGATGACATCAAGACCCATTCTCAAGCTCAAGGCAATGACAGGATTCGAATGAGCATTTACCATCCCGGACTGAAATTAGGGATCTTTGTACCTTTCACAGATGTAACGAGTCTGACTGGGGAATCTTTGACTCAAGAAATCGAGAAAGTGTTACAATCCAATGAGGACTTTAAAATCAATGATGGACAGATGAGCTTGGAAGTGACACACACCAAGTTACCAACTGGGAGTGGAAGAAAGGCATTACACCATGGACTTTACTTTGAATCACGCAATATGAGAAAGATGAAAACTAGTATCGTTCAAATCAACAACACCAAAGATGTCATGTGTATGGCCAGAGCTGTTGTGGTAGGAAAACATCATGGCGATAGGGACACATCTGACTCATGGAAGAAGACTTGGAAACATATACAAAAATCTGACAGACCACTACAGACTAGAGAAGCCATGAAATTATTTGATCGTGCTAAGATTCCTCACAACCAACCTTGTGGATTTGAAGAATACAAAAAAATTCAAACTGTGTTAGCTCCTGATTATTTGATCAAAGTTCATTCACAGCATCCCAAAGACGGATTATTGTTTCCACTTGGATTTAAACCTAGTGACAAAACAAAAGTGGTTCATATCTATTTCAATGGCACAGATCACTATGACACTATCACCAATGTCAAAGGATTTCAAGGATGTATATACTATTGTGAGTTTTGTGACAAGGGATTTAATCACAGAGAGGATCATGCTTGTTCGAATGGATGAACTAGTTGTTATAGTACAACGCCATGTCTTCACGAACAAAATCAGTACTGTACAAAATGTAAGAGAACGTTTCATAGTGCATCTTGTTTTGCTAATCATACCTTAGTCAAGCCAGGACAGAAAAAATCTATTCGTCAACTTGTGTATAATTGTGAGAAATGTGGAAATAGGATTGTAGGATATAAAAGAAATCACGTGTGTCCAGGACAGCAGAAATGTAAGTTTTGTAAAATGATTGTTGGAGCCGAACATCAATGTTATATTCAACCTTACGTGTGCAAACCCAAAACCGAAGTGTTGCAAGAAGATGCCGAGGAGGACGATATCATCGATGAAGAGAAAGGTACCGTTATTCAACCTCAATTCATATTTTTTGACTTTGAATCCAAGACTCTGGCGAACATATTGTCAACTTTTGTATTGCACATAGAGCTTGTGATCAGTGTATGGATTTACCTATTGAACAGCCATGTAAAATTTGTAATAAGTTCACAAACAAAGCGTGTGACCATTGCGTTAATTTACCTGTAGATCAGTATTGTGACAATTGTAGTCAGTTTGGAAGAGAAATGATCTTTGAAGGTGAAAATACTTTATCAGATTTCTGTTCCTGGTTATTTAGAAAAGAAAACGAAGGAGTGACAGTCATTGCACATAATTTTGGAGGCTACGATGGACAATTTATTTTACGCTACATACTAGAAAATGGAACTTTTAAACCCGAAGTGATCATGAATGGAAATACTATCGTGACGATGACTGCTGCCAAAGTCAAGTTCTTGGACTCGTATCATTTTCTGCATATGAGATTAGCCAATTTTCCAGATACCTTTGGATTGACAGAGATGAAAAAAGGCTATTTCCCACATTTGGCGAATTTGATGCCAACCAGAATTACGTGGGACCTTACTTTCCCGTGGAGATGTACAATCCTAGACAGATGTCGGTCAAAGACAGAGAAACTTTCCTGGAATGGCACAAGCAGAAAGTGGAATCCAGTGCCGTCTTTGACTTCAGAAGTGAAATGGAAGAATACTGTCGCAGCGATGTGGATATCTTGAGGAGAGGTTTTGCATGTTTTAGAATACAATCGATGGATATCAGCGACTTGGATCCTTTTGCTAATGCATGCACGATCGCTCAAGCCTGTTCCCAAGTATGGAGGAAGAATCACATGCCTGAAAACTCTGGCCATCATTCCACCAGAAGGCTATCCCAACCAAAAGAAATATTCGATCAAAGCTGTACGATGGATTCAAGCCGTGGCTAGAAAGAATCACATCCAAATTCGTCACGCTTTGAATGGTGGTGAACAGAAAGTGTGTGGACATTATGTGGATGGATACGATCCAGAAAAAGAAACAGTGTACGAGTTCCATGAATGTTACTGGCATGGGTGTCCCAAACATTTCCCCGACAGAACTAAGATCAATACTTACAACTGCCAGACGATGTACCAGCTATTCAAACAGACTGTGGAGAAGACCGAGAAATTGAAGAGAGCTGGGTATCAAGTGATAGAAATGTGGGAATGCGATTACGACCAATATTATCAAGACGACAAAGATTTTAAGGAGATGGTGGATGCAGAATTTACCAACTTGGATCCACTCAAACCCAGATATGCGCTGTTTGGAGGACGTACGAATTCTACAAGACTGTTCTACGAAATTGACGAAACCACCAACGAGGAAATCAAGTATATCGATGTGTGTTCACTCTATCCTTACATCTGCAAGTATGGAATCTTCCCTATTGGACATCCAGAAATCTATTCACAAGAAGACATCGACAGAGACAATATACATCAATATTTTGGACTGATCAAATGTAAAGTGTTACCACCCAGAAACTTGTATCATCCGGTATTGCCGTATAAGTGCAACAACAAATTACTGTTTCCACTCTGTAGAAGTTGTGCAGAGACATCTGACAATTCGAAATTATGTACGCACGACAGAGAAGAAGACAGAGAATTAGTGGGAACTTGGGTGAGCATCGAATTGTTTGAGGCGATGAAACTGGGTTACCAGCTGAAAGATGTTTACGAAGTATGGCATTTTCCCCAATCTTCACAGTACGACAAGTCAACTGGACAAGGTGGAATCTTTGCTGGAAATATCGATACTTTCCTGAAGATTAAACAAGAGTCAAGTGGATATCCCGACTGGTGCAAGACGGAATTAGACAAGATCAAATTCAAACAGGATTATTTCGAAGCAGAAGGTATCAGACTAGAGAAGGTGGAAAAGAACAAAGGTCGACGTGGAATCAGCAAGATCAGTTTAAACAGTTTGTGGGGAAAAATAGCACAGATAGACAACATGACCAAAACAGAATATGTGTCAGATCCTTCTGACTACTTTGAACTGGTGACTAATCCATTGAAGAAAGTGAAGAACGTCGAAGTGTTTGGAGAAGAGTTTTTGTTAGTCAACTGGGAAGATCTGGAATCGATTGTAGAACCTCATGCTTGCAGCAACGTGGTGGTAGGATCCTTTGTGACAGCACAAGCCAGACTGAAGTTATACAGTGTCCTGCATCAACTTGACAAACGTGTGTTGTACTTTGATACGGATTCTGTCATCTACATTCACAAACCAGAATTATGGAATCCAGAGATCATCAACAACAGACTCGGCGAATGGACAGACGAACTGCCTACTGCAAAAATCACCAAGTTTGTGGGTATGGGACCGAAGAATTATGGCTACGAGTATGTGGAGCACGATACTGGGAAACGCAAGTCTACCTGTAAAGTCAAAGGACTGACCCTGGATTACAATACTTCACAAATAATCCATTTCTACAACATGATGGAATGGGCCAATAGCGACAAGAGGGACTTTCAAGAATCTGTGGAATATCAACACCGTATAGGAAAACATATAGACAGAAAAATTACTACTGAGAGACAATCTAAGACATATAGATTTACTTATGACAAACGTGTAATTTTAAAAAGTGGAGAAACTGTTCCGTATGGATATGTACTGTAAACAAAAAAAATCAGATAAGAGACTGTTGGGAAACAGTGTTTTCAGTAAGAAAAATTATTTGTAAAGAATGTTAGTAAAACAATTTGTTGTTTGTAAAAAATAAAAAATATGTTATATATACGCATGTCTTTCATTATTCTTTCTCATTTCATCTTTTAATCATGTCGGTAACAGTTCAAGAAGAAAATATTGGTAGTTTGTTTTTTAAACATCCTGCTAATATTTTTATATCGGGTCCAAGTGGATCGGGAAAAACTGAATTTGTTAAAAAACTGATTCAGTACTAAGAAGACTTGTTTGATATTTCACCACAACGTATCGTGTGGTGTTACAAAGAATGGCAACCTGTGTACAATATCTTGCAAGAACGCAAAGATTTAAACATCAGATTTATTTTAGGAATTCCAAAGACGACGACGATATTGTCATAGACACGAGTGAAACTCACATGATTGTCTTTGACGATATGTTGGGCGACAAAGACGAAGAAAAAATTAAACTTTGGTTCACGAGGAAAGGTCATCACAGAAATGCAAGTGTTGTGTACATCACACAAAACTTGTTTCAGCAGAGTAAATCGACACGTACTATCAGTTTGAATGCCCATTACTTGATTTTGTTTCAAAGTCCAAGAGACAAAATGCAAATTAAAGCTTTGGCACAACAACTTCAAGCTCCACATTTGATGTCTGCCTTCAACGATGCCACTTCTAAGCCACACGGTTATTTACTGATCGATTTAAAACCAGACACACCAAATTATTTGAGGTTTAGAACAGATATTTTTACAAACTGGTATACAAAATCGGATCAACAAGGTCCAGTTGTGTATTTTCCAGTATAAAAACGTGTGTTTGGTCTTACATGGATCAGAATGAAACCAGACATGGCTCAAAAAGCATCGGCAAACTTGATCAGGGCTCTCTACAATTTGAGTAGAGAGCATGATTCGAACAAAAGGAAAACTTTGCTTAATGCCGGGTTGATGGAAATGATCAAATGGTTTTCTTTAGCAGCTAGAAAAATAGCTGAAAATAAAATGAAATTACCAAAACAAACTCAAAAATTCATGGACAAACGCAAAGACGATGTTAGAAAACTAGCAAGTCCTTTGGTAAATGCAGATACAAAACGAGAAATCATTCTAAAACCTGGTGGCGGTGGGTTTTTTGGTGGTGTGATAATCAGATCTCTCATTCGTTGGGACGGTAATAAAATACTTAGACGGTTTTCTCAGAAAAAGACGGTTTTCTCAGAAAGAGAAAGTGGGTAGAAAAGGTCCTAAAAAGTCTAAGAAAAAAACTGGCAAGAAAAAATCTCCAAAGACAAAAACTCAGAGGAAAAAATCCCCTAAGACTAAATCAAGGAGAAAAATAAAAGTGAACGAGAAGTTTTCACTGTAAGAATTAAGAAACCTAGAAAACCTCCATCTCCTGTTGCAGGACCGTCAACTGCAAGAACTCCAAGTCCATTTGCTGCATCTACTCCAAACTCTAGTCTAAGAACTCCAAGTCCATTTTCTACTCGATTTTCTACTCCAAGTTCAAGTATCAGAAAAATAGGTGAAAGATTCACTCCTGCAAAAACACCTTCTCCATTTTCTACTCAATTTTCTACTCCAAACTCTAGTCTCAGAAAAATTGGTGAAAGACGCACTGCTGCAAAATCACCTCTAGAAATTTCTAGATTTTCTCCTATAAGGGCTTCTCCTCGAAGGAGTTCTTCTCCTGCAAACGAATATCTTCGTACTGCCAGAAAACATGGATTTGAAGCTGCCATGAAACAGATGTTGGCTAAACGTAAACTTTCACTATAAAAGGACTTGGTTGACATGATCCTTTACTAGTTTAATTCTTGACTGCAATCATGGCTGCACGTAAGAAAAGAACACATATCAAAAAGAAAAGAGGTTCACTGATTAAAAAGTATGGTCCTTTTCTGGAAGGACTTTGTAACATTCCATATCGTCAAAAAATTGTAAATGATTGTCCAAAAGAGATATTAGACTGTGTAGGGGAATGTTGTTTAAATCTTATAAAAGGCAATGTCAAACTCACAAAAGCTCAGAAAGAACAATTACGTTCTAGGAAGAATGATATTCGATTATTGTCTACAAAACGTGTTGCACTAGCAAACAAGAAAAAGATTCTCAATCAGAAAGGTGGTGCACTCCTGGGTTTACTTTTAAAACCTTTGCTTGGTTCCGTCTTAGGATCTATCCTTGGTCAGTAAAAACAAAATTGCAATGGAAGGGCGTAAAATGGCTGTGGTACCATTTAAACTTTGGGAAGACATGAAACGGTGGAAAGAAGAGCAAATTCAAAAACCAAGACTTCCACCTGATCCAAATGTTTCTGCGACGGCCAGTCTTCAAAGAGACTTGTCTTCGGTCATGGCCAACGAAGATTTGTCAGAGGCAGAAAAATCTCAATTGTTTGGTCAAACTTTACATAAATTCAAAACGGCACATCGCAAAGCACTGACAGAAACAAAACTTTCTCTTCCCGTAGAGCCTGAATCGAAAATTAATCAACGTATTTTTGATAGTGTTCCTACCACAATGCGAAAGAAAGCTAAATTATTGATATCTTGGCTAGAAAATAATCCTAACTTATCTTGGGACGAAGATGGGACGGTTAAGATGTATGACAAACCAGTTGCAGCGTCTAATATCATAGATTTAGTCAATGATGTTTTAAGACAGAGAAAAGACACTGAGCCCAGAGGTTGGCAACCTTTTGCTGAGGCTCTTAGAGACATGAACGTGCCTCAAGATTTTGTCGGAAATAAGCAACGATGGGAATGGATGCATCGTACTCCTCTTAAGCACGAAGATGAAGAAGAGTATGTCACTCCTTAAACCAAACACCGACGCATGCCTACTCTTAAAAAAAGAACAAGTCCCGTCACACAATCTGTTAGAAAACACATCAAGAAAGACTTATCTCAAAGTTTGTCTGCCACTAGAAAACATATCAGAGACGAACTGTTTACACCTAGTTCTATCAAACCTATAAAAGAAGAACTGTTTGAATCACCCAGAAAATGGTTATCTTATGATGAACAATGAATAAATTATTATCAAAACTTTATTACGATCCTAAAAGTCCAGTGGGATATACGGGGTTGCAGCTTTGTATAAAGCAGCAAAGAAAATTTCAAAGAAAAATCAAATTTGACGATGTGAAAACTTGGTTGAGAAAACAACAAACTTACACTTTGCACAAACCCATACGTAGAAAATTTGTGCGTCGCAAAACTGTGGTGGCAGGAATAGATTATCAATGGCAGGGAGATTTGGCAGACGTATCTAGTTTGGCAAAATATAACGACAAATATCGTTACTTGCTCTGTTTGATAGACGTATTTTCAAAATACGCCTGGGTTGTACCGATCAAAGACAAATCTGGAAAAACTTTGGTGGAAGCTTTTACATCTGTTTTGAAACATGGACGTATTCCAAAAAGTTTGCAAACTAACAAAGGTACGGAATTCAAAAATAAAGAGTTTCAGAAGTTCTTGAATTCTAAAAATATTTTTTCACGACAGAAAATCCAGAAACAAAAGCAAGTATTGTAGAAAGGTTTCAAAGAACTCTGAAAAGTCGCATGTGGAAATATTTTACTCATAATCGTACACTGAAATATGTCGATGTACTTCCAAAATTAGTTCACGGGTACAATCATGCTTATCATCGCAGCATTAAACGTACGCCTGCATCTGTCGATGTCAAAAATGAAGTTCAAGTATCCCAAATTTTGTACGGCAAAAAGCAAAAAGTTGCAAGTCCTGAATTAAGAGTGGGTGATTTTGTGCGCATCAACAAAACAAAACGCACTTTTGAAAAAGGTTATTTGCCAAACTGGACGCAAGAATTGTTTAAGGTTAGGGGTGTCATACAAAGTCCCGTTACCTATAAAATAGAAGATCTAGACGGGGAACTCATAAAAGGTACTTTTTATTCGCAAGAATTACAACGTGTGGACAAAGATCAAATTTACGAAATAGAATCTGTCTTAGATCGTCGTAAACGAAAAGTTGGGAAAAAGTGGGTCAAAGAAATTAAAGTTCACTGGAAAGGTTATCCATCCAAATTTGACAGTTGGATTTTGGAATCCGATCTTGTATAAAAACACGAACATGAATTTTAAATCTTCAGTCATAAGAAGGGACACGGATTCTTTGCAATCTTCTGAAAATTTGGCCAAGTTACCCAAAAATAGATTGACATTTTTATCTCAAATCATTATCGTTTATGCCATCATCATCACTTCTCTAGTTCAAATCAGTCTTCAAAGTCCAGATAAAGAATTGTGGTTGATTTTATTAAGCAGCTCTGTCGGTTATATTCTTCCTTCCCCAGGGTTAAAATTCAGAAAACGTAGTGGTTTTGAAGAAACTTCCAAACAAGCACCATGACAGGGTTTTATTTGACATTGTTAAGTGACAGTTCAATGACGACTTTTCCTGACAATACACAAAGTTCTTTTACTGTCAGATTAGATCATCCCATCAACATCGAAAAAGAAAAGTGGGAAGTTGCTTTGGTAGAAATGATTACACCAACTCAAATCATGAATATTTCGGATGAAACCAATTTTTTCTACTTGAGATTTTACGATAAAGTCTTAGCTCAAGAATTCGGAGTAGAAAATATGAGCGAGGATTGTACGGAAGACAACACCTGCGCAGAATACGAGTTGAAAATTCCCAAAGGAAATTACAGCAGTCCACAACATTTGGTGGAAGAAATACAAGGCATCATCGATACACGTTTCGGAATTGCTTTGAGACGTGTTAATGCTTCGATAGAAATGAGTTATGGCAATAACAGTAAACGTGTCAAAATATTTTACAACAATCCAAAAGTCGTCAGACTGATATTCCCAAAACTACTTGGGGAGAAATTAGGGGTAAATCCAAAAATGTCAGAAAGACCCATCGGAAACGAAAGACATGCTTTTAGATACGAAGTAGATTTAAACACGGCTAATAATCAACTGTACGTTTACTCGGATATTGCCAGTTACACTTACGTAGGTGACATAACTGCTCCTATTTTGCGAGTTGTTCCATTTGAGATTTTAAAACGCTCTCATCATTCTCATCAAGAGTTTGTCAACTTGCATTACGTTCCGGTGGCAAAATCATTTATAGATCAAGTTCACGTGAGTATAAAAGGCGATACGGGAATAGATATTCCATTTATCACGGGAAAGTCTTTGATCAAGTTACATTTCAGACTCAAAGATAATTAGCCAAAAAAATGTATTTCCAAACTCGTGGTGTAGTATGTCAACATGGATCAGGTGGAAATAACTTTCCAGTTTACAGAGGTGTATCGAGACAGTACGGTTATGGTTTAGGGTCCATGTTTAAAACTGCCTTGAGAACGGTCATGCCAATCTTAAAACCTGTTGCAAAAGCAGGTTTACAAAGTATCAAACATGTAGTCAAAGATCAAGGAATTCATGCACTTCGCGACATCATGGATGGTCAAAATATCAAACAAGTTTTAAAAAGTAGAGGTAAATCAGCTTTAAAATCTTTGGGAAAATCTGCTTTGGATCATTTGGCTTCGGGGGTTATAAAATCAAGTCAGAAACGTAGAAAAACTCAGTCTAAGACAAATCGTCGAACTGTTCACAACAAACTGCAAAAGGGTAGAGGCAGAAAGAATTCTGTAAACAGAGCCATTAGGAAAAAATATTCAAATCTAAAATTTGACCGCGATATTTTTGACTAAGAAAATGATGCAAAGTGGATCTTGTGAATGTAGCAAGTCTGAAATAGACATGCAAACTGTTCCTCCAACTCTGACCACCATGCAAGATTCTCAGTGGATAGATTATCATCCCATAGCTTCTCTAGACAGTTATCATGCACCCATCGAATTTGTGGTACCAGGCCATACGGAATATTACACTGATTTATCACAAACTTATTTGTACTTGAAATTCAGGATTTTGAGAGCAAACGGTGACAATCTTGAGAATGATAAAAAGTTGCTCCCATCAACAACTTCTTTCACAGTATGTTTAGTGGAATTGATCTATATCTTAACAATAAACTGGTGACCAGTAATATGGATACGTATCCCTACAGGGCTTACATTGAAAACTTATTTTCTTTTGGATCTGATGTGAAAGACAATCAACTTAAAGCTGCAGAATTTTGGTACGAAGATGAACCTGGTCACTTTGAAGATTTTGGTCATGGCAATGTAACAGCCCGTATAACCCCTTTTGAACTAAGTAACCCTAAGGAACTTCAAGGGCGTTTACATCTAGATTTGGCCATGCAGGAAAAATATTTACCTAATGGAATAGAATTAAGACTTCGTCTCAATCGTGCTTCTCCTCAATTTTGTATCATGTCTAAGGATGAGTACCCTGTTATGGTTAAGATCGATGCAGCAGTCTTATCGGTTCGCAATGTTCAACTTTTGCCAGCCATAGCCAATGATCTCAATCAAACTATTGCACATCACAATGCCAAATTTCCCATACGGCGTGTAGAAGTTAAGACATTTACCATAGGCACCGGTCTTAGATCAAAAGTCGAGGACCACTTGTTTCAGGGACAACTTCCAAAACGATTATTCATTGGCATGGTAGATAATGCAACATTCAATGGATCGTTCGCCACAAATCCTTTCAACTTCAAACATTTCGGTCTCAGCAAACTTGAAGTGAGTTGTGACGGTCACAGCATTTATGGAAAACCATTTGAACCGAAATTTAACTTGGATCAATATCTCAGATCTTACATGTCTCTGTATCAAGCTTTGGGCAGTCAAAATCAGATTCAGAATTGTAACATCGACTACGACGACTACAAAGGTGGATACTGCTTCTGGGGATACGATTTCACGCCAGACCAAGGAGCCGATCAGAGCCATCTACATCCTATAGAAACTGGCAACCTGCGAGTGGAACTTCAGTTTGCTAGAGCACTCGGCAAGACCATCAACGTCATAGTATATGCAGAGTTTGACAACCTAATAGAAATCAACGATTTGAGAGAAGTCATCACAGACTACTGAGACCATGAACAAAGGATACTTTGTAGAACAAGAACTAAAGTTTAGAGTGGAATGCTACGAACAACTACATGGATCCTACTCTGACGAAATTGGTTCCTTGGAGGACGAACTTGAACAGCTGTTACACCCAAAGATCAGATCTGTGTGTGATAAAAATGGAAAACTGCTAGAACAATTTGATGTGTCACCACCAAAACATTTATTGGCAAGGACAAGACTGCTTTGATATTTGCAATGCTAAAGAACCTGAGAATAGCTGTCAGAGAATATGCTCAACACGAGTGTGAAGGTTGCAGAATAGATCATCCCAGCCAGAAAAATCACATGCTCTGTCTAGGAGCCGGAGATGATTGGATAAGAGACTTACACTATCACGAACCGGCATTAGAATGTCTCAACATCTACGATGTCATCAAAGACTGGAACCATGAACTGTGCCTAAAATTTGGCTTAAAAGACACTGGAGATGCAAGAGGCATGAGTCATCTCACGCCGGAAGAAGCCGTGGAAGCCTATAAAAACTGGATGTTTCTGAAGAAAAACCAATACTGCTCTCCACTGAATGAAGACTGGAAAAAATACTGGGAACTGAGAATCTTAGACTCCTACAACAGAGATGAATACGCTAGAATTGACGGACCTTCTGACCAAGGCGTCTCAACTTATGCATTTGAACGCCAAAGTTGTCTCGAAGGATCTCCTGCCACAGAAGAAGCCATTGGATGTGAAAGCATACATCATTAATACATATGACTCGGACCAACCAGGAGAACATTGGGTGGCCTTATACTTCAAAGATGACAAGGCGATTTACTTCGATTCATATGGACAACCACCATTAGAAGACTACATTCTACCATTCATACAAAGAAATACCAAGACGTGGATAGAAAATACAGAGATGCTTCAGAGTCCATGGAGTAAAGTGTGTGGAATGTATTGTATCTACATATTACATCAGCTAAGCAGAGGACTAGATCTGAAGACGGCCATTCACGAGAACCTGATGGGAACAGGAGAAGATCCATACCAAAATGACAGAGACATTGAAATGTGGTTCAGTTTGAATTATGGAAGACTATACTTATCAGTGAAAAAGACAATAACGCCACCAGACCAGTTCTTTGAACATAGGATTCAAAGTTGTAAATGCTTAAGATATACCAATTGTTTATCAAAGAAATATCCAATGTATACGATGTTGTAAATATGTTTGTAAACGATGGCAGAGGGACAAACCCTAATCCTTTGTCAATCGTCAGTTATTTCGTTAGCGGGGTAATTAAAGTTCTGTTATTGAAAAAATACAGTCGTTGTTATTTTTTCAGGTAAACTTTAGAAGGCTAGTAAGAAATAATTTCAGTCCAGAACATTAAAATCTTGAGATACAAGATTTTATAATCCCCAAGGAACAAGTACTGACGCTATAGAGTTATGCTTCTGGTATAGTGAGGCCCTGAGATACAGGACCAAGAGACTGATAGCAGACGCATATTACTGTAAAGCCTCAGAAATTGAACAGAATGAACAAGAGTATGCCACAGCAACTCACACCATCAACTGACGCTATAGAGTTATGCCTCTGGTATAGTGAGGTCTTGAGATACAGGGCCAAGAGACTAATAGCAGACGCATATTACTGTATAGCCTCTTAAGACATCTCCTATGCCATATTACATAGACTTTTACCCTTGAAAAAGAGGAGCCCCGGTAGCTCAGTGGGTTAAGCGCTGGCCTACTGATCTAGCGGTCGCAGGTTCGAGCCCCGCTGGAGGCGGAGTTCTTTCCATCGTAAACGGGGTTCCATTGCACACAGCCTTTCATTATCACAAGCCCATCGTCCTGATATGACTGAAATACTGTTGAAAAGGACGTAAAATCGCAAGTCATCCATCCATCCAACCCTTGAAAAAGACTAAGTTATTTCAAACTAGCCTTTTCAAGCTTACTAAAGCGATGTCACCTCTGGACACGCCCGCCCCGAGACTGCCCCAGCCTGTGGACTTAGTCTCCGGACGGGCGTGTCCAGAGTGACGTCCTTTACTACTTATGGTAATCAAATTACACCATAAACAGCTAATGCACGTAATACACATATGTGCTAAAAAACATACATGTGTCATTCCTTTCTCAGAAAGGTGAGGGTTTTGAATCCAAAGGTGTAAGCGAGGCGGCGGAAGAATTGCACAAACAAGACGTCTTTTACAAGAGATGAGGGGATGGAAATTCCTACATATACTATATAATTCTTTCAAATTGCAAGAATTCATGTTCTAAAACAATCGCCTTATATTTAAGAACTCAAATAAGGGGCAGTTATCATTTCACATAAGCAAACATTTGTGGTCGCTAGGCAACAAGAGAATATTTCAGAATTTTTAGCAAATTTCTAGTTTGTGACAGTTGCCTCTGAATTCTATAGGCTGCAAACGATATTAAACAAAGTTTGAAGCTTATATTTTCTTTAATCTATACATTTCAGCGTTTCGGGACTATTTTTTTTACAAATCAACAAATGCATGGCAGCTTAAGAACCGCTTCATCTGCGGTGAAAGCCTCTTCTTGATATACTCATTTCATTTGATATTTAAGCTGCCAGAAAAATATGGCGATCTTCCTTGGAACAAAAATAATATCTTGATTGACGGCAATTTTTTTTATTTGTGGTACCATGTACAAACTTCAGTATTATTTTTCCGTATTTCCCCACAAGCGTCAGATATTTACAAGCGTTCTGAACTTAGATATGGTATTAGAAGCTCCACCGCAAACATTATGTTAGTATTCTTCAGTTGCCTAGCAACGCCATTTCAAGATCATGACATTTCTGGAAAATGTTGTCTGGAAAAAAGGGAAGATGCAATGTAGGAATGTGGACAGCTTGACTTTTTTTTAAACTATCATTTGCCTAAAACTTGGCCGTTTGCAGGACTTATTGGATGACCCTCATACAACAATATTTTTTCTTCCCAAAATGCGTTTTAGGACATATACGTCTGTGTTCGCTTTTTTGCAGATGTTTCTCAAATTTAAATCAAACTTGTTAATTTGACGATGATTAATAACTGATGTCGCCAGTGATATTGTTTCAATTGTTTTAACATTATGCTAAACTTTTGACGAGGAGTACTGTAAACACTTTATATCTACGGTCTCAAAATTTCGCAGTTTAATGAAAATTATTAATTTTCGCAGATTAGTTTTGGCGTTCAAAATATATCATGGCTCTAGATAAGAAAGAAAAGTCGATTTCAGTTTTTGAGATTTTTCAGTCTCTTGTCTTTCAAATATAAATTGTGGCATCTACGAAAATCGCCTCACAGAGGCGACTCTAATGGGATGCAACAATGTACGGTATAGACAAGTAGATCAAATACTTATCAGGTACTCCTTGCTATCTGAATTCCTATTAAACAATTCGTAAATTTACGTTTGGTTTACCGTGTATATCTTTCGTGAGCTTTTGCCAGTTTGTGGGTGTGCTTCTTTTTGGTTTTAAGGGCAGGAAGTTGGATCTGATTGTATTAATTCCTGATCATTGCCTTCCTTTTTGAATTTCCATACCTAAACCGCAACCTCAAACGGGACAAGGATACAAATAGAACACACGTGGAAAGCTAGGAGAACACCCTTTTCGCCAAGACAGCCTCAACATAAATAGCAAATAGTGTAAACATGAAAAAAAAAAACAAAATAAAACAAAACAGTCAAATAGTCATTTCCTGTTTTCTTAATATGTAAAACATTAAATTTTTATTTAAGTCATATATACTCGAAAAAAATATTAAGGGGTCAAACTGTTACCCTGCGATTTCTGGAACACTGATTTCAAATATTTGGTAAAATAAATCATTCTACGTTTCATTTTATTCATTTTGCAAGTTTTATACACACGAAGTTTGAATCTATAGCCTTTTTCTTGAGCAAGTCCAGACTTCAATTCACACTACCCTCAAAATCAAAGTGGTCAGAAGTCCATAAGGATTAAATTCACCAAAATTTTCGATTTCGCCAATTCATGATTTTTTTGCAAAACTGCTTGATAGTCATCAAATTTAATCATTTTTAAGGTCAGCAAGCTGTAACAATTGTAAAACTCATAGCAATTTCAGAAGTTAAAGTCACCATAGTCCTACCAGTTGTAAAAATCGTCAAAAAACAAATTATTATGAAATGTGTACAGCCTTCGGAATAAATGAAAATATGTCGGTTGATGTGCTTTTTTTTGTATCAAATAACTGGCAAAAAAGAAGAAACAAGGTATTTTGGTTTCCTGTCAAACCAAGAAATAACGCAACCGCGGCACAATCAATGGGATCCTTGCTTAACATTTTTGTACATTGTATTTTTATCAATTGTTAAACGCCTGTATGTTGTATTTTTATCTCTTGTACCTTGTGTTTTTACCATGAAATAAAGCTTGTGAAATCGAAAGTAGGTCATTTTAGTTGGCAACTAAAATTACCTAGTTATTTTTTCAAATCTATTTTATGGTAAACTCAAGGATGTTTTGATTTTTCAAAGCCGGCCAATCACGATAATAATCTATGGCGAAACTGTAGTGAGAAGTTTGCAGCGATACCTCACGATAAAATATTTCATGCTGATAGAGCAATGGGGCCTTTAAGCCTGGCCAAACTGACACACTATCAATTCTCTATGGGAATTCAAACAACTTTCATTTTAGTGGTAGTTTGACTTAAAGCTTGACCTTGGTCAAGACAAAGGCTATAGCTTCAAACTTCATGTGTATAAAACTTGCAAAATGAACAAAATGGAAGGCAGAAATGATTTATTTTACCAAATGTTTTAAATGTTCCAGAAATCGCAGGGTAAAAGTTTGACCTTTTAATATTTTTTTCGAGTTAGATATAAGGTATAACACCTTATATCTAACTCGAAAAAATATTAAAGAGTCAAACTTTTACCAAATGTTTTAAATGTTCCAGAAATCGCAGGGTAAGTTTGACCCTTTAATATTTTTTTCGAGTTAGATATAAGGTATAACACCTTATATCTAACTCGAAAAAATATTAAAGGGTCAAACTTTTACCTTATATAAGGTGTTACCATACCTTGTTCTGGTTGTCCATGTCGGTGTCTTATTTTAAGCTAGTATCTCACTGGGGTGCGACAACTGGCGACTAGTTTGAGACAAAGATTTGCGATAAAATCCGCGACTTTGCGACATTTTTCATATTTGGGTCTCACTGAAATGGTGATTACGACATATTTGCGAGTGTCGCGCGAATGTCGCACGAATGTCGTACGATTATCTCACGAATCTTGCCCAAATTCGCCTGGAGTTCGCACACACGTCGCGCGACGTTCGTGAGACACTCGTGCGACGTTCGCACAATAAAATTGTGATTATTTCTCTCGTGCGACTGTGTCACGATACTCTCGCGAACGTGGCACGACTGTCGTGCGAAGGTCGTGCAACAGTCGTACGATGATTTTGCAAGAAAATGAGAACCTATTGACATTCCAGCAATGTTTGAATCATCACCCGTCAGAAAGATGGATATTGTGTTTTATCATAAAATATGGGGTGGTTCAGCCAGAACTCAGCCAGAACATTCTGGTGGGCATCCTTCCATGGGTACTGTTTCTCACTCTCAATGCCCAGTTTCTTTTTCTTCCTTGTTTCACCCGTCAGAGAAACCGTGGGAGCTCCCGAGCTCTCGTCGTCGGAGGGAACAGGAACTGGGACTGTTTCGGCTTCCTGTGTTGTGGTTTGATGGCCGGGTGCAGTGGCGGCCCTACCCCTACCTCGCCCTTTTCTGACCTTTGCTGGCATGATACCCATGTTGGAACTGAATGAGTGCAAACTGTTTGCGAGAAACATAATTGTCCAAGTCACGTGGGACGAAACTACGAACCATTCACGACACTTTTGCGACATTGCGAGTAATTTAAGACACTCGCACGATAGTCGTAAGATATTCGTACGAATGTCTCACGACGTTCGCGCGAAAGTTACTCAGTTTTATTTGTTCGCAATTTATTCTGTTCTGTTCTGTTCAATTCTCGTATCGACGTTACCCAAGTGGCTCAACGGTACGTAACCATAGTTGCACACACCTGGCGCCGGGTGTCCGTCCAATTGTTCGCAATTTAGTCGCGGAATGTCTTATTTATGTCGCAATTTGTTCGCAATATAGTCTTATTTATTTCGCAAATTTTTCGTGTTCACGGTCATTGCGACTCGCCGGAAACTAAATTGCGATGGGTCCGCGACGTGTTCGCGACACCGCGATGACTTTGCGACTATGTTGCGAGAAATTTTGTCGCATGAAAAAGTTTTACATGTAAAACTTTTTTGTGCGACAATGCGAACCGTTTGCGCCAGTTTGCGACTCACGCGAGGATATTGCGAATCCTCGCGAACGTTTCAAGACAGTTTTGAGACTCATCCGCGAATGCAATTCGCAATCAGTCGCAAACTGTCGCATCCCAGTGAGATAGGGGCTTTAAAGTCTTTTCCCCTGGTGTGTGAGTGGTGTTTTCTGTTGGGGTAGCTGAATTGCCATCTGTCTGGGAAAGAGCTATTCATTCGGTTTACCATGTGCATGACTTTCGTGAATTGTTGTCAATTTATATATAATTAAGCCGCGACATGAGAAAACCAACAAAGTGGTTGTGCACCCAGCGCAGACTCAGATCAGCATGGGCATCCGCCCAGTGTGATCGGACTCTTCGCTAAGCGCTTAAAGGGAAGCTAATGGCCTAAACTACCTTCATGCGTACAGCGAAGATCCTTATCAGACTGGGCTGTCTTCAAAACGTGATTAACTTCACTGCAGCTGGTGGTAAGTGCTGTGTGGCAGCTCGAAATTCATTATATGGCAGATCTTATTATATTTTAAAGTTTCTCATTTTATTGAGATCAGTAAATTTATGTAGATTTGCTTTTTTTTTTACTTTACGTCGGTGATAGTAGGTGTGACATATTTTAGTAATTGTCCTGATCAGACTCAATTAAACATATCTCCTGTTATCATTACCTGGTGCAATTCTTATTTTTCATGAATCTAGCTTTTCTGAACTTCATTTGAGAATAATTTGGGATATATAGAGAATACCATGTTAGTGTCTTTTGATATCAAGTTTATCAGGCGAGACCAGAAACAGCGTAGGAATGGCGAGGCTTGCCGAGCCAGTCCAACGTGTTTCTGGTCGAGCCTGATAAACTTGATATCAAAAGACACTTACATGGTTTTCTATTTATCATGCATCATTACAATATTTTCAGTTGTAAAGAGCGTCAAACAAACGAAAAGTTAATGCAGTCTTGTTTGCACTTTTTGACGTCGCGAATGCGTTATGACGTAAATCGGTGACGTCATTTGACCAATCGAACGTTGTTATCACGGCCAACGTCAGTTTGTAGCCAATCGTCTTCTGAGATCGCTTCTGTAGGCATCGCCTGATAACATTCGCGCAAGCGCAGTTCTGCAGTGACATGATATCACATCATGTTATCATACCCCTGTTATCAGGTGAATTTTGCAGCATATGCATGATAAATTTGTATATTTCTCAATGTAAACATGTGATGCGTACCTCATTAGAGCCACCTCGTTCAGGCAGAACAATTGTTTGCCAAGATATTTGTTTTTCGAATATCAACAGGAATAATATCCGAAATTGTCATAAAAAACTGACGATTTCTTCGGCTATAGGTTATAGGACGGTTTTCCCTTCCAAAACAATCCCTTCTAAAACATCTCAAAGATCTAGATCCGTATTTTAAGACGAAAAAAGAAGAAGCAACAACAAGAAAACATTTTATAACTGAATTACTCTAGACTGGTTTGCATATTTGCGGTAATTGTGGAGAATAAACTGCCGCCTTATAAGCAGATAAATATGGTACCCATATCTGGACCTCAGTAGGTCATGAAGTCGAGCCGAATTTTTCGAGTATCGAACGTGATGTCGCATTGTAGAGTGTACTGGTGTCAGAGCGAAAATGGGACCATTCTGCTAAATCTGCTGTTTTGTATTGTCTTTGATGCTTGAAGTTTGAAGTATGCGGGTATCAATGCTTTTACCGTGATTCGTCCTGGTTGTTTTATTTAGATCAAGCGGGTATTCGGTTATCCATTCTAAACTTAAATTCCATTGTTGACAAAGCAATGAGCTCTTTGTGAAATGCAGTTTTACAGGTCAATATACTCCAAAACAATCTCTTAAGGATAAAGCTGCTTCTTACATTCTCCTTTAAGCTTGTTTACATGTTTTAGTTAAACTTGGCCAATGCATATCAACTCATTATTTATGGTTAATAATCCGGTTTAATGCATTGAAGTGACCTGTAATTTATCTGGCTTTATTGAACCCTAATCTTTTTATTTCCGCTGCTGTCGGGTCCTAATCTTTTAATTTCCGTTTATTGCATCACACGTGACTTTAGCTGTTTTTATCGCCATGTGGGAGATCATAGGTTAGAATCCTGTCTGACTCGTACCAAAGGTTAAAAATTAGTATCTTGGTACTCAGCATTAGAAAGTAGAACAGCTCTACACAGCAGTTTGATGCTGTATCCTTGGCAGGCCCACTATGGTTCAACTAGTGTTATTTGTCTTTCCGGGTCCGGTTATTCAAAACTGACGACGTCGTTAGCAGTCAGGTACATAACCTTTAAAAGTTAAAAAAAATATAACTTGAAGCAGTTATAAATTTTTGCGACTATAGCGAAAGTAACCTGTTTAAGTTAAAGTGTCTTTTTTCACCTTCATATTCTGGAGTTACAGCAATTTTTATGGACAGGTGGGTAATTTTCCCTGAAAGATCTCTTACATAACTTTATGATTAAGCAATAAACTTCTGTACGCATCGTCTAGAAATTTGTACGCAAGGCCCTTGAAGATCAGGAAATTAACTACTTTTTAACTTAAAACAGTTATTGTTTTGGAGATTGCAAATTTGACCTTGGCCTATATAATTTCAGACATAACCTAAATAAGTTATTTTCTACAGCCTCACTTTAAAATTAGTGGTAAATAGAAAAGTTTTTAACTGCTTCAAGTTATATATTTTTTAACTTTTAAAGGTTATGTACCTGACTGGTTAGTTAGCGAGACATTAAAATTTCAAACGTATCATACACAAAAAAGCATTAGCATTTTTTCCCGAAAAAACGTGAGGAGCTTTCGCACTGCAACAACTCCTAACATTTTGTTGGCAAAAAATAATAACAGACTTGATTTTGTGTGTATAAGAAGACTTAACGAATCCTTGACAAAAAGTAGTTCGTTAAGCTAACGGTGTTTTGAATCGTTGGACCCTGGTTGTTAGTGTCTAAATAGACGAGAAGGCAATGGTCAGGAGGCGACGTAATCTTTTAGCCGCGACAGGAGAAAACCAACAAAGTGGTTGTGCACCCAGCGCAGACTCCGATCAGCCTGGGCATCCGCCCAGTCTGATCAGAGTATTCGCTTGCGCTTAAAGGGTAGCTAAGGGTCTAAGCTATCTCCATGCGGACAGCAAAGAATTTGATTAGACTGGGCATCCGCCCAGTCTGATCTGAGTCCGTGGTTTGCGCACAACTACTTTGTTTTCTCGTGTCGCGGCTCATTTGTATTTTCACAGTCTTTTTTTAGCAATAAAGACGGAACACAAAGCAATTCAAGACAAGCGAAAAGTCTTCCTTAGCAGAAGGTCATAAAACTGTCCAAAACAATGAAGAAAAAGTCAAAGACTAATAGAAAGCCAGCAAACAATTATGAAAATAATAAACTGCATCCAAAGCACCGCCTTCTCTCTGTCTTGGTTCGGCTGTGGTTTATAAACGCACAAGCTATTTTGTCCATGTGAAAGGCTTCTAACGCATCAATGGATCAAAACAGCAACATATAAATCTGTATTGATATAAGGGTAGGTTAAAAGTCTTAAAAACTTGTATGTTCATAAACCACAGCACTGTCCTGTATGAAGTTTTAGGCAAGACCCACCCCTCAACCCCCGACTTCCAGTGATGTATTGCCGACCTCTTCTCCTTTGGTTCAATTTGTTGGCTTTCTATTGGTATATCTTTGACTTTGATACTGCAGTCTCGTTTTCTTGTAAGGTGCAATGCTTACACAGTTTCGTTGTACTCAAAAGGCAGTGGTCTTGGTCCTTCTTAGTCATGCCTTGGTTATATCTAGTATGACACTTGTCAAAATCAAGTCACAGTCAGTTTATTATCTCAAACCATGTAATATGGCAACATGAGAAACACAGATAAGATTCAATATTAACAATATATACACGATTTATATCACAGTTCATCAATGCATGCCTAATTAGATTACAGAGCACGTTTTATATGAAAGTAACAAAACAGTAGCGCATTCGGCATAATTACCTGGGTAACCCCAGAAATACCCAGGTATTCATTGGGCCACTCGAAGATCTTCGAGTGGCCCGAGGAATACCAGGGTATTGCTCGGGCTCGCCCAAGTAATTTTGCCGAATATGCCAAGCAAATTAAAATATAAAAAGATGATTGTAGATGCCTTTTTACTGAAAATTGTTTTTAAATGATATAAAGGTACACTACTTAGGAGGCCTAAGTATTTAAGGCTTTTGACTGAGAAAGAGGGATGACATTGGATGGGCCTGGGTTCTTGTCGATATTAAAAATATTTTAAGACAACGCACTACAGTAAAAATGTTTGCTCCAGTTTCCGACTTGAAAGGTAAATCTACACTAAATTCTGAATATTTCACTATTAGGACGCCCTTTAACTAGTATATATAATACAATCCAAGGAGTGAAGAAAAACTATGAATGTTAATGTAAGATCTAATACGATGAGAAGCCACTGAGCAATTTATATCACTAATGGTGCAGTTGCCTCCCCTTAATGTATATCCTTTTGTCTTGGAATATTTTAGTTGATAAATATTTTAAAAATACAATGTGTCTGATTTCACGAGAAAAGTAAAAATAAAAGTAAATCCTAATTTTTGATAAGGTTTCAAATCAGCATTTATCTTAGATTTATTCCAGCGTTCAATTGCCTGTGAATATTATGCAACATATTGGGATATAAATTTCTCGGTTGCTTATTATGTTTCTGTTATATGGCTGCACTCATAGTTCATAAAGTATGTACTCGTAATTGCGATTTTTTTTCTTCGTAGCCTCTAACCGGCCAAGTGTTCATGAATACGGTCTTCATGAATAAGTTACCATTCTACACCAATACATCTACAGAAACTTTAAATTTCCAATGAGGTGATTGGATTATTATCTGGGGCAAACACTAAACAAGTTTAAGCATTGTACCTTTATATTCTTATATATCTGTTTGAAAACTGTTTTGGGAAGAAATCCTTGCACGTACTGTATTTTCTTTGAATCTCTATTATAAATAAACCAACTCCTTACTTTTTTTACAATATTACATATAGCCTGGAAGCTCCCGCAAGGATACATGTACAACGCTATACGATGATTACGTTCGTAACGGTGTCGTGCATACCAAGGCAAATTCTAAAGTTTTGATGAGCTGACTGCAATTGATTTTTATGGGTGCTCCTGTACGTTTTTTTTCCGCCATTTTACAAAGTTTGTCAATTTTTTGCGTACCCTGTTTGCTTCCCTGGACAATGAGGCCCCAAACTGTACCCTGCTATTAAAAATATATTTTCTCTTGGAGGAGCAGATTATTTTTTAAGAGTTGATCGTCATTAAGAAGGGAGAATAAAATGCAAAGACAGAGTTGCTACCTCTGGAAATGCCAAAATGCCTTAAGGCGACACCTTGGAGTTTTGTAGAATTAATTGCAATTAAATGCGATTGTTGTACCATAGGATACATAGAATCTTGTATTCGTACTCATGTTTTAATTCAGGGATAAAGACTAACAGTTTTTACTTAGGGGACCTGGCTGCCAAAATTCAAAATATGAAATTAGGGGTATATGCATTTTCTCCAAACATTCAGAGGCCCAGCCGAAAATTACGGAGGCATGGACGACTGCGGTCCTGTTAGTCTTTTTCCTCTGATTATTGAATAAGCTCGATGGAGCGATGGCAAAGTCTCACATAATACACTTTTTTCTAACTCGTTTAAAACATTGAATTATACATGAACACTTGTGAGAGTCTTTTTTTTATAAATGAAGTCCGTATTGCATAAAATATTACAGTATGGAATGTACATTCGTATGGAATAAATAAAATAATATATGGAATGCACATACAATAAATAAAGTCACTGGCATATGGAAAATACCCAAGTTGGCAAACAACTTTGAAACAACGTTGAATCAATGTTGATTTATTCAACGTTGTTTAAAATTGTGTGCTTGGAGAGTCATATATAATAAAATCTTCAGATGAATAAGTTCACTTTCATGGGAAGCAGCTCTGCCAGTTTCATTTTGCCTCAATGGGGATAACTCTTATAGGAAAGAATTCGCTCCTATGCCAGCGAAGGCCGACTCCCATTTTTTATTTTCTATTCCATCCTAGGAAGCAAACATGAAGTCACAGAAGTTGTTCCCCTTTGTAAAAATGGAAGTGTACCGATACATATTAGCGTTTATCTGCCATTCTGATGTCTGGCCAGGCGCAATAACAAGCAACAGGAATATTCTGCAGTTTCTGCACCCAGCGTATCTTATTACGTCGACACACTTTCTTTAAAACTGGAAATTGATAAACAACCGGTTGACACTCGAAATTATCCGTACACCTTGAACACCTACACTTTGCTATCATAATTCTCATTGGATACCGGTCTTCTTCATAGTTGGACGTGTACGTCCACGGGCACATGCCTCTCAAATAAGGAGGCGTGGTTTCGTTCACCGTAATTGGATCACACATTGAATCGTCAACAAGATCGTCTATTGAAGAAATATTTATTATATCAGGTTCCTGAAGTATATGCCATGGGTGTTGTTGAAAGTAGTGGGTTAATTGCCTCGTGCTGGGTTGAAGAACACAGTGACGGTTTCCATAGCAAACTTTTATCAGCAAATCAGGCATACATAACGCTGATAGCAATGCTATTTTCTGAAATAGAAACAACTATTTATTAAGAATTGTACAAGCAGCCACATAATATTGAATCAATGTTAAATCGGCGTTGATACAATGTGTATTTAACGTCGTGTGCCACAGTTGAATGTTCGGGGTGAAGTCAAAAATCCCCGGATTCTTCCATTTTAAGTATATTTGACGTCCGATAATGCTGAAACTTGGCATAATAAAAGATCCAGTTATGTACACTGTATAAGTACAGCTAGACAACTGGTAGATCTGATTGATCCATAATGATTCCAACAATTTGAAATAAAGACAAAAAGACGAAATGGCACAAACCAGCCACTATATAAAAAAGTAACATTATTTTTAATCCTTTCTACCTGTAAATAAATGCTGATAACCGTTTCCAATTTTATAAACAATAAACTATTCTTAGCTGCTTTTCTTCTTGTCATATTTCCTTCTGGCACAAATCATAATCTATCTGATGAATGACTGCTTCTTAGAGTAGTATTATCGTAAATAGTAATAATTTTATTTTGTCACTGCAACAATTTCCCAAATTAACCTTTAATGCAAAATGTTACACTTACTGCATTGAGACAGTTGTTGACAAATTGGAACAAAATGTCAATAAAGACAAAGTTCGACATGCGGTATGATGATATGAATGTCTCTCTTACAATATGATAACAATGCTTTAAAGTGAATGGGTTCATTTTTCACTTCCTTTCTCGAAAAAAATGCTCTTCCTCCCCTAGGAGCGAATTCTCTCCGCTCCGAGTACACACCATTTTGGAAGGGCTTTAATGTCAAAGAAAGCAAATTGGAATTCACACGAGCTGTGTCCCTTTGTAAAAGGCGGTGTCAAAATAGATGAATTATACTGATACCGGACATTTTACATGGAGGTGTTGTAAAGGAAGGTCTGGCCGTACATCGTGTTGTGAAAACGTCATATCGTGATATGTATTTACTATAATCCTATTGCTCGCAATAAAACAGTTAACAGTTATAGTCCTAAAATGCAAATATTACAAAACAAAGAACGAGTACATATCTAACAGTATTCATTTTAATTGGAATATTGCAATGGTGACTGACAATAGAGCGTAGGAAGTAGTTTTGTAAAGCGTTGCTCATTACATTATTACTCAGGAACAGATTAAGACAAGGAGAGTCTGCTGTTTTCATTCCTTTCGTGTTTCTCTTTCTTTTCGAGAGGATTAATCTTTAATTTATTTGTGTAAATCAATTTCTTGAAAAGAACAGCAGCAACAACAAAAATACACAAAAGAAGAAGAAGAAGAAGAAGAGGAGGAAGAAGAAAAACCCAAACATACAAACCATATTAAAATGACAAAGGGCCGAGTGCATAGAGCGGACATATTCGTTAGTTACGCCCAACGTATGTACGTCGTCACAAAAATATCACAGATATTTAGGCGGTGTGACTATTGAAAGCGCGTCGCAACCACCGCGTCAAATCGCTTAAAAAGTTACATGTTACGTCTACTAGGCAGTGGGCGTACCGTACCGTGGCTTATCGTGTTTCTTTTGCATCATCGGGGCTAAATATGGATGGAATTGTACATTGAGAAAGCACACAGTTATACAATATTTGTCTTTAATCAACAAACATTAGTAAAATCTTGCCCGCTGATTTTTTTTTGCTTCTGTAAAAATTGGCATGCACCTCTTTCGTAATTTGCCTAATACAGCCGATCCTGATCATTGCCGTCTCGTCTACTTTGAATAGTAAAAATTTCAGTGATGGTCAGGAAATGAAACGATCAGATTACATAAGCCCTAAAGCCTGTAGTTTGGTAGATATACCCAGCATGAAAAAGCCTAAAATGACAAAACGGTTAAAAAGCGATGGGCTAGAATAAGATTCTAACCAATCAAAAATTTCTGATTTCTCAGAATATACCCTCTGATCTCAAGGGACAAAAATAAAATATAATCTGCACTATGGATGATATACGGGGAAACGTTTTACGGTCGCTACACGGCATAACACCAGCTGTAGTATAGTCAAATCAAAATCTTAAAGAGTTCCTTCAAGAGTAGAGAACACATTCAAAAGAAGAAACATGGGCCATACTTCGAAGTTTCGGCTATTTAAGCCTAATCAGTGACCCTGACAATATCTGTTGACGAAAACCAGAGAAAAGCATACTTTAGTTTGTTGCTTTTAACAAGGCAGTCGATTCAAAGACTGATTCGTATTAAACACGTCTAATCGATTAAAACTATAAAGTTATTTATACCAAATTTAGTGCGACAGACGCGCGTTTCTGTATTTGACTTATCCAGTGGCGCTAATCCCCAGAAGTTTGAAAGAGAAAAGATGATGGGCAGAGTCTCGGCAGGCAACGAGCATCCCTCTCCGAGCCACACTGACTGTCACATTCCGCGGAACACACTAGCTGCAGACATCAGGTAAGAGACGTCAACGTTTTAACTCGCAGCGCAGGCGTCCCCCATCGAGCGCCTGAACCCCTGCGTCTCGAGAAATGCGACAGACAAGGGCATCAAGAAAGAGATGTCCGATTAAGCAAGAACCGCAAAAAGCCAAACCAACTCTAAAGAATGGAAGCCAAACTCCGCTAAGTTTCATGTCACTATGACAAGTCAGTCTTAGTTTTAGAATTATTTAGAAATTTTACAGGATATACATCCAATTGAATGAGGTACTTTAACCCGTTTTTAAGTAGTGACCCAAATGTCAGAGAACCAGAATCAATACTGAAAGACTGACTAACTGGGTTGATGATATCCTCGGGGACAAATTGTCCACCAGCATTGATATCGGCCCATTGGTTCTAATATAAACGTATTCATACCAAATTTAGTGCAATAAACGCGCGTTTCTGTATTTAACTTCTTCGGTGTCGCTAAAAAACGATGGTCTAGAATAAGAGTCTAAACCAATAAAAATTCTGATTTCTCAGAATATATCCTCTGATATCAAGGGACAAAAAATATAATCTACACTGTGGATGATGTACGGGTAGACGTTTTACGGCCGCCACACGGCACAACACCAGCTGCAGTATAGTCAAATCAAAATCTTAGAGTTCCTTCAAGAGCAGCGAACACATTCAAAAGAAGGAACATGGGCCATACTTCTACGTTTTGGCTATTCAAGCCTAATCCATGACCCTGACAATATCTGGTGACAAAATCTAGAGAAAAACATACTTCAATAAGGCAGTCGATTCAAAGAC
Organism: Ctena decussata; assembly: GCA_963989385.1. Lineage (NCBI taxonomy): Eukaryota > Metazoa > Mollusca > Bivalvia > Lucinida > Lucinidae > Ctena > Ctena decussata. The sequence continues at coordinate 75,612,889 of OZ022511.1, read as the reverse complement.
TGATTCTTATCAAAAAGGGTCCAAGTGGTTGCAAAGCGATGGGCTAAATTAAGAGTCTAAACCAGCTTAACCTATCAAAAATTTCTGAGTTCTAGGAATATACCCTATGATCTCAAAGGACAAAAATAAATATAATCCGCAGTATGAATGATGTACGGAGAGACGTTTTACAGTTGCCACACGGCACAGCACCAGCTCAACCCCAAAAGTTTGAAATGGACCCAATAAAATTGTGGGAGACGATCATTACACATAAACGTTTTACCCGAGAGTGTGACAAACGGAGGGTAAGACGGACGGACGAATTCCCCACCCAGACGATCATCATGGGGTCATAAAAAGGACTTCTATATGTTTAAGACGTAGATTTACCATAATTTTTGTGACCATTATGTTACGCACGTTCGTCCCTGCCATTTTGGATGATCTGTTTTATATGTAATTTATTTTCGGAAAAGGAGTGGGCTGTTGCTCATTCCTGAATTGATTACATGCTAGACTTGAAAACAGTTTCTGAAGGATCATATATCAGAATGAAGAAAGCAAACCGACTAAACAAATGTTAATGTACCTTTACCAAAGTTTGTGCAACCAATGAGCATTTCTGTGTTTCACTTCTGCTAAACCTCCAAAGTTTGAAAGAGAACAATTTGATAAACCGATGTTGGTAAGCGGACACAACAAGCAATAACATCGATAAACACAAAGAAAGCACCGACTTGAAAAGGTCAGGAACATGTATAAATCACTTGGGGGATGGGCTTTAACCGGTTTCATGGAAATAAACCCCTCACCATGTCTTTCATCGTAATTCATATGTCATTTACTTTGGGTTCAGAATCAGAATCAGAATTGTTTACTGGTGATACGTCCAAGGACAATCATTCACCAGGACCTGTGAATCAGGGAAGTTAGTTCCTAGCCCTTATAAGAGAAGTAAACTTAGTAACTGAGTCCTCTGCACCCTCAGCAGCAGAAATAAGTGAATCTTCCAGGGAGGTCCAATCTCTAATAGTCTGGGGGAAGAAACTGGACTTGTAAATGTCAGTCCCAGCCAATGGGGTTTGAAATGTCAGGGAATGATGATTCCTGGTACGCCTATTTGGGGGAACAAGGTCATTTATGGGTATACTGGCTGCACCCCTCAGACCTTTGTAAAGCATTATGAGTCTACTATCTTTCCTTCTCTTTTTAGGGATTCCCACTTAAGTTTCTCCAGAATGCCAGTCATACTCCCAGTTTCATATGTATAATTTCCCGTTACAAATCTAGCTGCCCTTTTCTGCACCTTCTCAAGTTCATCTTGAAGAAGTATACTTTGAGGGTCCCAAACTGAGCTGCCATACTCCAGGACTGGACGCACCAGTCCCTTGTATGCTGACTCCTTAACATCTTGTGGACATGCCGCCAAGTTACGTCCGAGGAAGCCGAGGGTCATATTAGCCTTTGTGCAAATATTACTGACATGTGTGTTCCATTTCAAATCATTGGCAATGGTTATGCCGAGATACTTGATAGTTTCTACATTACTGAGGACCGTTCCCTCTAAGGTATAAGAAGCATTGATCTTCTTGATCCGTTTCCTTGTAATTTGCATTATATTGCATTTAACAGGTTGAAATCTCATGCCCCAACTCCTTGCCCAACAACCTAAACGATCTATATCCTCCTGAAGTTTCACCGTGTCTTCAATATCTCTGATTTCACGATAGCAAACATAGTCGTCAGCAAAAAGTCTTAATTCCGAGTCAATATTTTCTGTTATATCGTTAATGTATAACGAGAACAACAATGGTCCAAGCACGGTGCCCTGGGGGACACCCGACAAAACAGGGGCCCAATCCGACTTAACTCCATTTACCACCACACGCTGCTGCCTGTAAGTAAAACCCCGAATAACTAAGCAACAGACAAGGCAAACTCCTGCCCCAACCAACTAAACTAAGTAGCTTTATGTCGGGCCCATCATCGAGTCTGATACTTGACCAACCGGTGTGCAATTAAAGAGGGAAGCAAAGTTATAAACCGTGACTGAGTTAACTACTAAACATGCAGACTGTAGCATTACCTTTATGCTATAAACTTATCAGATAGTCCTTTTTACCAACAACTGTTTCGATCTTATATACACAAAGTAAACACTGTACAAGTTAGGGTCAAAAAGACTTTGTAGCAGAAGTGTTAACCATTCAATATGAAATTTAAAACTTAAGACGAAATGCATTCCATAAACAGGGCATTAGCATTAAAGCCGTTTTTCCCGATGCTCTCCGATATTTGCGTTTGCACTATTTGCCATTGTCCTTTTAATGGGTCTGCACTATTTGCCATTGTCCCGGGCTACACTTTTTGTCATTGTCCTGGTCTGCACTATTTGCCATTGTCCTGGTCCGCACTATTTGCCATTGTCCTGGTCTGCACTATTTGTCATTGTCCTGGTCTGCACTATTTGCCATTGCCTTGGTCTGCACTATTTGCCATTGTCCTGGCCTGCACTATTTGCACTATTTACCATTGTCGTTTTTATAGGTCTGCACTATTTGCCATTGTCGTTTTTGTAGGTCTGCACTATTTGCCATTGTCGTTTTTATTGGTCTGCACTATTTGCCGTTGTCCTAGTCTGCAATATTTGCCATTGTCGTTTTCATAGGTGTGCACTATTTGCCATTGTCGTTTTTATAGGTGTGCACTACTTGCCATTGTCGTTTTTTAGGTCTGTACTATTTGCCATTGTGGGTTTTATGGGTCTGCACTTTTTGCCATTGTCGTTTTTATGGGTCTGCACTATTTGCCATTGTCGTTTTATTGGGTCTGCACTATTTGCCATTGTCGTTTTTATAGGTCTGCACTATTTGCCATTGTCGTTTTTATTGATCTGCACTATTTGCCATGGTCGTTTTGATAGGTCTGCAATATTTGCCATTGTCGTTTTTATAGTTTGCACTATTTGCTATTGTGGTTTTTATGGGTCTGCCTGCACTATTTGCCATTGTCGTTTTTATAGGTCTGCACTATTTGCCATTGTGGTTTTTATGGGTCTGCTGCACTATTTGCCATTGTCGTTTTTATGGGTTTGCACTTTTTGCCCTTGTACTTTGTATCGGTCTGCACTACTTACTGTTGTCCTTTTTATGGGTTCATACTATTTGCCGTTGTCCTTTTTATGGGTCTGCGCTATTTGCCATTGTCCTGGTCTGCACTATTTACCGTTGCCCTTTTTATAGGTCTGCACTTTTTGCCATTGTCCTGGTCTGCACTATTTGCTGTTGTCCTTTTTATGGGTCTGCGCTATTTTTTCCATTGTCCATTTTATAGTTTTTCATTATATGCCGTTGTCCTTTATATAGGTCTGAACTATTTGCCATTGTCCTTTTTAGGTCTGCATTATTTGCCTTTACCTTTTTTATTTGCAATTGTCATTTCTATGGGTCTCCAGTTCTGCCGTTGTCCCTTTTATTGGTCTGGACTATTTGCCACTTTCCTATTTATGGGTCTCCAGTTTTGTCAATGCCCTTTTTATGGATCTGCACTGTTTGCCACGTACTTTTCATTCGTCTGCACTATAAGCCACTGTCCTTTTTATGGGTCTGCGTCATTTGCCAATGTCCTATGTAAGCGGTTCACATTAGTTGCCAATGTGTATTGTATGGGTCTACATTATTTGCCACTGTCCTATTAATGGGTCTGCAATATTTGCCATTGTCCAATGTAAATTTTACACTGTTTGCAAATGTCTGTTTGTATGGGTCTTCATTATGTGCCACTGTTCTTTTTATGAGTCTGCACTGTTTGGCACTGTCCTTTTGTGAGTCTGCACTATTTTAATTATCCTTTTTGTGAGTCTGCACTCTTTTAATTGTCCTTTTTGGGAGTCTGCATTATTTTGATTGACTTTTTTGGGAGTCTGCAATATTTTAATTGTCCTTTTCGGGTGTCTGCACTATTTTAATTGTCCTCTTTTGGTGTCTGCACAGTTTCTAATTGTCCTTTTTGTGCGTCTGCACTCTTTTAATTGTCCTTTTTGTGAGTCTGCACTATTTTAATTATCCTTTTTGTGAGTCTGAACTCTTTTAACTGTTCTTTTTGGGAGTCTGCACTATTTTAATTATCCTTTTTGTGAGTCTGAACTCTTTTAATTGTCCTTTTTGGGAGTCTGCACTATTTTAATGGTCCTTTTCGGGAGTCTGCACTATTTTAATTGTCCTTTTTTGGGAGTCTGCACTATTTGGGTTGTCCTTTTTGGGAGTCTGCACCATTTCCTACGTGTTTTTTATAAGTCCGCACTGTCTGCGACTTTTCTTTTTATGGATCTGCACTTTTTGCCACTATTTTATGGGTATTTTATTTGCCAATGCCCTTATTATAGGTCCACCCTATTTGCCAGTGTCCTGAATATTAATCTGCACTGTTTGGCAATGTCCTTTACTTGGATTGGCACTTTTTGCTACTGTCATTTGCATTGGCCTACAGTATTTGCCAATGTTCTTTTTGTCGGTGTGCTCTCTTTGCCACTGTCTTTTTATATTTGTGAGCGTATACAGCCAAATTCTTTTTTATGGGTATGCACTGTATGCAAAAGCAAAGAGGAAAAAGTCAACTAAACCAAAGTTCTTTGAATGCGTCTGCACTAGTTTCCAGTCTCCTCATGATGTTTTTGCACTATTTGTCAATGCCATTTTTATTGATCTGACCTATCTGCAATGTCCTTTACGGGACTCTAGGAAAATGCTTAAAGTGGTCAAAGCACGAAAGTTATAAAATATAAGAACATTGAAATATTTACACATCTGAAATATCCAGATACACGGGCAATAACCTTAAAACAGAGTTGCGATCAAGTGCACAATAAACAAGATAAGAGCTGTCGCCTGACAGCATAGCTCGCCTGAACTTCTGCTTGCCCATCTCACAGGCATTTGTCGGTATGGATTGCACTTTATAAAACTTCATGCAAGCATGTTTAAGTATTGTTAACATATTTATAAAATCAATGACCTGACTTAAGAGTCACCCAGTGGGGTGGGAATAGAATTTGTGAAAACTCAAGCCAATATCTTACATCAGTTCAAGTATAAATTAAATCCATCCCAAGCACTATTGAACAGTATGCTACCAGAGTACTTTAACAAAACATCAAATTTCTAAGTCCATGACCTTGACCTTAATGTCAATGAGGAGTGGGGGTGCTCCTCTTTAAAACTTTGAATAAATATTTAACTACAGTGCAAATATCAAAAGAATCCAATCATGATAACAGGAAATATACTTAAATGAAAAACTTTAAAATAAGTGTGGCCTAATTTTGTATCCCTACGCCCCACCCAGCGTCTGACCCTGGGATATAGTGTTATGTAATGAAAGGTTATGCTATAATATAATCATGTTCCAAGTATGAAAGGCTTCCTGCCAGTGGTTGGTGAGATATGAATGTTTGAAAAACTGTGTCGCAAAACTTTAAAGTGAGCGTGACATAGTATTTTACCCCTATGCCCCACCCTAGGGTCTGACCCTGCTGTGATATGATTATGTACCAAATAGGGAAAGGTTCTTGCCAGTGGTTGCTGAGATATATATGTTTAAAAAACTTTAACGTTAAACTTTAAAGTGACTGTGACCTAAATTTTGACCCCTATGCCCCACCCGATGACCTCACCCAGGGGTATAGTGTTACAAAATAAAAGGATATGTTATGATATGATTATATACCAAATATCGAAAGGTTCTGGCCAGAGGTTGTTGAGATATCAAACTTTAAAAAAAACTTTAACGTAAAACTTTTAAGTGACTGTGACCTAAATTTTTACCCCTATGTCCCACCCTAAGACCTCACCCAGGGGTATGGTGTTACAGAATAGAAGAATATGCTATGATATGATTATATTCCAAATATCAAAAGGTTATGGCTAGTGGGTGTTGAGATATGAAACTTAAAAAAAACTTTAACGTAAAACTTTAAAGTGACTGTGACCTAAATTTTGACCCCTATGCCCCACCCTAAGACCTCGCCCAGGGGTATGGTGTACAGAATAGAAGCATATGCTTTGATATGATTATATTCCAAATACCAAAAGGTTCTGGCAAATGGCTGTTGAGATATAAAACTTAAAAAAAACTTTAACGTAAAACTTTTAAAGTGTGATGCCCACGCCAACGCCAACGCCAATGCCGACGCCGACATCCAAGTGACAACATTAGTTCCCTGTAATTTCGTACAGGCGAGCTAAAACATCTTGAAAAAAAGATAATCGGCGCCGATTAAATGGAAGTGTGTTTTGTTATATGTCTCTACTTGAAGATTTGACAACAACTTTCATGAATAAGTAAGCTATGTCGGTAGGCACCCACAAGCGTAATTTTGACACTGGGTAGCTGCCTCAAAATTGTGCTGTCCAATTTTGAATTCCAAAATTGACTGCGGTCAATCTTGAAATTGACCTGATTTCAAAATAGTTATCAAAATAGTGCACTGTTTGGTTGTTTGTGTGTATTAAACCGAAAGTAGAAATCGAAAGTAGATCTAAGACGAAAAAAAAGGTTTTGAGTATATGCGTCTGTTTTGCGATAACATTTCTATTGTACGTACAAGAGAAACATTTTGAATTAATATAACACAGAGTGCTAGTAGTCACAGTGCAGTATGACGGGAAAAAACGAAGATTAAATATTCATTGACCTTTGATATTATTTGCTCAATTTTGACATGCGCGTTATTTGACCAAAGTAATCTTGTGAAATGTGGAACAATATCGAAAATATACGAGGCTGCGCCTCGGAAAATAGGTCTCTTCTAAAGCAACTTAGCTTACTGAAACTAAATTTATGCTAAATCCTCACTGATCAGGGGAATAGAAGTTTTGTTTACATGGTTGTTGTCCCAGGACCAAAATGGTTGTGTCAGTGTTTATTTAAAAACTTTAAACACTTCTTCTCGACAACTAAACGACCAATGACTGAAAGTTAGTAACTGCGTCTATAAAGTTTACTTAATCGATGACCGTGGGTAAGTTCTCTTCGTCTTTTTACAGAAATGGCCTGATTTACCTCCATGTTATTTTATATGTGAAACCTAAAATTTTAGATTTTTTACTAAAACAATTGATAACTACTGTAAGAAGACATAAATCAGGAATCGACATAATGGATTTCCAAAACCTGCCCGAAATATCAGAGAAGAAAGGAAAACAATAAAAACAGTTAATTATCACAAGGCGAAAAGCCAAGAAGTCAACAGTTTCCAAACCGACGACAACGAGATCATCCTAAATAATTGACAAAAAGTGAAAGACCAATCTCAACTTCCTCAAGAAGGATCGGTTGTTGGTCTTCTTCCAGGGGTGATTGCAGTCCAGAGCCGCATTGTCACCGTAAGTGTCATGGTTGTATAGTTCTGAGAAATATTCTGTCCATCTGCTGAGAATCTTTTGTTCCTCTGTAAGGCATTTCCCAGACCTGCCCTGGGTAGTTGTGGATCTACCCTGTTTCTCTGAAGTTGCTCCTTCACCAGCTTGAATGCTTTCTTGCTGTTGCTTTTGTTCAGGCAAGTTTCGATCTCCTCGCACTGGTTAGCTATCCAGTCCTCGTTCGCTTTCTTCACTGCCTTCTGAATCCTCTTGTTTGGATTCCCTGTATCCGTTTGCTCCTCTTGCTTCATACCGCTTCTTCTTCAAATTTCTCTTCTCATCACAGAGGTCGAGAACATCTCTGGTGACCCAGGGTTTTTTCCTGCGACGTTCATTCCCAAGTATCTCACTGGCTGTATCAGTCACTACTGTATTCTAGGAGGTAATCATGGTATCAATGTCCATGTCATCATCCCTCAGACCAATGAGTGTTGCAAATTTCCCACCTATTGTCGCTTGAAAAGTGCATGCCACATCTGGGTCCCTTCACCTCTCAAGATCAAACTTCATGTCCATCTTCTTGATGGTTTGTGAGGGCCAATGGTGTTTGTCAGTACTAGGCTGTTACAGGTAAGTAAGTAAGTAAGTAAAGTCTTTATTCTATGAGGGTAACATATAGCAAGGTATCTAATCTTCCATGAGCTGAAGTTGCGAACTCTAGAAGTCTAAAACCTCTCTCATTGCAGTAGCAGCACTAAAGAAGCGGAAATCTGCCGGAGTTGATAATATACCAGCAGAACTTGTTCAAGCTGGTGGGGATACCATGATTGATGTTTTAACAGATATCTGTAACAGGATCTGGAGAACAGGAGATCGGCCTACCCCATGTACTCAGTCGCTGGTTATGACACTCCCTAAAAAGGGCAACCTGCAGCTCTGCCAGAACTACAGAACCATCAGCTTCATCAGTCGTTCAAGCAAAGTCATACTGAAAGTCATCTTGAACAGGCTTAAACCACAAGCCGAAGAGCTAATCGCTGAGGAACAGGCTTGGTTCCGAGCAGAAAGGAGCACAACAGTACAGATCCTCAACCTTAGAATCTTGTGTGAAAAGTATCATCAACATCAGCAGAATCTGTACCATGTCTTCACTGATTAAAAAAAAGCCTTTGAGAGGATCTGGCATGCTGCGTTATGGGCCACCATGCACAAGTACAATATCAGTGCAAATCTAGTTTGCATTGACATTGGCGCACGACAAGGCGACATGTGCAGTCCTGATGAATAGCAGCACAGGAGAATGGTTCAGAACAACAGTTGGAGTAAGACAAGAATGTCTTCTGTCACCCACCCTCTTCAACATTTTTCTCGAACGTATCATGGCTGATGCTCTGGAAGAACATGACGGGAAAGTTAGCATAGGCGGCAGAAACATTACCAATCTGCGGTTTGCCGAAGACATAGACGCTCTAGCTGAGGAAGAGCAGGAACTAGAAGCCCTAGTTGAAAGTCTCCACGAAACCTGCACAAGGTATAAGATGGAGATCAGTGCTGAAAAGACCAAACGGATGGCAAACAGAGCAGATGGCATTCAGAGGGAGATCAAGGTAAAAGGGCAGAAGCGGGGTACCGTAACAAGCTTCAAATACCTTGGAGTAGTTGTCTCAGATGATTGCACAAAACAGGAGGTTCTATCAAGGATTGCACAAGCCACTTCAGCTGTTACAAGCTGAAACCAATTTGGAGAGATAACAACATATCTCTTGGATCAAAGTCGAAAGTTATGCGCTCCCTTGTCATTTCCATATTTGTGTATGCCTGTGAATCTTGGGCCTTGACAACAGAGTTAGAGAAAAGGACACAGGCCTTTGAGACGAGGTGCTACCGAAGGTTACTGAACATTTCGTACAAGGACCATATAACCGATGAGGAGGTTCGCAGTAAGATCCAAGAAGCCATTGGAGAATATGATGAACGCCTGACGCTGGTCAAGAAACGGAAACTACGGTAGTTTGATCACGTCTCAATGTCTTCTGGTTTAACAAAGACGATTCTACAGGGCACAGTGAAAGGAAAAAAGAAGAGGTAGACAGAAGAAGAGGTGGGAAGACAATATTAAAGAGCGGACAGGGATGGAGTTGCCAGCTCAACTACGGCAGCTGAAAACAGGACAAGGTGGAAAGGAATTGTTTGGAAGTCATCTGTGGTGCTCCAACTAACCTAGTAAGATTATGGGATAGAATAGAATAGAAAGACCAATGGAAAGCCAACAGACATGACAATGATAGTAAATCACAACAGAGGCAGTGTACTGAGATAGTCTGTAATTAAATAACCCCGGGAAAATCTACATATGATTGATGGTGCATATGGTCATCGAAATTACTGTTGAAAAGTTTTCAGTCCCGGAGAAGTTTAACTTTTGCCACAGGTTTCTCACATTTAAACAGTTTCAAACAATTCCATGGCCGATTCAACTTAAATTTCATATCGAGAAGGAGTTGTGTTTAGGCCCAAATACTTTGGGGAAAACATTGATGCTTATCATCATGTTTCATATGGTCAGTTTGTATGTAAAGGAACAGTGCACGAACAGTATGAAAAATGGACTGATTTCGTAGGGTCACAGGGGCCGCAATTATTTTAAAGGATCATCAGTCTCTACATGTATGCGAAAAGTCCCAAAATCCTTAAGGGCGCAACAGTGTATATGATAAAAACCTTGCTCCATGACCCAGGATGCTCACATAATCATAGTAGCTCCGGAGAAATGCATCGTCAATACGATAAACTAAGATATTGATTCAGGGACTCATGACCCTCTCGTTGTTCGTCGTAATTTGGTATGTTTACTATAATTTCATTTGAATAACAGTGAAATCCTGGGGATTATCAGGTTCCATCTTTTTATCTTTCATTTTTTTATGGTTTAGCGACACTGAAGAATCCAAAGGACGTAACAAAGGGAAAGACAAACGGACGGACATGGAAAAAACTACGGCGGGTTTAAATTATATAATGTTTTCCTTTTTCGGTTTAATAAATAATTGAATGAAATAGCTTTGTCTCTTTAAATATTTACATGCAGAATCTGTCGTACGTCTCAATGGTTGTACAGAGTCTAAGATAACCCAAACATAACTTATGATGGAACTGATCACACAACCTTCGTTGTGACACTTCGTTGCTCAAAATGGCTAAGTTTTGTATCCCTAATTCAATAAAATAAAATTCATTGCCTAAGACTTTTTCATGCATACCTTCATTTGAAAAATGCTAATGCAACAAGCCTCTCAGGAAAAAAACTGGGGAAGAAGCTTTCTCGCGTCTTTGTAAGCAGAGGGCGAGCTTTGGATCCAGTAAAACTAATTTAAGCCCCCCCCCCGCCATCCTCCCTGTTATCTTTACTGACCGATCCAAGGCGGCACTTCTGTTGTGTTTTCTCAATGTTACATGTTATGTCTGCTTCTCTATGCTCTCGAGCAGTTCGGTCACATGAAGAGATGCCCATCCTGCTTTCTGTTTTGTTTTGTAATTTGAATAAAAATACATGTAAAAAAGATGTTGCAGCTGTCTAAATGAGGGAAGCTGAATGACCATCTGTTTTGGTAATAAGCCGCTCATTCGGTTTACCGTGGGTGTCTTTCGTGAACCTTTGTCATTTTTAGCTCGCCTGAACGAAGTTCAGGAAGAGCTATTGCACTACCCCCGTCGTCGGCGTCGGCGTTGGCGTCGGCGTTGGCGGCGGCGGCGGCGTTAGCAAAATGTTAAAGTTTTACGTTAAAGTTTTTTATGTGATGGGCAAGGCGCTGTCAGGCGAGCTATCCTGTCCCTGTGACAGGTCTTGTTGTATGTGAGCTTTCCCATTTAGTTTTGAGAGCGGAATGTGGGATTTAGTTGTATTAATTCCTGATCATCGCCTATCTTTTTACTTTGTAGGCGCTTCAAGGTTGCCCAAACGACTAAGTATTAAATTGCTGTAACTTTTCTTTCACAATTTATTTCACCCCTGTGAATAAGTCATAAATATGCTCATTTGCATTGCGTCTACAATGTTCACGGAAAAATGGCCGATGAAAATCTATTTAATCAGTTAAAGAAGTTGATAACACAAGCTTCATACCTTTTAGTATAAACGAACTAACACAAACTCCATACATTCATGTGCAGAAACTTGCCCAAAATGATTTAATTCAAACGGTATTTTTTTTCTCAAAATTAAGTTTATCTCCAACAAAACGCCACACGGATATTTTCTATGTACACAGTTTAGAACCAAGCCACAGAAGCCTGTAATACGAGTTGATTGAACAAACGCGTAACGAGTTCAAAACCATTGCCCAAAACGATTAAGTTTGAAAGGTTTAAAGATAGGCAATGATCAGAAATTAATACGATCAAATCCCACATTCCGCTATCAAAACCAATAGGGAAGGAAGCACAAACACACAGAAATTGACACAAGTTTACGAAAGTCACGTTCAGTAAACCAAATAAGCAGGTCTTTCCCTTCCCAAACAGATCGTCATTCAGCTACCCCAAAAACAGCATCAACAACTATTTTTACTTATTTTTTATTTTATTTACAATACAAAACAAAACAGAAGGCAGATTGGGCAGCAACACAGGTGATCAAACAGCCAGAGACCATAGACAAGCGGACACTGCACGATATAACATCAAGGAACCGCAACAGAAGTGCCGCCTTGGAACGGTCAGCAAAAAATTACTGGGGGGCTTAAACTAGAATATACAGTGCCCAAACCTCGCCATAATGCTGTAAAAATTAAATTTATCTCCACTGATAAGCCACATGCATCTTTTCACTGCGTCCACAATATGTGTACACATTTGAAAGAAGCTGTTTAAGAAAAAACAAAAACAAAAAAAAAAAAAACAACAACAGTAAAATCTGATTACGTAAACCCTTTAACATACAACGAAAAAAATGACTATTTATAAAAGGCCATAATTATGTCAAAAAGCAATTTTGATCCCTAAACAAAACTGGAGTGTGCCCATAGGACACGGATGCCCCCGCCTAGTGCCCTTAGTAAGATGGCCCCTTGTTTAAGGTACTGGCACTCGTAGGATAACTAGGTTCACAATGACAGACTTGTGTGGTACATGTTTTATTGTTTTCCTTAGGCAGATGTATTATGCTTCTCGAATCAAGAGAAGTATGTGTGTGTGTGTGGGAGGGGGGGGGGGGGTCATAACTGTGAAATGTGATAATATTTTGTATCTTATCACAGAAATGGATGCCATGCAAATTTCCCCAAAAAATAGCCCGGAAACAAGTAAATTTTCATAAACTTACAAACGGAAACAATTTTTATATGAAAAGAAGTTGAAAAAGGGTCCAAACTCAAAAAGTAATCGGCGGATTTTCCTCTAAATTGAGCCTGGCCTGTATTTTATAATTATATATCTGTGTATAAAATGAGAATCCAATACATTAATCTTTTGCAAAAGATAACAAATAATGTCGAAAAAGGGCCATTACTCCCAGAATAATCGACGGAATCTACCCTTTATCGGATTTTACCTGTATTTTATGCTTATCTACCTGTGTATAAAATGTGAATCCAATACACTAATCTTTTAAAAAGATATTGAACGGAAACCATCTTTTCATACAAAATGAAGTCTAAAAAGGGCCATAACTTCCACAATATTAGACGGATTTAACCCTAATTCCAACTTGATCTGTATTTCATGATTATATACCTGTGTATAAAATATGAATTCAATTCACCGATGTTTTTAAAGGAAAATGAACGGAAACAATTTTTTCATACAAAATGAAGTCGAAAAAGGGCCATAACTCCCACAATAATAAACGGTTTTTATCTTAAATCGAACTTGACCTGTATTTTATAATGATATACCTGTGTATAAAATATAAATTCAATATACCAATGTTTTCAAAAGATATCGAACGGAAACCATTTTTCATACAAAATGAAGTCGAAAAAGGGCCATAACTCCCACAATAATAAACGGATTTTACCCTAAATCGAACTTGACCTGTATTTAATGATTATATACCTGTGTATAAAATATGATTTGATTACACTAATGTTTTCAAAAGATAAGAACCGAAACCACTTTTTCATACAAAATGAAGTCGAAAAAGGGCCATAACTCCTACAATCATAGACGGATTTTACCCAAATCGAACCTGACCTGTATTTAATGATTATATACCATTTATATAAGTAAAACGTATGCAAAGACCAGGAACTGAAACAATCAAAATCCAAATCCAGTCCTCAAACCATAGTTGGAAACAACTAAGATTACAAATAATCAAGATACAGAGAACATATGGCCAACCGAGTGAGCAGCTTGTTCCCAAAAGGTGGTCACTCAGCAACTCAAACCGAATCAAAAATAATAAGAACATACATAAGGTAAAACATCACAGAAACTCTGACACCAAAAACAGGCAACAGAGAACCACAACAGAACTACCGCCTTGGAACGGCCAGTAATGAATTACAGGGGGGCTTAAATCGATTTTACAGGCCCAACCTCACCCTCAGTTTCTGAAGTGGTACAAAACATTTAGTTGGTTGTTCGGTTCGCATGATAACCCTCTAACTCGTCAATGAATCATCACGGTAAACACATAAATCAAATTTCAACACCACGAAGAAGCAAAGACGAGGACTCAACAGATACAACGGGCCGTCTCACAGGTGGAGATCCCTGGCCTGCCAAACAACCCCACTGGAAATCTGAAGCAAAAGAAGGTCACCAGTTGAGCCCGGTGGACCAAGCAACAGACAAAAAGGCTCCGGTCCCAACCAACTAAAATATTAGCTTTAGGTCGGGGCCATCATAGAGTCTGACGCCCGATCCCCCGGTGTGCAATTAAAGAGTGCAGCAAAGTTATCAACCGTGATTGGGTTAACCACTAAGCATGCAGACTGTCGCATAACATTTAAATTATAGCCAATACGTTTGTGACGTATTATCATTTTTCGGAATCGATCAGAAAAATCAGTCCTACCCTTAATCTTTTTGAATTTGTATACTAAGTCACCATAAAATTCTGGTTCCGATAGGCCTTGGTGTAAAAGAAATTCTAATCCGACATCAAATTTTGAAACCAATTCATGGTGTCTGCGATAGAATTTAGAAAAAGCCTTTCTAAGCTTATGATACCGATAGCCCTGTTGAAGAAGTTTAGCAGTTAAACATTTATTACGAGCATTAAAGTCATCTACATGACTACACACTCTAGCAAATCTTATAAGTTGAGAAATATACACCCCATAAGAGGGACGACGTGGAACGTCACCATCCAAAAATGGAAAATTAACTATATCAAAGTCAAAGTCATCACGTTTATCATAAATTTTAGAAGATACAAAACCGTTAGAAATAGATAGATGTAAATCCAAAAAGGGGGCCTTGGTATCTGAAGTATTAGCTTTATTCAATTTAAGTTCAGGTGGGTAAATTTGGTTGACCATGCTTTCAAAATAAGGATTATCAATATTCAGAAGATCGTCTAAATATCTAGAGGTTGAGTTAAATGCCTCAATGATATCAGCTTGATTATCAACAGAAAGAGAAGTCATGAAATCTCTTTCATAACAAAATAAAAACAAATCGGCCACAAGAGGAGCACAATTTGTACCCATCGGAATACCAACAATTTGTCTGTATAACTTATTACCAAATCTGGTGTAAATATTATCTAAGAGATATGATAAGGCGTCACATACATTCTGACATGACCAACGTTCATATCCTCTATATATTTTACGGTCAGTAGAAGTGAAAAACGCTTTCTTATCGTTACAGGCAATATAAAGGGTATCTTCATTTTTGGAGAACTTTTTGAAGGCCCTCTCAATCAAATCAACAAGTTTTTCCTTTATTAAATTATGGGGTAATGTGGTATAAAGAGTAGAAAAATCATAAGTGGACAAACTAGTCGCACGGAACCCTCTTGACTTCAGTTTACTAAGTACCTCACCAGAATTTTTGATAGACCAAAACATATTTTTCCCTGACCTCTCATACACTGTCTCATAGTACCAAATGACACAGGATTTCACAGCAGTGAGGCAAGAAGTTAATAATTTAGATAATTCTGTAGTAGTACAAGAGCTAGAGTTGGCAATGAATCTAGCTTTATACGGTTTTTTTGTGAAGCTTAGGTAACCAATACATCGTAGGAAGTTTATCTTGGCGTTCCTTAACGTTTACAGCAAACTTATAAGGCAAATCATTTGAGTGGCTATTAACGACAGTCTTCTCATCTGTAAAAGTCTCTTCGTAAGCCGTGGTACCATTTAGTTCCTGCTTCAAAGTGTTAATATAGTGCAACCGACAAACAACAACAATGTTGTTTGCGGCCTTGTCAGCAGGAACCAAAACATACTTCCTATGAAAATCCTGGATACCCTGCTTCAAATATCTAAAGGAAGATTTAGGCTTAGGAGGTAAAAGATTAGTATTGTGTGAATAAAACTTTATACGTTTATCCACAATATTGAAGATAATTAGTTTCCATATCTTTAAAGCGTTACTTTCAACACCCTCTCGTTTACACCAACGATTACCAAAATCATTTAATGCAGATGCAATTTCTTCCCTACATCTGTTGAAATCGATATGGGAAGGGAATCTATACTTAGGACCCTTAGAAACAATGTTACGAATTCTAGAATCCGGGATGATCTTCAAATTTCCAGTCACAACATGACCTGCTGATGGGTAAATAAATTTGGAATCTTTACAATCTCATGAATCAGGAGTATTAGCATCGATGTCAAGATCTGTGTATAAAATATGATTTGAATACGCCAATGTTTTCAAAAGATAATGAACGGAAACCATTTTTTCATACAAAATGAAGTCGAAAAAGGGCCACAACTCCCACAATAATTGACCTGTATTTAATGATTATATACCTGTGTATTAAATATAAATTCAATACAACAATGTTCTCAAAAGATAATGAACGGAAACCATTTTTCATACAAAATGAAGTTGAAAAAGAGCCATAACTCACACAATAATAGACAGATCATACCCTAAATCGAACCTGACCTGTATTTTATGATTATATACCTGTGTATAAAATATAAATTCAATACACCAATGTTGTCAAAAGATATCAAATTGAAACCATTTCGTACGGGACGTACAGGACAGGACAGGACAGGACGTACGTACGGACAGCGGTGATGCTATATGCCCCCAATTAAAAATGAGGGGGGGGGGGGGTGGAGGCATAAAAAACAACAACACATGCATATAAATTTTGTGTTCACAGTATATCAGTTTATGTATGGAATTTGAGACAAATCCGTTGAACATTGTGAGAGGAACTGATTATATAAATTCCGTACCCTATCGTGATAAACGGTTTCCTAAAATGATTATTCTCAAAATGCCACAATGCTATGGAAAATAATTTTCTTTATTCTTTATGAAGATATTTCCTTTTTTCTACAAACACTTGGGATATAGCGACGCTGAAGAAATTAAAACTAGAGATAGAATTGCGCATTTGTTGCATTAATTTTGGTAAGGATACTTTTATGTGTCCACTTCAAAAGAATATATATTGATCCTCGAAAAGGAAAGTAAATGGCGCAAAGGTTTGTTGGTTATTTTTGGATTAACAGTCCTTTTGGACAGTATTTCAGTCTATAACAACCCATCTTTCGGAGAGACGGAGGAAGAATTTGAAGCTATGACAGATGTGATAGACGGGAATAATTCCAACAGCTTCTCTTTGGCACAAGTTCCGAACAAATGATTGGCTGACAGCATCTGCAGAGAGGCGTTTATACATCGATAAATCCTATTGATGTTGTATCCATACGCGGCCATCTCTTCCGACTAAGGTTGATTTTTTTCTCCCACCTTTTTCCGTAATGAATCGGCAATTTTGCAATTTTTAATTGTAATTCAAACGGAAGAATCAAAATTTGTCTCGAGACGACCAAAGCAAGCGCGTGTATGACGTTATATATGACGTCACGTCAGCGTCATAACAAACGTCAGTTGGTAACATTTTCAAAATGGCGGTGCGCTCGACAGTGTTTTTGGTTGACTCATTGACGTGTTTGGAGTGTTTCCGACTTTTCATGCAAGGAAACAAGTTAAACATGAAAACCTAAAAAAGGGGTTTGTAATTTCAAACAGAGTTTGTAAATTCAAAGGGTATTATGCTTGAAATGCTCATGTCTCTGATTTTGTCAAACGCTGTTCACTTAAACCCTCCAATATACAGGGTGTCTAAAAAAAAACGTGGACCTTTTTTGAAATTGCTGTAATTCCTTAATTTATCGAGGAAACTTTTCAAAATTTTGTACGATGGTAGCAATTTGATGCTCCTTGGCATTTATGATGTTTTACTACTAGGTTGCGCAGCTTACAGGAAGTGACATCTTAATTTTTTACGTTTATAGTTATGACGTCATTTCTATTTTTCCTGCAATGATGAAACTGAATACTGGTCTCAAGCAAAATAAATTGAAATTTAGAGCGTTTAAAAGCTTACATTCTACGAAGAGAATGATTTACATTATCTCAGATAATGGATATTTTGAATAATGGAAAGAAACTTGTAATGAAATGGCCGTTTGTAGTAAAAATGGAGAGTTTTGAAGGAAAGTTGCACGTTAACACAAACTTATCTTCAAATTCAATATAAAAGATCAACCAAAATGACCAAAGCAGCTATATAAAAATTTGTAGGGCACTAAAATCGACCAAACTGCTTATCAGTTCTTTGCCAGTTTTATTTCTTAAATGATCTTTGATGATCTACTGCCTTTATTGGCCTGCCTCTTCCCTTTTCTTGTTAAACTCTCCGGCTTAATCATAAACAGCCTAATACACCACCTGTTCTAACCAAAACATAACAGCCAATTTCACCTGCGCTTTATTTTTCTCAGACTTTCTTCCACTATTTGAGATTTTTTGAACCGTTATATCCTTAGAATGCAGACCTGAGAGCGCTCTGAAACCATTTCCTTTTCGCTTACTGCCATTTTATGTTTCCAACAATGCAGATGAGAAAAACTCATTTATACTTTATGACGTCATCATGACGTCAATTTCGATGGGAAAACTTCTTGATAAAGAGTCTTATTCAGTATCATTTTGCTACATCCATGCAAAATTTTGCAAAGTTTCCTTCATAAATAAAAGAGTTACAGCAATTTCAAAAAAGGTTTATTCAAATTTCCTTTTTTAGACACCCTGTAGTAAACCGATGGACAATGCAGCCGAAGAAATCTTTTGGATGGACAAGTTGGAATTATAAGAGATGAAGTTCCTTTTTTGTGATTTTATCGATGTGTAAACACCGGCGAATCCCTCATAAACTTAACATAAAGCCCTTCGCCCTTGTGGGTGATTTCCGGCGTTTACACATCGATAAAATCCCAATAAAGGAAGTTCATTTCTAAAGTAAAAACGAACAAATAACATTTTGTAGAGTACCTGCTGCGAGCACAGCTGACCCTTGCCTTGTATTTTTTCAGGAATGAATTTCATTTTTCTGGTGTTTATCGAAGTATAAACTACATTGGCTCGCGCGCAAAGTATGTGAACCCCGAAGGGGTTCATGTAAACTTTGCTAGAGACCCAATGTAGTTTATACTTCGATAAGGGGTTCATGCAAACTTTGCAAGCGACCTAATGAAGTTTTTTCTTCGATAAACACCAGAAAAATTAAGTTCATTGCTTATAATCACATTCTTTTATGTCTATAAATAAACCACAAATTTGCGTTAGTGCTACAGTTGAAGAAGAAAAAAAATTATACGCAGTTTTTCGAACAGCGTCAGCGATGTCATAACATCGCTTACGTCCGATCAGATTGGAGAGAACCATGGTTTATTTTGACGTCATCCAATGTCATGTGATGTCGCGTGATCTGATATAGTTATTGAAGTATAAACTACATTACGGTCTAACGGTTTACAATAGCGCCTTTAAATAAATGCACGGAGAATGTAAATATTCGAATTTAAAGGTCGCCAATGTAGCAGTTTATGGGTAAATCGGGTCGGGGGATAGTATGTCGCCCCATAAATTGCTTGAATTTTTATTTAGTATACCATAGTTCAGCTGTTGTGAACAAATTTAATACAATTACTTTCTAGACATGTAGAGGGGTATTTCTATAAATTATTTTTATCCCTTATTGCAACATTTGAATAATTTCATACCAAAGATTTTTAGGACCATAAAATTGTTATAACTTTCTATAAAAGTTTAGCCATTTGTATTTAGTGATTAAACATAATAATAATGATAATAATAATAATAATAATCATAATAATAATAATAAAAACAATACTAAACTAAACAACAATAATAATAATAATTATAGTAAACTAACATGATAATAATTATGATTATAAATAGATAATTAAAGAAATAAAAGTGATGATAATCAGTTTAACTTAAGATTAGAATGAATATTTTCTGACATCTTATATGTGGAATGTATAGATTAAAAACATTTTTGCATGGTATAAAATAAAAGCGAATAGGATATCAGTAAATGAGCCGCGACACGACAAAGTCAGCCAGGTTGCACATATGCCCAGCAAAGACTCAGATCTGCCCAGTCTGATCAGAGTCTTCGCTGTCGGCGCGGATGTATCTCAAACCTGAATTACCCTCAAAGCGCTCAGCAAACATTCTAATCCAAGTCACTGCTGGGTGCACATTGCACTTTGTTGGTTTTGTTGTGTCTCGAATCAATCATTCTTACCTTCAGAAATATCAACCACATTTCTAAGGAGGACCGCTGACCACAGCGTATCTTTACGTTTTACTTACGAACACCCTTATTCCAACGCAAAAGGAATCGTCACTGTTTCTGCAGATAACTTTATTGTTTCTTAAATACTTATCCCTAATAGTTTGTTCCGGAATATGCTCCAGTTTAAATTGAAAAAAAAAAAACACACATCAGAATAGGTTCTTTGATCTATCAATATATTAATCATATTGTTTATTTTATTTATGTGACAACAGGTTGAATAAGGAAGGGTTGTTGCAAATGGGTTAAAGGGTTTATACCTTTCTGCGTCATAATCAGATTTTTAAATTCGTCTCTCAATTACATTTATAAAACAACCTGAAACTGCAGACTAATTTCAACAACATTAACGGGAACAATAAAAAAATATCTGTACGCACTTGTTAGGTAAATATTAAAATAGATGGATGGATGACTTGCGATTTTACGTCCTCAGTCATATCAGAACAATGGGTGGGTGATAATGGAAGGCTCTGTGCAATGCAGACCCGTTTACGATTGAAAAGACTCCCGTCGACGGGGCTCAGTAAAACTAGGATGACAGAGAATTTGGCTATAGCCCCGCCCCGCCCCTTTAGTAATGCATTGCCTTTTATAAAGAGCAATGAATATTGAATCCAGCTACTCAGCAGGCAATTGCCGAAAAAATAAATAAAGGAAAGAATCTGAGCCAGGATCCTGATTTTGAATCATACAGTACAAGTCAATACTCATACGTCTACCAGTATGAAAATTGTAGCATGAATAGTTGCAGTCAAAAATAAAACATTTCTTTACAACGTACGAAATATTAAAAAAGAAAGAAAACGGATAAATGAAGGTTGAATGAGAACTATAAAGTAAAAAGATAGGCAATAATCTTGAATTAATTAAATCGAATCCCACTTTCCGCTCTCAAAACCAATAAGGAAAGAAGCACATACACACAGAAATTGACACAAGTTTACGAATACGCACAGTAAACCGAACGGGCGGCTCTTTCCGAAATAGATGGCCATTCAGCTACACCAATAACAGCATTAACATCTATTTATTACAAAACAAAGCAAAAAAAAAAGAGAAGGCAGATTAGGCTGGAATACAGGTGACCAAACCGCCGGAGACCATAGACAAGCTGACACAACACAATATAACATCAAGGAATCGCAACAGAAGTACCGCCTTGGGATGGTCAGCAAAAGATTACTGGGGGCTTAAACTGGTCCTGCTTGTCAATCCTACAATAAAAAAAGCTGATTGTTTATCGGTATATCAAATATTAAGTGTCTAGCTTAAATAAAGCCTGAAAAACTGTGACACAAATTTACTAGAGAGAGAGAGAGACAGAGACAGAGAGAATTATTGTTATAATAACATATTTCTTCTCCCAGAGGATAGAGGGAATGTTAATCAAAATTGTTGCTGCAATCGAACATCACGATACGTTTAGCAACTTTCAAAGTGATACTAAAAATTAAATGCCGTAAAATAACCGAACAAACACTCAGGCTGACGATTAAAAACAATAGACAGAATCTGAAAACTAGTTGCAATGATCATTTGACAGTAAGATGATTTCAGCATATATATATGTTAACAGCTTCACAAAAAACCCAAAATCCGTATTTTTGTTTATTTCTTTTTAAATGATTTAGCAACCATTTTTTAATGTCTGATTGTCATATGTTAATCAAATCAAGCAAAAGAACAAGCACATGTAATTTCAAATCATAACTATCAATATTTATCGTTATAATTACTATTTCTCCCCAAAAAGCTATATCTTTCAAATGAGGCTTATAAGAACCTAAAAGGTATTCATATATTTATGGTCTTTAAATGCGCATCCACCGCTTCTGACTCCAACACCTACCCTCCAGTAATTTTACTGACGGCCGTCCAAAGGCGGCCACTATTATGTTTTGGTTCTTCTTAGTTGTTTTATGTGTGGTTTGTTGCTTTGTCTGTAACGGATATATTGTTTGTGAAATAGCGGCTATTTATGAAAAAATAAATAAATAAGAAAACTAGGTTAAAATTTTTGTTTAATTCTTTTCGAAAAAAATGTTTTTATTGTCAAAATCGTTCAGTCGTTGTTCTGTTAATTGTCCTCTATTAGAAGAGCATGGTAGATCGAGGTCAATTCAAGGGAATTGATGTTTTCGTTGGTCTGTTGTGTGAGTGGTAATTGTTTTGGTTGCGTTCAACAACTGTCTGATGAACCAAAACAGGTATTTCTTAGTCGTTTGATGTGTTGTTTGTTGATATGTTTGATATTTATTTATTGTTTGTGATGGTTAGGCTAGCATGTTGACCACCTACATGACAAATGGCTATTCACCTGGCTGCTGCTGATGATGTATTTGGTGGTGACTAATTTTATGGTGTCTTTTCCCACATGGTGTCTTGGGTGGGATCTGGGAATTAATTGTTTCAGTCCCGGAGAATTTTCCTACTTTTTATGCAGAATGTCTACCACAAACGTTACCTTGTAACGCTGCTAACGTCATGCAACATTCAAAGGAAACTGAAATACTTAAAACTTTTTGTATATTCTTACAACTTTCAAAATCTATGACAGAACCAAGCTAATCTGAAACAAACAGATGAGTAAAGAGTTTGTGTAATCGAATCATCCCACGATTTTAATGAATTATCTTTAAATTTAAACGTAATGAAAATGCACATAGGACTTTTTGGCGGAGTTAAACTCTACTTTTACAGAATAAATGCATTTTGAACATAGTTAGTTTGGCAGAGCTTTCACCTAAGGGTTTAAAATTTACTTAGCTTTTTTCATGTTTTTAAATTTTGAAAACAAAGTGTTGACATAGTGTGAATGTGCAATTTGGTTTTTATAGATCTAAAATTAATTTAGACAAGACTACTACGTCCTTTTTACGCATTCGTTTTTAACAATATTTATGGCATTTACAGGAACCATTATCAGTTTGGGATTCGAAATTCTGCATGGTTTAATGAATACTTTAAACAGCCATATTTAAACTTCGACCAACAAGACAGCTGCTTGTAGAAGCAGAATTTTTTGAAAGAGATAGTTTTGTGATGCTTACTGCTCAGTGGCAGACTCTGCACGGGAGCATCATTCTTGACTGACAGACACAATTTTGTGATTCTTTCAAATAAATCATCCCTAACTTAAGAGAATTTTACTTTTGGAATATAAGAATATTTTTTTTTTTGTTTTCGTAAAAATGTCATTTCATTATTCACGAGCAATGCTAAAATAGAAATGATGGTAACATAATAATAATATATTAATTCATTGGTTTAAAAACATAATATTGATAATTGTTTTGAAATTAAATTAAAATTCATTCATTATTTTCAAGCATTAATGAAGATAATAATAAAAGCAATAATAGATAAAATAATAATGAAATATATGCTTTGAAATCTAGTGACAGGATTATAAAAAAGAATATAAAGGACATAAAGGATACGCAGTAATTTTTGTACCTTCAAAAATTTCGCCCTCATTTTAATCCAACACAAAATGATTAATGCCAGTTTCTGATGGTGCTTTACCTTCTTAAGATACTTGCTCTTATTAATTATTCACTGTTTTTTAGTTCCGGGATGAAACATACCATTAGGTACAACTAAAAATTCGGATTTTGACCTAAATACCTATTTACCTATATTCAAGCATTTTTATATTCTAGTGAGTCGACAACTTTTATGAGGAAGCGTTTTGCGGAAGCTGACATAATCTGCAAGGCAAATGGAATTTGGAAGTATCAACTAGAATGTGTCCATAGGACACGGATGTCCCCGACTAGTGCCCTAAGTAAGATCGCGCCTTGTTTAGCGTACTGGCAGTTGTAGGATAACTAGGTTCACAAAGGCAGACTTGTGTGGTACATGTTTTAATGTTTTCCATAGGCAGATGTATTAGATCAAGAGAAATGTGTGTGTGTGTGTGTGTGTGTGTGTGTGTGTGTGTGTGTGAGGGGGATCACGACTGTGATATGTGATAACATTCTGTATCTTATCACAGAAATGGATGCCATGCAACTTTCCAAAAGAAATAGCACGGAAACAAATAACTTTTCAAAAACTAACAAACGGAAACCATTTTTATATGAAATGAAGTTGAAAAAGGGCCATAACTCCAAAAGTCATTGGCGGATTTTAGCCTCAATTAAAACTGACCTGTATTTTATAATTATATATCTGTGTATAAAATATGAATCCAATACATAAATCATTTCAAAAGATAATGAACGGAAACCAGTTTTTTGTACAAAATAAAGTCGAAAAATGGCCATAACTCCCATAATGATTGACGGAATTTACCCTAAATTGAACCTGACCTGTATTTTATGATTATATATCTGTGTATAAAATAGGAATCCAATATACTAATGCTTTTAAAAGATAATATACGGAAACTATATACCTGTGTTAAAAAATGAATTCAATACACCAATGTTTTCAAAAGATATCGAACGGAAACCATTTTCTCCCACCTTTGCATATATAGGATAGGCCCTCAGCTTACATAAGAAACTTCTATCTTTCACCTGGCAACATCTTTCTTATATTAGCAACCAAACTTTTTCAATTTTTGACTTATATTTTAATTTGAGAAGAACAAAATGGGCACGCAGGCATGTCGGATGACGTATGATTGCTAATCATAGGTTTGTGACGTCTCTCAATTTTAATGACGTCACTAAAAGCGGTTATAAAACGTCGCTAGAGACCTGAGACGCGTGACGTGAGAGGCTAAGTTGCATTTTGTTTTCGCCCTCTGGAAGATAAAATAGATAACAGATGTTTTCCGTGTATTTTTAGGACCCGATAAACACACAAACACTCAAAATTTACTTTAGATCACTGGATAAAAATTCATATGTTGCTGTTTTTAAGCCTTATCTGACTTGAGGTTTAAAATCCGCTAACAGTGGGAGAAAAATAATCCATCATGAGCCAGTCCATGCAGTATAGGGAAATCTCACCCTCGGGGTCGGAATTCCAACCAGGGACTCGGCAAGCCTCGTTCCTGGTTGAAATTCCGACCCCTCAGGTGAGATTTCTCTATCCTACATGAACACTCATGATGGATTGTTATATTCGTACTGGACGGGACGTACGTACGTACAGGACAGGACGAACGCACAGGACAGGACGTACGTACGGACAGCGGTGATACTCCCCCCCCCTCATTTTAATGGCGGGGGCATAACAACTTTGTAAATTCGTCTTAAAATAAAACCTGTTAAACACAACGCACAGGGAAAAAACGCACAGGAAAAAAAAATAAAAGAATAAATAACAGATCTAAAAGTAAGGAGGAAATTTCTTAGCAACTGACACAATTCTATCCCACATCCCAGATCCAACCCAAGACACTATGTAGGAAAGAGACAACACAAAATAGTCACCACCAAAAAGCAGCAGCCATGTGAACAGCCATTTCTCATGTAAGGGCTAAGCGGAATAGTCCGAACATCACAAACAAAAAATTTATCAGTAACAGACAAAGCAACCAACAACACATAAACCATCAAGAAGAACCAAAACAGAACTGTTGCCTTGAGACGGCCAGTAATGAAATTACTAGGTGGTGGGGAGGGAGGGAGGGATGTGTGGCTTAACCGGTTTGTGATCGACCAAACCTCGCTCTTTGTTCTGCTTTGGCTCATCAGATACTTAGTTGTTCAACCCAACAAAAAACAACTACCGCCTACATGGCAGACTTACAGAAAGCTCCAACCCTGACAACAAAAACAAATTATTCGAAAATAAAACATTAAACAGCTACTTTTACCTGTTTTCAATTTTTTAATGTCGGGACTAGCCTTAACATAACAAACCCTATATCAAAACAGACAAAGCAATAAACAACATATAAAACAACTAAGAAAAACTAAAAACAGAAGTGCCGCCTTGACACGGCCAGCAATGAAATTACTAGGGGGCTTTATCGGTTTGCGTTTGAGCCCTTGGTCGTGCTTTGGTTCATCAGACACTTAGTTAAGAGTCATAATTTTGAGTCATAATTCAGTTTGCCGGTGGAAGAATATTACAGGAAATGCTTATTATTTGGTATGCTGTTAAAACTTAAAAGTATTACGTTCTCATACTCTCAGTCTGTGTGTCAAGTGACAAATGAGATACAATCTTTCTTCGGTCAGTTGACTAAAGGAAGATGGCACCGATTATCTACGACGCACCACCGAATCAGAGACTCAGCAAAGAAAGCTGAGTGGCTTCTCGTATGCTTAAAAAAAAAGTAAAAAGTATGCAAAGACCAGGAACTGAAACAATCAAAATCCAAATCCAGCCCTCAAACCATAGTTGGAAACAACTAAGATTACAAATAATCAAGATACAGAGAACATATGGCCAACCGAGTGAGCAGCTTGTTCCCAAAAGGTGGCCACTCAGCAACCCAAACCGAACCAAAAATAATAAGAACATACATAAGGTAAAACATCACAGAAACTCTGACACCAAAAACAGGCAACAGAGAACCACAACAGAACTACCGCCTTGGAACGGTCAGTAATGAATTACTGGGGGGCTTAATTCGATTTTACAGGCCCAACCTCACCCTCAGTTTCTGAAGTGGTACAAAACATTTAGTTAGTTGTTCGGTTCGCATGATAACCCTCTAACTCGTCAATGAATCATCACGGTAAACACATAAATCACTGCCTTTATGTTGACCTCTTCAATCACAAGACGTAACTCAGCTCTTTAATTACATCTTCATGTACACTGTAAAACATAAAACATACAACAATAGAATACAGCCGTTTCTACTGTAAATCATAATGGCGATCAAAGTAAAAAGATAGGCAATGATCAGGAATAAATACAATTAAATCCCACATCGCGCCCTCAAAACCAACAGGGAAAGAAGCACATGCGCACGAAAAAATTGACACAAGTTTACGAAAGACAAGCACGGTAAATGGAATGAACAGCTCTTTCCCAAACAGGTGGTCATTCAGCTACCCTGATAAAAACAGTATCAACATCTATTTTTATCTATTTTATTTTTAACCACAACAGAAGTACAGTACCGCCTTCGAACGGTTAGCAAAAACTTACTGGGGGGTGGGGGGGGGCCTGAATCATGTTTTACTGGATCCAAACCTCGCCCTTATCCTGAACATAACAAACAATATATCAAAACAGACAAAGCAACAAAGAACTCAGAAACAACTTAGTCCACAATAAAAAAAAAACAAACAAAAAAAAAACAAGAGGGCCATGGTGGCCCTGAATCGCTCACCTGAGCATTAATCAGTTCACTGGCTCTGGTGAAGATATATAAGAGTTTTTACCATACTAACATTTGACCTAGTTTTTGACCCGACATGACCCAGTTTCAAACTTGGCTTGGATATTGTAGGAATAAACATTCTGATACAGTTTCATTGAGATTGGATCAAAACTGTGCCCTCTGGAGCGTATACAAGGTCGTTCTTATATTTGACCTAGTGACCAAGTTTTTGACCCGACACGACCCAGTTTCAAACTTTACCTAGATTTTATTATGACAGAGTTTCATGAAGATTGGATCAAAACTGTGCCCTCTAGGGTTTACACAAAGTTTATCTAAGATCTGACCTTGAGCCGACGTGACTCAGTTTCATAGGGGTCTTAGATATATGGACAATAAACATTTTGACATAGATTCATGTAGATTGGATCAAAACTATGCCTTCTAGTGCTTACACAACTTTTTTCTAAGATTTGACCTAGTGACCTAGTTTTTTACCCGACATGACCTTCTTTCAAACTTGGCCGAGAGTTTATGAAGATAAACATTCTGACAAAGTTTCATAAAGATTAGATCAAAACTGTGTCCTCTAGAGCGTACACAAGGTTTTTCTATGATTTGACCTAGCGACCTAGTTTTAAACCCGACATGACCAGGTTTCAAACTTGTCCTACATATTATGAGGATAAACATTCTGACAAAGTTTCATGAACTTTGAATCAAAACTGTGCCTTCTAGAGCATACACAAGGTTTTTCTAAGATTTGACCTAGTGACCTAGTTTTTGACTCGACATGATCCAGTTTCGAAATTGGCCTAGAGTTTATGGAGATAAACATTCTGACAATGTTTCATAAAGATTGGATCAAAATTGTGTCCTCTAGAGCGTACACAAGGTTTTTCTATGATTTGACCTAGTGACCTAGTTTTTTACCCGACGTAACCCAGTTTCGAACTTGTCCTAGATATTATAAGGATTAACATTCTGACTAAGTTTCATGAACTTTGGATGAAAACTGTGCCTTCTAGAGCATACATAAGGTTTTTCTAAGATTTGACCTAATGACCATGTTTTTTACCCGACATGACCCAGTTTCAAACTTATCCTACGTACATTGTATTATGAGGATAAACATTCTGACAAAGTTTCATGAACTTTGGATCACAACTGTGCCTTCTAGAGCTTACACAAGGTTTTTCTAAGATTTGACCTACTATTTTTGACCCGACAGGACCTACTTTCAAACTTGGCCGAGAGTTTATGGAAGTTAACATTCTGACAAAGTTTCATACAGATTAGATCAAAACTGTGTCCTCTAGAGCGTACACAAGGTTTTTCTATGATTTGACCTAGTGACCTAGTTTTCGACCCGACATGACCCAGTTTCAAACTTGTCCTACATATTTTAAGGATACACATTCTGACAATGTTTCATGAACTTTGGATCAAAACTGTGCCTTCTAGAGCGTACACAAGCTTTTTCTAAGATTTGACCTAGTGACCTAGTTTTTCACCCAACAAGACCCAGTTTTCAACTTGGCCTAGAGTTTATAGAGATAAACATTCTGACAATGTTTCATAAAGATTGGATCAAAACTGTGTCCTCTAGAGCATACACAAGGTTTTTTTCTATGATTTGACCTAGCGACCTAGATTTTGACCCGACGTAACCCAGTTTCAAACTTATACTAGATATTATAAGGATTAACTTTCTGATTAAGTTTCATGAACTTTGGATCACAACTGTGCCTTCTAGAGCGTACACAAGGTTTTTCTAAGATTTGATCTAGTGACCTAGTTTTTAATCCGACATAACCCAGTTTCCAACTTGGCCTAGAGTTTATAGAGATAAACATTTTGACAAAGTTTCATAAAGATTGGATCAAAACTGTGTCCTCTAGAGCGTACACAAGGTTTTTCTATGATTTGACCTTGTGACCTAGTTTTAGACCCTATGTGACCCAGTTTCGAACTTACCTTAGATATTATTAGGATAAACATTCTGACAAAGTTTCATGAATTTTGGATGAAAACTGTGCCCTCTAGAGCGTACACAAGGTTTTTCTAAGATTTGACCTAGTGACCTAGTTTTTGATCCGACATGACCCAGTTTCAGACTTGGCCTAGATTTTATAAAGACTAACATTCTGACAAAGTTCATAAAGATTGGATCGAAACTGTGCCCGCTAGAGTGTACACAAGCAAAAGTTGACGGACGTCCGGACGGACGGACGGACGGACGTCCGGACGGACGTACGACGGACGACGGACATCAGGGTATCCCAAAAGCTCACCCTGAGCACTGCGTGCTCAGGTGAGCTAAAAACTGCTCACTCAATCTAAGTGAACAATACCCTTGCAGAACGGGCTCGATTGCCACTACAAAACCTTTAGTAGAAACAGGGAAAAAAACGTTCACGATCACTGCTGAAATCTTCACAGTCTCCACCACTGCTAGAATATCCACAGTTGCAACCATTTATAAAATCTACTCCAGACTTTCAACGACATAGGGCCCACATCAAAAACAAGCTAATATCGGCTAGTAACTGTTTATATTAGCTTATATCGGGACCTCTGGCCTAAAATTTTATGCAGCTGCTTCAGAATAATGACTTCCCTTAGAGGCTATGATATTGAAGCGTTATGCTTCTGGTTTAGCCGCCAGTAGGGTTCCCTATGTAGCTCAGTCGCCTGAAGACTGGTCAGTATGTTACGCCGACACGGGATACCCAAACTCATCGCCTAAAAAGCACAATTGTGACGAATCTCAGACAAACAAATGACCTCATAGACAGTGCATCTCAGAAGGAATACAAACGTCAAAACAACGTAACCAGTATTACGATGTATCAACATTGTTTCACCGTTAACCCAACTGCACAATAGAAATAAGGTACGAATAATCAACCAATCTATCAATCCATAACAACGGCACTTTACCAAATATATATACAACATGCATTCAATGATGTCAAAGTACGGAAGTGCAACATAACTTCAATATATCACGTTGATGACATCGCGGACTGACGACAATGGTTGGTTACATAAATACAGATAATTCACCAAATATCATCAATGATAAATATCGATTGACGATGTATCGAAGAAATAACGTAGTCATAACGTCGATACAATGTCAAACTGGGAAGTCACTGGCCCAATAGACAATTTACGATACGATTTACAAACTGTATGCCACAATAATACTCAGCATTCTCAAATGCATACCAAAGCGTGACGTCAACGTGATGAGAATATAACAGCGATATCAATTCGACGTCGATGCAATATTGGCACAACATAACCAGAACTTATCTGATACATATGTGAAACTACATTAACAACACGCAAGAATAGCGTAGGTGCACTTTTAATGTCGAGCTAACGCTATGGCATAGCGATGTAGACTGAACAATAAGATGTAAAAGAATATAAATTGCTCTAAATTCCGTATAAGAAATGCTTGTAAGTGTGATGAATGAATTAACTTTATCTGAACGCGACAAGAAAGAAAAGACTGTGCGAATGGAAATAACGGGAAAACTACTCAGCTTAATTACATTACATTCTAAAATAAGAGCATACTCGCAGGTTTCCTTTTTGAATAACTGACTTGAAGGACGACATACTACTAACTGACCGTGCGCTGTCTGTATATAGGAATTTAACAAGCAAAGGTCCGTGGCAATGCCGACTGAGTCGCAAGAGATCGACCTATGATATCAGCTGATAACCAAACCAGCCGAAAACAGCAGTGTCCCAAAATGAAGCCTCCTAGATATGTCAAAGTGACGGTTTGAATAACGTACGTCTCAAATGTAGATAAATATTAGAAAAAGAAAGAATTTTACCAATGGAAACTAATCCAAAAATGGACAAACAAAGTAAACCAGTCTTATCTTTTGCGCATACACATCACGCGAACATGCTTTAACCAACTGATTTCAAATTTGACAGAAAAATAAAATATCACCTTTATACGCTAGATGCAGTTAGAGACTTAACTTGCATAAAAAGACGGAGCAGAGCAAATTCCTGCACTCAATAAAAGGAGGTGCACGGCAACTTCCTATACTCCATGTCGTAATAAAAAGTAACACAGGTACCTCCAATGACTATCATAAGCTACTCGATAGGCGATATTAGTTTCATTTAGTGTCGATGCCAAACGTAAAAAGGTGTATCGTGTGACTTGTCCTTTGCCATTGTAAACCTCGCTGATTTTCATAATATACATAAATTTAAAAGAAAAATTGGTTCCAGGAGACAAATCGCCAAACAGTGTCGCTAGAAGATTAATGTGCCTAAAGCATTTATAAGTGTTTAAGGCTATTGCCCAAATTGATGTTTTTGTTGGTCTCTTGTGTGGGTGGTATATGAACCATTGCAGAGACTACGGTCAGGCTGCTTGAGCATACAATCTGTTTAAACCCCTCTCTCCCCAAGTCATTAATGGTTCGAACGCTTTCTATTTGTCTTTGACTTAATTGTTCGATTTATTTCAGAAGTCCATGTGGCTAAAACTAATGCTATCAAATTCGGAATATTGCGTTTGAAACTTAACCATTCCAATTACAGAAATGTAGATCATACATGGCTTTTAATATCGGAAGGATTGGCTTTATTGGCTTTATTTAGCCACGTTCTGGTAAGTACATTTTGCCACCTTGGTCATGTGACATAGATCTTTGAAGAACTTTCAATCCTTTGACTCATGCAGGCTCCATATGAAATTTGAGTTTAGTCTGCCCAGTGGTTTCAGAGATGTTTGAAAATGTTTATGGATGGATGACAGAGGCAGCTAACAGGTGAGCTAAAAATGGCAGAGTCGCTTCCCGGAAAAGTACCCGTTCATTTGAGTCCCTTTGATGGATTTGAACTAGACTGTAATAGGTAGACATAGATGATAGAATGGTAGCATCATTATCTCACTGTGGTGAAATTAATTTTTCCAAGAAGTTTATGGCTGGCATCATTGCTATGTTAGTTCTGATTCTTGCAGCAGCATAACTTTATTTAGATTTGATCTAGTGCCCTAGTTTTTGACCGACATGACCCAGTTTCAAACGACCTAGATTTTATAGAGATAAACATTCTGACAAACTTTCATGAAGATTGGATCAAAACTATGCCCTCTAGAGCGTACACAAGGTTGTTCTAAGATTTGACCTAGTGACCTGGTTTTTGACCCAACATGACCCAGTTTCAAACTTATCCTAGATATTGTGACGATAAATATTCTGACAAAGTTTCATTAGGTTGGATCAAATCTGTGACCTCTAGAGCGTACACAAGGTTTTTCAAATATTTGACCTAGTGATCTAGTTTTTAACCCCACATAACCCAGTTTCAAACTTGGCCTGGATATTGTGAGGATAAACATTGTGACAAAGTTTCATAAAGATTTGATTAAAACTGTGCCCTATAGAGCGTACACAAGGCCGTTCTTATATTTGACCCTGTGACCTTATATATCACCCGACATAACCCAGTTTCAAACTTTACCTAGATTTTATGGAGATAAACATTCTGACATAGTTTCATGAAGATTGGATTAAAACTGTGCCCTCAAGGGTGTGAACAAAGTTTATCTAAGATTTGACCTAGTGATCTAGTTTAAGACCCGACATAACCCAGTTTCAAGCTTGGCCTGCATATTTTAAGGATAAACATTCTGACAAAGTATAATGAAGATTGAATAAAAACTGTGCCCTCTAGAGCGTACACAAGGTCATTCTTATATTTGACCTAGTGACCTAGATTTTGACCCGACATGATTACTTTCAAAGGACCTGGTATGATAAGGCCCATATTTGGCCCCCAGAAAACTCATTTTTCAAAAGTTCTATTTCGATAACTAAAATGCATTCATAGGAAAGTTCTAACATTGAATGTAACAGCAAATACAAAACCAACCAGTTCTTGCATAAAATATTTGTGTTTTTAATCTTGAACATACCCATACCCCCAGCGGGTTCTGACGAAAAAGACGAATTTGGTAGCCTTCGCGCGGCTTTCAAAATATATGAGCTCGGCCTCCAGCACATTTTATATTTTATATGCGGACATAATTAAGATATATTTACATGCCATGAAAATATTAAATGTGCTAGAGACCGGGCTCAATGTTTATTTTTACTTTTTTGTTACCAAACTGGCAGCGTTCGGAACATTTTCCCTGTTTTCTCAACATAAAAACGCCCATATCTCCGCTCATAGACAAAATAAACATATGTTGTGGGTATTCATTTTCTTAGTTAGAACACAAGGAATAGTTTGGTACACATTTCATTTTGATCTGTTGGAATTTGTTGGTTTTTGGTTAGCGTCTCTTGACTTGCAAACTTGAGTGGGTGGGGTACCTTGACAGGCCTTGTGCAGTGCACAGGTAATTAGCCGTGGTACCCAACGTATAAGCATTTCATCAAAGGCCTATTATCAAGAGCTTTCAAAGGCTATTATAAATGACTTATTTCTTTTAAGGAAAAATGATTAAACTTAGTTTTTCTTGCAATTTTCCTTCATATTATTGAACCAACATAGGCATATCAGAAAGCATGTTATTCTGAGAATTAACTAAAGTGAAACATATTATTTCTGTTTAATCCCATACGCTCAAATGATAAGCAATAGAAACCATGCAATTTTAAGAGAATTTGAGTGGGGGCCAAAAATGGCCCTTATCATACCAGGTCCTTTGGCCTAGATATTCTTACGATAAACATTCTGACAAAGTTTCAAAAAAATTAGAATAAAACTGTGTCCTCTAGAGCGTACACAAGGTTTTTCTAAGATTTGACCTAGTGACCTGGTTTTTGACCCGACATGACACAGTTTCAAACTTATTTTAAATATTGTAAAAATGAACATTCTTACAAAGTTTCATGAAGTTTGGGTCAAGACTGTGCCCTCTAGGGCGTACACAGTTTTTTTTTAAGACTTTACCTAGTGACCTAGTTTTCGACCCGACATGACCCAGTTTCAAACTTGGCCTGGATATTGTGAGGATAAACATTCTGACAAAGTATCATGAAGATTGAATCAAAACTGTGCCCTCTAGAGCGTACACATTGTCATTCTTATATTTGATCTAGTGACCTAGTTTTTGACCTTCTTCCAAATTTATACTAGATATTGTGACGATAAACATTCTGACAAAGTTTCAAAAAGATTGGATCAAAAGTGTGCCCTCTAGAGCGTACACAAGGTTTTTCTAAGATTTGACCTAGTGACCTGGTTTTTGACCCGACATAACCCAGTTTCAAAATTATTCTAGATATTGTAAAATGAAACATTCTGACAAAGTTTCTTGAAGTTTGGGTTGAAACTGTGACCTCTAGAGTGAACACAAAGTTTTTCTAATATTTGACCTAGTGACCTAGTTTTTGATCCGACATGACCCAGTTTCGAACTTGGCCTAGATTTTATAAAGACTAACATTCTGACAAAGTTTCATAAAGATTAGATCAAAACCGTGCCCGTTAGAGTGTACAGAAACAAAAGTTGACGGACGGGCGTCCGGACGTCCTGATGTTCGGACGTATGACGGACGACGGACATCACGGTATCCCAAAAGCTCATCCTGAGCACTTCGTGCTCAGATGAACTAAAAAGGCATTCGAAAAGCTACAAGCAGTACTACATGCTTAAATAACTACAGATTTTTTATTCTCGGGGAAAGATAGCGTGAAGAATCCTTCAAAGAAAACTAAAATAAAACAACTATAAAAGGAGCTTAATCAGATGTGCAAATAGTTAAATATCAGAAACTGAATGAATCGTATTCCACAGTTTACCTACGACACAAATCGGCAAAAGCCAACTTTAAGTAATATAAAATAATCATACTAGCTTATTTGTTGGTTGTTTGGGGTTTAACAGCTCTTTGAGACAGTATTTTAGTCTATATCGAGCCGTCTCCTAGAGAGAGAGAGAGAGAGAGAGAGAGAGAGAGGGCGGGAGAAAGAGAAGAGATATGATAGGGCGGGGCGGGGCGGGGAGAGAAAAATATCCAAACAACATCCACTGCACCTGCTGCAAGCACAGTAGGTCCTTGCCCTACTACTATCCAAATCAGTAGGACGCCCTGGCATATTCGCCCGACCATGACCATCACCTATCATCCCACTGAGCACACGACCTTAAATCAACCTTGAGTCAACCTTGAATCAACTTTCATTAAACGTAATGAAGTTGAATCAAGGTTGATTCAAGGTTTTGTGCCTGCTGGGATATTAGTAGCAAGACAATACGCGTGGATAATAGTAAGACGTCGACGGCAAAACAAACAGTTGGTTCTCTAGATAGGTGGTCACAAACATAACCATAACAAAAATACAAACGAACTACCCACGAAGGCCAAAATCAGAAAGCACACACGCCATCAAAGTCACCGAAAAAAGAAAAACATGTGAGGATTGCAAAAAAAAAAAAAAAGAAAATAAAAGAAAAGGAAAAAAAGACCAGTTGATAACGGATGCACTCAGTCTAGCACAGAGGGAAACTGTTATAAAATACAACAAAAAGCATCTGATGCCGCACAAAATACACTGAAAACATAAAACAAGTGCCGGTTGCCACAATGTTTAGATACAACAGCCGAGATCCACGTCAGAAGTTTCCACTGGCGAACGAAAGTTACCATAAACTACTAGGCAATTTGAGAAATCTTATGTGCGAAACCTCATCTGTCAACTGTGATTACAGACTATAGATTAACCAGCCAACATGCTTAAAACACTAATTGTGCAACACCTGGAACGCCCCCCCCCCCCCCCCCCACTCCCCCCACCCCAGCACCGGCTAAAGCAGAGCTTTATTTCAAAATGACTCTAATAAACTCAGTGCCAACAGCATTAAAAATAAATAAGATTTGAATAGTTGAATCATTTGGAAGTAAGGAATACACCAAAGACGAATTAGCATGCTCGGATAAACTGAGTCTGTACGATACATAATAGTTCTTCATAGTCTTGGTTCTTCAGGTTAAAAAAGAAAACGTGATGCAATATTTCTGCGGTTCAAGTCAATATCACTGTGTCAGTGGGGCAATATTATCTCAGATTTTTAGAGTTCCGGCTTGAAATATATTAACAATAACTGAAATATTAAAATGGAACACTCGGAGTATATCTATCAACTTATTCTCTCATTGTCAACTGTCTCTGATTTGTTGGTACTTTAAATGCAAATCCATGTATCATTACGCATCAGATATTGTTTCAATTCAGGATTGGCTAGACAGACAATAAACCGAAGCAGGAAGTATCTTCAAAATCTTTAAGATTTACCGGATATTTAGAAAGGGACTGCACCTTCGTTGTCATTCTGTCATAGTAATAAAAAATAAATTCTTCATTCAATAACGTTAATGGAAAGGTACCGAATGCCACTTGGTAACACAAAAGCTTGTAGCTCAAGATTATGTTAAT
Organism: Ctena decussata; assembly: GCA_963989385.1. Taxonomy (NCBI): domain Eukaryota; kingdom Metazoa; phylum Mollusca; class Bivalvia; order Lucinida; family Lucinidae; genus Ctena; species Ctena decussata. The sequence continues at coordinate 75,576,058 of OZ022511.1, read as the reverse complement.
ACAAAAGTAGTATCAGCGAGTAAGTAGAGCGGTCAAAGTACCAAAACCATTAGTCAGAGCTCATATACCATATTAATATAGAAAACTCCGAAATACCTTGATACACAGATATGGACCTCAGAAAAAGGAAGTGTGAGCAGGTGCTCGCAAGTTGTAAAATTAAAATCTTAAAGAGTTCCTTCAAGAGCAGAGAAGACATTCAGAAGAAGGAACATGGGCCAGACTACGTAGTTTCTGCTAATAAAGCCTCATCGGTGACCCTAACAATATCTGGTGGCGAAACCAGAGAAAAGCAGACTTAAATTTCTTAATTTTAATTGGGTAGTCGATTTAAAGACTGGCTAGTTCCAAAAAGGGTACAAATAATATTAAAGACGATGATCTAGAATAATAGTCTAAGACGGTTTTTGCTGACACCATGATGAAGGGCGAGTGGTCGAGTGATCAGAGACGCGCAATTATAGCGAGAATGTCGCGGTAATATTTTGCTGACCGTTCGAAGGCGGTACTTCAGTTGTTATGTTTACTTGTCTTTGCTCTTTAGTAGTCTGAACACCTGAACAACTGCCCATTTTGCTTTCTGTTTTGTTTTGTTTTGCAATTTAATATGAAAAGAGGTAAAAATGGATGTTGCTGCTGTTTTAGTTGGGGTAGCTGAGTGACCAACTGTTTGGGAAAATGCAGCTCATTCGGTTATCCGTGCGTGTCATTGGTGATTTTATTTTGTCAATTTTTGTTAATGTGCTTCTTTCCTTTTTGGTTTTGAGAGAGGGTGTGTAATATTTGATTTTATTATTTCCTGATCCTTGCCTATCTTTTTACTTTGAATCGCCATTCGGCCAGTCGGAGACTGGAAGTCTGTTATCCAGAAGTAAAGGTCGCAGGAAGAGAGAGATGGGCTTCACATTCCGTTACCAGTGCAAAAGGTAGATTAGGCCTCTAACTCCCACTGCCTATTCTATAGACTCGAGTACCTGTGTATGATGCTAATTGTTTGCGAGCACTTGAGCACACTTCGGGGGTCTATGTCTATGTGTGTAAATAATTTGGGGAGCCACGGTAGCTCAGTAGCTTTTAAGCGCTGGTCTACTGATCAAGAAATCCTTGGTTCAATTCCTGCTTGAGGCGAGAATCTTTTCAAAAGTATTGCTCACAGCCTTTCTTTATCTCCCTCCCATCTTCCTGATATGACTGAAATACTGTTGAAAGGAATGTAAAATCGCAGCCTTCCATCTTAATATTTCGGATTTGTCAATGTTTCTATGGGTTATGAGTTATAACGTTATAACCAGCACCATCGCTCCACCACCAGCCCCAGAGAGAATGAGCGAGAGAGAGGAATCTCAATCCTGCAATACAACAAAGAATTGTCCATCTGTATATCAAATATAGATATTCTCTCTATATTCTATTCTCTATTCTATCCCATAACCTTACTATGTCGTTGGGACACCACAGATGACTTCCAAACCATCCTTTTCCACCTTGTACTGTCTTCAGCTGTCCCAGTTGAGCTGGCAAAGTGCATCCCTGTCCACTCCTTAATATTGTCTTCCCACCTCTTCTTCTGTCTACCTCTTCTTCTTTTTCCTTTCACTGTGCCCTGAAGAATCGTCTTTGCTAAACCAGAAGACATTGAGACGTTTCCAAACCACCTTAGTTTCCGTTTCATGACCGGCGTCAAGAGTTCATTATATTCTCCAATGGCTGCTTGGAACTTCCTGCGAACCTCCTCATTTGTTATATGGTCCTTGTACGAAATGTTCAGTAACCTTCGGTAGCATCTCATCTCAAAGGCCTGCGTTCTTTCTCTAGCTCTGCTGTCAAGGTCCACGATTCACAGGCATACAGAAATATTGAAATGACAAGAGAGCGCATAAGTTTCACCTTTGCCCCAAGAGATAGGATATGTTGTTATCTCTCCAAATTGGTTTCAGCTTCGTAAGAGCTGAAGTGGCCTGTGCAATCCTTGAGAGAACCTTTCTGTTTTGAGCCATCGTCTGAGACAACTGCTATAAGGAATTTGAAGCTTGTTACGGTACCCAGCGTCTGCCCTTTTACCATGATCTCCCTCTGGATGCCATCTGCGCTATTATATTCTATATCGAATTATTAATGTGAAATATGTCACGCTGATTCGTTTTCAAAAACGCTCAGAAAGAGAGAAGATAAACAAATTGACGAGTTCCCAATCTTACATTACGGCATTGTAGTCTGCTCAGAGTGCTTGATTATTCCATATGCCACATTATACTTTAAAAATTGGATCAGCTATAAGTACAGGCGGTTAAACTGATGAATCGTCTATTAAAATGATTGACAATGGTCGATAATTAATAACCCTATCCCGCTCGCAATACCAAAAGTGAAAGAAGCACACATGAAAAACGAAACACGTTCATGAACGGCTCACACGGTAAACCGACTGAGCAGCTCTTTCCCAAAACATTTGGTCATTCAGCTACCTTAATTAAAAGCAGTAGCAACATTTATTTTTACCTATTTTTTATTTCAAATAACAAAAAAAAAAAAAAAAAAAAAAAGCAACAAAAAACAGAGAGCACATGAGGCATCTATTAAGGTGACCAGACTGCTAGAGACCATAAACAAGCGGACATAACACCGTGTAACCCATGTAACACTGAGGAATCACAACAGAGGTACCACCTTGGAACGGTCAGCAAAAGATTTTGAAGTGGGGATGGGGGAAGTTTTACTGGAGCCAAACCTCGCCGTTTGCTTCTGCAGTGGTTCAAAACATTAAGTTAGCTATTTGGTTCGCATGAAGGCTACCGGAAACAAACAAATCACGGATAATATCTATGATGAATCAGAGATAAGGACTCAGAAATAACGTATTGCGACACCAGGATGCCCCCGGGGGTGTCAAACAACACCACTGAAATACCGGAGCAAACAGAAGAAAACGATCCGTTGTACCCCGAATAATCAAACAGACAAAGCAAACCCAGGCCCCAACCACTAAACAAAATGGCTTTATGTCGAACCCATCATTGAGCCTGATGCTCGACCAATCGGCGTATAAAATAGCTTCATGTCGAACCCATCATTGAGTCCGATGTTCGACCAACCAGCGTGCAATTAAAGAGGGAAGCAAAGTTATTAACCATAAAATTGGGTTAATCACTTAACATGCAGACTGCAGCATTACATTTAAGTTATATCCAATATGTCTGCAACGTATGATATTTTTCTGAACTGATCAGAAAAATCAGACCTACTTACAACGTTTTTGAATTTAAAGACTGAGTCACCATAAAATTCTGATTCCGATAGGCCCTGTTGCAAAAGACGTTTTAATCGGATCTTGAATTTACAATAGTAAGTAGGAAAATTGTCAGGAACTGACAGAATTCAAGCCAAGATCCCACCCAAGACACCATGTGGGCCTTCCCATAAAGGTGGTCACCGGACTAGTCTTAAAGTCACAGATAATATGTCAGTAACAGACATAGCAATACACAACATATAAAATAACCAAGAAGAACCAAAACAGAAGAGTCGCCCATGGACAGCCAGAAATGAAATAACTTGGGGGCTTGAACCGGTTATTAGTCGACTTATCCTCGCCCTTGGTTCTGCTTTGGCTCATTAGACACTTAGTTGTTAGGTTCGAGTGGGAGAAACCAGTCCTTAGCGTCGGTGATAGAACTTTGAAAAAGCTTTTCGAAGTTTAGGATACAGATAGCCCTGTTGGAGTAGCTTAGCAAGTAAGTCCGAAAATCTAACTCATAAACCACAGTAATATTGTCAAGTCCGAAATATGTAGATACATAGTTATTTGTACACTATTGGTTGAGTGAGTACTTCCAGGTCAGTTGTTAAGTAAAAATAGGCAATGATGAACTAATACAATCAAACCCCAAAGAAGGACACACACACAAATTGACGTAGTTCACAAGAGACACGCATGGAAACCGCATAAACACCTCATTCCCTAGCAGGTGGTCAGTTAGCTAAGCTAACTGAAAACAAAGCAGCGACGTCTATATATACCTATTTTCTATTTAAGATTACAAAACAAGTCGAAACAAAAAAGCAGAATTGACAGCTATTCGTCTGACCATGAGGTACGCGAACTTACAAACACTTAACATTGAGGACCCACAACAGAAACACCGCCTTGGAACCCTCTGTAAAAAATTACTGGGAGGTGGGGCTTAAACAAGTTTTACTGGATCCAAATTCTCGCTCTCTGTTCGAAATGTTCAGTCAGCTGTTTAATCCGCATGAAGGTTTTCTAACCCATCCATAAATCATCACAGGAAATACACAAGTCACGGATAAGACATTAGATGAATCAGACATGAAGATTCGACAGAAATACGGTATTGCGACACTTGGCGACACCTAGGGTGTCAAACAACACCACTGAATTACGGGAGCAAAAGAAAATCACCAGTTGAATTACGAATGACCAAGCAGCGAACAAGACTAGCTCCGGTCCTAACCAACTAAAATAAATAGCTTTATGTCGGGTTCATAATTTATCCTATTGCCCGACCAAACGGCGTGCAAATAAAGAGGGGAGCAAAGTTATTAATCATGCTTGGTTTAACCATTTAACATGCTGACTGACTGCAGCATCACATTAAATGCAATGTCCAATAAATTTTTCAGCACTGATCAGAAAAATCAGCCCTGCATACATTTTTATTTTGAGTTTATAGACAAAGTCCCACAATGACATTCTAGTTCTGACAGACTCTGTAGCAAAATGCGTTTTATATCGGACCTTTAATATAGAAACCAATTCATCGTGTCGGCGATAAATCTTTGAAACGGCTTTTGAGGTTTGTGATACCGATAGCCTTGTTGGAGAAGTTTAGCAGTTAATTTTTTATTAGTGGCATTGAAATCAGTCACGTGACTACATACTCTAGTAAACTAAATAAGTTCAGAAATGTTAATAGTGTAAACGATCGAATTGGGAACGTCACCATCCATAAAACGGAAAATTTACTGTGTCACAATCAAAGCCATCGCGTTTATCATAAATTTCGGAAACATACTAGATAAATGTAAATTCAAAAGTAATTTAGATCAATGAGTCTATTGTTAGTAAATTACAAACCGAAATTAGGTCATGTGAACTAAATATTCCATTGTGAATAAAGAAATTATGCCAAAAGAAAAGAAGTATCGAAGTTGCAAACAGCAATCAGTTACCGGTTGTCAAATGCGAATTGGCAACTGAAACAAATTGGACACTTAGTGATAAGAACTGGCCTTGAACATTATAATTTTAGTTAAACAGATGAAGGATAGCTTTCCGCTTGTCGTGATTTCAAGCGTTCGTCATGGCAACAGCGATTCGAACGACGTCGACTCTGTATGCGGCTGTTTGACGTAAATGCATAAAACGGCCGTCAAACTTTTTCTGCACTGCGCACTGTTATATTTACCGGTTATAATGAGAACCGTTAGTTGCTACTAACTAACTAATTGTGTGCACCGCGGTGGAGGGTGAGGGTGAAGGTTTGGGCCCAGTAAAACCGGTTTAAACCCCCCAGGTAGTTATTACTGACCGTCCCAAGGCGGTACTTTCGTTGCGGTTGCATTTGAGTTATGTTCGGTGCTGTTTAATTTATTGTGTTCTCATTTTAACCCTTCTATAATAAAAATAGAAAATAGGTAAAAAATAGTTGTTAAATGATTTTTGTATAATTCGCTTAATCTGTTGTAACCCTTCTGTTGGTCTAAATTATTTAGTTCAGTAAAGATAGCTGAGTTGCCACCTATTTGGGAAAGAGCTGCTGACTCGGCTTATCATTTGTAATTTATTGTTTGTTAGGATGTCTTTGTCAATCTTTCCCTTTGATGTTGGGGAAAGGGGTCGGGATCTGATTCAGTCAGTTCCTGAAGTGTTGTTACTCTTTAAATTTGCTAAAGAGAAAGTGTAATATAGGACTGAAGCTATTCCTTTCGGCGTTCTTCGGGTGATAAAACTACTTGTGGTCGATACAATTCTTCGCCAAGCGCTTCGCACGTTCATTGGATTTAGCTTCTTCTACTAGAGAGAGGCGCCGTGGTCAAGTGGCGAGAGCGATTCGGTTATGGTTCAAACGTTTGCTGGTGCGAATCCGGGTTAAGCCAATCGGCGACTGGAAACGTCTCCTTGTCAACTAAGCAGTAAAAGTAAAAAGTATGCAAAGACCAGGAACTGAAACAATCAAAATCCAAATCCAGCCCTCAAACCATAGTTGGAAACAACTAAGATTACAAATAATCAAGATACAGAGAACATATGGTCAACCGAGTGAGCAGCTTGTTCCCAAAAGGTGGCCACTCAGCAACCCAAACCGAACCAAAAATGATAAGAACATACATAAGGTAAAACATCACAGAAACTCTGACACCAAAAACAGGCAACAGAGAACCACAACAGAACTACCGCCTTGGAACGGTCAGTAATGAATTACTGGGGGGCTTAAATCGATTTTACAGGCCCAACCTCACCCTCAGTTACTGAAGTGGTACAAAACATTTAGTTGGTTGTTCGGTTCGCATGATAACCCTCTAACTCGTCAATGAATCATCACGGTAAACACATAAATCAAATTTCAACACCATGAAGAAGCAAAGACGAGGACTCAACAGATACAACGGGCCGTCTGACAGGTGGAGATCCCTGTCCTGCCAAACAACCCCACTGGAAATCTGAAGCAAAAGAAGGTCACCAGTTGAGCCCCGGTGGACCAAGCAACAGACAAAAAGGCTCCGGTCCCAACCAACTAGAATATATAGCTTTAGGTCGGGGCCATCATAGAGTCTGACGACCGATCCCCCGGTGTGCAATTAAAGAGTGCAGCAAAGTTATCAACCGTGATTGGGTTAATCACTTAGCATGCAGACTGTCGCATAACATTTAAATTATAGCCAATACGTTTGTGACGTATTATTATTTTTCGGAATTGATCAGAAAAATCAGTCCTACCCTTAATCTTTTTGAATTTGTATACTAAGTCACCATAAAATTCTGGTTCCGATAGGCCTTGGTGTAAAAGAAATTTTATTCCGACATCAAATTTTGAAACCAATTCATGGTGTCTGCGATAGAATTTAGAAAAAGCCTTTCTAAGCTTATGATACCGATAGCCCTGTTGAAGAAGTTTAGCAGTTAAATATTTATTACGAGCATTAAAGTCATCTACATGACTACACACTCTAGCAAATCTTATAAGTTGAGAAATATACACTCCATAAGAGGGACGACGTGGAACGTCACCATCCCAAAATGGAAAATTAACTATATCAAAGTCAAAGTCATCACGTTTATCATAAATTTTAGAAGATACAAAACCGTTAGAAATAGATAGATGTAAATCCAAAAAGGGGGCCTCGGTATCTGAAGTATTAGCTTTATTCAATTTAAGTTCAGGTGGGTAAATTTGGTTAACCATGCTTTCAAAATAAGGATTATCAATGTTCAGAAGATCGTCTAAATATCTAGAGGTTGAGTTAAATGCCTCAATGATATCAGCTTGATTATCAACAGAAAGAGAAGTCATGAAATCTCTTTCATAACAAAATAAAAACAAATCGGCCACAAGAGGAGCACAATTTGTACCCATCGGAATACCAACAATTTGTCTGTATAACTTATTACCAAATCTGATGTAAATATTATCTAAGAGATATGATAAGGCGTCACATACATTCTGACATGACCAAAGACTATATCCTCTATATATTTTACGGTCAGTAGAAGTGAAAAACGCTTTCTTATCGTTACAGGCAATATAAAGGGTATCTTCATTTTTGGAGAACTTTTTGAAGGCCCTCTCAATCAAATCAACAAGTTTTTCCTTTATTAAATTATGGGGTAATGTGGTATAAAGAGTAGAAAAATCATAAGTGGACAAACTAGTCGCACGGAACCCTCTTGACTTCAGTTTACTAAGTACCTCACCAGAATTTTTTATAGACCAAAACATATTTTTCCCTGACCTCTCATACACTGTCTCATAGTACTAAATGACACGAGATTTCACAGCAGTGAGGCAAGAAGTTAATAATGTAGATAATTCTGTAGTAGTACAAGCGCTAGAGTTGGCAATGAATCTAGCTTTATACGGTTTTTTGTGAAGCTTAGGTAACCAATACATCGTAGGAAGTTTGTCTTGGCGTTCCTTAACGTTTACAGCAAACTTTAAAGGCAAATTATTTGAGTTGCTATTAACGACAGTCTTCTCATCTGTAAAAGTCTCTTCGTAAGCCGTGGTGCCGTTAAGTTCCTGCTTCAAAGTGTTTATATAGTGCATCCGACAAACAACAACAATGTTGTTTGCGGCCTTGTCAGCAGGAACCAAAACATACTTCCTATGAAAATCCTGGATACCCTGCTTCAAATATCTAAAGGAAGATTTAGGCTTAGGAGGTAAAAGATTAGTATTGTGTGAATAAAACTTTATACGTTTATCCACAATATTAAAGATACTTAGTTTCCATTTCTTTAAAGCGTTACTTTCAACACCCTCTCGTTTACACCAACGATTACCAAAATCATTTAATGCAGATGCAATTTCTTCCCTACATCTGTTGAAATCGATATGGGAAGGGAATCTATACTTAGGACCCTTAGAAACAATGTTACGAATTCTAGAATCCGGGATGATCTTCAAATTTCCAGTCACAACATGACCTGCTGATGGGTAAATAAATTTGGAATCTTTACAATCTCATGAATCAGGAGTGTTAGCATCGATGTCAAGATCAGACACAAGTTTATTGAAATTAAATATGATACTTCTAATCGGTTTGTTATACTTATAACAAATAATAGGTGATTTAGAATTTTGGAAATAATCAGGTATGGAAGATGTAACAGATTTATCCTGAAATATACTAGGTAAATCTATAAAGTCAATACCTTTGTTAATGAAAGGGATTTTAATGAAATTTCTTTTATGATTGATTTCAGAATCAATTAGTGGACGGAGAGCGTGTTGAGTATAACATCTGGTTAGAAGTGCCGCTTCGTACATTTGGTGATTTCTATCGTAAAACCTATTAGCCTCTATATCCAATTTGCGTAAGACTGGAATGGGTAGGGAACTAAGAATTGAAAGCATAGCATGTCGGCCATGTTCCAATAATTTTGTTGATAAATCATTAAGAGAAGTGTTAGATTTTTTGGCAGCACATCTTTTACGTTTATCATTTCCTTTTTGTCTTATACCATGAGATCTGGATTTACGTTTTCGAATTTCTAAAATAGAAAACACATCAAAATCTGGCATTTTAGAGATATTTCCCTCATGGTAGATGTTATCGTTAAAACCAAGTGGAGAAGCTGATTGCAATAATTTTATCCATTTTAATTCAGTTTCGAATCATTTTATGTTATTGAATCGAGCAGAAGAATTATGATCATATGATAACTTCTCAGATATTTGTACTGAAACATTATCAGGAGAATGACCAGTACGCTTAAAATGTTGGTATAGAAAAGTATCTATCTTTTTAGCCTTTAAAATCTTACGATAGTGCTCACCAAATCTAGTCTTCAGCTTACGACAAGTTTGTCCAACATATTGCATACTTACGACAGCTTACGACAAGTTTGTCCAACACGTACCTTTGACGAATTAGCGAAGGATAAGGAAATCAAAGGAGAGGGATGGATGTGAGATTTGATTGTATTAATTCACGATCAATGCCCATCCTTTTACTTCATGCATTTCATATGCTGTACTCAAGATATAGTGGGCCGTTTAACCCCCAATGCTAAAATGGCAAAAAATTACAATTACCTTTTCATCAGCAGCTGATCACCATATGAACGTCCATACATACAACTTCAGTTCTTTATACTGCTCACAAAAAGTAGGGGATATTATGACAAAGAAGTGAGTACAAAAAATAATAATATCAATAATGGCTGTGTTGGATTATTATTGTATATTGATAGAACGCTATTCAAGTGACAATATACAGAAACAGCAACAGTATATCAAGTGACCTAGAGCAACACATAAAGGACAATGGGGTCTACACCTCAATTTCAAAAAAAATCTTTTGGACCCTCATATCGTGTGACTATTTGAATTCTTCATAATTTTCCAAACCGAAAACTTCCACTTTGGTAGGATTTCTTGCGTTACTTAAGGTGTGGGGCCCTTGCAAATGTCACCATCACTACAAATTAGTATCGTTTATGCCTACCATGTTGTCCTGTGATAAAACTGCATAAAAAGTATTTGTATGTAGTTAACTGAGGTATCTGGCGTCTGTTTTAATCAAGTTGGCATAACACCGATTATCCATTGCTGTGCTGTATTCGTGCGAAATTTGGGTGTCCTTCCAATTCACTCAAGTCACGTGACACGCTTAAACATATCATTATTCATATGGTCTCTATGAATATTTGTTTTATGAACTATAACTGTTTTATATTCATCTAGTTATTTATTTTACTTGTGCTTTCTTAAATGTCTTAATATCCTTTACTTATTTTGAGCTGTATATTACCAGTGTCGGCTTTTATTTTCAAATCTACACACCGACAAACTTTGGGACACAGTGTGGCTATTGCGATGGTTTCATTTCAAATTGATAAATAAGTTCTGAATAACTAGATGCTGTGGAAGCAAGGCATACATTAAAGAAATCAAAGTAGTAGACTTGATTTAATTTAGACATTTCACGACTAGTAATGGAATGGGCAACACCGGTCACGTTTCGATGCACCGGTGCAATCAGAATGCTATTTTCAAAATGACCCTAAAGAACTCAATGATACTAAAGGACCAGAAAATATAATCTGCACTTTGATGATGTACCTGTTTATAGCACTTGTGTCAACTGTGCAGTAATGATGATTTTTTTTCTCCCGAGGTCGCCAGGAGGCCCGAAAGTGCATTTGCACGAGACTGGATTTAAATTGAGAAAAAAATAGTGCTGTCCTGGACCACGGTCCCTTATGCTGTTAATGACAAAAATGAAGAGAAGACGGATTGATATATTTTTGCCAATAAACCCTTACGTTTTCACATCAGAGATAAAAAGTACATTACTCGTAAACTGTTTTTCACCTTATAAAAATCGTATTTGTCCTTGAGTTTTTACTGTTGTTAGTCTGGTAACTAGATCAATGCCACATTCCCGTTAAAAACCATCCGCAAGTAAAAGGTAGCGGCTAGACTTAGTCCTTCCTCGAAGACTGAAATTTTTCTTTAAAACTAGCATGCTGAATGAATACAATGGTTCTTACTTTCCGAACCAGGGACCGTAACACATATTACTCTCTTACCATGTTTATTGAAATATCGGTGATTTGTGGTCAACATATCTAGTTTAACCGATTTTTGTGTTGCACTTTTGTAACAAGGTTAACATGCCCCAATGACTTTATCAACAAAATAAGAGAGTGCACCCTTACAAAATATTTTTATGATGACAGACGAATATCCACCTGCATTCTGTATACTTGATGCATAGAGAACTTGAGCCATTATTTCACTATTTCTTATACAAATATGAGACTTACTTAATAATAAAGGATACATTTTGTGGTAATTGGGAGAATATGGGCCCTAGCTCAGTTGCCTAATTACCATGTCTTTAATTTCGGGTGGGGTTTACTGTGGCGATCGGTTGTTCGATGAGTTTTGTATAACACAAACAAAATATTTCTCTCTACCCGACGCTTTTTTTTTCAGAAAAAAAAAACTATTGATAATAAACAACAGATAATATAACCCTAAACTTTTGGAATAAAAAGAAACATTGTTTAATTTGCAAAATATAAGGAAAAGAGAATATTTTTTAGTAAAAGGAATATATTATCCTAATGTGAAACATACACACTAGAATAAAAGATGGCGGATGTAGTAACCATTTTCAGATTTTTCCTACGGATTAAGTTTTTCCCCCATTCTTTATGTTTAGTTTTAATAAAATCATTACAGTGAAGTTGCTAGGTTTGAAATTTCCATTTTCTATCTACATCAATGACATATATGACTATTATGAGAGTGAATTGTGTTGACTGTAGGATACGAACTGTGTAACCTGAAGTAATTTTCTCATACTGCGAACGTTTGACGAAAAATAAAATAAAATAAAATAGATAAACAGGTTGGATTCTCTTCTCTTAAATGGAGTAGAACTATTCTTCTGTTATATGGCTTAAAGATTATTCTTACTACGTGAATGTGATAATATATGATTTATTTATATGAATACCTTTCGAATTTGGTGCCCTTTGGGCAATAGTTATTTTTTTGTTAAAACCACTTTTATTTTAGCACTCCTTTACACAATATGTCGAAAGGTTTTTTTATTTTATTTTATTTTATTTTCAAACAATTCAAACTATGATAATAAATCAATATGCGTGCAATGAAAGAGGGAAGCAAACTTAAGTATGATTGGGTTTACTTCTTATATATCCGTTGTAAAGTATGATTTTTTTTTCTGGATTGATCGGAAAAATCAGTCCTACCTACATTTTTTTAATTTACTCAGCATTATATTCTGGTTACGATGGGCCATGTTGCAAATTTTTTAAAATCCAAACTTGAATTTAGAAACCGGAGCAAAGGAAAACCCACCAGTTGAACCCCAGATGATCAAGCAACAGACAAAACAGACTCCAGCCCCAACCAGCTTAAATGAATAGCTTTATTTCGGGTTCATCATTGAGTCTGACTCATTGAGAAGAAGTGCAATGAAAGAGGGACGCATAGTTATTAACCATAATCAGGTTAACTAATAAACATGCAGACTGCAACATTACGTTTATGTAATAATGTTATATTATATACGTTTGTAACGTATAATATATTTTCTGAACAGATCAATCGAAATGCTTGACACGATTCGACTGATTTGAATTATTGTTTGTGATAAACCATAATTACACTTCAAAAGGCTGTATTTTTGTTTATTTTTTTAAATCACTGGTGCTCAATAGTCTTAACCTCAGAATACTTGTAATTTACACTTGTTATTTGGTTTTAAATAATCCACATCCCCGACGTTTACAATGGCAAATTAAAAAGTTGAAACAGAATATAAAAACAAAAATAAATAATATGTAAAAAATATGTGACCAAACATAATAAATATCAAGGGCAACTCGTGAAGCTATGATAAATAAATTCTGGGAATTGAGATCCTTCAGAAGCAAAGAAAACGTCAAAAGAAAAGAATATAAGATTTGGTTTGGATGAGTCTGTTCGTTTCATTTCATGTAATTTGCAGCACTGGTAACGCCCTTGTGCAGAACATTATTTTCAAAATGACACTCAATGTATTAAGTTAGCCTTGAAAACCAAACAAATATATATTTTGCCGTATGATGAAATACGGTAAGATTTTTAAGTAGATAAAACGGGCATTGCAGGACAGTATTCATTCGATTCCACACCCAGCCTTCAACATCGAACGAGAAAGGGACTCCTACGGCTAAGACGGCACTAGAATAAACGCCAGCAGCAAAAGCCAAGTAGACAGAGCTTTCTAAATAGATGACCACAAACCTATCTAAAATAAAATAAACAATTAAGCCAAAGACGAATAGAGAGCGAGCGAACAATAACAATGAACAACAACAGAAGCAACGCCTTGGAAAGGCGCCACAAATGATTCCACCAGAAGGTACTGGCTACCTTGATTGTACTATTTATTTGGTAAACTATTTCTAAATTATTCTGAGGATAACTATAAAAAAGAACATTAACCAACTTTTGGCTTACTGTTTTAGATCATCCATATTTATGATGGTCAGCCATAACACTTACATATTTCAATCCAAATTAACAAAATGGCCTTTTAATTCACTGGCAATGTTCATGATGACCTGTCTACATTTCAAATTAACACTTGGCTCAGTCCGTATCTATTCTCCGTACAAACAGTCTATAGTTTGGCTATTTTTAAAGAATAATGTTCATAATAATTTTGATCGTTACAGTTTATAAAATAGAAATAAAACGTGTATTTTTCCTTTGAAATAAACGAGTCAAAAACACACCACCATATTTACCGTCTAAAGTGCTTGCTTTTTTGTAGCACTGATACTGAAGGTGTTCCATCAGTTTCTCAGCAGAAAAAAATGTTTGAGGGCTAATGCCTTTGTTATGGTCAGCCATCTCATCAGAAAAAATATCTTCATGGCTATCCATCACGCTTCATCATTAAGACAGGTGGTGACATCTTGTATTGAAAAAATAAATTTGTTATGGCTGACCATTACTTCAGTTCCTTTGAAGTGCATGATTAACCATCACAAATGTGCGTGATGAAAAACCGTAAGCCCCCGACTGTTAATACGTACTGGACTACTCTGCCTCAAAAATCGTACAGGTCCGTTCGCTTTATAAAGGGGGCTGATTGAAATTTAACTCATACCGAGCCTGTCCATTTTTTTTGTATTGCAACCAGTGTATTCTTTGATCAAACGCAAATTTATTGTGAATATTTGCGACATTAGGCATTTTGCGTAATATACAAATTTTGTATATTTGTCTGAACTTTTACTTGCATATGAATTATTATTTCCTACAGCCTTACAATTTATCGGAATGTATATAATTGTTATTATTATCATTATTCATAATGTATCAGTACACTCACATTATGAATGTGATTAATCAAAGCAGCAGGTGGTGTGCTTTGTGGCGGCCGTAAAACGTCTCCCCGTACATCATCCATAATGCAAATTCTATTTTGTTTTTTTTCTTTGGGATCAGAGCAAATATTCCGAGAAATCAAAACTTTTTGATTGGTTTGGACTCTTATTCTAGATCATCGCCTTTTAATCATTTGGGCCCCTTTCTGATACTAACTAGTCCTTGAATCGACTGCCTTATTAAAACTAAGAAGTTACAGTATGCTTGTCTCTGGCTTTCGTCATCAGATATTATTAGGATCACTGATAAGGCTTGAGTAGCAGAATCTTCGAAGTATGGCCCATGTTCCTTCGTTTGAATTTGTTCTCTGCTCTTGAAGGAACTAAATTGGGAGTAAAGAATGCTCGCATACATTACTTTTTTGTTTTTGCGGCATAAAGAACTGTGGATAAGCAATACTCATTAGAACTTTGGATAAGCAATACTCATTAGTTGTAGCAAAGTTTCATTGCTTTATTTTTTTAAATTTCGGTGAATGTACGGTAAATATTAATTAATTTGATAAAAAGAGTTTCCGTCTGTTTTGTTCTTGCAAATACCTTCAAGGTTTTAAGCATTATTTGTTCTGTTATTTACTATATAAACCATAAGATCAGATATAAAAAAAGTGTTTATTTTCTTATCTGAAAGTTTATTTTAAGACAAATATCCTATAGCCAATAAAAATTATTCATGAATTAAATCTGTGACAAAAGTTTACTGGTGAGTACTTTCCTTCTACCCAAAAATGGAAAGTTAAATGAACCTAGAAGCTGAAGTACAGAAAAAGCTTGTTTTTTATTTTCGTGATGGCAGTCAGGAAACATTATATTCATTCTTGTCTGTCTGTATGTTTTCATCTGAAGGTATGTACGTATATGCCTTTTTGAAAACTATCAAATATTGACAAACGTAGGGCCTTTTTCAGCTTAGAAATTTTATGGTTTCTGTAAAACAGGATGGAAACTTCGTATAATCAACCTCGGCAAAGCGCTGGATTATCTATCGGTCTGAAACTTTTTACATCATTTCAGATAGACTTAGGATGTGAATGCAACATTTTTGAAGAGAACAGAATGCGTGTTTTCAAAAATTTAGACTGTTTTAATCTTTGAAACTTTGTATTTATTGTTAATACAAGTGAGAAAAGTAAAAAAAGATAGGCAATGATGAGGAATTAATACAATCAAATTCCATATCTCGCTCTTAAAACCAAAAGGGAAAGAAGCACACGCACAAAAATTGACAAAAGTTCACAAAAGACACACACGATAAACCAAATGAGCAGCTGGTCATTCAACTATCCTGACTAACAAGAGAAGCAATATCTTTTTCTACCTAATTTATATTTTACATTACAAAAAGAAAGAAAAAAACAAGAAAAGACAATGGAAAGTTATTCAGGTGATCAGACTGATAGATACCTTAGATCAGCGGACATAACAACATGTAACACAGAGGAGCCACAACAGTAATACCGCCTAACTTTGTATATTCAATTATCCATACAACTGAGAAGCTATCAACTTGAAACTTTGCAGGCATGTTACACATATCGAAAATATGCCATTTAAACAGGAAAAAAAATGGACAAAATTATGTCAGTTTCAAAGTTACAAATGTTTGGAGTTTTGCAGTCGGTGATGGAAAGTTTATATGATTAATAATTAAGTTTGAAACACATTTACGTGAATACAATGATTAAAAATATTGTGACTTCAAACATTTTATTCAAGCCTAATAAGTCAGAAACAGAGACAATTTTTGCACTTATATAAGATTTAAATTTATAGCAAATTTAACTGCTACTTGACTTCTATAATTTCAACTGAATTTATATATTAGCGAGTATTTTTTTTCTAAGTTGATTAGGAATTATTGTTTATAAAATATGCATAATCATTAAAAACTGGTTACTGTTATTTACCCCAATTCATTAGGTTCCAAGTTGGTTAGCATTTATTCTATTGATTTGTACTTGATTTTGGTTTACGAGTTCAAAAGTTCAATCTGGTCAGTTTAAAAACTTAAACTTTTGCAGGTTCTAAATATGTGACAGTGCCGGACATTTTGATCCTCATGGAGGTGTGACGTTGACATCACGAAACGTGAATGAAAGTGAAGTCATAACATTGGCACGTAAGGTTAATCCGGGCTCCGCGCACTGACTACTAAATTTCAAAGCGTCACCTGAAAAGAGTGAATGAACATTTCTAACGGCGTTTTTAATTTTCTTCATCTAGACTCTTTTAAGAATGATATCTATTTAGATCTTAGAAAAGCGATGTCACAAACCAGAGTTATAAAAGTTTATCCAGCTAGTATGTAAATTGTATCCAATCAATGAAATGAAAACAAAACATGAGTTTGTGTGAATTGTGCTCTTTTGCAGTATTCCTTAGCGATATTTCTTTGTGCTTCTAGAAATCTATTCTGGAAGCACTAATAAATATGAAAATGTTAAAAACAAAAGTTTCGATTTTTGGCTCCATCAAGCTCAAAATGTCAGACCTTGTCAAATATATTAAAACTTCCTCGGAAGATGAGAAGGTAATAATCAGGAACCCACGCATTCGACTTCAACATCCTGTCGCAAACATCAAAGCGGAAAAGAAATTAATAAAGACGGCACACAAAACAAAACAAGACAAGCTAAAGTCTTAACTCTGAAATGCATACCTTTTTAAGTATTGCATGCATTTCTTCTGCAGGACAATATCCTTTCAAGAAACAATCCTAGTTCCAGTTCTGAATTTTGCGTTCTGGTATCATCTGAAGTAGAGCGTAACTTTTTCATCTATATATATACTCCGAGAAGAATAGGAATGATCTCTTGATTATTATCGAACCGCGTCGTATTTTCCTGCACTTTTTTGAAGTATTGTTATTACAGCTTTCCCCATAGTTACTATTGTCTGTCTGCCCATTCGTTTGTCAATATGTCCGTCGCAAATAATATCCGCTCCATAGTTTCAAAATGGTTGAAGTTTAATACAAATATAATGCATCATTAGACGATGTGCGAACGGTAATTCTACTTATATTTTTGACGGTCGAATGAACCTTTGCAATTTTAGTGTGGAAATAGGGCCTGCTTTCTCACTTTAAAGCAGTTTGAAATATTCTTTTACGACGCTTGATATAGATATAAATCGTCATCAGGTAACGTGCAGAGGAGAAGAAAGACAGTGACTTTATCATCAATTTAGCCGGACTTATTCTTAATGTTGAAATCGTGTCCCTTCCCAAATTGAAAAGCGTTCAAGATATTTTCACCTATCCTGGTACAAACAGAAAGCATAGTCAGATGAAGTTTAAAAACCAAGCGCCATAACTCCACATTCATTTTGAATAACCCCTTCGAATATGACTTTAAAAAGGCCGTTGCAGATATTTCTAATGATAAACAATCTGAAATTATTGAGGCTTTTAATTCTACATCTAAATATCTAAATGATCTTTTAAATATTGACAATCCTTACTTTGAAGGCATGGTGAATAAAATTCATCCACCTGAGCTGCAGTTAAACAAAGCTAATGCAGCCGATACTGAAGCCCCATGTTTGGATTTACATTTATCTATATCAAAAGGATTTGTTTCAACCAAAATTTATGATAAACGCGATGACTTTGATTTTGACATAGTGAATTTTCCATTTTTTTTATGGTGATGTTCCCCGTTCTACCTCTTATTGGGTTAACATTTCTCAGTTTATTCGGTGTGCTAGAGTGTGTAGTCATGTGACTGACTTCAATGCCCGTAATAAAATTCTAAATGTCAAGCTTCTCCAACAGGGCTATCGGTATCATAAATTCGAAAAGCTTTTTTAAAATTTTATAGCCGACACTATGAATTGATTTGTAAATTCAAGGTCTGATTGAAAAATCTTTTGCAACAGGGCCTATCAGATCCAGAATTTTTATCGTGACTTAGTTTATAAATACAAAAAAAATGTAGGTAGCTCTGATTTTTTTGATCAGTTCAGAAAAATTGTCGTTCGTTACATACGTACTGGATATAACACAAATGTAATGCTACAGTCTGCATGTTTAGTAGTTAACCCAAGCATGGTTAATTACTTTGCTTTCCCCATTAATTGCACGCCGGTTGGTCAGGTATCAGACTCGCTGATGGGCCCGACATAAAGCTACTTAGTTTAGTTGTTTGGGGTCGGAGTTTGCCTTGTCTGTTGCTTGGTCATTCGGGGTCTAACTGATGGTTTTCTTTTGCTCCGGTATTTCAGTGGTGCTGTTTGACTTTCCAGGGGATTCTAGGTGTCGCAATACGTTATTTCCGTCGAGTCCTAATATCTGATTCATCATAGGTATTATACGTGATTTGTTTGTTTCCGATGATGTTTCATTGCTGGGTTAGGAAACCTTCATTCAAACCACTGCAGAAGCACAGAGCGAGGTTCGGATCAAGAAAGTCATGCTAAATCCCCTCCTCCCAGTAATCTTTTGCTGACCGTTCCAAGACAGTACTTCTGTTGTGGCCCCTTGATGTTACATTATGTTATGTCCGCTTGTCTATGTTGTTTGGCGGTTTCGTCACCCGTTTTGCTACCCAATCTGCCTTTTGTTTAGTTTTGTTTTGTAAGTTAAAAATAAATAGATAACAAGAGGGCCATGAGGCCCTGAATCGCTCACCTGAACAATTGGCAAGGTGGCTTTTACTTATCATGTCTGAAATTGTCAAAATATGAGTTTTGGGTCAAAAGTCAAAGAATGACCATGACCACTTGTATTCATAAATCTTCATGTACTCATTAAGACAACCATATATACCATTTTTAGGCCAAAATCTTCAAAACTTTCCATGAAATCTTATGTTCTAGCATTTTCCCATATTTGACCATGCCGCAAAAAAGGTCAAGGTGAACCCAAGGTCACCATTTGAACAGTCTTGCTGGTACTCTAGTACTCCATGCTATTTACCAAGTTTCAAGGCCATAGGTGTATTGGTTCTGGAGAAGAAAAATATTAAAGATTTATACCATAAGTGGTAATGGCGGCCAAGTTGGTCATGTGACCTGGACCGTTTGAACAAATTTTCATTCAATCAACCCCTGGAGGCTCTATATGAAATGTGTTCACAATTGGCCCTTTTGCTTTTGAGGAAATGGTTGAAAATTACAAAATGAGCGATCTGGATCAAAGGTTAAAAATGACCTTGACCTCTTGTACTCATATTTCTTCATGAACTCATTAAGACAACTGTATACACCAATTTTTAGGCCAAAATCTACAAAACTTTCCATGAATCTTATCTTCTACCATTTTTCGATATTTGACCTTGCTGTAAAAGGTCAAGGTCAACACAAGGTCAAACTTTGAACAATCTTGATAGTACTCAAGTACCCAATGCTACATACAAAGTCTCAAGGCCATCTGTCAATTGGTTCGGGAGAAGATTTTTAAAGGTATTTACCATATATGGGGGTGGCGGCCATGTTGGTCATGTGTCCAGGACCGTTAGAAATTTTTTTCATTCCCTCAACCCCTCGAGGCTCTATATGAAATTTGGTTTCAATTGGCACAGTGGTTTTAGAGCAGATTGTTTGAAATTGTCAAAATTTGAGATTTCTGGGTCAAAGGTCAAAGAATGACCTTGACCTCTTGTACTCATAAATCTTCATGTACTCATTAAGATGATTGTATATACCAATTTTTATACCAAAATCTTCAAAACTTACCATGAAATCTCATGTTCTAGCATTTCCGATATTTGACCTTGCCGTAAAAAAGGTCAAGGTCAACCCAGGGTCATAGTTTGAACAATCTTGATAGTACTTGAGTACCCAATGCTACATACCAAGTTTCAAGGCCATCGGTCTACTGGTTCTGGAGAAGAAGATTTTTAAAGGTTTTTTACCATATATGGGCATGGTGGCCATGTTGGTCATGTGACCTGGACCGTATGAACAAATTTTCATTCCCTCAACCTCTGGAGGATCTATATGAAATTTGGTTACAAATGGCTTAGTTGTTTTTGAGGAGATTGTTTGATATTGTCAAAATATGAGAGTTCTGGGTCAAAGGTCAAAGAATGACCTTGACCTCTTGTACTCATAAATCTTCATGTACTCATTAAGATGACTGTATGTACCAATTTATAGGCCAAAATCTTCAACAGTTTCCAAAATATCTTATGTTGCAGAATTTTGCCATATAAAAGCATAAGGAAGCAAATTTGACCTTACCGTAAAAAATGTCAAGGTCAACCCAAGGTCATAATTTGAACAATCTTGGTAATACTCGCATGCCCGATGCTACATACCAAGTTTCAAGGCCATCGGCCTATCGCTTCTGGAGAAGAAGATTTTTCTAGGTTTTTACCATATATGGGCATGGCGGCCATGTTGGTCATGTGACCAGGACCGTTTGAACAACTTTTCGTTCCTAAGTTCCCTAGAGGCTGCATATGAAATTTGGTTATAATTGGCCCGGCGGTTTCAGAGGAGAAGTCGTTTGAAATTGTGGACGGACGACGGACGGACGACGACGGAGCCTTACCATCCTATAAGCTCCCCCGGAGCCGCTGGCTCAGGTGAGCTAAAAATAGATGTTGATGCTGTTTTTGATTAGGATGACCACCTGTTTGGGAAATAGCTGCTCATTTGGTTTACCATGGGTGTCTTTGGTCTAAACGATATTTTATGAACTGATGACATGGACATAGATACCATGATTACCACCTACAATACAGTAGTGACTGAGGCAGCCAATGAGATACTTGGGAAGGAACGCCGAAGGAAAAAGCCCTGGGTCACCAGAGATGTTCTCGACTTCTGTGATGACAGGAGAAATTTGAAGAAGAAGCGGTATGAAGCAGGAGGAGCAAAAGAATACAGGGAAGCAAACAAGAGGATTCAGAGGGCAGTGAAGAAAGCGAAGGAAGACTGGATAGCCAGCCAGGGCGAGGAGATCGAAACTTGCCTGAACAAAACAACAGCAAGAGACCATACCAGCTGGTGATGGCTCTAACGTCAGAGAAACAGGGTAGATCTAAAACTATCCAGGACAGGTCTGGGAAATGCCTTACAGAGGAACAAGAGATTCTCAGCAGATGGACAGAATATTGCTCAGAACTATACAACCATGAGACTTACGGTGACAATACGGTTCTGGACTGCAATCAGCCCCCAGAAGAAGATAAACAACAGATACTTCGTGAGGAAGTTGAGATTTCAGTAGCAGCACTAAATTTACACTACTCCTACAACACATGGTCAGTATTTTGGTCAGTCAATTACCTAGATTCTTACAATATTTGTAAAACTGACTTCGGTAAAGAAGGGCAAGTCTGCAGGAGTTGATAATATACCAGCAGAACTTGTTCAAGCTGGCGGGGAGACCATGATTGATGTTTTAACAGATATCTATAACAGGATCTGAAGAACAGGAGAATGGCCTACCCCATGGACTCAGTTGTTGATTATTACACTCCTTAAAAAGGGCAACCTACAACCTGGCCAGAACTACAGAACCATCAGCCTCATCAGTCATTCAAGCAAAGTCATGCTGAAAGTCATCTTCAACAGACTTACACCACAAGCCGAAGAGATAATCGTTGAGGAACAGGCTGGGTTCTGAGCAGGAAGGAGCAACACAGAACAGATCTTCAACCTTAGAATCCTGTGTGAAAAGTTCCTCCAACATCAGCAGAATCGTGTCTTCATTGATTTCAAAAAAGCCTTTGACAGGGTATGGCATGCAGCCTTATGGGTCACCATGCGAAAGTACAGTATCAGTGCAAATCCAATTCGAACCATTGAGTAGCTATACTACAAGGCTACAAGTGCAGTCCTGATAAATGGCAGCACAGGAGAATGGTTCAGAACAACAGTTTAAGTAAGACAAGGATGTCTTCTGTCACCCACCCTCTTCAACATTTTTCTCGAATGGATCATGTCTGATGCTCTGGAAGAACATGACGGAAAGGTTAGCATAGGCGGCAGAAACATAACCAATCTGCGGTTTGCCGATGACATAGACGCTCTAGCTGAAGAAGAATAGGAACTAGAAGCTCTTGTTGAAAGTCTCCACCAAAATTGCACAAGGTATAAGATGGCGATGAGTGCTGAGAAGGCCAAACTGATGACAAATAGCGCCAATGGCATCCAGAGGGAGAGCAAGGTAAAAGGGCAGAAGCTGGGTATGATAACAAGCTTCAAATACCTTGGAGCAATTGTCTCAGATGAAAGCTCAAAACAGGAGGTTCTCTCAAGGATTGCACAAGCCACTTCAGCTCTTACCAAGCTGAAACCAATTTGGAGAGATAACAACATATCTCTTGGATCAAAGGTTAAACTTATGCGCTCCCTTGTCATTTCCATATTTCTGAATGCCTGTGAATCGTAGACATTGACAGCAGAGTTAGAGAAAAGAACGCACGCCTTTGAGATGAGATGGTACCGAAGATTACGGAACATTTCGTACAAGGACCATATAACCAATGAGGAGGATTCGCAGAAAGATTCAAGCAGCCATCGGAGAGCATGATGAACTCCTGACGCTGGTCAAGAAACGGAAACTAAGGTGGTTTGGCCACGTCTCAAGGTCTTCTGGTTTAGCAAAGACGATTCTGCAGGACACAGTGAAAGGAAAAAGAAGTAGAGGCTGACAGAAGAAGAGGTGGGAAGACAATATTAAAAAGTGGGCAGGGATGGACTTTGCCAGCTCAACTAGGACAACTGTAAACAGGACAAGGTGGAAAGGGATTGTTTCGAAGTCGTCTGTGGTGCCCCAACGACTTAGTAAGGTTATGAGATAGAATAGAATAGAATAGAAATTACATACATATACTACAATACAATTTCAAAAGTAACAGGATTTGTCAGTTAGCAAAATGCTAATTTATAAAAGCATTTCCTGGTATCTTTCGCGAACTTGTGTCAATTTTTCCGTATGTGTGTGCTTCTTTCTGTGTTGGTTTTGAGGGCGGGATGTGGAATTTGATTGTATAAATTCCTGATCATTGCCTGTCTTTTTACTTTACCTACATTGATTACTGAATTATGCATCTTTGTAATTTTTAGCATAAAGAATTGAGCCCATACCATAACTACAGACTGAAGACATATTTATGAAACTTTGCACACACAAAAACATCAAGTGATGTGAAGAGAATAAAAGCCACAACCTAATCTACATATTTTGTCAGAATTGAAATACTATTATGGAAATAAAGTTGGCTCTAAAACTTTTAAACTGGTAGTTAAGTTTCCATGAACCGTTGTGTTAGTCTAACATATAAAAGGCTTCCCAATGCCTAGGGCTGTTGGGGCAGGAAAAATTAGAGACTCATTATATCTTGAGAACAGCATTTGAAATGTGAAGTCCTTCTCCTCCTTTTGCTGCCTTATCATTTCCTGATTCGAAACAGGTACCCCTTTATTGCTAGGTTGACAAAGAGTTTCCAGTCGCCGGATAGCCCAGTCCGGGTTTGAATTCACGACCTACCGGCGACCTTTTACACCATTATTGGGCGTATCTAACCACTCAGCCACGGCGTTTTTTTTTAACATATTAACAGATAATTGTCAGATTACACGATTACACAAACGGGTAGGCAACAATCAGGAATAGGAACAATCAACTTCCACATTCTGCCCCAAACACCAAATTGGAAAGACAGTCAATAAAGACAGCACACAAAGCAAAGCATGAAAAGTGAAAACTAAGAGGTTAGCTCTTTCCCAGTCGATTGCCGCGAGGCTAGCCTAAATAATGACAGAATTTAAAGATCAACTGAAAGCCGATAAATACATCAACAGCAAACCACAACAGAAGACCACCATGGAATGGCCAGAAAATAACATCATATTAATTGGCTTACTACATCCTGCCCTAAGTACAAACTGGGAAAGAAAACAATAATAGAAACATACAAAGTAATACAACTCCAATTAAACCAGCAAGGGCTCAGCTTTTCCTAAGCAGGTGATAACTTTTAATAATTAAAAAGTAAAACACTAACCAGAAAGCGACAATCAACGCCAGTTTAAAATATGACGTCGCTGTTATTCAGTGGTTAACGTCGTGTCATAAAAATCGTATGACCGCACGTGTAGTAATACTTTTGCGCGTACACGTAACGTCATTCACAACGTCCATGTCAACAATGCGTTTCCTTATTTAAATAATGTTCAGTATGAAGGCTTTAAAGGGTCATATGATAAACAGAATCTTACACTCTTGGTCATTTCATATGAAATTTATGAAAATCGCCGTAATCTCGTTTCACCAATTTCATATAAAATGACCACTCGTAAGATACTCTATATATCAATCCACCATAGAAACACATACTTAGAAATGACAGTTTTTAATACTTTGGTGGCCTTGGTGAACCATTGGCTTGACCACAAAAGTAAAGAGGAAAATACTAAGGAACTGGCATATTTCAATTTCAGTTGCAACCGAAGACACCTTGTGGGAAAGAGACAGCACAAAACTAGTCACCACCAAAGACTACATCATCGGCAGCCATGTGAATAACCATTCCCCATGCAGGTGGTCAACGGGCTAGCCTGAACGTCACAAACAATATATCAATAACAGACATAGCCACTGACAACACATAAAACAACCAAGAAGAACCAAAACAGAACTGCCGCTTTGGGATGGTTAGTTATAAAATTACTGGATGGCTTCACCGGTTTTTGGTCACAAACCGATTAAGACTCCAGTAATTTCATTACTGGCGGCACTTCTGGTTTTGTTCTTCGCAGTTGTTTCATGTGTTGTTTGTCGCTTTGACTGTTTTGATATATGACTTGTTATGTTAATGCTAGCCCTGACATTAAAAAATTGAAAAAGGGTAAAAACAGATGTTTAATGTTTTACGTATAATTTGTTCTTATTGTCAGGGTTGGCAGTCCCAAGGCGGCAATTCTCTTTTGGTTTTTCTTGGTTGTTTTATGTGGAATTGGTTGCTATGTCTGTTATTGATGCATTGTTTATGATGTTCAGGCTAGCCCGTTGACCACCTACATGAGAAATGGCTGTTCAGATGGCTGCCGGTGGTGTTGTCTTTGGTGGTGACTAATTTTGAGTTGTCTCTTTCCCACATGGTGTCACTCCCCAGTGTCGCTTAGCCCCAATGGTGTGATAGAGAGAAAAAAAGGACGAGCAGATCTAGGAATGTAACAAATATCCCACTTAAATCTATTAAACTTGTACACAATCCATGTACTGCTTTCTGCAGTGTTCCATAATCATCACGTTGAACAATATTTAACCCGAAACATATAAGATCAGTTTGGAAGCTACGTCAGTCACATATGAATGTTTTTCTGTTCGCCATATTTTGATTTCACAATGCTCTAGTGACCTAAAATGAAATACGCACTTCACATGGGGACAGACTAAAACGCTGAATTTCTTGCTGAATTCAGCTACTTGCTGATCAGCCAAATGTGTCTAAAACGCTGAACTGCTGATTTGCTGAATTTACAGAAATATGTTATGATTTTGCTTTCAGAATCGATCTTTTCAGCCATTATGCTGATTATAGATAAATTATATCATATTTTATTATGATTTTTCTATCATAAGAGATATTTTCTGTCGCTATGCCGATTTTATAGAAAAAAATACTGGTAATATAATTTTCTTTTTCAAGCGATAGTTTAAGCTGATTTATGCTGATGTTATATAAATATCATGATTTATTCTGCAATAAGCGACATTTACAGCAGATATTCTGATTTTACATTGTATTAAATTGTACACGATGTATCATCAAAAATTAAAGAAAGCATGTCAAATGCGCTGTAAGTGTGCCATTAAATATCACACCTTCGATTGTTTGCTCGCCCCAATGTAAGTACTTTATGAATCGCGGGTTCTTTCCCTATGTCCGTTGGTGTGGGTGGCGGATGTCCCTCATTTATTGTAATGCGTAATGCTCGTTTCCCTCTTGGATGCACACGGCGGAAATTCTGTTTACTTCCTTCATATTTATTCGTTTAACTGTCTGATTTTTTTCCCACATAGTAGACTTTTTCCCCCAAAGTGTTTCCCCTTTTCATCCTCACGGAGCATGTATTACGGTGCACAAAGTCGGTGCAAGGGGGCATGCTGTTTGGACATTGGTTTCCGCCACATATTTCTCTGTACCTGACTGTGCCGCTTTTGGTAAATTCATGCGCCGTGTGGCTGAGAAGGGGGAAACCATTGATTCCAGTGTGTAGTTTTTTAGGAAGTGAGATACTCTGGCACCATGGATGCAGTGCCACGTAAGTTTTATTATTATTTTTATTTTTATTATTATTATTATTATTATTCTAACTCTGTGGAGCCTTTATCCGCTGTGATAAGATAAATCTATATGTAATGCATGATGTACATAGTCTCTTATAATTCTGTACAGAATGGTTTGGTGTATTTTTATATGTGTGTATATAAACATGTATGTACTGTGATGTTGTACACCAAAATGAGACTTTAATAAACTATATAAACTATATATTGTATGATCGATAATTCGATCATAATTGGTCATTCACAATCACCTTTACAGCTGCGAATATATAATCGGTAGACTGTACATTAGAACATTTGTGAGCAAGAAAGAATCGGATCAGCTTGCACAACTCGAACACATAAGTTCTTGTTAATTCATATAAATCCATCCAGTGGTTTGACTTGAAAGGCTGATATTAGCGTTCAGCTACTATTGAATCATTGTTCTTCAAATGATTTACAAGTTACTTACTTCTGTCTCTAACTTTTGTTTCGGCTAACTTGAAAATTGGAATATATTCAATTTCATTATAGTGAATAATGCTAAACTGTTTTCAAAATAAATAAAATTTTAAGTAATTATTTCGGGCTTTGCATGGTACTTTCGATAGACAAATTGTATACTCCTGAAGTGTGCTACTGTATATCGTTTTCAAAACAGATGTTCTTTAATTACCTGATATATCGGTTTATCGACACGTGTTATCGATTAAGTTAGGTGCGATTGATCATTGATATAGATGGTCAGGTTAAGTGTGCCCAAGATAGAGACTTACTTTTGCTGATATACGGTTGTAAATAATATGTCAGTTATCCCCTTTTTTATCTCAAAAGCGAGACATAGGTATCGCTCTACCATCCTCGGTAACCCACGTTCAACTTCATTCATCACATCCTCGGTAACCCAGGTGTGATGCATTACCTTAAATTGTATCCATTTAAGAAATGAATTTCATTTTTCAGCGTCCATGGAAGTATAAATACCATGGGTCACGTGCTTCAGCCGCTATGCTGATATTACAGAAAATTATGTAATTTTGCTATTGTGTTGCTATCAAACGAGATATTTTAGTCCGCAATGCTGATATGATAGAAAATAATGTAATTTTGCTATGGCTTTGCTATCATAAAAGATATTTTCAACCGCAATGCTGGTTATAGAAATATTGTAAATGATAGTTTCAGCAATAAAGTTGATGTTCTGAAAAGACTATAATTTTTACTGCCATTAGCGATATTTGCAGCAGTTAGGCTGATTTTATAGAAAAATACTATGTTTTCTATCATAAGCGATCATGTCAGTATGTATATGTTGAAAACTTAAATAATGAAATAAAATAAGTTTAAACTGGTATCCACATGTGTTTATCATCATGTATCTGATCAAGTTCATCTACCTTAGCGCCCAGGTTTGAACGCGCGGCATCGATTAATCAGTGACTCGCAACATCGATTAGTGATATAACGATTAACAAGAAAACGCACTCGAGAAATATAAGGCTCCTTTAACATCCATTCTTTAGATCCATAAGCGATATTTACAGCAGTAAGACTATTTTATAGAAAACTTCTATGTTTTCTATCATAAGCGATCATGTCAGTCATCTGTTTATCGTAATGTATCTGACCAAGTTCATCTACCTTAACGCCCAGGTGTGAACGCGCGGTATCGATTAATCAGTGACACGCAACATCGAATAGTGATATAAACGATTTATTTACGTGTCAATAACAAACAAACGCACTCGAGAAATATAAGACTCCTTTAATATCTATCTATCTATCTATCTGGGGGGGGGGGGTGCAAAGGTAATGCGTGTAACATTCATTGCAGTAGGTGCGGTGGGGGTTGTTTGGACCTTTTTCTCTCGTCTATCATTTCTCTCTTCTTTCTCCCTCTCTTTGGGCGACGGCCCCAATATAGACTGAACTGTCTCAGATGGCCGTTAAACTAAATCAACCAACCAACCAATCTATCTATCTGGGGAGGGGGGGGGGTGCAAAGGTAATGCGTGTAACATTCAGTGCAGGGGGCGTCCTACTTATTTGAATAGTAGTAGGGCAATGGCTTACTGTGCTTGCAGTAGGTGCGGGTGAGGGTTGTTTGGACCTTTTTCTCTCGTCTATCATTTCTCTCTTCTTTCTCCCTCTCTTTGGGCGACGGCCCCAATATAGACTGAACTGTCTCAGATGGCCGTTAAACTAAATCAACCAACCAACCAATCTATCTATCTATCTATCTATCTATCTATCTATCTATCTATCTATCATTTCGTATTGTAATGTAGCGTATCAGCATTGAAGGTGACGACACTGATGCTATTTGATGACATTTGCCTATTATGTGTGTTTTAAGTAGGACGTTTATTTGAAACTTTATTAGAACAGCACAGATACTTCACATATTATATGTTCTGTATCAGAAATTGTCCGCCTTATTAATGGTCTGGGAGAAAAATCTAATAAGTATTTTACCTTTATTTTTCAATGCGTATATCATTTTATGTTCAAATGTTAATTTATGAAAAACAATATGGTTTAACTATTATCTGATCGTCCGTTTGTCTATCTCAAAGATATGCATCCAACTGCTAGGTGTGAACGCGCGGCATCCATTAATCAGTGACACGCGACATCGATTAGTGGTATAAACGATAAAATTTAATGTAAATAATAAACAAACGCGCGCGAGAATATATGGCGTCTTTAAAGTTGCAAAACATTGCTGGCTGGATATAAAGTTAGAAGAGTATTCATGTTTGAGTCTTACCAGAGTATGCATTTGATATTTTAGAATGCGTCCAGCGATAAGGAGCATGTATGAAAATGTATGTAAAAGTTATATTGTAGAACAGTGTAAACAAAACAAGCATAAACATAAAAGAAACACAAGCAAATTTGTTGAATTTATAACCCACGCCGAAGCAGCTCTGATTTATGAATGTTTTCTTATAAGTTTCACAAAATTTAAGTCATTGGTTACTTAGTGCGGATAAACTTGTGGATTTCAAATTAAGTAAAGGGCAATACTTCACATTTATATAATGATACATATTTATATTCAGTTTCAAGAAATTTCATTCAATGGTACTTAAGTTAAAGCTTATTTGTCATTTGATCTCACTTTAGGGCATTAACTCATGCACTACTAATGCCATTTTGACAAAACTTGAGGTGCACCGCCCTATAATGACAGTACCGTGTTGTTTTAAGTTTTATGAAATTCCACCAATTAGTTACTTAGTTCTGACTCTATTTGTCAATTTTAAGTGATTCAAGGGCAATAACTCCTGTATTACTAAAGTTATTCCAACAAAACTTGAAACGTACCACTGTGTTATGGTGATACATATTCAGTATAAGTGGGCATTAAAATAACCCTTCCTTTATAGAGACAGGCAAGAAAAATAAACTGTTTCGAATATAAACGTATCCATACCAAGAAATTTAATGACATTTTATTTTCCCAATATTTAGTGTAGATACGGTAACTGGACTTGAATCAGGTAATTAATGCCGCTTTTTGCATAGTAATTAATTAGAATTATAACTCATTCTATACTCAAATACACCTTCAAGCATTATTTCATATTTCATAATTATGGCATCACTAAATGGTCAATTGATTTCGAGAGTAAAATGAGAAGTCATTTCGGTACCATTAAAGCGTATTACTTTGCTGAAACTTTCAACAAGGTATAAAATATAAGATCACAATTTTAGTTAAATTACTATTATACAGCTGCAAAAGTGGACAAGAAAATATTCCAAAAGCGTTCGTTTATTTGTGAAATACTTTATCAGCAAATCAGCAGTTCAGCGTTTTAGACTCGTTTTGCTGATCAGCAAGTTGCTGATTTCAGCAAGAAATTCAGCGTTTTAGACCGACCCCTTCACATGTAAGGTATGTTACGGCAAAACTCGCTTTCAAGTACGCACGAAGGTCCAAACTCGTAAATAGCAGAAGTATTGTCCAATCCAATAACTTTAGATAAAAGATGTCTGAAAAAATGAGAATGCACATAATTTTACATGTTTGTTCATTTATCAATTCGTTTTACATTGTAGGCTATTAAAAGACATTATACTGTGGAAGCTATCATGGAGAGGCCTTTAAATCTAAATCGCGTTTAGTTCGATAAGATGATCCAATATGTTTTAAGTTAATTAACCTTGTGAAATAATATGGAAGTACATATACATTATCAACACGTTAAAAAATATCAAAAGATTTTGATAAATGCAAAATCACCTAAACACAATCTTTTTTTCACCGTTCTAAGTATATAAATCTCATAAAGTTCACTTAAAGAACAAAATATAATATGAAGGTCAAATCTGAAGCAACAAGTAAATCAAACAATAAAATTTATGACTAAATACGTGGTATTGTGTCCACTGCTTTCTAAATATAATAAATTAAAAGATAAACAAATAAATAGATATATATATAAATGTATAAATTCCTCAGTGTCACTAAAACTCAAAATTATGAAATAAAAATGTAATTGGCAGGTTTCGGCAGGCAACTAACAATCTTTTCCGAGCCACCTTTACTAATGCCTTGCACGAGGCACAGCAGCTGCAGTCATCAGGCAAGAGATGCCTACGTATTAAGCCGCGAGCGCGGGCGTTCCCCACCGTGTCACCTCAATTAATAAAATCCAATAGTAACGACATAAATATATTTTTGTATTCACATTTTATATCAAAATATAATAAATAAATTTACAAGGTTATTTTTACACCAAACAAGCAATGAGATATACACTTTGTGTAAAGCTTATCTTTAACAGGTTTATGCCTAGTGTTCCATATAATGGACATAAGCAAAAAAGTGCAGACTCATATCAGACGCTGCATCTGTTCAGGGTCTACATTAAACACATAAGACAAGTGGGTATTTCTCCTTGAAATAAACTGAGGCGATAAAAAAACTGAACCAGACATCCCTTAATTGGCTAATGAACTCGTCCAAGAAGAACCCACCAGGAAACATGGGTTAAGTCTTATTTCTGACATTCAGAGTTGATGTCAAAACAGGAAGAAGGCTTCAAATTAAAATCTCAAAGAGTTCCTGCCAGGGCAGAGAATACATTCTAAAGAATGAACATTGGCCATTCTTCGAAGTTTGGGCTATTTAAACCTCATCAGTGACCTTGACAAGGCAGAGATAAGCATACTGTAATTTTTTAATTTTAATAAGGCAGTCGGTTGAAAGCCTGATAAATATCAGTCAGTCCAAATAAACCTTGAAAATGGCATGACAGTATTATTTAATATATATTTAGAAGACATATAGCGTAAAGTGATAATTAAAGCAAGTACCTCCTGATTTCAATAATCCATTTTTATGAATAATTATACTGTTACTCAAAAGTGGCTCGTGTGTAGTAAACTTAAAACTAAACTTAAATCCAACCTATTATGAATTTAGAAACATATTGCTGCGCGCAACAGACTGTCCCATTGGTTGTTAAGGATTAGCTAACTGCGCATGAATCAGAAAATAAACCTATAGATTATCAGATGACAAGGAATATGATGAGGTAAAATTAAACCAAATCTCACACTGTGCAATTGTATTTTAATTTATTTTTTTTACAGAAAACCCCATACAAGCTATCAATATTTTAATGATTTTGTAAGATGAAAACTTTTTTTTTTCGGAAGGAACTTTGTCATACTATACTAAGCAAAGAAAGTGACTTGACGGTTTTTATTTTTCTGTTATTTCGTTATTTCTTATGGTTGAAGTATGATCTTGTAAAATCCTTTGTCTGCTACATTTACATGTTCTTGCATGTTTTACACGTGCGCAGTTGTTCGTGAATTTCTTTTTTAGCAAATTGAGTGGACACTCTACACTGATAACAAAAGCAAACTCCTGCATGACTTTTTAATTTCTGCACTTTCATAATGTTATAGTTCTCTAAAAATTGGAGAACTACTGAAACTGTGACTCTGTGCACTGACGTTAAAGTCGGAAAATACGATGGACGTTCGATTGTAGTCGCTAGATAACCATTAATCTCAGAAACCGTTTTCTTACAGACAGAGACATTGAATCTGTACATAAAAACAACCAACACAGAATACAGATCCTTGTCCTGTAGTACGTTTATTTAACGCTACGCTAGAACCAGACATCGCCGTTACAGTTCAAATTACAATTGTGTTAGTATTTCTATTTATTGTACTGCTTTTAAGATAAAACAGGTATATTTCCATTCAAATCGAAATTAGTTTACGCTGGAATTTTGCGTTTTCTTAAAACTGACCCTTATCCTTTCTAAAATCGAAGAAAAAAAAAATAATATTAATTTTCAAATTGTTCAAATGCGCTAAGTTTTCACCAGAATTGAAAGAAAAGAATAGAGCATAAAATATTGCTGTGAATCTGAGGTTTTCAAAAATGTCGGTGTTACAAAACAGAGACAAGCTATCAACCGTCAAGCTTCTATTTTTTGCTGAGTATATTATCAAAAGAACGATGGGTATAAATATTTAAAAGTTACTCTTTCTAGCACGATAAATCAGTAATATCCGTCGCCAGTGCACTAGTTGATTTGACTATTTGTTGATGCAAAATAACAATAAAAAAGGCATTTCAATTCTGTCATCGACGCTGCCTAGGCATTATACCGTGCAATGTCCTATTTCTGAAGAAACCCGTTGCAAAAACAGGAAATCATGTAATTACAGTATCCGACAATTCGTGTCAATAAGAGTATTTTTCTTACCTTTCATCTGTAAAACTTATAAAAACAAATAATTTTACTGTTTTGGCTTGTATGGTCCATGTGCCTTCTTTTGAATGTGTTCTCTGCTCTTAAAGGAACCCATTTAGATAGGAATAATTCTCACATTTTTGATAGCTTTATTTGTGAAAAACCAGTGGCTGTTACTCGATCGTTTCTGCACACAAAGCGTAAAATACTTATGAATCATTTCCTAGAAAATTAATATTTAGTTAACTAAATCAAATTTCTAACCCATGGTTTGGGCCCAGTAAAACATGTTTAAGACCTCCCTCCCCCCGCCACAATAATCTTTTGCTGATTGTTCCAAGGCGGTACTTCTGTTGCTGCTCCTTGTTATATTGTGCTGCATCCGCTTGTCTTTGGTCTCTGGCGGTTTGTTCACCTGACTTTCTGCCCAATCTGCCTTCTGTTTTGTTTTGTTTTGAAATTAAAATAAAAAATAAGTACCAATAGATGTTGATGCTGTTATTGGGAGAGCTGAATGACCAGCTGTTTGGGAAAGAGCTGCTCATTCGGTTTACTGTGCGTGTTTTTCGTAAACTTGTGTCAATTGCTGTGTGTATGTGCTTCTTTCCCTATTTATTTTGAAAGCGGAATGTGAAATTTGATTGAATTAATTCCGGATCATTGTCTATCATTTTACTTTGAAAGCTAAATCAGTCATTTTATATGCGTTGAGGCGCTCAAAATTTCAGTACCTCTTGAAAGTATATAAACAAATATATATATACTGACTCACCGGGTGTCAGCGGAGCGGCGCAGGACTGAATGTTACTAACGTCGCCATTTTCATCATGATGGTACTCCATGTAAAATTTTACATTCTCTCATACTTAACAGGTGTCCTGCCTTTATTGGTTTTATCTAAGATATTTTCCCAGCAGTGTACAGCTGTAAAATATGTATAGATTTAACGTTCAATCATCAAATTATATGATTGCAAGTAAAATAATTTGACTAAAAACTAAGTAAATTATTCTTTGTCAAGGTGCAGAAGAAATTGTTATGGAGCTTAAAAGGAACAGCCACAACTCCATTTTTGTAGAATATAGCTCGCTAAGATACTATACACTGAAATAAGCGAATTTTATTCAAGTACCCTACAGCAACAAACGCCATCAAAACAGTTTTTCCGACGCTTTGTAAGTATTTTTTTAAGAGTTTATGCATAGAATATAAACAAAGTCAAAGAGCTGAACAAATAATTTCCCTTAAACTGCGCCTTTTTTTTTGTTCTAAACATTATCGATAACATTATTTTCAACCAGATAAAGCAAAAAACTGTTTTATGCACACATATAGTTTTTAACAAGGACAGTGCAAGTTTCACATATTCAACTTGCTAATAATCACATTGCATATAATCAACTTTCTAATCAATCACATTGCATATAATCAACTTGCTTTCTACTTTCTTTGGCAATCTAGAATAGGCAAATATGAGCCACGACACGAGATAACCAACAATGTGGTTGTGCGCCCAGCGCAGACTCAGATCAGCCTGGGCATCTGCCCAGTTTGATCAGACTCTTTGTTAGTGCTCAAAGGGTAGCTAAGGGTCTAAGCTACCTCCATGCGGATAGGAAGACTCTGATCAGACTGGGCGGATGCCCAGGCTGATCTGAGTCTGCGCTGGGCGCACAACCACTTTGTTGGTTTTGTCACGTCTCGGCTCATATATTGTAAACATTTCCTAATGACGCTGCGTAGTTAGCCGGAACAAGGAAATTAAAAAAAGGCAGTGATCAGGAATTAATAAAACAAGTTCCTATGTCCCGAATGAACAGTTATTTCCCAAACATGTGGTCGGTTATTTAGCTACCCTAATTGAAAACAGCAGTAGCATCTATTTTTTTTACCTATTTTCTATTTTAAATTACAAATCAAATCTGTGAAGAAGAAGAAGATGAAGTATAAAATAAAATCAATGCATTAACTTAATCTTGTACAAATGGTTTGTGAGTGATTATGACACAATGACATTGTCTACATTTTTAGCAAATATATTTGTAGACCCAGCAGACAAAACAGAAGCACCGAAAAGAAAAAGTCAGTAACAACATTAGATAATATCAATTGTGTGCATCTCTTATACAATGTTGTGTTCCTCAATAAATAAAGATATAAAAAAATATATTTTTAGATCTGTAGGTTGAAGTTATGTTTTCATTCTATATCAAATCGCTGATAGAGAACCTTTGCTAATCTAAATCCCCGTCTTCTTAAGTCCTTTTATCGCAATTCTTTTCTGTGAATATTCATTGTTAGCCAAGGGATTCTAAATACAGTATAATTTGTTTAATAAGTAGTCATTTATTATTTATATAATGTTTAAATTATTTTAATGTATTGAACTATTTATTTAATAATTTCAAAACAATAAATAAATAAAATAAAATAAATAATTAGTAAGAGCTAGAAAATCACTGACGTTAAAATACATATTACAGTGTATTTAGTATGTTTACAATTATAATATAAAATTTTATTTACAAAATTTTAAACTTACACAATGAAACCTTAATTACTAAAGCTTAAAAACAATAAATTCGTGAAATGTCCCTATGTTCCAAGTTTGATAAGCTCTTGTTTAAATGATATCCAAATGAATGTAGAATTGTTTAAATGCTCAACTACATTTTTGCGGCACATGATCATCAAGCTGTTTAGTGCGCAAGCTGTTATTTGGTAAAATAATTTTATTTGTTTTTGTCGGTTGTAATGTGAAACGAAAAAATATAGAAAAAGTTTACTTCGAGAAGTTAAATCTATATTAAATGGGTATTTGAACAAAGTTAGTATGAGTGGTTTGTCTACTAATTATCTCATATGATTATAGTATTTTTGATAAGATAATATTTAAGCTTTGTCAGATTGATTTTTGTACGTTAATATTATGATAAAAGCACACAAAAGCAATATTCTACATTTAGTATTAGTTTAAAGACATTTATTTTTTTTTGAAATTATTTTTGTTTTATTTTCTATTTTGCCAGTCTCCTATCTAAAATGTAAGATATCTAAAAAGACTCTTTTAAGGTTTGTTAATACTCAATTAATGGCCCGGTTAAAGGCCCATCTCAATTTAGCTTCTTTAAAATGATTAGAAATAATTATCTAACTATATTCATCATTTT
Source organism: Ctena decussata (assembly GCA_963989385.1). Classification (NCBI taxonomy): domain Eukaryota; kingdom Metazoa; phylum Mollusca; class Bivalvia; order Lucinida; family Lucinidae; genus Ctena; species Ctena decussata. The sequence goes on along the minus strand of OZ022511.1, from coordinate 75,539,266 downwards.
GACAATACTGATATACTGACATTTATTAGATTTCAGAATTGGTATGTAATGAAATCTGAAATTAGCGTCTTTTAAGAGGAATTGATGCATTCATAAGGAATAAAGTTTGTTAGATATGAGCCAGACCACGCGGTTTCGGGTAGTTAAGGCTCGTCAGTGACCCCGTATAAATTTTGCGGCTAAAGTTAACGTTACAATAATTCAATAAAGGAAATTATTTCAAAGAGAGAGTCGTTTCAAAGACTGTTTTGAATCAAAACTAGGTCTAAACTAATGAACAAACAAATGGTGTCGTCCAAGGAGTCTTAGCCATTAACTTTCCGAATTCTCCAAATGTAGTGAATGATCTCAGAGAGCAACACTCACATATATAGTCTGCACTATGATGATGCACGGGGAGACGTTGTACGGCCACCATACGGCGCAACAGCTGCAGTGGAGGCTAATAAAATCTAAAATGACTGTCCTACAACAGCAATGAATGCATTCATAAGGAATATTGTGATACTCACGAGTATTTAAGCATTTATCTTGCTATCAATTGTTTTCCTTTTTCTTTCAAACTTTTTGGGTTTTAGCGACACTGAAGAAGTTAAATACAGAAACGCGCATGTGTTGCCCTAAATTCAGTCTAATTACGTTTATATTTGGTTAACCAGTCTGGACTTAAATTTCGGTAATTGAATCAGTTTGACTTATGCATGTTCTAATGTAAAATGCAACAGTTTGGAACTGTTAACTCCGAAACATTTATTACAACAATATATATCTAACTCTGAAAGACATACCTTTAAAATTGTAAAAATCATTCTTTTGCTTCTCTTCTAGACATTTCTCTTTCAAATTATTATCAAGCTATGATCCTAGTTCTACTCATTAAATCAACACAATTTGCGTTCTGGTATTAGCTTAAATAGAGCATAACTGACTTCATTAATATACCTTTTCTGAGCTGAACCTTTATCATCAAGCCACACTGGTTTTTTCTTGAAGCCTTGAAATCATACATTTTTGTGAGGTTACGTCACTTTTATCGTTACTGTCAGATTTACCACTGATTTGTTTTATCAAATGTCTAAATAAGAAAATAAAGTGCAGAAAAGCAGACAGATTTTGCCAGAATCTTTCATATCAATTTTTATCTATTAAGGATATGCACAATACATGTATTATCTGCATGAAACACACCGGTATAAATTTACAAAGACGTTTGATAAAGATTACTTAATGTTGTTTCAATATACGCTTATTGTGCACGTGACATAATTTCTCAAAAGTTTGTTAGCAAAAGTGACAGGAATATAGAGACAGAAAAATAGCAAACCAGTTCAAACATATTCAAGAGCAGAAAACACATTTAGAGAACATGGGTCATACTTCGACGAAGTTTTGACTATTCAAGCTTCATCAGTGACCCTGATATGATCTGGTGACAAAAGAAAGATAAAACAGACTGTAATTTCTCAAAGGGCCTTGAATGATTTGAGCCATATTTGGCCCCCATGCTTATGAATTTTTAGAATTGTATCGTTCAACCCCTGTAAATGATATAAAAGTGGTGAAACCTTATTATTCAAATGTTCCATAGTTTTGCGATATTTATGTTGTTGTTTTTTCTCTGCGCGTCTAGCTGCGCCCTACTCAACTGATTATTTGGCATTTCCAGCCATATTTCGCCTACCTTAAGGCTATAAAGTATGTCAGCACAGTCACATGCACAGCTTTATTAGCGTAGTAAAGCATTTTAGTAATGTTAACAATATGTGAAAAAAAATAAACAGTTGAATATAGGATCTGACGGGAAGCATAATGCTTATACGATAGTCATCTCCACGTTGCTTTCGTTGGAATGAATGACAGACCAGTGTGAGCTTGCATTAGCAAACCAAAGTAAAGAAACAAGAAATACTGTTAAATCAAAACTATTATAATACTTATTTGTAAAAAAATAACAATAATTAAATGAATAAAAGATAATAATAAAACGGACGTTTACAAGTGTTCTTTTATATATTTTTTAAACAATATCATCGATAAACAACAACGGAAGCATCGACCTCTCTCGATCTGTAATAAATTGTTGGAGACTGTAATTAATTATTTACGGAGGGATCTACCCGCAATCAAGCTTTCATCCTCAGCCATGTGATATCCGACCCGACCCAGCCCGGCCATGCAGAAAGTCTCTAGCCATTCAGTGACTCGTCATAGCCTACATAAAAACCCAGATATAGTGCGACAAAACAAGGTCAAGGACCTGACACAGGCCTGACGCAGACTCAACCACAGAAACCCGGAGCAGAAAGCGGACGGAAAATACCACGCACCGACCATGAATATTGCATAAGCCTAGAACACTGCATTAGCCTAGAATTTGTTTTTCAAATGTACACTGCTGTTTGGTTTTTCATTTCTCTTACTGTTTTTCTTTAATATGTTGGCTGGGATATTCTTAGTGAGTTTCCCTGTCAAGGATTGTTCTTTTTTCCTAATATTAAATAAAGAGGCACTATATAAAATACTTACTGACTAGTTCTCTTCTACTTTAGTGAAAAATGTTTTAAAGAATGCTTCTATTAAGCACAATCCTAAGTTTTTCAGTATGACTTCAGCTGTATGAAACGCTCTTAGTCTTATGCAAGATTTCTATGTTTCCCTGGAATGCGCACTCAATGCAGATTTGGTTGTATGTAAACCATGCCTAAAGTATTACATCCAATATAAGAACAGCACGTATAATCCGCTTGTAAGAATAAACTACAAATTCAAAAAGTGGCGAACTTGTTCACACAAATTCAGAAATTGACAAACTTGTTCACAAAAATTCAGAAACTGGCGAACCTCACATGAGAATATTTAACTGATAATTCAATGTAACCGTTACTTCATGAGAGCCTGACAAACAATTTCCAACTTTAGTTTATATGTGCTTCAAGAGACTTATAAACAAACAAACCATAATAACGTTATCAACTCCCTGGGCAAAGGAACGTTTGCGACTTTGTGTAATACAGTTAATCCATTTAAGATTGCCGTTTTATTTGTAGAAAGAGAAGATTTAGGATTTTGACTTGTAGATACATATATCAAATTTAAAGAGTAACTAAACTTGCTATTCCATTATCGAAAGGCTACCTATACCAACATATCACTCGACGAAATGATAATTCTTACTGGTGCATATAAGTTCGTTTCTGAATGCTACCTGAAACTCCCTGCAGCGTCCACAAAATGCCAGAGAAACATGTCTCTTCAATTGTAAGAAGTCCACCCGATCAAATGAATATTTTTATAGTCTTTCTTTAAGAAAGGCTGGAAGTTATTTCAATATCCACAAATCGTCATATTAGTGCTGCGACTGTATATATCTATTCGACTGGCATTAAGTAAGTGAAATAAATGAACTCCTTATTTTTTCTAAAACTCACAGTACTCTTTTTCAGTTTGCTGGGTACTAAAACTTATAGAGCAAAACAAGTGGGTAATCAGGTAGGCGTTTTTGAAATCATGAGTGAACCATTCGTGATAGGTATATACTCATACCCGAAAGAAAGGCCAACGTCATGTTTTATATAATTTGTTAAATGATAGTGGGCAAAGTACCCAAATCATAAGTCCGAACTCGTAGGTCTGTTAAACATAGACAATTCCGGAATATTTTAGATACATAGACATGGACTCCAAATCAGAGGTGTGATCAGGTGCCCGCGGGGTAGTAAGCATCACCTGCCTATTATAATACACCCGCCATATCTATGTATCTGTGGGATAAGTCAGTGAAAATAAAAGTCCGGTATTTGAAAGCTTAACTAAGCTTCGGCTGAGGCCATCAAATCGGAGATTAGTTTAGAAACGGCCACATTGTAGGGATCAACAAGGTCATGGTGTCTCCCATAAAACTTTTTAATTGTCGACACAAGCTTTGTTTTATAATAACCCTGCTTCAACAGTTTCTGAGTGAGTAGCTTCCCACGTCATTTCAAAAAGACTCCATTCAAGGTGGACAAAAAACAAAACCGTAATTATCACGTGCTAATAACGGTAAATAGCTAGGGTTTCAAATGAAAAGAATCTCAGACCAAATAAGAAAATAAGCTATTTCTCTGGTCTTACAAGGCCGATTTCAGTGTCGTAAAAACAGTTCCCTATTTTTGATGGCATTTGTCTGAAGCATTTGTCAAGGATTCATGAAAAGGCAGCATTTGGCATATAAAAGAACATTAGTGCGGGGTAGTTGCACTTAACGACGTAAAAATAGAGTTTTTAAGACCTGAGATACAGCTGATTTTCTTATTTGATTCGAGATTATTTTCTTTTTAAAAACAAGCTATTTTCAGTCATTATCACGTTGTCTACCTTGACATCGGAATTCCAATATTGCGGTTTCCTTTGGCTCTAGCAATCATTGCCATTATACCTCGTCTTTGTTTCATTGCAGTGATATGATTTATATGCTGTTTGACTGTTTATTGACTAAATTTCTTGTAGCAGTCTCCTTCGCTAGCAGAACAGTTTTATGGATTTAAAAAAAAAATCAAGGAAATAACGGATAAAATCATAGCGGCCTTCCCGTAAATTCTTTTAATATGCTCCAGGATTGTTGTTACATATTCTCAAATAATTCCTCAAGGTGGAATAGGAAAATACCAAAACTTTCAGTTTTTAAGATTTTAATTCTAGTCGACCAATATATATTCAGTCAGTTGTGACTCAATAATTGACTTTCTTTTGACCATATAACAAAGAATTCCTATTTCAATGACGTCGTGAAAATGTGATGGTTTGGCATAATTTTAACGCAAAATTTATAGCTCTAAGATATCCACATTAATCAGTATTGCTATGCATTCCGTTGAAGTATTGAATAAATTCCATACCAAAGTACGTGCTATCACGAATTTAAAGAGTAACTACACTTCAGGAACTGACTGAATCAGATCCCAAACCCGATCCCCAACATCAAAGGAAAAGATTGACAAAGGCATCCCAACAAACAATAAATTACAAGTGATAAGCCGAGTCAGGAGCTTTTTCCGAAATAGGTGGCAACTCAGCTATCTTTACGGAACTAAAATATTTAGACCAACAGAATGGTTACAACAGACTAAGCAAATTATACGAAAAACATTTAACAACTATTTTTACCTATTTTCTATTTTTATTATAGAAGGGTTAAAATGAAAACACAAAAAATAAAACAGCACCGAACATAAAACAAATGTAACCACAACAAAAGTACTGCCTTGGGACGGTCAGTAATAACTACTGGGGGGGGGGGGGTTAACCGGTTTTACTGGGCCTATACCTTCACCCTCACCCTCCGCCGCGGTGCACACAATTAGTTACTTACTTACTTACTTTTAAATGATAGTGGTCGAAGTACCCAGTCATAAGTCCGAACTCGTAGGTCAGTTAAACATAGACAATTCCCTGAATATTTTAGATACACAGACATGGACCCCAAAACAGAGGTGTGATCAAGCTAATGATGTCAAGCTATTCCACAGAATCTATGAAAATGAGACATGAAAAGAAGAGAAAAAAATAGAAGATATATCTCACTCCGTTGTCTATATAGAAAGAGTTCAAACAGGCGGCCAGGAGCTCATTTTTCCTGTTGTTCTCTTTCGGGAGAAGTGGACGTCGCGTAATACGAATAAAAATCTTAAAAAGTTCCTTCAAGGGCAGAGAATACATACAGAAGTTAGGAACATGGGCCAGACCACGTAGTTTCGGCTAATAAAGCCTCGTCAGTGACCCTGACAATATCTGGTGACGAAACCAGAAAAAAAAGCATACTGTAATTTCTTGATTTTTATTGAGCAGTCGATTCATAGACTGATTAGTTTCAAAAGGATCCAAATAATATAAAAGACGATGATCTAGAATAATAGTCTAAATCAATCTCAAATTTTAGATTTCTCAGAATCCATCCTCTGATCTCAAAGGATGTAAATAAAATATAATCTGCACTATGGATGATGTACGGGGAGACTTTTTTTGGCCTCCACACGGCACAACACCAGCTGCAGTGAGGTACAATTAAAATCTTAAAAAGTTCCTTCAAGGGCAGAGAATACATAGAGAAGCTAGGAACATGGGCCAGACCACATAGTTTCGGCTAATAAAGCCTCGTCAGTGACCCTGACAATATCTGGTGACGAAACCAGAAAAAAGCATACTGTAATTTCTTAATTTTTATTGAGCAGTCGATTCATAGACTGATTAGTTTCAAAAGGATCCAAATAATATAAAAGACGATGATCTAGAATAATAGTCTAAATCAATCTCAAATTTTAGATTTCTCAGAATCCATCCTCTGATCTCAAAGGATGTAAATAAAATATAATCTGCACTATGGATGATGTACGGGGAGACTTTTTACGGCCTCCACACGGCACAACACCAGCTGCAGTGAGGTACAATTAAAATCTTAAAAAGTTCCTTCAAGGGCAGAGAATACATAGAGAAGTTAAGAACATGGGCCAGACCATATAGTTTCGGCTAATAAAGCCTCGTCAGTGACCCTGACAATATCTGGTGACGAAACCAGAAAAAAGCATACTGTAATTTCCTAATTTTTATTGAGCAGTCGATTCATAGACTGATTAGTTTCAAAAGGATCCAAATAATATAAAAGACGATGATCTAGAATAATAGTCTAAATCAATCTCAAATTTTAGATTTCTCAGAGTCCATCCTCTGATCTCAAAGGATGTAAATAAAATATAATCTGCACTATGGATGATGTACGGGGAGACTTTTTTACGGCCTCCACACGGCACAAGACCAGCTGCAGTGAGGTACAATTAAAATCTTAAAAAAGTTCCTTCAAGAGCAGAGAATACATACAGAAGTTAGGAACATGGGCCAGACCACGTAGTTTCGGCTAATAAAGCCTTGTCAGTGACCCTGACAATATCTGGTGACGAAACCAGGAAAAAGCCTACTGTAATTTCTTAATTTTTATTGAGCAGTCGATTCATAGACTGATTAGTTTCAAAAGGATCCAAATAATCTAAAAGACGATGATCTAGAATTATAGTCTAAATCAATCTCAAATTTTAGATTTCTCAGAATCCATCCTCTGATCTCAAAGGATGTAAATAAAATATAATCTGCACTATGGATGATGTACGGGGAGACTTTTTACGGCCTCCACACGGCACAACACAGCTGCAGTGAGGTACAATTAAAATCTTAAAAAGTTCCTTCAAGAGCAGAGAATACATACAGAAGTTAGGAACATGGGCCAGACCACGTAGTTTCGGCTTATAATGCCTCGTCAGTGACCCTGACAATATCTGGTGACGAAACCAGAAAAAAGCATACTGTAATTTCTTAATTTTTATTGAGCAGTCGATTCATAGACTGATTAGTTTCAAAAGGATCCAAATAATATAAAAAAAAAAAACGATGATCTAGAATTATAGTCTTAATCAATCTCAAATTTTAGATTTCTCAGAATCCATCCTCTGATCTCAAAGGATGTAAATAAAATATAATCTGCACTATGGATGATGTACGAGGAGACATTTTACGGCCTCCACACGGCACAACACCAGCTGCAGTGAGGTACAATTAAAATCTTAAAAAGTTCCTTCGAAGTTCGTAAAAGTTCAGTAAACGAGATGTCACGTTACGCAAAATAGATATCACGGAAGAAAAGAATGCCTGGCGAGTTGAAACCTTCCTTCCTGGAAGACGGAATAAACTATTGATTCAGTGGTTGTTTTTGTTTTTCGTGCAGTTATGTTCTCTTTTGATCAGATCATAAATGTTTACTTGAAACTAGAAGTTAACTGGAAATCATTTTAATGAATTATCTCTTTTTGACGTTGAAAGAAACGACATCATCGAAACAGGGGGTATATTTAAACAAATGTACTGTATGAAACATTTTCACGGTGAAAACCTTAAAATTGTTTCAAAAATTAAATGCAAATATTTTTCATTTTAACAGATCAAGATTTCAGATACATGCTTTTGAGACGTTTATTTCTCTACCTAAGCTGTTATGTGAAATCAAGCAATATTCAGTAGCTAATTAAAGGTCATATTTTGCCTAAATAAACACAAAAAATGCGGAAATAGTTTTGAGAAGTAATACTACATCTTTTAAAGGCGTCTTGACTGTTGCCAATTCGATATGATTTATTTACAATGTCTTTACGGATAGCAAAACAAATGTGAAAATTATTCATGATCGAGCGCTATTTGTTTTGCACAAAACGACAATCCCTCAAATTTTCATTACGTCGTAGGAAGAGAAGTATTTGTTTCACCCTTAAAAGCAAATCATTGTGGAATTCAGAAAATACTTAACTATGTTGGTTTTGCTCTTTTTACATGAAAACTGAAAATTTTTGGTTTTGTCCTATTTCACCGTAACCTGTGCTGTCTTATTGGTATGATTTGGCTGTCGTTCGTTGATCGTTGTGTGACGGTTACTGTGGATTTTCATTAGACACAGCGATGAAAACATAGTTCCAAGCGACACCTAGAATGTCACCTGATAGTGTATTCTCCCACAGAACTTGTTAAGATTTGATACAAGTTTCGCTCTGCGATAACCCTGTGCTAACAATTTGCTAGTGAGTAGCTTTCCTCTATCAACAAAGTCCTGATAGTTCAAACAGGTTGGTGGTTAACCCAATCAAGGTTCAAAGTTTTGCTGTGATAACAATTTGCTAGTGAGTAGCTTTCCTCTTTCAACAAAGTCCTGATTGTTGAAACAGGTTGGTAGTTAACCCAATCAAGGTTCAAAGTTTTGCTTACCTCTTCGATAGCACGACGGTTGGTCGGGCCTCGGACTTTATGAAGGTGTCAACCTAAACCTAACATAATAGTACCACAGACGGTTGGCGCCTGACACCAACACTGGGATGTCTTGGGTCGGCACCACCGTGGTATAACTGGTAGGTATCTTCTGCTCCAGAATTTCAGTGTTACTATTTCTGTGAGTCCTCATGTTTGTTTTATCTTAGTTATAATTTTGATTTCTATATTTCTGAGATATAACACTTATTAGTTAGGAAACTTGCACGCTAACCGAACAACTAAGTGTCCGGTGAATCAAAGCAGAACCAAGGGCGAGGGTTGGTCGCGACCGCAAACCAGTTGAGCCCCTCCCCACCCCCCTTCCCCAGTGTTATTTCGTTACCGGCCGTCCTTAGGCGGCACTTCTGTTTTGGTTTTTCTTGGTTGTTTTATGTGTTGTTTGTTGTAATGTCTCTTATTTATATATTGTGCCCGCTGACCACCTACATGGAAAATGGGTGTTCACACGGCTGCTGCTGATGATGTCTTTGGTGGTACTAATTATGTGTTGTCTTTTTCCCACATGGTGCCTAGAATGGCATCTGGGATTGAATTGTGTCAGTTCCTGTGAATTTTCCTACTTACTTTTCTAGTATAGCGGGCCAGTTGAGAGACAGAAACTGCATGTGAAGGTGCCTAAGGAATATTGTTTATTAGAAGTGGAAATTAATTAGATATATTAAATATAAAAAATTTCTCGTGTCTGGTGCTCTGGAAGAACATGACTGAAAGGTTAGCGTAGTCGGCAGAAACATTACCAATCTGCGGTTTCCCGATGACATAGACACTCTATCTGAGGAAGAGCAGGAGCTAGAAGCGCTAGTTGAAATTCTCGACCAAAACTGCACGATATAAGATGGACAACAGACCTGAGATTGCATCCAGGGGGAGATCAAGGTAAAAAGGCAGAAGCTGGGTATCGTAACAAGCTTCAAATACACTGGAGCAAATGTCTCAGATGATGGTTCACAACAGGAGATTCTCTCAAGGGATGCACAAGGCACTTCAACTCTTACTAAGCTGAAACCAATTTGGAGAGATAACAACATATCTCTTGGAGCAAAGGTAAAACTTTTGCGCTCTCTTGTCATTTCCAGATTTCCGTATGTCTGTGAATCGTGGACCTTGACAGCAGAATTAGAGAAGAGAGCGCAGGCCTTTCAGCTTCAGATGCTACCGAAGGTTAAATAACATTTTGTACACTGACCATATACCCAATGAGGATGTTCGCAGAAAGATCCAAGGAGCCATTGGAGAATATGATGAACTCCTGACGCTGGTCAAGAAACGGAAACTAATGGCTGTATTCTAAGTCCTCACTCACCTGTGAGTGACTCAACTGTGTAGCCAGGGGGAGGATTATCCCATTGAAATTTGAGCAATATTCAGGATTAACTCAATGAGTGTAGCTGGAGTGACATTCTAGAATACAGGCGTAAGGTGGTTTGGCCACGTCTCAATGTCTTCTGGTTTAGCAAAGACGATTTGACAGGGCACAGTGAAAGGAAAAAGAAGAAAAGATAGACAGAAGAAGAGGTAGGAAGAAAATATTAAAGAGTGAACAGGGTTGGAGTTTTCCAGCTCAACTAGGGCAGCTGAAAACAGGACAAGGTGGAAAGGGATTGTTTCGAAGTCATCTGTGGTGTCCCAACGACCTAGTAAGGTTATGGGATAGAATAGAATAATTATAAAAAATGAAGTTGTCCCTCTTGTCATAAATCATAATAACAAGCTTTCCAGTGTCAAAATAAAAAGATAGGCAATGATCAGGAATTTATACAATCAAACCCCACATCACGCTCTTTAAAGCAAAAGACAAAGAAACACACCCACAAAAATCGACAAAAGTTCACAAACGACAAGCACGGTAAACCGAATGTGCAGCTCTTTCCCAAACAGAGGGCCATTAAGCTACTCTAGCATCAACATCTATTTTTACCTCTTCTATATTTTCAATTACAAAACAAAACAGAAAGCAGAATGGGCAGCTATTCAAGTGACCAGATTTCTAGAAACCAAAGACAAGCGGACAAAACAACATATTACACACAGAAACCACAACAGAAGTACCGTCTTGGAATGATCAGTAAAAGATTACTAAGGGGTGTATGTGTGTGTGTGTGTGTGTGTGTGTGTGTGTGTGTGGGGGGGGGGGGGTTACAAGTGTTACTGAATCCAAACGTCGCCCTTCGCTTCTGCAATTGTTCGACCCAACCATAAAACCATCACTTACAGACCAGACGATCGAAAGCATCAGTAAGGACAAGAAGAACAAAGTATACGAAAATATATCTATTTTCATTTTTTTACTTAAGAGGACAAACTCAAACACAAATCAAAAAGCAAAGTGGGCAGTCATACCACACTGCTTTACAACTATAGGCAGGTGGACATAGAAACAAGTTACAGTGAAGAAACACAGCAAAAGTACTGTCTTGAAAAGGTCAGTAATAAATTATTGGGGGATAAAAACCGAGGTATGAGGCAGATTGACTGGACTCTGTAGTATCCTTAATTTCAAGTTCAGTTGGGTGGATGAAATAAGAAAGCTTCGAAATCTTTGAATTTTTCATAGACAGAACATCATATATGTACCTGTATGTGAAGCTGAATTGTTGAGCACGGTGTTTTATTTACCTGCTTTCAAGAGCCCCTGTATGAACTCCGTCTCATACCCATAAAGGAAGTCGGCAAGTGAAGGTGCACAGCTAGTACCCATTGGAATTCCAACTGTCTGTTGAAACACTTGCCTGCTGAACTCCACGTAAATATTGTCGATAAGGAGTTCAACCGTTTGAATAACATCGACTTCAGAATAATTTATATGAACATCAGAGTGGTCCTTAACGAAGTAGGTATCATGATTCCCAAGAATAATGTATTCATACCGACGATTTCCGTTTTTATGAAAGAAACAATTGTTTTTAATACCTTTTAATTTTGATTTTTATTTGTCATGTGGTATTGAGCGTAGAGAAATTGAAGATGTTGATGTTGTCTACTTAAAAAGTGCTCGGGTTTTAAACTTTCCAAAAGCTCTTTAGAATTTTTTTAAATCCACATATGATTTACACCACTTGTGGTGTACAATAAGTTTCAATATTCCTGAAGCCCATCCTTAACTGCCGTAAGTCTTCTTGTAAGAGTCTGAGAGAGACAGAGAGAGGGAGAGAGAGACTTCGTGAAACACTTAGCCGCACCCGCAATATATCATTGCTTGTATGGATGGATCTTACTGTAACTTTGACTTAGGCTCCCTATATGTAGGTCCTTTGGAAAATAACTCTCTTAAGTTGTTATTTTTAACAATGCCATGATCACCGATTACAATTTGACCCGCAGGTTGGTAACTAGACTTGAAGGAAGTACAGGCGCAAAAAAGGGTATCACCGAAAATGTCTTCGGTATTTAGACGCCGCAGCGTATCCTTATAATTAAAAACTTTGGTTGCAATTGGAGAAATATAACTGTAGAAAATTAACATTTTCAGAGACCCTCAAATTTTGGCACTTTAAAGCCCTTTTTGGAACAAAGTCAATACCAGTGAGGAAGAAGAAAATTTCAAAAATACAATATTTTTTCTTTCTTCTTCAAAGTTGAAGAGGCATATTGTTTTTGCCTTGTTTTGTTTTTAATTGGGTTGATTTGCATGTATTAACCTTCAATCATCTTCACTGACTGCTAATTTATGTATGTGTGTGTGTCGTGGAGGGGAAGAGCGTGGAGGAATGGAGGGAAGGGATAGGAGAATAATATTTATAGCTGTCCAAAACAGTTGTGCAGGAAACAGTATATTACTCAAAGCATGCTCTGACTTTATCTCCCCAAGATTTATTTTATTGCTTATAATGTCCACCATACCTTTATTTTGGAACTATTTGGTGACTAAAACATGGTGGATATTTCAGATTTTTTTTTCAAGTAGTGGGTGTCTGTTGAATTGATTTTTGTATTTGTTATTTGTTTCTGTGCAATTTCATTCTGGGACATTGTAGAGGGGTATTTGGAGATTTTATCAGGGTAATTATTTTTGGATAGAATTTCATCCACATGGACTTCTGGCGTCCTTCCGATAGACAAGTCTCAAGTATGCTAATTTTCTTCATAATTGCTTTTATTATACATGCTATACCCTAGAATGGTGTTCAGGTGGTATGTAACATTGAAGGCTTGAAAGCTTTGTGACAGACCCAGTTATTTTCAAAAAAATGTAACTCACATTTTTCAACCTACCCCACCCACTTCACATTGTGATGAACCCTTAAGATGGTAAAATGATACGGTTATTACTTGTGACCTTGAAAAGTAGAAACACAGGCAATGATAATAAATTAATAAAATCAAATCTCACATCCCGCTCTCAAAACCAAAAGGGAAAGAAGCACTAACAAAAGAGAAAAAAAATCACGAAAGACACGCTCGGTAAACCAACTGAGCAGCTTTTTTTTCTCAAACGGGTAGTCATTCAGCTACCCAAATTAAAAAATAGTATCAACATCTAGTTTTATCTATTTTATATTTTATATTTTAAATAACAAACCGAAACAAGCCAGAAAGCAGAATTGGCACGTATTTAGACGAGTAGACGAGTAGACTCCAATAGACCACAGAAAAGCTGACATAATACCATGTAACACAGAGGGAAGACAACAAAGAACCGCTTGTCAACAAAAGAGGGGCGGGGGATGGGTGTGCGTGTCGGCATCATTTTATATATTATTTGGACCCTTTTTGATACTAATCAGTCTTTGAATCTTTGAATCGACTGTCCAATTAAGCTTAAGAAATTACAGTATGCTCTTCTTTGGTTTCGTCACCAGATATTTTCAGGGTCACTGAAGAGGCATTATTAGCCGAAACTACGTAGTCTGGCCCATATTCCTTCTTGTGAATGTATTCTCTGCTCTTGAAGGAACTCTTTCAGATTTTAATTTTACCTCACTGCAGCTGGTGTTGTGCAGTGTGGCGGCCGTAAAACGTCTCCCCGTACATCATCCATAGTGCAGATTATATTTTATTTTCGTCCTTTGAGATCAGAGGATATATTTTGAGAAATCTGAAATTTTAGATTGGTTTATACTCATATTCTAAGCCATCATTTTATATATTATTTGGACCCTTTTTGATACTAATCAGTCTTTGAATCGACTGTCCAATTAAGCTTAAGAAATTACAGTATGCTCTTCTTTGGTTTCGTCACCAGATATTTTCAGGGTCACTGAAGAGGCATTATTAGCCGAAACTACGTAGTCTGGCCCATATTCCTTCTTGTGAATGTATTCTCTGCTCTTGAAGGAACTCTTTCAGATTTTAATTTTACCTCACTGCAGCTGGTGTTGTGCAGTGTGGCGGCCGTAAAACGTCTCCCCGTACATCATCCATAGTGCAGATTATATTTTATTTTCGTCCTTTGAGATCAGAGGATATATTTTGAGAAATCTGAAATTTTAGATTGGTTTATACTCATATTCTAAGCCATCATTTTATATATTATTTGGACCCTTTTTGATACTAATCAGTCTTTGAATCGACTGTCCAATTAAGCTTAAGAAATTACAGTATGCTCTTCTTTGGTTTCGTCACCAGATATTTTCAGGGTCACTGAAGAGGCATTATTCGCCGAAACTACGTAGTCTGGCCCATATTCCTTCTTGTGAATGTATTCTCTGCTCTTGAAGGAACTCTTTCAGATTTTAATTCAACTAGTTTTACTGATCAAAACATCGCTCTCTGCTTCTTTGCTGTTTCGAAACATGTAGATAGCTGTTTGGTCCGAATAAATGTCTCCTAAACCATCAATGGGTCGTCAATGGGAAACAAACAAATCATGGATAAGACCGATGATGAATCAAGATGAGGGCTCGACAGAAACAACGTATTGTGATACCTGGAGATCCCTGGGGTATCAAACAATGCCACCAAAATACTGGAGCAAATAAAGATCATCAGTTGAACCCCGAGTAACTAAGCCACAGACTAGGCAAGCTTCAGCCCTTAACCAACTAAATTCAATATTCTTATGCCTGGTCCATCATTGAGTCCGATGCCAAGACAACCGGCATTAAATTAAGGGGGAAAGCAATGTTATTCACCATGATTTGGTTATCCACTAGCAGGAGGACTGCAGCATTATATTTATAAGCTTGTGTCGACAGTTAATAAGTTTTAAGGGAGACACCATGACCTCGTTGATCCCTACAATGTGGCCGTCTCTAAACTAATTTCCGATTTGATGGCCTCAGCCGAAGCTTAGTTAAGCTTTCAAATACCGGACCTTCTTTTTCACCGACTTTTCCTACTGATACTTAGATATGGCGGGTGTATTATAGTAGGCAGGTGATGCTTACTACTCGCGAGCACCTGATCACATCTCAATTTCGGGGTCCATATCTGTGTATCCCAAATATTGCGGAAATGTCAATTTTAAAGGTTTTACGAGTTCGGACTTATGATTTAGGTACTTTGACCACTAACATTTATGGTTTATCCAATACATTTGTAACATATTATCATTTTTCTGAAGTGATCAGAGAAAAATCAGACGTAGTTACATTTTTTTTTAACTTATAGATTAAGTCACCATTAAATGTTGGAAATTAGCTTACGTACTCGAAAGTGAGAGAGAGAGAGAGAGAGAGAGAAATTAGACTATCATCCTTCAACCTATGTCTAGCAAAGTTATCTGCTACTTTACATACTACATACTCAGAGTTTTCGCATATGCAATGTTTAAAATAAACACAAACACACACAAAGAAAAATGAGAAACTTATAGCCTACGAAACTACGTAGTCTGAAACTTATACACTACGAAACTACGTAGTCTGGCCCATGTTCTTTTTTCACACACACACACAAAAATGACAAACTTATAGCCTACGAAACTACGTAGTCTGAAACTTATACACTACGAAACTACGGAGTCTGGCCCATGTTCTTTTTCCTGAATGTGTACTCTGCTCTTGAAGGAACTCTTTAAGATTTTAATTATACGTGTTTATTTTAGATTCTTTCTATCATTTCTTATCTGAGTTTTGCGAGATCACCCACATTGTTTCTGTGCAACTATATTATTGTTGCAAAAGTGCATCGTATGCAGTATTTTTTTTCTATCGAGTGAATATGATGAAGTCGTAAAATTTGATGTTGGTGAGTATTACATGTTTTTGTTCCGGGAAATAGCATTTCTGCAATAGTGCATAAGTACTTATGATTGCCAATGGATTTGTAGACAACAGACATTGAAAGCCGATTAAGTTTCAGTTTCTGCATACTGTCTTAATGTAATGATTTTCTGAATATGAGAGGAATCATTAATTTTAGATTCTTAGTACTGACCTTAATGACTCTAAATAAGCAGGGCGTTTGATGTTAGGAGCTAGGTAACTACCTATCAGTTTCGGAAACTGTTTTCTGCAGACTGGATTAACGCAACGTCAGAACCAATCATTTACGCCATGTTTGAAGCAAGTCGTGCGATATTTTTTTTGAATACGCTTTTAGATAAATTGATATATTTTCTCTTGTAATTAAAATTTACAAATGACCCCATTTTTCTCTTTCTCCTAAATCTTAAGCATTGGTCTCAACGGCAATTTTTATTCTACCCCTGACTTTTCTCGAACAAAATTTAGCAAACTATTCCAAGCGACCTGATATTTTACCAGAATTGAGCGTAACATATATTTGACCAATTTCAATTAATGAAAAAATAGAGTGAGTCTAAGGCTTTGCGAAATATGACAAAATGTCAACGGTCAAATTTCAATATAAGCTGAGTATATATTCTTGCATGTTTTCTCATGTTCGTTGTCTTACGATTTTATCTTAACAGCAAATAAAGAACTTCCCTTGTAAAGGGTACCGAAAACCAATTCGTTCGGGGAACCGCGAAATTAAAAAAGGTGCAGGGAAGCCCGGTACTATTCTCTTTGATTGGTTAATAATGCTGATGAGGTGTGTATGTGCTTCTTGCCCTATTGGTTTTGAGAGTGGAATGTGGGATTTGATTGTATTAAGTTCTGATCATTGCCTATCTTTTTACTTTGAAATTGATGTTTTAGTGAAATGTAGAAATCAGTTTTAAATATTGACAATCCTTATTTTGAAGGAATGGTAAGTCAAATTTATCCTGCTGAATTGCAGTTAAATAAAGCAAATACTTCTGAAACCGAGGCCCCATTTTTGGATTTACATAAATCAATTTTAGACGGATTTGTTTCATCTACAATTTATGACAAACGCGATGATTTTGACTTCGACATTGTTAATTTTCCATTTTTGGATGGTAATGTTCCCCGCACCACTTCTTATGGTGTTTGGTGTTTACATTTCTCAGCTTATTCGCTTAGCTAGGGTGTCTAGTCATTTGGCTGATTTCAATGCTCGTAATAAAAGTTTGACTGCCAAGCTTTTACAGCAGGGGTATCGGTATCATAAACTTCGGAAAGTTTTTTTTAAATTTTATCGTATACACTTTGAATTGGTTTCCAAATATAATACAGGGTTAAGGTCACTTTTGCAACAAGGCCTATCGGAACCTGAATTTTATGGTGACTTAGTATATAAATTACGCAAAATCTTAGGGAAAACAGAATTTCCTGATCAATTTAAGAAAATTATCATGCGATTTAAATGCATTGGCTATAACATAGATGTAATGCGACAGTCTGCATGCTTAGTGGTTAACCCAATCACTGTTGAGAATTTTGCGGTCCTCTTTAATTGCACGCCGGTGGGTCGGGTTCAGACTCTGTGATAGCCCCTACATAAAGCTATATATTAGTTGGTTGGGGCAGGATATTTGTCTGTTTCTTGGCCCACCGGGGTTCAACTGGTGGTCTTCTTTTGCTCCAGTGTTCCAGTGGTGTTGTTGACGCCCCAGGGATCTCAATGTGTCTCAACACTTTTTGGCTGTCGAGTCCTCATCCTTGCTTCATCACGTTCTTTTCTTGATTTTAATTGTTGATCGTGATGACTCTCTGATTGTGTGCACCGCGGCGGAGGGTGAGGGTGAAGGTTTGGGCCCGGTAAAACCGGTATAACCCCCCAGTAGTTATAACTGACCGTCCTAAGGCGGTACTTTCGTTGCGGTTGCATTTGTTTTATGTTCCGAGCTGTTTAATCTATTGTGTTCTCATTTTAACCTTTCTATGATAAAAATAGAAAATACGTAAAAATAGTTGTTAAATGTTTTTCGTATAATTTGCTTAGTCTGTTGTAACCCTTCTGTTGGTCTAAATTATTTAGTTCAATAAAGATAACTGAGTTGCCACCTATTTGGGAAACAGCTGCTGACTCGGCTTATCACTTGTAATTTATTGATTGTTGGGAAGTCTTTGTCTGTCTTTCCCTTTGATGTTTGGGATAGGGTTTGGGATCTGATTCAGTCAGTTCCTGAAGTGTAGTTACTCTTTAAATTTCTTTGATATTATGGATATTGTAAAGAAATAAGTATACTTTTCGATTTGGTCTGTAGAGCAACAATCGATGACTGGTGATTGTTAGCATATCTGCTGCGCTTTTCTGCGGGATAGGTAGTTGCTGGCTATCAATATCCTGTAGTGCTAGATAAGGCGGAATAAGGTGGTGTTTCATCTATTCTTTCTTATTGATCAACGTCTTAGCTTGAAATTAGAGCACATCTGGACAGTGAATTAACATTGTATAAAGGGAGGCACACTGTCACAGGCATTTGGGTTCTCTATAGAAATCTATGGGAGCAGCAATTGGTTCACGCTGCCCTATAAGGAAAGAAGAGTTCTTACTTGCCGTACTGTAGTTCAATGTTTTCTGTAGATTTTTAAAGTTTCCATTGTAAAATAGGACTCACTTTATTGAAATGCTGACTTCAGTAGGTGATTCACATTGGAAATGTTCAGAATAGTGAGATGGTCTTGAATGTTGTCTCTGTTTGGGTGGGGGCGTATGTGTGTGGAAGGGGGGGGGGGGGGCGGCAGGATATTTTCAAAGCTTCTGTTGCATCAGTTTACATGTTTTATCGGAAAGCAATTGAAGTTTATGAAAATTGAGGGATAAAATTGTTCAAACTACTAAGCCCGATGCTTTCGAAACTTGGAGGAAAGCCTCGCAGTGAAAACAAAACTGGATTCACGGTGTGTTGCTACAGAGATGTTATGGCGCGGCAAAGTGTCCTCAACTGCTATGGCCAGTGCTGGCTGTAAAAAGGGTCTTCAGAATCTTTAGTACACTGTTCATGGAAATACGGTCATAATAATTTTGTGCGAGACTTGAAAATTGTCTTAAAGATAGGTAAGAGTTTGAATTCAAGCAGAATATATTGTTTTCCAAAAGTTTGGGTCGGCACTTAAGAGACTGTCATGGGTATATCAGAAGTGTTTCAAAAACGTACCTAGGACGAAGAATAAGCAATGTGTATCTATATTTGTCTGTTACAGAATAATAGCTTGTTTAAATTCAAAGATATTTTGGTATCAAATAACAAAAAAATCAAAGTCAGAAAATACTCTCAGGTATGATATTTTAAAAAGGTAGTGTCATATTTCGTCACTTGATTTCAATGTCATCGAATGATATTTTCATATGAGCCGCGACACGAGAAAACCAACAAAGTGGTTGTGCGCACACCGAATACTCAGATCAGCCTGGACATCTGCCCAGTTTGATCAGACTCTTCGTTAAAAGCTCAAAGGGTAGCTAAGGGACTAAGCTACCTCCATGCGGACAGCGAAGACTCTGATCAGACTGGGCGGATGCCCAGGCTGATCTGAGTCTGCGCTGGGCGCACAACCACATTGTTGGTTTTCTCGTGTCGCGGCTCATATTTACTTTTCAAATCAAAACATTCGTGTAAAAGACGCTTAATGCAATGATAGAAATGATTTCGTCACATCGGAAGAACGTAAAAAGTTTCACATTGTTTTTCTGAAAGGTTTGTGCGGCTCTTTCTCAACAATATTTCTATTGTTTTTTGGACTTACTTATGCAGATAATTAGTAGATATTCCTATGGGTACTAACTGTGTTCCCCTTGTTGCATATTTGTTTTATTTGCTATGAAAGAGATTTCATGAGCTCTCTTTCTGGACATTTAGGAAGCTAAATTCATCGAAGCCTCCAATTCCACGTATAGATATTTATAATACCTCTTTTGAGGATACAGCCAATTGGTCAACCAATTATACCCTCAAACTTCATTTTTATCTAGAAATACGACAAAAAGATACATGTTTGCGAATAATTAAAATACTGGCGTCCTTAAAGTTTAATACAGCTTAACTTCACTAGCTTTTTATTTTAGGGAAAAGGGGCAGTGGGTGAAATTAAGTGTTTTCTTGACGTACGAGGTATGCGACTGAAATGCTGTTTTGGTTTAACGGGTTCTGTCGATATGACTAATTTGTGATCAAAAGTAAACTTCTTGAAAAACATTGTGTCATTTGATCAAGACGGCAGCTTTGCTAATGTATAGTAAAAATAGTAAAAAAATTAAAATCTTTTTTTTCCAGAGCCAAAATACCAAGGTCCTTGAAATTTGGTATGCAGCCTTAGGTACTTAAGTTCTACGAAGGATCTACAAATGATGGACTTGGGTTGTTAGAAGACAGTTTCTCTTTATCTCAGCTCCCAGACCATTGGTTCTATTTGTAACTCACCTGAGCTTATAGTAATGCACTCGTCTGTCTACATTTTCAAACATCATTATCTCTGAAGACACAAGACCGATTGAAGTCAATTTGCATATATAGCCTCCAGGGGGTGGGCGGACGTATATCTGTTCACACCATCAAAGTGACCAAGATGGCTGCAATACCCATATATGATAAAACAAGGTTAAAGGTCCCATACATGGTAGAACACTTATCTACACCTAGTGTGAAGAAGGCTTGAACAGCCTATTCATTAACAACTTTTTATATGCAACCTAACTTAATTTTGACTGGCCTATCATTTTACTTTGGATTTGAAATGTAGAAAATGATTTATTCCTCTAAAACACTTAACCAAATTAGCAATGATTTCTCTGTGATCCAAGGAAAATAATACAAATACAAATGCAAAATACAAATATCATATTGGTCTAAAATCCAATTACAGAATTGTCACCATAAATAGCACAAAACCTGCAAATAACAATCGACTGCTCAATTAAAAGTAATTTATTTCAGTATGGTTTGTTCTGGCTTCGTCGCCAGATATTGTCAGGGTCACTGACGAGACTTTATTAGCCGAAACTACGTAGTCTGGCCCATGTTCCTTCTTCTGAATGTATTCTCTGCTCTTGAAGGAACTCTTTAAGATTTTAATTTCACTTTAACTATGTCAGTATAAGCTTACTAATGATAAATGAGTTCAGAGGAGGTACAAGACCAATAATCCTCTGGTTTTAAATTTTCCGGACGATACAGCACTAATCTTAAGTCCTAAGCTGTGATACATCGTTTTATAGAAAGCAGTACAGTTGAGTAAATGAAATATCTCATTAGCAGTACAATGAAAAATAATTTGCGAAAAAGCCTCCTGTTCTTTAAATGCGATAAAGGACAATATTTTTACGAAATACTAGTATCAATGAAGCATAAAACATCTTTGATAACTCAAAAAAGTGTAACAGATAAATATTTGAGATGACAGCCTACGGGAGCGCATGGCCCATGAAGATTCCTTCAGATTATAACATCAATAGCATATGCATTGACTGGTTTGTGAAAGAACAAAACATATTCGTTTATACCACTTGCTCGATGTGAATCATTTCAATTTTAAAATAATGAGGAAAGAAGTAAGCGAACTCACCGTTAGACTGAAGCGCATAATCATGATTTGTCTTCCCAAACAAGTGGTCCGATTACCAACAAAATAGCAATTGTCACAGTACTGTAAGGTTACGCGTTTACACAGTGTGGTTTACAGCACTCGCGTCAAAACACAGACAAGTAAGGCAAAAAAACACACACAAAAAACTGGCGTTTGGTATAAAGGTGTCATAAGGCAAGGGCGAACTGCAAGTGCTGATACAAGCCTTGAAATCACAAAGTCGTCCACGTACGCTTAAACAACAAACCTATTGACAATTAACAGCTTGCGTAGATGTGAAAGCTGATTATATACAGTTTGCATATGGCCTAATGTCGTTTTCACGCGGCACCGCTCAGAACTGTATTCGATATGTACACTAAAGCTTCGGACTTCGAATGTGGACGACTGATTGTCCCATAAGGGAATATGATGTAATGATGTTGGAAAACACACGCGTCGACCCGACTTGTCCCAAGGAGCGGCCTGACCCGGAGCTAGACCTAGCAGCAGTGTGATGTGGGTAAAGAGTGACTGCTCAGCATAGCTATCCAAATATTAATGCAAAACTCGGTAGACATTCTTTATATTTTGTACTTTTACAGTTTGTTTAAAAAATGTCACCGTTTGAAGACAGGGACCCAGCTACCTACTTATGAGCAACCTGCACCCTGTTCCGTTAAAAATATTTACTATTTAGACAACCTTTCTATTTTAAACGTGGATTAACAATTTTCCTCATTTTATATTAGCAGATACATTACCATTCATACGTACGTGGAGAAATAGGTCCTAGTGCAGCAAGGTCAGTATGCTCAGATGCAAAGTTTATCAGGTCGTGTGTAGCTTACCTTTTAAAATTGGCCCCAAACACAGAATAAAATAACCATAGAATAATTACATTGTACTTGTTTGAGAAAATCTGAAGTTCTGTTTATTGAAAAATTGGAAGAGCATTGCAAATGCAGTATGCTCCTTTGCAGACCTGGAAC
This sequence comes from Ctena decussata, assembly GCA_963989385.1. Taxonomy (NCBI): domain Eukaryota; kingdom Metazoa; phylum Mollusca; class Bivalvia; order Lucinida; family Lucinidae; genus Ctena; species Ctena decussata. The sequence continues at coordinate 75,516,678 of OZ022511.1, read as the reverse complement.
ATATCAAGGCTCCATGGCCTTAGCAACAAGACAATCCTAGATATAAAAGTAACGTAATTATGACGTCAGCCAGCAAAAGTTCTAATCACATCAGGTATTTATTCCAGATCTGGTATCATGAAACAGAGCTATGACGTCATTACAAACACTGAATGCCATGATCCGGTCGAATTATAAGATAATTGCTGCTTGTAATACATGTAATGGAAAATTTTCTTTCAAACCTGTAGTTGATGCTCAAATAACTTATTTATTCTGTTACTAGTGGTTGAACTCGGCTAAAACTTTGTAATCGAGCATCGGTTTATGAAAATGATCGACAAAGAAAAAAAGATCGATTACTGAGACAGTTGATTATGAAATTGATAGAATTAGTCCCAGAGCCCGTGGTAGGTTTATTCATGTGGTCGAGGCCAAAAGGTTTGAAGGTGTTTTCTTATGTAAAAAAGTGTGCTAAATTTAAATATCGAAGTCTTAAAAAATCGGTTGATGCACAAAGTCGGCATACTCAAACGATTACACATGGGGTGCTCCAAATCTCGAAAAAGCGTCAAAATGGGGTTACCGTTATATCTAGTAATATATTCCGCCTTCTGCATGCACTGGAATTCTTGTTTTGATATTCGACAATACTAAATAGATGTTAAAGAAGATTTAATAGCAATTTGCATATTTTCTTTGCCATATTGTGAGAAGCTCTATCTTCAAATTGAAATATCTATGAAAAAGCCACGAAAACTGGTGATTTCAATATTCCAAGTTATAGCTAGATAAAAATATCAATAAAATATAGACAGAAAGGCAGTAATTATACCCAAGGCACAACAAGAATGTCAAGGAGTATATTGTTTTTTCCTCTCCATCTGTTAGTCCGTCTGTCCGTCCATCTGTCTGTATATATGTCCGTCCATCCTTCCACCTGTTAGCTAACTTTTCCATCAAAGATTTAAGTTTAGTTTTATACTTTGCTCTGTTTTCAGGAGAGTCTTTTTGGGGAACTTGTTCATATGTGCTAAGTGTTACCACAAGATGGATAGTGATCACCTTGCATCACCCGTAAAGCTGTTGCTGGCCTAAGGTCGAGGTCAGAGACCTGAAAATTTGTACTAAAGTTACGTTAAAGTTTGCATTAAAGTATTGCTTTTGCTCTGTGTTCTTGAAAGTTTGTCCTGGGACTAGTTCATATGTATCTAGTCCTACTATAGGATAGATACTGATCAGTTTGCATCACTGCATGCTGCTGGCCTAAGGGTAAGGTCACAGACTTAGACATTAGTATAACTGCTACGTCAAAGTTTGCGCTGTTTTTGCTTTTGCTCTGTTTTCCTGAAAGATTTTTCTGGAACTGGTTCATATTTGATAAGTGTTACCACAGGACAGATACTACTCAGTTTGTGTCACCTTAATGCTGCTGCTGACCTAAGGTCAAGGTCACAGACTTTGAACTTAAAGGCCTAATTTCAGTTCCCACAGGCAGAGGATTAACTACTTCATTGAGTGCTCAGTGGGCGGGGCTACTGCCTTTTTGATAAAAATTAATCACAATCAAATGTATAATTGATACATTAACCCCAGTCAGCTGTAAATCATTTTCCAGGTAAATTCCTCTACAGCTAAGCAGATCAGAGTATCTCTGTCAAGTTTTTTCTTATAAGTTTGTATTCTTTTGTTTATTTCCAAATCTTGGGATGGAACCTTTTAATATGTGATTGAGACTATTGCTGGGTAAGACTGATTGTCTGTTAGTTCACATTTAGCATTAAAGGCAGGAGTGGACTATAAAAGGCAAAATTAGCTACCTATTCTCAGTTTTCCAATAGCCACCAAAGGGTAAACATCTACAGTAGCTCCTGTAGATTTATCTCTAATTTGATTGGCTGTTTATTTGCTGGGGTATTTACCTGTGAAAGTATTGGCAGCTCTTATTGGCTAAAACAGGACAGTGGTCTAATTTGCACAGTAGCTAAGCCACGCCCTCTATTCCTCATATAGGTAACTAATCCTCTACCGGGAGGTTCAGAAATCCTGCCTTTAACGTATTATGTATAGTTTATTTTATGTAGGGGATGGCGCTGGCCGAAGGTATACATGAGCCCTTGCTGTAGTTGGGTTGGAAAAAAAACGAATTTTGGCCACAAAATTTACGAGATATGGTTTATTTTCACTTTGCTTCAGTCATTTTTGGGAAGAATATGCTCCAAACAAAATAAAATTTGACACATTGGTGATATAGCAACCACTGTGCATTTATATTGTTCACCCACATATTCTTTTTCATGTCATTTTAAATGATTTCGTATTCATTCTTTTTTCAGGTGAAAGGTGGAGAAAGTCGTATAAAAACGATAATAATCAGTTGAACGTGGGCCTCGCCAGTTTCGAAGTGAACCTGTGCATATGCTCATTCTCATCAGGATATTTGATCTCTGTTTACCTACACCATGGGCCTTCACAAAACTTCGTCCAAAGACACAAATTTCCTGTTTGTTGTGAAAGGCTTCGCGTGCGCATTTAAATATCCACCTGGTGGTTTGTTGAAGAATCCTGTTCACTTGGCGAAGTCCGTATCCTCTTTTTCTTTTCAAGTAGAAGATAGAAACAACTGACCAGACCAACCAGTGAAAAATGGGTGTATCAAATTGGCGATTCTAAACGAAATCGGAAGCAAAAGATAGTACGGTTAACAGTCATTTTTTTAGTTTCATCTAACACAGAACACAATACAGTTCATGTTTGGTTCTCGCCTTTCCAGTTGAAGAATATGTTCAGGCTGAGCTGAAGTCTTGATTAGAACTCAAAGGACCCGACTTCAGGCTTCTTGTGATATGGCTGAGGGTCAGTTTCAAGTGATGAATCAAATACTGTCTTTCATTTCCTTCAGGGACCTGGAACTAGGATTTGCTGGTTGCTACTAGAATCGCCGTATACATGTATAATACACTCATGTTTCACTGATCGTTCTCTTACCTAGCCAGTTGTTTCCATCTTGTACCTGAAAAGAAAAAGAGGAATGAACTTGTAGACTTCCTTTGATATCACCATGTATACGGACCTCGCCAAGGGAACAAGTATCTTAAAACAAACCATCAGCTAGATATTTAAATGCGCATTCGCACACTATGCATACCATAATCGATTTTTTGAAGTACGGCGGAGGACCCGATACATGCCGAGGATACGGACTACGCCGGTGAAAACTCGTGGCGACAGGATCATTTCTTGAGGCAAAACTCTTTTATTTTACAATAGCATACAGCGTTGTTCCTGTCGATTTTGCAAGAATTTATATTGAAGTTTACATTTATATCGTATAGTATTTGTGAATTTATCTGATTCTAGTGTAGATTCACACGGAATCGCCAGAGAGCCTTTTACAACAGGTTTTTGCAGATAAAAGTTCCTCGTATTTAATTATTGTGGGATTATATGTTAATTATATCATTTGGCAAGTATTTTGTATCGTTTTTTGTTTAATTTACAATCAGTTTTATGTCAGGTAAACGATAGATACCGACAATAAATTTGAGTTCAAATCGGTTGGTCAAACAAAGCATGATAACTTTACGCCGGAGAAATTTCCTGTGAAGGTTTGGCGAACGCCTGAGGATGATAAAGTTTGCACAAAGTTTCCTCATCACGATTTCGTATAAACTGTTTACTTTGTACAGTTTTATATGTTTATTTCTTTCCATCAGCAGATCCTACACGTCAGAGCAATTAATACTGCTTTCAAATGACGACATAAAGCCGCGTATTTGCAGCCTTGAACTTGATTTTCTGTGTTTGAAACAGAACCATAGGTCTGAGGCTTATACAAGCGTTTGACCAATTCCCCACTTCGCTTTACAGTTAAGGTTGGATATACGTAAAGCGATACCAAGGACACAACATCATTGTAATTCATTCTAAGTGGCATCGCTTGTAACATGGTGGTGTAAAAAAATGAAGATTTTACGGTAGAATACCTTGCAACTAGCTGCCAGTCCGTTTCCCGTTATTTTTACCGGCGCCCGTAAACATTGGCGGAATTATCACGCTGAGTAGGTTAGAATAAGACCGGTATTGTTTTGGTCCTATTGCCCTTCAACACTATAAAGGCATTTTCTGAAAATGTTTTAGAGGCAGACGGCCGTAAAAAAATAACGGGAAATGAACTGGCAGCTGGTTGCCAGGTATTCTACCGTAAAATCTACGGAAATTTTTAACGGTGTGGCCAACTCCTACGTCCAGCGTATTGCAGTTGCGCATGGCAATAACAGTCGTTATGCTGACCTGTGTGATCAGTGATTGAGCCGCGTCACGAGACAATATGCAATCAACAATCGGACGCGTTTGAATTACGCAGTCTGGACAGATTTTCCGATGTTAGCTGTCTTAATTACTACCAGTGGCGCTGAGCGGCTTCTATTTCCGAGTTTTATGTCCCAAAGGTGAGGGAGGGGGGGGGGGGGGAGGGGGGAGGGTGAAATATTGTTTTTTCGTGTGGATCCCGTCGGCGTCAGCTTAATTTTTTGTCTGCACTCTATCTCATGAAGGGATGTATAGATTTTGACCAAACTTCGACAGATACATAACTGGATGAGGGGAAAAACTGATTAGATTTTGGTGACCTTGACCTTATTTTCAAGGTCACAGGAGGGCAAAGACTGATGAAAAATAGCTTGTCTGCACCATATCTCCTGAAGGAATTGGTGGATTTTTACCAAACTAGCATAAATATATCATTGGGAGATGGCAAAAAAACTGATTAGATTTTGGTGACCTTGACCCTTTTTTAAGGTCACAGGTCAAAGAGTGTTGAAAAATGCCCTGGTTGCACCATATCTACTGTATAGACTGATGGATTTGAAGCAAACTTGCACAGATATATCACTGAGAGATGGCAAAGAACTGATTAGGTTTCGGTAACCTTGACTTAATTTTCAAGGTCACAGGAGGTCAAAGAATTTTGAAAAATGGCTTGTCTGCACCCTATCTCCTGAATGGATAGATTGGTTTGAACCAAACTTGCACAGATATATAATTGGGAAATGCAAAAGAACCGATTATAATTTGGTGACCTTGACCCTATTTTCAAGGTTACAGGAGGTCAAAAATGTTGAAAAATTGCTAGTCTACACCATAACTCCTGACTGGATGGATGGATTTGAACCAAACTGTCATAGGTGACCTTGACCATATTTCAAAGTCACGGGACGTTTTAACTTGGCAGCATTTAGGGAAAATGATACTGTTGGGGGGACATCTGTTTTTGTCAAAAAAAAACATTTCTAGTTGCATTTTTAGCTCACCAAAGCCGAAAGCTCCGGGGGAGCTTATGGGATAGGCAGCTGTCCATTGTCGTCGCATGTCGTCGTCTGTCTGTCTTCAACACTTTCGAACGACATCTCCTCTGAAGCCACTGGGCCAGCTGGAAAAAGTTTCAACTGTAGCATCCTTGGGCTGGGGAATTGAAAGTGTGTGTGTGTGTGTGTGTGTGTGTGTGTGTGTGTGTGAGAGAGAGAGAGAGAGAGAGAGAGAGAGAGAGAGAGAGAGAGAGAAATGGGCTTTTAAGTTGCTATGACAACTTCAGAGTTTCCCTTTACTTATAATTGGAAAAAATCAAAAATTGGCATTTACTGCTAAGCCATTTTAGATATTTAACAAACCTTTTATATAAAAGTTCCGTGAGTAATCTTATATCAGCCATATGTTTATGGAACACTACTCACTTTTATTGGTTGCCAAAATGCAAAAAAAAAAAAAATGGGAAAAAATATCCTTGAAATTATCTTTTCAGAAACCATTAGCTCTATGAGGCCGAGACCTATAGACAGTTTCATCACCTAAGTCTTTACTTTAGAGGTTTATGTAGTGTTATGCAAATCAGCTTAGAGAGAGAGAGAGAGAGAGAGAGAGAGAGAGAGAGAGTGAGAACACAGATAGAGTCAGATTCATACGCAAATTCTAGTCTAGTCTAGTCTATCCCATAGCCTTGTGAGGTCGTTGGGGCATTACAGGTGACACTAAAACAATCCTTTTCCACCTTGTCTTGTCTTAGCTGCTCTAGTTGAGCTAGCAAAAGCCATCCCTCACGGCCGCTTATCTCCGTCAGCACAACACCGTGTTGTGTATAGGAAAATGTGCAGGAGACTTCCGGTGGTTCTGCAGGCGATTCGAAAATAAAGGTCACGAAAGGTAGGTGTCTCGGTTTAAAAGGGATATATTCTTTTCCAGCGTAAAACAAAAGAAAAGGAAAATGTCATGCAACCCTTCAATCGTTTTTCTATGAATACGAGTCTTGATCGAAGCTAAATTCTCAGTTATACAACAGATTTCCATTTTTCCCGGAGCGAGGTCATGGAGGTGGCCGTTTTATTGACATGCAAACATTTCAAATTTGCATTCCTGAAGTCGCCGAGTATTTATGTTTTCATCTATCACCTGTATATTAAAGGTCTCTCATATAAGTACCAGTTACGAGCTTAAACAGAATTTGCTACCTTCCTTCAGCCCAGATGATGAAAGTTGTTGTGGAATTCGTGATCAAGGAGATCGGTGGTGCTGAAGGCGATAGGTGGCGGTGCAGGAGATTGTTTTATATTGTGCCACCAATGACCGTTTTTAACTGTTTTATAACGTAAATAATGTAGTAGCATGGCATGGTACAGATTCGCACAGCTTTCATATTCGTACACTTGGTTGTACAATGCCTCTGCTGCATTAAGCATGCTAATTAAAATGAAAATAACGACTCCAGCGTGTTTTTCTGATGACAGCGTTCACCTCTTTTCAGCGTAAAAGAATTTTAGATAGTCCTACTTGTTACACAAGTCCCCGATCACCGAGCACGTAACGTCTACAACTAGCGCTTTTGGCGCGAAACCGACGTCACGCTGAAAACACATATAGGTGACTAGACCTAGCGCACCCCACTCCCCCCCACCCACACTCCAACTCCCGTACCCACCCCGTCATGCTTATAAGCATATCTGTCTGTGTCTGTCAGTGTGAAAGTATCTGTCTGTGTCTGTCTACTTCAGTTTTCATCTAGCTATACTTAACTTAACATGGGTCACCATGAGGAAGTACAATATCAATGCAAACCTAGTTCGCACCATTGAGCAGCTATACGACAAGGCTACAAGTGCAGTCCTGATAAATGGCAGCACAGGAGAATGGTTCAGAACAACAGTTGGAGTAAGACAAGGATGTCTTCTGTCACCCACCCTCTTCAACATTTTTCTCGAACGGATCATGTCTGATGCTCTGGAAGAACATGACGGAAAGGTTAGCATAGGCGGCAGAAATATTACCAACCTGCGGTTTGCCGATGACATAGACGCTCTAGCTGAGGAAGAGCATGAACTAGAAGCTCTAGTTGAAAGTCTCGACCAAACCTGCACAAGGTATAAGATGGAGATCAGTGCTGAGAAGACCAAACTGATGACAAACAGCGCAGATGGCATCCAGAGGGAGATCAAGGTAAAGGAGCAGAAGCTGGGTACTGTAAGCAGCTTCAAATACCTTGGAGCAGTTGTCTCAGATGATGGCTCAAAACAGGAGGTTCTCTCAAGGATAGCACAAGCCACTTCAGCTCTTACCAAGCTGAAACCAATTTGGAGAGATTACAACATATCTCTTGGATCAAAGGTGAAACTTATGCGCTCCCTTGTCATTTCCATATTTCTGTATGCCTGTGAATCGTGGACCTTGACAGCAGAATTAGAGAAAAGAACGCAGGCCTTTGAGATGAGATGCTACCGAAGGTTACTGAACATTTCGTACAAGGACCATATAACCAATGAGGAGGTTCGCAGGAAGATCCAAGCAGCCATTGGAGAATATGATGAACTCCTGAAGCTGGTCAAGAAACGGAAACTAAGGTGGTTTGGCCACGTCTCAAGGTCTTCTGATTTAGCAAAGACAATTCTTCAGGGCACAGTGAAAGGAAAAAGAAGAGGTAGACAGAAGAAGAGGTGGGAAGACAATATCAAGGAGTGGACAGGAATGGATTTTGCCAGCTCAACTAGGGCAGCTGAAGACAGGACAAGGTAGAAAGGGATTGTTTTGAAGTCATCTGTGGTGCCCCAACGACCTAGTAAGGTTATGGGATAGAATAGAATAGAATAGATACTTAGATGGGAAACATCTCTATATAAGTAGGTTCTGAGCAAGAGAGAACAAAACTTACGTTCTTTCATTTAGCGGTATATAATCGTGTACGATGTAAAAATTGTTGGTAAATATATTTACTTCAAGTTTATCTTTAGTCTCTGTCTCTCTGAGCAGTGCAAACTCTTACCTCTTTTTGTTAAGATCTATTTGTATCATTGTAAAATACTTATACGTCTGATAGATACCGAGTCCATATCATTAGTTTGTTTTAGCTCCATTTCTTGCTTTTACGACTTGGTTGCCACTCTCCATATACAACGGGTTATTCTTTTTCTGTGATAATGATTAGACATTATCAGGTTTGTAATTTATCAGCCTATCAAACAGATTACCCTCTTAACCCCCTCTCCTTTTCACCAACGCCGCCTTCATCAGCCTACAAGCGCATGACGGTTATTTCGCGGCAAAAACGCAACAACAATGTAGTCTGATAACATTTTATGTATTTTTACTACGTCCTGTTAAATAATGGCCAGTAAATCATATGTATCCTCGATGTTGGTCGTATCAGTTGACAGATGTCCTCTGGCGGTGGTCGTATCTTACTCAGGCGTTTATTTTATCTTGTTACAGACAGTACCTGACTATGATCGTGTTTTTGATGCGGAAAACAATGATTTAGCTGTACATTTTTGTGCTACTTATGCAAGACAGTGTTTGTAGGATTGAAAAATCCATCACAGCTAGACTTCTTCCAATCGAAATACTTTATAAACAATAATTAAGGGTAAGATCATTTGAAACTGATCGCACGGGAATTCTTGACGCACCAACGATGAATTTAATCATTATAGTGCAATTTCTTACATGTACAGTATCAGCACATACAATTTTATATCTAATTTTGATGTGATAGCTTGATTTTTTCATTTTAATACTTCGAATACATAAAGCATATCCCTTTTCTGTCAGGAGTACCTCGGCGTCAACAGGATCCTCTGGCGTTGGTGAAATATCGATTTTGGTATGCATAGTGTGATTCGTGGCCTTTCACATGGATCAGGGTGTGTGCAAACATAAATCAAATGTCCTCGCGAGAGTAAGCATAGGCGCAGGCTCACTTACAAACCGCTCGCCGAGTGTTCTTAAAATTATGGTCGCTTGGCAAGGCGTGAGTGAGTGAGTGAGTGAGTGAACTCGGGTTTAACGTCCCACCAACAACGAGGTCATATGGAGACGGGACCTCAGTTTGAAGTCTCATCCGAAAGACCGGAGAAGCGGGGGATCGATCTTGCGACCCCTGCATTGCTTGGCATGGCACTGTTTAACTCACGTTCAGCTGGTTATTCTCTTTTCTATACGATTTTCTCTAATTTTACCCGAAAAAAGAAAAAAGAAAAAGAAAAATGTATCTAAAGTGCATTTAAAATGACATGATATACTGCATTTAAAGTGCATTTAAAATGACATGATATATTTTCACCACCGGCGAGCAATTTGTAAGATTCGCATTAGTGCTCATAATCTTATGATTGAATTTGGAAGGTATCATAAACCAAAACCCTTACCAAGAGAAGAACGATTATGCCGAAATTGCAGTTTAAAGGTAGGTTCCTGGACTAGCGATAACAATTATGTCCACAAAATAATTTCGTATTTTTCTGAGCAGTATTGAATTCTCTTATTTTTCTGAATTTGTGGCCACTGAGAAACTCGTCAGATGTTGAAGAAAATAGTCGTTTTCTCTTTTGGTTTATTTTCTTTCGTTGGAATTCCAGTTCTAAAAATAACTATGTTTATCATGTCTATAAGTGCGTGATTTCTGATGCCATCCTCCAAAGGTCAATTTCCCCTTGCCATGAGCTCTACTAGAGGTCCTGGCATGGCGGATGGGTTAAAACTATCCCAAAATGCAATGCAGCATGACGTCAGCTGGGTTATCTATTTTTGGCGCGAACTAAAAAAGCGCTAACTGGTGTGCGAAGCAGAGTTAGGAAATCCCTACAAAACAACTTTTCTAATATTTTTTTGATTTACACCTTTTAGTGAAACTTATTCATTCCCTTTTATAAGTGCTTTCCAACAACTTGGAAGAAAAATCATCAAAATTATGATGCATTTCAAAGTACAGGAACCTACCTTTAAATGAAGCTGAAAATGAGATACATTTTTAACACAGTGCTCCAAATATAAAACAGAAAGAACAGAATTCCATAAAACTATATGTTTAAATAACCCAAACTTTCATTTGCTAAATGATATGAATAAAGCTCGGTGGTTATTATCACAGGAAAAGGAAGATGTTTTAAGTGAGTTAGCTTATTATATTGTAAATTGTCTAGATAAAAGGAAAATCAACCATATATTGAAATAGAATAAGTAAATAATTCCGAAACATGAATATAAATTAAATGATAAAATTTTTAACGAACCATCTACATTCCTTGAGCATTGATGCACACAAATTTGTATAGATATGATCAACTAATTGTTTTGTAATGTTTGTTATATGTAGTTAATATATGTGTGTTTGTGTGTGCGTATTTTTGTGTTGGTGTATATTTTTGCAAATCATATGTGTACTTTTTTTTAACAACCCGAAAGGGTCCTTGATTTGGAAATAAAATATATTCTAATTCTAATATATTCTAATATAAACCATATCTCGAACGATTTGTGGCCAGAAGTTGTTTTTCCAAACCAAATACAGCAAGTGAGCAGGGGCTCACGTATACACCCGGCCATTGCCACCACCTACAGAAAATGAACGAAAGACCGGAGAAGCGGGGGATCGATCTTGCGATCCCTGCATTGCTTGGCAAGGCACTGTTTAACTCACGTTCAGCCGGTTATTCTCTTTTCTGTACGATTTTCTCTACTTTTACCCGAAAAAAATAATATAAAAAGGAAAAAAAAAAAAAAAAACAGAAAGAAAAATGTATCTAAAGTGCATTTAAAATGACATGAAATAAACCATATCTCGAACGATTTGTAGCCAGAAGTTGTTTTTGCAACTCAAATACAGCAAGTGAGCAGGGGCTCTCGTATACCCCCGGCCAGTGCCACCACCTACAGAAAATGAGCTTAACATAATACATGAAGGCAAAATGTTAACAGACAATCAGTCTAGCCCAGCAATATTCCCGGTCTTATATCGAAAGGTTTCATCCTAAGATTTGGCAATAAGCAAAAGAATACACACTTCTAAGTAAAACTTTTACAGAGATATATAAAGTTTAAACCCAGTGACATTGACTTTAGGTCAGCAGCAGCACCATTTAGGTGACACAAACTGAGCAATATCTATCCTGTAGATAAGAGATCTACTCTTAATGGAAAGAATTTGCTCCTTGAGGAGCAAATTCTTTTCAAGGAGCAAATTCTTTCCTTTAAGAGTAGATCTCATCTTGCAAGTGCTTCGTTCCCCAGGAAAGCAAACATGAAGTCACAAGCGTCGTTCCCCTTTCTAGAAATGGCAGACAACTCGAAGTGTGAACCCAAACACCAATCAAAGTTCAACACCCTCTCTTTGGCACAAGCTCCAAACTAGACCTAACGCGTTAGACAAAAACAGAGATCTAAAGGAATTTTTAGGATAAGTGGGGCGGCGGTACTGCAGCGGAAACACGCTGTACTACCAATACTGGCCATTACTGGAGTTGCAAGATCGATCCCCTGCTTGGAGATATGAAGCGAACACGAAAAAATAACGAACGGACGGACAGACAGAAGAGACGAACGGACAGACGGAGGCCACGACATCATACGACCCGTCCTCGATTCTGTAAAAATTCATTCTTACAGTAAAATACTGTGATAAATCAACTGGAATTGTGTTGTAATTCTATCAATTCTGGATCAAATTTGAAAACTGGCCGAAACTAGAACAAGTGAGCAGGGGCTCACGTATATCCCCGGCCAGTGCCACCGCCTACAGAAAATAAACTTTACAGATTAATGCAAATGTCAACAAAGCGACACACAGCCAATCAATCATATCTAACACCAGACCCAGTCACATTTTAAAAGGGTTCAACCCAAGATTAACAGAAATATTATATAAAAGTTCGAAGTGTGACCTTGACCTATGGTCAGCAGCAGTATCCAGATGATATCAACTAAACTGTTTCAACCTAGAAGTAAATCTAAATGCCAAAAGGTTCCATTCAAAAATACTGAAAATACAAGTAAATCTTTAATGCTAATATAATACGTATGTCCAAGTCTTTGAACTTGACAATAGCCCAGCAGCAGCATCCAGATGATTCCAATTAAAATGTATCCATCCTTCACTAACACTAAGCACATCTAAACAAATTCCAATTGAAGCTTTCAGAAAAATAGAGAACAAACAAAAACGTGACACAAAACTTTAATGCAACTGTTGTACAAATTTCTAAGTCTGTGTCCTTTACCTTAGGTGATGCAAACTGATCAGTATTTATCCTCCCTGCATGCACAGGACGTTGAAATGACGTCGTACTGACGTCGATGCGACGTAATGACGTCGCATTGACGTAAGTACGACGTTATTTTGACGTCGTGTGCCTGCTGGGAGCTGTAGTAACAATAAACACAAATGAACCAGTTCCAGTAAAGAAGCCGGGCCGGGTAGCGCAATCGGTAGGGCACCTGACTCGTAAGTCAGAGGTCCTGGGTTCGAATCCCGGTCTGGCCACATACTTTCGTTTCTCCTTCTGCTGATTCAAGAAGGGCAGATGTCAGTTACTGGCGAAAGTATGTGCACTTAGTACTGGTTAACCGCTTAGAAGGTCTAAGCCTGCCCAGGATTAGTGTGGTTAGGTTAACTGACCGTCCCGACATGACCTTAGTTGTTTACCGTGGACGTTAAGCATCAAATCAACCAACCAAAAAATCCAGTAAAGAATTTCAGGAAACAAAGCATAAACAAAACTTAGTGCAAAACTTTAACACAACTGCTGAACAAATTTCTAAGTCTGTGACATTGACCTTAGGCCAGTAGCAACATCCATGTGATGCAAACTGATCAGTATCCACCCTTGAGTAACACAAAACATATATGAACTAGTTCCAGTAAAGACTTTCAGGAAAACAAAGCAAAAACCAGACTTAACGCAAAACTTTAACGCAATTGTTGTACACATTTCTAAGTCTGCGACCTTGGCCTTAGGCCAGTAGCAGCATCCATGTGATGTAAACTGATCAGTATCCACCTTTGAGTAACACAAAACATATATAAACTAGTTCCAGTAAAGACTTTCAGGAAAACAAAGCAAAAACCAAACTTAACGCAAAACTTTAACGCAATTGTTGTACAAATTTCTAAGTCTGCGACCTTGGCCTTAGGCCAGTAGCAGCATCCATGTCATGTAAACTGATCAGTATCCACCCTTGAGTAACACAAAACATATATAAACTAGTTCCAGCAAAGACCTTCAGGAAAACAAAGCAAAAAAAAAACTTAACGCAAAACTTTAACGCAATTGTTGTACGAATTTCTAAGTCTGCGACCTTGACCTTAGGCCAGCAGCAGTATCCAATTGATGCAAACTGATCCGTATCCAACCTGTAGTAACACTATACGCATATGAACAAGTTCCAGTAAAGACTCTCACGAAAACAGAGCAAAAGATCAAACTTAACGCAAAACTTAAACGCATGTTAATTAACGGACGGACGGACGAACGGACGAAAGGACAGACGCACGAACGGACGGAGAGGCAAAAATTATATAACCCTCGACATACTTTGTATACTGGGGATATAACAAACATGTTAAGACGCTCACTCCTGCAAGCTGGATTTATTGCTATTTTAAAACGGGACAGTATTCATAAAAGTCAGAAAAGCGCTTGTTTTCTGATCTAGCGGTCCCGGGTTCAAGACCCGTTGGAGGTGGAAACTTTTTCCAACTGTTAAAGAGTTTCCAATCGACAGTCTTTAATTATCCCCCACTCATCGTCCGGATATGACTGAAATAATGTTAAAAAGGACGTAAAATTGCAATCCGTCCATCCAAAGTCAGTGCAAAACTCTACATTTGAGCCGCGACACGACAAAACCAACCAAGTGGAATGTGCGTCAAGCGAAGACCCAGATCAGCCTGGGCATCCGCACAGTTTAATCAGAGACTTCGCTGTTGGCGTTGAAGTACCTTAGACCAACGAAGACTCTGATCAACCTGGTCATCCGGCGTGTCCAAGACTCAAAACAGCCTAGGCATCCACCCAGTGTCAGTCTTCGCTGTCGGCATGGAGGTTCCTTAGACCCTTAGCTACCCTTTAATCCCCAAGCAGAGCCTCTGATCAGACTGGGCGGATGAGCCACAACAAGACCAAACCAACAACGTGGCATTTGCGCCACGCAAAGACTCAGACTAGCCTGGGCATTCGCCTAGTCAGGTCAGAGTTGTCGCTGTATGCTTAAAGGTAGCTAAAGGTTTAAACTAACTCCATGTGGACAGCGAAGACTCTGATCTGACTGTGTGAATGCCCAGGCAGATCTGAGTCTTCGCTGGGCGCACAAACCACTTTTTGTGTCATGACTCATTTATATTAAAAGACCTGCGAACGATCCCATCTATAGATGCAAAGAACTTTTTTCGTCGATTTGGCAGTGAAGGGTTCCTTTTGCATAACTCACAATAAGTAAATACATAATAAACATAACAAGACCTGTAGCCAGACAGGACGGCTCGCTTGAACCTGCGCTTGTCCGTCTTCAAGTGTCAGTATTTCTTTCTTAGGGGTGGGGTTGGTGCTGAATAATTTCAATCAACATCTATCATCATACTAAATATAATTCAAATCCATCAATGCGTTAAGAAGCTATTAGATTTCAAAGAACCTGACGTAAAACTTTAACATAAAATTTCTCTAAGTCCATGACCTTGACCTACAAGTCATGTCCAGGGACGGGGATGAAATTGAATGAACTTTCTAACCAATATTTATCATCAAAACAAATATAAATCAAATCAATCAAAGGGTTTAGAAACTGAGATCTTAAAAAACTTAAACATAAAATTGCTGAGTGTGTGACCTTGACCCATAGGTCATGTCCAGAGGTGGGGATGCGGTTGAATAAAATTTCCAACTAATATCTATCATAAAACCAAACATAATTCATAACGATCAAAAGGTTTGGAAATTATGACATCTAAAAAAAAAACTTTAACATAAAATTGCTGTCCGTGACCTTGATCTACAGTTCATGACCAGGGGTGTGGATGTGGCTGAGCCAAACTTCGGACAAATATCTATTATTGTACCTAATACAATTCAAATCGATGGGAGGTTTAAGAAACTCTGAGATCTTAAAAACTTTAAAATAAAACTTTAACATAAAATTACTAAGTCCGTGACCTTGACCTATGGGTCATGACCAGGAATGGGGATGGTTTTGCATAAAATTTTGGACCAATATCTATCATCATACCAAATTTGATTTAGATCGATTAAAAGGTTTACAAACTATGAGATCTTAAAAAATTGAACGTAAAACTCTAACATAAAATTTCTAAGTCCGTGACCTTGACCTATGGGTCATGACCAGGGGTGAGGATGGTCTTGAAGAAATTTTTTGACCAATATCTATTATCAGACCAAATATAATTCAAATTGATCAAAGGGTTTAGAAACTATGAGATCTTATGATAAATTGGAGTCTAATGTTAAAGCACAGAAATCACATCTGGTTAACTATGAATCTAAGGCTGTTCGAAACGAAAAGGAGGCTGTTACAAAACGAAAAAGAGTCATGGTTTCAAAACTAATTGGTCATCATGGCTAAACAAATTTGTGTAGGCACGGTGACCAGGTCGTTTTAGGACTCTTTTTCGTTTGTTAACAGTCCTTGTATATACATAGCTAACCGGGGATGGAAATAGCTTTTCGGACAGTAGATTATTTTCTGTTATAGTTGTCCTGCAACAATGAAAAGGGCAGAGTTGTTGCACCTGAAAGTGCACCTGTTTACTTTAGTTTATTACCTGATTCATGCTTTATCATATGCAGTCGCATCTGAGAGTGTAACTAACGATCAACTAGTGGATTAAATAGGCAAATTTTAAAATCGTAACGTTATAATAAAAACGTCACGTTTTCCAATGCTAAATCTAACAACTTAGTGCAAAACTTGCTAATAAAAAACTATTTTAGTGTGAGATGAACAAAAGAATCTTGCATTCGTCCTCCTGTATTATTGAACTTATTAAACTCGTTGGAGAAAACCGATAAGATGCCCAGCCCTGCCTCGCATCTTATCTTTCACCAAACTCGTCTAATAAATTCAATAATACAGGAGCAGTCATGTAAGCTCCTAATAATATGTTTTCTTCTTGTTCTTTACTATACAGTCAACTCTCGATATCCAATATCCTAAAGTCGAAGTTTATCTCAAACTACTGTTATCTCAAAGTAAATTTTATGGTTCAAGAAAATTTTCTTTTAGATATCAATAGTTTGAGATAACAGGAGTTGAATGTTTTTTTAAAAAAAAAAACAGAAAATATGTCCAAGTACATTATCTGATATAAGAAGATACTTTGAGATATAAGTGGTTGAGATCACGAGATTAAACTGTATTTCTATATGAGCCGCGACACGAGAAAACCAACAATGTGGACGTGCGGACAGCGCAGACTCAGATCAGTCTGGGCATCCGCCCAGTCTGATCAGAGTCTTCGCTGTCCGCATTGAGGTAGCATAGACCCTTAGCTGTCCTTTAAGCGCTAGGCGAAGAGTCTGATTAGACTGGGCGGATGCCCATGCTGATCTGAGTCTGCGCTGGGCGCACAACCACTTTGTTGGTTTTCTCGTGTCGGGGCTCATATATTTTCGACTTGAGTTTGCACACCGCTTTGGCAGTGGACTCAACCTTTTCAGTAATTTTCTAAAATTAACAAGACATGCCTAAAAAGTCTGCCATATCCTTTTGAACCTCCTCGCTACATCTTTTCAAATAGAACATGTTCGATTTCCTAGCCATGTCGTTGGTGATTACCGCACAGTCAAACTGTTGTTGCAGTCTGCTTGCGGCTTCTGAGATCTTGGTAAAAGGTCGTCCGTTGTATTGTAAGAAAAATGAACTGGATTGGGTTTGGGTCCGGCTCACAATTTCTGGTCTTAAAAAGTTTGCGTAGCGTTCATAAAAGTCTAAAATTTGTCCGTCTAAAACTATCCACGCTTTATGACCATCTCTGGCCTCATGGTCTTTTGAGCTAATGCAAACCATTGTTTTTCCATCGCATTCTTTTCGATTGTGCTTCAAAGCCAATTCGACGTCATTTACAGAGAGTCTTTCAATGGTCGCTGGACGATGCCCCAATTTTAAAAGAACTTGGCACACCAAATATCTATTTACCAGCGCTGTCTGATCTCTGTTAAGTGTATGGCCGTTCTCCGCTGATTCTAGGTGTCTATCAACAAGACCTTTGGCCTCACTCCTCATAACAGCGGTTACTTCCCATGGTGTTGGCGGTCTCTCTTGTATTTGCTTATCTTTATCCCTCTGATCTCTTGCTTTTGCTTGTAAAGTTGTTCCGATTTCTTCTATATCACACATTTCCAATTTCAGATTTCTTACTTTAGCATCTCCTTCTGCGGTTTTAAGGTTTTGATATCGCTGTTTTTCAAACTGGACAAAATGTCTCAGTGATTTGAAGTAATTGTATATTGTCTGATAGTTCACTCCGACATTTACCAGTGTATCACAGGCCTCTTGAAAGTTCTCCTCTGTAATGATTTCATATGAGTATTCTTTCATGGTACCCTTAGACATTTTAAAAAGTAACTTGATTATATTCCTTACGCTGTTTTCCTTGGTCCTATCCTCCTTACCTTGTTTCGCATACCAGTCCCAAAAATCTTTAAAAACTTGACATTGAAGCCACTGTTTTGGAATCTTGTACCATCCTATTTTCATTAATTCTGCTTTTGTTCCTTTAGTAAAATTGTACTGTTTCTCTAAATCCGCGTCAGCCTCTTCGTCGTCACCTTCTTGTACAATGTCCATATCTATAATGAAAATTAAGCAAGTTTCTTAGTTGAAGAGGTAATTCAGATCTAGCTAACCAACTTATAACTAAGCAACAAACACATCCTGTAGCTGGTTTACTAACAAAATTCACAAACGAACGACCAACCATGGCAACTAACTAAATTACTAAAAAATTACTAATAAATCATCATACTACCAACCAAGCTATCTTACATTTTCTTTTTGGTGGTAAATTAAAATCTTAAAGAGTTCCTTCCAATATTAAAAATTAAAATCTTAAAGTGTTCCTCCCAATTTGTAATTATCATTATGTCCTAACCCAAAGAAAGTTTTAAGACGCGCGCCTTTGGTCGGTACCTTCACGACGCAAAGGCTAGTCAAATAAAACCTGTTCGTGAACAGGATAACTGGCCTGACAGCGACTTGCCTATCACATAAAGAAACTTGAACGTAAAGCTTTAGTTCACGCCAGCTCAAACGCCAACGCCGACGTCAGGTGACAACAATAGCTTCCTGTACTTTTGTACAGTCGAGCTAAAAAAACTGAGTGTGTATTTTGAAGATCCCAGGAGCTGAGTTTGGACTGTAGTCTTATCAATACTGAGAAAATACAGACAACTACTAGAATGTGTCAAGAGGACACGGATGCCCCTAGTGCCCTTAGTAAGATAGCGCCTTCTTTAAGGTACTGACACTTGTAGGATAACTAGGTTCACAAAGGCAGACTTGTGTGGTACATGTTTTATTGTTTTCCTTAGGCAGATGTATTGTGCTTCTTGGATCATCAAGAGAAGTGTGTGGGGGGACCGGCATGACTGTCATATGTGATAACATTCTTATCTTATCACAGAAATGGATGCCATGCAATTTTCCAAAAGAAATAGCCCGGAAACAAATAACTTTTCAAAAACTAACAAACCGAAACCATTTTTGTATGAAATGAAGTTGAAAAAGGGCCATAACTCCAAAAGTAATTGGCGGATTTTACCCTAAATTGAACCTGACCTGAATTTTATAATTATATATCTGTGTATAAAATATGAATCTAATACATCAATCTTTTTTAAAAGATAATGGACGGAAATAATTTTTTTGTACAAAATAAAGTCGAAAAAGGGCCCAAACTCCCATAATAATTGACGGAATTTACCCTAAATCAAACTTGACCTGTATTTTATGATTATATACCTGTGTATAAAATATGAATCCAATAGACTAATCTTTTCAAAAGATAATGAACGGAAACCATTTTTTCATACAAAATGAAGTCGAAAAAGGGCCATAACTCCCACAATAATAGACGGATTTTACCCTAAATTGAACTTGACCTGTATTTTATAATTATATACCTGTGTATGAATATAAATTCAATACACCAACGTTTTCAAAAGATAATGAACGGAAACCAGTTTTTCATACAAAATGAAGTCAAAAAAGGGCCATAATTCCCACAATAACAAACGGATTTTACCCAACATCGAACTTACCCTGTATTTTATGATTATATACCTGTGTATAAAAATTCTATTCAATATACCAATGTTTTCAAAAGATATCGAACGGAAACCAGTTTTTCATACAAAATGAAGTCGAAAAAGGGCCATAACTCCCACAATAATATACAGATTTTACCCAACATCAAACTTGACCTGTATTTTATAATTATATACTTGTGTATAAAATATGAATTCAATACACCAATGTTTTCAAAAGATATCGAACGGAAACCATTTTCGTACGGGACGTACAGGACGTACGTATGTACGGACAGCGGTGATACTATATGCCTCCCCATTTTTAATGGCGGGGGCATAACAAGCATTTTCATATGATGGCAAGAAAACCTGAAAAACTTCAAGAAAATCGGATGAGGCGTCTAGGAGGAGTTGCGGACACAAGATTTGGGACGTAGAGATGCATGTACACACGGACGCATGCACCCCCAGTCGGAAAAAGAATTATCTATACCCCCCACCCCCCGCCTACGTCGGGTGACAATTAGAACTATAAAACGCTACATTACTTGTTATGTATTCTGGGTCATGAAATTTTTTTATCTCCAGGTTATTGACAAACGTTCTGATTTTCCAAACAAATTATTCTATGTCCGAACTGAAAAGTCCATTGTCCTCCTAAATAAATGGGTTTGAACAGTATCTTTTGAAACCTAACATGTAAAGACTTGTTTGCGTGATATGCAGTTCAATTATTTTATTCATATGTTGTTGTTTTTTTTCACCCTAAATTAAGGACTGCAAACGACAAACCCCAAACCCCATTTTCTCGGCTTTTTTTAGAAAATGGACATAGAACACTATATAGCATTCAGCCGACGACTTACTGACGCATTCCGCGTCACACAGAAGCGTCACACATCAGGTAAGAAACGGCTAACAGGCCAGCCAACTACTGACAAACAATCTAGAACTAAACAACAGTATACATGTACCCCCCACAAACATAGTTTGCGGGGGTATAACCAGCTGATTATGAACGACCGGTCGGTAATATACAGTGGACTCTATTTACAACGCCCGCATTTGGTTCAATGCATTTTGAAGTTAAGCTGAATTCACTGTCTCGAAGAATACCTACTTTTAACAACAAAGCCATTTCGTGCATATCTAAATGCCGTTATATAAAATTTTGCTGTTGCAATGAGTCTCGTAAAAAGAGAGCTGACTGAAGCTTGAAATTGCCTTTTGCATTAAGATATGTTTATGAAAAAAGGAGGCTCAGAGTATATAGAAACACTAAGAAGAGTTTTTTCTTTCTTTTCGTTCTGTTATTTTATGCTTCTCGGTAACAGAAGTATGGCCTAAAATGTTCATGATTTTAAATACAGATACGCATTCTTGGAAAATGTGTGTTCATGCTTAACGTTTAATTTTTTTTCTGAAATCTTAAACGTATGTGTCAGAGTGTAAGAATCGAAATATTTCAGCTCTGACGTTGAATTGTTGAATAATCACTGTTAATCATTTTTACGTTGAAAATGACGTTGAATCTACACTGATCCAATATTGTGTCCCAGTTGGCCCTGTTACACCTGATTTTTTTAATAGAATCAGAAAATGTACATGTATGTCACTTACAGTCTTCGGTGTTGTCAGCGTCTATAATAACACAATCCTCTTCTTCTGTATCAGTAGCCGTTCCTGCTTCTAAAAATATAAAATATACTATACTTAAGTAAACTATATTTATACTATACTTAAGGACGAAAGTTCTGCACGGATGTTAAATCAACATCCGTGCAGAACTTTTGAACTTAAGTATATATAAAATATGATAAATGAGCCGCGACAAGACAAAGCCAACAAAGTGGCATATGCGCCCAGCAAAGACTCAGACCACTCTGGGCAACCGCCCAGTCTGGTCAGAGGCCTCTCTGTCCGCATGGCGGTAGCTTAGACCCTTAGCTTTCTTTAAGCGCACAGCGAAGGCTCTCATCAGACTGGGCGAATGCCCAGGATGATCTGAGTCTTTGCTCTTTGCTATGCGCACATGCCACTTTGTTGGTTTTGTCGTATAGCGGGTCATATATTAAAAATTTGTCTCAAATAACTCCAAATCACTATTCTAAAGCTAACTAAACGCGATTTGATTGCTTCAGAATGAGTGTGTGTAGGACAATTTTCGTAACGACGTTCCTCACGCACCTAAGCGGAACGTATTCGTAGCCGCAGCAACGGGCCGCCGTATTTTAGAACGAACGGAAAAATTCTTTTTTTTTCATCGATAAATAGACCTTTCCGAGCTACACCTAGAAATTCAATCAAAAGTCACCTGATAGTGTATAACTGACCAATGCATCGACAACTTAGCACGTGACCTAGTCCCACAAACAAAATTGCACGTTTATAATATCTCACAAATAGTCCGTGATTTACCTTACAGTCAAAGAAGAGATGACTGAGCCGCGACACGAGAAAACCAACAAAGTGGTTGTGCGCCCAGCGCAGACTCAGATCAGCCTGGGCATCCGCCCAGTCTGATAAGAGTCTTCGCTGTCCGCATGGAACTAGCTTAGACCCTTAGCTCAGTTACCTTTAAACGCAAAGCAAAGACTCTGATCAGACTGGGCGGATGTCCAGACCGATCTGAGTCTGCGCTGGGCGCACAACCACTTTGTTTGTTTTCTCATGTTGCGGCTCATGTATACTTGTTAAAGTAGGCGTGGCTTAGAAAAGGTGACTTCTTTGAGTAGGAAGCTTGAAACTACCCAGAACTATCTTCTTTGCAACAGAATCCTAGGTTTTCCACTTAGCTGACAATTTTTGGACTTTGTCACCTGCAGATCGTTGCAAAGTTATCTGTGGTGTCAAGATTATGGGAGAGAGTAGATTAAGGACCATATACGTCAGCGCGGAGACATTGTGAACAAGCGCTGTTGGTGACGTTACATATATGTGACAGTGTCCGGCATTTTGAGCTTTATGGAGCGAAAATCGGAAATTTTGTTTTTAACATTTTCATATTTATTAGTGCTTCCAGAATAGATTTCCAGAAGCACGAAACAATAGCGCTAAGGTTTACTGCAAAAGCAAACGAAATTCACATCAACCCGAATTTTAATTTCGTTTCACTGACTGGATACAATTTACATACTAGCTGGATAAACTTTTAAAACTCAGGTTCATGACGTCCCTTTTCAAAGATCTATAATGCGAATATTCTTAAAAGAGTGTAGATGAAGAAAATTAAAGACGCGTATAGATATGTTGAATCACTCTTTTCAGGTGACGCTTTGAAATTTATTAGTCAATGCGCGGAAATCCAATTAACTTAACGTGCACATTTTATGACGTCACTTTCATTTCACGTTTCGTGACGTCAACGCTCACTTCCACAAGGCTCAAAATCCCAGGCGCTGTCACATATAGTGAACTATCCGATTGCCGCGTTTTGCTGTTTGAATGAGTATGACGTAACGTCAGATGTTGGTGACAATAAGCGTAACGTTAGAAAGCGTCAGATTTTGATCGCTGTTGACAGTTCACTGCAACGGCCACATCAAATTTCTTCAAATTCCTAAATAAATACGCATTAAATGTGACTTTAATTGCCAGCTGCAGCTGCTAGCAGAATACATCGGAAGGTATTAATTTTGGGGACAACTTAGGATTTTGCTCGATTTGAATAGGGAGCCCCGGTAGCTCAGTACTTTAAGTGCTGGTCTGCTAACCTAGTGGTCTCAGATTCGATCCCATCTTGAGATGAGTCTTTTCAAATGTAAACGGGGTTCAACACGTTTTGGCTGTCGAGTCTTCATCCTTGCTTCATCACGGTCTTTTCTTGATCTTAATTGTTGACCGTGATGACTCTCTGATGAGTTACGGGACCTCCATACGAACCGAACTACCAACTAATTGTGTGCACCGCAGCGGAGGGTGAGGGTGAAGGTTTGGGCCCAGTAAAACCGGTTTAAACCCCCCAGTAGTTATTACTGACCGTCACACGGCGGTACTTTCGTTGTGGTTGCATTTGTTTTATGTTCGGTGCTGTTTAATTTATTGTGTTCTCATTTTAACCCTTCTATAATAAAAATAGAAAATAGGTAAAAAATAATTGTTAAATGTTTTTTGTATAATTTGCTTAGTCTGTTGTAACCCTTCTGTTGGTCTAAATTTTATTTAGTTAAATAAAGATAGCTGAGTTGCCACCTATTTGAGAAAGAGCTGCTGACTCGGCCTATCACTTGTAATTTATTGTTTGTTGGGATGTCTTTGTCAATCTTTCCCTTTGATGTTGGGGATAGGGTTTGGGATCTGATTCAGTCAGTTCCTGATTTAATTTCCATTGCACACAACCTTTCATTATCATCCTCTCATTGTCCTGATTTGACTGAAATACTGTTGAAAAGGACATAAAATCGCAAGTCATCCATATTTCCATTGATTTCAATAAAACGTAACTAACGTCAAATACAGTTGCGGACAAAACCGCTAGATTTGCTTATTTGTAAATTGCATCGGCTCTCCGAAATAAATTCCAAAAACATTCCTGGTAAATAATTATTCAGAATATGTATTTCATGTCCGCCTGATTTAAATTTGCTTTATATTAAAGTTCGATATGATTTTTATGCTCAGAAAATGCCACCCAGTATGCAAAATAAAGAAATCTGGCGTTGAGGACAAAACCGCTAGATTTGGAAAATTTGGTATTTCTTTAAATCGGATAATACATTCCGAAGTCTGGTTTCACAGCTCAAAAATTCCAAATAGGTTTTGTATGCTGGTAAATTTTCTACTCTGCTTCTACTGCGCATTGTTCTTTAGTGGTCCCTTGATTTTCGTCGGGTGCCGTTTTTTAGTGCCGAAAATCTGAAGTTTACGTTTTTCTTGAATCGCTAAATCTTTAGTTTTCTTCTAGACGGAAAGGCTCAACTTATTGGCGTTCCGATGTTAGATTACATTACTTCACTCGCATCGACGGTGAAAATTTTGTTGGTTTTTGAGCTCTGGTTTTCATTTTAAACTGAAAAAAACTAATTTGCATTGCGAGTGCGTTGCAACGTCTTACTGCGTAAAACCTGACGTTGTTTGGTATTTCATGACGGTGTATTTATTTTTATCTCATAAATGAAGATTTTCTTTTTATCTTCCAAATACTCAATAAAAAAACCTTTCAAGTGGTATAAAATTTATTATTTTTGCTCGTCCGTTAGATATACTGTATCGGGAGAAAATTAAGATGGATTGAAAAATGAAATTGTCACCAACACCTGACGTTACGTCTATAAGATCTAGGATTTGACGTATATTGGAATACATCTATATATTTCAATCAGTTTTACAACGTTTGTTTGCTTCCAGCGTGATAAGCCACTCCAAGCTGGGGTCTACTCTTGAATAAAAGAATTTGCTCTTGGGGGAGCAAATTCTGTCCTCTAAGAGCTGATAGCCATTGCGGAGAGAGGCAAACGTGAAAATGGTAGACTTTTTCCCTGAAAGAGTACCAGCTTAAAGAAAACTGGAAAAAACATGTAACAAGTTCACGATGCGACAAACACACAGCTTCCCGGATCATTGTGCTCAAACAGCGATATTAGACGTGTGAATAAAGCCAATAAAGAAACTGACCAGTAGGCACAACACTTTGAACCAACATTGAATCAATAATGAATCAACGTCATGACGTTGAATCAATGTTTGTTCGGAGTTATGTGCCCAGTTGGTGCAATATACAAACATTATTGTTTGATGGATAGAAGGATATACATCTTGCGATTTTACGTCTTTTTTTAAACAGTAGTTTAGTCATACCAGGACGGTGCGAGGATGATGGTGAAAGGCTGTGTTTATGTTTGAAAATATTTTCGCTTGCAGCGAGAATCGGACCCGGGGCCGGTCACTATGATAACGTGTGGTTTCCAATGGCCTAGTGGTCATAGAAGCAGTGGGTTTACTGTATCTTGGGCACTGCATATGGAAGCCGGACTCCATCCCAGTCCTTTCGCTGTTGGAAGATACGTTACTATTATTTGAGCCGCAACACGAGAAAACCAACGAAGTAGTTGTGCGCCCAACGCAAACTCAGATCAGCCTGGGCACCCGCCCAGTCTGATCAGTCTTCGCTGTCCGCATGGAGGTAGCTTAGACCTTTAACAACCCTTTAAGCGCTTAGCGAAGAGTCTGATCGGACTGGGCGGATTGTAAGGCTGGTCTGAGTCTGCGCTGGGCGCACAACCAATTTGCTGGTTTTCTCGTTTCGCGGCTTATTTTACCTTCGATATGTAGCACTCTTTCAGAACTTCCCGATGCTGCTCCATCGTCGTTTCCTCCAGCAGTTTCAGTCGTCTCTGATTCCTGCATTGTCTTGCTTTTCTTCGCCTTAGTTTTCCCATGCAGGGGCGCTTTTCCTTTTCTAGACCGAACCTCTATAAGCCCTGATCCAGTTTCAATTTCCAAGGTATCCGTTAAATTTGGGCATACATCATTCTCCTGCCCATTTCCACAACTGGGCCCTTGTTGACTGGATTTCCCATTTTCATCCAAATGTACAGCTTTTCTTTTCTGTCCTCTCATGAGGCCCCGGGTTTGCACTACCAATGTGTTCAATTCATTTCGGTCTGTCTTTTCCGGTTGTTTTTCTCCTTCTGTTTCTACTGACTCTTTTCCTGGTCCGGGAATCGTAACAGGTGCTTGTCGTTCTTGCATTAATCTTGCCTCGGATGCTCTCTTTTCAGCCTCCGCTTTTCGCCTCTGGTTATCCTCTTCAGCTTCTTTTTTAAAGTTCCTATTTGTCAAGTCATTGTAAACAGGCCGCCGTACGTATACATGTTCATATTCCTCCGGCACTGCGCAATGACCAAAGGACCTCAGTAACTCTGCGACTTCAAAAGGAGAGTAGGTTTCTTTCTTTTTTAATTCAGTCATGCTGAAAAACAGGCTAGGTCCGGTAATTGCACACGCACGTCTAAATACTTTGGCATTGCTTACACCCAAATTCTTTCTAGCATCACAGTCAGGGTACAGTCCTTTGGCTATTTTACAACTAATAAGGTGACGTCCCATATTTTCGTCCCATTTCTGGAAGCATACTAAACACAAGGTTGCTGGGGCTTTGTGTTTCCTGTAGGCATCGGCGAAGATAGATGTAGAGTTTGTTGTTTCTGGAGCAGTCATTTTCACTGAAATACATGTATAGCTAATAATATCTGTGGCTAAGCAAATTTACACCTTTCACAAATTACAGCCAACTCTCGATATCTCAAAGTCGAAGATCACCCGAAGCTACTAACACCTTAAAGTAAATTTTCTGGTCCCAGAAAGTTTGCTTTGAGACATCAGTTGTTTGAGATAACAGGAGTTGAAATGAAAAGAAATATTGGAAATATGTCAAATCTATTTTCTTCGATATAAGAAGTTACTTAGAGATATCAGTGTTCGATATAGTAGAGAGCTGACTGTACGAGTTACTGGAATACTGAAAAATGAAAAACTAACTGGTCCTTTGGGCTCACTGGGCTTTAAATAAGTCAGCTTCAGCTTGAAGATAGAGTTCTGCTAAAGCCGGTGCTTTGGGGGCGGGCTGGGTGTGTGGGCGGGGTGGAGAGTGACTTGTCCAGAGCTTCACAATACATTAATGCAAATGAACAGTCAATTAAACCGAATATGTGTCCCACGGTCACAGGCGCTTCATATCAAAATACTTGACTGACTAAACAAAACTAGTAAATGTTAATTTCTTTATCAAATTTCCCCCCAAAAATTCACTTGTTTTAGCGTATTGTTTCATATGCGACTTGACTGACGAAAATAAAACAATAAACACGTCTAATCATGTACATGATGTCAGCCAGAAAAGTTAATTCTAAGGCGCCAAGCTTTTTTTCCGCATATTTGAACATTGAAAAGTCAAGGTCAACCCAAGGTCAGCATTGAACAATCTTTGTAGTACTCGAATACCTGATGCTGCATCCCAAGTTTCAAGGCCATCGCTCAATTTGTTCTGGAGGAAAAGATTTAAAGTTTTTTTTCTATATATAGATATGACGGCCATGTTGGTATTGTGACCTGGAAATTTTCGTTCCCTCAGCGCCTGGGGGATCTATATGAAATTCGGCTACAACTGGCCCTGTGGCTTTTGAGGAGATGTTTGAAATTGTCAAAATATGAGAGACCAGGGACAAAGAGAAATGATATTTACCTCTTATAGTCACAAATCTCATGTACACATTAAGATGAATATACATATCATTTTGAGATCAAATTCTTCAAAACTACTCATGAAATCTTATGTTTTAGCATTTCCGATTTGACATTGCCGTAAGAAAAGGTAAAGGTCTTCCTAAGGACACCATTTGAATATTCTTGGTAGTACTTGATTACTTGATGCTACATACCAAGTTTCGAGGCCATCTGTCAGTTGGTTCTGGAGAAGAAACCTTTCAAAAGATTTTACCATATATGGCCATGTCAGCCATGTTGGTTACGTGACCTGGACCGTTTGAACGATTTTCCCCTCATTTCTCTTTATGAAATTTGGCTACAAAAGGTCAAGGTCATCCTTAGATCATGATTTAGTAATTGAGTATCCAATGCTACATAACAAATTCAATGCAATCGGTCAGTTGGTGCCGGAGAAGATTTAAATGGTTTTTTTTTTAAATCATATTTGTGCATGGCGGCCATGTTGGTCATGTGACTCAGACTGTTTGAACACATTTTCGTTCTCTTAGCCCCGGGAGGCTCTATACTTTGTACTCACAAATCTTCGTTCATTCATTAGGATGACTGTATATACCACTTTTTAAGCCGATTTCTTCATTAATTCCCGTGAAAACATATGCTCTAGCATGTTCCCATATATAAACACCAGAGAAAAAATTTGTCCTTGCCGTAAAAAAGGTCAAGGTCAACCCAATGTCAGGCTTTGAACAATCTTGGTAATACTCGTATGCTCAATGCTACGTACCAAGTTTCAAGGCAATCGGTATATTGGTTCTGTAGAAGAATTTTATAGGTTTTTACCATATATGGGCGTGGCGGCTATGTTGGTCATGTGATCAGGAACGTTTGAATAAATTTTCGTTCCCAGCCCTCTGAGGGTTCAACATGAAAATGATTACGATCGGCCCATCGGGTTCAGAGGAGAATGCGTTTAAAATTGTCGAAGGACGACGACTCCCATCCTATAAGCTCTCTCGGAACCCCTGGCTTTGGTGAGCTAAAATGGCATGATACATCAAAATCACAGCTACCCGTATTATTATGCTCAGACCGCGACAACAGACATGTTATAGCTATGAATGAAGCATGATAAAGGAGCTGCATTATACAAACATAATGGATGGATGGATGGATGGATGGATGGATGGATGGATGGATGGAAGAAAGCCTAGCAGGCACAAATCTTGAATCAATATTGAATCAACACTGATTCAACGTTATCACTCAACGATTAAGTCTATATTCTAATGCACTTACGAATGTAACGCGACGTCTAATTGGTAAACGTTAGAAAAATTTGCTACAGTATATTCTGCGATATAACGTAGCGAACCCGACGTCATTAAGTAACGTTGCTTCTCATTGGCTGACGTATGGTTAAACGCTACTGAAAGCACTCACTGCTGGTGTAAAGTAGTAGACTTTGAAAGGCGAAATATGATAAAGTGCATTAGAAAGGGGACGCAAATCGTCGATTTTATGGTCGCAAACGGTCGACTATAAAACCGACGATTTCCTTCCCCAAATGACAATTTTGAGTATAGTTATAGCCTAAATATACGTTGATGCAACGTTAAGCGTAACGACACACCGTTGAAGCAACACTGAATCCACGTTATTGCATAAAAAGCAGTGCCGAAAGGTAATAACAGCCGTGCATCAACAAGCAAAAAGCTGTGTTTCAACAAAGTTTTTCACGCGCTGTTGAAACACGATGACAGAACTTTCGTTATGCTTGTGCCGGGCCACTACCTTTGTCTCTCCCGTTTCGGTCGAATTACAAAATTGGTGGTGCGCCTCTCCTCTTTCGGTTAATTAACAATATAATTGGTCGCGTGCTACCTATATATTCTTGTGACGTCATCATACTTTGTACTCTTATTACGTCATAAAGTACTGACACGGATTTCAAAGCCATGTTGTCTTCATTCTCACGATGCCAAATGGAGAGTGTTAAAGAAAACGTCATGCAAGACATGCATCCTAAACTTTCAGCAATCAAGAACTGCAGGATGGTGCATGAATGGGCCGGGCATGTTCTGTATGGAATTTTTGCTTTGATCAAGGTATCTGCTTTTTTGTTGATGAATTTGCAACGACCATCTTGGACTCTTTTCATAAATACTGAGGTTGAATAGAATGATGGCAGCCATTTTGAACAGCTTGATGCTCTCGGGCCAGGAAGACGGATATTGATAAAAAAAAATGCACTGGCGCGTTGGCTGTGAAACGGTGACAAAATATAGTGCCGTATTTTTTGCAAATATTAACGAATATTTCGTTGAATTTATGCAATAACAGCGATCAAACATGTTTTTCCAATGCATTAACGTTTGCCAGGTCCCTCGGGAGATGTTGAAAACCTCGGCCTTCGGCCTCGGTTGTCAACATCTCCCTCGGGACCTGGCAGACGTTAATGCATGAAAAACCATGTTTGATCCCTATATTAATTCAACGTTATCACGCTGAATCAACGGTAGTTTCAAGGTTGTCTGCCAACTGGAAAGGATTGATGAATGAATGAATGTTAGATTATTTATAGACGCCCAACCCGGAAAGGATGAATGCATCGGGATTTTACGTCCTTTTCAACAGTAGCCTTGTCAAATCACGACGATGGGAGGATAATATTGAAAGGCTGTGTGCAACAGAATCTCGTTTACGGCTACAACGATTTCCAGCGGGACTCAAACCAGATACCATTGGATTAGCAGACCAGCGTTTAACCCATTGTCATACCGGGATGGATGACTTGCGATTTTACGTTCTTTTCAATAGTATTTCAGCCATGTCAGGACAATGGGAAGTTAATAATGAAAGGCTGTGTGCAAGGGAATCCCGTTTACATATATGATACCTGGTGGAAAATAAAGGTCAACTTCAAGGTTTCCCATAGCCTAGTGGCCTTAAGGTCAGTGGAGGTTAACGACCCACTGTATCTTGTGCACACAAGAGCGGCAGTAGTGTAGTGGATAACGCGCTGACCTACCAACCTAGGCAGGGGCGTAGCTAGGGGTAATTACACATTACGCAAAATCATGTTTATACTCATTAAGGGCAATAATAGTCACTAAGATGTTTCAAAGTTTCGTGTCTGGCGGCAGTTAGTATTAAAATTGTGTTCAGTAAACAACATTTCAGCATGAAAATACGCAGGTGTGTGTTGAAATTTTGTCAGTTTGACAAAATTTCAATAAGCACCTGCGTATTTGCGTATAGGTAGCTACGCCCTTGCTAGGGATCGCATGACCGATCCCCCGCTTCTTTAAACATAGGTCCCGCTTCCGTATGACCTATAGGTATTGGTTTGACGTTAAACCCGAGTTCACTCACATTTTGGGCACAGCATATGAAATTGCGGAGCCTATCCCTCTCCTTTCGCTGTTGGAAGATACATAACTACTAATTCACCTTTGATACGTAGCGCCCTTTCACCACCTTCGGATGTTGTACCTGCGACTTCTCCTCCAGCAGTTTCAGCCGTCTCTGATTCTCGCAATGTCTTGGTTTTCTTCGGCGTATTCTTCCCTAACAGAGGCCCTTTTCCTTTCCTTGATGAAAATGCCCGAAACCCTGAGTCAGTTTCTCTTTCCATTACGTCGCTAAAATGTTCGTCACTTCCATCTGCTTCTTCATTTCTCGAACTAGGTTCTTGTTGACCGGACTCCTCATCTTCATCTAAATATACAGTTTTTCTTTTCTGACCTCTCAAGTGACCCCGGAGTCGCAATACCGGTTGGTCAATCTTATCCTGATTTGCCTTTTTCCGTAGTTTCTCTTTCTCTGTTTCTACTGACTCTTTTTCTGGCTCGGAAAAAGTAACAGGTGCTTGTCGTTTTTGCATTAATCTTGCCTCGGATGCTCTTTTTTCAGCCTCCTCTTGTCGCCTCTTCAAATCCTCTTCCACGTCTCTTTTAAAGTTCCTGGTTGTCAAGTCACTGTAAACAGGCTGCCGTACGTATACATGTTCAAATTCCTCTGGCACCGCGCAGTGACCAAAAGACCTCAGTAACTCTGCGACTTCAAAAGGAGAGTAGGTTTCTTTCTTTTTTAATTCAGTCATGCTGAAAAACAGGCTAGGTCCCGTATTCGCACACGCACGTCTAAATAATTTGCCGTTGCTTACACCCAAATTCCTTCTAGCATCGCAGTCTGGGTACAATCCTTTGGCTACTTTACAACGCACCACGTGACGTCCCATATCTTCGTCCCATCTCTGGAAGCATACTAAACACAAGCTTGCTGGGGCTTTGTGTTTTCTGGCGACAGCGGTGTTTGTTTTTTCTGGGGCAGCCATTTTCACTGAAATACAAAGGTTCAAGTTACTGGAACACTGGAGCAATAGGATCTTCATACTGTAGCATGTACATTAACTCGTCCTTTGGGCCCATTGGGCTTTATATAAGTCAGCTGTCTGCTTGAAAATAGAGTTCTGCTAAAGCCTGTGATGCGAGGGGGCGTGTTTGTGTGTGTGTGTGTGGGGGGGGGGGGGGGGGGGGGGCTCTGCGAAATGGGGGCATAACCAGATTTGCACATTGCATTTATGCAGTTGATTAGAGTCAAGTAAACCAAATCAGTGTTCCACAAGAACTGTACTTCAAAATACTTGGACTGACTATACTAAACCATTATTAAAGTGAATTTATCAAATTTTCCGATATAATTACATATCCTTTAGCTTATTGTTCCAAATGCGACTAGTCAAACACGTCTGAATGATGGACATGCTGTCAGCCAGAAAAGTGAAATCTTGGGAGCCCAGTTTTTTTTCTTAATATCGAGTCCCAAACTGTGTCCCCACAAACCCCTCAACTGACCAGTGACGTGGTGTATGAATGACATGGTTTATTCTTGAGTCATTTAATTATCTTAGGTACACGTTATGGACTATATCACCAAATGTACTACCCTTAACCAATTTCTGCAAGATATGGCAAAAAGCCACGTATTGAGCATACAACGTTGAGTCAACGTTGAATCAACGCTGATTCAATGTCCTCTGCCTGCTAGGCATAGCACGACATCTCAGTACTCCAGATAAGAAGGGATAACAGAGATAATTTTAAGATAATTATCCATATTTCTCCACAAAAACATATTTTGTGACCGATCATTAAAACCGTCTCGTCGAGACGGTTCTAATGAGGGGTCACAACATATGTTTTCGTTGAGAAATAAGAAAAATTATCTTTGAATTATCCTCAATACCCCCTCTTATCTGGAGCTCTGGACATCTGCTATTTCTGTTCCTTTGATACATGATTTTCCTTCTCAGAATTTTTTAACATCCCAGATAGGTCTGATAATCATAGCAATACACAGGTACTACTGTGTTAACGAACAAGAATACGTTTGCAAAACTACCAACGATGAACCCAGTAGCTTGAGTAAGGTCTCATAGACCCTCTTACAGGCATGTAAGGGCTGTCAGTCTGAGATTCTTAGATTCCTGTTCATTTTAGAAATGAAATGTATGTATCGGAAATAGTGCTACCAACCATCAAATTTCCAGAAATCGGAGATTTCAATGAGTATGCTAAATAAGAGTACCATAAGGTCCTGATCGCTTCCCTGAGCACTCAGACTGTCTTGTGATATGAACGTTTTGGACATTTGTTTTCAATACAAACTTACATATGAGCCGCGACACGACAAAACCAACAATGTGGTTGTGCGCCCAGCACAGACTCAGATCAGCCTGGGCATCCGCCCAGTCTGATCAGAGTCTTCGCTGTCCGCATGGATGTAGCTTAGACCCTTAGCTACCCTTTAAGCGCTTAGTGGAGAGTCTGATCAGACTCGGTAAATGCCCAGGTTGATCTGAGTCTGCACTGAGCGCACAACCACATTGTTGTTTTTCTCGTGTCGCGGCTCATATGGTAACAGTGCCAAAAGAGTGGTTAGCAGCACAACCCAAGCCTAGTAGTTTCAGAGAGAGAAAGACCTGAAAAAAATCAAGTTCCAGGACTTCCATAAACTTTCAGACTCATGAAGTCCGAGACTTCCTGGGGCCGTATTCATAAAGCCACTTAAGTCGTTGCTATGCTGTTGCTAAGGCTAAATATCTATAAAGGAGATTCCCTACAACTATGAAATTTGGTCTGGAGGAGCAGTCTTACAAAGACTGTTCCTCCAGACCAAATTTCATAGTTGTAGGGAATCTCCTTCAAAGAAATTTAGCCTTAGCAACAGCATAGCAACCACTTAGGTCGTTTTATGAATACGGCCCCTGCTCCTTAAATTTGGAAGACCCGCAGGAAAATCAAAGAAGTTAATCTTTTTTCAAGCAACGGCTGTCGAAAGTTTTGGAAGAAATAAAATACTGTATATTGAACTCAGATTGTTGTTGTTGTTGATTTTTTTCACGTTTAGTTTCGGCGCCCTACTTAAAGGGGCGGGGAGGGTCATCTGGGTGGAGAGGGTCATCGGTGGGGTGGAGTTAGAGGATAATTTTTCTTAATTCTCACCACAAATGACTGTTACAGTTATTCATTTCGCCTCAATCAGGCGAATCTAACTGAGTACCCATGACATACATTTTTGTTGGAAAAAGATAGCTTGTAAATTATCATCAGACACTCCTTCTTGTGTTTGTACACTTACATATGGCTGCAGTATAGATCTGCAGACAAAATGTTCTGAACTGTCAGTGCGACAGTAAATAAGCTATAGAGTCTACCTGTCTTTTTCGGCTGTCTTTCTTCTTCTTGTATAACTGAACATTTTTCTGGGTCGGGAATCGTAACAGGTGCTTGTCGTTCTTGCATTAATCTTGCCTCGGATGCTCTCTTTTCAGCCTCCGCTTTTCGCCTCTTGCTATTCTCTTCAGCTTCTCTTTTAAAGTTCTTTTTTGTCAAGTCATTGTAAACAGGCCGCCGTACGTATACATGTTCAAATTCCTCCGGCACTGCGCAGTGACCAAAGGACCTCAGCAACTCTGCGACTTCAAAGGGATAGTAGGTTTCTTTCATCTTTAATTCAATCATGCTGAAAAACAGACTAGGTCCCGTTTTTGCACACGCACTTCTAAATAATTTAGTGTTGCTTCCACCCAAATTCCTTCTAGCATCGCAGTCTGGGTACAATCCTTTGGCTAGTTTACAACGCATCAGATGACGTTTCATATCTTTGTCCCACCTCTGGAAGCATACTAAACACAAGGTTGCTGGTGCTGTGTGTTTCCTGGTGGCAGCGGTGACGGTAGACGTAGTGTTTGTTCTTTCTGGAGCAGTCATCTTCACTGAAATACATGTATAACTAACACCATTTGTGCGTAGGCAAAGTTACACCTACTATTAATTACAGTCAACTCTCGATATCTCAAAGTCCAAGTTCATCCCAAAACTACTGATATTTCAAAGTAAATTTTCTGGTCCCAGAAAATTTACATTGATATAGCACTTGTTTGAGATAACAGGAGTTGACTTGTAAAGATATGTAAGGGAAATATGTTCAATATATTTGTTTGATATAAGAACGTACTTTGAAATATCGGTTTTTGAGATATCGAGAGCTGCCTATACAAGCCTACAGAGCCGAAAATAAAAAACGTTCAAGTTCCTGGGGTACTGGAGCAACAGAATCGCCATAGTAAAGACTTTTCATTTTTTGCATTAATGAACTCATAGTGATATAATACTTACACATACATGGTACAGGTAAAGCAGTACAGACCAGACCAGTCATAAACTGGGCTTATTTTGACAAACTGGGCAAATACAAGCCAACCACGGCCAATACAAGCCAAACACGGCCAATAAAAGCAAAACTCGGCCAATACAACTCTGCCAATATCAATGACGTTAATCAGTAAAATTGTCATTCATCAAGAAATTTCGTAATAGCCCAGTTATAGGTCCTCGTAATGCCGTATTGGCCCTCGGCCCTCGGCCTCGGGCCAAAACAGCAGACCTCGGACCTCTAACTGGTCTAATACGGAATTTCTTAATTAAAATCATTATAACATTAACTGGGTCTTTTGGCTCACTGGGCATATACTAAGTCAGATTTAAAGTAAAGTTCTGCTAAAACGGTAGGGTTTGGGGTCGGAAAGACATGGTCATAGCTTCAGTTTAGGTTAATGCAGATGAACAGAGTCACTTAAACAGAATCTGTGTCCCACTATATACATAAATACTTTAATGACTATACAAAATAAGTTTTGCATTTTTTATTGAATTTCTCAAAATAATTTCATTTATCATATAACGTCGAATCTGAGAGTGTAATAAAGCCATGCATTAAAATCGATAATCCACTAGTGGATTAAATATGCAAATTACGTCGTAACGTTATGCGTTGACGTCCATAAAACGTCGCGTTTTCTAATGGCGAAATCGTGACGTTTTAGTGCAAATTTTGCTTATAAAATGCGATTTTTAGTGTCATATGATAAACAGAATCTTGCATTCGTGCTCCTGTATTATTGAATTTATTAAACTCGTTGGTGAAAATGATAAGATGCTCGGCAAAGCCTCGCATCTTATCATTTTCCCCAACTCGTTTAATAAATTCAATAATACATGAGCACTCATGTAAGATCCTCTATGTCTTTTAGCTTATAACTGTCCCATATGCGACTACACTTGCAGCCAAAAGTAAACACGCCTGAATGGTTCCCTACCAGTCAGAAAACGTTGGAACTGTGTGTGTTCATCTCTATTGGTAAATCCAGAACTGTGATCCGGCGAACCCCTAAATTGACCAATGAGGACCCGCCATGCAACGTTGATGCAGCCTGCGACGCTTTGTCTAATGAAAAAGACTCCGGAAACAGTGACCAATTTCTCCCTTGGTTATATAACAAGGTTATTCTCTGTCTTGGTTGTATTTGTGGGTAATTTTCTAAATTTAGGTACAACTGGGTGGTCAATAAGAGCTGTCACCAGACAGCATAGCTTGCCTGAACTGGTGCTTGCCCAACATGAACACAAAGTTCTAAAAATGTGAACTTGCCCTTCAATGTCAATTAGGAAGGTGCTGCTGCTACCATATAAAGCCACTATGATATAGACAGTTTTGAAATTAAAAATATGATGCAACGAGACAATAAAAATTATGCATACCCTGGACCTTTTTATTAAGTTTTTTTCTCATAGCCTTATGGCCGTAGGGGCAGTGGAGGTCTGCAGCCAACCTCGTCTTGGTCACAGCATATGTAAGGCCGAGACCATCCCTCTTCTTTCGCTGCTTAAACGTTCCCTGATTCGAAAAAAGGTACAAATTCTTTACTGGGTTGACAGTTTTTGATTGATTGATTTGTTGCTTAACGTCCACGGTAAACAGCTATGGTCATGTCGGGACGGTCAGTTAACCTAACCACACTATTCCTTGGCAGGCTTAGACCTCCTAAGCGGTTAACCGTAACTGACAACTGCCCTTCTAGAATCAGCGGAAGGAGAAACGAAAGTCTGTGGCTAGACCAGGTTTCAAGCCCAGGACCTCTGACTTATGAGTCAGGTGCCCTACCGATTGTGCTACGCGACCCGGCTTTACTGGGTTGACAGAGTTTTCCAGTCGCCAG
This sequence comes from Ctena decussata, assembly GCA_963989385.1. Taxonomy (NCBI): domain Eukaryota; kingdom Metazoa; phylum Mollusca; class Bivalvia; order Lucinida; family Lucinidae; genus Ctena; species Ctena decussata. Next base: position 75,479,397 of record OZ022511.1, on the reverse strand, counting down.
TTGACTCAACCACGGAGAGTTTTCCAGTCGCCAGTTGACTCAACCACGGATTCGAACCTGCGGCCTTTTGCACCATATCTAAGTCACTCTTATCGCGGCAGCGAGAAGCCTAATAGTATGACGTCTGCAGCAGCTGCTATTTTGTTTGTTTGATGTGTCCCTTGATTCCAGGATTTTCTTTCAGAAGTTATTTATTGTTATTGTATTCTCTAAACAGAACAACACTCAGCTCTGCCAGAACTACAGATCCATCAACCCCATCAATCAGCCGAACAAAGTCGTGCTGCAAGTCATTTTAAACGGGCTCAATCTCCCAGCCAGTCATTTTAAACGGGCTCAAACTCCCAGCCATTGAGATAATCGTCGAAGAACAGGCTGGGTTTAGAGCCGGAAGGCACACTACAGACCAGATCTTCAACCTCAGAATCCTGAGTGAAAAGTACCCTTAACATCCAGAGCTCTAGATAAGAAGGAGTATTCGATGATAATTAGGGATAATTTTCGTTAATTCTGCATAAAACCATATGTTGTGACCCCTCATCTGAACCGTCTCGTCGAGACGGTTCAGATGAGGGGTCACAATATATGGTTTTATGCAGAAATAAGAAAAATTATCTTTAATTATCATCAAATACTCCTTCTTATCTAGAGCTCTGACATCAGCAGATTCTGTTGTGTACCATGTCTTCACTGATAAAAAACAAGAAGAAGAAATGTTACAGTGTGTGACAAATACTCCCGAATGCCCCTTAAACTAACCTCTGACTCCTACGATCTAACCTTTGGTCCCTTATTTTGACACTGACCTTAGTTATTGGAGTCTACATCTAGAGCATGGCATACCTTCTCATTATGTTTCACCTTTCTGAGAAGTTTGATTTAACTCGCTTTACCTGTTTTCGAAGTTGTATACAAGGACTCTGATGTCTGACCCCTGACTGTGACCAAGACCTTGGGCATGAGGTCAGATCATGTGTCTGAGCCAATTCAGACACATGATGTGACCTCTTGAGCCATAACTGTGGCCCTGACCTTGAGCAGGAGAACCTTAATTTTGATTGTGACAATCTCATTTTTATGAAGTTTAATCTAACTGGGTTGGGTTGTGTGTTTTTTTTTTAATTCAGGAGAAGCGACCTGACCTTTGACTGTGACCTTGGGTGTGCAACCGTTGTCTTGTACCTGACATTCCTTCTCATTACGCTTTATCTGTTTGTGAAGTTAAATGAAGTTTGCTTTGATACTATTTTTGAGTAACTGCCAATACGTTTTTTGACCTATGACCCCAGATTGTGACCTTGACCTTGAACTTTGGAACTATAATATTGTGTGTGAGATACCTTCTCATTATGGCTTACCTTTCTTAGAAGTTTAATGAAATTCTTTTTAGTAGGTTTAAGTAATTGCAGACACAGGAGCTGACCTCTGACTCTTAGCTGTGGCCTTGATCTTGGATGTGGGAACCTAATTCTTGTGCGGGACACACATTCTGAGTATACTTTAGTTTTCTGTGCATATTGATTATCAGAACTGTACAGCTGTCTGAAAATTAAGGTTAAAAGCAGCCTTACGAGCCACCATGTGGAACTTAGTAAGTTACTATATCTATGCTAATGTCAAATCTAGTTCGCGACATTCAGCACCCCTTTGACTAACCCCGGTGCCGAGAGATCGACTTGTCTGAATACCTACGGTCGGGTTGCAGACCTACCCTTTCACAATGAAAACTGCAGTTCAGGTGGAACTGTCGACTTTGTTATACCATACCAGTTGGAACTCGAAGAATTGCCAAGTTACTGCAGATTTGAATTTGTGTTCAATTCAAATTAATATACAGAATTAAATATATAGCCAGGGACAGGCCGAGTTTGTGAAGGACGACTTCGTTAGGGCCGAGTTAGCAATAGGCCGAGTTTGCTATCGGCCAAATTGTCCAATAACTCGCGACAGAACGGTTCAGAAAAACACTTAGAGTTACTTACCCACCCTCTTCAACATTTTTCTTGAAAAAGGTATATATGGCAATGCTGGAAAGTCTTGACGTTTGGCGGCCAATTATGATCTTTCGCCCTGTGTCACTGTTGTTGTTGTTGTTTAGTATTTCTGCCTTTATAGGCACACCTCGAATAAAGATATCGAACTTTGATAGTTCACCACCACTGTATAAAAATGAATGTCAACACACTAAAATATATATCTTGTCCATCACCAATACAATAGAAAATCATAATCACTGAAAATGTAAACAGCAAACAAACACTCTTCCAAAATCAGATGCTGAGACTACAGTCATCTCTCGATATCTCGAAGTCAAACTTCAACCCAAACTACCGATATTTCAAAGTAAATTTTCTAGTACCAGCAAAATTTACTTTGAGATATATCAGTTGCTTAAGATAACAGGAGTTGAAACGTAAATAAAAATATGAAATTCATTCTTTGATATCAGAAGGTACTTTGAGATATCAGTGTTAGAGATATCGCGAGTTGACTGTATTGTGATTTAGGAAGACCCTGAATGGCCTTACAGAGCGATTTATGGGATACCCAATGTCCTGCTTGGCGCTCTTTGCTGTATTATTTGATAAATTTGCAGCCATTGCAGCGTCTTAGGATATCTTTATTTTCTGCTTTCTTACATCTTACACAACTAATTCAAATCACTTTGATTGGATAAATCGTCAGAATCCAAACGACTGAAGCTGTCTTTACAAACAGCATATCTTGCAGAGGAATCCAATTCAGTTTGAAAGGAATTAGGGCCTATCCTGTTCAAGAGTGGTCTCTACTGGCTGTTGCTGGGCGTCCAGCGGAAAAGTTTGGGCAGATTTCTTCTTTTTCCAAAACCTCTGACTCCTGGCACGATCCCTTTCAACCGTTGTGAGTAGATGGGGATCTCTCTTTCCGCTTTGGTTTTCTCAGTGGCAAAGCTGGCCCAGAGGTTATAAAACTTGAGTACATTCTCAAACTCAAAACACGCTCGGAAGCAGCCAATCAGTGTGCTTTATTTTGAGTTTGAGACTATTCTCAAGTTTTATAACCTCGAACCTTGGTTGACATGTGAGAGCTCCTTCGGAACTCGGACGAAGAACACCTAAACGCGGTGAATGAGTGGCATCGCCACGTGGCAACCCAGTCACGTGGCGGCGAAGATTCTTCGACGGTGTGGCCCTAACAAGGGTCGTTGTTGCTAAGAATACCTGATGATGTGTGGTGCTTCCGGTGAGACGATTGACCGAAATCTACTGAAATCACCGAAATCACCGTAGAATTGACAGAAATCACCTTTAATAGTGTCAATTAAAGAACTATATATGTATAACTGGTTATTAATAAGTCTTATTTTTCTTTCCTGATAAAAATCTGCACTATAAGATAAGAAATATGCATAAAATAGCACCATAGTGACGATAAACCGAAATCACCATTAGCTGATGTTTCAATACACTCATAAAATCGATAACCGAAATCACCTATAGCACACCGTACATTCGACCTTTAACATTTTGGTAGAATCCGGTCGGGTACGGAAAATACAGATGTTTACCGAGGCACGTGCCTTTTCGCGGGTGAGTTATTTTCTTTATTTTTTCTACTTTATGCATGTATTTTGTGGCAGATAGATAGTTGTCGTTTTTGTATGTAATCATGTATATATTAGCATGCCATCGTTCTCGTTTTTATCTGCGTTACTGATGAGAAATTTCACAAGAATATGAAAAGGATGGATTTTGCATCGAATTTTGTCTTTGTAATCTTAATTTCTCCTAGAAGTAAATAATTTATTAAAATATTTTGATGTTTTTTGGTAGCCAGATATCTAAAGCAAATATAAATTCATAAGTAAGATCACATTGATTGATAACACTTGAGCAAAAGCGGCGTCTTTCATACCATATGGAATTTTCACGTATACGGGTCATGGCAGTCGCTTTCTACGGAAGAAAACGGACGGATGAAATACATTTCGATACGGGGTATAGCAGTCATATTGAAGTAAAACGTTTTGCAGTGTTGGCCGCAGGTGTTGCACAGTTCGCTACTATTTCTGTAGTGTACTTGTTTCCTTCAACATTTTGAATTGATAAAGCACTATTTTATGTCATAGCACATCTTCGCAAGCCAAGGATGCCTTAATAAGCCTCGTTCACACGGGCAAAATTCCTGTGACCAAGTAGGTTTGTCATAGAAAAATGTGCTCGTGTGAATGAAAAAAATATGCCAATCTAAACTTTCTTTGTTAAAGTTTCTGTGACAAAGAAACTTTGATCGTGTGAATGAGGCTTTACGTACACTTGGCCAAAGGCATATTCGTAAATCGAATTTCCCACTGCGCCATTTCTTGGGTGCGAACAACATCCATCACAGCCAATCAAATTATCCGTAACAAAATATTTTCCGCATAATAGGCGCTTTGTCGATAGAAAATATCGTGATAGACGGACACTCGGCGCCATATGTGTGCCACTATAGTTACGCACCGCTGAGCCACTTGGGGAACGTCGTTACAAGAATTGAAACAGAACAGAAAATATCGTGGATACCGTTAACAGTTACTAAACAGGACGGCTCGATAGAGCTGTTAAACCCAAAACAACCAATCAACAACCAAACAGGAGTAGACGGTCAAGATTAACCAGTTCATCAGTCTTTTTGAACGATCATGCGAAGTTGTGCAAAAACTGTGTTTTGAAACAGATCTTCTGATCTAAAACTAACACGCCGGGGGAGCAACTCGCTGCAGCCAAAGGGCGGCGCTGTGGGCAGTCTGATTAGCGAATAGGTCGTCGGCAAATTGTAAGGAACAAAGTGGACTTAACACCCCTGGCTAGCAAAAATTATCATAGCAGAGTTTTCCTGTATATATCAAGAGAAATTTGTTGTTGATGATGCGTTTAGGTATCGCATCACTGGTTGGTATCAGCAATGATCATTTTATACCCCCTTCGAAAGATGGGTCGTATTATGTCGTGGCGATATCCCTCCGTCTAGTTGTAGTTCGTCCGTCTGTCACTTTAACTTTCATGTCCGCTCCACGTCTCCTTGATTATTGCTAGGATTTTTGTAAACTCAAGATTACCCTCCTGCCAAGAGCTTTAGCAAGACCCAGTGTAGACCTTGCACGTTGCTGGGTATTTCATCGGCCCAGTTTGATTAGAGTGTTCGCTGTCCGCCCGGAGCTAGCCGAGACCCTAAGCTACCCTTTCAGTGCAGAGCGAAGACTCTGATCAGACTGGGGGGAAGCCATGGCTGATCTGAGTCTACGCTAGAGGCACATACCACTTTGTTGGTATTCCGTCTTTAGGAGCGTTGAACTAATCCCGCAGGCACAGAACGTCGAACTGGCGTCGTATTTACTTTGATGAGACATTTTGACGTCGCATCGACGTCAGTTCGACGTCATTTCGACACACTGAGCCCGCTGGGAAGGCTTATGTATAGTCCAACAATCGTCTTTTATCTTGGATTTGAGCTGCAATGTTAACTGACATCTGCCATCATCTCAGTGCGCACGTACTAAATTTGTATAGTCTTATAATAACATTTGAGAGAATTCCACCTTCTAGCACCCCAAACACACCTGGTTAACTTTGTTTTCAAGGATGTTACGAAACGAAAAAGAGCTGAACATTATGAAACGTAAAAATCATAGTTACCAAACGACGCGATCTTCAGGTCGTTTGGTAACTATGACTTCTTCGTTTCGTAACAGCTCTTTTTCGTATCGTAACAGCCCTTGTATATACATAGTTAACCAGTGGTGTGAAAGGTACGCGACGCGATAGGTTATCTTTAACATGCTACAAGGTGGATTCGGCGATCTCTTGACCTTTCAACGGTTATTGCAAGACTTAGTGCGAGCGCACTGAGATGATGGCAGATGAAAAATAACATTGCATATTTTATTTTTGTGTCGAGACCGAATATAGGCGTTTAGTACAACAAATAAAGCTAACGCTCATAGTGCCAGGAATTTACGTCGTGCTTAGTCTTTTCTTCTATTTCCACGTGTCCAGCAGGTAGGCACATGACGTCTTACCTAAGTCAAGCTGACGTCGATACGACGTAATAACGTCGCATCCACGTTTGTAGGCGCCTTTTCGGCGTTTTGTGCCTGCTGGGTGATATATAACAAAGTTAAAACTGACTCCTACTATGTACTAATCAACTGACTGATTTAAAGAATCATTTAAACTAATAAGTATGAGATGATTATGAATGAATGAATATTGTATTTTCCTCAAAATTACGAAAAAACAACTCCTGTTAGAAAACTTACCCAGCAGGCACACAACATCATTCACTCAAAATTAATCATCGTTGAGTCAATGTCATTCCGTCAAATCAACGTTGATTCTATGTTGATTCAACGTTGTGTGCCCAGTGCATTGGTTGGTAAATGGTTGTAAATAACCTAAGCTGGCTATATGCAAAACACCAAAGACGTTCAATCTGATGAGTGGACTCAAATGCATTCTGACCACGAACTGATCGGGAACTGTTCTGTGGGCCATCCTGAAGTCTTGAATGCTGAAGACCATAATTGAGCAGGCTGGTCTGAGCTAGAGGCATACTTTTTTTTTCTTTTGCGATAACAGTACTTCAAGTAGGAAAAATTACCTGCCAGTGCAGCTGGGCGTCCTTGGTGAAGTCTTTACTGCTCCCCGGTGTGTCAAACGAACAGTGACTTCCAGACATGAGCGGTTGTGCAGACAGGTCTGACTCCACACCCAAAAGTGCAGTTAGGTATACATGTATAGCTTCATGTTCAGCAAGAATATAGTATTGTTCTGACATATACGACTAAATTTAAAAACCGTGTGTGTTTGGTTACTGCAGACTGGTCTTGGCACTTTCAGCTTTTTTTCTGACTTGATGTAAACATGGACGGACGGATCGATAGATGGATGGATTGCAATTTTAAATCAAAAGGTTTGCTATTAAACGTAAACACTCATGTCAAGAAACGAAAACTGAGGTGGTTTGGTCGCGACTCAAGGTCCTCTGGCTTAGCAAATACAATTCTACAGGGCACAGTGAAAGGAAAAAGAAGAAGGAGATGGGAAGACAATATTACGAAATGGACTTTGCTAGCTCAGCTAGGGCAGCTGAAGACGAGACTAGGTGGAAAGGGATTGTTGTAAAGTCATCTGTGGTGCACCAACGACCTTGCAAGATTATGGGATAGATTCTAGACTAGACCAGCTCATGTTCATATCAGCTTAAGCATCATCAGTATTTTAGTAATACCCGGCTGTCATATATGTGATTTCTTAACACATGAAAGGAACTCCGAGTTATGCATATCCACAGATCATCATGTGGACATAATCAGATTGTTCAGGCTTTGCTCAGATCGGCTGTGTATGAATCACATGATCATATCGTCCTTTTACCTTTTAGAAGACGATGCGAAAATATTAGAGGCTTGCCATTCAGTGTCAAAACAGAGCTGTTCATATGAAAAATCGGTAAAGTAGCATGTGCGTGAGTTGTTATGCATACTTGTAAGATTGAAAATGCCTAGCCTATTGGTCATCACAAATAATGAGACATTCCATTATGACACACAACGTCAAAACAACGTTGTACATAACGACCTGGACGCAAGGTTATGACGCTATACTGGCATGCGACCAGTGGTGGCCGTGTTTAGTGGTAGCCATTTGCGTTCTGCACTCGCAGTAACGCATTTGTTGTGTCTCAGATTCGGCCATTTTGTACAAGGTAACAAAACAAACGCCCGCGAAGAAGCTGGGTAAAATTCTCTGCCTGGGAGGCAAAAGGTAAACAATGTCACCAGGCTACCCTCATATCAACATCATTGCCTTTCCGGGGAACTGCAACACTTAACACGTACATAAATAAATACAGAAATAAACATGTACAAATTACTGTATTAATGTTCATTTATCAGGAAAAAGGTATAACCTGCAACCAACCTTCAAGAAAGCATCTAAATTCTTATAAAATACAGCACACATGTAACAATTATTTATGTATGTTTTCGATGTAATACGTAGCGTGTGCCTAGTAACACAATATGTCGGTTACAAGATAAAAAGGTGTAATAAAAAACGGCCACCACTGGTAGCCTGCCAGTATTATTATCTATACAAGGTTGTTGCGATGTCATAACGTTGCACTGACGTCGTCACAAGGTTTTCTAGAAGCTGTATGCATGCTGTGTTAAAAGAAGAAAAAAGAAGATTGTTGTGCAATATTCGATCTTTTCATGCAGAACATATTATGCCGTTGTCAAGTAGCAGAAGAGAACTGCGCATGACGTAACAGCATGCACATTCTCCATTCAGAGCATAAGAGTTCGGCAAGTGGAGCTTCAGGTGGATGGGTATACACTTCCAAGGGAAACACCTCTGTACTTTTCATTTGGAGTAAATCTTTTGGAAGGATTTTTTTCTCTGGGGAGCATAAAATTCTCAAAAAAATAAAACCTCTGTAAAACGGCGGGAAACATTGATAATAAGCAGGTGAGCAGATAGGTTTAAGCTAGAGCAACAGTCTAAGTGTTTCAAGTCGGTTACAATCTTTAAGATTCAACCAGGCCCCATGGTTATAAAACTTTTTTTGATGCTCAGCTCAGCTGAGCATGTGGATACCCAGACTGATCCGAGTCCTCGACGGACACACATGCCCGATAAACACACTATGTTCTCAAATTGCGGAGTGATTTCAGCAGTCGCTGTGGAAGCTGATTAGACACGGATGCGCCGGCTGATACGTCTCTGGTGGCAAAATACTTGGTAGACCGAATATCTGTTTTATTCAGATTTTGAGCCTCGTAAATTTAACGGCTCTTCTGAGTTTGAAGATGTATGTGACATACAAACCAGCTTGTTCACATGCGGAATCTAAGGTAATTGGATACAGGTTTTCCGCCATTTTATAAGGGAAACAATTTTTAAGACTTCCTGTTTGATTCACTGGAGGATAAAGCCTTCCAAAATGGGATCAACTCTTTGAAAGATGGAAAGGGATATAAAAAGGAAAATGTCGGTGTTGCTTCCCCGGAAACTCCGAAAGTGTACCTATTTACCTAAAGACAGACTTTTTACAAGGGTCGTTCCCGATGTGAGCCAGTATGGACATATGAAGTAATATTTTCACTTTTAAAAAGCAGTGACTAGCGTTTGGGCAAGTAATAGCGCTCCCGGATTCTTCAATCTTCCTGGGTATGACAGAAATATTGTTTGAAAGTCCCTTGAATCGGAAATCATCCATCGAATACGAAAGTGAAAGTATGATAAATTTGTCCGCTGATGTTTTTGTATTATTCCCCGTACATGCTCGAACTTACGACTGAAGGCGCAATTCAATTCCCACATGGAAACAACAAATTCATTTAAGTGCCTGAGTGAATGAAAGGATGCCTGAATAATTTACTATTACCGTACGTTATTTATAACCCTGCAGGCACATGACGTCGTAATGATGTCGGCCAGACGTCGATGCGACGTTATGATGTCACATTGACGTCATTACAACGTCATTTCGACGTCATGTGCTCACTGGAACTCGATCTTATAATTAAGAATAATTAAGAAAAATTTAACACCTGACCACGACGCCATTTAATTCACGACCAACGAGGCAGCCGTTTTTGGTTGATAGTTTGATATGATTATTTTTTCCCTTTTCTTATAAAGGGAGGCGCCGTAGTCGAGTGGTTAGAGTGTTTCAGGTCACCGGAAGGTCGTGATTTCGCAGCTCACCGTCGCCATCCAACGACTTGAAAACTCTCTCTGCATGTCAACCCAGCAGTAAATATGGGTACCTTTTTCGAATCAGGGAAGAGTAAGGCAACGAAAGGACAGAAATGGGCTCCGCCTTTCATCAGCTATGCCCAAGATACAGTGGGTCTCTAACCCCCGTTGCCCCTACGGCTTTTAGGGCTATGGGAAACCTAAAGGTTCAGTTTCATACAAAGCTCAATCGCGCATTAGCTGTAACAAGTTTTCATAATCTAACAACAACAAAAAACTTGTTATCGAGCAACTTTTGTCAGGTTTTGAGGGCAGGATATGGGATTTGATTGCAGCCTATTAATTCCTGATCATTGCCTGTTCTCATCACAGGGACTCGGGTCATATGGTTTGTTTCTTCGATCCCAATGACAAACGATCCGTTTGTACATGTATACACCACCCTGTACAAGCGGATTCTTATTTTTCATCGGGCTCGAAGAAACAAAGCATATGACCAAGCCCCTGTGGTTCTCATGTTTACTTTGACACCAATTGACCCAATCGTAACACTTCGGCCAATTCCGTATCCGCAATATCGAAGTTATCGGCGAGGATGTCCGATTGCAATTGCCCCTATGAAAGATCACACTCTATGATGTCATGCATTAGCCTACTTGTGAGTGTCGAAGAGTTTGCAATTTCATAATATGAATTGGTTACTACGTTGATTCTATGTTGATTTCAACGTTGTATGCTCAGTGCTTTGGTTGGTAAATGTCCTGAACTGGGTACATGTAAAACATCGAAGACATGCAATCTGATGAGTGGACTCTGTGTATGAATTACATGATAGTCTTTTAACCTTCTGAAGACAGTGCGGAGATGTTTGAGGCTTGCCATTTAATGTCAAAACCGAGCAGTGCACAAATAATAGATCGGTAAAGTAGCATGCGCGTGAGTTGTTACGCATACTTGGGAGATTAGAAATGCCTAGTAAACTGGTTGATCATCAGAAATAATGCGACTATTCATACTGGCATACTGCGTCGAAACAACGTTGTAACAATGTCGACCCAATGTTACGACATTTCACTGACATCTATACAAGGTTGTTGCGATGTCATAACGTTGCATCGACGTCGTCACAACGTTTTTGAGTCTTACGCAGTTTGCATGCTAAGTTAAAAGAAGAAAAATGATGATTGTTGTGCGATATCTGCTCATTTCATGCAGAACATATTATGCCGTTGTCAAGTAGCAGAAAGGAACTGCCCATGAAGTAACAGCATACACACGTTCTCCATTCAGAGCATAATATGAAAATGGGCACTGCCTTAGGGCGAGCACATCGCTCTTTATCTTTTTTATTTGTAGTATTAAATTTGTATTAAAAGCTTTGCAACTCCACAACTGCGAACTCCTTCCACAAACTGATGAGAAAGTGTCAGAAAACAGATTTACCCCTAGTAATCTATCCCCTCGAAAAACGGGCTATACTTTTTCAGTTCCTTCTCTACGGTGCTTTATTTCCTTTGAATTATTTCATCCAACGTTCAGCCTCCTCGCATTGAAGCGGCTAACGTTGACGCCATCTTGTTTTTCTCAAACGTTTGAAGTCATTACGTAACGTAGCGACAGAACGACTGTACGCTATAAGTTTTTCGTCGATTTCCATTCGAACCAGTCTTATTCTAACTTCCGTTTGGTGTCGTTATGAAAGAAATTTCATTGAAAGTAATGTATCTTACAGGTAAAAATATGCCTTACCAATCTTCTACAATAGAGCTCCCACTCTTTCAAAGCTCCTTTGCGCCAGCAAGCGACTGCTCACTAATAGTTCAGCAAGCGGAGCTTCAGGTGGATGGGCATACACTTCCAAGGGAAACACCACACCTCTGTCGTTTTCATCTGGAGTAAATCTTTTGCGATGGAAGCATAAAAATTCTCAATACAATCCTAACAGCGACAAATGTATGGCCAATTTAGTACAAGATATAAAATTAGGAATAAAAGTGGCATTACATATCAATTTGCAATTAGAATGTTGTACTTAGTGCCGTCTGTGATAGACCCGTACCATAAAAATGAATAAAAACGACCGTATCTTCCGTAATCGCCGTCCGTTATACTCCTTACCAAATCAAAATTTACCGACTGTCATTTCCCGTATATTTAGCGTCACCTAGCAACCGAATAAAAAGATAATGGTCCTGAATTATTTCCATCTTTTTGCACCGTTTCTGAGAAAGGGACAAAATATGTCCTCTCGCTATGAAAATTGAAGAAACAATCCAGCCAGCTCACCAGAAACTAAGAAAATGACTTACCCGCGAAAAAGCGCGCGCTTGGATAAACATCTGTATTTTCCGTACCCGACCGCGTTCTACCAAAATGTTAAAGATCGAATGTACGGTGTGTATAGGTAGACATGTATAATCTGGTTTATTGTACATGTATACACAGTAAAATCAACCAAAATAAAGCATCTTTAATGCAATCTTGATTTTAAATTTACAAGCCTGTAGGTAATTTTCAACCAAGTTTCCAACAAGCCTTCCTTATATATTAACCTGCAGAGTTATGCTTGTATGTATCGACGATAAACCGAAATCACCACTGAACTCTTTCTTCTCAAATTTGGCTGGCTCAGATAAATTCGACAATTTGGTGATAAACCGAAATCACCGATCGGAAATATAAGATAAAATGAATAAAACACACACACGTAAATAAAAAATATCTGATGTTTCTTTCCTGTATCAGAAGCAGTAGGACTGTTTTTATTTCTTCATTTATTCAATTACAAGTGTAATAACGCATGCCCAATATTATTTTTCCTAATTAATTTTCTTTGTAACCTATTCAATTTAAAATCAATCCTATATTTTCTTATATGATGGTATACATTGACCGTCATTTTTTAAGTTTGTTTTAAGTACTGTATAACAATTAGTTTTTACTAATAATGCCCAATCAGTTCACGTAATTATATAATCACGGTGGCATAAACATTAAACAATTATTGACCTTTGTTGAGGTGAATATGCAGTTTTATTGACCTGTTAATAACATATTGACGACGCGAAGCTGCTGTTAGTTTAGTCAATACATTTACAAATATAAAAGTGTTGTATTTCATTTCAACATTATTACACCGCTGAGTTCCCGTCTGAATCTGGATTATCTTGTAGGTTGTTTGGGGTTTAACGGCCCCTTGAAACAGTATTACAGTCTATATCGGGCTGTCTCCCACAGAGAGGGAAAAAGAAAAGAAAAATGGAAGACGAGAGAAAAAAAAGGTCCGAACAACCACTGCCCGCACCTACTGCAAGCACAGTAGACCCTTGCCCTACTATTTTCCAAATTAGTAGGGCGCCCAGACACTCAGGCACTGGAAGTTACCAAGCACTATTGCCCGTCCACGATCATCCCTCTGAAACAGGAAGACCTTATGAGACTGGTGTATCATACATGGGAGATCTATACTGAAAGGTACCCATAAAATGTCGAAATAAGGCTTTTGCAGACAACGACTAAAGTGTACCAAAAGAGTAAAAATCTGGAATATAGTACTATATACTAAATCAATTTTGTATCAAACTGTATCAATTTAGTATTATAAGATACTGGAATGTATTTATAATTCTAAATTGAAATAGTTTCGTACTAATTCGATATGTATGTTATCGAACGGATAAACAAGGAATGACTTTTGATTTTACATCCTTTTCAATAATATTTTAGTCATATCAGGAGCGCATGATCTTTAAAGACTGTGTATAATGGATCCCCGTATATAAATAGAAGTGTCCATCGGACCCGAGGGGAGGGGTAAAGGGGGAGGGTGAGAGATTTGCAGGCCAGGACTAACCGTTAATCAAATGTAGTATGATATTTATTTAGTATCATATTGTATTCTAGATTATTGCTGCTTGGTACAGCATAAGCAACATCATATGACTACTCTTTCAGACTATTTGTATGGCCCTAAAAAGGGCCGTTTTTATTAACACATGGTGTTAATTTTAAGACTGCAAAGACGTTTCTGCACATGTAGGTATAAAATCAGTGATTGCTGTCAAAATCTTAAATTAATTATCAGAGCTGGGAAGCAATAAGCCATAAAACGTCTTTTGTCCCAATTAGTTTTGCTGGAGGCGTTCCGAGTAATTTAAGTTCTTTGTGGTGATTTCGGTCAATCGTCGAAAAGGTGATTTCGAACCCAAAACCGTGGGAAAAACACTTTATTATTAATTTATTTCTGTATTTATTAGTTTTTTAATTGATTTAGAAGCAATTCTAATAAATTATATATCTGCCAAACAAAAAACTAGACATTTTAATACGTTTTCCAATACTGAGGCTTACACCAACACAGACTTTTCGATGCAGGCCCATTGGTGATTTCCGTTTATCATATCTTAATTAATACATCTATATTTAAAAAAATATGATTTATTTCTTTTTTTTTACAAATAAATTAACATATTATCAATAAAAAGTGATTTCAGATCAATTCAGTGGTGATTTCTGCAAATTCTACGGTGATTTCGGTGATTTCAGTAGATTTCGGTGATTTCGGTCAATCGTCTTACCCTGGTGCTTCCAGGAAGAGTCGCGGCTACCAACGACATTCGACGAGGACGAGGACGCTCGGCGCCCTTTTACTGCGGCTATGGATTCGTTCCGCTGAGGTGCAGGGATCACGTTGATACGAGCACTGAAATCTACTACTACGACATGCGAAAGTAATATCCTGAGTATGACCGCCCTTCAATGACTTATGACACTTTTGGCGGCAAAAGTCCTGACCACAAGTGAGAAGCCTTTAGAAGTTCTGGTTAATAGTTCCACGAAATTATCATTTTGTCTGCATGAAAACGGAAAAAAAGTATAAATTTTGCCACACAGCGTTAAAAGACTTTTTAAGTGTAATAAAGCGGCTAAAGTGGATAACACAACTAATGAGAATAAAAGAGATTTTATGAGAAGTGTCGAGATTTTCCGCTCTGTGTATTATTGTTTCTAAAGGCTACGTGTAAAAAGGAAATTAAGCGGGTGAAAGTGGATAATATCACAAATGAGTGAGTGAGCGAACACAGGGTTAACATCCCACCAACACGGAGGACATACGAAGACAGGGACATCATAACTGAGATCAAACGAGATTGTATGAGAAGTTGCGAGATTACCTTCGACTTTCCGTTTCAGGTTCTGCGAAATTACTGACTGTTTTAACAGTTCATAAGTACAGTCAACATAAATGTAACATTTATATTCTACATAAATGTAACAAACAAAATTACCTGTGCTTTAAATCTCCTAAATTCTATGAATAAATCTCACTCTGAATCTGTTTCCAAATTTACATCTTCACAAATCATTCCACTTTTCGCTGAGAAACACGATCACTATTATTTATATACACAATTTAAGAAAAAAAGTGATCAAACATTTTCTCACAATAGTATCACACAAGATATGAGTATGTAAAACAGCTATTAGAACTTTGCAGCAACGGACCTTTTGAGCAGCTTAACAAGCAAGTGGAAATACGTCCTCGACTTGCGCAACTGTGTGCCCGGCGGCAGAGAACCGTACTCTAGCTTGAAAGTGATTAGTGTTCAATGCCATGAAATGACACGGAGAGAAGTTTTTAAAAATACCGTAAAATTCTAAATATTGGGACAGGTAGGCGAGAACGAACAGTGCAGATCCAGATCAGTCTGCTCCTGTAGGAGCAGTCTCACCAGGGTCTACACTGTTTTCCTTTTCACCAGTACCTAAATGCAATACTGAATTATGAAGTCCATTTTTACGACAACAACGGTAATTATTTTGATAATAATAATAATAACAATAATTCATTAAGATATATCCCTTTACAATGGGGGCAACGTCAGTCGGGGAAACTGAGTTGCATCTAAGTTATATACAATATATACAAGTTTAGACTGTGAGCAGAATACTAAGGATAAAATCGCAAGTCATCCATTTATTCATATCACTTGGGCAATTTAAAACATTATTATTACTATATTCATATAATTCACAACAATACCTGAAGAAAGGATATCACATACAAGTCTAGGTTGCAATAGGTAAACTAGCATAACAAACGAGGCCATGCTCATATATATTTCAAATAGCAAACTGGCATGCTGTGGACCCGCAACCGACCACAGCCAAGGAAAACTAAATGCCCCGTGGCCCTGCTTGTAAAGGTGCACTAGGTAATTATTTTATGTGTACGAATTTTAGGAATTTTACAATCGTTATCGAGTTCCCGTAATTACTACCATCGATGAGTTATCTTTGCAACTAATTGCCAGGATTTCTTGTTATCTGATATTTGAGATTTATCTCCCGTGAAATGACACATTCACAAACGAAATAATAACCGCCTAGTTCGGCAATTATCGGGTTGATAATTACCGAACTGCTAAAAATGCCACGGAGAGAACTCGCGACAGTTCAAGATATTATTGTTCTTGTTGTTGTTGTAATTATTATCATTATTATTATTATTATTATTATTATATTGCTATTATTCGTCTGGCATTATTATTATTATTATTATTTTCATTTCATAAAAAAGATAAAAGAATATTATATTAGAGATATTGCTAGCGAGTTTCAAATACGCATGAGCCGCGTTGCTTTACATGTTAACTGGATCCAGTTTATGAGTCAGTGAGGTCTATCGTGAGCCTTCGTTTTGTGCGTGTAAATTCCCTTAGCTCCACAAATAAAGTGTGCAAACAGGAATGACTCCGATTCGACTGCGCGGATGCAGAGGTTGGTCTTAACCTTTGCTGCTCTTGTCTGCCATTAGCACTCTTTTAGCGTATCAAGACACAATTTTTGGTTTCATATTACTTATCTGTAAATGTTTGCATATATTTTATGTGCATGCCATTGAAAATTCATCGAAAATTGAATAAATTTATGATCATATGAAGTGTCTGTGAAATCTGTACGTAAGACTGGAAACCCGTTTTGAGGACATATGCAAACAGTGCAGACTCTGTTTAGATGCCGCAAAACGCGGCGTCTGAACAGAACCAACACTGTTTGTTTATAGAAAGTACAATAAAAGCATCGCAAACGACTGCGTGATACCCCGCCACTGCAAACCTTTTTCACACACTGATTTTTCCAGATTTATGCATGTATATAGCCGGGGGCAGGGGCAGATAACTCCCATGGGTTAAATTGAGCATCATTGGAGGCTTTCATCATTTTGATCATTTGCTGAAAGTTTCAGAAAAATTGCTTTATACTCTGATTTTATATGGAATTTTTCATGATTTTATACATGTATATAGTCCGAGGCAAGGGCAGATAAGCCCCGATGATAAAATTTCTGTGCTCATAAAAAGCTTTTGTTACTTCAGTCATATTTGTGAAGTTTCATCATGATACTCCTAGTAGTAGAGAAACTAGAGGCCAGAAACCGTTTTTTGTACATTGACAAGTGCCATAACTCTGTCAAAAATTAACGAAATTTGCCCATTAACAATCCCAAGCGAGACATTCTCGATACAAATGCATATGCAAAATTTGAATGAAATCCGTTGGTAGATACTTAAGTTATCGAACGGAAACGAAGTGCGGACTGACGGACACACGGATGACCAACGTGAAAACATAATACCCCGCCACTAACGTGTGGCGGGGTATAATGAAAATTAAAACATCCACCAGAAACCCCTAAAACTAGAAATTGACTCATCCAAAATAATAAAGCTAGGAAAGTCTAATGGCTTAAAAGGGTAAATGTGGTTAAGGGTTAAGGTATAAGGTAGATGGTACATTTGCAGAAGAAGTAACCCTGTCGTTTTTGTGTCCCTTCCAAATGTGCTCAACTGTTAAAAGGTGTAATTTGCATTGAATAGGGATTTACGACAAAAGATTGACCACTAAAAGATCAGATGAACGACACGACAAAAAGAAGACGTTCTAAAATATATGCAAACATTTTCAGATAAGTAATATGAAACCAAAAATATGAAAAACAATGTTCCTGCGTTAAATACAGCACAGTTCTGTGATTCTGCTTCATCAATTATCACTGCTCGACCAGGACGGTCTTGTAAATATTGTTTCGCGCTTTCGATATTTCGTGCAAATAAACCCCTCAAAACATAATTATTTGTGTCCTTTTTAGAGAAAAGATGAAACGGTAAGACAATAGACCGACACGACAAGTCGATCTATTGTCGTTCTATGTATCGACGAGTTTTCCTTTTGTCGTGTCGTTCTAATGTTGTGTCGACCTTTTATAGGCTAGTTTTTCACCTGTTGTCTTGTCGACCTATTGACTTGTCTGTCTAATGTCGTGCCTGTCTCTTGTCGTTACGATAAAGTTGACGTGTCGAACTTTTGGCATGTCGTTCTTATGTCGTGTCGATCAGTTGTCTGTCGATCTTTTGTCGGTATCCCTTTAATAGTAGTTTTTGAAGGGTTTCTTTGTCTAACAAAGCAAACAGGAAGAATAGTTAACTCTCGATATCTCGAACACTGATATCTCATAGTACCTCCTTTTTATAGAATATAGTTTGGACATTTTTCTGTTTCTACTTACATTTCAACACGTTATTCCAAACTGCTTATATCTCGAAGTAAATTTAGGGATGAACTTCGACTTTGAGATATCGGAAGTATATGTAAATGAAATTGTCTCTCTTTGAATTAATGGCGGAGGTGTACTATATACCTAAAGAAGAGAGGATCTATGAAAATAGGAAAAACGAGATATTCTAAATTACTATGACATTACTTGATATTTCCAAATGTTGTTGCGTGTTTTAAACCTTTAAATCTGCGGCTTTTAACATCGCTGTTAAGATATTAAGTTAAGATGTTTGTTCACTAGTCATTGATGTTTTGGCTCTCGCAAGGTATTTTTCAAACAAAATTCTAAGCTTCTTTCTTATAACACTATACGCTTATTAGTAACGGAGTAATAAATAATGTTAAGTATTGTCTTTAAGATAATATGGGCATTGCTAAGACGGCATTGACAAGGTTCCTAAAATTAGTGAGAGAAAAGAAAATAAATAAATAAAATGAAATACGGATTAAAGAATATAATACGATTTCATGTTGTTTTTTTTACTTTCTGGCTATAAAATACATAAAAGTGTATGTATGAGAGAGTATTCGAGATGATAAGACAATATAAATCAGACAAGGTCAAACAAATCACTATTGTCATTTCATTTATGTTGCTTAACAGTCGGAACATTTCAGATTTTTTTATTTAGTTTTTATATATTTACTTTTTTGCATGTCACTTTCTTTGACAGTCCTATCCATTAATAATTCAGCATAATCTTTATATTTGATTTTTACTAACCGCTGATAAAATTGTTTTGTATAAACGAACTGAAAACAGTAGAGATATGATACTTTTTGTCAACGCTGAAATTATGATGTCACTGTTATTCAGTGGATAACGTCGTGTCATAGAACTCGTATGACCACAGGTGTAGTACTTCTTTGGCGCGTACACGTAACGTCATTGACAACGTTCATGTCAACAATACATTTTCTATTGAAAAACATGCAATTTATAGTTTGAAGGCGTTTAAATCCAATTTTAAAGGGTCATATAATAAACAGAATTTTACACTCGTGGTCATTTCATATGAAATTTATGAAACGAGCCTTCGGCGAGTTTCACAAATTTCATATGAAATGAACACTCGTGTAAGAGATCCTCTATATAGCTGACTCTGAGTTATTCTTCTTTAAACTCTTTCGTATGCTCAGTTTGATTCAACTGGATATGACCCCTAACTGAATATCAAATTAGCTATGCGGAGCAGCTGACATTGCAAGAGTCTCTCTCTCTCTCTCTCTCTCTCTCTCTCTCTCTCTCTCTCTCTCTCTGTATTTTAATTCTCGTAACGATGTTCCCCTCGCACTGCAGCGGAACGTATCCAAGACCGCAGTACGGGTCTCTTTCTCTCTCTCTCTCTCTCTCTCTCGTAACGATGCTCACCGCATCTCAGCGGAACGTATCAATGGCCGCAGTACGGGGCACCGTGCGCCCGTCCATTTCCAACAGCTGTCTTAGTGAAATATTAGAATGGTGCAAAAAATTGACTGGTGTCACGCAGCTGAGTCCTACAGCCATGTACGTATAGTACATGCTGAAATCAGCTTGTGAAGCTGCGCAAACTGACCAGACTCTTCATTTTTCATATTTGTTTCCTCAGCATCCATGCCATTTATACGCGAAAAGGGAAAATTCTGATCAGACGGCGCGTATGCGCAGGCTGATCTGAGTCTTTCCTGTTCGCGCATATCGTAAAGTCTGCTTTTCACGCGACGCCAAAAAATCAGTCTTTATTTCTGATTCTGTGCGCCAATACAAGCAATGGAATTGTTCCGTGTTTTATTCTGCAACTATTCACTGTTTCGGAGTGCGTGAGTCAAATTGCTGACGTCACTGGAAATTACTGACGTATTTTGTGACGTTTTGAGACGTTAGACGGTGTAACGTCTTTTTCTTTCTAAAATCGCCATAAAAACGTACATTTACTTAAGGAATGAATTTCATTTTTCTGAGGTTTATCGAAGTGTAAACCTCAGAACCCGAAGGGGGTTCATTCACTTTGCACGTGACCCGATGTAGTTTACACTTCGATAAACCTCAGAAAAATTAAGTTCATTGCTTATATTTACATTCGTCTCAATCAAATTTTTCATGAAAAATCTTATAGAAAAGCTAACAGTAAAACATGTAGGCGCAGTTTTCTGCTCTCAGTGGAACAGCATGAATGACGTCATGGTGTCGCCGTCGTCCAATCAGATTGTAGAGAACCATTGTTTATTTTGACGTCATTGACGTCACGTGACTCAATGTAATTATTGGAATGTAAACTACATTAGATTCCAATGGTTTACTATAGCCCTTCTCAGTAAATACACCAAGAATGTAATTATTAAAGAATATTGGCGGGAGCATGAACGCGCTGGCAGGAAGGTTTGGAGTTTGGAGAGTTTGAACGAAAAGTCTAACACAGTGCGCCTATAGAAGCAATGGATAGTTTCCGTGTTTTATTCTGCAACAAAGGTAGCAGTAACAAAGATTGCTTGTCAGTCAGAGATTTTTTTGTTTGGTTGTATATGGTATATCACTCCTTCGAGACAATATTGCACGGCCCGTCAATATTGGTCGGTAGACCAATTTGATGTCTTGCACTATATTTAAGCCAAGTTTGTATCGGTTTTGAGGAGACATCTTGTTATTGGCCAATTCTTCATTGACCACAATGCACCACATCTCCAAGTCTGGTACCCTGTCCAGAATACTGCCGTTGTTCTATAATGGAAAACTCGATAAACGTTGGGAACCAAGATACACACCAAGATAGTAAATTTACCGGAAAAATCTCTGTTTTTCATTGGTCGCTATGCATCACACCCCTAAATACGACCCCTAGCATAACCGAAACGCACGAAAAACCAGATCGAACCTGAATTTACCGAAACGAACTTCACAATTACTTTACCTTTGCCACAAGGACAGACTGTGCGGGCCGTGCATAACTGCAATAGCTGGTTTCAGTTTATATCGAGGCGACTCCGACATAACCTTTTTGTCTGCCCTTTTGGAGTTTAATGCAAAGTGTTACAAAGTACACATCCGTGTCTGAATTCCATGAATTCCATGAACTGATAGGACAGATAAGAACAAGTTTAAACCTTAAATATGCGAACCAGTTTTGCGCAAGTCATTCAATTTGTTTTTGATTACAGAGCAAGAATGGTATGTTGTTTCTTTCACTTCCCATCGGGCACATGACGTCGAAATGATGTCATACCGACGTCGATGCGACGTCATTACGTCGCATCGACGTCAATACGACGTCATTTCACTTCGAAAACGGAGTTTGCCCTTAAAGAAAATCTTTGCTTCTGAGGAAGTTTCTTTCTTTTAAAAGTTAACACTCATGCACTTGGAAAGGAAGCAAAGATGGAAATGACAAGGGTTCTCCTTCTGAATATATACCAATCACACTCAGGGTGAATGGGTACACTTTCAGGCCATTCTCTGCCATTTTTTTGTTTGCCTCGCTTCTCAACGGGTGATTGCCCTCAAAGAAAAGAGTTTGCTGCTTTAGGAGATAATTTCTTCCTTGTCCAGAGCAGACCCGATCGTGATCCTAGAGAAGCAAACAGAAGTAAGAAAAAAAGATGTCCCCCATTTTTTCTCTCTCTGGCAGAAAAATGGCAGTATATCCGTACAACGGAAGGTTAGAGCAAGACATTCAGTTTGAAGTGAAAAAGCATTTTGATTTTTTAGGCTGTCGACAGGTGATGTTGGGCCAAGAGCTATATAAGGTTTCTAGGCGGATGTCGTTAGGCTAGCAATTTGTTTATTCAGTACTTTACTTTCCCCGGCATAAACATAACCTTACACCTCAAATACCAATAATTGAATGGGGGATTTACAGGCACATGTGTTTGTTTACTTCCACTGTGTGGAAACTGAGCTAGGGAAAGTGTAGGACTGTACTACTGTATGAAAAGTTTTCTGCTCTATTTTAGACTGTGGGGCAGGTGGCATCGTTAATCCTGCTGCTGGTGGCATCAGCTAGGGCTGTAGACAAACAATTTCACTATCCTGTTAACTGTGCAAAACCAAACACAACACAAACAGGTAAAATCATTTAAGCTTTCTTTCTTTGTAAGAATAAGCCTTCTTGCCGCGGATAGAAGGATACTGAATAGAAATATTGGTGGGGCATTTAAACCATTATACAAGCTAAATAGCCCAAAGGGCTATAAAACATTTGGATAAGAAAAAAAATCATCATTTTGTTTTCCTAAAAAGACAAAATTTTGTATTTCTATTCACTTTTTACACATTTTCGTTTATATTCATATCTCTAGCACATGAATGCACTTTCATTTCTGCAAATCATATAATTTGTTATAGTCGGTTCTATTCTATTCTATCCCATAACCTTACTAGGTCACCACAGATGACTTCCAAACAATCTCTTCCCACCTTGTCCTGTCTTCAGCTGCCCTAGTTGAGCTGGCAAAATCCATCCCTGGCCACTCTTTAATATTGTCTTCCGACCTCTTCTTCTATCTACATCTTCTTCTTTTTCTTTTCACTGTGCCCTGTAGCATCGTCTTTGCTAAACCAGAAGACTTTGAGACGTGGCCAAACCACCTTAGTTTCCGATTCTTGACCAGCGTCAGGAGTTCATCGTATTCTCCAATGGATGCTTGGATCTTCCTGCGAACCTCCTCAATGGTTATATGGTCCTTGTACGAAATGTTCAGTGGCCTTCGATAGCATCTCATCTCAAAGGCCTGTGTTATTTTTTTCTAACTCTGCTGTCAAGGCCCACGATTCACAGGCATACAGAAATATGGAAATGACAAAGGAGCGCATAAGTTTCACCTTTGATCCAAGAGATATGTTGTTATCTCTCCAAATTGGTTTCAGCTTGGTAAGAGTGGTATTTGAAGCTTGTTACGGTACCCAGCTTCTGCCCTTTAACCGTGATCTCCCTCTGGATACCATCTGCGCTGTTCGTCATCAGTTTGGTCTTCTCAGCACTGATCTCCATCTTATACCTTGTGCAGGTTTGGTCGAGACTTTCAACTAGAGCTTCTAGTTCCTGCTCTTCCTCAGCAAGAGCGTCTATGTCATCGGCAAATCGCAGATTTGTAATGTTTCTGCCGCCTATGCTAACATTTCCGTCATGTTCTTCCAAAGCATCAGACATGATCCGTTCGAGAAATATGTTGAAGAGGGTAGGTGGCAGAAGACATCCTTGTCTTACTCCAACTGTTGTTCTGAACCATATTCCTGTGCTGCCATTTATCAGCACTGCACTTGTAGCCTTGTTATAGAGCTGCTCAATGGTGCGAACTAGATTCGCACTGATATTGTACTTCCGCATGGTGGACCATAAGGCTGCATGTCATACCCTGTCAAATGCTTCTTTTAAAGTCAATGAAGACATGGTACAGATTCTGCTGATGATGGAGATACTTTTCACACAGGATTCTAAGGCTGAAGATCTGTTCTGTGGTGCTCCTTCCTGCTCGGAACCCAGCCTGTTCCTCAGCGATTATCTTGTGGTTTAAGCCTGTTTAAGATAACTTTCAGCATGACTTTGCTTGAATGACTGATGAGGCTGATGGTTCTGTAGTTCTGGCAGAGCTGTAGGTTGCCCTTTTAGGGAGCGTAATATTCAGCGACTGAGTCCATTTTGTAGGCCATTCTCCTGTTCTCAATATCCTGTTACAGATATCTGTTAAAACATCGATCATAGTCTCCCCGCCAGCTTGAACAATATTATCAACTCCGGCAGATTTCCCCTTCTTTAGTGCTGCTACTGCGATCTCGACTTCCTCACGAAGGATCGGTTGTTGATCTTCTAGGGGCTGATTGCAGCCCAGAACCGCATTGTACCTGTAAGTCTCATGGTTATATAGTTCTGAGCAATATTCTTCCATCTGCTGAGAATCTCTTGTTCCCCTGTAAGAAATTTCCCAGACTTGTCCTGGATAGTTGTGGATCTACCCTGTTTCTCTGAAGTTAGATCCTTCACCAGCTGGTAGGCCTATGCTTTCTTGCTGTTGTTTTTGTTCAGGCAAGTTTCAATCTCCTCGCACTGACTGGCTATCCAGTCCTCCTTTGCTTTTTTCACTGCCTTCTGAATCCTCGTCTGCTTCCCTGTATTCTTCTGCTCCTCCTGCTTCATAAGTCTTCTTCAAATTTCTCCTCTCATCACAGAGGTCGAGAACATCTCTGGTGACCCAGGGCTTTTTCCTGCGATGTTCCTTCCCAAGTTATATAAGATATACGGTATATCAAACATATTTGTTATATAAGATATTTGAAACAAACTGGTAACAATGCAGTTATCTTGATAAAAAGATTTTTTTATTTAAAAAAATACAAGTATATTGAATTTCATGAAAAAATTCATGAAAAATATATTTAATTGATGGAGCATACTTATGCATATTATTTCGCTAAAACTTACAGTGTATGTTACAGAATCAGACACAAACCAAACATTTCATCATTTCGTTTCATTGCAAAAATGTTTAAATTAATTAACAAATATCCTCAAGTGATTGAGTGAGTGAGTGAACTCGGGTTTAACGTCCCACCAACAACGAGGTCATATGGAGACGGGACCTTGGTTTAAAGTTTCATCCGAAAGACCGGAGAAGCGGGGAATCTATCTTGCGACCCCTGGATTGGTAGTCCGGAGTGTTATCCACTACACTACAGCCGCTCCTACAAATATCCTCAAAACAGACAACATCCATTCTGTATCTGCTGCAAGCATAGCCGTTCCTTGCCCAACTATCTATTTTCCTGTTACTCCGGCTCTACTATAGAGTAATGCCTACAAAATGCGCAGATGGAATGGCGACTGTGTAGACCTTGATTAGACTGGTTCCTAAAGAGAAGTCTGATCTCCGTTTCCAGTGTTTGTACAAACCTATCTGCCCGAAAACTTAGGATCTTTACGGTAGACATTGTAACTGCACAGTTGACCGATCTCATCATGAACAATAACTCTGTTTTGTTTAACAAATAAACTTCCCCAGAGTTATTCAGTATAAAGGTACCTTAATTATTGCTTTCGCGAAACTATATAAACATGGAATATTGCACATGCTATATTCGCCACTACGAAAGCCTATAAGGACATTTTACAAATAAGAAAAAAAATAAAGTTCTCGAAATAACGAGAAACCAACTCGTAAAAACGAGAAACCAACTCGTTATAACGAGAAGCCAACTCGTAATAACGAAAAGCCAACTCGTAAAATCGAGAAACCAACTCGTTATAACGAGACGCGAACTCGTTATAACGAGAAGCCAATTCGTTATAATGAGAAGCTAACTCGTAATAACGAGAAACCAACTCGTAATAACGCGAAGCCAACTCGTTATTACGAAAAGCCAACTCGTAAAATCGAGAAACCAACTCGTTATAACGAGAAGCCAACTCGTTATAACGAGAAGCCAATTCGTTATAATGAGAAGCTAACTCGTAATAACGAGGAACCAACTCGTAATAACGTGTAGCCAAGTCGTTATAACGAGAAGCCAAGTCGTTATAACGAGAAACCAAATCGTAATAATGAGAAGTGATGTATCGAGTAACCAACTCGTTAATACGAGAAACCAACTCAATCTTTCGAGAAGCCAACTCGTAATAACGAGAAACCAACTCGTTATTACGAAAAGCCAACTCGTAATAACGAGAAACCAACTCATTATAACGAGAAACCAACTCGTAATAATGAGAAGCCAACTCGTGAAATCGAGAAACCAACTCGTTCTAACGAGAATCTAACTCGTTATAACGAGAAGCCAACTCGTGATAACGAGAAGCCAACTCGTTATAAGGAGAAGCCAGCTCGTAATAGCGAGAAACCAACTCGTAATAACGAGAAACCAACTCGTAGTAACGAGAAACTAACTCCTTATAGCGAGAAGCCAACTCGTAATAACGAGAAACCAACTCGTAATAACGAGAAGCCAACTCGTTACAACGAGAATCCAACTCGTAGTAACGAGAAACCAACTCGTAATAAGGAGAAACCAACTCGTTCTAACGAGAATCTAACTCGTTATAACGAGAAGCCAACTCGTGATAACGAGAAGCCAACTCGTTATAAGGAGAAGCCAGCTCGTAATAGCGAGAAACCAACTCGTAATAACGAGAAACCAACTCGTAGTAACGAGAAACTAACTCCTTATAGCGAGAAGCCAACTCGTAATAACGAGAAACCAACTCGTAATAACGAGAAGCCAACTCGTTACAACGAGAATCCAACTCGTAGTAACGAGAAACCAACTCGTAATAAGGAGAAACCAACTCGTTATAATGAGAAGCCAACTCGTAATGACGAGAAACCAGCAATTCAGTATCAAGGGGAATAACCTAGACCAGTTGTCAAAAGTAATATCTGTATATCTTCAGTAATGTTTATATTAGCACGATGACAGGCTGCACGATATCTGAGGTCTAATATGTCTGAGTTCTAATAACTTTAATATAGTGGACTCATGTGGATTCCTCCCTTATAAGAAGGAGAACCACAGCAAATCTGGTACCAACAGAAAGTTCAGTTTCTCTTCTTTATTTCCATATCTAAGATTTAAAGCCCAGGCTGATACAGAACTTGTCAGGTTTTAACAAACCAAGGTAGTGTCCGACTTTTTTTGGCTTGACGATCGCCATTTTTAATTTCTTTCACTGAGGGTACCAATGTATTTTCCACTATTTGCAGGCTTTGACAGGAATATTTATCCATGACATGTTCGTAATCTTACACTTAACACTTGTCAGTAATGGTAAAACATCTGTTCACTACCCTACAATCCTTTAAAATGTGGATTTGTCAATCATAAAATAAAATTTAGTCTCGAGTTTGTAGGAAAGTTGCAAGCGTCCGTTAACTTAGATCAAGGTAGTAAAACAACCAGTCTATGGAAACTGCGCTGTAAACATTCTGAAATTTAAGTTATCAACCTCGTGGCAAACGGTCTCCCTCTTGAGAGGAGCAGTGCCATTCTGATAGATTCGGTTTATTCCGTATAAATAAGTAGACAGGGCATTATTTTCTGCACAGGAATGTACTCACATTTTTGGAACCAGGACA